>OZ024732.1:8888555-10294469 GCA_964016875.1 Fallopia convolvulus
GAATATGAGAATGGGTTGGCCGTTGAGTTTTGGGCCAAGCTCGAAGTTCAGGCCCAATCAAGCTGAATTATAAGAGCCAACTCAAATGAGACGAGCCCGGTTTGTTGCCTCCAAACCGGTACAAACCCGGGGTGGCATACAAGCCCGGTTCACCTCTCAAACCAACTCGTAAAATAGCTATGAACCCGGTTCTCGACTATTTGGTCTACCTAGTGTATTTCCATAGTGCCATACCTTATCCTATGTCACCTAGAAACTAATACTTGGGTTTATTTATTAAGCACAACAAATGCCCTCCTAAACCAAGTTTTAGATTCTTAGGAAGAAAGTTCTTAATTAGTGGATCAGTTAGGATTTCCCGCCATCATTGACTCATCCCCACATCTCAAGTTACATCATCGATGTGGAGAGCTGCCTTGCAAAACAGAAACTTGTTAGAAGGAACAATTTTTGTTCCAAAATCAGCAAGGTTCACATCTCCGAGGATTTTCTTCACAGAAATTTCTTGTTCCTCTACTTGCTGTCGAATATAATGGAATCGGACATCAATATGCTTTGTTCTCTCATGTAGGACTGGGTCCTTGCACAAGTACAATGCACTTTGACTGTCCATGTTCAGTATAGGCAAGTATTTCTTGCCTTCAATCTCAAACAATATTCCCTTCATCCATGTAGCTTCTTTTGAAGCCTCAGTTGCAACAATGTACTCTGCTTCAGTTGAAGACAGAGCAACAATGGGCTGCTGTTGTGACTTCCAGGAAATACAATTCCCTGCCCAAGTATAAAAGTAGGCAGTGGTTGATTTCCTGTTGTCCTTATTGCTAGCATAGTCCGAGTCAACATAACCTTGTAGGTCAGTCCTCGGCTTATGCTCAGCATATACAAGTCCAATATTTACAGTCCTTGTTACATACTTCAAAAGGTAATTCATGGCTGCCCAGTGTTTTTCTCCTGGGTTAGACATGTATCTACTTAATACAGAAATAGCAAAAGCTAGATCAGGCCTAGTACATAACATAGAGTACATAATGGAACCAACTGCTACATCATAGGGAACATTCTCCATCTTCTTCTTGTCAGCTTCAGAAACAGGACAATCCTTTTTGGAGAGCTCTAAGTGCCCTCCTAATGGTATTGGAGATGGCTTAGAACCTTTCATAGCAAACCTGTCTAGTACCTTATACAAATAGTCAGATTGAGACAAGTATATGGTTTTCTTAGGTCTGTTCCTAATGATTTTAACTCCTAAAATCTTTTGTGCAGGACCCAAGTCTTTCATATCAAAGTTATCCTTAAGATCATGCTTAACCCCAGTAATAGCAGCCTTAGAGCTACTAATTAGTAGTATATCATCTACATACAGCAAAAAATACAAGGGTGTCTTAGTCTTCATATTTTAAAGTACAAACAAGAGTCATATTTACTCCTAGTGAAGTTCATTTTAAGCATGCAAGAGTCAAATTTCTTGTTCCATTGTCTGGGTGATTGTTTCAACCCATAAATGGACTTCTTAAGTAAACAAGCATGCTCAGGTTTGTTTTTATCAACAAAGCCCTTAGGCTGGCGCATGTAAATAGTTTCAATCAAGTCACCATGTAAAAATGCAGTCTTAACATCCATTTGTTCAAGTTCCCAATCATAAACTGCAGTCATAGCAAGAAGGAGTCTCATAGTCTTGTATTTAACTACAGGTGAGAATATGTCATTGTAATCTATTCCTTCTTTTTGTGTAAAGCCCTTGGCTACTAGCCTAGCTTTATACCTAGGAGGGGCAGTGACACTAGCTCCTTCTTTCAATTTATAAATCCATTTACAGTCTATTAATTTTACCTTATCAGGTTTGGGAACTAGAGTCCAGGTTTTATTTACATACATTGATTGAATTTCTTCATGCATTGCCTAAAGCCAATCATTAGCCTCGTTTATGTCAAACTAGACACCTTCTCATCCTTTCACTTCTCTTCTCATCCCAAAGTCTAGGCGTTTTCGCCTCAAAACTATCAGTTCGTTCGTGTGGAAGACCTAATACGAGTCCAAGACAAGATCCTAGTCGTGAATCCTAGATCGGATGCACACCAATTGGCCAAGACTAGATCCAAGAGGCCAAGGGCGTTTCTGGAGACAAAACCAATTCTAGCGGCGTTTCTGGTCCTCATGGTTCAGAAATAAAAATCAGAAATCCAGAAAGAAAGCCCATGAAATGTGAAGAAAAAGGGACGCACGCCGCTGGACAGTCCCTCAACGTTGGCGCAGTTTCAGGAAAATCGAGCCCCAGCTCGATCCAACCACATTCTGTCAGCGCTCCTGGTGTGAATGAGCTCCAATTGCAGGGAGCTACTGACCTGCAAAGTTGGGCCCATGGATCGTCTCGGGCTAGTGAGGACGTTGAGCCCCCATTGCTTGGAACGTGCCCGAATCGCTTAATGCTTTGCCGGCACCGAGACATCATCACGACCATTGAGGGGAGTTTCTCATGTTTCTTACTATGTCCTTTGTTGAATATTTATGTTGATAAGGATCATGTGCTACCCCTCTCTATCTCCGCTCTCTTGCAGGAGTATTCTGACATCATGCATGCTGAACTTCCCGATGGGCAACCACCTATACAGGGAATTGAGCATCACATTGACTTGGTTCCCGCGCTACATTGCCAAACCGAGCCGCTTATAGGGCATCTCCAAAGGAGAATCAAGAGCTTCAACACCAAGTCCAATCTTTGTTGGACAAGGGGTTTGTTCGCGAGTCCCTTAACCCGTGCGCGGTCCGAGTTATCTTGGTGCCTAAGAAGGACAGTTCGTGGAGGATGTGCGTGGATTTCCGTGCCATCAACTAGATTACCGTCAAGTACAGTCATCCCATTCTCCGTTTGGACGACATGCTATTTGAATTGCATGTTGTCGTGCTATTTTCCATGTTTGATTCGAGGAGCGGCTACGACCAGATTCGGATGCAAGAAGGGGATGAGTGGAAGACGGCTTTCAAGACCAAACATAGTCTCTACGAGTGGTTGGTGATGCCTTTCGGGCTCATTAATGCTCCTTCTCCATTTATGCGTCTTATTAACTTTGTTCTTAGAAAATTTTTAGGTCGTTTTGTCGTTGTATATTTTGACGACATTTTAGTTTATTCTAGAACTTTGGACTCTCACGTGGGGCACCTTAGGCAAGTGTTCGATTGCCTCCGCGAACACTCTTTGTATGTAAACTTTGATAAGTGTGTGTTTTGCTTGGATATGACGAATTTTCTTGGCTTCGTCGTATTTAAGGTTGGCTTACGAGTGGATTTTGACAAAATCGGGGCCATTTGTGAGTGGCCAACTCCCACAATCCCCACTATGGTTCGTTCCTTTTTGGGGCTCGCTGGGTTTTACAAGCGATTTGACAAGGACTTTAGTTCTATCGTCAGGCCACTCCATAATTTGACCAAGAAGGCGACCACAATAAAGTGGTTTCCACATCATGAGGCCGCCTTCGAGGCCTTAAAAGATGCTTTGTGCCGAGTCGTAGTCTTGCAATTGTCGAACTTCTCAAAGCGGTTCGAGATCGAGTGCAACGCTTCCGATTATGGTATTGGTGGCGTACTCCTTCAAGAGCAAAAGTCGATCGCTTACTTTAGCGAAAAGCTAGTTGGGGATACTTTGAACTATCCGACCTATGATAAAGAGCTTTACTCTCTTATTCGGGTCCTAAAGACGTGGCAACATTATCTATGGCCAAGCGAGTTTGTAATTCATACGGATGACGCAGCCTTGGCTTATCTTAAGAGTCAAACGATTCTAAATAGGCGCCACACACTCTGGTTCGAATTCATGGAGATGTTTCCTTACGTCATTGCTCATGAGAAGGGCAAAGAGAATGTCGACGTTGACGCTCTCTCTCGCAGGTATTTCCTTCTAACCCAGTTGCATTCTAAGCTACTCGGGTTCTCGATTATTTAAGAACTGTACGTCTCAAATCCGTTCTTTTCTTCGATCATCAAGGACCTCGAGTAAGCTCGTATCCATGAGTCCTACTTTTTGGACGACGGGTATCTATACCGAGTTGGGAAGCTTTGCATCCCGGCGTCTTCGGTTAGGCACTTGTTGCTCAAAGAGGCTCATGACGGTCGAGGCCACTTTGGCATAGCCTTAACATTGGCATCACTTCGGGAGCATTTCTTCTGGCCGCACATGGCACGAGATGTTAACAAGTACTGTCAGGGTTGTGTGCCATGCCAAACGACTATGTCTCGGTCACAACCACATGGGCTTCACACGCCTCTTCCGATTCCGGATTCTCCGTGGGAAGATATTTAAATGGATTTTCTCACGGGTCTCCCTATGTCGAGGCATGGAAAAGACTCCATTTTTGTAGTTGTGGACCGGTTTTCCAAAATGGCCCACTTCATTGCGTGCAAAGGAACCAATAACGCGGTGGAAATTGTGAATTTTTTTTCGAGCATGTGGTGAAGTTATATGGTGTCCCTAAAACTCATTAGTGATAGGGACACCAAGTTTTGCAGCCACTTTTGGAGGACACTTTGGGGGAGGTTAGGGACACGACTCCTATTTTCTACTGCTTATCACCCCCAGACCGATGGTCAGACTAAGGTGACCAATCGGACCATTGGCACCATCCTTAAGACGATGCTCAAGGTAAAACCACGCCGATGGGAGGAGTTACTGTGTCATGTTGAGTTTGCTTATAACAGGTCTTATCACTCGGTGACGAAGATGACTCCGTTTGAGGTTGTCTACGGGCGTAACCCATGGACTTGGTGTTGTTGCCCTTCAAGACCGGCAAGCATGTCGACGCGAACAACCGCGCCGACAATGTGCGCCACCTACACAAGCGCACCAAGGCACAATTGCTGAAGCGCTCGGATCAGTATGCCACCCAACGCAAAAAGGGGCAACACCAACTAATTATTTAGCCCGGACATTTGGCGTGGCTTCATCTACGCAAGGATCGCTTCCCCGACTCTAGCAAGAAAAAACTTCACCCTAGAGGAGACGGCCCGTTTAAGGTCCTTCGACGCATCAACGACAACTCATACGTCCTTGACCTCTCGAGTAAGTACAACGTCCACGCATTCTTCAATGTCTCAAATCTCTCTCCTTATGTGGATCTCGGGTATCATGACGAGGAAACGAGGACGTTTTCCACCCAAGGAGGGGGGAGGGTGATGTGAGCCCGACCTTGACGGCTAGCCAGGAAGAGGAGTCTATATCCGTACGCTCTGACGGACCCATCACTCGAGCCATGTCCTCCATCATCGCACACACCATCGCGAGCCATGGCGTGCCCACAATCGGGCCCCTCTTCACTTGTCTCTCCATCGTTGGTGCCACACCTTCCTTCGGTGCCGACACCTCGCACCACGGTGTCGCGGACCTCGTATCGACGCACCTCGCCATGTCCACACCAGGCCAACCCGGCGTTGCGACATGAGTTTCGTGTGCGCCACGCCTCATCCATGCCACGCCAAACGTCCGTGCCAGCGCTTGGCCTTGCACGCGCTGGCGCGCCAACATCCTTGTTTTTCCGCGCCAGCCTTGTCCCGATACTCGCAACATGGCCACCGTGACCATCTATCTTTTATGCTATTTTTAGTACTATTTCCCTTCTTAAACATTGGTTTATAAGTTGTTGCCATGTTTGGCAGATGTTTTATGGGCTTAGGCCACCGTTGGGTCGCTTGCATGCGCCACCCTAATTGCCCCCACGCCCCCTAGGGTTTCTTGCTAGGTTTTCTAGGAGCTCCTCTATATAAAGGAGTCTCCTCTTATGTTTTTACTTACACTTTGATTGAATATACCAAAACTTTGTTGAGATTTATCCAGACTCGTTTTCTTAAGGCGTCAAACACAATTTCTATTCTTATCTCATATTCTCCTCGTCTAGGTCAAACTAGACACCTTCTCATCCTTTCACTTCTCTTCTCATCCCAAAGTGTAGGCGTTTTCGGCTCAAAACTATCAATTTGTTTGTGTAGAAGACCTAATACGAGTCCAAGACAAGAAGCTAGTCGTGAATCCGAGATCGGGTTCACATCACGACATGCTATGGAGCTTGAATTCTCGGCTTTACAATCCAACAACACATAGGAGCTCGTTCCGCCCGATCAGGCTCTTAACCTTGTCCGATGCAAATGGGTTTTTCGAGTCAAGTACAATCCCGATGGCTCTTTGGATAAATTTAAGGCTCGGCTGGTCGCCAAGTGATTTCACCAATGTCCGTGTTGTAATTTCACCGAAATCTTGAGCTCGGTTGTTAAACCGGTGACAGTTCACACAACACTCTCTCTTGTTGTTAGTATTGGCTGGTCTCTTAGGCAACTGTATGTGAATAACGCCTTTCTTCAAGGCTCTCTCACAGAGGACGCTTACATGGAACAACCTCCTGGTTTTGTTGACAAGATGTATCCTTCTCATGTTTGCAAACTCCGGAAAGCTATTTATGGGCTCAAACAAGCGCCTAGGGCGTGGTATAATAAATTAAAAACGTCTCTATTTCAGTTTGGCTTTGTCAATTTGGTGGCGTATTCCTCTCTGTTTATCAACAAACATAAATGCATCACACTTTACCTTCTTGTTTATGTAGACGATATTATAATTACTAGTAGTTGTGACTCTGCTCTTCAAAGGCTAATTGATCGCACGTCATCTCGATTTTCATTACAAGATTTTGGTGAGCTCTCCTATTTTCTTTGAATTGAATTGTCGAAGCATCTCGAAGGCTTGTGTCTCAATCAACACAAATATATTGTTATCTTCTATCTAAAGTGAACATGGATGATTCGAATGGTTTGTCTACACCTATGTGCTCATCCACGGTTCTCCGGAATTCAGTTGGTGATCTCTTGCCCAACGCATGTGAGTATCATATGGTTGTTGGAAGCTTACAATATTGTCTCTCACCCGCATGGATATTAGTTTTGTTGTCAATAAACTATCTCAATATATGCAGTGTCCTACAATTGCACATTGGAGCGCAGTTAAGAGGGTGCTTCACTACTTAAAACGGACGGCTAGCCATGGCATTGTGATTCATGCCCTCATCCCACACACATTACATGCATACTCTGATGCTGAGTGGGCAGGTGACAAAGATGATTTTATTTCTTCCACTGGTTAAGCTAGTTTTCTTGGGCGAACACCTATATCCAAGAGCTCACGCAAACAACATACTATTGCACGATCATCGACTGAAGCAGAGTATCGGGCTCTTGCTGATTCAAGCTGTGAGCTTATGTGGGTGCTTTCTCTACTATTTGAATTAGGCGTACAACTTCATATTCAACCGGTGATCTACTATGACAATATGGGTGCCAAACAATTAAGTGCTAATCATGTTTTCCATTCTTGGATGAAACATGTTGTATTATCATTTCATTTTTGTTAGGGAGCATGTTCAGATGGGCTCGTTCCGGGTTTCTCATTTATCTACTCATGATCAGATAGCGGACGTCCTCACTAAACCGCTTTCCCGAGCTCAGTTTGAGACACTGACTTCCAAGCTAGGACTCTCTTCGGCGTCGTCCTACTTGAGGGGACATGTTAGAGATATTATTTAGCATAATTAATTGGAAAAATTGCTTGAAATAACACCAACTTTGTGTGTAGTTGCCAAAAATAACACCAACTTTTAAACAATTTAAAATAAACATAAACAAAGTAAGTGTTACCAAAAATAGCATAATATTAATCTCTTACTTGCTCAACCGGTTATTTTGGAAGACATACGACAATATTACAAAAAAGAAAAAACAAAAGAATTTATGTTGGCAAAAAAACTCAAATTGAAAACCCTAGAAACTGCCATTGTCTTCCCTTCTTCTTTGCTCAGCTAATGTATAAGGCAGGCCTAAAAATGTTAATCTTCGACTTCCATAGAAACTGCCATTGTCTTCTCTCGTCTCCATTTTCCGCCCCGACCTTTTCTCCAAGCTCATCCTCATCGGCGCTTCCCCTTAGTACTTTTAATTGCTTCAATCTGATCAATTTTCATGCTATTGTTGTAGGAATTGAACAAATCTGGATTGATTTCATGAGAAATTGCACAAATTAGACTACATAGTGTGAGATTAAGTTACAATCATATTGCATAATTGGACTGAGACTTACTAATTGAGATGAAATTACGTTTTTGAATGACGAGGACTGACACGGAGGTTCGAGGAGGGGGAGATTGAGACTGGTTTTCTCGGCGATGGAGGCGATTTATGCCGCCTGGGTGAACGGATCGATCAGCTGGACGCTTTTCAATAATGCGGCCATCTCCTTATTTGTGTGCAGGACGGTGTTCAACACCGAAATTCGAGAGTGGTATACACATTTATTGATTTTAACCTTTTTTATTTAACTTTATTTTTTTATATTTTGTAAATCCTTGTTGCCATTACACATACATTCATCCAACAATCTCGTATTGGGCTATTCCTTATGCACAGGAAAAAAACGTCCGACGCACACGTGACTCATACACTTCATAAAGCGTACGCTTCAAGAAGCGTATGGCCCAAAGGTGCCCTCCGCGGGGACCCTGGGGCATGCGCTTCATGAAGCGTAAGGGTTTGGAGAGATTCTCCGCGCGCTACGCCACCTCCGCCATGGAATTAGGTGTTAACGTAAATTTGGAAAAAAAATTATTTTCAATTTCTAATTTATATCTTTGTATCATAAGATAGATTAGATATCAAACATTGAAGCCCTATATATATTCATATATCACAAAGTTTATGAGTTAAAAAACACAACTTTCACAAAATACAATGGCATCCAATAGATCATATGAAGAAAATTCATCGACGGAATCGCCTTTTTCAGATGAACCATATGAAGCGGAATCATCATCATCTTATGAAGAGTTGTCATCATCTTTTGAAGAAGAAGGAGGAGGAGAAAAAGATGTGGATGAAGAAGAAAATGACATAGTCGAGGTAAGTTTTTTAAATATAAGTTGCAGTTTATAGTTTTATATCCAGAAATGTGAAGGTATCGTTATTTGTATTTGTAAATTAAAAAAAATTAAATTATTAATCTTATACATTTGTAATGATTATATACGTTTAGAAATAATATTATTGTTATTTAATAGTGTAGAGTTGAATGGAAAATAATAGTTAAAAAATATGTTATTGTTAAAAAATATACTGTGTGTATTTGCAGTTTAATTGAAAGTAATTTTAATTTATAAATATGTAAATGGGAGAGATTTTTCTGTTGACTTTCATCACGATGGGGTGTGGGATAGTCGAGATGAAATGATAGCCTGGGCTAGGCAAGTCGGGCGTGAAAGATATATGGCGTTGCCTATAACAACGTCAAATGAAAATTTGGTCAGGCTATCATGTCATAGGCATGGTATGTATATACCTGGGAAGAAGGGTGATTTTATCCCTACTGTTACACCGCCTCGGGTGTGAACCCTGTACACGAAGTGCAAATGCAAATTTGAGTTGCTTGGCGTTAGAAGTAAATAGACCGGGAAGTGGGCACTAACGGTTGTGTGCGGAGTTCACAACCACAACCTCCCCACTAGTTTGCTTGGCAATTCATTTTCAAGCCGAATGACGGAAGCACAAAAATTGCTTGTGAAGGAATTGAGCTATATATATGTGCCATAGTGGAGCGGTTGATCAATATTTACCCCAGAAATGTGACATCAAGGAAGCAAGTTTCAAATTTGAGGACACGATATTTGAAAGAGGATAGTGCAAATTTGACAACCAGCCAATATGCACTGCACTTTCTACAAAGAAACGATTACAAAGTATTTGCAAATAGGATAGGTGGTTCAGATTATATTGATATCCTCTTCTTTGTGCACCCCACGTCGCTGCATCTACTGAAGTTGTTTCCGTATGTCGCCATTATGGAAAACACATACAAGACCAACAGGTACAATCTGTTAAGTTTTTTTCTATATATTGAGGCAATTATTGTTTATTTAAAGTTGTATAATTGTTTCATGTATTGACAGGTACGACATGGCTTTGCTGCAGATGGTTGGGTTTACATGCACTAACAGATCTTTCAACATCGGTTTTGCATTTCTCTCAAGAGAAGACACTGCTAGTTAGACATGGGTGTTGAAGCGTTTGAGGCGTTTGTTTCAGGAAGTGGGAGCGATGCCAAATGTCATTGTCACAGATCGAGAGAGTGCAATCATTAACGCAAAGGACGTTGTGTTTGGAGAGGAAGTCAAACATCTTCTATGTTGGGTGCATGTTAAGGGCAACATATTAGCATACAATGTAGGTATCCTAGAGGACCAAGATAAGGCGAAAAGGTTTGCTAATAGATGTTGGGGCATATTCATGTCGACAACAGAGGCAAAATACGAGGATAGGCTTAGAAGAGTCAAAGAGCATTGGCCAGGGCTGATGAAGTATGTTGAGAGGTCGTGGCTCAGGCCTTACAAGAAGTCGATAGTTAGAGCATGGACCGATCACTGTACCCACTTTGAAACGAGAACAACAAACAGATACAATGTTTTATATATTTTTGGTTGTTCAAATTATGTGATTTACACATTTGTAATGTACATAATACTAATATGTATGACACAGGGCGGAGGGCATGCACATCGTGCTTAAAAAAATACTTGACAGTTCTCGAGGAGGCTTCAACACAGTGATCGGAAGATCCATAATCACATTTTGTCCCAAGTTAATGATAGAAGGGGGGATCTGGAGATGTCACGTAGCAAGATTCCAACTGAGTTGAATAGTGTCCCTAGTCTAGTTAGGACGATATTTATGCGCCTATTTTATAAAGTGTCAACTTTGTGCATTATGAAGTTGTTGAATATGTACTATGACTTGAACAGGGACGCCACAGAAGGAAAATTAGAGAAAGAGTGTGCTGATTTTTGGGTACGGGAGTGCATGGGTCTTCCTTGCCGTCATACGATTGCCCAAGCCATTCTCACTAAGCGGCTGATCCCGCCAGGTGACATACACCCATTTTGGCATCAGGTGGTATGAGAGGGAGTTGATCCGAAGCACATGCCCATAGAAGACAAAGAGTCAAAAAAACTTACCGAGATCAGATGGGAAGATATGGTGGAGAGGAAGCGTTAGGGTGAATTGACAGATGAGCAAGTGTACTCGATCACAGAGTCGTTTGTAGACAATGTGCTGGGAAAAGAGTCGTCTTTGATTGAGCAGATAGATGCTATGCAGAGGGGACGGCCAAAGGGGTCCTCTAAGTGGTCCACAAAGAGGAATAATACTTTGCTTGAGCATCGGATGGAGGCATATGAAAAGGAGAAGCAACAGAAGGAAAATGAGAGCCAAGTAAGAACCTCATTGTCCAGAAAAAAGCGTGGAAGGCCAAAGGGCTCAACCATCAAGGCCCCGAAAAAAGTTGCTACGGGGACAAGTACACAGGAAGCGAGGGGTAGCATGATGTGGCTGGATTTCAACTTTGGAGTTGACAATGTTAACGACTTCATGTTTCCTTACATTGATAAGGTGCAGGATGTAACACCAGATGGGCATTGCGGTTATCGATCACTCGCCGTATTGTTGGGACAAGTACAGAGCGAGTACCGCAGAGTTCGGTTGGAGTTGACAACCGAATTGAGGAGGAACAGATGCGTATATGAGCTTGTTTTGAACAAACCCCCTATTGATGAGTTGTTGGATACTATGCCCTATGTGATTAGCCCTTGCGCTCAAAGATTTTGGATGGAGATGCCAATAGCTGGTTTGATCTTTGCCACATTACATCAGGTTGCAGTTGTTTTCTTGTCGTGGGATGGATCACACACATGCTTGCCGATGCAGGCGAGAGGGGACAACCGATACCCTCCATCCAAGATATATTCCATTGCGCTCGTGGGAAACAAAGATCACTTCATAATGGTGAGTCATATATTATTATCATGAAAGAAAATTAGCGCTTATACTTTTTTACTCGGTAATATATTATATGTTCAATTTGTAGGTCTGGTTGAGCGACGGCTCCCCAATTCCTCCTCCACCGAGAGATTGGACAAGAAGCCATCAACCTAGTGTCAACGAGTGGGATGAGCCGTTTAGACAGAGAATGGCAACATGGCGCGAGAAGCGGATTAGCCATAATCTCGAACCATATGTTGCTGTTTGAAGTTGATGATATATGTATTTAGGTAGAACCGTATTAGTCTTTTTTGTAATGCAATTTTGGCTTAGTGTTTGCTTGTTATGGCTAAATATGATTTTTTGCTAGTATAATTGTGAATGGCTTTGAACTAGATCATATAATTACAAAAATCAATGCTTACATGATGAACAAACTTGGCTCTATAGCTCATTATCACCAAAACACTAACCTCAGCTTATATGCCTTGCGTATCATGAAGCGCACGCTTCCTGATGCGCAATACATAGGCAAAGAAAAATCGGATACCTTAAGACTTGTGCATCAGGAAGCGTGCGGTTCGTGATGCGCAATGCACCCAGAATAGCCAAAGCGATATCGGATACAATAACACTTGCGCTTCATGAAGCGTACGCTTCATGAAGCATCGGGTCCCAAATCTAATCGAACTTTGTAGTTCCACTTGCGCTTCATGAAGTGCAAGGCATCATAAAGCACAAGGCTTAGGCGCCAGAACAGACCCAAACCTGCAGCAACAGTGGCAATAGTGTTAAGGTCATAAAGCGCAAGGCTGATGATGTGAACCCCATTGAAGGATTCACGAGAGGATCGATCTTGGACTCGTAAATGGTCTTCTCACGTCGGATTTGGATAGGTTTGAGCCGATTTAACGACTAGACTTGGTAGGGAAGAAGTGAAAGGAATAAGGAGGTGATCTCTTTTGAGGGAAATCAGAAGAGTATGGGATACGAGAAGAGAATTGGGTTGACGCCTTAATAAACAATCTGGAGTAAACTAGACAGCATAACGGTAGTTCAACTCAAGCGTAAAGAATACAATGAGAGGAGACTCCTATTTATAGAGGAGCTCCTAGAAACCCTAAGGAGGCATGGGGGCTAACTAGGGTTACACATGCAAGTGGCCCAATGTTAGGCCCAAGCCCATAAATTCTCAATAATAAATAGTAAAGACATAAATAGTAATGTTCGAAAAGGAAAAAGTACTAAAAGTAGTAAAAACGGATAGTGGTCACGGTGGCCATGTCGCGAGTGTCACGGCAAGGCCGTGACAAGGCTGGCGCGGCGCGACAAGGCGTCGGCACGCTAGCGCGCACGCAATGCATGTCGCGACACGCTAGGCGTGGCACGACAAGGCCAAGGTGCGGGACGCGAACCTCATGTCGCGACACCGGGTTGGCCCGGCGTGGACATGTTGGCCGGTACCGAGGCGTGGGGATCGGTGTCGGGGAAAGCTGGCACGGTACCGAGGGCTGGTGGCTCGGTACCGAGTGTGGCGCGGCACAGGCGAGGCGTGACGCACAAGGACTTCATGTGTTGACGCCGGGTTGGCCCGGCGCCGGCACGACTCGAGCGTTCGGGGCCGTGGTGCCGTTGGTGAGGCGGACCACAAGACTTGGCACGAGTCTTACGGAGTCGCGGATTATCCCAAGGGGGTTGCCACGGTCTTGGGACCCTAGGGCTAGGGTAGGTACACATCATCCTCCCCCACTTAGATTCGACGCGTCCTCGCGTCGAGCGTCGGAGTGGAAGGCACTTGACATCTTTAGAAACCTGCAAAAGCAAAGAGATAGAATCAATAAGAGGAAGTCCTTTAGAAATATTAAGCGTTAAAAATGGACAAAAGGGAAGGCAAGTAAAACTCCCTAGAAGTGGATGAGCCGGGGACAAATCAAGCTGGGGTGGCTCGCCATCGTCTGGACTCGGAGAAGATCCAGGGTCCCAACTCTTGAGACTCGTAGTTCCCTGCATTTGTAGCTAATTCGCACTAGGAGTGTCGGTAAAAGTCGGTTTGATCGAACCGTGATCCGATGTCCCCACATCTACGTCGGCGCTGTGCGTTATTCCAATGTCTTTCGGCTTCCGGCTCTTGGAGTTTGATGTTGCAGGGTGTTTTTGTGGAAAATCCATTTGGGGAACGATTTCTGATCCACAGAAACCAAAAACGCTTGTGGAAATCATGGTTGGCCCGATAACGCCCATCGGGTCTTGTGTCGACGTCGGATGCGCCGTGCCGGTCTCCTTAGGCTTGGTTTTGTGCCTTTCGGCCTCAACCTTCAAATTTTCAATAGGAGACATAAGGGGAAACAAATTAGTATGAAAATCAATGGACAAAGGTGGAGGGACTAACCTGTTAACCAACGAGTCGATTGGCGCCAAGATTGGCCCGAAATGAGTAATGATGGGAGCATCCTCCTCGGCGACCTCGACAAGGGGCACTGGTGCCGTGGCCATCGGTGGGCCATGATGTGCGGCTGTCGCCATGGTGGCCTTGACCATGACCAGGGGTGGTGTCACAAGCACGCCCGTTGACTCGGCCGACACAACATAACTATGTGACGGTGTCAAAGTCAAGTGGCCGTTGTCTATCGGCGCTCTCGGTGAGGTGACCACCGAATGGCTTTAGAAAGCTCTTGTGCGTGGGTCATGCACCAAAGGATGGACTCCTGAAAGGAGAGGGCGTCCACATGTGGGAGAAAATGTGGAACCATCTTGCATAAAAGGTTGGACCACGTCTTTATGGGGCGCCGCTGTTGAGAGTACCTATCCTCTTGTACTCGTGCAAACCATCTACGAACATATCCGGTGAAGCATCCAATCACAATGTCAAATTGCTCGTAGTGGTTGTAGTTTCGTTGCCCGAAGTACGTGGCCATGTGCTTGGTCCATGCCGAAAACGCTTCGAGGTCGTCAGACCCGGCAAAGCGTCGTCGTTGAATGCCTGGCATAATAGAGGACAGAGAAGAGTAACAAGTCCAACAATCAACAAAGCAAAAAGAAACGTCGAGACTTTGTAAGACTCACCACGCAAGTACCCTTAGTTTGCACGAAAAGTACTTGAAAGGAATGGGAGGCTAAAGATCTCGACGTTGCACAAGTAAGGCACACACAAAGAGCAAGAACACGCAATTACAAACACACAAGCAAGTAAGAAAAGAGAGAGAGAGATGTGCGTCGGCTTGATGAAAGCCTTGGCACGAGATAGGGAGAGAGAAGAGAAGATCTCGGCCTAAGGAAGGAGGCGAGATTATGTATTAACCAAGATAGAAACAAGAAAGATATGCAATCAATCAAAGATATGCAAATCAAATCAAGTCAAGATTTTATTTGATTGGAGAGATAGGGCCGAATATGTGTGAGATACTTGCCTTATTTTGGCTTGTGTATCTCACAATATCTTTTTTTTAATTAATTAATGGATAAGATTGCCTTATTTTGGCTTTTCTTATCCACAATATTTTTTTATTGTTTTTTAAATTTTCGGCAACTAACAAGATATGGGAGATATGATTTCCCAAGATACTTGCTCAAAATAAAAGATTGAGAAAGGCCAAATCGGACCAAATCTCGCACCAAGCACACAATACGCACGACACACACAATCAATCAATTCAAACAAGGCAAGTAGAATGCAAGCAATGCTCGAAAACTCAATGCAATGAACCTAAAACAAGTGCACGTCGGCGGGTTAAGGCTATTTTTTTTGATTTTTTTTCGAAGCAAAAACAATGGATCTAATGGATGTTGGTAGAGATGGTGGAAGCTAATGGAACAATGATGGGAAAGAAAAACATTTCGTGCAAAAAAAAGAGTAAAAGAGTGAGAGAGACTTACGCAATCCGAGGCTCTCATACCAGTTGATGTGAACCCCGTTGAAGGATTCACGAGAGGTTCGATCTTGGACTCGTAAATGGTCTTCTCACGTCGGATTTGGATAGGTTTGAGCCGATTTATCGACTAGACTTGGTAGGGAAGAAGTGAAAGGATTAAGGAGGTGATTTCTTTTGAGGGAAATCGGAAGAGTATGGGATACGAGAAGAGAATTGATTTGACGCCTTAATAAACAATCTGGAGTAAACTCGACAGCATAACGGTAGTTCAATTCAAGCGTAAAGAATACAATGAGAAGAGACTCCTATTTATAGAGGAGCTCCTAGAAACCCTAAGGAGGCATGTGGGCTAACTAGGGTTACCCATGCAAGTGGCCCAACGTTAGGCCCAAGCCCATAAATGCTCAATAATAAATAGTAAAGACATAAATAGTAATGTTCGGAAAGGAAAAAGTACTAAAAGTAGTAAAAACGGATAGTGGTCACGGTGGCCATGTCGCGAGTGTCGCGACAAGGCCGTGACAAGGCTGGCGCGGCGCGACAAGGCGTCGGCGCGCCGGCGCGCACGCAAGGCATGTCGCGACATGCTAGGCGTGGCACGACAAGGCAAAGGCGCGGGACGCGAACCTCATGTCGCGACACCGGGTTGGATCCGCGTGGACATGGTGGCCGGTACCGAGGCGTGGCGTGTCGCGACACGCTAGGCGTGGCACGACAAGGCCAAGGTGCGGGACGCGAACCTCATGTCGCGACACCGGGTTGGCCCGGTGTGGACATGGTGGCCGGTACCGAGGCGTGGGGCTCGGTGCCGGGGAAAGCTGGCACGGTACCGAGGGCTGGTGGCTCGGTACTGAGTGTGGCGCGGCACAGGCGAGGCGTGACGCACAAGGACTTCATGTGTTGACGCCGGGTTGGCCCGGCGCCGGCACGACTCGAGCGTTCCGGGCCGTGGTGTCGTTGGTGAGGCGGGCCACAAGACTTGGCACGAGTCTTACGGAGTCGCGGATTAGCCCAAGGGGGTCGCCACGGTCTTGGGACCCTAGGGCCAGGGCAGTTACATATCAGCTGAGTAAGAGGAATGGTGTAGCGGAGAGTGTTAAGGTCATAACAAATATGTCCACTCACTACAATGAATCATCAAAATCCTCATCAGGCATTCCATTCATATGGTAGTGGTTGTATGATGTAACATAAATGCAGGCATTACAACATCACTTGTAGCCAGCATACCTCCAATTTTGTTTTGAGCAACAAATTTTTAAGCAATTGGGATAAGACAACGTCATTCAGCCACACTTTCTCCAAATAATTCAGAATAATTCAAAAGCGTTATTTGTATCCAGAATAATTCAGAAGCCAAAATACTAGACAAACAAAGTGATCAATTTGCAAGTGTTTTCAACAATTCATATGAGAAGCCAAAAGAGCATAAAGCATCTAGTCTAAAACAGAGTAATAAGACATAATCTAGCCCTAAACAAAGTACTAAGACATAATCTAGTCTATGATGATTGGATTGTTTGGATCGAAACCATCATCCTCTTCCTCGTGCTTCACTAGGCGTAAATCAGTGTATGACGGGACTTCAATCTCAGGGTTGTCGTTGGCCCTTGCTTCGGCATTGAAGAGAGCTATTTCTTGCAGTTCCATCTCCTCTTTGAAAATTCTCTCCATCGTTGTGAGGTAACCGAGTCGGGCAAGGTGTTTCCCGACAGTCTTCAAGCCTACTTCCTTGCTGTTGATTAGCTCCCGAATGAAGAGACGAAGCTCTTGTACATCCGCCAAGTGCTTGCGAAAATCATCTTGAATATGATATGCCATTGATGGAGATATATGCAGCAACTATGAAGAAGCATGGAAGGCTACTGGTTTGGAGAGGTATGTAGAAGGCAACTGGTTTTTATAAGAAGCGTGGAATGGTTTGATATTGGCGGGGAAATTTTGCGCCAAACGATAGCAAAATCAATGCAACTTACGGAAATCGCAGATTGTTTCCGTAAATATAGGATCGTGGCTGATTAGGAGTTATCTACAACCGCCTGCGGAAGAGTTTTTGGATTTTGGAACAGAGAATTTGCGCTTCATGAAGTGTAAAGCTTTATGAAGCGCAGTGTTAAAGCAACTCAAAGGTGGATACTGTAAAGTGCTTTACGCATCATGAAGCGTGCGCTTCATGATGCGTATGGCGTATGAGAATATAACTTTGAAGGCTCCTCCAGGTGGTGTTTTATAGGCTTTCCTTACGCATCATGAAGCATGTGCTTCATGATGTGTAAGGCTTATGAGAAAAAAGGGGTGGATTTCGCTCGCCCCCCGTTTCGAACCGTAGACCCATTCATCAAACGCATGTACCTGCACCAAGTGTGCCGCATTGGCTATTGATATCTAGAGGATATAACTTTGTTTTCAAGTAAAGCAGTGTCGAGTCGGTTTGGTTCGGAATTAAACTAAACTGACCGGTTCACCTATTTTTTGGGTTCAAATATCGAAATTATAATCGGTTTCTTATATATTGTAATTGACATATTGTTTTAGAGCTATAATATATGAGTTTATGCATATTATATTATGTGAACCCATGTTAATCATATTAAAACTTTAATATACCTGAACCGTTCTCAAAATAAATTGGAAAAATAAAAATTGTTCCGGTTCTTGAAATTTCATGTTGTAATTGTTAGTGCCACAATTTATGGTACGGTTACGATTTATGGGTAAGGTTTAGGGTTTAGGGTTTAGAAGCAAATATGTTACTTGGTTTAATATTCATAATCACTTACCTATAATACTAACATAAAACGATTTTTAGCATTACAACCATACAATACGCCAAATATACATTACAAATACTACCACTATTTGACATTTCATGTTATAAGGTCTCAGGTTTAGATATTGTGGTTGGTTACAATGACAAGGTTTTAAAGTTAGTATATGTTTTATGGATATATTGTATATATATCATTGTTAATATATTATGATGGATGATACTTGTAAGATAGGCTATTCGTGTAATATCCCTGATTTTTTAGGATATTTTGATAATATTTTCGGGCTTCTTTCCAGACCCGTTTATTATATCTCGTTACGTGTTACGATCATATTAATGGAAATTATCCCTAGAAAGTTCGAATGGTTAGAATAAAATTATTGGAGTTGGTTTTATTAACCAACATAATTTTTGGGATCACTTCCATGAAAGAAGTGCTTTGATCCGGTGAGATCTGCTTAATTAATTATGTACCCGATACGGTTATACTCTGAAACGTAATACCTATAAATAAAAGTAGCGAATTAAAATCATCTGAGTTGATTTCATTAGTCTACATAATTTTTAGGATCGTTTCTATAAAAGGAGTATTATAATCCGAGGTATATAATTTTACCGTCCTAACGCAAGAACCGTTCTAACACGTATACCAATTTCTTACCGACATCTGAGAAGTTATCTAACCCTAAGGAATGACGTTATTAAAAGGATTTATATATATATAACTATTTCTTTATATATATAATAATAACTAAAGTCATTTAATTCCATTACCCGTTTGGGATTGTGGATATTTAAATTTCCGCTATTTAAAATTCCCGCCTTTATTTTTCTGTCCGTCGACCTAGTCCATTCCTGGTCGTAGTTGATCGTTATTTAAATTTCCGCATTTTTCTTTCCGTCCTTCGACCTAGTCCATTCCTGGTCGAAGTGATCGTTATTTCAATTTCTATGACCTTGGTCCTTCAAGATCATATTTAAACTTTATGTCATTTATGATTTTATGGAGTTCGTTTAAAAAGGAATAAAACGACCATTTAAAATCTATAAAAAAGAGAGGTAATACGATCAGGAGACGTTTACTCTCAAAGACATAATTAAGTTTGCTAAAAAGTTCTATAAAGAATTTATTATATATGACAATGGCATTAACTTGAGTCGCTACTCTGCTCGTTTTTCGAGAAGACGTTAAAAAGGGAATAAACAGTTAAGGAGTTTATTCATAAAACGTCTATTTAAGCTTTTAGAATTGTTCTTACCAGGAAAGGTTTAAGAAGTTCTCTTTGAAGCCGTTGCCTTGATCTTTTTGCTAAGTTCGCTTTCAAGGTAAGTGGACGGTCCTCTCTTACCCTTTTTATTAAACGTGAATTTCTATTTCCGTTTAATATCTCTTAAATGTTGGGAACACTTGTTTGCTAAAGAACCGAAAGTAGGTTTATTTATTGCTTAGATTTAACGACTGTTCGTTATTTCTTATTATTCGTACTGCTAGTACTGTTTAGGGTCGTTGATTGTGCTCTTATGCGATTGGAGATTCTCCTATGAGATCTCTTTGTTGTGGATAATTGTAGAATAGGGATTTCGGGTTTTGACTCGTATATCTCTCTATAACTCGTTAGGTGGTATATCTATTACCGACTCCTAACCTCGGGTCATGACTCAGCCTGTTCTATTGATAAGAGAGGTGCCCGCACTCTAGCTAAGTGCACTCATATGCAAGGTCCGAAATATTTTCCTTGGCATCCCCGACTAAATTGCAAGCCAACTTAAAAGTCGTTAACTAAATTGCAAGTTTTTTTACTTAAGAAAAGATTGAGTGCCCAATGCACTATAATTAATGAACCAGGACGGTTAGTACAACTTGGAAGACCGTTCTTGCTCCCGACTTGAAGAGATTGTCTTCTAATCTGAATTCATGCTCGACTTGTTTCGAACGCCTATAAAATGGCGAAATGGGCTAGGTGTAGAAAGCCCTAGCGGCCACCTCCCCATTGGCATTTCCGAGTATGGTGAGGTTAGTCGAGGTCCGGATAGTCGACGAAAGCTTTTAAACTATCAAATGTGTGGTAATACAGTTCCCAACAAATCTCGTAATTCCAATGGAACCACATACCTGTGGTGTCCTATCTAAATCTTGTACTCCGTTATCTTTTCTCTTCTTTCGGGACGCTAACTGTTGGATCATCGACCAGATTATTATTCGGATATTCGATGCCACATGTTTAGACTTTCCCATGAGAACCAAGTCCTATTCTTCCACTTACTAGTCTCTAGATAGACTAACCCATTTTCTTTCTTTCCCGGTTCGTCCGGCTGGTATTTCTTGCCTTTTATGGAAATATCAGGTAGTGAAGGTCGGACCCCAATAGGTTAGAAGACGGAGCCTTGAAAACTTTGAAGGAAGGAAGGAAGGAAGTTTGTTTTAAATGTTTTAAAGTATTTTGGGTCCCACATTCTTATGTACGAACCATGGTCTATAACTGGTCGTCTTAATATTCCGCTGTTGTTCACTTTTGATGTATTTCCCTAAATGAAACTATGAAGATGTAATAACAATATTTGTTTCCCTTCAGTCAGTATGTAATGAGCAAGTTTAATATTTGTAATGTAATTCCTACATTATGGTTTTTACTTGAAATGTGTTGTGTTACCTAGCCTCGGGTGGCTTCGGATGGTAAAGTCCGATGTCACTGGCGGTAGCACCCTTGGTTTAAAAATAGGGGTGTTACAATTATGGTATCAGAGCCGAAAGTTTTGTTTTTCACTGAAAACACCTTTTGATTCTATTTAATTGAGAATCACTCGTAAAGAATTTCTTAGAAGTGTCTAGGACTTTAACCTTAGGGAAATGCCTAGACTTATGCAATTAAGAACCATGATTTGATTTCAGAAGTTCCTTCCAAAACCTTCACCTCAAGTATTAGATCACAGAAATTCTAATACTGAATGTTTTCGTCTTCAGAAAATGGTGGGTACCAGGAGTGAGACCCGCATAGAGGATCTCGTGGAGGAAGAGCCAGAAGAAGATCCCGAGGAGGATCTTGAAGAGTACTTCTCAGAAGAAGATCCCGAGGAGGATCTTGAGGAGGTTGTTGGAGAAGGAGACCTCGGGGAGTTTCCCATGGAGGCAAATATGGAGGAGATGTACGACCCTGAGGGAACCCCTTCGCCTTTTCCAGTTTTCGCACAGGGGTCTCGACAAGATCTTGAACCCTGGCTAGTCGAGTTTGACCCAATCGACCAAGATTTGTACCAATCTCCCACTGAAGAAGAGCTGGCAACCACTTACCAGCACGTATGTGACCTAGCAGATCAGGAATTTGCGAGTCGTCACCAATGGGAGTACATGTCCAACACCTCGATCTACCAGGAAGCTAGCCAGGCTCCGCTTGGGCATGCATTGGAGTCCATCTCTAACTAGATACAAGGGGACTCATCTCGTAACCAAGGAAACCCACGTCCTTGGAATCCAACTAGAACTGCAAGTCCTAACTTTGTTCGACCCCGCCAAGTGGATTTCAACATGCTCCTACAACAGAAGGACTCGTGGGTTGACGATTTGATGGTCCAACAAGATGAAATCCTGCAACTCCAAACTTGTGTAGCTACTCGAAGCAGCTATGTTGGTACACTCCGTCGCCTTATAGAGCAGGCCAATATGCTCTTTTTCTCGGATGTCGAAACTCTCGATGAAGGTTGGTTTGATGAAGGGTTCCTAGATATGTTATGTTCCCGTTACGAGTCTTAGTCCTTTATCCCTGTAATCCTCTTTTTCATACTGCTTCTTTTGTTAAGTAACTCTAGGTAGTCCACTTAAAGTAGTAAACTCCACCATTCAATGTTATAAGGATGGTTGGGGTCGGTGGTAAAGCTGTCTTGATTTCAAGAATAGGGTTGCAACTATCTTTTCCTAATACAATGTAGTATGGCACCAACATTACAGTATTTCAATATAAGATGAATTCTATTTCAAACATGTGTCCATTACTCGTATACAAATGTTGATTTTTCCTCTTGAATGACATTTGTGGAAAATCAAGATGGTAAACACCCGAGGAACTATCAGAGATGTTTTGCCTGAAGACAACGAAGCTGAAACCAGTTCAACTAGGAATCCAAGGGGAGGCAATAATGCCATCCACTTTGACGCTGCCACTATTGCAACTATAAGGGAACTGATTAGGACCACCCAGCATGAAGGAGCGCAGCCACCACCCCCTGCAAATGTGGCCGCCACTAGAGAAGTCAATCAGGCTATTCCCGACAATGGTCTAAGCTTCACAAGGGCAATGAAAACTTTCACCGCTATGAGGCCAGATTCATATGATGGCACCGGGGAACCTCTCGATGCAGCCTATTAGTTCTCCCACGTGGAGAAGCTACTCCGGAACATAGTCTGCACTCCAGCTGAAATGGTGCAGATTGCTTCCCTACAGCTGAAAGGGGGAGCAAGCGAGTGGTGGGAGAATTCCAACATGGGTGATCATCCTAAATTGAACTGGGATATGTTTAAAGATAAAATGTTGTCACGCTACTTCTCTCCGGCTATGAGAGACGAGAAAGAAGACAAACTTTTGTACCCGAAGGTCCATGGGTTAAGTGTCCTGGAAAAGGCGACCAAGTTCAATGGTTTACTGCAATATGGAAGTCCTGAAGTCTCGACTGAGGCTCAAAAGATCCGTCGTTTCCATAGGTGAATGAGTCCTACTCTGAAGCCATGGATGGAACAACGTGAGTTTCAAACACTCGAGCAATATGTGGATTTTGCATACAAGATGGAGAACTCTCTGTCAGAATCGGACCGCAAGACTCATGGAAAAGGGAGGTCTCATCATGGAGGTCAGGGTGGATTCAAGAGGCCAGGTTCACCTCAAGTAACTGAATGGCCCAAGAAAAACAAAGTCGGGCCGGCACAGTCCAACTCTTCCCAAGTCACGAGCCAACGTCGAGGTGCGGTGGCCTGCTACAACTGTGGTAAAGAGGGTCACATCAACCAAAAATGCACCGAGCCTAGGAAACTGTGCTTCACCTGTGGGAAGGAAGGACATATGCGTAACTACTGCTCACAGATCAAGAAGGGCCTAGGACAATCCAAGTCCGCCTCGGTTGCTCAAAGCAATAAGTTCCCGACAAGACCTGTCATGTCAAACTTTGTGTAGTCAACGGCTCAAAACAAGGGGAAAGGACATGCAGTGTCTCAGGGGCAATCTCAGCGCCTTTACGAGATGCGTCAAAGTGATGAGCCTAATGCTCCTGTGTGTCAAGGTACACTCTATGTCCACTCAACTCCTGCTTTCCTGTTATTTGATTCTGGTGCCACACACTCCTTCATTTCTGAAAGTTGTGTGGAGATGTTGGGCTTAGACTGTAGCGATACTTGTGAACCGTTTGTTGTAAACCTTCCAAATGGAGAGAAAATAGTAGGAACGAAACAGCTTAGCAACTTTCCAATAAGCATTCAAGGTCGGGATTTTTGTTCCAACTTGATATTCATTCCGATGGCGCCTTATGATATAATCCTCGGGATGGATTGGTTGCTGCAACATGGAGCTATAATCAACTTCAAGTCGAGAACAGTGACCATTACCTCCGGGGGAGAAGTCATCTATAAGTTCAAAGGAAGACGAGAAGGAGAGAATGGGAAATTGATCAACGCCATGAAAGCTGGAAAGCTACTTCGACAGGGTTGCACTGGATATATTTGTTATTTGGAGTCAACCAAGAAGAAGGTTGTTGATATTCAAGAGATTCCCATAGCCAGGGAGTTTCCCTATGTCTTTCTAGAAGAGCTTTCGGGTTTGCCACCAAAACGTGATGTAGAGTTCGCAATTGTGCTAGAACCAGGAACTACACCAATTTCCAAGCCACCATACAGAATGGCTCCCATTGAGATGAAGGAACTCAAGGAACAGTTAGAAGAGTTGTTGGATAAGGGTTTCATCAGACCGAGCGCTTCGCCTTAGGGAGCTCCTGTGTTGTTCGTAAAGAAGAAGGATGGAACTTTTCGCCTTTGTATCGCCTACAAAGAACTGAATAAAGTTACCATCAAGAATAAGTATCCTCTGCCAAGGATAGATGATCTATTATATCAGTTGCGTGGTGCAACAATATTCTCCAAGATTGATTTACGGTTCGGGTATCATCAACTTCAGATTCGTGATGAGGATATTCTTAAGACAGCTTTCCGTACTCGTTATGGTCACTATGAGTTTGTAGTAATGCCTTTTGGGCTGAAAAATGCACCTGTTGTGTTCATGGACTTGATGCACCGTTGTTTCCATGAATTTCTAGACAAGTTCGTGGTAGTGTTCATCGACGACATTCTAATGTACTCTAAGACAGATGTTGAACATGAGGAGCATCTCAGAATCGTTTTGAGGATCTTAAGACAAAATCAGTTGTATGCTAAGTGGTCAAAGTGTGAACTGTGGTTAAAGGAAATGGCCTTTCTGGGCCATGTAATTACCAAGATGGAGTCATGGTAGACCCACAGAAAATTGAGGCAGTTACAGATTGGAAACAACCTCGACATGTGAAGAAGGTTAGAAGTTTTCTCGGACTTTCCGGGTATTATAGAAGGTTCGTAGAGGGATTTTCAAAGATCGCTCTACCAATGACCAAGTTGCTTCGTAAAGTCCACAAGAAGTTCGTGTGGGACAAGAAATGTGAAGAAAGCTTTCAAGAGCTTAAGAAGTGTTTGACCAGCGCTCTAGTTCTGACTCTGCCAAATGGAAATGAAGGATATGTAGTATACAGTGATGCCTAGAAACAAGGTCTCGGATGTGTGTTGATGCATCATGGCAAAGTTATCGAGTATGCATCTCGCCAACTCAAAACCTACGAGGTAAACTACCCGACACATGACTTAGAATTAGCAGCTGTGGTTTTCGCGTTGAAGATTTGGCGACATTACCTGTATGACGTCAAATGTCAGATCTTCACCGACCACAAAAGCTTAAAGTATGTGTTCACTTAGAAAGAATTAAATATGAGGCAAAGAAGATGGTTGGAACTGATCAAGGACTACGACATTGAGTTACTTTATCACCCTGGTAAAGCTAACGTTGTAGCCGACGTTTTGAGCCGCAAGTCAACTCAAGAGAGTTTGATAGCTATGTTGACTGTTCAACCAGAGTTACAATTGGAATTGATTCAAGAAGGTTTATAAGTTTGGTTTGGAAGACAACAAGGTTGTATGAACACTCTGGAAGTTCATCCTACTTTGTTTGACCAAATCAAGGAGAAACAGTCGGAGGATTTGATTTTGATCAAGATTAGTGGAGAGGTGCAGGAAGGGAAGGCACCTGGGTTCGTCATTCAGGATGACGGGTCACTTTGGTTTCAAAACCGCATTTGCGTGCCTGCTGTAGATGAGCTTCGAAAGGTCATTCTAAAAGAAGCACGTTCATCTGCATACTCGGTCCACCCTGGAGCAAGTAAGATGTATAAGGACTTGCGCCAAAACTTTTGGTGGCCGAACATGAAGCAAGATGTAGCAGAATTCATCTCAAGATGCTTAGTCTGTCAGAAGGTCAAATTTGAGCATAGAAGACCCGGTGGAAAGTTACAGTCTTTGCCTGTTCCAGAATGGAAGTGGGAAGATATTGCAATGGATTTTGTCACAGGTCTACCGAAGACTAAGGGATAGAAAGACGCTATTTGGGTCGTGGTGGATAGACTCACCAAGAGTGCTCATTTCATAGCAATTAAATGACTTGGGAGGTACAAAATTTAGCAGAAGTCTTCATACATGAAGTGGTTTGTCGGCATGGTACTCCAAAGACCATTATTTTTGATCGAGACGGACGTTTCACATCAAGATTCTGGAAAGAGTTACATAAGGCTATGGGTACTGAGCTGAATTTTAGTATTGCCTTCCATCCACAAACTGATGGGAAATCTGGGAGGACAATTCAAACCCTCGAAGATATGCTTCGAGCCTGTGTACTGGATCGTACAACAAGTTGGGACATCAGCTTGAGTCTGATAGAATTCACGTATAACAATAGCTGGCACTCGACAATTAAGATGGCTCCTTATGAGGCTCTGTACGATCGTAAATGTCGCTCACCAATCTGTTGGGACGACAATGCTGACAAGTTTCTTCTCGGGCCAGAGTTGGTCGAGAGCACTACTGTAGATATCGCTTTAATACGACAAAGAATGCTGACCGCACAAAGTCGACAAAAGTCGTATGCTGATTTAAAGCGAAGAGATGTCGAGTTCACTGTAGGTGATAAGGTTTTTGTTCGGGTATCTCCCTCGAAAGGTGTGTTTCGTTTTGGAAAACGAGGAAAACTAAATCCTCGTTATGTTGGGCCTTTCGAGATACTTGAAAAGGTAGGCAAGCTCGCTTATCGTTTAGCATTGCCGCCATCAACGCACCCCGTTCACAACGTCTTTCATGTGTCTCTGCTAAGACATTATATGCCTGATGAATCTCATGTACTTAACTATGATGACGTGGAGATTCAGTCAAATGGAACCTACGAAGAGAGACCAATTCGAATCTTAGACCGACAGATGAAAAAGCTTCGCAATAAAGAAGTACCTTTGGTTAAGGTGCTTTGGTCTAAGAACGGTGGTGAAGAGACGACTTAGGAAACTTGGGAAACCGAGAAGGATATGCTGAGTCGATTCCCAGAGTTTATGTCGTCATAGTTTGAATCTGTTTAAGGGGGTACTACGAGCTTCCTTTGTTCTGCTTGTAGTCTTTGTGTGTGTTTGCACTCTCTTTCCTTGTAAGCCTAGTTCTCCCTAGATTCGGGGACGAAACTACTTTTAAGGGGTACTATTGTAATATCCCTGATTTTTTAGGATATTTTGATATTTATTTTCGGGCTTCTTTCTAGACCCGTTTATTATATCTCGTTACGCGTTACGATCATATTAATGGAAATTATCCCTAGAAAGTTCGAATGGTTAGAATAAAATTATTGGAGTTGGTTTTATTAACCAACATAATTTTTGGGATCACTTCTATGAAAGATGTGCTTTGATCCGGTGAGATCCGCTTAATTAATTATGTACCCGATACGGTTATATTCTGAAACGTAACACCTAAAGTTAAAATTAGCGAATTAAAATCATCTGAGTTGATTTTATTAGTCTACATAATTTTTAGTATCGTTTTTATAAAAAGAGTATTATAATCCCAGGTATATAATTTTACCGTCCTAACGCAAGAACCGTTCTAACACGTATACCAATTTCTTACCGACATCTGAGAAGTTATCTCTACGCTGTTACACACCCTTGCGTAACAAGCCAAAATTATTGTGATCCTATCGGATCCTTTGAACGAGCTGCCACTTGCACTATTTACTTCCAATTTTAACCCCTCCGTTTGCCTATTTATATGGAGCCAGCCATTGGCCAATTCCATTTCTCCCATATGTGAAAGTCAAACCCAAGCTTTCTCTTTCTTGTTTTTGTGAGAAAGTGAACCTGCACCACCCCTGTTCAAATATATTACATAACTCCCTCCGCTTGATTTTTGATCTCTCACCATTCCACCTCTGCTCCAAATTTTGGGAGAAGGCTAGATGGCCCCACCCATCTCCTTCAAATAAATTTTCACTCCCTCCATTTAAATTCCTTCACTGCCGGCGTTTTTTTTTCTTGTCTTCGTTCCGTTCGAGCACCAGTCGCTCGTTCATCCCCTCGTTCAACTCCCGTAGCCACTTCACGTCGTCGTCGTCATTTTCGGAGTATCCGTTGAGCCATTTGAAGTCGTTACGCTGCCCGCCGTTGAAGCCGTTAGGATCGTGACGTTGCCACGACACCATAGGATCCAACCGCTCTTGAAACCGACGCTCCGATCTTCCATACCGTCGATCTCTTGGTATGAACTTTCGATCCTTTTATACGTTCCGTTGGTCCATATTAAATTCCGAGAATTTTATACCACGTTCGTATAATATAAATGAACACTTTTCATTTATAAGAAAGTACCAAAAAGATGACGTATGACCATCAAAATCTAACCCTAAGGAATGACGTTATTAAAAGGATTTATATATATATAACTATTTCTGTATATATATAATAATGACTAAAGTCATTTAATTCCATTACCCGTTTGGGATTGTGGATATTTAAATTTCCGCTATTTAAAATTGCCGCCTTTATTTTTCTGTCCGTCGACCTAGTCCATTCCTGGTCGTAGTTGATCGTTATTTAAATTTCCGCATTTATCTTTCCGTCCTTCGACCTAGTCCTTTCCTGGTCGAAGTGATCGTTATTTCAATTTCTATGACCTTGGTCCTTCAAGATCGCATTTAAACTTTATGTCATTTATTATTTTATGGAGTTCGTTTAAAAAGGAATAAAACGACCATTTAAAATCTATAAAAAAGAGAGGTAATACGATCAGGAGACGTTTACTCTCAAAGACATAATTAAGTTTGCTAAAAAGTTGTATAAAGAATTTATTATATATGACAATCGCATTAACTTGAGTCGCTACTCTGCTCGTTTTTCGAGAAGACGTTAAAAAGGGAATAAACAGTTAAAGAGTTTATTCATAAAACGTCTATTTAAGCTTTTAGAATTGTTCTTACCATGAAAGGTTTAAGAAGTTCTCTTTGAAGTTGTTGCCTTGATCTTTTTGCTAAGTTCGCTTTCAAGGTAAGTGGACGGTCCTCTCTTACCCTTTTTATTAAACGTGAATTTCTATTTCTGTTTAATATCGCTTAAATGTTGGGAACACTTGTTTGCTAAAGAACCGAAAGTAGGTTTATTTATTTCTTAGATTTAACGACTGTTCGTTATTTCTTATTATTCGTACTGCTAGTATTGTTTAGCTTAGTTGATTGTGCTCTTATGCGATTGGAGATTCTCCTATGAGATCTCTTTGTTGTGGATAATTGTAGAATAGGGATTTCGGGTTTTGACTCGTATATCTCTCTATAACTCGTTAGGTGGTATATCTATTATCGACTCCTAACCTCGGGTCATGACTCTGCCTGCTCTATCGATAAGAGAGGTGCCCGCACTCTAGCTAAGTGCACTCATATGCAAGGTCCGAAATATTTTCCTTGGCATCCTCGACTAAATTGCGAGCCAACTTAAAAGTCGTTAACTAAATTGCAAGTTTTTTTACTTAAGAAAAGATAGAGTGCCCAATGCACTATAATTAATGAACCAGGACGGTTAGTACAACTTGGAAGACCGTTCTTGCTCCCGACTTGAAAAGATTGTCTTCTAATCTGAATTCATGCTCGACTTGTTTCAAACGCCTATAAAATGGAGAAATGGGCTAGGTGTAGAAAGCCCTAGCGGCCACCTCCCCATTGGCATTTCCGGGTATGGTGAGGTTAGTCGAGGTCCGGATAGTCGACGGAAGCTTTTAAACTATCAAATGTGTGGTAATACAGTTCCCAACAAATCTCGTAATTCCAATGGAACCACATACCTGTGGTGTCCTATATAAATCTTGTACTCCATTATCTTTTCTCTTCTTTCGGGACGCTAACTGTTGGATCATCGACCAGATTATTATTCAGATATTCGATGCCACATGTTTAGACTTTCCCATGAGAACCAAGCCCTATTCTTCCACTTACTAGTCTCTAGATAGACTAACCCGTTTTCTTTCTTTCCCGGTTCGTCCGGCTGGTATTTCTTGCCTTTTATGGAAATTTCAGGTAGTGAAGGTCGGACCCCAATAGGTTAGAAGACGGAGCCTTGAAAACCTTGAAGGAAGGAAGGAAGGAAGTTTGTTTTAAATGTTTTAAAGTATTTTGGGTCCCACATGCTTATGTACGAACCATGGTCTATAACTGGTCGTCTTAATATTCCGCTGTTGTTCACTTTTGATGTATTTCCCTAAATGAAACTATGAAGATGTAATAACAGTATTTGTTTCCCTTCAGTCAGTATGTAATGAGCAAGTTTAATATTTGTAATATAATTCCTGCATTATGGTTTTTACTTAAAATGTGTTGTGTTACCTAGCCTCGGTTGGCTTCGGATGGTAAAGTCCGATGTCACTGGCGGTAGCAGCCTTGGTTTAAAAATAGGGGTGTTACAATTCGTGTTTAGGGTTTAGGGATTAGGATTAGGGTTTAGGGTTTAGGGTTTAGATTTTAGGTTTAGTGTTTAAAAATAAACCATATTAAAAACAACAACTTCACCCCATATATTTAACACTTTAACCATACACTATGTTCATTTTAATCATCTAAACCGTAAATCGCAAACCCTAAACTCTAAGCCATAAACCCTAACAGTTACACTCTCCCAAACACTAAACCCTCTCCCTGACCCTAATATAGTACTTGTAAGGATGTCGGGTTAGGTTTTAGAAGGCCTTAAAATCTACAAGTAACCCTAAACCCTAAACCCTAAGCCATAAACCCTAACACTTACACTCTCCCAAACACTAAATCCTCTCCCTCACCCTAATATAGTACTTGTAAGAATGTCGGGTTAGGTTTTAGAAGGCCTTAAAATCTACAAGTAACCCTAAACCCTTAACCCTAAACCCTAAATTATAATACTAACCATCTACCAAAACATAAACATAACATAAACCTTACCCCTAAGCCCAACCCTAACCTAAATTACCCTAAAAAGTAACATAATCTTAAACCCTGAACCTTAAACTCTGACAATAAGATTAACCATATCACAAAACCCTAAATCCTTGTCAAGAAACATAACAAAGTACTTGACATGATGTCGGGTTAGTGTTTGGAAGGCTATTAAACTATAAAAACTAACATAAACCTAAACCCTACGCTAACCCTAACCTAACCTAGCGTAAACCCTAAACCTTACATTAAATCGGAACCATACAATAAATTATGGTAATAACCATTATGAAATGAAATTTCAAGAACCGGAACAATTTTTATTTTTCCAGTTTATTATGAGACCGGGTCGATTATATTAAAGGTTTAATATGATTAATAAGGGTTCACATAATAAAATATACATCAAATCATATATTATAGCTCCCAAAAATTATTTAAAGTACAATCTCTTAGGAACCGGTTGTAATTTTGTTATTCAAACCCTAAAAATAGGTGAACCGGTCGGTTTAATTTAATTCCGGACAAAACCGACTCGAAACTGCGTTAGTTTAAAATAAAATTATATCTTATATATATCGATAGCCAATGCGGCACATTTGGTCCAGGTACACGCGTTTGAGGAATGGGTCTACGGTTCGAAACTGGGGACGAGCGAAAGCCACCCTTTTTTTTCCTCATAAGCGTGTGCGCTTCATGATGCGTAAGGCAAGCCTAAAAAAAACACTAGGAGGAGCCCGCTTTTGCCTAGCCTGTTCAACACTTAGCAACATATCCTAATATCACGAATGCTCATTTGCAGCTGCAGTGACAAATTCCACAGCTAGGTGATCATCTTTGTCAAAACACACATGATCTCAGTTTTGATTCAACCCTAAACATCAAACTAACTCCTCCAAACTAGGTGCACAATCCACCAGTGTTAACTAGCTTGGTCAGTTGCCTGCATCCAACAACAATGTCAACTAGTCCAACAGATGTGATAAGAGGGCGTTGAAGATATCATGACTAATAACATGCATGCCAAGTTTAAATGAATGAAATTTATGCAGAAAAGCAAATCTATAACCACAAAGCATTCCCATTGCCTCATAAGCAGATGTGACAAGAGGGCATTCAAGTATCCAGCTTCCTGATTTTCCTCATAAGCAGCAAATTCAGTAGCACTAACAGCAGGTTGATTAATGAGACCCACTTTGAGTCCAAGGTGCCTTTCATCCAAAAAGCATTCCCCTTGCCCATTTTCTCAACTGCAACTTCAGATCATTCAGACCCACTATCTTCAACAACTCATGTTTAAGTTGTTCCATTTTAGGGGATACTTCTGGACACAAAAATACAGGAACCTTCACAGGAAGCACATCAACGAGACATTGTCTATTTAGCTTAATTTCCAAACAAATGCTTCAGTTCTTATCAACTTTTACATGGTCATTCATCTAACTTTAGAAGAGTATAATGAGAGCATATCAATATTAGATGTAACAACAGTTACAAAGCCAAAACTCACATGAACATTACCAATATTGTTACCAAAATATATGAATCATATGTAACATCTCCCTTCAAGAAGAAGACATATCAGGATGCAAAAGACCACCAAATAGTAGATTCTGGGACAATAGGACATACACAACTGCCTGAATACAAAAAATGAGTTCAATCTTCAATACTCCATTTCAGTAAATGAAGCCAACTATTCAAAGAATATACATTAAAACTTCAGAAGGTGCTCAAGCCAGTAGACTCCAATCTTCAAGGCTTGAAATTCTATGTAATTACTAAACCCACAGAACCAATTTGGATTGCATCATCAGCAAAATATTCATGAAAGCACAATAGAGCAATTTTAACTCAAAGAGGCCTAAATTATACTCAGTGGTTCATATGAGATGCCATAAATAAAGGAACACCAGTAAGCTAGCCATTGATCTGGACTGCATTACAACAACACACAACACCAGTAAGCTACCACATTGTATGCGAAATCGCTTTATATAAGAAGGAATAACAATATTAGAGCAACACATGCCTAATAACATGCATGCCAAGTTCAAATGAATGAAATTGATGCAGAAAAACAAAATGACTATGGAATTTTTTTATTCAAAACAATCTGTATGTAGCCAAATGCAAGAGTTGAGGAACAAAAACCAAGAAAAAAGCAAGACCATAAGAAAAAGGGCCAGCCACTAGGTCTAACATGATCTATTTTTAGAATAACAATAGCAAGAGTCTGAGCATCTCAATTTTATGCTATCACGGAGACTTGGGTCCAAAGAATCTGCACCACTAAGCTACTTGAACAACATAATGTACACTCAGCCTTTAAAACATATTTCACACGGATGGAAGCAACTTGCAACTTATTGCATTCATCACTGTAGTATACAAATTAGTCTACCGATTAGGCATTTTACTCTATGGAAAAAACCAGTTAACCCCACCATCAACTGTTGTAGGTTATAATTGGCCATTCTTTTTTCAAATTCCTGTTTTTTAAGTCAGCAAACTAATCTTGTCTCTTTCAATAAACTCCTCCTAATTTTTTCAGTCAAGTGTTATAATTAGTCAACAATTTCTTCATCTTTCACATTAAAACAACATAAACAGCATCTCAATTTAAAAGGCCTCTCCTTTTGCCATATAGTGCAAATGATCATAACAGACTCTCCACAGAGCAGTACACTACATCATTTACTTCCGTGCAATGCATTTCACAATGAAAAAAATTTCTGTTCATTTATGTCATTCAACCTTACACGCACTGAACTTCAACCTTAGAGCAATTCAACCTTACACGCACTGAACTTCATGCTTCAATGTCTCTAAGCTTCAATTAGCATTGTGCTCCAGCAATGTCTTCACAGTTGAGCAGTCCTCTGATCTAATTGAATGCCAAACACCAAGGTGCAAAGGTGTCATTCCATTCTGCATGGAGACCAAATAAATGACAAGATAAGACTTGTAAAATCAGAAATTGAATTGACAGCTTCAAATGTAAAGGCCAGCATGATAAGATAACACACATACATTTGCCCTTGCCTCCACAAAAGCACCATGAGAAAGTAGCAGCTTTGCCACCTCATTACAACCATTCTTTGCTGCCATGTGCAATGGAGTTTCAATCTAGACATACCTGTATTTGCACCTGCAACTCCAGAAAATGCTGCTCCTGGAAAAGCCAAAATAATAGTAAAAAAACATAGTCCTAAATGAAAAATCTCACTGAAAGGATGTCTTCATAAATAATCAAACACCCTCAGTGGTCTCAATGCCATCAGTTTGCATAAGGAGAACAACAGTACAGAAGTAATGGAGCTTAGATACTTCTTTGAATGCAGTCCATCAGTTTGCAGAAGGAGAACAACAGTACATCAAATGTACTTCCAAAAAGTTCACAAGAAAAGAAGAACATAGAAGGTGCTCAAACCAAACATATCACACATATTGTCTTTTATCAATGTATTAGAAAATGTCACATTGAAAGCATTCTTGCAATACCCAACTAAAACATCTCCTTATAAATCAACAATGCCATGACACCAGATATCAACATAACAAATCATTACACCGGTTCTATCAAAAAACAAAACCATGACACCAATTAAACCAGTTCTTGTCACATCCCTAAACACCTCCAGATCCACTCCCCTCGCCGGGCTCATATCTAGAATCCCGATACGGCCTGCTCAAAGGAGGTGGAAGTGGTGGACGGTCGTCCCCTAATATGCTCAGCATGTCCTGCAAGTACAGCCTAGCCGGATGATCAGCGGGCATCCCTCCCAAAGCGTCCAACGCGTATCCAACGGCCTGCTGCTGTCGCTGCATAAATTAAGGCACTTTTTAGGCATAATAACATACTAAAACAATTAATAATTGAATGAAATTATTTTTGAACCCAAAAATTACCATGATAGCATCCACTACAACATCCGGGTGGGTGTATGGCTCGCGCGGACGGTCCTGACGCTCTGACCTAGGATGGACGTATGGATGTGTGACTCCATCGAACCAATCCCAGTAGGCGAGGTCCGCCTGATAAGCATATCGAGCCAAAGGGTGCTGCTCAAGGTCAATGAGGTGGTCGTACCTCATACTTGCGCCAAGATGTGCCACGAACCTTTGTATCCGGCACAATGGGCTCAACAGGTATGCACTGGACCCGGAAGTACTAACGCAACCACCTATCGGGCATGTAAACCTCTCGTAAGCCAAAGCACTCAAGCACCCCTCGAAACCTGGAAATCCGGTAACGCTCTGAATCGAAATCAATGTCTCTCCACAGATGCCACTTTATCTGCATAAAAAACAAGTCAAATATAACAACAAGCTCTACATTTTGTACATTTCCTACTATCCATATACTGACTCTATTTTTTACCTCATCAGCGTGGACCCTGTCTAATACTTCCTCCAGTCGCTCAGGCTTCTTCGGAGGCGAGCACGTCTCCACTCTAGCTCGGGCACCCGTGCGATTATCGACCAAAAGATCTACCCTCAGTATCGGATGCCCTCTGAAATGATGTAGGTACTCCCATATCCAAGTCTATACAAAAATTATAAATACTTGATTACGTAGAGAAAAAAATCATAAACAAATACAAGTACATATAAACTCATTCTCTTACCCTAAGAAGGAGAATACAACCCGCAACGCCCTTGCCATCTCGTCGAGACGCAACACCCATCTCGCGGAACAGGTTCGCCAAAACCACAGCACCCCATGCATATCCACTCGTGCGGTCGGGGTCTATGAGACAGTGCAAGTACTGTATGCTGATACAGTTCGTGCTCTTGTTGCAAAAGAGCCCTACACCGATGACCCACAACAAATACGCAACAGATACCAAATGACTGGCCACCCCATCTGCAATCATCCTCATCACATGTGCCTTAAGCTCGTCAGTCGGAATGCCACCGGATGAATATCTGCGAAAGGTCAGCGCATCAATCGAGAACATATCCATGACCCGCGCCTGAAACTCCGTGTCCTCAAACTGCTTGGCGACACACTCCCCGTCGATCGGAATCCCTAAAATGCGCTCCACGTCATGCAACATGATCGAAATCTCGCCCCATGGAAAATGAAAGTTGTTGGTCTCGGGGTACCAACGCTCTATGAAGGCCGAAATGATGGCGTGGTCCGATCCACGGTAATCAAGAGCCCCAACTTGCCTCAAACCCCTACGCCCTGCAATCTCTCACCATGTACCCGGCGCATCAACTTTATGCTCCTCAATATGAGTCCAATCCAACGGCCGTGAGTATGCCTTATACAGCTTCCTCCACTGTCACAATTAAGAAAATAATTTCGATTAGTTCATTTATGTCCATACACAGAAACAATAAAAAAAATTTAGTAAATAAGCTCACCAATATGTCGTCAACAGTTGGGGCAGGAGGATCGACTGTGGCGAGAGGGGCCGGAGCAACTGCGGGAGGGGCCGGAGCAGCTGGGGCAGGAGGGGCCGGAGCATCTTGAGGATTCCACCTCCCTATCGACTCCGCAGTATGAGTGGGGTAGTGTCGAAGGAGCACAGCCAAACGTGGTCCTCCTGGCTGCCACATGGGTACGTCGGCAACAGGAGGGACCGGAGCGGGAGGAAGGTCAACAATGGGAGGATCCGGGGCAATTGGAGGCTGAACAACAACAGGCGGATGAAGTGGAGGCTCAGAAACTGTAGTCTGTATGATGGGAGGGGACGACATATGAGGGGTCTGAGAAGGTGAAACCGAGGCAAGTGCAGGAGTCATATCAAGGTCCCTCGAAAGATCCTCTCCGGTCCCAATCAGAGTCTCTAAACTAAATGAATCAATGTGCTCAGACTCTCGTCGAGGGGTGGGCTGCTGGGTAGGGGAAGACGGACCGACGTCCTTTGCCTGATCAGTCACAACGACGTCCGTCGAAATCTCCTCAGCAGTCTCAACCGGAGCAGACGGACCAACGTCCTGCTCTGTTTGAATATCCACAACATCATGCGCTGCCTCGTCCCGCCATAGCTCAGATATCAACGTATCAGCCCCTAATCTCCTAGCCCTCTTTTTTGGCAAAGGGGCCTCAGCACGATCAGACTACAATATACCTCGTGCCTTCGCGTTCCTAGTCCTCTTCTTCTTCAGCACATCAGGTGTAGTCGCGTCGGGAGTACATAACTCCCAACTCAACTCCTGAAATGCCTGTTTAGGATTTTCATTATTTGATTACTTTCTGTATTACATTCAATTGCTATGTTTTTAATAACTTTTTATACTTCCGACTTCAATTACATTTTCCTGCATTTTTATGACTAAGTGTCTATTTACATACTTATAAGCTTAAATTCCCTAAATAAAGGCCCATAACTACATTACTATAACAAAACCAACTTATTAAACTCAAATTATTTATTACAATTAATACAATAACTAACATATGATATTTTAAAAATTCTAATTTCATATTATTATTACTGAATTAGAGAATACATACCATCATGGTTGCCTCACCCCAACCATCCCTCATATCAGCATGAGCCGGAGAACCCCCGCCAACATGCCTCAAAACATCATCTCCATCTACAGCCTCACTAGCCCTATCACTACCATCAACAACCATACCAACATATGCATTGCTCGCCTGGTCACTCCTAACGACGTCAACCACTATTCAATAAAAATAAATTAAACAGTGAAGCATGAATTTTATAACCAGGAAAGCGGTATGATAAAATAACTCCTTCCTAACTTTGTAACACTTAGTAAGTTCTGAATCTTAAAGAAGAGAGAAAAGAACAAGAAAAGTGCAAGTCAACTGCACTTGATTCCAGCAAACTCAACTAAAATTGCAAGTAAATAAGCACTACATTTTTTCCATACTAATCACCTTATGTTTCAACAAGGACTTCTAGATTCAAAATGCAAATTTTCCAAAAATCAGAACCAAAATCATGCACACCAGAAAAGAGCTTTATAGCTTCTTAAAGCACAAAGGATGCAAGTGAAACCCAATTCAAAACATTGGAGACCCTAAATGCTAGGTTCATCTCAACCTGAAAAAGTGGCCTAGAATTGGAGACCCTAAAGGAGCTTTATAGCTTCTTAAGTATCCAGTATACTTTCTTTATACAACAAGCAGCTCATATAAAACACATACCTGCTTTTGCTGTTGCTGCTTATGCTAAGACTGTTGGTGTCTAACACCATTAGTTGTGTCTCTAAAATTCATGACCAGGGTTCTGGGTTCACAATTCAAACCCATATATCTGAGAATCAGATCCAGCAGGATTATGGTAGAAATGATGTCATTGTTCCTAAATCACTGTTTGTTCCTGTGGCAGCATTTCTATAGAAGAGTGGTGAAGATATTGGTTCTGACAGATGTCAAGTATACTTGAAAGCAGATAAATTGACATTTTTTTGTATATCCGGTTTTATTTTTGTATCATAGCGATTTGTAGGGAGGATAGGGTGCCACATTTTTAGCTAAAAGATAGTCAAGCTTCAATAGAATCCTTGAGCCATTGCAAATATATCCAAGCATGAAGCCTTTCTCCGAACTATAAAAAAAATCTAGAATGGCTTTACCTACAATCTGCACTATAATTCCTCAACCATATGAAAGTCTTAGATGAAGGAAACAAGGAAAGATGAAGCCATCTCATCAAAGCCAATCTTTCTTCATATCAAGCTGTCATAATAGTATATTCAAGGCAGTAGCCAACCTACAGTGGATGAAGCTATTTTCCATTGAATACCTAGGTATAGGAAAGTTCTATTTATGCATGCTTCCTTCAACTCAATGAGTGTGTCTTAGGGCCTCATGGACTAAGCATTTGTGATTGATGTCTTGCTCTGAATGTTTATTTCTCCTTTCATATATAATACTCCTCACAAACAGAAAAATTATCACAATCCTAATGCCCAGAACACACCTTGATAAATATTGGGGAATGAGAAATTCTTTCTTGATAAACATCAACCCATTGCAAGAGCACCCAAGTCATGAGCTGAAGAGCCGCTGACCTTCTTTTCCTACATCTTGATAGAACCTCTATGCCCTCAAAAAGTTCTCATTTTGTCTTTTACATTAAAATAGGAGTTAAGCCTCTACCAAACCACTATCATGCTGTATTTCACTCATATATGTCCACGTGTACCATATATCTCTTACTATGCCATTTATATATAAGCTAGACAAAAACTATTACAGTGAAGTTGAGCTATCCAATGCCACATAGAGCAATACTTTTCTCCAATTGCTATTATGCACCCTCATTGAACTCTTTGTACCCAATAAATTGGCATTCCATTCTGTGTATATACAGATTCCTTATATAGTGCATAATATATAGTTGGCACCCCATACTGACTGTGTAGTAAGTCAAGGGGCACAAGCTTGATCCTAGGCAGGCAAGCAGACCATTTGGTAGTTTTAATTCAATGTATTGTGTTTAACAAACATCAAAATATGCATTGGTTTTTTGCCTAGCAACCTCACAAGTTTCAATTCAAATACTAATTCAGTTCAGGTTGCGCTGAACAATGGAATGTGTTCTCACCAACAAATCAAGTGCCAACCATTATAGTTCAACAAATCTAGAAGTTGTCTCTTCACTAACAATTTGCCCCAAATCAAAGCACCACTTCCTGCATACATAAACATCAACATGGGTACTTTTCAAGAGGATCTGAAATTGTAATTTACCTGGGCAATCGGAGTCCCTCCCAATGTCGCTCTCCACATTATCCACTTGCACATCGCCGTTGCCGTATTGCTCCGTCCAACCACGACCTCTGCCAGCACCAGTGATACAACCACCAATGACTCGCACCATTGACGATTGACTAGCACGCAAATGGTTTTCAATAAACACTCTCTGAAATTGCACTCTGGTTTGTCTATCGGGAGGAAGGAGGAAGACGATGGTAACCTAACGCGTTTAAGAGCGAGTAATATAACTAACGCATCACGTTTCGTGAAGCTTTACGCTTGATAAGCATGACTCCATCGGGTTTGTCCCCCCAAAGGGGTGCCCTTTGGAACCCATGTTGTGATGGTTTCCCATACACTCGCAAGAATACGAGATTTGTTGTAGTAGTAAATCAGGATCGAATCACGTGGATTATTTCTGCTTTTGCTAATTCTAGAAACCAGTTCCTAAGCCAAAATATATTGATTTTTTGTGTAATTCTAACTATTAAAAACAAAAGTAAAACAAGTAAATAATGAGAATGAAAAGTATATGAGAAAGCAAAGTTCCAAGGCAAGGAATCACCACAACTTTGATACACGGAGTTCGAATCTCACTTCTACCTAAACTGAGTTGGATATTTTGTTATGAAGGTTATTGTCTAATGTCATAAATTAACTTTTCTCAAAGTTGAACTTAATGTACTTCTATCAAATTAAGAACCCACTCTCGTGACGAAACAAAACCGATAGAAACCCTTTAAGCACTTAGAAATCTAGATGGTAAAACAATCTTGCCCACTCTCGTGATGCATCAAACTTGACTCAAACATCTAGAAGTTCTATGACAATTAACCACATGATAAACTACTTCTCAAGTTCAATTCTAGTTTTTCCAAATAGATAGAACCACCTCTCGATGTGTTCTCTCTATTTTGTTTACTTACTTAGACTACCACCTCTCGATGCGCAACCTAAACAAGACTCTAACAAGTTTAAACCTATTAGATTAATCCCCTAGAATCAAATCATATTAGTTTCCAACTCAATTCAAGCAAAAGATATTGAATCTAATCCGCTTCACATTGTTGGGATCAACCAAACCCTAGAACTATAGAATTTAGCCTAGCATAATGAAATTCATGATCAAATCAATTAAATCAAACATGGAATGAAAATAAGAACAATAATTGAAAGAGAAACTTACTAGAGATTCAATTGAAGAAACAATTGATCCAAAGTGCAACGTAAATCTCCAAAGCAAAAGAATACGAGATCAATAATTGAAAACATGGAAATAATAATAATGCATAAAAAGTCCCTCTCAAAGAGTTTTCTAAAGAGTATATATATTAAAGGCTAAAAATATCCAAAAATACAACATAAAAGATAGCCCCTCGCACAAGAAAACAAGTGACTCGCGGCTGCCTGCCCGCCGTCTCGACCGAGACGAGCACCGTCTCGACCGAGACCATGACTTAGTCAATTTTCTCCTCTTTTTCTCGTCTCTACCTTCATCTCTAGCTTATTGGCTCGTCTCTAGCACCTCTTTAACCTCATATTCTCGTCCCATGAGCGTCCTCAAAGGCTTGTTTCACCTCTCTTTCACTCCTCTAATATCATTAAGCTCCTTAACCATCTTTAAGAGCCGAAAACACCTCCAAAAACTTGAAAATGCAAACAAAGCTTGTGTAGATATCCATACTACGAATAATACTAGAAATCAACACAAAATGCAAAACCTAAGCTAGAAAATGATGAAATATAATCCTAAATACTTATGAAAAACCATGCAAAACAAGATGACATCAACCCACGCTTCATGGAGCGTACGCTTCATGAAGCGTAACATCTCGTGTGCGCCAGGCATTTTTTTGATGTGCATACAGATTTTCCGTTTCGTATTATCTTTTTTAAGTGTTAGCGGTTAAAGTAGGTAAGAAGTTGAGATTGTGCTATTTTAGGTAACACTTACTTAGTTCATGTTTATTTTAAATTGTTTGAAAGTTGGTGTTATTTTGGCAACTAAACAGAAAGTTGGTGTTATTTCAAACAATTTTGCCTAATTAATTATATTCTATATTGTGTATTTGTTTCCTATCTTGTGCTTTAAGATATCTACTTTACTTAGATAGAATACTAGTTGTCCCCGTCGTGCCCTGCACGACTATGACTCGATATTTTTTAGATATATTATAAAAAAAGATATCAATAAATAAAAATATAATATAAAATTTTCTTATTTTATATTTACTTTACATATAATAAGATAGGATTGTAGTTGTCAATTTTTAATATTTTTCTATCTATATTGTTCAAGTTATCACAAATAGAAATAAAAAAGTATTTTTGATATATTTTTAATAGTGTTCAATAACCATTTATTATTAAATTTGTAGTTTACAAATATTATAGGATAAGATCTCAATCTATATTTATGGAAGTTTTTTTAGATTATACTGAAGAGATGTTAGGATCATGAAAATATGTTAAAATCTTATCCTATAAAATACATAAAAGAAAATATTTTTATGTTTCATGGAAATTATAAGATCTCGTATATATTTATGGGAGTTTTTTTGGTAGATTATATTGGAGAGTTGTTGGGAAAGATTTGGTAGAAAATATTTTTACATGTAAATTTCTCTAAATGTGTAACTAAATTCCTAAAAAAACATTATTGTAATCCAATATAAAAAAAATTAAAAATAATTGATTGAGATTTGTAGATTATGTGGCAATATGATGTGTACATAACATATGAGTGATATGGAAAAATATTTGACATGTGGATCATGACATGTAATATTTATAAGGACGTCTAAATTATAAGAAAATGACAAGTGTAAAAATCTGAGGTGGATGAATATAGGATCGACATGTGGCGAAATCCTAGGTGGCGCAATGAGAAGGCTCCAAACCTTATTGCTTTTATATATATAGTAGATTTTGATATTGTTTAATTACATTGCTTGGAGAGTCCACGCTGTTATAATCTCTATTTAAAGAGACCATTCTCCTTTAATAAAATCATCAATTCATCATAACTCGATAGTTTAAGTGGGGGTAATTTATTGGATTTGCTGGTACATTCATGTAGTTTTAGTATAAGAGATATGAATTTTGTGGGTAATTTTGATTTTTAGGATAATTAGGATCCATTATGAAAGGATGGAAACCCTAGGTTTTGTTAAATAAAATGTGAAAAACGAGCAATTGTGAAAAAGTGAGTTGTTACTAACATTCATACTCGTGTCTTTACATAAACATAAACCAACTAACTTTCACAACTTTTATAAATAATGTTTTTCATCTTTCAAAATCTTACCATCTTTTTTACCCAATAAAATTCGTCATTATTTTTATTTTTGTCCTTTCTTTGAGTAATTTGTGTATTTAAGAATTTAAACCATGAAATGCTAACACTGACTACTTCCCTTCTTTCAATTCCCTTATAAACAACACCAAAATTCACCATTAAACTCTCTATATAATTGTGAACATGAGAGGATGCAATGTAAGGGTAATTGATGACAGTTGAACGTCATCAAGTCTTGATGGCGGTTGTACGTCATTAAAGCACTTTGATGGTGATTGGACATCATCAAGGTTCTTTGATAACACTTGTGATGACAAATGAGTATTTATGATGATAAGCAAATACCATCAAGGCCCTTTAATGACACTCGTGATGACAAATCAATGTCATCAAGGTCCTTTGATGTCACTCGTGATGACAAACGAGTGGCATCCAGGTCCTTTGATGACACTCGTGACTACAAACAAGTGTCATCAAGTCCCTTTGATGACGATTTGTAAAATGTCATCAAATGTCAAAAATGATCAAATGTCATTGGTCAATGACGGTAAACATCCGGTCAACGAAAAAGGCAACTTAATTTGACCGAGTCACCTCATGGAGGGAGGAGGTGGAGAGGAAAGGGGTAGTTTGTAGTGTTAGTATGCTACATGTAAAACAAAATCATTTTTTGCTACAAGCATGCAATTAGTTGTTTATTTTTTGCTAAATAAATAAATAGCTCTTTCTTTTACCATGAATGTTTACTAAAATAATACAATTACTTTTTTCCCACAAATTTTGGAAGAAAAAAATGGATATTCATATGTTTCAAGAAAAATGGATATTCATTCATGGATAGTCCATAATTTGAAATACCATTTAAACATATAAGAAATACAACACACACGAGTGAACTGATTCCATTCAACTTGCAAAAGTTTTACAAAAAAATAGTAGAGCATGTCATAGGAATGAAAATCTTTCTACAAATGAAACTCTTTTGGAAAATTCTTACTGAACCTAGTAATATTTGGATCAAAATTAATATGAAAAAATATATTGGTTCACAAGGTATTCTTAACTATGAAAAGAAAAATCGCTCTTTGAAATTTGGTAGGCTCCTTCATATCTAAAATATTTTTGCAAAGGTATTCGCCAGATTATGGGTAATGGATGTAATATCTATTTTGGCAAAATACATATACAAATATCTGACCTTTGACCAATTGGTCACTTTGACACCCCGCCTTTGAAAATGTTCGATTGAGTACCTAAACTTGCACATTGTGACCTATTGAACCCTTGTTTCGTCCAAAAAAATTACGTGCACAACACGCACGCCATGTCACTTTTCCACATCAGATAAATGATCTTACTTGTGCACAACACCACGCCAACTCAGATTTCACTTATTTAAAAATGTTAAAAAAAATAGAAAAATGTAAAATAATCAAAAAAAAGACAAATACGAACTTTTGCCCTCATTTCACCCTGTCCACAACATTTTCTTCTCTTTTGATAACGATATTCAACCTGCGATTGAGATGAATGGAGCCATAGTGAGAAGATTCCAAGTTAGAAGCTCAAGCAAAACGCCATACGAGGACGATTTGAAGGTGATTTCACAAACGGAGCAATGAAGAAGACAACATGCTCGACCACTCGAGGAAGAAAACGATGAATTAGGGCTCGAAATTTACAAGGTTAGTTCACTCTTTCAAAAACTCTAAATGTTGTGGACAGCCTTGATGAAAGGTAGATTGAGGCTCTTAGGGCTCGAATTAAGGTTTATGAGGTAGTGAAATTGGGGCTCGAATTAGGGTTTATGAGGCAGCGAAATTGGGGCTTTTAGGATACATGTTGTTCTTGTAATATCTGAGGGTTTTTAGACTAATTTCCATTTTAATTGTTGTTGTTTCTATGTAGCCAAGGGTGAATGTAGTATGGCACTGTTAGGCCCAAAAATCTATCGGCCCATCCGGTGAATTAAGCCCATGAACGCATGAAGAAATCATCAACCGAGCTGAGGAAGAAGAGACCTTGGAATAGAGAAATCTCCAATCACTCGATGGAAGGGAGAAAGCATCTGTCATAAGCGGAAATAACCACCCCGAAGGCGCATGAGATAGCGTTTTAAGCCTCCGAAATACACGGAAAATGGGAAAGTAGTTATGGATCTTGTCCTAGAGATCCGGAGATCGTGATACTAGGGAGATAATCGTTTCAATGTAAACGTATATATCGATTTTACTTGTTTTTGTAGAGGCATGCAAACATCAGTAAGAATATACACGAGATTATAGATTTCCAGAGCAAAATTGCTTTTTCTTGTTTCATTGTTCTTGTGAATTTCACGTTCGTGTAAGATCAATAGCTTCTCTTGATTTTGATCGTGCCCCAATTCAGGACAGAGGTTTGTCATGCAAATTTTTGTCCAAAACAACTTGACGCCTGTAATATCCGAATTTGTTTTAGGTCTCGTAAGTCTGAAAACGAACTCTTCCGCTTACAAGCACTCGAGTTCTCGATCCGCAAGTAACCTCGTAACGATAAATTAATTAGTAATTCGCTTTAATAGTAATTTAGAAATCCGTTGTATACCTAGCTAATAATTAGCTTATCTATATGATAACTAATTAGATTGGCTATATCTAATATTAGTTCTATCTAATTAAAAATCTAGCCAAATTGATCCGGAATAACCGAATGGATTCTGGAATCTTATCAAAAATCCACCAATAGCTATCGATTCGGTAAAACCCTACAAACTCATTATTTAGAACCGAGCCCTGCCTGCGTAGAAGAAGCCGAGCCTGCCTGCGTAGAAGAAGCCGATCGGAGTTCGTTCGATTTTTCTTCCTCTCGCGTTCAATCATTGGGGTGTGCACCGTCGAAGATCGAATCGATCGAGTTCAGGGACATCCTCTCTCGTCTTCAATCAGTTGGGCGACAACGACTTCGTTCCGGGGACTCGCCGACTCGTCTTTTCCGGTGAGGATCGAATCCTTCGTTCCCCTGTTTTCTTTTTTTTTTTTGTTTCTTTGCCTAGTTGGGGCACTGCCGGGGATTTGGGACAAGGGGATATACCGTGTGGGGGAGCCGACACCACCAGTCGGAGTCCGAGCAGGCCGTCGTCGGAACTCGGGAGGGCCGACCAGGGCCGCCTGCTGTCGCCGCAAGGAGGATCGAGATCTCCGTTGCCTCTTGCGTGGGTTGAGAAGGGGACTCGGAGGAGGTTACGGGGTGATCAAAAGGGGGCGGAAATTCGGCGAAGGAGAGTGGGGCCGAAAGCAATGGAGGTACGCCGGCGAGAGGTTGAAGATGGTGTTGACCGGAAAATCGGTCAAAAGGTAGGGGTTGAGGCATGGGCGTGAACGGGACGGCAAGTGAGGATCGTCTCCGTTCTCCTGTGATAACCACCGGGCGTGGTTGGAGGGCGAGCAAGGCGGAGGCGGGGAGGAAGTGAACAGAGAGCAGGGGAGGTCGGATTCGCGAGGTTGAAGAAGAGTGGGGATGGTGGGCCCCGCGAGTTTGGGTCAAGGGTGAGTTTGACTGGGGGGTGAGCTGAAAAAAATGGTTTGGGGCTGTTGAATTAGTTGGGCCGAGTCAATTTGCCCAATTGGGCTGAAGCTGTTTGCTTTATTTTTCTTTTGTCAATTGGGCTAGATTTAGTTTCAATTTTACATGGTAAAATTGGGTTGGGTTTGTTCACAAATACTCTTTTTTATCATTGGGCTGGGTGGTTGGTTGTGGGCTAAGGTGCGTAATATAGGTTGGGGTTTATTAGTAGGTTTTGTTAATTGATCTTTATAAATATAAGTGTTGGAAGTTTGTATAGTAATAGGTTGGAGAGTTCGATTAAATTAAAATAATCATGTTAATTATTGGTGGGCTAAGAATTGGTATATAAATAGGTTAATAATAATTAGTTTGGATTAATATGTTATTTAGCGAATCTCGTTTTAAAAGTTCGGTTACTTAAGGGAAATAAAGGTGGCTCCTTATTTGGGTAAGATGGTTCGGCTCGTATTGTAAATTAATCCTTTCCTTTATAATTCTTTAGGGAATCGTTTCCGTTTGAGATCGTAGTTCCGTCTTATTTGAGGATCTTTCACATCGAGGTAAGTCGTTTTTCGACTTGCTCGGTCCTTTTCTCCCTTGTTAGACTGCGTATCGTTATTGTAGGACGGGTTTTGGGAATTAGTCCCGAATACCTTTTAAGTTGCTTTGAGCTTCTTGTGTGTTGTGTGCGTTAATGATTTTAAATGTGTTTTATCGAAAATTATTTTGGAACGTTTTCTCTGTGTTGGTACCGTTTCCGACACGGCCCATCGTAGCTGGTGTTGAGGAAGAGTTGGCTACTTTGACCCGTGTGACTGGGAAAATCGTACCCCTTCAAACGAAAATTATTATCTGTGTGTTTTTGGCAAGCGCTCCAGTGGAGGCTTAGCCCGGAGTTAGAAGGGAGATAGGGAAGTGGAGTGGGAGGGCCTGCCTCTGCACTCGGCGCGGTGATGAGCGCCTTGGAAGACGGATTGTGGACAAAGGAAGAATTGCATTGTTGTGTGATTGTGATTGTAAATGCGTATGTGGCTTGTGTGACTGATATAATTAATTTAGGTATTGGCCTTTAGAGTTATGATTGCGGTTGTGGAATTGTATGCTGACTATAGATAACTGATTTCAAAACGTCTACAATTTCCGTATTCTTTCTAGCTTGGTAGATTAGACGCTGACCCTTCGGGGAACATTTTTCAGTTCCAGGTATGAATCATGGGCCATGCAGGAACCGAGGCAAGATGGTGGGCCGGAGCGGTAAAGAGCGCGTGTCATAGTGGGATTGGTTATATTAGTTTATTTATATTAGTAGGATGTTGATTTTAAATATTTGTTAGACAGAACTAGTACTATGTTTTGGTTATTATTGTTTTGTTCGGATAGTTCAGTTCAGTAGGCGTTGTGACGTATTGAAATATTTATGATTTTCGGGGATTCATGCATGATTATGTTTTCTAAGTTTTATTAAATAAAGGTTGGATGTTTTATTGTGTTTTCTCGTCGTGCCCGCTTTGTAAGATCCTACAGTGTAGTTGTCAACCTAAATAATAGTACCTTGTAAGGTCTATTTCCTAGTAGCGTCTCGACGGAAGTCGGGGTGTTACAACGCCCACCGTGGGGCCCAACGATCGAAAGAAAGATTTCAGTTCAGTACATTGGAGATAGTTCTAGAGGATCATTATGAGTAACTCTCACGAAGGTGATCAAGGGTTAGGCATCGAGGAGGAGGGAAACGCACGCCAGGACGCATCGGCAACCCTTCGTCTCGAGTTGTCCGAGTTTGCCCAAAGGCTCCAAGCTTTGGAAAAAGAATTGTCGGATCAACGTGTTTGCAATGAGAAACACAAAGCGAGCATCGAGCAGCTAACCGCCGATAATGACGGTTTGCGCTCTCAACTCAGGTCTGTGTCTTCTGTTGGCCCGCGTGTCAGAATGACGGATCGATCCCGAAGCAATGGGGGTGAAGGTTCGTCGGGGAATCATACCGGCTGCCACGGAGGAAATCCTTGCCAAGAATTCTTCACCCAACCGGCAACGGTTCCCGGAGTGCCGTCGTTAACCCCCACTCAAGGGAATCCTAATAGTGATAGAATGAGGGCACCCATACGCCTGCGATCGGCACGAGAAGTTAGCCCCCGACGCTTCGAAGATGAGACCATGGATGACGACGAGGACTGGGACCGCCATTCTTCCCCGAGACCTCGAGGATATTGTTCGGAACCAATTCAAGATGTTCACCGAGCAGTTGTCAAAGATACCGGGAGTCCCGCGGCCCATAGAGAAGGAGGCGGTCGACGGATACGACGAATCACCATTCGCTCCCCACATCGCCCAAGTCGAGATACCAAAGAAGTTCTAAGTGCCCAACATGACTTCTTATGATGGCATGGGGGACCCTGACGAACACGTGGCCATATTTAAACAGAAGATGATGACCAGTGCGGTGCCATACCACTCCCAGGAAGCGTTGATGTGTAAAGGGTTTGGGGCCGCCCTCACGGGACCAACCCTGAAGTGGTTCCTCAATCTCCCAAGGGGAAGTATTCGTTCCTTCGCCGAATTAATGGACTCGTTCCAGGTGCAGTTCGCCAGTAGTCGGAGGTTTGAGAAGCAGTCTAGTGACTTGTACCAGGTTATGCAGAAGTCGGAGGAGTCTACTCGGGAATACCTGGACCGGTTTAACCGAGAGAAGATTTCCATCCCACACTGTGACGTGCCGACAACGATGGAAGCCTTCCGTCAGGGGATAAACCAAGACGGAGATCTCTATAAGAAGCTCACTAGGCACCCTTGCCACAGTTTTGAGGATGTGCAAACCAAAACCCTGGCTCAAATCAGGCTGGAAGAGGATTTGAAGATGAGAAAACCCACGAGCGTATGGGAGAGGGTAGATAAGAAAGCCGCACCGGACCAGCGCCGAGAACGCCGTGATCAACCATATCGACGCCCTCATCCCGACGCAATGAAGGTAAATGTCGCTGAAGCCAAACCGACTAAACCAATGCCGCCAAAATATGACGAGTTCAATTTGGGTATATCCCCCGAAGACCTCGTGAAGAACATAGCTTTGACCATACGGGGCATCAGGTGGCCAAAGAGGAACGAAAAACCGTACTCGAATAAAGACATGAGCAGGTGGTGTGATTTCATTGACAACTACGGCCATGTGACCAAAGAGTGCGTAGCCTTTAGGAGAGAGATCGCTTACCTCGTTTCTCGAGGAAGGATTACGGAAGTCGTACCAAACGCACAAGTCACCCCAAAGGTTGTGGAGGCTTCGCGTGCGGGAAGGCCAGCGTCGCCAGTACCGACAAAAGTCGTAAATATGATCACCGGGGGGGTCGAAGGTGTGCGGACTCACTTATTCAGCAGCCAAGACGTATGCGCGAGAGAGCACCCTTCCTCGCTCTGCACGAGAGAAGAGCGACGTCTTCAGTCTCGTGATACATTTTGGCGAAGACGACGTTAGTGGCCTTGACGAGCCTCACCACGACGGCCTCGTGATTTCTCTGTCGATTGGAAACGCCTTGATGAAGTGAGTTCTCATTGACACCGGGAGTTCAACTAATCTCATGACGCTGGAAGCCCTGAAAGAAATGGGTCTGAGTGAGAAGGACGTGGACAGAAATCCTACAACACTCGTAGGCTTTAGCGGAGAAGTAAAGCACATGGTAGGAGATATCATCCTCCCCACATACGCGAAGGGCGTGAACATCCAAGTTAGATATTCTGTCATGGATTGTCCTTCATGTTATAATGTAATCATGGGAAGACCGTGGCTCCATGATATGAGAGTTGTTCCCTCTACTTATCACCAAACGGTGAAGTTCCCGACTCCGCGGGGGGTTCAAGAGATCCGTGGCAATCTAAGAACGTCCCGGGAGTGTCACAAGTCGGCGCTGAACCCGCCGCCAGTCACAAGTCTACCTAGCACTTAAAGAAGGCCACTAAATCTACCCCCTAAAAGAGAAAGAAAAAGAAGATGATGAGGTAGAGGAAGTGGCCCTAGATCGATCTGGCCTCAATCGGTCCGTAAAGATCGGAAGAGATTTGGAGCTAGTTATGAAAAATGAGTTGATAGACTTCCTCAGTAAAAACTCGGAGTGTTTTGCATGGTCCCACGAGGATATGGTGGGGATTGATCCGAGTGTCATCACACACCGATTAAATGTGGATCCAAACCATCCCCCGGTAAAACAAAAGAGAAGGAAGTTCACCGCTGAGAGAAATAAGATAGTAGACGAAGAAGTAAGAAAGTTGATGGAGACTGGAAAGATCAAAGAAGTCAAGTATCCGGAGTGGTTAGAAAACGTAGTTGTTGTTCCCAAGAAAAATGGGAAATGGAGAATGTGCGTTGATTTCACGGATTTGAATAAGGCTTGTCCCAAGGATTCATTTCCGTTGCCTCAAATAGACGCACTGGTAGACGCCACGACGGGCCACGAGTTGCTGACTTTTATGGATGCTTTTAGCGGATATAACCAGATTCGTATGGAAGAAAGAGATCAGGAGGAGATGTCCTTCATCACCAGCAACGGAACATATTGCTACGAAGTGATGCCCTTTGGGCTGCGAAATGCTGGGGCCACGTATCAGAGGTTGGTGAACAAAATGTTCCAAGATCAGATTAGAGAAACTATGGAGGTATATATAGATGACATGCTCGTCAAATCGAAGAAGGTTGTGGATCACAGAAGTCATCTAGAGGAAGCTTTCGAAATCTTGAAGAAGTTCAACATGAAGTTAAACCCACAGAAATGTACGTTTGGTGTGAAGTCGTGAAAATTCCTGGGCTAGCCCTGAGCATGTTCGAGCAATAACCACCCTGAAGTCTCCTAGATGCGTAAAAGATGTCAAAAAACTCACGAGACAGATCGCCGCCCTAAACAGGTTCATATCTAAGTCAGCAAACCGGTCTCGTCTCTTCTACGAAGTCCTCAGGAAGAATAAATGCTTCCAATGGACTCCCAGACATGAAGAAGCTTTCTAAGAGCTGAAGATCTACTTCTCCAATCCCTTGATCTTGGCCAAACCCGAAGTAGGAGAAACCTTGCCTTTATATCTCGCGGTCACTGAAAAAGCCGTCAGCGGGGTGTTGGTCAGAGAACAGGATGGGCAACAGCAACTCGTATATTACGTCAGTAGAACTCTTCTATCAGCCGAGACTCGATACTCTTCCTTAGAGAAGTTGGTCCTTGCCTTAGTCATGTGCTCCCACAAGCTTCGCCCATACTTCGAAGCTCATCCGATAATGGTAAGAAGTACACACCCATTGAATACAATAATGCACAAGCCAGAGTTCATGGGAAGAATGGCCAAGTAGGCCATCCACCTGAGTGGCTTTGATATCAATTACGAGCCTAGAACCGCGGTGAAGTCCCAAGCACTGGCCGATTTTGTGGTTGATTTTAGTGCTACGATGGAAGAAGGATCCGATCCAACGGAAGTGGTGACGATAGAAGCAATGTCTCCAGCCCAATGGACGCTTCACACGGATGGCGCCTTTAACGCTGGGAGAACAGGGATAGGGGTAGTCCTAAAATCAACACAAGGGGATAGGGTGGCATAGTCCGTAAGATGTACGTTTAAGGCCACGAACAATGAAGTGGAGTATGAAGCCTTGATCTTTGGGCTAACCCTCGCCAAGGATCTGAACATACGACAGATACAGGTCAAGTGCGACTCGTTACTGATAGTCAACCAAGTGTTGGGGTTATACGAAGCAAGGGATGAGAGGATGGCGGCTTATCTGGAGGAGTTCAAAAATCTAATCCCTCGTTTCGAGAAAATCTCCTTTGCGCAGATCCCAAGAGATCAAAATGCCCAAGCAGATTCTCTTGCCCTCCTAGCGTCAGCCATTGATCTTGACAAGTACCCTGTGATCCTGATGGTCCACATCACGGTTCCCGCCATAAAAAGAACTCAAAATGGTGATGCCAAAAAGACTGAAAGAGTGACCGGAGACATCAATATTCTTGGAATATCCCCCCACAGCGTCTTCATGAGTAGTGACGACGTGGACGCTAGAAGTTACCGGAACGATCCCGATCCAAATTTACCCTTGGACGGATCGAATGGCGAGAGAGCTTTCTCCGACCCTTCGGAAGCCAACGAAACACCTTGGACTCAGTCGTACTTAGATTGGCTAACCAGGGGAAAACTCCCAGAAGACAAAATCGAAGCGAAGTTGCTAAAGATAAGGGCCACTAAGTACACGGTGGAAGGCGGAAACCTGTTCCACAAATCGGCGGTAGGAACACTACAACGGTGCCTAGATAAAGAAGGCATTCAGAGACTTCTGGAGGAAATTCATGAAGGAGATTGTGGGAACCACGCCGGGGGAGAAGTCTATCCAACAAGGCCCTTCGACAGGGGTGGTTCTGGCCTTCTATGATGAAAGATGTTGTAGATTTCTGCCGTAAATGCGATGCCTGTCAAAGGCACGCATCGACCGCTCACCAACCTCCCGAACCAGTCTACCCCACACTTACACCATGGCCCTTTATGCGCTGGGGGTGGATATAGTCGGGAAGTTACCCCTCTCATCCGGACAGAGAGTGTTCTTCCATGCTATGACTGATTACTTCTCCAAGTGGATAGAAGCTGAACCTTACCGAGAAATCAAAGATAAGCAAGTGATCTCCTTCATTACCAGAAACATCCTTTGTCTATTTGGGGTACCGTCGGAGATCGTATGCGACAACGGCTCTCAATTCATAAGTCAGAAGACCAGAGACTTCTGTAGTCACTGGAAGATTATAAATAATCTGAAGAAGAGGATCATGAAGGCCAAAGGAAACTGGGCCGATGAGCTCCCCTATGTTCTCTAGGCTGATCGCATGATGCCAAAGGTCGCAACTGGTCAATCCCCTTTCTCCTTGACTCACGGGTGCGGAGCGGTCATTCCCGCCGAAATTCTCATCCCCACCGCTCGCACCAGCTTCGTGACCGAAGAGCGTAATCGTTAGGAGTTGTCGGCTGACTTGGATACTTCTGGCGAGCTCCGCGACCAAGCCCGATTACGATTAGCAAGACACCAACAACAGGTTACTCGGAGCTATAACCAGAACGTCAAGATCCGGACTTCCCGGGTCGGCAACTGGGTGCTACGACGTGTCTTTCAGAATGCCCGTGAAACCAAATCGGGGAAGCTAGGCTCGACCTAGGAAGGGCCCTATAAGATAACAGGGGTCGTTGGGCAAGGTGCTTACCAGCTGGAGTCAAAGAACGGAGAACCCGTCCCTCGGAGCTGGAACGCACTGCACTTGAAGAAGTATCACTTCTAAGGGAGAACTCCTTCTATCGGAGCGAAGACCTCCCAGAGTCCTCAGAAGAAGATCCTCGACATCAGACAGTCTAGACACTAGAAGTCAACAGTCCGCAGTTTTGTTATGTTGCCTTTATTTAAGTTCATCTTTCTTGGCATGTTCAACTTATTTGTGTGAAGACTCTTTGTATACGGTGGATCGTTAACGACCCGGATGTGGGTTCGTTAACGAGGAAGCGAGAAGAAAAGAAAAAAAAGAAAGAAAGAAGAAAAAAAAGAGGAAAAGAAAGAGAGGAAAAGTTGAAGTGCATTTGTGTTTAAAGATAATATCAAGAGATTCTTTTATTTTGATTATGAGACTTTCTAGGATGATAAAGGGTGAGTGAAAATGAGTGTGCATAAAGAAAAGTGAGTTTGGTTATCTTATATGAAAGTTTTGGTGAGATGTGAGTTTTTAGGAGTCCTTGATTCCCGGATATTATTAGCACCACATTGCCAAAATATTTTCCACACCTTATTGTTATTACCAAATCCCATTACAATCCGGCCGAATGGAAACTTCTATGAAGTTTTTCATTGAGCCTAAGTTCTATTGATGATTCTTTGCTTGTTTTGACAAATCTTGGGTGGAGAGTATTGGTGATATAAGTTCCAATTTCTATGAGTTTTTGTATATAGGATGAGTTGAGAGATTGAAATTATAAGCCCAAACACTTGAGAGTTGAGTGAAACACATTATATCCCTTGAGAGGTTGGATTGTATTATTTTATGTCTATTTAAGTGCATATATGTGTAAGGATGTTAATAGTCTTTTGCTATAATTTTCTTATGTGTTGATGTTGCTTTTTGGAAGATGGCTAGCTCTTAATAAGCATGATTTGTTTTGGTTTTGGTTAGTATCTTGTTTATTGCTTGAGGACAAGCAAGTCTAAGTATGGGGTATTTTGATGTTCGCATTTTTAGTATAGTTTTTGATAGGTTTTCTTTGTTTATTAGGATTAGTTTTGTCTAGTTTAGGTTTAGTTTTGAGTATTTTTAGTTAGTTTTGCATAAATCTACGAAAAGAGTGGAATCTACGCTATTTTGTGTATTTTGCAGATTTTAAAGAGAAAAGGAGCTAAATGGAGCTTAATTTGGAGAATCACAGTGAAGGATGGGAGAGTGCAAGATTTAAGAAGTCGAAGCTTAAGAGTATAAGAGGAGGTGTTGAAGAAAACAAAACCCAAGGCTCATTAACGAGGCTGTGAAGGGTCGTTAACGAGGCCACGAAGAGAAAGATTTCGAGTATTATTTTTATTATTCACCGATCCTGAGCGGGAATTTATTTCCGTATCGGTTGAGTATCTTTTTAGAATCTTTATGGGTTATTAGAATATGTATTTTAGGGTTTAATATCTTTCTAGAATTTATTTCTATCTTTTAGAGATTGTTTCTATCTTTTTAGGAAAGTTTTTATCTTTTAGCCTTTTTAGTTTTTTAGGATTTTCTAGTATAAATACCCTTTTATCTAGCATAGAGGGGGGAGTCGAATTTTAGAGCTAGTTTTTGGAGAAGATTTGGAGGAAGGCCGAAAGAGAGAGAACCGGATCGGGAGTCGGTGACGAGGTTCGGTGACGACGGTTTCCGAGGTTCGTTCGTCGAGTTTGTGGTGCAGTGACTGTTTTGTTTAGTTTTCTTCTGAATCTCTGTAAGATGATATTTTGTTGGTAATTTAAGTTTGAGTTTTGTTTCAATGTTTGTTTTTATTGAAGATTTTAGTTTCTTAATCATGAGTATAGTCTAATTTTCTAGGGTCGGGGTTAAGCCCGGCATAGTTGAGCATGTTTGATGAGTAAGATTGTGTGTTGAATGCCTTTTATCTTTATTGAGATTGTTTGTTGTGCTTAATACCGAAACGGGAGTTGAGGTAATTTGAGTTTTAACTTGATTGAAAGAAAAAGTTAGTAACTTGAAGGTTGATATTGTTTGAAAACGAAAGTTTCAAGCTTTAGATCCAAAACAAGCAATTGAGTGAGTTAGTTTATGAAAGTAGATTAATTTACTTGTTAAGTCAATGAAAGTTGATGACTCTATCTATTTGAAGGCATGATCTTATCTTCTTACGAATTTTTATGCTTGGCTATGTTGTGGTGTCCCTTATCCTAGATTTTTGTTTTAATTGAATTATTTGTGGTAAATCTTCGTTGCTGAATACTTGCTTCGGTACCGAGTATTAATTGGAATTTAATTAGGTTATTAGTTAGTATTTTTGTGTTCGGTGGTTCGGTAACGATCCTGACAAGGTCGTTAACGAGGCATCTCGTGAGTGATTGTGTTTGATTTTATTTGATTTTTATTAGATTGATAGACAAACAACCTTGCTTCCTGTGGAACGTTCCTGACTCCACTGTACTCAGCGGGGTCTTGACTTACAAATTTATTTGTTGGCCGAGAAACCCTCTCAACAAATTGGCGCCGTTGCCGGGGAAGCAACGAGTTGTTAGTTTATCTTCGGGATCGGGAATAGCCCGACCCCGTTTTTGTTTTTAATTTTTGCTTGCTTTGTTTGTTTTCTCAGTGTATGCCGGTAGGACGAAGAAGGCTTCAGTTTGATAGCTCCAGTTATTACTCAGAACCCGAACGTTCCCTGCACTGACGACTCCGAGAAAACCGAGCCATGGCCACAGCTGAAGAGATGGCTCGAGAGTTAGAGATCCTCCGGACCCAAATGGAGGCACTAAAAGCCGAGAAGGACGGCGCAGACGCAGACAAGGCTCGACTGCAAGAAGAGCTAAACGCCTATCCATGGAATGCCAATCAATACATGCATCCGGAACTGAGGGTGCCAGAATCTCCTATTGTGCTTCCTGCGATAGAGAAACCTTTTGAGATCAAGTCTCAATTTATATCCTTAATTAAACGGGCTCAGTTTGAAGGGAAACCTGCACCGTGGGGCAATCAAAACACAAATGACAATTACACAGGGCCCCCACAAGATAGACGACCTGCACCGTATCGACCTCCAGGCCATCACGAGACGCCATCATGGGTTCAGGAGATTAAAGAGAGCATCAACGGAGTGAACATCAAGGTTGATGACGTCCAATCCAAGCTGAACCGACAGGATAAAAGATGGGGAGAGTTCGATATTTGGAAGAGGAGTGTTGATTCCCCACTAGGAGACCTTGCTGCACGGATTCCAACACCACAAGGGCAACTCCCGGGCCACCCCGAGGAGAACCCTAGAGGCCAAATAGCAGCGGTACACCTCAGAAGCGGGAAGACACTACCGGAGAGAGTTCAAGCTGAAGAAAAGGAGGAAAAGGACCTCGCGAAACAGCTCGTTAACGAGCCAGCGAGAGCTAGTACCGAGCTTACAAGCCAGGATGACGAGGTTCCAAGGATCCCTGACGATCCTAACCCAGGTAAGTCTACTAATCCGAGCCTTCCTCTCTATTCCAGGGTAGTTAACGACCCTATCAGGGTCGGTAACGACCCGCCGAGGACACCGAACGACCCCAATGTCGACCCGGTACTCTCACCTCTCGAGCCTAACTTGGTTCCGAGAATGGTGAAAACTCTTCCATTTCCAACTAAGAAATCTATGGACTCTACTGAGAGTAAGTTCAAGCGTTTCGTTAAAATTCTTCAGGGCATTATTATTTCCATCCCATTCACTGAGGCCCTAAGCGAAATGCCGGCTTACACTAAATTCTTGAAAGATATTCTTAGCAGGAAAAGATCCATTACAGAGCTGCAGGACGAGGTCAGATCAATAGCTCTACCAGAAAAGCTTGGCGATCCAGGGAGGTTTGCAATCACAATCGGCATAGGCAACCACAAGTTCAAGGCTTTATGCGTTCTTGGTGCCAGTGCTAGTCTTGTTCCACTCTCAATATGGTCTAAAGACAATATGGGACCACTAGAACCAGTCGACATGAATCTGTACATGGCAGATGGGTCAAGTGTCAAGGCCACAGGAGTAGTGGACGATTACCCTATTCAAGTCGGGAAATTCTTTATACCGAATGATTTTATTGTCCTCGATATGCCTGAAGACCCTCATGTCCCCATAATTCTCGGGCGACCATTCTTAGCCACAGCAGGAGCAAGAGTTGATGTGCGAAAGGGACTCCTCACTTTTGATATAGGAGAGGAACGGGTGGAATTCAATTTAGATAAAAAAGCCAACGACCCAATTGGAGTGGCACAACTAGAGTTGACTCAACCCGAACTCGACACCACAATCCCCACCGAGCCACATCTGCCGATCACTGATTCTCACATGCACAAAGGCCCTAATACAGAGGTTACATAAAAGTCCAAACCACCTTGGCTTTCGGACAACACCAATAACCCAGGGATATCGAGCTTGCTAATAGAAGAAAAAGGCCCTAATTTAGCAATTCAAGTGCACAGAGACAGTAAGGCTACAAGCAGGGTATCTCAAGACCCCAACACGGCCATACATGAACCACCATGAGACTAGCAAGAGAGCTCGTCGGGCTAACGACGTTAAACATAGCGCTTACGGGAGGCAACCCGCTTTTTAGAATAGGTTTAGTTTATTTTATATTCTTTTCTTTTTCTTTTTCTTTTTAGATTATTTCTTAGCTTTCTTTTATTTTTCTTTTTAGTTTTAAATAGGATAGAAATAAGATCATTAGAGCTAACAAAGATTTCAGGAAAACGGGGTCTAAAATTCACCGAGAAGGCCACGGCAGCTCGTTAACGACCCTTCCAGGGTCGTTAACGACCCGGTTCGGACGACCCGATTCGTCACAATACGGGGCAGGTAAGTAATTCTAAACTAGTTAACTTCTTTAACCCTAGCCGCCACCCCTTCTACCCCTTACCCTTCCTATATAAACAATTCTACCCCTCCCAAAATTCTATCACAACCCCTTCAAAATTCACTCTCAAACCCAAAACTCTCTCAATCCCTTTCCCTTCCCTTCTCCCCCACCGAGTCGGAATTCCCATGCTAACGACCACCGGAGACGCCATCGTTACCGGAGTTCGGAGGCCGCACACCGTCGACGACGAGCTCGTTAACTACCCCGATTCCGACCCTTGTTCTTTAAATTCTCGGTTCTCCGGTATGATTTCTAAACCCTTGCTTGAAATTGCATGATTGATTATCTATAGGGTTAAATTTCATATCTTGAATCATGATTTTTAGGGAGATCGATGAGCATGCTTAAATTCCGTTCTAAAAATTCTTGATTGTGCTTAGTTGTTCATGTTTTAGGAAAGATTATTCATGTTAGATTAGCTATTGTAATTCTCTAGTTAGGAAAGCATGAATTTTTCTTGTTCTAGATCTAAAAGTTCGAACTTTGCATGTCAAAATTCCGATAAAATTTTAGCATGTTCGGGATGGGTAATTGAGTAAGTATGGGGTGTATATACCCTATGGGGGATTTGTGGAAAATATTATAAGATTGCATGCTTGATTTGTGCTGAATTAGAGGTAGAATTAATTTCGGAAATTTTTGGTTTTGCTCTCGGCAGCTCGTTAACGACCCACCCAGGCTCGTTAACGACCCTGCACTTCATCAATGATCGATCCGAGCCCAGACTCGTGAACAACCCAATTGGGTAGTTTATGAATAAATCTGAGGTTAATTTTGAGACCAAGTATGGGGTCTCGTACCTATTATTTTCTTTGAAAGGATCTTATCTTGGAAATTTTTGATTATTTTGTAGATCCATGGCTAGTTCAAGCAGACCCGCTACCCGAGCCCAGAAGAAGAGGAGGAACCACAGGTCTCCATTTCCACCCCGAGTGGACGATGTGATTTTGAGCAGTCAAAGCCAAGTACGACGCTACCGAGATTTTTTGGAGAAGGACCATTACACCCGATGGTTCTCGAAGTCTAGCGCCGTCTCTACGGGCATCTACACGGATGTCAAGGACGCCTTCATGATCCTTGGGGCCGCACACTTATTGAAGCAAGAGAGCTTGCCACATTATCTGGCCCTCACATCCGAGTTCTTGGCCACCTTGGAGACCAATTTCTCGTCGAAGATCTCGGCGGGACGCATTCGGTTCCGGCTCGGTAACGAGGACCGTGACTTCACCATGGCGGAGTTCAATGCAGTCTTGGAGCTCCCAAACCCGACAAGGGACTATAGCTTGAAGGACTACCGAGTGACCCGCACTTGGAGCTACATCACCGGAGAGGTTCAATCCTCTACCGCGGCACTATCCGGGGCAAACATCATCAGACCCATCTTCCGGATTATCTTGAGAGTCCTCGCCGCAACATTTTGGCCGAAAAAAGAGTTGAACCGGCCTACAAGAACGGAAGTCGCTTGCTTCCGCACCATCCTCTTCGAGGAGCCCGGCCCCTTGAATTTGGGGTACAAATGGCTCTACTATGTCGAGAAGTCCACCAAGTCCAAGGAGGTGTGGTGTGGCAATTTGGTTAGCCTCTTGGCTAAGAATCTTGGAGTGGATCTCACCCGTTACACACCGGCCCACGCTCAACTCCTCAACAAGAACTATTGGTATAGTGCCGGGATTTTCGTGCAAGCCGCGGGAGGCTACAAGGTGAAGGTTCGAGATCAACTAGTCATACCTTCCCTCGACATGTACGAGCTACTCTATGTACCGAATTGGTACGAAGTGTGGACGGGCCAGTCTTACCCATTGGAGCCAAAACCGGAGGATGAGCTCTCGCTTAGGCCTTGTCACACCCGGTTTGAGCGAGACGACGTGGATGAATATGAAGAAGAAGATGAGCAAGAGGATACCGAGGTAGTAGGAAATGACACCGAGGAAGCCGACACCGAGGGCGGCACTGAGGAGCTCAACTTTGAAGAAGAAGACATGGAGACGGAGGAATTAGGAGGCCACATCTTCGTCGACGAGCCAACCAGGGTCGTTAACGACCATTTCCAGCCACCACCCAACACTGTTAACGAGGCAACCAACTTCGTTAACGAGGTGCCGCAAGCTCCTGTCGACCCTCCACCAGCTCCTGTCGACCCTCATGCATATGGCTTAATGCCTTACAACCCGGTGATGTATCAAGACCATTTCCAGCCTCACTACCCACCGCCTCCTCAGCCCGAGTACGCAGGATCGAGCATACCACCACCATGGGCCGAGGATCTTTCTGCACGGATGCAGCAGCTTCACCTCCAGACCGATCACATTCATCGGAGGATGGACAGATGGGAAACCGTCTATTCCGCTCGCATGTCGAGGGAAGATGAGAGGCAGCGTCAAAGAGAGGCGGAGGATGCTGAGCGTTGGAGGACGATGTACGACTTCATGGGGAACTTTGAGCACTATTTTCCTCCACCGAACCGTTGATCAAGCTCAAGATGAAGTTTCCTTTCCTTGTTTCCACTTTTGTAAGTTTTATGTTTTTCTTTTCTTTTTAATTTTTTGTTTTCTTTTCTATTTCTTTTCCCTCTTCTTCTTATTTTCCTTATAGTGGGGACACTGTAATTTTAAGTATGGGGTGGGGAGAAAGTAGAAAATATATGTCCTAGGTGTTTTTGTGTTCTATGTAGTTGTTATTTCTTTTAAACTGAAAAAAATCGAAAAAAAACCAAAAAATTGAAAAATTTAAAAATCCAAAAAGAGTTTAGAATTGATAGATATCCCTTCTTAAAAGTTCTATGATAGCAATCACTAGTTTAATCATATAATTCCTTGCAAATATGTCTTTGAAAGTATAGCCGGATTCTTAAAATTGAAATTATTGTTTTTAGAAGAGAATAGCATTAAGATGAAATTGAGCACATATACTTTATAGCATAGATGATGCAATCCAACAAAATCTACCTTGTGAGAAATTTTTGGCCTTATAGGGAGAACATTTATAAATCCCTCTTCTTTTTTGTGTGATTTATTCTCTTTATGCATATTATCTCTTGGAATTGTGATGGTTATCTATTTCTTGAGACCCTTATAAGATTTTTAGTTCATTACTTGTGAAAATCATATGATGGAGAACTTATTTTTATGAGCCTTATTATCCCCTATCTACCTTTACATTATTCCTTCTTTTGATAACCAATTCTGGCCTGAAACCTTTTATTTTTAGCTCCACAAAAATTATTCCCTAGCCGAGATAAGCTTGACCCTATCCGGGAATTAGGACTTAGATTGGAGAGGTAAAGTTTTGTGTTTTGTTGAAAAGAAAAGAGTTTATATTTGCTTGAATTGAAGGGTATTTGGGAAGGGTAGATTGGAAGTCTCTTTTTATTACATGTAAGAAAGGTCTCTTGATAAAAGATGCACAAAATAAAGTTTTAAAGGAAAGAAATGTATACGGTGGATCGTTAACGACCCGGATGTGGGTTCGTTAACGAGGCAGCGAGAAGAAAAGAAAAAAAGAAAGAAAGAAGAAAAAAAGAGGAAAAGAAAGAGAGGAAAAGTTGAAGTGCTTTGTGTTTAAAGATAATATCAAGAGATTCTTTTATTTTGATTATGAGACTTTCTAGGATGATAAAGGGTGAGTGAAAATGAGTGTGCATAAAGAAAAGTGAGTTTGGTTATCTTATATGAAAGTTTTGGTGAGATGTGAGTTTTTAGGAGTCGTTGATTCCCGGATATTATTAGCACCACTTTGCCAAAATATTTTCCACACCTTATTGTTATTACCAAGCCCCATTACAACCCGGCCGAATGGAAACTTCAATGAAGTTTTTCATTGAGCCTAAGTTCTCTTGATGATTCTTTGCTTGTTTTGACAAATCTTGGGTGGAGAGTATTGGTGATATAAGTTCCAATTTCTATGAGTTTTTGTATATAGGATGAGTTGAGAGATTGAAATTATAAGCCCAAACACTTGAGAGTTGAGTGAAACACATTATATCCCTTGAGAGGTTGGATTGTATTATTTTATGTCTATTTAAGTGCATATATGTGTAAGGATGTTAATAGTCTTTTGCTATAATTTTCTTATGTGTAGATGTTGCTTTTTGGAAGATGGCTATGTCTTAATAAGCATGATTTGTTTTGGTTTTGGTTAGTATCTTGTTTATTGCTTGAGGACAAGCAAGTCTAAGTATGGGGTATTTTGATGTTCGCATTTTTAGTATAGTTTTTGATAGGTTTTCTTTGTTTATTAGGTTTAGTTTTGTCTAGTTTAGGTTTAGTTTTGAGTATTTTTAGTTAGTTTTGCATAAATCTATGAAAAGAGTGGAATCTACGCTATTTTGTGTATTTTGCAGATTTTAGTGAGAAAAGGAGCTAAATGGAGCTTAATTTGGAGCATCACAGTGAAGGATGGGAGAGTGCAAGATTTAAGAAGTCGAAGCTTAAGAGTATAAGAGGAGGTGTTGAAGAAAACAAAACCCAAGGCTCGTTAACGAGGCTGTGAAGGGTCGTTAACGAGGCCACGAAGAGAAAGATTTCGAGTATTATTTTTATTATTCACCGATCCTGAGCGGGAATTTATTTTCGAGTAATATCTTTCTAGAATTTATTTCTATCTTTTAGAGATTGTTTCTATCTTTTTAGGAAAGTTTTTATCTTTTAGCCTTTTTAGTTTTTTAGGATTTTCTAGTATAAATACCCTTTTATCTAGCATAGAGGGGGGAGTCGAATTTTAGAGCTAGTTTTTGGAGAAGATTTGGAGGAAGGCCGAAAGAGAGAGAACCGGATCGAGAGTCGGTGACGAGGTTCGGTGACGACGGTTACCGAGGTTCGTTTGTCGAGTTTGTGGTGCGGTGACTGTTTTGTTTAGTTTTCTTCTGAATCTCTGTAAGACGATATTTTGTTGGTAATTTAAGTTTGAGTTTTGTTTCAATGTTTGTTTTTATTGAAGATTTTAGTTTCTTAATCATGAGTAGTGAGTAGTCTAATTTTCTAGGGTCGGGGTTAAGCCCGACATAGTTGAGCATGTTTGACGAGTAAGATTGTGTGTTGAATGCCTTTTATCTTTATTGAGATTGTTTGTTGTGCTTAATACCGAAACGAGAGTTGAGGTAATTTGAGTTTTAACTTGATTGAAAGAAAAAGTTAGTAACTTGAAGGTTGATATTGTTTGAAAACGAAAGTTTCAAGCTTTAGATCCAAAACAAGCAATTGAGTGAGTTAGTTTATGAAAGTAGATTAATTTACTTGTTAAGTCAATGAAAGTTGATGACTCTATCTATTTGAAGGCATGATCTTATCTTCTTACGAATTTTTATGCTTGGCTATGTTGTGGTGTCCCTTATCCTAGATTTTTGTTTTAATTGAATTATTTATGGTAAATCTTCGTTGCTGAATACTTGCTTCGGTACCGAGTATTAATTGGAATTTAATTAGGTTATTAGTTAGTATTTTTGTGTTCGGTGGTTCGGTAACGATCCTGACAAGGTCGTTAACGAGGCATCTCGTGAGTGATTGTGTTTGATTTTATTTGATTTTTATTAGATTGATAGACAAACAACCTTGCTTCTTGTGGAACGATCCTGACTCCACTGTACTCAGCGGGGTCTTGACTTACAAATTTATTTGTTGGCCGAGAAACCCTCTCAACAGGTAACCAATACTAGACTGTAACAATAGAGGTAACCAATCCTAGAAACGCCTCTAACCGGCCGCCCTTCCCGAGCGCTAGCCCCATCGCGACACTGGTTACACGTCTGGAAACTTCATCGGTAAATGCAGCTGCCACCCGTGACCAGAGACTTCTGCAGGATTCCTCGTCCTGAAGCCTTCGATCCGAAGCACCTATCCGTCCAGAAAATTCATGCACACAAAGGAAGGACAAATGCAAACGAAAATACACAAAGAATAAAAGGAAAGCATGCATGCACCAAAAAAACAATCTACTTCCCCTTCCTGAGAAAGAGGAAACACCCAAACAAAGGACGCACATTGTTCACGGCCTCTACACGGCCCACACAAGTCACCAAAAGTTTGTTCAAACGAAAGCAAAAGAAACATCATAAAAAGAAAAAAAAATCTTTTACAACGGCTCGCGACCCTAATCTTCATCAGGAGTGCCTCCCAGCTGATCCGCGGTGTCCATGGACAGACCGTCACCTCCTCCCGGTGTCACACCTGCACTCGGATCACGACCACCACCTTCTTCTTCCATATCCAGAGAGGCCAAGAGTTCATCACCAGGAGCCGACTGATCTGGAGGATAACAACTGTGGAAAGACGTGATCTCGACATCCAGATCCCAATCCAAGTGCTCGCCAACTGCGAATTGCTTGATCGTCTCTACCCGAGACATCATCGAGCAGTAGGCCCCAATCTCGCTAGCTTCTTTAGCAATACTCTTGCTCGCATCCGTCTTCTGGCGCTCAGTTGCCAGACGGATCTCCTTCTCCAAAGCAGCCTTTTCAAGATCCCACTGGGTTTGACGCTCCTTGAGAATTAGATCTTCTCCATCAACAGCCTCCGCCACCCATAGGACGCCTTGCAGGGCCTGCGTACAGGAACACGATATCAGTTGCAACAAAAATATAAAAAAACAAAATAAGGAAAGAAGAGAATAGGAGAGGAAGGGATGACCGGGGGAAACGGACCTTCCAGATCGACAAGCCTACATCCCTGACCAAAACGGAGCGGGGAACTTCCAGGCGAGGTTTCTTTGAGTCGTGGGCACTTCGAAGCTTCTGTCATAAGTTTGACTGACCTTTGTCGTCCAGATCGATGACTTCAGTAACACTGGGTGATGGTCTCTTAGCCGGGGTTGCTTTCGCTACAGCCTCTACTTTTACCTTCGGATCCAAAGGGAGTTTCTTGTCACTTGAGCGGAGTTTGCGCTAAATAAGGGCTGCAGCGGAAAAACTTCTCCCCAGAGATGAGGAAGGCTCTGGGAAGACAGGCATCAAGTGTTCTAGAACACAATCGTCATCATTTTCACGAGTCAAGGATAAAAAAATATATATATATAAAAATAAAATATAAAAAAGGCGGGGAAGCGCATACTAGTAGGGTTTTTAACAGGGATTGGCCCCTTGCCAGTAATTTCCCCTAGCTTCGGAGCACCGTCATCGATCGTCTTCTCATAATTCCCTGACCCCGCGTCATCCTCGTCATCTTTTGGATCCCCAATGACTGTCGTCTTATTGCTGGATTCGCCCTCAAGCAACAGCTCTGCAGACCTCCGATACGTCCTTCTGGCCTCCGGGAGAGAGAAGAGCTTCCTGCAGGCTTCCGACTCCCGAACTTGGACCTCCAAACTCGACGAAACTACGACAGAAATCCCCAAAGTTAAGGAATTGATAGAGAAGCCACTAGGGAAAGCAACCAAGGGTAGAGGAAAACAAGGTAGAAAACACTTACTTTTAGTAGTCCAAGAGTCAAAGAACGCAGCTTGGAACGCCTCTCCAAAAGAGGACTTCTCCACGAAAAAGAAACGCGAAGCCCAGTCCTTGTCATTAACCTTCGACTTCGGGATCAGGGGGTTCTTGGCGTCTCGTGCATGAAGGGTGAAACTTCCGGCTCTGAGGGGACAAACTCGGTAAGCACACAGGAGGTCCTGTAAGGTGAAGTTGATCTTTTCACCCCGACAGACATCACTGATTTGGTACAGAATCTTCCATACGGACGACATCAGTTGCGTCGAAGACGCCTTGAGCGTCATCAAGAAGTTTAAAATCAGGGGAGAAAATGGGAAAAGGGCTCCTAGGGTGAATGGATATTCCAAGAAGCAGACCCAACCTTCTTTGACCCAGTCGACAGCCTTACATGTAGGGGTATAAAAGTTAACATCAGATGGGAATCCGTGGCTACGGACTAAAGTCTCCACCTCCTCTGAAGTGAGGGAACAGGGACGACACTCATGGGGTTCGAGGATATGAGAGGATGCAAAACCCATGTCTTCGACACCGGTGTTGGCCATGGGGATCAACAGAAAAAAGGGTAAAACGAGAGTTAGAAGAAAATGGGGGCAAGAAGAAGACGAAGCGCAAGGGAAAAGACGTGTATCTCTGAAGAGGTCTGAAGCAAGGCATTTAAAGTATGAGTGATGGGACTCCTCAGGTTCTCGAGGAATATCGGACGGATGGGTGTTCCCCACGTGGTGTACGCCGCTTGCATTCACGCGGTAAATCCTATCCAAATCCCGCATAAAAGATTTGGGTCAGGATTTAGGGGTATTGTTAGGCCCAAAAATCTATCGGCCCATCCGATGAATTAAGCCCATGAACGCACGAAGAAATCACCAACCAGGCTGAGCAAGAAGAGACCTTGGAATAGAGAAATCTCCAATCACTCGATGGAAGGGAGAAAGCATCCGTCATAAGCGGAAATAACCATCCCGAAGGCGCACGAGATAGCGTTTTAAGCCTCCAAAAGACACGGAAAATGGGAAAGTAGTTATGGATCGTGTCCTAGAGATCCGGAGATCGTGATACTGGGGAGACGAAGTTTGCAATGTAAACGTATATATCGATTTTACTTGTTTTTGTAGAGGCATGCGAACATCAGTAAGAATATACACGAGATTATAGATTTCCAGAGAAAAATTGCTTTTTCTTGTTTCATTGTTCTTGCGAATTCCACGTTCGTGTAAGATCAATAGCTTCTCTTGATTTCGATCGTGCCCCAATTCAGGATAGAGGTTTGTCAAGGAAATTTTTGTCCAAAACAGGCACCATGGTGGGAGATTCGTAGAGATCCCAACAATGGGATACTTTGATGAATTTGGTCCAATCTATAGCGATGATGTAGACACATATTATTTTAGCTTCTTTGAATTGGCATGGTATGTATGAAATCTTGGATATGGGGAGTTTCGTGGGATTTACTGCAAGGGTTTTCATGATGTTGATTTTTATGAAATGAATGATGATTGCCTCATTGACCTTGCTAGATCACTTCATGATGGTGATGAAGTAAACTTTTACGTAGATCATGACATTGCACAGACTATAATTAACCCTGACCCTATCACACCCACTGTCATTCCCCCTAGAATACAATGTAGTGATCCAATTGTTGTGGCTGAGGTAATAGTGAGGAAGAGGGGACTAATGATGAAGATGAGAGTAGTGATGAAGATGAGAATGGTGAGGACAAGGAGTGATCAAGAGGAAAAATGGTTCTGAAGGTGAGAATGATGAAGATTATAGTGAGGACAGTGAGGAATCTAAGAGTTTGGGGTTGGAACTGAGTGATAATAGTGAAGTTGATGATGAGCTAAGGGAGTTGAGAGGGGAACAAAGAGAGCACATGTTGAAAATGAGGGCAAATAATATGGGTAAAAACAATGTTACTGATGTGGAGTTGGGTGATGTGGGAAATGATGAAGGGCATGAGACATGGGGTCAAGATTGCTAGTGTCATCAACATATCAAAACCGGTGCCAACAGTTGGAGCTTTCATTTTTTTGAGCCAATAAGTGCCAACAAATTGTCATTAGATAAATAAAGATGAGACATAAGTCTATTACAACATACTTGCCAACAGATTATCCTAAACCAGCTTTACAAAATAGGCTAATAAGAACTTTTCAACCAACATTACAATTCACTTCCCACAAGACATTACAAATTCAGGCAATGAGCACACACTATTACTATTACTACCAAGCATAAGGCATTAGCTCGACGTTTTACTCTGTCCCTCTCAAATTCAATGTCCTTGACTCTTCTCAACAAACCCGAAATTACTTGCTCCGTTGATCCGTCAATGGTGGATCAACCCACTTAAAGAATCCACATGCCCCCATCTTTGTAAACCAAAACAAGTGACCATTCAATTGTGTAGGAAAAATTCGGCCATAATTTCTACAAATACCCACAATTAAGCATAAACCCTAAATTTTTCAAAATTAGGGATCTTGAATCATCTAATAAATCAAACTTACCCCATAGTTTGGACATTTAAAAAACCTTTTTCCTAGGTTTGTTACCGTCCAAGAATGCTTCATGGAAGCTACATCACCGCACATGCATGCTGGAAAGATATATTCAATTCTCCCATCAAATCGGGTATAGCTGCTCGATGAAGAAGCCATCGACACAATGAGGAGAGGGAAGAAGGTTGAGAAATTGTAGGAGAGGAGAGGGTTGCTTCAATGGCGAGAGCTGAGTTGCAGAGGAGAGGGACGAAGGTGTGCACAAATGGGGAAGAAATCTCAGATTTTTTGGGTATTTTAATTTGTATTTTATGATTTTTTGCATTTTCCCTATTAACCATTATAATTTTAATCCACCTCATTAAAAAGCTTGTGATTTTTGGTTCCTCACTTGCCTCTAGCAGAGTGATATGCGTGCAAATGGCCACATCAGCAAAGAGGTGTTCAATAGGTCACAATATGCAAGTTTAGGTATCGAACATTTTCAAAGGTGGGGTGTCAAGGTGACCAATCGGTCAATGGTCAGGTGTCTGTATATATGTATTCTGCCATCTATTTTTGGATTGATCATTGGGTTAGTGATGAAAATCTATTTAGTTCTTTTGATCACTCCTATATCAATTGTAGAGTATCAGATTTCATTACTCAAGATCATTCTTGGAGTATTAATCTGCTCTAAAAACTCCTTCCACCTCAAAATGTGAATAAAATCGCCTTGGTGTGTATCCCTTTTACCAACATTGATGATAAACGTTTTTGGGCTCCCTCTCAAAATGACCGGTTTTTAGTTAATTCAATCGCTTCACTTTATGGCTCAACTTCGGGTGTGTTTGGCTATAATAAGAAATGGATTTAGAAGACTAAACTTCCTTCAAAGTTAAAAACTTCTTGTGGAAAGCGAGTTCTAGTTGTGTTCCACTATTGAATGTCTCAATCGACATTTTTCTCGAGTTCCACACCAATGTTATCTCTATGAATCTAAAAACAAAGATTTCAATCGCCTCTTCTTTAATTACTCCTATGTCTCTAACTGGTTGAAAGTCGTCGTGCCAAATCAAAAATAATCCCTAGTTACTCAACTAGTATAGTTGGTAAGTCGGGGTTGTAACCAAGAGACACTTATATTCCAAGCAGTTATTTTTATCAAGTCAAAGAAGTAACGGGGGGGGGGGGGGGGGGTCGGATTGAATTCTAACTCTAGGGAAATTAAATCAAAGCAAGCAATCAATCAAGTAAAGCAAAGATTGAGTTTTTATCAATTTAGGGATAATAATCCTATTCAAGCATCCACTTTCATCATCAAGTTATTAGTCATTGATTCAAACAAGTTATTCCCTTTAGTTAATCCTATCCTGATCAGTTGTAAGACATGGTAACGAAACGTGCAATCTTAATACGCAAATAACCATGAAACGATAATGGAATACAAGGATATTAGCAATAAGCACAAGGATATGCAGGATACATGCAATTGAGTTCCAACGAGTCAAACAATTAAATATGCATTCAAAACTCTCTCTCAATTGTTTTTAGTCCAACGAGTCCTAAAACAATGAGTTGCTACAAAGATCAGGTTTTGCTATGAGAAAACCTGAATCTAGCAATAGAGTGTATCAATTTCCACAAGGTGATCAATCAAGCAGAAATCAATACAATCAAGAAAGATTAAGCCCAAGATAATTGAAATAACCATACATGAATAAACTTGACAAGAGAATCTCACAATGCACTTGAATCCAAAAGCTTCAACTTGAATAGAATTAAAGGACTTTAGCTCTTCATAGGAAGAGAGAATACAAAATCAAATAAAATAATAGATAGTAGAAAGGTCGAAGAAGTAATTCTTACAAAGGCTAAAAACTAGGCTTAAATAGCCAACTCAAAAACACGAACGTAAAAGAAAGGAAACTAGATAATAAAAGATAGATAGAATTTCCGTCTCGGTTGTGATGACGTGTAAATCCGCGGGCGTGGAAATTGGATCCGCGATCGCGGATCTGACTGATGTTGACTTCCCGAGTCGGCGACTTCCGCTGACGCGGACTGGTTCTCCCCAATCGCAGTTAAAACCATGAGTTATTTTAAAAAGTGATTAATACGTGTTTGTTTGCCCATAATCAAACCAAAAAAATAATTTAATTTTAAATTCAATCAAATATATACAAAATTGGTATCGATGGATAGATTAAAAAATTTATTACTTATAATATAAATTATTTTTATTATTATTAATTTAAAATTGATTAAAATAACCAAATACTAATTTATACTAACTATATATTATTAGCCAAAAAGAGTAGCCAAGTGACACACTCCCATTGGCTATCATGTGTTGGGTACTATTGATGAAACCAAATTGGAGAGTTTTGTCTCACGAACCCCAACAAGGGAATTTCACCCATTTTCTTTTTTTTTTTCCACGTGAAACTCTGTGAAACCACTCCCGATACAGATGGTCTTATGCTTTAGCACAGTTCTAGTTTATTTGAAGGGAAATTCCTTTTGATACCCCTAAGTTTTTGTCTTTTCTTTTTGGTGCCAAGAAAAAAACTTATTCCTCTTGGTACCTCTGAGGTTTTGGCTTTTCCCGTTGACGCCCCTCTCCGATTCAAATTAGCCAATTTCAAACTTACCATTATGTTCATCCCCCTTAAATTAGTAGAATTTGACTATTACAACATCAAAATTCATAAACAAACTACATCAATTTGAATTTTTAAACAATTAAACAACCCCTTAAAATAGAGGATTGTTTAAAAATTCAAATTGATGTAGTTCGGTTATGAATTTAAGTGTTTTAAGAGTTGAATCCTACTAATTAAAGGGTGATGAACATAATGGTAAGTTTGAAATTAGCTAATTTGAACCGAAGAGGGACATCAACGGGAAAAGACAAAACCTCAAGGGTACCAAGAACAATAAGTTTTTTTCTTGGGTACCAAAAGGAAAAAGCAAAACCTTAGGGGCACCAAAAGAAATTTCCCTCATTTGAAGTTTGAACCTAGGAGAATATTCAAATTTAGAAACAAAACTAGTATGTATTCCCGTACCTTGTACGAGTTTTTCTTAAATAAAATATTTAATTAAGATATCTTCTTAGTTAAAAAACGATTCTATCTAAAAATAAAATAAATATTTTAAAATTTGTATGATAGCATAAAAAAATTTCATAATGATCTTCCTATCTATCGTATTCAAAAATAAAAGATTGTTTAATAATGAGATTTTATATCCTATATTCTAAAAACATGGATAAGAATTTATCATATTCAGAAATAAAAGATTATTTTAAAAAAAAAGATGATGGTGTTTTCCAATCTAAAAGTGGCATGTGTCTTTTAATAATTTTTTTAACCTCCGTTTTAGGTTATAGTTATGATTCATGCCTTGAAGATGCCTAATCCTATTGGCCCAGCCCAAAAACCGCCAAATTAACATACTCCAATAGTCTAATCCCTTATACACTAGTTTATACTATCATATTCTCCTCCAATCATCTATACATACTATCAGGTACAATAAGGTCTTCTGACCAGAGCCACCTGTCTTATCGTATGTTTAGTAGTCTCATCCATGACAAAACACAACCAGCATTATATGGACATTATAGATAAAAATGATATTTTTTATGTTCTTATAAAGTCATTATAAAAGCTTATAAGGACATTATACATAAAAATGATGGTGTGCCAAACGAACCCCGATTGGCTTGTGATGAATTATGGATGTGCACTTAAATGGGGTTGGACAAATGGTTTTACTATTTAGGATCTAGACACTGCTCGTGATTATAGAATTAGACAAGTTAAATGACAAACGTCCTCTCGTGATATGTGTTGCCATATCAGTGCTCAAGTTGAGGTGAGCATCTCGGAGATGGGAGAGAATCCATCCATCCACGCAATTTGGAGCGTTTGTAAAAAGAAAACAAGATTCTGTGAGTAAACAACAACGACCCATAGTCAGAATTAAGTGCCACTCGAGGATCGAAATATCCAAGAGAAAGCAATGAAACGAAGCATTATGTTAATTTACTAGTACAACACAGTTCCAAATGAATGTACCTGCTTAGTGTATACAGAGACTCGAAAGGAAAGGAATACCAAACATGATCACAAGTCTTCCATAATGCAGATCAAAATCTATACCTTCAGCCACCTTTCCCCTACATCATTAGCTCCATGCTTAAGATTAGAGTGTTTACTGGTTTGAATATAAATTTCTGATTTTGATTATCATCAATATACATCATTATTCCATGAACTGAAGATATACAATGAAGCGACAAATTCAGGTAGAACAATTAACCACAAATCACTCAGAACCAATTATGCAAATCAGCTAAGCAGCAAATTGCATCACATTCCATGAAGGTAATACCTTGCAACGGTGTCCAGGGCCAATGTAGCTTCCACCACATCTTGAGTATCGAAGAACACAAGTTTATGCTGCATTACGTCCTGCAGAGCGCAAAAAAACATGGGCAGAGGTACTGTCAGAAGTTGGGTAAGGAGAATATAATTAGGGTTGTCCAAACGGTCGGGTGACCCGTAACCCGACCCGATCCACCCGTAATTTTACGGGTTGCGGGTCAAATTTATTTCCTATTACGGGTTACGGGTCGGGTTGCGGGTTATGTTTTTTCAGATTACGGGTTGCGGGTCGGGTTACGGGTCGGATTACGGGTCGACCCGTAATATTTAAATTAAAAAAATATTATTACTTTAAAATTTATGATATTATAACTTGGGCCAAAAGGCCCAAAACTAATAGGAACCCTAATTTCATTGCCACTCCAACTCCCAGCCGCCACTTCCCTTCCCCCTTCCACGACACCCTTCACTTCCCCCTTTCTTCTAATTCTCGATCAGCCTTCACCAGCCAAAACCTCCATTGAAGCTCCAAGGACGAAACTCCATGTCGAAGCTCCAATTCGACGGCTCCACTCGCCAACTCCACCTCACGTTGCCAGTTGAACTAAGAAATTCGCCGAATCCTTCTCCGTTCTCTACTACTCTCCCACTCTCCGTACTCTGTCTTCTTTCTCGACGGTCGACATCGGTGGACCGGCCACATCCCATAGAAATTTGATTCACACCGGTTCAGTTTCTCCGATTTGAGTCATTTAATGCATTCGGCAGTTCAAGGTAGAGGTGTTTAGAGTGCTCTCAATGGTTGCCCAAAATTTTGGGCATCAAAGAGAGACAATAAAAAAATAATATATGGAAGAAAGAGAGTGATGACCAAATGGAAATTGGACATAGTGATGACAAAAGTTAGTTTTGACAAGTAGCATTTGGACCACAATTTATTGTGAATGAGAATTTGGGTAATAAAAAAATTAAAAAACAATAATATTTTAATTGATGACCAAATTGGTTTGGGCAACCATTGAATATGCTCTTAGGATTCTGATTTGACCCATTTCATCCAGTAAAACGGTTTAAACGGGTCAACCCGTAAACCCGTAAAACGGGTTACGGGTCTGGTCACGGGTCAACATAATTTTTTCACGGGTCGGGTCGGGTTGACCCGTTGGACAGCCCTAAATATAATAGCAGCTTAAATAAAGATGAAAAACAAGATGAGCAATGGAGGGTATGTTTATCAGTACCATTTAAATACTAGTTTCATTCCATGTATTGACAATGGCATCCGTGAATGAGTAATAGACAAAGAAACATACAATCCTATCTGGCACAATAGAAACCATTTCAAGCAACAGTCTTCCATAATTCCGAGCAAGTAAGCCTCGAAAGCCTTTGGTACTTCGGTAGAGCCATATTCATACCTTGTACTAACAAGAAGTTGATCACAGAAAGAATACGAGCTAATGATCAACACTATAAGGTCATCCACATTGGGGGTTTCACCCCCTAGTTTCACTTGAGTTTCACCAAAAAGAAAAAAGAAAATGATGTGAAACTTTCATTTGGGTTTCGATTCATGAAACCGGGAGAATGGAGTTTCACCCTCCTCTACTAGCCAATTTAGCCAATTAGAGAATGCCATGTAGCTTGTACTTTTGATCAAATTTGACTAATTGAACTTAAGTTGGTATTTAGTAATTTTGGTTAATTTTTAATTTATAATAATAACAAAAAATTATACTATAATTCATAACTTTTTTTTATCTATCCATAGACACCCATTTTGTATATGTTTGAATTATTTTAAAATTAAATTAATTTATTGGGTTGGTTTAGAGTAAACAAACACATATTTTAAAATTTAGTTTTTATAAAATTAAACTAGGTATATATATATATAAACATATATCCGTGTTATTAGAAAAATAGCCAATTTTAATTTTGATTTTTCTTGGAATTTAAAACATAGTTTTACAAAGCTAAAACTAAAAAATATAATAAAATTAGTCAAATTATAATTTGTTAAAATTAATGTGTCATGTTTAATTAGGTAAAGAAATATTCAAAATTAATGAATGAAGAGTATAATTGTAATTGTGTATAGAAAAATAAATGATTGTTGGAAAGTGAGAAAAGTATAAAAGTGAGTTTCAGTGAGTTTCATGAGTTTCATTGATATTTAAGTGGGTTTCATGAAATAGAATTGGGAGAGTATAAGATGATGTGGAAGAGAGAGAAATGAAAAAAGTTGGTATTTTTTTGGGTTTCATGAGTTTCACCGGGTTCATTGATACACATGGTCTAAGGAAACAGATTAAATCAAACATGTTAATCAGAGCGAGGACAGTATTTTATCAAAGGCCTCACCTCCCACGAGTAAGGACCACGGGGCATATGCAGTTTCTGGTCAAGGACATGGTAAAGCTTCTACTGACTACTGGATTAAAAGTGACAAGCGGGATAAAGATTAATTGGGATCAGAGTTCCCGAAGTGATGATAACTGTTTGAAACCGTTCAAAAACAGGCTTGATTGCAAGAGATGCATCGTGACAAGTAAGCTGAAACGCAAAGTTGAAAGCAGAAAAAAAAAACATGTTTAGAAAACATGAAGAATTGCAGAAAACCCAAAATCTGAAATTTGCTAAAAAGAGGTTACATAGTAAATATACAGTAACAAGTCATATGCACGGCAGAGCATTCATTGTCGTTTCAACTTGACATGCCAATGAGCAATAAGACAGGATAATTACAATTTGATGATCGTCAGTCAAAAAGGCTTGAGTTGCACATGGTAAGAGATAAACTACAAGGATAGACAATGCTTACAAGATCAAGAGCTTATGGACTCGAATATTAGTCTATAAGAATTCGTGATTGAAAGAATTAAAATCATAAAGGAAAAAGAAAATTGTAGGGAAAGAAGATAGGAGTTCAATATTAGATTACTAACCTGCAACACTGGATCGGGAATGTGAGGAAATCTCTCATCATAAGGCTCAATAATAATAGAAAATCCCCGAGCATATGTTCCCAAAAGTGTTGCAAAATCACGAATTGTTTGAATATGTAGAAACTCATCTGTATCAGTTATTTCTATAGTCAACAGCAATGATTGTAGTCGATCATAACAAAATTTCAAAATCTTCTGGTCAATTCCAACTTGATTATTAATAGAAGCAACAAAAGACACAGGAGAGTCCTTCTCAACATTTTTAGTCTCAAGACAAACATTGAGATATTGGACCAGACAAAAAATGCTCTGCTCCACGAACAATTCCAGGCACAGCTTCTTTCAACATATTATCATGCAAGGCAGGGTTGGCGAGCCAAGTATCTGCAACTGAAACATTCATCAAATAGCTCAGAACCTTCTTTGCTGAAGCCTACTACTGGATAGTTTAGGCATTCAAGGAAACGGGACTATAATGTTCAACAGGCCACATGGGTAGTTCCATGTGGTAGTAAATTATAAACCAAAGGAGTTGCTAAATACTTGGCAAGTTTCCCCATCAGTGCAAACCCTTCAATAAGTCGATTGTATTTAGCACACAATCTACCAGCACCAGTGGCCTTCAACCTTCCTACCAGAGCAAATGATTTATGAACTGCATAATATTTAATTATTTATCACTCATCAAGCAATTATATAAAGGAAGAAACCAAATCAACCAGCAGCTAGAAGACCACATTTTTTGTTGATTCGCTAAAATGCCATGTTCACAGGAATAAAAAAGCCATGGACAAGAAAAAGTCTTCGCTAGCTTGATTCACAGAAATGTCAAGCTCCCGTGTACAAGAGAGAAAAAACAGATATCCTTGAGGAATATTCTCAAAACGATGTTCATGTAGATAAAAAGAAAAAGTAGTGAAAATATTTGAAATATGTATTGATGAAATCTATTCTGGAAAAAAAAGGAAAAGGATGGAAAAGGAAAGAATAGAGAATTTAAAACAAAATCGCAGATACCTTTCAATTTATTGAGACATCCTATTAATATTTCTGTGAGCACCTTCAGGTGTTTGCCTCCTTATACTCACACTTAGTGCCTCAATGCACACATTATCAATATTATGTGCCTCATCAAACACCACTACGGACTCCTCCTTTTGCATATCCTTTGATAGATATAATGCCAGCAACCTTTGGGTCGAGCAAATACTGATAGCTGGAGATGAAACGTGCAATCTTAATACCCAAATAACCATGAAACGATAATGGAATACAAGGATATTAGCAATAAGCACAAGGATATGCAGGATACATGCAATTGAGTTCCAATGAGTCAAACAATTAAATATGCATTCAAAACTCTCTCTCAATTGTTTTTAGTCCAACGAGTCCTGAAACAATGAGTTGCTACAAAGATCATGTTTTGCTACGAGAAAACCTGAATCTAGCAATAGAGTGTATCAATTTCCACAAGGTGATCAATCAAGCAGAAATAAATACAATCAATAAAGATTAAGCCCAAGATAATTGAAATAACCATACATGAATAAACTTGACAAGAGAATCTCACAATGCACTTGAATCCAAAAGCTTCAACTTGAATAGAATTAAAGGACTTTAGCTCTTCATAGGAAGAGAGAATACAAAATAAAATAAAATAATAGATAGTAGAAAGGTCGAAGAAGTAATTCTAACAAAGGCTAAAAACTAGGCTTAAATAGCCAACTCAAAAACACGAACGTAAAAGAAAGGAAACTAGATAATAAAAGATAGATAGAATTTCCGTCTCGGTTGTGATGACGTGTAAATCCGCGGGCGTGGAAATTGGATCCGCGATCGCGGATCTGACTGATGTTGACTTCCCGAGTCGGCGACTTCCGCTGACGCGGACTGGTTCTCCCCAATCGCAGTGCTGCTTCTGAAACTTGTTTTCGAGGACTCTTTGTTGCATTCCACGATCTTTTTGCTCCACTTCTTACTTCAAGTCTTTTTCAGCTAAAATCTTCAACTCTACGATCTTCTAATAAATCCTCATTAAAGTACTAAGAAGACCTAAACCTTATATAGAAAGTGTACTAACTAGTCCTAGTTATGCTATATGAAATACAACATATCGATCTCAAAGACGAAGTAAAGATTAATTAAGTTCATTTTTACTTTGATTTCTACACCAAAAAGGATCGTACTAGAACCAATAATCTAAATCTAGATTTGTTAGCTTTTCTATGGTGGTGTGTATGGAAACAAAGGAACTCCATTATCTTCCAGAACCATGGGTCTTTTTACATAGTTGAACCTTGTGATTTGGCCTTCAAATCCTTAGTTGAATGGAATAGTATGAATCCTATACAATAATGGACTAAGAGCTATGTCAAGATTTGTTCTTGCTTGAAGCTTGAAGCAGATTGGATCAAACTTAACTTTTATGGCTCAAAGTAGAGTGATGGGTTCCCTCATATGTTTATCTTTTTAGGTATCAAAGTGGGTGGGCGCGGGTTCTTTATTTCCATAGGAATCAAATTCCTGATACTACTATTCTACAAACTAAAGCTCTTGCATTATTCAAAGGATTTTGTAAGGTTGTTGACTTAATGATTAAGAAACTAATTATAAAAGGAGATAATTATATTGTCATTAATAGTCTCAAAAATATCTTGAAGATACTTGGGAGATTGCGATCATCATCCAAAATGTTAGATACCTTGGAAGAATTTAAGAAACTTATGTACTGTATTGTCTTGTTTTGTTTGATGAGCATCGGTTCCATTAAAAATATAAAGAGACAGATTTAAATTACTCTTAAAAATTAAGAAGCAAAGAATGATTGGATTGAATAGTGAGGGCTAAAAATTTAAGATCATTTGTTGTTTTATCTTGTTAGAGAACCCTGAACCCATATATGTATTCTTTCCATTATTCTTTTTTTTTTCAAAAGATACATTTCATTTTATTCTTCTGAAGCATGTTTTTCAAATTTTATAAGAGGGACAAAAAAATTAAAAAGAGAAAAAGATAGATAGCTAAAAAGACAGAAATAGAGTTCTAAATTTTTTTCTGAATAATGTAAGGCAAATACTAAATTACTTGGACTTCAAAGCTAACCAAAATCATCATAGTGGTTGATCTTTAAAAAAACTTGAATAACAATGGTTGTTGATTAGTAATCAAGCCAAAGATTGAGGAAGTATTTGATTTGGACATCATTATTGCTTGTATATTGATAATAGATTGATGAAGAAAATGAAGATTCACGCGTCTTCTTCCTAAAATTTATGCACTATTACATCCCCCATAATAAAGAAAAAGTTGAAATTCTGAAATATTTGTAATCAATATATGGTTATTAGAAATAATATTAGAAAATTTCCAAAGAATTTCCCAAGTTTAAAAACAAGTAATAACCATCAAATTAATCTTATATGTTTGGTTGTTTTTACTTTTTAGTCGACTGATAATTTGTTAATGCATTGCATCTTCGTCAGTTTTCAAATATGGAATATTTTCCCTAATACTTATATATTGTTTGTTTTCCCTAAGATAGTGGGTTATTTATTGATTAGTTTATTTAGAATAATTTTAAATGTTCGCAAGTACGGGAAAAAAACTAGACTACTAGTGCTTATTTAGTTCCTTGGATAGATGCAATGCATTAACAAATCAAAACTAATGTTTGGATCATAAGTATTAGGAAACGAACAATATATAAGTATGTAATAGAATAATTGGATAGATAAAATTAATATATAATAGAATAATTGGATAGATACACTAACTCTTTTAAAATAGGATTGTTTGTGTTTAATAGATATAATTAATTTAATGATAAGATAGATACAATTAATTTTAAAAATTGGTGCAAATTAAAATGGATATATGTATATATATTGCACCAATTTTATGTAAATATATATAAAATTGGTGAAAAATAATTTAGATAAAAATTTATGAATCTAATATATTTTTTATAAGTTAAAATCATGAGTTATTTTAAAAAGTGATTAATACGTGTTTGTTTACCCATAATCAAACCAAAAAAATAATTTAATTTTAAATTCAATCAAATATATACAAAATTGGTATCGATGGATAGATTAAAAAATTTATTACTTATAATATAAATTATTTTTATTATTATTAATTTAAAATTGATTAAAATAACCAAATACTAATTTATACTAACTATATATTATTAGCCAAAAAGAGTAGCCAAGTGACACACTCCCATTGGCTATCATGTGTTGGGTACTATTGATGAAACCAAATTGGAGAGTTTTGTCTCACGAACCCCAACAAGGGAATTTCACCCATTTTCTTTTTTTTTTTTCCACGTGAAACTCTGTGAAACCACTCCCGATACAAATGGTCTTATGCTTTAGCACAGTTCTAGTTTATTTGAAGGGAAATTCCTTTTGATACCCCTAAGTTTTTGTCTTTTCTTTTTGGTGCCAAGAAAAAAACTTATTCCTCTTGGTACCTCTGAGGTTTTGGCTTTTCCCGTTGACGCCCCTCTCCGATTCAAATTAGCCAATTTCAAACTTACCATTATGTTCATCCCCCTTAAATTAGTAGAATTTGACTATTACAACATCAAAATTCATAAACAAACTACATCAATTTGAATTTTTAAACAATTAAACAACCCCTTAAAATAGAGGATTGTTTAAAAATTCAAATTGATGTAGTTCGGTTATGAATTTAAGTGTTTTAAGAGTTGAAACCGGGAGAATGGAGTTTCACCCTCCTCTACTAGCCAATTTAGCCAATTAGAGAATGCCATGTAGCTTGTACTTTTGATCAAATTTGACTAATTGAACTTAAGTTGGTATTTAGTAATTTTGGTTAATTTTTAATTTATAATAATAACAAAAAATTATACTATAATTCATAACTTTTTTTTATCTATCCATAGACACCCATTTTGTATATGTTTGAATTATTTTAAAATTAAATTAATTTATTGGGTTGGTTTAGAGTAAACAAACACATATTTTAAAATTTAGTTTTTATAAAATTAAACTAGGTATATATATATATAAACATATATCCGTGTTATTAGAAAAATAGCCAATTTTAATTTTGATTTTTCTTGGAATTTAAAACATAGTTTTACAAAGCTAAAACTAAAAAATATAATAAAATTAGTCAAATTATAATTTGTTAAAATTAATGTGTCATGTTTAATTAGGTAAAGAAATATTCAAAATTAATGAATGAAGAGTATAATTGTAATTGTGTATAGAAAAATAAATGATTGTTGGAAAGTGAGAAAAGTATAAAAGTGAGTTTCAGTGAGTTTCATGAGTTTCATTGATATTTAAGTGGGTTTCATGAAATAGAATTGGGAGAGTATAAGATGATGTGGAAGAGAGAGAAATGAAAAAAGTTGGTATTTTTTTGGGTTTCATGAGTTTCACCGGGTTCATTGATACACATGGTCTAAGGAAACAGATTAAATCAAACATGTTAATCAGAGCGAGGACAGTATTTTATCAAAGGCCTCACCTCCCACGAGTAAGGACCACGGGGCATATGCAGTTTCTGGTCAAGGACATGGTAAAGCTTCTACTGACTACTGGATTAAAAGTGACAAGCGGGATAAAGATTAATTGGGATCAGAGTTCCCGAAGTGATGATAACTGTTTGAAACCGTTCAAAAACAGGCTTGATTGCAAGAGATGCATCGTGACAAGTAAGCTGAAACGCAAAGTTGAAAGCAGAAAAAAAAAACATGTTTAGAAAACATGAAGAATTGCAGAAAACCCAAAATCTGAAATTTGCTAAAAAGAGGTTACATAGTAAATATACAGTAACAAGTCATATGCACGGCAGAGCATTCATTGTCGTTTCAACTTGACATGCCAATGAGCAATAAGACAGGATAATTACAATTTGATGATCGTCAGTCAAAAAGGCTGAGTTGCACATGGTAAGAGATAAACTACAAGGATAGACAATGCTTACAAGATCAAGAGCTTATGGACTCGAATATTAGTCTATAAGAATTCGTGATTGAAAGAATTAAAATCATAAAGGAAAAAGAAAATTGTAGGGAAAGAAGATAGGAGTTCAATATTAGATTACTAACCTGCAACACTGGATCGGGAATGTGAGGAAATCTCTCATCATAAGGCTCAATAATAATAGAAAATCCCCGAGCATATGTTCCCAAAAGTGTTGCAAAATCACGAATTGTTTGAATATGTAGAAACTCATCTGTATCAGTTATTTCTATAGTCAACAGCAATGATTGTAGTCGATCATAACAAAATTTCAAAATCTTCTGGTCAATTCCAACTTGATTATTAATAGAAGCAACAAAAGACACAGGAGAGTCCTTCTCAACATTTTTAGTCTCAAGACAAACATTGAGATATTGGACCAGACAAAAAATGCTCTGCTCCACGAACAATTCCAGGCACAGCTTCTTTCAACATATTATCATGCAAGGCAGGGTTGGCGAGCCAAGTATCTGCAACTGAAACATTCATCAAATAGCTCAGAACCTTCTTTGCTGAAGCCTACTACTGGATAGTTTAGGCATTCAAGGAAACGGGACTATAATGTTCAACAGGCCACATGGGTAGTTCCATGTGGTAGTAAATTATAAACCAAAGGAGTTGCTAAATACTTGGCAAGTTTCCCCATCAGTGCAAACCCTTCAATAAGTCGATTGTATTTAGCACACAATCTACCAGCACCAGTGGCCTTCAACCTTCCTACCAGAGCAAATGATTTATGAACTGCATAATATTTAATTATTTATCACTCATCAAGCAATTATATAAAGGAAGAAACCAAATCAACCAGCAGCTAGAAGACCACATTTTTTGTTGATTCGCTAAAATGCCATGTTCACAGGAATAAAAAAGCCATGGACAAGAAAAAGTCTTCGCTAGCTTGATTCACAGAAATGTCAAGCTCCCGTGTACAAGAGAGAAAAAACAGATATCCTTGAGGAATATTCTCAAAACGATGTTCATGTAGATAAAAAGAAAAAGTAGTGAAAATATTTGAAATATGTATTGATGAAATCTATTCTGGAAAAAAAAGGAAAAGGATGGAAAAGGAAAGAATAGAGAATTTAAAACAAAATCGCAGATACCTTTCAATTTATTGAGACATCCTATTAATATTTCTGTGAGCACCTTCAGGTGTTTGCCTCCTTATACTCACACTTAGTGCCTCAATGCACACATTATCAATATTATGTGCCTCATCAAACACCACTACGGACTCCTCCTTTTGCATATCCTTTGATAGATATAATGCCAGCAACCTTTGGGTCGAGCAAATACTGATAGCTGGAGATGAAACGTGCAATCTTAATACCCAAATAACCATGAAACGATAATGGAATACAAGGATATTAGCAATAAGCACAAGGATATGCAGGATACATGCAATTGAGTTCCAATGAGTCAAACAATTAAATATGCATTCAAAACTCTCTCTCAATTGTTTTTAGTCCAACGAGTCCTGAAACAATGAGTTGCTACAAAGATCATGTTTTGCTACGAGAAAACCTGAATCTAGCAATAGAGTGTATCAATTTCCACAAGGTGATCAATCAAGCAGAAATAAATACAATCAATAAAGATTAAGCCCAAGATAATTGAAATAACCATACATGAATAAACTTGACAAGAGAATCTCACAATGCACTTGAATCCAAAAGCTTCAACTTGAATAGAATTAAAGGACTTTAGCTCTTCATAGGAAGAGAGAATACAAAATAAAATAAAATAATAGATAGTAGAAAGGTCGAAGAAGTAATTCTAACAAAGGCTAAAAACTAGGCTTAAATAGCCAACTCAAAAACACGAACGTAAAAGAAAGGAAACTAGATAATAAAAGATAGATAGAATTTCCGTCTCGGTTGTGATGACGTGTAAATCCGCGGGCGTGGAAATTGGATCCGCGATCGCGGATCTGACTGATGTTGACTTCCCGAGTCGGCGACTTCCGCTGACGCGGACTGGTTCTCCCCAATCGCAGTGCTGCTTCTGAAACTTGTTTTCGAGGACTCTTTGTTGCATTCCACGATCTTTTTGCTCCACTTCTTACTTCAAGTCTTTTTCAGCTAAAATCTTCAACTCTACGATCTTCTAATAAATCCTCATTAAAGTACTAAGAAGACCTAAACCTTATATAGAAAGTGTACTAACTAGTCCTAGTTATGCTATATGAAATACAACATATCGATCTCAAAGACGAAGTAAAGATTAATTAAGTTCATTTTTACTTTGATTTCTACACCAAAAAGGATCGTACTAGAACCAATAATCTAAATCTAGATTTGTTAGCTTTTCTATGGTGGTGTGTATGGAAACAAAGGAACTCCATTATCTTCCAGAACCATGGGTCTTTTTACATAGTTGAACCTTGTGATTTGGCCTTCAAATCCTTAGTTGAATGGAATAGTATGAATCCTATACAATAATGGACTAAGAGCTATGTCAAGATTTGTTCTTGCTTGAAGCTTGAAGCAGATTGGATCAAACTTAACTTTTATGGCTCAAAGTAGAGTGATGGGTTCCCTCATATGTTTATCTTTTTAGGTATCAAAGTGGGTGGGCGCGGGTTCTTTATTTCCATAGGAATCAAATTCCTGATACTACTATTCTACAAACTAAAGCTCTTGCATTATTCAAAGGATTTTGTAAGGTTGTTGACTTAATGATTAAGAAACTAATTATAAAAGGAGATAATTATATTGTCATTAATAGTCTCAAAAATATCTTGAAGATACTTGGGAGATTGCGATCATCATCCAAAATGTTAGATACCTTGGAAGAATTTAAGAAACTTATGTACTGTATTGTCTTGTTTTGTTTGATGAGCATCGGTTCCATTAAAAATATAAAGAGACAGATTTAAATTACTCTTAAAAATTAAGAAGCAAAGAATGATTGGATTGAATAGTGAGGGCTAAAAATTTAAGATCATTTGTTGTTTTATCTTGTTAGAGAACCCTGAACCCATATATGTATTCTTTCCATTATTCTTTTTTTTTTCAAAAGATACATTTCATTTTATTCTTCTGAAGCATGTTTTTCAAATTTTATAAGAGGGACAAAAAAATTAAAAAGAGAAAAAGATAGATAGCTAAAAAGACAGAAATAGAGTTCTAAATTTTTTTCTGAATAATGTAAGGCAAATACTAAATTACTTGGACTTCAAAGCTAACCAAAATCATCATAGTGGTTGATCTTTAAAAAAACTTGAATAACAATGGTTGTTGATTAGTAATCAAGCCAAAGATTGAGGAAGTATTTGATTTGGACATCATTATTGCTTGTATATTGATAATAGATTGATGAAGAAAATGAAGATTCACGCGTCTTCTTCCTAAAATTTATGCACTATTACATCCCCCATAATAAAGAAAAAGTTGAAATTCTGAAATATTTGTAATCAATATATGGTTATTAGAAATAATATTAGAAAATTTCCAAAGAATTTCCCAAGTTTAAAAACAAGTAATAACCATCAAATTAATCTTATATGTTTGGTTGTTTTTACTTTTTAGTCGACTGATAATTTGTTAATGCATTGCATCTTCGTCAGTTTTCAAATATGGAATATTTTCCCTAATACTTATATATTGTTTGTTTTCCCTAAGATAGTGGGTTATTTATTGATTAGTTTATTTAGAATAATTTTAAATGTTCGCAAGTACGGGAAAAAAACTAGACTACTAGTGCTTATTTAGTTCCTTGGATAGATGCAATGCATTAACAAATCAAAACTAATGTTTGGATCATAAGTATTAGGAAACGAACAATATATAAGTATGTAATAGAATAATTGGATAGATAAAATTAATATATAATAGAATAATTGGATAGATACACTAACTCTTTTAAAATAGGATTGTTTGTGTTTAATAGATATAATTAATTTAATGATAAGGTAGATACAATTAATTTTAAAAATTGGTGCAAATTAAAATGGATATATGTATATATATTGCACCAATTTTATGTAAATATATATAAAATTGGTGAAAAATAATTTAGATAAAAATTTATGAATCTAATATATTTTTTATAAGTTAAAATCATGAGTTATTTTAAAAAGTGATTAATACGTGTTTGTTTACCCATAATCAAACCAAAAAAATAATTTAATTTTAAATTCAATCAAATATATACAAAATTGGTATCGATGGATAGATTAAAAAATTTATTACTTATAATATAAATTATTTTTATTATTATTAATTTAAAATTGATTAAAATAACCAAATACTAATTTATACTAACTATATATTATTAGCCAAAAAGAGTAGCCAAGTGACACACTCCCATTGGCTATCATGTGTTGGGTACTATTGATGAAACCAAATTGGAGAGTTTTGTCTCACGAACCCCAACAAGAAATTTCACCCATTTTCTTTTTTTTTTTTCCACGTGAAACTCTGTGAAACCACTCCCGATACAAATGGTCTTATGCTTTAGCACAGTTCTAGTTTATTTGAAGGGAAATTCCTTTTGATACCCCTAAGTTTTTGTCTTTTCTTTTTGGTGCCAAGAAAAAAACTTATTCCTCTTGGTACCTCTGAGGTTTTGGCTTTTCCCGTTGACGCCCCTCTCCGATTCAAATTAGCCAATTTCAAACTTACCATTATGTTCATCCCCCTTAAATTAGTAGAATTTGACTATTACAACATCAAAATTCATAAACAAACTACATCAATTTGAATTTTTAAACAATTAAACAACCCCTTAAAATAGAGGATTGTTTAAAAATTCAAATTGATGTAGTTCGGTTATGAATTTAAGTGTTTTAAGAGTTGAAACCGGGAGAATGGAGTTTCACCCTCCTCTACTAGCCAATTTAGCCAATTAGAGAATGCCATGTAGCTTGTACTTTTGATCAAATTTGACTAATTGAACTTAAGTTGGTATTTAGTAATTTTGGTTAATTTTTAATTTATAATAATAACAAAAAATTATACTATAATTCATAACTTTTTTTTATCTATCCATAGACACCCATTTTGTATATGTTTGAATTATTTTAAAATTAAATTAATTTATTGGGTTGGTTTAGAGTAAACAAACACATATTTTAAAATTTAGTTTTTATAAAATTAAACTAGGTATATATATATATAAACATATATCCGTGTTATTAGAAAAATAGCCAATTTTAATTTTGATTTTTCTTGGAATTTAAAACATAGTTTTACAAAGCTAAAACTAAAAAATATAATAAAATTAGTCAAATTATAATTTGTTAAAATTAATGTGTCATGTTTAATTAGGTAAAGAAATATTCAAAATTAATGAATGAAGAGTATAATTGTAATTGTGTATAGAAAAATAAATGATTGTTGGAAAGTGAGAAAAGTATAAAAGTGAGTTTCAGTGAGTTTCATGAGTTTCATTGATATTTAAGTGGGTTTCATGAAATAGAATTGGGAGAGTATAAGATGATGTGGAAGAGAGAGAAATGAAAAAAGTTGGTATTTTTTTGGGTTTCATGAGTTTCACCGGGTTCATTGATACACATGGTCTAAGGAAACAGATTAAATCAAACATGTTAATCAGAGCGAGGACAGTATTTTATCAAAGGCCTCACCTCCCACGAGTAAGGACCACGGGGCATATGCAGTTTCTGGTCAAGGACATGGTAAAGCTTCTACTGACTACTGGATTAAAAGTGACAAGCGGGATAAAGATTAATTGGGATCAGAGTTCCCGAAGTGATGATAACTGTTTGAAACCGTTCAAAAACAGGCTTGATTGCAAGAGATGCATCGTGACAAGTAAGCTGAAACGCAAAGTTGAAAGCAGAAAAAAAATACATGTTTAGAAAACATGAAGAATTGCAGAAAACCCAAAATCTGAAATTTGCTAAAAAGAGGTTACATAGTAAATATACAGTAACAAGTCATATGCACGGCAGAGCATTCATTGTCGTTTCAACTTGACATGCCAATGAGCAATAAGACAGGATAATTACAATTTGATGATCGTCAGTCAAAAAGGCTGAGTTGCACATGGTAAGAGATAAACTACAAGGATAGACAATGCTTACAAGATCAAGAGCTTATGGACTCGAATATTAGTCTATAAGAATTCGTGATTGAAAGAATTAAAATCATAAAGGAAAAAGAAAATTGTAGGGAAAGAAGATAGGAGTTCAATATTAGATTACTAACCTGCAACACTGGATCGGGAATGTGAGGAAATCTCTCATCATAAGGCTCAATAATAATAGAAAATCCCCGAGCATATGTTCCCAAAAGTGTTGCAAAATCACGAATTGTTTGAATATGTAGAAACTCATCTGTATCAGTTATTTCTATAGTCAACAGCAATGATTGTAGTCGATCATAACAAAATTTCAAAATCTTCTGGTCAATTCCAACTTGATTATTAATAGACGCAACAAAAGACACAGGAGAGTCCTTCTCAACATTTTTAGTCTCAAGACAAACACTTCGGCCCATTAGCGAAAGAGGAGCTCCTCTTTGAGGAGAGAGAGTGCAAAGAGGAGGTTCATTCCTCTTGGTTGCACATGCTCTAAAGCTTACAGAGGAGATCTTTGAACCGCCAAACAATTCGGCCCATTAGCGAAAAAGACTAACAGGTCCATTGTTGTCTTGCATTTTCTTCAAAGACTAGCAGGTCCATTATTTCTTATGGTACCTTGTATTTATGTCAATTCCGTTTGGTGGACATTATTTTTTCCTTTTTCTTATGGTACCCCTCAGTTCTTCAACTTGTCCGCCCCGTGCCCATTCTTCTCCCTCCGTCAAAATCATCCCTTAATTTCTAAAATAAAATAATGAAAAAGGCTAAAAGTTGGGGAAATCGGCAAATTGGGTGCAAAATTCATGAATCAACTCATCTCCTCCAGTCCTCCCATCTTCAACCCGTAGCCACGATAGATCGAGGACCCATAATTGTTCTTCGTAGTCTCTTTCCAACTGCTAACACATGCAGACATTATGTACTGCTATTATCTTGCAGATCGAACTTTTGAAGGAAATATATGATTTAAACTCCATGAATCTCTAATTCTTCATGCAAGAAGTTTTAGGTAAGGTAAAATTTTAGATTAGAGCAAAGGCCCGAATGAAATTCCAACTTGATTTTAAATCAAAGCACTAATTAGTAAGATGCTTTTCACAAAAAAAAGGTCTAAATAATAAGATTATCAAGATAAGATTCTCTGAAGACAATCACCCAACTGGTAATCGTGTTAAAAAAAATTGCAAGTCAAATTAAGATTTCAACCCGAATGAAAAAATCTTAGCCAAAAGGATCCAAATAATTCACATCCAAAAGCAAAATCAAACCGAGGTTAGATCTGCCGCTTCATAGCTTTAAAGATGATGTGATGTCGCCGATCAAGTTTCTCCGGCGTTGGCAGTGTACGATATCCCCTTCTTTAGAACTTTTTTTATTTTTTAATTAAATTAACGGAGAATTTTGACAGATGGGGTAGATCGGGCACGAGACGGACTAGGTGAAGAACATGGGGGTACCACGCAGAAAAGGAAAAAAATGATGTCCACCAAACGGAATTCACATAAATATGAGGGTACCATTAGAAATATCCCTTATTTCTATTATGGAAATGCATAACGAGAAAACGGTCACTCCCGCGAGAGCGAGTAGAATGATCATTCCGAGTGGAAAAAATTGTGGTGATGAGATACTTCCTCTCTTTTCTTCGTTAGGGATTGAAAAATATTATGGTATGTGTTAGTGCAACAAATTTAATTTTTATGTACTGGTTAAATACTCCATTCTTCACCTTCTGTTCAAAAAGCCTCTTTAACTTAAAACCTGCAAAATAATGGAGAAAGTGGGCGGGGACTCCCTAATCCACTTCCGATACCTATGTCAAAAGAGCAATTGTCAATTGAACGTCGAAGTAAAGGACAAGACTTGCGTGCGAGCTCAATGAATATGAAGTGTTCATCATACATGGTAAATACATGTATTTATAATGGAGGAGAGAGGGCAGGAGGCCAAAAATTCTACCCCTAGGGTCGGTCGATGGAGCTTTATACCCAAGCACGCGATATCTTGCTCTTCAATCCAAACGAAAATTCTATCTTTTGACTAAGATAGAATCCTCCATCATAACCAATAATCGCTATATTTAATTTTATTTTATTGAGAATCAATCAAACCTCACAACTTATGCAAATCATGACTTCAATTAACTAGCCAAACACAAGGTTTAGCAATGCATAATTAGATTAAAAGCAAACTTAAGGGTTCAAAGATCTTTTGAGAAACCTCTCTAGAAACCCTAGCCTCCAAGTCGTAAATCCAAAGTTATGAACGAAAAGGTGAAACCAAAGTTTAAATACCCCGAAGACATCCAAAGACCAAGATATCCCGAAATTACATCTAACACGTCAAAAATTATATCATACAATCCCATGTCGAAGTCCATTTAGTCGGCCCAACTGATCAGTGTGAAAACATGGTGTGTGTGCTTCCTCCAGACTAGCGCGGTCGCGCATGTTTACCCTTAAGCTCGCGTCATACCCCCGGTTAAGCATTCAGGTGACACTTCAGAGGCTGTTTAACCCCTTTCGAGTGGGAATTTGGACTCGGAGTAAAAATATGAATTGTATCTATTTTTCAATTAGCTTTCCAATGATAACAAATTTCAATCCATCAGACCACTATAGCTTCCAAACGAAGCCTTGCAAGATAAATGTGTCGAAACAACTTCAATGCATGACCCGAATTAAGCGTTATATTCCCACAACCTCTTGGACCTTGGTTCTTCCAATCTTCACTTGCACCACTCTAAGCTTCATCTTGATCCTCTAATGCACCACCATAGTCAGCTCGGGTCACGTCCTATCTTGCTCCATCACCTAACCGAGTAAAACAAACACAACTACCCGAAAACACTAAACCCTAAAAACTAAACTAAAACCAACTAAAACTACGCAAAAACCAACACACATATGCATCCTAATCTACTCCTAAATGCAAGCTATTAAATTGTCCAAATTGCGCGGGCGCGCTACCATACGAGAAGTAAGTGACAATAAAAGCGGAGTATTATCCAAAGACATTCTTGGTAGGTGCCTCACCAATGCATTCAGCCAAAGCAGGCAGCCAACAACATTCTTAAAGCAGTGATCCAATCTTTTCTCAACCAGAGTGTGAGGTGAATAACCCTGGGCCCGAGTAAATGCATGCCTAGAAAAATCAAAGCTCCTACGTATGTAAGATACAATTGAAATCTCCGCCAACAATCAAAGCTCGGAAATATGAACAATTTACTCGGCTAATTGCTTCCAATACCGTCAGCATCTTCCCGGAGAGGGTGGAGCATAGACGATGACAACAACGTGAAAGCGAGACGAATTACTAGTGACGACTGCATGAATGAAATCATAAGGCATATCAACAACCTGTAAGTAGGCTTGGAAATTTCACCCGCACCCGATAGGTACCCGAAAAACCGACCCGAAAAAATCGAAAAAACCCGATTAAAAATGGGTGAAAACGGGTTATGGGTGAGCGGGTGATGGAGCGGGTACGGTTTCGGGTATAGCCTCACCCGACCCGACCCATTCCGATCACCAGACCCGGTCACCCGACCCGACCACCCGGTTTTTTGTCCCACATCGGAAAATTGGTAGAAGGAAAGGAGAAGAGGAGCTTATAAAAAAGGATATGAGAGGAGGAGAGGGTTAAGTGTTTGAAGTCTAACCATAGAGATGGGCTTTGAGACTTCTAATTAAATCTATTTTTTTGGCTAATTCAATGGGTAGGCCCTATATAAATAGGTTTAAATTTTAGTTTATTTTGTTTACGGGTCATCGGTTGACCCGTTAATTTTAGTTTATTTTTTTACGGGTCATCGGTTGACCCGTTGAACAAAAAAACTTAATGTCAATTTATGATTAAAAATTGAAAATTTTAACTTTTTATAACACTCGAAAAAAAACCCGACCAGACCCGAAAACCGACAGGGTTTTAGGTGGGTCGGTTTCGGGTGGAACCCGTCGGGTGAAAATACCGGGTCGGGTGGACGGTTTACAACCGTGGGTCGGGTGGTGGAAATAGTCCACCCACACTCGACCCGACCCATTTCCATGCCTACCTGTAAGTTCACTCTTTCAATTCTTCAAAGTAACCAAACACCACCAGAAAGGCCCACAACCTCTATACGAACGCACCCTGAAATACGAAGCCGATCACAGACTTCTTGCGCTTGAACACCAGAGATTAGACATGTCAAATGGGTCGGGCGGGTCGGGTTCGGGTTTTGGTCAATCTGGTTCGGGTCAAAACTGGTCACGGGTAGTCGGGTTGTAAAATTTTCGGGTTCAAATGGACCGAATTGTTACGGGTTCGGGTTGATCCAACGGGTCATGATTGTCAATTTTGTTAACCTTTATCTTTATATTTATTAAAATAATCAATATTATATTATATAAAAATTTATTTAATATTAATAAAACAATAATTTTATAAAAAATTATAATAAAATATTGAATTTTTAATTGAAATAATACTTTATCGTTGGCCGGGTCAACCCAACGGGTTGATGACCCAACCCAATTTTTTCCAGATCGATCGGATTCGGGTTACTCTTGACCCATTGATTTTCGGGTCGGGTTTAAACCCAAAAACTTCAGGCGGGTCGGGTCGAGTCAAGTTTTGACGAGTCTACCAGAGATCCTTGGTTCCATAATAGCTAAAACGTCAACATTAAAATGGCGAACCATATACTTGGCCACCCTTCGGAACCCGAGCTTACCGGCTCCAAAACAGACAAATCATAAAAGACCCATGACTAGCTGAAAGTCGTCGTGCCAAATCAAAATATAATTCCCTAATTACTCAACTAGTATAGTTGGTAAGTCGGGGTCGAACCCAAGAGACACTTGTAACCCTAGTAGTTATTATTATCAACTCAGTAGTAATAAAGGAGGGATTTTCTATTGTAATTCTAAAACTAGAGAAATTTAAGCAAGCAAATCAATTTAACAAAGCAAAGTGACTGGCTTAGAATCGTTGATGCCAAATCAAAAATAATTCCCTAATTACTAAACTAGTATAGTCAGTAAGTCGAGGTCGAACTCTAGAGACACTTGTATTCTAAGCAGTATTATTATCAACTCAAAAAGGTAACAAAAAGGGGGGTTTTGGTTATTAAACTAATACTAATGAATTGAAACAAACAAAACAAGTAATCAAACACAGCAAAAATTGGATTTTTATCAAGTTAAAGGAAAGCAATCCTATTCAAGTATCCACTTTTCTTCCTCAAGTTATTGATCCTAGATTCAAACAAGTTATTTCTTTCAGTTATTCCTATCCTGATCAGAATTATAACATGGCAACGAGACATGCAACTTAACATCCAAACAATTCATGAAACGATCATAAATAATAAGGATATTAGCATTAAGAACAAGAATAAACAGGATACATGCAATTGAATTCCAACGAGTCAAACAATCAACATGCATTCAAATCTCTTCTCAATTGTTCTAGTCCAACGAGTCCTAAACCAATTGAGTTGCTACAAAGATCAGGCTTTGCTACGAGAAAACCTAGATCTAGCAATAGATAATATTAATTCCAACAAGTTAGCTAGGCCTGAAGAAATCAACACAATCAATATAAATTACGCACAAGAGAATTGAAATAACCTGTAGAAATAAACCTGAATAGAAGAATCTCACAACAACTTGAGTCTGAAAAGCTTCAACTTGAATAGAATTTAGGGAGTTTAGTTCTCCATAAGAGAGAAAAACACAAAAGTCTGAATTATGGAAAACTAGGTCTAAGAGAGAATACCCAAAACAAAGTCTGAAAAATAACCTAATATAGTCTCGAACAAGTCGGAATTAAAAAGATATAAAATATAAAATATTAAACTAAGCGGATAAATATGAACGCGTCCGATCCAGCTAGGCCGCGATCGCCACCTCTTCCTAGCCGCGATCGCGCCTAAGTGCAAACCGCGACCCATCGGCGACTTCTGGCAACCGCGATCGCCACCCATACATGGCCGCGATCGCGGCCTTCAATGTCCCGCGGTCCTCAAAAACGGCGACCTTGTCGTCCTCGGCGACGTCCACCGCGACCGCCCTCAGCATCGGCGGCGATCGCGGCCTTCAGCATCCTCCGACGTCTCCAAATGTCGCTAACTCTAAACTTCGGCCTTCAACTCTGATGCTCCATAATGCTCACAATAGGCCTAAAACACTACATAAATATGTACTAAAAAGTCCTAGTTACGCTGTACAAAACACAGCGTATCAAATTCCCCCATACATAGACCTTTCTCGTCCTCGAGTAAGCTCAAAAATAAAATCAAACATGACAAATCAACAAAGGTCTACAGACAGCAATGGGAGAAAATGATCTAAAACTAAAAAACACTCAAAATAATCTCACAACCCGAACCCATGTAGAGAAATAATGAGCTAAAACATGAAAGCTCAAATCACACACCTCAGATACAACATATAACACTCGAGCTCCAAAAAGTGTAGAGCAACCTAGGATCTACCCGACATCTAAAATGTAGTCCCCGAACCCCAAAGTAGAATATGAATCCTAAACGCTCTGATTTTACCACTCATTCTACTTAGGCGCCCTTTCGGGTTTTCACCTAATCACTCTTTTCATTTTTCTTTAGGTGTGCTCACAAATACTCACATCTCTCATGAACCTCTTATTACCCCAGCCTAATGCTGGTCCGGGTTACCTGCTTATTACCTGAGCCGCCCTTTCGGGTTTTCAGCTCATCCCAGGATTTTTATGCCTTTTATCTCATTTTTATGGCTTTTATTATTATTATTATTATTATTATTATTACTATTTTTTATTTAAAATGCAAAAACTGAAAGCATCTGTACATATATACAACAGTGAGTACGCCCTCCCCCATACTTAAATCTTTCATTGCCCTCAATGAAATAAAGACAAATCAGATAAAAATAAAGGAAAGGGAAATCAGAAGACTCACTCTGGCAGCTGATATTGTGACCAATCAGGAAAACCTGGCCACATATGACTGAAAAACTCATGTTGCTGCCCCTGCCTCCGCTGCATGTCCTGAACTGTGGATGCAATAGCACTCTGCTGAGCTGCTAACTCTCTTTGCTGTGCCACAATATCTCTCTGAACGGACACTATCTTATTCTGGGACACAGTAAGTCGTCCCATCTTCCAGAGCATACAGTTCTGCCAATCTAAATTAGAATGTCCACCCCAGCCAGATCTCCCTGCAGCAGCGTCCCATGCAGAAGTATCTCCATATCCTCCATAACCACCTCTATAAGCAGCAGCTCCACCGTCACCATAGCCAGTATATCCTCCTGGTGCCCAACTCGATGTACTAGATGGTGTTGTACTAAAACTTCCACCCCATCCAGCAGATGATGAACCAACACCACCTCCAGGCACAAAACCAGCACCACCATCTCTATCATCTCCTCCATCATCTCCGTCATCACCATCATCATCATCATGACCATCATGATCCTCCTGATCCTCCATCTCTACATCAGCTGCAAGCTCCTCCTGCTGAACCCCGCCCCCTCCAACAAATTCAGATGTGATGTACAGATAAGCTAAGGCAGGGCCAATAGGCATGACTCTAGGAAACCGCAAATAATCCTGAGCTGGGTGACCTATGGTCCAGACATAACCCTGCTCAGCTGATCCCCTCAAACAATGTGCCCTCTTCAGCTGATTTTCATTAAACTTAAACTCTGCACTATCAGGCCGTCCAAATCGCTCCTCACCCACAAACTCTCTGGCAATCAGTGTAATCATGCCACCTATAGCAATCTTGCATGTATCCTTCTTCAGGATCTTCTTAATACTCCCTATAAATAACTCAACCCAATCAGGAACTGCATCCTTCATAGGCATCAAACACCAGATCATGCTCAGGTCAAATCGAGATGCCTTGTTGACCTCCCCTTGCCCCAGAAAACACATAGACAACACCTTATGACACAATCTAATACAGGGGTGGGTAATGCAGTAATTATACTCTCCCCTCTTAGGTGAAAACCCAACACTTGTAATTGCCTGCCAGAAATCATTAAGGCCTGCCTCTCTATTAACTGCCTTCTAGTTCTCAGTAGGGACACCAGTAATCCAAAACACACCTCTCAACCCCTCTTTGTCTATATAATACGGCTCATCCAGAATGTTAAATCTGAACAAACCCTCATCCTCCTGAAATGTAGACAGAAACTCTAGCAATATATTCCTATAAGTAGGGGCATTCAGCTCAATAAAACCCCCTAATCCACCATTCATCAGAAATCCACTAGTACAGTTATACATGCCTAGTGTACCAAGCATCTCAACATCAAAGAATTTAGTACTAGTGAATTTTCTCTTAGCCAGAGAATTCCATTTTTTCTTCTGAGCAGCAGTTAGCTTCTGAACAGGATACTCCATCTAATAAATGCAGCTAATCAGATCAACAGTGTAGGCGAAGAAAACAACTTACAGAAGCTGGAAAACTCGTTTCTGTTGGTGGGTCGCGATCACCGAGCATATGAGGCAGCGGTCGCGTTTTCTGGCAAGGCCGCGATCGCGGGCGGAGAGAGGCGGCGATCGCGGTTTCTGGACAGGCGGCAAAGTACGACTTCGTTGCGACTCCGAACCGCGGTCCTCTTCAACTTCGAGCCGCGGTCGCTTCCTTGGTACGTCTTCATCGACCCGTCAATCAGCCAAGAACATCGTTGTAGTATAGTGGTAAAGATTGGATTTTTATCAAGTTAAAGGAAAGCAATCCTATTCAAGTATCCACTTTTCTTCCTCAAGTTATTGATCCTAGATTCAAACAAGTTATTTCTTTCAGTTATTCCTATCCTGATCAGAATTATAACATGGCAACGAGACATGCAACTTAACATCCAAACAATTCATGAAACGATCATAAATAATAAGGATATTAGCATTAAGAACAAGGATAAACAGGATACATGCAATTGAATTCCAACGAGTCAAACAATCAACATGCATTCAAATCTCTTCTCAATTGTTCTAGTCCAACGAGTCCTAAACCAATTGAGTTGCTACAAAGATCAGGCTTTGCTACGAGAAAACCTAGATCTAGCAATAGATAATATTAGTTCCAACAAGTTATCTAGGCCTGAAGAAATCAACACAATCAATATAAATTACGCACAAGAGAATTGAAATAACCTATAGAAATAAACCTGAATAGACGAATCTCACAACAACTTGAGTCTGAAAAGCTTCAACTTGAATAGAATTTGGGGAGTTTAGTTCTCCATAAGAGAGAAAAACACAAAAGTCTGAATTATGGAAAACTAGGTCTAAGAGAGAATACCCAAAACAAAGTCTGAAAAATAACCTAATATAGTCTCGAACAAGTCGGAATTAAAAAGATATAAAATATAAAATATTAAACTAAGTGGATAAATATGAACGCGTCCGATCCAGCTAGGCCGCGATCGCCACCTCTTCCTAGCCGCGATCGCGCCTAAGTGCAAATCGAGACCCATCGGCGACTTCTGGCAACCGCGATCGCCACCCATACATGGCCGCGATCGTGGCCTTCAATGTCCTGCGGTCCTCAAAAACGGCGACCTTGTCCTCCTCGGCGACGTCCACCGCGACCGCCCTCAGCATCAGCGGCGATCGCGGCCTTCAGCATCCTCCGACGTCTTCAAATGTCGCTAACTCTAAACTTCGGCCTTCAACTCTGATGCTCCATAATGCTCACAATAGGTCTAAAACACTACATAAATATGTACTAAAAAGTCCTAGTTACGCTGTACAAAACACAGCGTATCACAAAGATTGGATTTTTATCAATTAAGGAAAACAATCCTATTCAAGCATCCATTTTTTCCTCAAGTTATTGATCATAGATTCAAACCGGTTATTTCTTTTGGTTATTCCTATCTTGATAAAAAATATAACATGGCAACGAGACATGTCAACTTAACATCCAAACAACTCATGAAACGATCGTAAATCATAAGGACATTAGTAATGAGAACAAGGATAATCAGGATACATGTAATTGAATTCCAACGAGTCAAACAATCAACATGCATTCAAATCTGTTTCTCAATTTTTTTAGTCCAACGAGTCCTAAACAATTGAGTTGCTGCAAAGATTAGGTTTTGCTACGAGAAAACCTAGATCTAGCAATAGAGAGTATTAATTCTAATTGGTTAGACAAGCAGAAATCAACACAATCAATATTAATTAAGCACAAGAGAATTGAAATAATTGTAGAAATAAACATGAAAAGAAGAATCTCATAACAACTTGAGTCTGAAAAACTTCAACTTGAATATGATCTAAGAGTTTACTTCTCCATTGTAGAGAGAATACAAACTAGAATAATAGAAATTAGGTCTAAGAGAAGTGTCCAACAAAGGTCTCAAACAAGGCTTAAAAAGCCAACTAAAAATACGAAAGGAAAGATATAATAAAAAGTAATAAAGATAAGGTGGAAAGATCTAGCGTGTGTCAACTCAATAGGGCCGCGACCAACATAGCTGCGATCGCGGTTCTTGTCTTGACAACATTTTGACGGTACTTTCGGAGGATGTTTTGACTCATTTAGAGTTGGAATTTGAACTCGAAGTAACCACATGAATTGTATAGTCTTCAAGTTAGCTTTCCAATGATACCAAATACAGCTTCATCCAACCACTGTAGCTCCTGAACGAAGCGTCACAAGAAAGTAGTGTCGAAACAACAATTCCAATACATGGCCCGGTTTTAAGCGTTCCTTTCCACAGCCTCTTGGGCCTGAATGATCATCAGAAGTGGCTTGAATATCCTTAAAAAAGACACTTGAATATCTCTAACCTTGAATCCTTCAAATTAACCAATCCTTAATACTCAAAACGACCTAAAAACATGAAAGCACAAGAGTAGACACCGAAATGAAAAAACTACAAAAACTAAGCAAAATGCATGCAACTTCCTAAGATTTATACATAAATATGCCCTAAAACTAATGCATAAATACATGCTACCAAATTCCCCCATGCTTAAACCTTGCTTGTCCTCAAGCAAGAAATAGATTCAACACCCCACAAACAAACAATTCATGCATCCACATTGATAAATGCTTAAGCAAGAACAAAAAGAGACATGATTCAACCATTGACATCATAGCATGTATTTTGGCATCCAATTAGATCAATTAAACACATCCATTCTTAAGCTCACTAGGATTTTATGTTCTTACTCTCAATGATGTGTTTAAAGATAAATGTGTTTTGCTCAAAACTCAACTCTACCATAAGCTTGCTCAGTGTTCTAAATCTCCACCGTTAGAGACTATGCATACAACAAAATCATGAGGTCTTGTGAGGGTTGCAATGGGGCCAATGTAATAAGAATTTGGTAGGGAATCATTTGGTCTTGTGGTGCTAAATCCGGGAATCAAGACTCAACTTAATTCTAAATCAACACCAAATTTTAATTCTTTTCCTCTTATTTCCCCAACTCTTATTATCTTAACTCCATTTTCTTCTCTTTTTTTCTTTACTTTCATTTTTTTTCTTCTTACTTCAACTCTCATATAATTTCTCTTTTCAACCAATTGAAGACTTCAACTTTAAAGCTCATCATTTTTATTTTCACCCTCATTTTCAAATTCAAATATTCATCCACCAATTGCTCCTTCAACTCCCCCATACTTAGTTCACACCCACAAAACAAATCAAGTAAAAATTTACTTCCCGGATAGGTCAAGCTTATATAAGGCTTTGGATTCATTTTGTAAAGCTTACAAAAAATAGGCTATTAAGGGTTAGAAAGGGGCTTCAAAAGAAGGAACATATGTGAGGGTGGATAAGGGAACGATAGACTAATAAAACAATGCCTCAATCACTTTAATGGCATATGCAAAAGTCATGAATGCAGCCTTGAACAAGTTATTTAAATGCAAGTTCTAGAGGAAGCAATCATAGTGAGTACACACATTGAAAAAGAGGACTCATAAATGTGTAGTTCTAGAAAGGCCAAAAATAATCTCACAAGGTAAAATTTGCCTAGAACTTTCGTGTAACTTACATCTCAAGGATATACATGCTCAATCAAATAATCAAACATGCTCTTAAAGAAATAAACATTATCAAGCTTCAAGCAATACAAGCAAGTTAAAGGGCAAGAATCATCATAAAAATATTAGAGGACAAGTTGTTTCTTTGCTTAGGAAAATACGACAATCCTAAAATGAATGATATTTTTTTTTTTTTCAATTTTTTCAATTTTTTTATGCAATTATGAATGAAAAAAAAAATTAAATATGCTTTGCAAGAATTAAACTATATGCAATGCAAAACTATACTAACATGTAATTGTTTCCCTCCCCCATGCTTAAACAATACATTGTCCCCAATGTATAAAATAAAAGAGAAGGGAAGAGAGAACACTCACAAGTCATCTACTCTTTTTAATATGGAGGAGGTTTAAAGTCGCAACGGTTTGGTGGTGAAGACACAAGATAGACGGAGAGCAATGAATTCACAAGATTAGACATTGTCAATGCCCTTAACAATCTGCCAAAAGCCTTGGAACACATCTCACAAAAACATAAGTAGCACAATGATAAATTGAAATTGAATAATAACCCATTTAAAAATCACTTCAACTTATCAAACCTATGAGACCAATTTTTATGAGATGGCATATGCTTAAAGCAATTCAACATAAGTGATAGTGTCAAAGAATACTTACAGTATGGATGAAAGAAATCATCAACATTACCACTCTTACCAAAGATGAACTCCATGTAATCTCTAGCACCAATCTTAGGCTCACTTGGTTCTATAGGCTTCATAGTGTCCTTGAGTGCCTTAGGATATAGGAGAATTGACTTTTGAGAGTCAAGAGGAGGAAAATCAGAATGCATATAATCATCATCGACTTCTAGGGTAGATCCACGATCACGGATGTCCAACAGCGGTTGCGATTCTCCACCAAAATTCACATCGTCTTTGATCACCTCCTTCTTGCTCCGCAATGTAATGGCACTCACATTCTCCATCGAGTCTATGGGTTGTGAAGACAAATTCCCAGAGTCTCTTGCTTCCAGTCTATTCATAATAGTGACCATTTGACTGATCTAAGTCTCCATGTTCTTGATACTAGCTTGAGTGCTCTGGATACTAGTCTGAGTGTTCTGTCCCAACTGGTCTACTGTGTTAGCAAGCCTTGCAAACATCTCCACAACATCAGGGGCGGAACCAGAAACTTTCGATTGCAGGGGTCAATAAATTTTTCTAATCCAACTAATGTGCTATCAATTTAAAAAAAATATTCTCTCAAATATATGTCATTTTAGCCTAATTCTTTTGTTTAAAAATATTTGTCATTTGACATATTTTACCACACTTTTTTTCCAATATTATCTTCTATAATAAAAATATTTACGTATAAATAAAATACAAGTGAAAAGATCTTAACAAGATTGACGGTATTTAAGTCATATCATATGGTTCTTTAATTTTTGAGACAAATCTTAAAACGACATGTATTTCCGAACGGATGGAGTACACAATATTTAAAAGAAACTCTTAAAATTATTAATATATAATTAAAATAAATACTTAAAACACGCATATTTTTTTCAAAATACCAAAATATTATTATATAAGATAGTATTGAGAAAGATGTAGAAATAAAATATTTGTACAAAAAAAGAATATATTTTATTAAGGAGAGACTAAATATTTTAGAATAAAACTGCATTAAGAAAATAATAGTTTATAAAGATAACTTATATAGTTATGTTTCAAAATACAAACGGATTGAATCTATAAACACTAAATGCTCATAACTAAAAACTATAATCCAAACTGAAACCCTCTTATCAATAATGAATTGTATGATTCAAGACATCCAAACAATAACTTATTCAAAGCTTTTGGGTTCAATTGCACAATGAAAGTAGGAAGTTTAGTAAATGATAAAAGCATTCTAAGTAAATGACATGTTAGACGTAGTTTTTATGTATCTAATCTTAAAACGTTTATAACTTTTTGCTCAAATGTCAGATTGGGGCGTATAATATATCAAATCGAAACTATTAACACGAGGAACATATATAAAAAAGGTGAGTTCTCAACTGGATGGAGCATAGGTGGATATTGTTCAACCTGCTCACTCTGATAGCTCATGTAGCAAAAGAAATCCCAACACTCTTCTGGTACCATACACCATAGCCTATAATTGATCATGGACTCAACCAACTGTAGAGTCTCAGAATTCATCCCTTCTAGGATGCATTGACATAATTCCCTCTCACAAGGGTGATATCCCCAAGTACCAAGTGTGTAAAAATATTGTCGCACTCTAGAGAAATACACATGAAATTGTTCATCCTGTAGTTGCCTACATTCAAACATAGCCATTGATTAGTAGCACAAGTGTGGACCGTAAGATAAGTCCACACAAAGGTTGATAAAAATAAAAACTCAGAATTAAACAAAGTGTCCCTGACAATGGCGCCAAAACTTGACTGGATGACAGTCGTCGTGTCAAATCAAAATATAATTTCCTAATTATTCAACTAGTATAGTTGGTAAGTTGGGGTCGAACCCAAGAGACACTTGTATCCCAAGTAGTTATTATTATCAACTTAGCAATAATAAAGGGGGGATTTTTTATTGTAATTCTAAGACTAGAGAAATTTAAGCAAGCAAAGCAATTTAACAAAGCAAAGATTGGATTTTTATCAATTAAGGAAAACAATCCTATTCAAGCATCCACTTTCTTCCTCAAGTTATTGATCATACATTCAAACAAGTTATTTCTTTTGGTTATTCCTATCTTGATTAGAAATATAACATGTCAACGAGACATGCAAACTTTACATCCAAATAACTCATGAAACGATCATAAATCATAAGGACATTAGCAATGAGAACAAGGATAATCAGGATACATGCAATTGAATTCCAACGAGTCAAACAATTAACATGCATTCAAATCTCTTTCTCAATTGTTTTAGTCCAATGAGTCCTAAACAATTGAGTTGCTACACAAATTAGGTTTTGCTACAAGAAAACCTAGATCTAGTGATACGTTGGTTTTAGTACAGCGTAATTCTGTATTTTTATTAGGATTTTCTGAGTATTTTAGTCTAGATTAGGATGATTATCTTTAATATCAGTAAAAGCCTACAGTTGAAGATTTGGAAGACAAAAGTCCTAATTCGAGTTGAAGAGTCTATGGAGTCAACATCCGCGCCCTCGGAAACAAACCGAGCCCGCGGTGCCGAGGATGAAATAAAGAATCCGGGGGCGAGGCAAAGTGGATCCGCGGACGCGGATTATTTCCGCGCTCGCAGATCGAAGGGATTCCGCGGTCGAGGTGACGAGCAGATCCGCGCCCGCGAATCGAGGGTTTTTCAGCGCCGCCGTTAATCGTTTTATCTTATCTTTCTAGTATTATTATATCTTGGGGTTTCGAAATTATTTCCACTATTTAAGCTTTGTTTCGAGTTTCACTTGGAGGTTACACAATTCTAGCATACTTTCAGAGATTATTCCAGTTTTTAGTTTTATTATGGAGAACTAATTTCCCTTGGAATTTGTTTGATCAAGGAAGCTTTTTTATATAATTCGTGAGATTCTGGTAAGTTTTCTATCTCTTGGTTAATATCAAAACTCTTATGTTTAATTTCATGACTATCAATTGATTTCTCTTGGCGCGCGACTTGTTGAATTTGATTGATATTCTACTGTTTGGATTATTTTGATTGTTGTCTGTGCAATCTTATTTATCCTCTAAACAACTCTTTTCTAGGACCGTGGACTAGAATGAGAAAGAGTGTTTGATTATTATTTTATGCATGAGACTCGTAGCTTGATTGCATAATTTATTATCCTTCTATCCTTAATACTTTGCATGATTTGAATTAAGCATTCTTGTTCATATCATAATTTTGCTTGGACCGTGGACAAGCGGAAATCTTTTATAAGGATTGGCATTAAGCTGGGAATTAATAGAAAAGTGGATGAATTGATGATCGAATGATTAAAAAGGTGGAATTGATTGAATGAACTCTGCTTTTCCTTAATTGATTTATATATTGAATTTATTTGCTTGCCTACTGCTTGCCTAAATCCCAAAACCCATGTCTTGTTACCTGCTGATTGTTCAGAATCCCGATTCTCTTGGGTACGATCCCTTACTTACGTGCTATACTACTATACTAGTTTGTAGTTTAGGGTATTTTATTTTTGATCTTGGCAACAACGACTTTAGCCGAGTCAAATTTTGGCGCCATTGCCGGGGAATCGGTTTTTAATTTTCTATTTAATCGTAGTTTCTGACGAAACCGCGCCCTCGGAATTTTTCGGCGCCCGCAGCAAATCCGCGCCCACAGAATTTTTCCACGCCCGCAAATCGGTTCGTCCAGATCCCCCGAATTGGTAAGAACCTATCTTATGGTTCTTACCCGTTCTACTGCTAATTCCCCTGTTATTCCGTTTGATCCAGAAATTAACAAGACTTTGAGACAGTTAAGACATCAAGTTCAGGCTCAAGTGCTAGGCATACAGTTTGATCCAGTTTCGTCTTCTTCTTCATCTGATTCAGAGGTTGAAGAGCAGCTAGTAACCATGGCAGATCGCACTATTAGGCAACTGACTGCGCCTAATTTAGAGCAGCAACAACTTGGTCTTCAGTTTCCCGCTCTGGGAGAAGGAGTGACGTTTGAGCTTAAATCTCGTCTTCTCCATTATTTGCCTAAGTTCCATGGGCTGAGTGGGGAAGATTCGAATAAACACCTAGCAGAGTTCCATTTTGTCTGGTTGGGAATGAAGCCAACTGATGTGACTGAAGATCAGCTTATGTTGAGGGCTTTTCAATTTTCCTTGGCTGATGCAGCTAAGGAATGGTATATGTACATAAAACTTGAGACGATCACTACTTGGGCTCAGATGAAGGGTGCTTTTCTAGAGAAATATTTCCCTACTGCCAAGCAAACGTCTATCAAAAAGCAGCTGAGCAGTTTGGAGCAGGGAGATGATGAGACTCTATATGAGTATTATGAGCGTTACAAGAGGCTCATAGCCAGTTGTCCCTACCATGGCTATTCTAATAAAGACCTGATTTGCTATATTATTGAAGGTCTCTGTGATGCTGATAGGCGCCTAATGGATGCGTCTTGTGGAGGTTCTTATGAGAATTTCACTCCTAGGCAGGCGTTTGAGAAGTTGGAGACTCTAGCAAAGCAATGCAGAAATCAGAGAAAGAGATTCAACAGTAGGTCTGTCCATTCTATTAATGACTCCCTGAATGCTGAAGTAAAGGAGTTGAAAGCTATGATGAAGCAACTGTTGGCGGGCAATGGAGCTTCAAGTTCAAGGGCTTGTGGAATCTGTGGTGAATCTAGCCATCCTTCTGATGCATGCCCTATCATACACGAGCCATCAACTGATGTGAATGCTATAGGGAACTATGAACAGAGACCCCGAAATGACCCATATTCAAATACCTTTAATTCGGGGTGGGCAAACCATCCTAACTTTAGGTGGAATCAACAACCTCAACAACCTTTTCCACCACAGGGAGGTCAGCCCAACTATGTCCCCAAGCCTAATTATGTGCCAAGGCCCCAAGCTCCTCAGGAAAATCCAGCCATTATCAATCAGCTTATGAAGGAGAATCTAGAGACTAAGGCTGCAATCAAGAGTTTGGAAATTCAGATTGCAACCACTCTGAACCGTCTAGAAGCTAAGGACTCGGAAAAACTGCCATCTAAGCCTATTAACCCGAGAGAGAATGTGAGTGCAATGACATTAAGGAGTGGGGAAGAGCTGGATATTGAAATTTCAGCCAGCGGAAACCAACCGAGTTCGCCGGAGGACAATTCCAATCGCGACCCTGAAATTGAGGCAGAAGCAGAATCCATGCCCGCAGACCAAAACCGCGCTCGCGGATCCCATTCCGCGCTCGCGGATCGCCCCTCTGACAGAATCTGACGGGTATGTCAGGCCTTCGTTTCCCCCCATGGCTTCACAAAAGCCCACTCCACCATTTCCTGAGGCACTGAAGGACACCAGGAGGCCAGCCAATGATAAGAAAATTTTCGAAATCTTCTCCAAGTGTGAGGTAAATGTTCCTTTGCTTAAACTTGTTCAAAGTATTCCTCGTTTTGCTAAATTTCCTAAAGAATTATGCACTATCAAGAGGAAGAAAAAAGAAAAGGGGCAGGTTAAGAAAATTAATCTTGTTGAGAATACAGAAAATGTATCTTCCATGCTTCAAGTTCGTACTTAGCTTTTTATGCAATTGTTCCCGCTTAGCTTAAGCATATTCTGTGATATCTTTTCAACTTATCTCATCTCGCATTTTTTGTCTTTCCCCATTTTGACATCATCGAAAACAAATAACACATAATAAGGGAAGAAAGGAACACACAATCATACTAAAGGCCATTTCATTACTTAAGCAAAAATATATGCAAAGGAACACATGTCATCTTGTGGGAACATTGAGGATAACGGAAAAAGGAAAGGAAGATCATGGGTGTGATGGACGCAGGAGATCACTCAGTCTGTCCAAGGCCTGAAGTATTTTTTCTTGGTTCCCGGCTATCATGTCGAGAGTGTTGGCCATGTGCATCAACACTCGAGTGTTCCCATCATGGGGGCCAACACCAGATGGAAGGGTCCCTTGGTCCTCCACTGGCTCATAGTGACGCATTTTTTAGACCACAAAAGTGTCCAGTTCCCTTCCGGTGGTAACCTCGTCTTTGGAGGAGTCGTAAAGGCCCTCTATGAGCAGGAGCGTCTTGATCAAGCCAGCGTAGGGAAGAGAGTGGGTTGACGAGGCCATGCACTTTTCCATGTGCCCTAAGATTATCGTTGGAAGATTGATGGGATTCTTCAGGAGAAAGTGATAGAGGAGAATTGCGTCTGTGATGTTGATGTGAAGACGCTTCTCTTGGCGAGGGATCACAACGTTGATAATGAACTGATGGGCCAACTTGGCGATGAGAGAAAGATGATGGGTCGACGTTTCAATGGTGAGAACGCGACCCTCATACATTGTGTTGTAGATCTCAGGGCGACTATTGTAGTCGCCCCAGTTCTTGGCGGGCAAGGCAGACAGGCCCTGGACAGGGACCTGTAGTTGGTGGCGAAGTGTTGAGGTTGTGAAGATGAAATCATCGCCATTGAGGGAGAGAGTTCCCTTGGTGCCCTCGTCTTGGATGACGAAGTGGTTGTAGAAGAGTCGCACCTGAGAGGGGTCCACAGTAACAACCGTCTCACATATGTGTTCCCATCCTTGGGCCTTGATCAGTTCCCACAATTGTCCAAGTCCTTGGTCTGTGAGTTTTTCTTCGGAGATGATGAGAGGGGGAAGGAGCTTGCGATTCTCAGATACGTAGACTTTCTTGGGCACAGTTCCTTCCCCTTCTTGCCCTTGTTCTTGTTCCCCTTGGAGACCGTAGTCTTTTCTTTCTACTGAGGAGGTGCAACCGATTCAAGCATTAGAGGAGGGTCCCTTTTATCTTGGGAACCCTCCGACACCACCAGTTGGTGTCCTGGAGTTTCTATGAAGACGGGCGCTTTCGCAGCAACAACCTCGCCTTGTTCCTCAGCGTCGTCGCTTGAGGTCCCTTCGTCTTCAGAGGAACTGAGACTAGTTCCCTCTTCGTCATCTTCTTGGTGACGGTCGCTTGGCCCAGCTTCCTCAGACAAAGCTGGGACCTCCTTTTCTTGGGCCTCCTCTTCTTGGGCCTCCTTTTCTTGGGCCTCGGTCCCTTGCTTGGTGGAAGGCACAGGGATGACGCCTCGGAATTCCTCTTCGAGGGCCTTGAGCTGGGCCTCCTCTTCCGTAGTTCCCATGACTATGGGAGTCTTCCCCTTGGCCTGTTTGCCGAGGACGACGACGATTGGAAGATCGTCGTCATCCGAGTCGAGGTTTAGGACTTTTTGGGCCGAAGGAGGGGGAGAAGAAGTTTGAGTGTGGAGGGAGATTTTGGTGAAGAAGAGGGATGGAGTGGAGAAGAGTGTGGGGTTGGTACCTTTGAGGTGGAAGGTGAAGGAGGAGGAGGATAATTTTGTGGGGTTGGGATCTTGGGGGTAGAAGATGGAGGAGCGGTGACGGGGGCCTTGGGACTAGAGCTCCCAGAGGCAGGTTTTGGATTTGGAGGGGGAGACTTTTGTGTGGGGGAGGTGGGTGGTGGAGGATTGGGTGTTCCCTCAGTCATGAGAAGAGTGAGGGAAGAAGAAGTTGGTTGGTTCTGGGGTTGTGAGGTCCTAGAAATGGGGTGGAGAGGGAAGACTAGAGGGGGGTTTTTGACACATGAGGTGGGTTTGGAGCAGTTAAGATACTCATCGAATTTGAAGAAAGGTTTCTTCTTTTCGAAGTAAAGAGAGGAGGAAGAGATCTGGGAGTGTTTGCGTTTGGATGAGGAGGAATGTTTGGATTTGGAAGGGTCTTTGGAAGATTGTTTGTGTTTTTTGTGTTTTGATTTTTCATGTTGAGATGGGGGTTCAAAGCCGAAATTGTCAACGATTACAGTTCTGGATGAGGGAGGTGGTGGAGGAAGGGTGGAGGTCGGTGGCGCTTGGAGTTGCGCTGCCGGATGAGAGGGAGGAGGGAGAAAGGGACTTACATAATTGTAAACTCCCTCGATGAGGACGTCACGAAGAACAGGATCTTCCGTCTTGTCGATGTCGTCCAACATGGTTACGAAGAGGGTTTTTGGATTGTGGTGGAACAACTCTCGCATTTGTTCGAAGGAGTGGGCTGGAGCCATGGAAAGATTTTTGGGGAAGGAAAAGATTTTGGAGGTTTTCTCGAAGGAGGGTGAGAGAGAAGTTGCAGAGAGAATGGGATGTAGAGATGAAAGAAGAAGAATAGGCCAAAAATAGCAAAGGGGGTTTTATTTGGGAAGAGATGAGGGTAGAAAGGGAAGAATGAATAACCTCGATAACCGTCGGCCAATGAATGCGGAGAGACGTTTCCACTTCCTTCACACGCTTCTGACACGCGTCGTTTTCTTCCAAGGGAGGTGTTGGATCGTAAACGTTAGCAAAGAGCTTGGGAACTGGCAGTTAAGCTGTTCCCAAGGCAGCGGAAGTAAACAATTCGCAAGTAATAAAACAGTAAATAACACAGTTCCTTTATAGAGGAACCCCACTACAACCAACTAGTTGTATGGGTAAACCTCTACCTCCGCTTGGAGGATTTTGAATGACTTACTTAGATTAATTGCTTTGTTCCTTAGTTACATAGCCGGATTCACACTTCTCTGTTCCTACGAGTTCTTCCTAACTCTAGCAACACTAGTAAATCCTCTCAACTGAGTTCCTAAGCTCACAACAGCAAAACACAAGTAACTCAAACCTTACACTGACTTTTGAGTTCCCTTGCTCCTGGGAACTTCAACTACACCGTCGTCGAGATCACACACTCGTCGGCGGGGACTTCTCTTCCTTTTCTTCCTTTTCTCTGGTGTGGGTGTTTGTGAGTTCTGGGAGAAGTACTCAATCCGAGTACTATTCATTTGGCTTTATAGTCCCGGTTGGCTTGGGCAGTCGCATCTTTCATTTGTGTCCAAAATGCCCTTTGCTTGATGCCCAAGTTGTACTCTCTTCACATGTGACTTTGGTTTGAACTAGGTCAACTTCTTGGATCAATCGGACCGTTGGATGAAGCGTGACAGTCTGATCCTCAGACTGTTCCCTCGGGCTATCTGAGACAGAATCCCGCGATCTGCGCTGAACGGTCGTTGTCCTCACATGTGATTTCCCATCTCATGGGAACTTTCCTTGATGGAAACTCTTCATCGTTGTAAGCTTGTGCTCTTGATCATTTCTGGGAGTTCCCACTTCATGGGAACTTTCCTCTTCAGAGTTCCCTTGATGGAAACTCTTCATTGTGGCCTGCAGTGGCTTTTGGTCATTCATAGGAGTTCTTGGTTGTAAATGTGTTCCTTAGAAATACTTGAACAAACCACATTAGTTCCATATGGTGTTTGTCATTATCAAAACTGAAGAGAATTACATCGTTGATCCGTTGTTTAGAACTAGAGGTCCCAAGAATGTCCCAACAATTTCCCCCTTTTTGATGATGACAAACCCATCACAAAATATGCAAGTATTTCAATGAATGATATGTTGATGAGTTCCTAAGTATGATTTTGGGAAGTCACTTTTAGTGAAACACTTAGATTTAGGGAACCACTTCTGGTGAGACACATAGTTCCTATTAAGCTTTTTATGCAATTGTTCCCCCTTAGCTTATGCGTGGTCTGTGATAACTTAAACTTTTAACTCATCTCGCATTTTTTGTCTTTCCCCCTTTTGACATCATCGAAAACAAGCAAAGCAATAATAGGAAAGAAAGGAACACGCAATCAAAATAAAGACCAGTTCATTACTTAAGATAATATGTACAATGGGAACCCAAGTACAATTTGTGGTCATTTTTGGATTAAAGGGGAGAAGAAGGGAGAGATCATGGGTCTTGAGGGAACAGGGCGTCACAGAGGTGCGTAAGGACTTGTGGAAGCTTTTCTTGTCCTCTGGCCAACGCTGCTTGGTCCCTGGAAATCTGGTCGAGGGTGTTGGCAATGCGGAACAACACTGGAGAGTTCCCCTCTTGTGTACCAGATTCTAGTGGAGCCGCCTCCTCTACGGGCTCAAAGTGCCTCATCTTCTGGACAACTGAAATGTCCAGTTCCCTTCCAAGCTCGATTTCGTCTTTAGAGGCGTCGTATAGACCCTCTTTTTGTAGGAGCTTCTTGATCAGTCCAGACTAGGGAAGGGAGTGGGACTTGGAAGCCATGCACTTCTCCATGTGCCCAAGGATGATTCTGGGAAGGTTTATGGGCTTCTTGAGAAGGAAGTGGTAGAGGATGATGGCATCAGGGATGTTGACGACCAGACGCTTCTCTTGGCGCGGGATCACCACGGTGATGATGAATTGGTGAGCGAGCTTGGCGACCAAGGACAGATGGTGCGTCGAGAGTACTTTAGAGGGAACCCGACCCTCAAAGATTGTGTTACACACCTTGGCGCTATTGAAGTCGCCCCAGAGCTTGTTGGGAAACTCACTGAGCCCTTGTCCGGGGACCTGGAGTTGAAGGCGAATTGTCGACGTTGTAAAAATAAACTCGTCGCCTTCATGGGAGAGAGTTCCCTGAGTGCAGTCGTTGGTGATAGTGAAGTTATTGTAAAACTGACGCACTTGTGAGGGATCTACGCTCACAGTCCCTTGGCAGAGTCTCTCCCAGCCCTGGGCCTTGATCAAGTCCTACAGTTCCCCTAGGCCATTTTCATTCAGCACGTCTTCTGAAAGGATGAGTGGAGGAAGGAGCTTCCTGCGCTCATCCGCATGGTGCTTTGTGAAAGAGGTCCCCTTCCCCTTCTTTGTTGTGCTTCTGGACGTGTTCCCCCTAGAGACCGTGCGAGGTCCTTTCTGCTGAGGGGGTGCAGCCGCATCAATCATAAGCACGCAGTCCATTGGCGGTTGGAAACTCGTGGACACCACCATTTGGTGTCCAGGTGTTGGGATCCGTGCTGGCTCCTTAGCAGCTGGAGCTTCTTCTTCCTCTTCGACCTCATCTTGGGAGGTCCCTTCTTCCTCGGAGGAGCTCGAACTTGAGCTCTCCGCGTCATCTTCAGGATGACTTGTTGTTGCCTCAGCACCTCTAGCTGGTGCGAGGTCCCTTCTCTCTGTGGGCTCTTCAGGAGCCACCTTTTCTGGGGACTTTGTCCCTTGGGAGACTGTGTGCTCAGAGGGGTCCCGATTGAGCTCTTCCTTGATTGCCTTGAGTTAGGCTTCCTCCTCCAGAGTTCCCATGATGATAGGAGGAGGATCCTTGGTCATTTTGCCGATGACCACGGAGAGAGGAAGATCGTCGTCGTCTGAGGTGAGAGCGACGGTACTTTTGGATGGTGAGGGAGAGGGGAGTTTGGTGGTGGTGGGGGATGTGATGGAAGAGGGGAGAGTGGAAGAAGGAAGAGGGGTGGAGAGTTGTGTGGAAGGGAGAGGAAGGGATCTCGTGACTTGGGGAGTAGAGATCCCCGAAGTAGAAATGGGAGAGGTGGAGATGTGTTTTGGTGAAGAGGGAGGAGAAGGAGTTTTGTGAGGTGAAGGTGGAGTTGAAGATCCCGTAATGATGGGAACGGGAGGAAGTGAAGAGGGTCGGGGAGGTGGAGTTCCCTTGGAGATGGGAACTGAAGGAGGTGGTGGAGGGGAAGTCGGTTGTTTTGTGAGAGTTCCCGTGGAGGTGGGAACTGAGGGAGGTGGTGGAGAGGGAGTTGGTTGTTTTGTGAGAGTTCCCGTGGAGGTGGAATGTTGCTTGCACTTGGATAGTCTTCATCCCTTTTCCTTGGCTCATCATCGTCATCATCATCGTCTTCATGTCTGACTAGCTTGAACAGAGTTCCCTTCCCTTGGGTCTCGGTTCCCATCTTTACAGACTTTTCGTTGAAGACGACATGAATGCTTTCCTCTATCTTCTTGTTACTTTTATTGTAGACCCTATAAGCCTTGCTTTGTGATGAGTATCCCAGGAAGATCCCTTCGTCGCTTCTGGGGTCGAATTTGCCAAGATTGTCTTTGCCGTTATTGTGAACAAAGCATGTGCAACCAAATGTTCTCAAGTGTGAGATGTTTGGCTTTCTCCCTTTGACGAGCTCATAGGACGTCTTGTTGATCAGAGGCCTTGTCATGGCTCGGTTCAGGATGTACGTAGCTGTGGAGATGGCTTCAGTCCAGAAGTACTCAAGAACTCCACTTTCAATCATCATAGTTCTAGCCATGTCCTCTAGAGTTCTGTTCTTTCTCTCGACCACTCCATTTTGCTGAGGAGTGCGAGGGGCTGAGAAGTTGTGAGAGATCCCATTTTTCTCACAGAAGTTTAGGAACTCTGAGTTTTGAAACTCAGTTCCGTGATCAGATCTGATTGCTTTCAGTTTTAGCCCCAAGCTTACTTCTGTTCTTTTGATGAAGGGCTCAAATTCTTCAAATGCTTGTGATTTTGCCTTCAAGAAAATAACCCAGGTGAATCTTGAAAAATCGTCAATTAAAACATACATGTACCTTTTTCCACCGTAGCTAGCCGTTCTCATTGGACCACAGAGATCCATGTGAATTAGCTCCAGGGACCTGGTTGTGCTCACCACCTTCTTGGGTTTAAAGGAGGTCCTGGTCTGTTTCCCTCGAACACATGCTTCACACATTTTGACTCCTTCGAGATTGATCCGTGGAAGACCAATGACCAGATCCTGTAGATAAAGCTTCAGGATTTGATTTACACCAGCATGTCCCAATCTTCGATGCCAGAGTTCCGTGTCATCTTGGGAACTCGCAAGGCACAACATCATTGGTGGTTCAAAGTTGGTATCCACCACATACACATTGTTGTATCTTCTTCCTCTCAGAATTACTTTGTTGGTCTTCTTGTTGATGACAAGACATTCATCTGAGTCGAAGGTCACAACGTTGTTCCCTTGATCACATATCTGGGCAACACTTAAGAGATTGTATCCCAGATCTTTCACCAAGTTGACATTGTTGATTTTGATTGATCTATTTAGCAATACTTCTCCCATTCCAATTACTTCTCCCTTGTTTTTATAGCCAAATGAGACATGGCCTCCTTCGGCATTAGTGTGGAGTGAGATGAGGATATCCTTGTTTTCGGTCATATGGTTCGAGCATCCACTGTCTATGAACCATGCATTGTTCCCTCTCACTGCCACCTACAAGGTAAAGTTAGTGTTTTGAGACCCAGGCAAGATGACTCTTGCCTGGTCCCTTGCAAGGGAAAACATTTTCATTCAAGATATAGTCAGAAATGTTGATGTCTCTAGAATTTTGAGAGTTGGAGTTCCTTTAGTGATTAGCATGACATTTTTGTTTGTTTGGGAACTCATGGTTTCTAGGGGTTTGGGCTCTCTTCTTGGGACATGCATCCTTGTAGTTCCCATGAGCACCACAGTGCCAACACGTCTTATAGTATTCTCCCAGGTAGTATTTTGGGTGTGGTCTCTGGATCCGGTTCCTATCCATGGTTTCTTTGTTGTACACCCGAGACCCGTTTCCCTTAGCAATTTTGACATAGATTCTATGTCCGGAGTTCCCAGTATAGTAATCTTTCTCACCATTGTTTCCACTCTCTAGGACCCTGATTTTCTCCTCGAGATGAGCATTTTTCTGTTTCTTGCATTGGAGTTCTAAGGCCCTACACTCATGGATCTCATGTTCGCTCAGGGGTGACTTTTCGTTCTTGGAGCACTCACCTTTGTATCCAATGCCATGTCTGGCTGGGACAAACTTAATTTGGGAACTGGAGGCTTCAAGATGTTCGGGAGTCTTACTCAGGTTTTGCAAGAGGGTGTTCTCATCTTTCTCTAGAGTTTTGATTTCTCTTTCTAGATCTACAATGTAAGACACATGGGACTTGAGTTTTTCTAGAAGGGATATGCAGTTGGGATAGGGCTCAAGACCAACTAATTGAGAATTTATGTGTTCTTGTTTTTCCAACTTGTTTTGCAGTTTTATGTTATCTTTGACAAGACTTGAATGAATTTTCAACAACTCAGGTTTTTCATAGTTACTCAAGGAATCAAGAACAGTTTCAGTGGTTACCTCACTGGGTTGTTCCCCAGTGGTTTCTCCTATGGCCATGCCACACATGTCTGGGAGTGCCCATGACTCGGGATCTTCGTCTTCATCATCGCTCCAAGTAGTGATGTAGGCCTTCTTTCCTTGCTTCCGGCCATCAATTCCCTGTGGGCATTCCTTCGCAAAATGTCCTTTCCTGTTGCACTTGTAGCAGGTCACATCTGAGAGATCCTTCTCTGTGGCCTTTCTTTGGGAACTCTGTCCTTTTCCCCAGTTCCCACTGTTCCTTTGAGAGTTCCCTTTGTAGAAATTTCGAAGAGCCTTTGTTACGAGAACTAGCTCCTCATCCTCTTCTTCTTCGGAATCTTCATGTTGTTCTTGGGTCGATTTGAGCATTTTCTCGATCTTGAGTGCGATCCCTCGATGAGCTCGAGTTTGTTCCTTATCATCGATCTTTCTCTTCTCGTGTCCCACTAGCTTTCCAAACACTTGATGGAGCATGAGTGTTCGATTTTCTAGATTTTCCTTGAACATCGTTCTCTCGTTTGCCCATTCTCCAGTCAATCCGTTGAAGAGTTGTTGGACCTTCATTTTGTGGGTGATTTATTCTTTTGTGATCCCCAATCCCTCCATTTTAGTGAAAAGTCCTTCAAATCGGGATTGGTAGCTATCGACGGACTCTCCCATCTCCATTTGGAAGTTGTAGAACTCCCTTTTTGCATTCATCTGAAGATCTTCTCTGAGGTCTGAGTTCACAACGTGCATTTGTTGGATGGCTTCCCACATTTCCTTAGCTGTGTCAAGGTTTGCCACCCTGTCACAATCTTGTACGCACATGGACCTCTTTAGGTACTGTTTGGCTTTGTAGTTTGCCTCCATGCACTTGTACTCGTTGGGTCCCCACTTTGAGAGGTCGTTGACTATAGCTGGATCGATTTCGAAGTTGCCTCTCTCGATGACACACCAGGCTTGGTAGTCTTGGCCACGCATCCAATCCTTCATGTCGCGTTGCCAGCTTTCAAATCTTCCTGTAATAAGCCTTGGCGGCTTACTAGTGTTGTTCCCCACCTGAGTACGTTCCTGAGACATTTGATACCTGCTATGCTAACACAAATCTAGAGCGCACGCTCTGATACCAATTGTTGGATCGTAAACGTTAGCAAAGAGCTTGGGAACTGGCAGTTAAGCTGTTCCCAAGGCAGCGGAAGTAAACAATTCGCAAGTAATAAAACAGTAAATAACACAGTTCTTTTATAGAGGAACCCCACTACAACCAACTAGTTGTATGGGTAAACCTCTACCTCCGCTTGGAGGATTTTGAATGACTTACTTATATTAATTGCTTTGTTCCTTAGTTACACAGCCGGATTCACACTTCTCTGTTCCTACGAGTTCTTCCTAACTCTAGCAACACTAGTAAATCCTCTTAACTGAGTTCCTAAGCTCACAACAGCAAAACACAAGTAACTCAAACCTTACACTGACTTCTCAGTTCCCTTGCTCCTGGGAACTTCAGCTACACCGTCGTCGAGATCACACACTCGTCGGCGAGGACTTCTCTTCCTTTTCTTTCTTTTCTCTGGTGTGGGTGTTTGTGAGTTCTGGGAGAAGTACTCAATCCGAGTACTATTCATTTGGCTTTATAGTCCCGGTTGGCTTGGGCAGTCGCATCTTTCATTTGTGTCCAAAATGCCCTTTGCTTGATGCCCAAGTTGTACTTTCTTCACATGTGACTTTGGTTTGAACTAGGTCAATTTCTTGGATCAATCGGACCGTTGGATGAAGCGTGACAGTCTGATCCTCAGACTGTTCCCTCGGGCTGTCTGAGACAGAATCCCGCGATCTGCGCTGAACGGTCGTTGTCCTCACATGTGAGTTCCCATCTCATGGGAACTGTCTTGTTCAGAGTTCCCTTGATGGAAACTCTTCATCGTTGTAAGCTTGTGCTCTTGATCATTTCTGGGAGTTCCCACTTCATGGGAACTTTCCTCTTTAGAGTTCCCTTGATGGAAACTCTTCATTGTGGCCTGCAGTGGCTTTTGGTCATTCATAGGAGTTCTTGGTTGTACTTGTGTTCCTTAGAAATACTTGAACAAACCACATTAGTTCCCTATGGTGTTTGTCATTATCAAAATTGAAGAGAATTACATCGTTGATCCGTTGTTTAGAACCAGAGGTTCCAATAACATCCCAACAGGAAGTCGATTTGATTTCTGAATACTTGGCCCAAAACGCTTCAGAGTCTGACACATTAATGTGTTTCCCAAGTGACGGTTCAGCTTCGTTAGAAATTAGTGTTCCCTTGTCTTGTGCACACCAGTTCCCATGGTCTTTCAAGAGGTCCTATTGAGTGGAGAGGTTAAGGGAACTCACACTCACGTTCTTTGTGAGGCTAGGGAACTCAAAAGGGAACCAGACAATTACAACTCGATAAAAGGGATAAAGAGTTTGGCTCATGAGAAGCGTTTGTCTGGCCCTTGGCTTAGGGTTGGTTTTATGATCAACCATCATAGTGGCTTGTAGAGAGGGTTAAAGGGAACTCTGGTTGATCATTTTGGGCCAAAAAAGAGAAAGTTCCATTATACAGATATAAGCTCTAGACTAGTAATATGGCAAAATGAAAGCAATAAATCCAGGTGTTCCCTATCATGCATTTCTAGTTAAACTATTCAAGCATTGAGGGAGAGACAAACAGGGACTTGTTTAGTTTAGAGTTATCATCCCTAGAAGCATTCGAAAACGCTGGTAGGGACGTCTGTCTAAAGCTTTAGTGAGGATGTTCGCAATTTGTTCTTCCGTTCTACAGTGTTCCATAGAGATGTTGCCATTCTCAACATTATCACGTATGAAATGATTTCTAATGTCAATATGCTTGGTCCTAGAGTGATGCATAGGATTTTTGGATATGTTAATGGCATTAGTATTATCACATAGTATGGGAACTGGGCCAAAAGACATACCTTAATCTTGAAGTTGAGACTTAAGCCATAGAACTTGGGAACAACATGATGCGACAACCACATATTCTGCTTCAGCTGTGGAGAGTGCCACTGAGTTTTGCTTCTTGGATCCCCATGAGACTAGGAATGATTCTAGGAACTAGGCCATTCCAGATGTGCTCTTTCTATCAACCAAGTACCCTTCAAAATTTGCATTTGTGTACGCAATGAGCTCAAGGGAACTGTTCCTTGGATACCAGAGGCAAAATTTATCGTTCCCTTTGAGATACCTGAAAATCCTCTTCACCTCTTTCAGGTGTGATTCCTTAGGGTTAGCTTGAAAACGAGCACAAAGATATATGGAGAACATAATATCAAGTCTAATAGCAGTCAAGTATAGAAGGGACCCGATCATACCTCGATAATTTCTTTGGTCCACACTTATACCTGCTTCATCTGCGTTGAGCCTTGAATTTGGTGAGATGGACCTGGAGTGTTCCATCCCATACGTGACGAGCATTTCTCTGATGTATTTTTGTTGATGAAGCCTTGTTCCTTCCTTTGTTTGAGAGATTTGGAGTCCCAAGAAGAACGTGAGTTCCCCTATGAGACTCATCTCAAATTCACTACTCATGAGATTCTTAAATTTCTCTACAAGAGTTTCGTTAGTTGCTCCAAAAACAATGTCATCAACATATACTTGCACAATCAAAGTATCTTTAGACTCTTTCTTTAGGAACAAGGTTTTGTCTATAGAACCTCGAGTGTATCCATGAGATAAAAGGAATTGAGCGAACCTATCATACCATTCTCGTGGAGCTTGTTTGAGACCATAGAGGGCCCTCTATAGGAAGTAGACATGGTTGGGTAGCTTTTCATCTTCGAATCCTGGGAGTTGAGCAACGTATACCTCCTCTTTGAGGTGTCCATTGAGAAAGGTCGTATTCACATCCATCTGGTACAACTTGAATCCATTGTGAGCTGCATAGGCTATGAGGAGATGGATTGCCTCAATTCGTGCAACTGGTGCGAAGGTCTCATCGTAGTCGATTCCTTCCGCTTGCTTGTAGCCTTGTGCAACCAGTCATGCCTTATTTCTTGCTACAGCCCCAGTATCATCAAGCTTGTTCCTAAAGACCCATCAAGTTCCTATGATGTTCTTGTTTTTGGGCCTAGGAACTAGCTTCCACACCTTGTTCCTTTCAAATTGATGGAGTTCCTCTTGCATAGCTTGGATCCAGTCTGGGTCCTTTAGAGCTTCTTTGATGCTCTTTGGTTCCACCAATGAGACAAAGGCGTTAAAGTTTATTATCATAGGGAGGAACGAGTTTGTACACCTTTATCATAGGGAGTGATGATGTTGTCGATGGGGTGATCCCTATTCTGATGGTAGTTCCTCGTTCGGATGTGTGAGACATCGACCTGTTCCCTTGTCTATTCATCTGTATCTGTAATATCCGCGATATTCCAAGCTCTTATAATATAAAGTTTATTATCAATTATTTTCTCTAAACTAAAAAGGAGGATTTTTAATATCAAATTAATTTCTATTATTCTCTTTTGAAAGAGGTTATCAATAAAAGCGGAAATAGTTGAAAACTTAAATAAAATAACTCGAGGGGTATAGTTTAATAAAGTGAGGAATTTATTGAAAGGAATATCAATTAAAAATAATGACTTTTAGAAGCGAATTTTATTTCATAAAATAAAATACATAAGGGCCTAAGAATCAAATTACAGGCCTTGTAAAAAGAATGCAAGAGCCGGGATTTGAACCCGAGATCTCTTGCATCCTACCCTCACACGCCCCACACTCCCATCCACTAGACCAATTGCACTTTCTTACTACACCACACCATTCTAATTAACTTAAACTAATTTAACCTTCTCTTCTACAAAAAAAAATAGACATCAGACTATGTCTGATGTGAGTTACGTAGATGTGACTCTCCTCCAATGCATGCCTTCTCCACCACCATTGCCTTGCAAGACTCACCTTGGTGCATCACTCACCATCATCATCAAAGAAGCACACCTTGGGCCAATGGGTGATCTTCTCCTCTTCCTCCATTGGTGCAATCACCATGGCATGGATCAAGGCTTCAACCAAATTTGCCTATAAAAGGCCTTCTACTCATCCATCTTCTCACACCTTCAAGCTCTCTTCTTCCTCCTCTAACAAACACTCTAAAAGCATTCAAAAATCAGCCACTCTCCCTAAGTGTTCATCCTTTCAAACACCATAAAAACACCACAATTTTCCCTCTTTCCTTCCCCTTGGAGCCGCCGGACCACCCTCGCAAGGCAACTGCTGGACCGCCGGACCACCGCCGAGCCACCACTGCTGACGCCGCCGCCTCCTCGAGCCGCCGGAGCCCCTGGCCGCGTCGCCTCTACGCCGGATTCCCTCCTCTGTTCTTCCTCTCCAGTGTTCTGTAAAAACAGAATTGAAAATATAAATCTCAACCCAATTTTCTACTTATATAAATTATGTTTATATATTTACTAGAGCCTTTTTATGATTTTTGGAAAGTAGATAAATACAATTGGAATAAAAATATTATGGGAAAATCTTGTTAGTTATAGACTAGAAACAAATGAGAGTTACCATAGTAACTTAAGCTAAAGTAGAACAATTAAATAAATTGAATTAATTTGTAGCATGCTCTTTCATAAAATAAATAGACCTTATAAATTAAATGGGACATAAGAGGTTGTAAATTACTATTAGCAAATTATACAAAAATATTTAACAAGGTTGCTAGTAGATAAAAGTTATTTGCATGCCAATCATATTATAAATTAGATTTTATTAAGATAAGTATAGCTTACCAAAATTATAAAATTTTATTGTCATCTTGATTATATAAGAATTTTAGAAATTATTATGCATGCACTAAACCTTAGAACATATCATGTTCATAAAATGGATCATAAAAAATAGATTAGGAAATAAAACCTTACCAAATAAACATATGGATTTAACATACTTTTAAGTGTAAGAAATACTATAAAGTAAGGAACTCTAGAAATATGTACATCCATGATTTTAGTATAACATATAATGTTGATCTAAGTCCTAGTATAGTTAAATTGATTAGTGGAGAGACCTTATAAAAATAAGTAGTAGTGTTCAAAAGATTTGATGACATAGACTTTAGTTGACCTTGATTTTTATTATCATGAAAATATATTATTTTAAGTGTATTAGTACTAGAATAACCAATGGGAAAAATATAAATGACCTCTAAGTATAAAGTTTAGTCACAAGACCAAAGTTGTGAATTAAATATGTTAGGTAGAATATTACAAATATTCTAAGATATTTATAGCATAAAGTGACTTGTTTGAAAAGAAAACCTTTTTATATAAGGAAGATATTAGTTTATAAACTAAAATATTATAATAATAGTTTATGATCATGAGATGGGATATCAATAAGTGAGGAAAAGAATATATCTTTTACAAGACTTAATAATGGTAAATAAAGATAAATTTTTATTAGAGCGAAGATAAATTTTTATAAACTTTATAGTCTAGGAATAAGGTAAATAAAGATAGTGTAATATATAGTAATACTAGTAAGTTGCCTTATAAAGCAAATAGAAAATTCTATTTTTAGAAACTTCCAAGTAGAGGAACTATGAGTATGATAACCTTAGTTAATAAGAAATATGAAAGTAAATACAATTCTTTTAAAAGGATTATTTTAATAACCTTAGAGGAACTATGAGTATTTTAATAAAGATTTTTCGGAATAATAAGGATATTACCAAAACTAAAATAATAATAAAGGAATATTATTATTTTAGGAAAATGACTCTCTAAATTATTATTATAATAATTTAGAAACTTAAACCCTCCTATAAATAGTATAAGAGGTAATTCGAACTCTAGAAAGAAAATCGTGTTTTGAGCTTTTTCGTAAATTCCATATCATTAGGTCGGAATCCTCGCTGATAGTAGGAACTCGCCTAATTTTCGTCAAAGCTCGTTGCTAGAACTCGTTACGCTATGGCAAGTGGAATTTCCCCTTGTGCCCTTTTATATCCGTCTTTATACTAATCCTCGATGTTGGGAATGACTTGTATGCCTAAATAAAATGAATCTAGGAAATATCGATTGCTAGAAATAACGACTATTGTTAGCATAGATTGCTTTATATATATTCCTTGTTAGGATTATTTATGCTAGTGTGATTATTATCTTGATTGTTACGATCTCGTTTCGAGATCAATGTCGAACTAGTGAGGGGCGTGGGATAGCCAACGCCTCTACATAACCCCACTAAGTCGTAAGTGCCTACGTGTTTGAAGTACGACTTTCGGGATCATGATCCCATCCGCTCCGATTGCAAGGAGGGATGAGCGCACTCTAGCTAAGTGTCGGAAAATGGAGTTTTCCCTCGGGTGGCTCGGATTATCCGTGTCCCACCACATTCTCTTTTAAATTATAAATGAAATCGAATGTCTTTTGTCACTAAATAAGATAAGTGCTAAGGCACAATTAAGATACCAAAACCGGACCAGTCTCAAATGATCGATCCGGCCCTCGGTTCGCTTGGATGCGATGGTGTTTGACTTGTTTGAATAAATAAAAGTTCCCAACATACTTCTCATTCTAAGGAGAACTACAATCTAGTAGTACTTCTCTTGCTCATCAAGCTATCCCTTTTGGATATGCTATCGCTATCCTTTGTATCTTAGCTCCACATAATCGACCCATCGTAAACACAACCCTTTTTCCTCTCATTAAACCGATAAGTTGAAATTACCAAATTACCCTCGGGAAGTTCTATACCTGCGTGCTTATTCTCCTAGACTAATTCTTCTTTCCGCATGTTTGCCTGGCATTCTATCGCCCCTCGCGAATTATGTCAGATTCAGGAAACCATAGCAAGGCGAAGTGAAGTGAAGTAAAGGAAGTCAAGATCGCTCAAGATGTACTTTTATTTCCATTTTGGTTTTAATATTACTTTATCTCCGAGACATGATGGATTTGGTATTTGTTTTCAAGTAATCTTAAAGTTAAAGACAATGTAAGATATTTTGTAATGAACTGAGTCTCCTTCGGGAGCATGCTTTCCTATTTATGTATTACGCTTTTATTCCGCATTTTAATTGTTCTATATCATTCTAAAAGTCTTGGGTGTTTGGACGGTAAAGTCTGAGGTCATTGACGGTAATACCCAATGTTGTAAAATAGGGGTGTTATAATTATGGTATCAGAGCTAAACGTTTTTGTTTTAAAACCGAAAAGCTTTAAAACCAAGAATTTTCGATAGCCGAGAACTTTTACAACATTAACCTTACTTCCGCAACTTAGGACTTCAAATTCTAGAAGATCTTCAACGTTACCCTTTTAAAAAGAAACTTTAGGAATTTATAACTTTCTCTCTTGAAACTTCTTAGCTAAGAAAAACCATATACTTCCACCTTAGAAAAACTTATACCCTTATATTGGGAAAATTGATTAGTAATCACAAAACTCATTTCATAAAATCACTAGGCTAAAAGAAGAAAACCTTAGCGTCATAATAGGGCCAAGAAAATAAAAAGCATAAAGTGAAATTTTTGATTTAGCAATTTTCAAGGTTTTGACTTCGTTCACTATATCTTCCTTCCATAGAAACTAAGGAGGTTCTCTAATAACGCCTTTTCTTTTCTTTCTTCCTCAGAAAAACCATGGCTAGCCCGAACCACAACCACCTTGAGGATCACTTCAACGAAGCCAACTTTGGGATGCAAGCCCTGAACCCGTACTTTCCCTACATTGACGAGGATGGTCACCTCGGGGTCAATATGGAGATCGACCAGATCGGTGAGCCATGGGAGGAGTCGGAAGAAGATCTTGAGGAAGATCCTAACCTGCCCATAGAACTATCAGATGATGAGCTAGCACCCGTCGAATTGCTCCCATCACCCGTGTACGAGCCCGAGGATTACCCCTCGGAAGATGAAGAGATGGCACTGGGGTATGAACCCGAAGATTACTCCGATGAGGAGAACGAGGAGTTGTTGCCCGATCATGACCTTGGGCATAGAGAAGAGGACGAGTTTGATGACGAGGAGCTGGAGTTATTGTGGAAGGCACAAGCAGATTGGGACGCTATGAACGAAGCGTCGGAAGAAGAAGACGAAGACGGGGTGGTAATCGACCCGGAAACACCACCACCACCGCCGCCAGCAAGTCCCGAGTGGGAATATGTTCCACCGGCTCCGATGCCCCCTATGATCGAAGTCCCAAGGGTCATGCCAAGAATGGAAGTCGTCTCACCACCACGGGCGCCCGAGCCCGAAAAGCCTATGCCGCCGATGAGACACTTCTGGTGTCACGAGGACGAGGAGCTCTTACGACAGCTCCAATCCATGAATGTCGAACACTTCCAAGAGAGACGCTACGGACCCCTCTCTCTATTCGAGCGGGCAAGGCAGGCACCTAGGGAGGTACAGATGGAAGGATTCACCACTTGGATGGAGGGGGAATCTTCCAACCGCCAGGCTCGTCAACCCTTAGTCAACGCGCCCCCACCATCCGGCGTGGTCCCCACTAGAAGTTGGAGGATAAACCGTGGCCTGCTTGAGAGCCACCAAAGAGAATGGATTATGGAGACGGAAAGGGAGCGAGCAGATAGGCTCCAACTTCGGATTTGCATCGCAGAGCTTCTGGCCCGTGAAAACCGTCGCCATCGTAGGATTGAGCAGGCCAACATCCTCCTCAACAACGACACGGGGATTATTGACGAGACCCTCTTCGAGGAAGGATTCCTCGATGCTTACGCCGACCGTATTTAGATTTCCTTAGGGTTGTATTTCTCTTTTCAAGAAGTGAGCGTAAACCACTTCTTTCGACTCCATTTTGTCTATAGGAAGTCGAAGCGGCTTAAATTTCCTTTCTAGTTGAAACGGCTTAAGTTATAAAAGCCTTGTACTTTCTATTATGAACCTATCAATGAAATTCTTCTTTTCACTATTAGAACTTGAGTTATCTATTCCTTCTTCATACTATAACGAATTAACAAGTACAAACAAAACCCAAAACCTTCAGATGGTCAACACAAGAGCTACTAATCGCAGCACCACTGAACCTAGAGATGGCAATGACGATGGCGAGTCAGAAGCCCCAAGAGAGCCTGGAGTGAACCCGCCTCATGCACCTGCAGCACCAATTGCATTCAATGCAGAAACTGTGAATGCACTACGCACTCTCGTACAACAGTTGATACGAGAAGAGATCCCTGCCGCGGTTCCTAAGCCCGTGAACCCCGATGCACCAAACGTGGTGCCAGAAGAAGTACAAGAAGAAGTGGGTCAAACGGTTGAGGTGGTTCCTGTGAAGCGAAATCTGGTAAGCTTCACTGAAGGGATCAAGGATTTCAACACTATGAAGCCTGATTAATACGATGGAACCGGGGACCCGTCAGGAGTATAATACTGGTTTTCTCATGTGGAGAGGCTTCTACGAAACATAACTTGTGCTGAAGCAGATAAGGTGCACATGGTTGCACTGAAATTGAAGGGTGAAGCAGGTGAATGGTGGGAAAGCTCTAGCCTATCAAGTCAGCCAGACCTGAGTTGGGCTATGTTTAGAGATAAGATGATGCGCCGTTTCTTCACGGAGTCTATGCGAGAGGAAAAGTTGGACGAGCTTCACTCCCCAAAGTTGCATGGGCTAAATGTGCTTGAGAGAGCCAAGAAGTTTAACCATCTCTTGCAATATGCTGAGGAGGACATAACCACAGAAAAGTAGAAGATCAAGCACTTTCACCGCTGGATGAGCGACCACATCAAGCCTTGGATGGCAAACCGCTCCTTCAACACTTTGGAGGAGTACGTGGATCATGCTCATCGGATGGAGACGACCTTAAAAGTTCCCGAGCGCAAGAAATTTGGTGGAGGAAAACCTCATTATTCCAACCACAGTGGGTTTAAGAGGCCTGCATCTCCTCAAGGCTCTCAATGGTCGAAGAAGAGCAAGCTCAAAGCTTCATCAGCAGGATCAAGACATGGCCCTAGGACTGAATCTGTGAGGCCCCCGCTCATCTGCCACAACTGTGCAGAACCGGGCCACATAAACCGGAAATGTCCCAAACCGCTCAAGAAGTGCTTCAATTGCAACAAGGATGGACATCTCCAACAGTTCTGCAGGCGGCCAGCCGATTCCCTGAGTCAAACCCGCTCAAACGCTGTGACCCAATGACCGCAAGCATCAAACAAGCCAGCGGGAACTACATCCGTCCAGTCTACGGCCAATCAGAGGAACAAAGGGCCTATGCATCCACAGAGTCAAGGACAGAGATTGTATGAGATGCGCACCACAGACAAGCCTGAAGAACCTACCTGCCAAGGTACTCTTCATATCCTCTCTAAAGATGTATTCATACTCTTCGATTCCGGTGCTGCGCATTCCTTCATATCCGAAAAGTGTGTAGAACTCTTAGGATTAGACAATCTCGAGAGGTGTGAACCGTTTATCATGAATCTTCCAAATGGGGAAAAGATGATAGGGGTAAGACAATTAGCTAAGTTCCCCTTGTGCATTCAAGGAGGAAATTTTCCTTCCAACTTGATATGCATCCCCATTGATAAAGATAGTGTAATATATAGTAATACTAGTAGGTTGCCTTATAAAGCAAATAGAAATTTCTATTTTTAGAAACTTCCAAATAGAGGAACTATGAGTATGATAACCTTAGTTAATAAGAATTATGAAAGTAAATACAATTCTTTTAAAAAGATTATTTTAATAATTATTTTAATAAAGATTTTTCGGAATAAAAAGGATATTACCAAAACTAAAATAATAATAAAGGAATATTGTTATTTTAGGAAAATGACTCTCTAAATTATTATTATAATAATTTAGAAACTTAAACCCTCTTATAAATAGTATAAGAGGTAATTCGAACTCTAGAAAGAAAATCGTATTTTGAGCTTTTTCGTAAATTCCATATCATTAGGTTGGAATCCTCGCTCATAGTAGGAACTCGCCTAATTTTCGTCAAAGCTCATTGCTAGAACTCGTTACGCTAAGGCAAGTGGAATTTCCGCTTGTGCCCTTTTATATCCGTCTTTAGACTAATCCTCGATGTTGGGAACGACTTGTATGCCTAAATAAAATGAATCTAGGAAATATCGATTGCTAGAAATAACGACTATTGTTAGCATAGATTGCTTTATATATATATTTCTTGTTAGGATTATTTATGCTAGTGTGGTTATTATCTTGATTGTTACGATCTAGTTTCGAGATCAATGTCGAACTAGTGAGGGGCGTGGGATAGCCAACGCCTCTACATAACCCCACTAAGTCGTAAGTGCCTACGCGTTTCATGTACGACTTTCGGGATCATGATCTCATCCGCTCCGATTACAAGGAGGGATGAGCGCACTCTAGCTAAGTGCCGGGAAACGGAGTTTTCCTTCGTGTGGCTCGGATTATCAGTGTCCCACCACATTCTCTTTTAAATTATAAATGAAATTGAATGTCTTTTGTCACTAAATAAGATAAGTGCTAAGGCACAATTAAGATACCAAAACCGGACCGGTCTCAAATGATCGATCCGTCCCTCGGTCCGCTTGGGCGCGAGTGGTGTTTGACTTGTTTGAATAAATAAAAGTTCCCAACATACTTCTCATACTAAGGAAGACTACAATCTAGTAGTACTTCTCTTGCTCATCAAGCTATCCCTTTTGGATATGCTATCGTTATCGTTCGTATCTTAGGTCCACATAATCGAGCCATCGTAAACACAACCCTTTTTCCTCTCATTACACCGATAAGTTGAAATTACCAAATTACCCTCGGGAAGTTCTATTCCCGCTTGCTTAGTCTCCTAGACTAATTCTTCTTTCCGCATGTTTGCCTGGCATTCTATCGCCCCTCGCGAATTATGTCAGATTCAGGAAACCATAGCAAGGTGAAGTGAAGGGAAGTAAAGGAAGTCAAGATCGCTCAAGATGTACTTTTATTTCCATTTTGGTTTTAATATTACTTTATCTCCGAGACATGATGGATTTGGTATTTGCTTTCAAGTAATCTTAAAGTTAAAGATAATGTAAGATATTTTGTAATGAACTAAGTCTTCTTCGGGAGCATGCTTTCCTATTTATGTATTACGCTTTTATTCCGCATTTTAATTGTTCTATATCATTCTAAAAGCCTTGGGTGACTTTGGACGGTAAAGTCTGAGGTCACTGGCGGTAATACCCAATGTTGTAAAATAGGGGTGTTACAGTATCTGGAGCCTCCTCTTCCTCAGTGGGATAGTTGTGCTCAACTTCATCACTAAGACTGTCATCAGGATTCTCTTCAGGGTTCCCTCGTTGTTCCCCCGGAACGCTGGATTCAGGTACGTTTTATTTTGGGGAACAAGAGAGTTTGAGGCATCTTGTGGTTCTTCTGTTGAGGAGGGAACTTCAAAGGAGCTTTGATCTGTGGAAATTTGATCTCCTTCATTGTTCCCTGATTGTGGGGCGCTTTTCCCACTTGGATAGTCTTCATATCTCTTTCTTGGCTCATCATCGTCGTCTTCTTCTTCCTGTCTGACTAGCTTGAAAAGAGTTCCCTTGCCTTGGGCCTCTGTTCTCACCTTCACAGATTGTTCGTTGAAGATGAAGTGAATGCTTTCTTCTATCTTCTTGGTCCTTTTGTTGTAGACCCTGTACGCCTTGCCTTGGGAGGAGTATCCCAGGAATATCCCTTCATCGCTTCTAGCGTCAAACTTGCCAAGGTTGTTTTTGCCATTGTTGTGAACGAAGCATTTGCATCCAAAGGTCCTTAGGTGAGAGATGTTGGGCTTCCTTCCTTTGATTAGCTCATAAGATGTCTTCTTGATCATGGGACTATCATGGCTCGATTCAAGATATAAGTGGCGGTGGAGATAGCTTCGGGCCAGAAATATGCAGGAACACCACTTTCTAACATCATGGCTCTTGCCATGTCTTCCAGAGTTCTGTTTTTCCTTTCCACCACGCCATTTTGTTGAGGAGTGCGAGGAGCTGAGAAATTGTGGGATACACCGTCTTTGTCACATTACCTTAGGAACTCTGAGTCTTTGAACTCAGTTCCATGGTCAGATCTGAGTGACTTAAGCTTGATTCCCATGCTCACTTCCATCCTCTTGATTAGAGTCTCAAACTCTTTGAAGGTATCTGATTTTGATCTCAAGAAAAGAACCCACATAAATCTTGAAAAGTCATCAATTAAGACATACATGTATTTTTTTCCTCCGTAGCTTTCAGTGTCCATAGGACCACAGAGGTCCATGTGTATTAGCTCCAAGGGCCTTGTAGTGCTGACTACCTTCTTGGGCTTGAACGAGCTCCTTGTCTTCTTCCCACGGACACATGCTTCGCACATCTTGACTTCCTCAAGGTTGATTCGTGGGAGACCAATGACTAGATCCTGTAGATAAAGCTTCAAGATTTGATTGATACTTCCGTTTCCTAGCCTTCGGTGCCTGAGTTCCGTTTCGTCATGGGAACTCGCAAGACACAATTTCCTTGGTGGTTCAAAGTCTGTATCTACCACATACACGTTGTTGGTTCTTCTTCCCCTTAGGATAATCTTGTTGGACTTCTTGTTGACAACCAAGCATTCTCCTGAGTCGAAGGTTACCACATTGTTCCCTTGATCACACATCTGGGATACGCTTAAGAGATTGTATCCCAGATCCTTTACCAGATTCACATTGCTTACTTTGATTGATCGATTGAGCAATACTTCCCCTGTTCCTATGATTTCCCCCTTGTTTTTGTTTCCAAAGGAAACGTGGCTTCCTTCGGCTTGAGTGTGGAGTGAGATAAGGATTTCTTTGTTTCCGGTCATATGATTTGAGCATCCACTGTCTATGACCCATGTATTGTTCCCTCTCACTGCCACCTACAAGGAGAAATTAGTGTTTGGAGACCCAGGCAAGATGACTCTTGCCTGGTCCCTTGCAAGGGAAAATATTTTCATTCAGGACATAGTCAGCGATGTTGATGTCGAGAGTGTTCCCAAATTTTGAGTTCTTTGAAGGATTAGCATGTTGTTTTTGCATGTTCAGGAATTGACGGTTCCTATGGGTTTGGTCTCTTATCTTGGGACAAGCTTCCTTGTGCCCATGAGCACCACAGTTCCAACAAGTCTTGTAGTATTCTCCTAGTTAGTACTTAGGGTGAGGTCTCTAGGTCCTATTTCTATCCATAGTTTCGTTGTTGTACACTTGTTACCCATTACCCTTAGCAATCTTGACATAAAGATTATGCCTAGTGTTCCCAGTGTAGTAGTCTTCGTCACCATTTTTTTCACTTTCCAGGAACCTAATTTTTTGTTCAAGATGAGCGTTCTTTTGTTTTTCACATTGAAGTTCTAGGGCCCTACACTCATTGATTTCTTGTTCACTTAGAGGTGACTTCCCATTTTTAGGGCACTCAGACTTATATCCTATCCCGTGTCTAGCAGGGACAAACTTGGTTTGGGAGCTAGAGGCTTCACGGCTCCCATTTGTCTTACCCAGGTTTTGTAGGAAGGTGTTCCCATCACTTTCGAGGGTTTTAATCTCATTCTCAAGGTCTAAAATGTGAGACACATAGGACTAAAGTTTTTCAAGAAGGGACACATAATTGGAGCAAGGCTCGAGACCGACTAGTTCAGCATTAGTGTGTTCCAATTTTTCCAACTTGTTTTGCAATTTGATGTTATCTTTAACAAGGCTTGAAAGAATTTAAAGCAGCTCAGGTTTTTCATTGTTATTCAAAGAAGCAAGAACGGATTCAGTAGTTACCTCACTAGGTTGTTCCCCAGTGATGTCTCCTATTGCCATTGCGCACATGTCTGGGGGTGCCCATGATTCGGGATCTTCGTCCTCATCATCGCTCCAGGTGGCAATGTAGGCCTTCTTCCCTTGCCTACGGTCGTCAGTTCCCTGTGGGCACTCTTTTGCAAAGTGCCCCTTTTTGTAGCATTTGTAGCAAGTGACGTCCGAGAGGTCCTTTTCAGCAGGTTTTGTTTGGGAACTCTGTCCTTTTCCTAAGTTCCCATTGTTCCTCTTGAACTTTCCTTTGTAGAAGGATCGAAGGGCCTTTGTTACCAGAACTAGCTCCTCATCCTCTTCTTCTTCAGATTCTTCATGTTGCTCTTGAACTGACTTGAGCATCTTTTCAAGCTTCAGAGCGATCCCTTAATGTGCCCTGTTTTGCTCCTTGTCATCTATCTTTCTTTTCTCATGTCCCACCAGCTTTCCAAAGACCTGGTGGAGCATAAGAGTTCTGTTTTCGGGGTTCTCTTTGAACATCGTTCTTTCATATGCCCACTCTCCAGTCAGCCCATTGAAGAGTTGTTGAACTTTCATTTTGTCAGTGATTTCCTCTTTAGTGATCCCAAGGCCAACCATCTTGGTGCAAAGTCCCTCGAAATGGGATTGGTAACTATCGACGGACTCTCCCATTTCCATTTGGAAGTTGAATACTTCCCTCCTCGCATTCATTCGAAGATCTTCTCGGAGGTCTGAGTTCCCAATATGCATTTGTTGAATGGCTTCCCACACATCCTTGGCTATGTCTAGGTTTGCCACCCTATTGCAATCTTGCACTGTCATAGAATTCTTGAGATACTGTATGGCCTTGAAGTTGGCCTCCATGCACTTGTACTCATTTGGTCCCCATTTGGAGAGGTCATTCTCAATAGCTGGATCAATTTTGAAGTTCCCTTTCTCTATAACGCACCAAGCTTGGTAGTCCTGGCTACGCATCCAGTTCTTCATGTCGCGTTGCCAGCTTTCGAATCTACCGGTGATGAGCCTTGGTGGCTTGTTGTTGTTGTGACCGACTTGGGTGAGTTCGTGAGCCATTTTGAAACCTGCGATGCTAACACAAATCTAGAGTGACCAAGCTTTGATACCAATTGTTGGATCGTAACCGGTTAGCGAGAGCATGGGAACTGGTTGTTAAGCAGTTCCCAAGGTAGCGGAAGTAAATAAGCGCAGGCTATTTAAACAGTGAAAGAGACAGTTCCTTTATAGAGGAACCCCACTACAACCAACTAGTTGTATGGGTAAACCTCTACCTCCGCTTGGAGGATTTTGAATGACTTACTTATATTATTGATTTGTTCCTAAGTTACAAACAGCCAGATTCAAACTTCTTTGTTCCTGCGAGTTCTACCTAACTCTAGCAACACTAATGAATCTTCTCAACCGAGTTCCTGAGCGAACAACAACAACTAAATAAGTAACTCAAACCTTACACCGATTCGCAGTTCCCTTGCACTTGGGAACTTGACTTCACCGTCGTCTAGATCAGACACTCGCCGCCAGGGACTTCTCTTCTTCTTCCTCTTTCTCTTTGTTTGTGTGTACGAGTGATTTCAAGGAGAAGTGCTTAAACCTAGCACTATTCATTTGGTTTTATACTCGGTTGTTCTTGGGCTTCAATCGCATCTTTCATTGTGTCCGAAATACCCTTTGCTTGCAGCCCAAGTTGTACAATCTTCACATGTGACTTCGATTTGAACTAGGTCAACTTCTTGATTCAATCGGACCGTAGGATCACTAGTGACAGTCTACTCCTCAGATTGTGCCTTCGTTCTGTCCAAGACAAGATCCCGCGATTTGCGCTGAACGGTCTTTGTCTTCACATGTGAGTTCCCATGGGATGGGAACTGTCTTCTTCAAAGTTCCTTTGAGAGAAACTCTTCATTGTTGTAAACCTGTGTTCTTTTGATCATTCATAGAAGTTCCCATAGCATGGGAACTTTGTTTGCTAGACCTGTGTTCCTTAGAAATACTTGGACAATGCACGTTAGTTCCCACATGGTGTTTTTCATTATCAAAACTGGAGAATAGTCTCGTTGTTCCGATGTTTAGAACCAGAGGTCCCAACACCGTCCCAACAGGAATTGACGGTTCCTATGGGTTTGGGATTTTCTCTTGGGACATGCTTCCTTGTAGTGCCCATGAGCGCCACAATTCCAACATGTCTTGTAATATTCTCCCAGGTAGTACTTAGGATGAGGTCGTTGGATCCTATTTCTATCCATATTTTCCTTGTTGTACACCCGTGATCCATTTCCCTTAGCAATCTGGACATAAAGCTTATGCCCAGTGTTCCCAGTATAGTAGTCTTCCTCACCATTTTTTCCACTTTCTAGGACCTTGATTTTTTCTTCCAAATGTGTGTTCTTTTGTTTCTCACATTGAAGCTCTAAGGACCTACATTCGTTGATTTCTTGTTCACTTAGAGGTGACTTCCCATTCTTAGGGCACTCAGATCTATATCCTATCTCGTGTCTGGCAGGGACAAACTTTGGTTGGGAACTAGAAGCTTCAATACTTTCATCTTTCTTGTTTAGGTTTTGTAGAAAGGCATTCTTATCACTTTCTAGGGACCTAATCTCATCTTCAAGTTCTACAATGTGAGAGACATAGGACTGAAGTTTGTCTACTAGGGACACACAATTTGAACAAAACTCAAGGCCAACTAGTTCAGCATTAGTGTGTTCCATTTTTTCCAACTTCTTTTGTAATTTGATGTTGTCTTTAACAAGGCTTGCAAGAATTTTTAGCAACTTAGGTTTTTCATAAGAGTTTAAGGAAGCATGGATGGATTCAGTGGTTACCTCACTGGGTTGTTCCCCAGTGGTGTCTCCTATGGCCATTGCGCACATGTCAGGGGGTGCCCATGATTCAAGATCTTCATCCTCGTCATCACTCCATGTGGCGATGTAGGCCTTCTTCCCTTGCCTTCGATCGTCAGTTCCCTGTGGGCACTCCTTGGCGAAGTGTCCCTTTTTGTAGCACTTGTAGCATGTGACGTCCGAGAGGTCCTTCTCGACAGGTCTTCGTTGGGAACTCTGTCTTTTCGGTGAATTCCCATTTCCCCTTTTGAACTTCCCTTTGTAGAAGGAACTAAGGGCCTTTGTTACCAACACGAGTTCCTCAACCTCTTCTTCTTCCGAGTCTTCATGTTGCTCTTGGACTGACTTGATCATTTTCTCGAGTTTGAGGGTGATCCCTTGGTGTGCCTTCTTTTGTTCTAGGTCGTCCTTCTTCCTTTTCTAATTTCCCACCAATTTTTCGAAGACTTGGTGGAGCATGAGATTTCTGTTTTCCGGATTCTCCTTGAACATAGTTCTTTCATTGGCCCACTCACCAGTCAGGCCGTTGAACAACTGTTGGACCTTCATCTTATTGGTGATCTCTTCCTTTGTGATTCCTAGTCCAACAAGCTTAGTGCTTAGGCCCTCGAAGCGGGATTTATAGCTGTCCACAGATTCTCCCATCTCCATTTGGAAATTGAAAAACTCTCTCTTGGCATTCATTTGGAGGTCCTCTCTGAGGTCAGAGTTCTCAATATGCATCTGTTGGATAGCTTCCCATACTTCCTTGCTGTATCAAGATTGGCCACTCTATCACAATCTTGGACTGTCATGGCGTTTTTGAGGTATTGCTTGGCTTTGAAGTTAGCCTCCATGTATTTCCACTCGTTAGGTCCCCATTTGGAGTAGTCGTCCTTGATAGCCGGATCCACTTCGAAGTTCCCCTTTTCTATAACACACCAGGCTTGAAAATCTTGGCTTCGCATCCAATCATTCATATCGCGTTGCCAGTTTTCGAACCTCCCAGTAATGAGCCTCGGAGGCTTGTTGTTGTTGTGTCCGACTTGGGTGTGTTCTTGAGCGATCTTTGTGATACCTGCAATGCTAACACAAATCTAGAGCGACCCGCTCTGATACCAATTGTTGGATCGTAACCGGTTAGCAAGAGCTTGGGAACTGGCTGTTAAGCTGTTCCCAAGGCAGCGGAAGTAAATAAGCACAGGTAAGTAAACAGTAATAAACACAGTTCCCTTATAGAGGAACCCCAGTACAACGAACTAGTTGTATGGGTGAACCTCTACCTCCGCTTGGAGGATTTTGAATGACTTACTTATATTATTGATTTGTTCCTTAGTTACAAACAGCCAGATTCAAACTTCTATATTCCCACGAGTTCTACCTAACTCTAGCAACACTAATGAATCTTCTCAACTGAGTTCCTAAGCGAACAACAACAAACAAAACAAGTAACTCAAACCTTACACCGACTCATAGTTCCCTTGCTGCTGGGAACTTCGGCTTCACCGTCGTCGAGATCAAACACTCGCCGCCGTGGACTTCTCTTCTTCTTTCTCTTTCTCTTTCTCTGTGGGTATTTGTGAGTCCTGGGAGAAGTACTCAATCCGAGCACTATTCATTTGGCTTTATACTCAATTGTACTTGGGCTTCAATCGCATTTTCATTCTGTCCGAAATGCCCTTTGCTTGCACCCCAAGCTGTACAATCTTCGCATGTGACTTTGGTTTGAACTAGATCAACTTCTTGAATCAATCAGACCGTTGGATCAATCCTGACAGTCTAATCCTCAGACTGTGCCTTCGTTTTGTCCAAGACAGGATCCCGCGATTTGCGATGAACGGTCCTTGTCTTCATATGTGAGTTCCCATGTCTTAGGAACTGTCTTCTTCAGAGTTCCTTTGGGAGAATTTGTTCATCGTGTAAGCCTGTGTTCTCTGGACATTCATGGCAGTTCCCATTGCATGGGAACTCTCCGCTTCAAAGTTCCTTTGAGAGAAACTCTTCACTGTGTACTCATGTGTTCTTTGGTCATTCATGTGAGTTCTTTGCTAAACCTGTGTTCCTTAGAAATACTTGATCAAAGCACATTAGTTCCCAAATGGTGTTTGTCATTATCAAAACTCGGAGACTGGTATCGTTGTTTCGTTGTTTAGAACCAGAGGTCCCAACACCGTCCCAACAGGTTCCATGATATGTTTGTTATTCATCAGTTTTGGATCCCAGCCTACTGCAGAGATATAATGTTTGGTGGGTTGGTTAGGACCACTTCTATATCTGAGGTACATAATAATTTCTTTGTTCATTTTACCGATAGAAATTAGTAGTGCACTTTGAGAGCGCATTAGACGCTCAGAGACATACACAGTCGAAGCTGAACTACGAGTCTTCCACTATGGTTCCTGATTTTAGGACTACACTTGAGTTAGAGAGGCATGCAGCAGAGGTTTTCACATTGACAGTCTTCAAGTTGATTCAAACGGAAATATGTTCTACTTGTTTTGATTGTCGTTTGACTAGTATGGTCCCAGAAAATGTAGCCATCACGTATACCATTGTGCAAGCTGGTAGGCCCATAGTGCAAATTGTGTACACTCAGAATGACGACAATGTGGTTTTCTCATGCAAAGAGTTTGAACGTGTTGGCATGCCTTGTCGCCACATGTTTTTTGTCTTTAAAAACTTGGACATGACACGCATTCCCAACAGATTTGTCCTCACTCGGTGGACTAAACTTGCAACCATAAAGCCGATTTTCAGTATTGTCGGTTCCTTGGTTGATCATTGTGTTGAGTTGGAAGAAAGGCAAAAGTTAACAAATACACTGATTTCTAACTTTTTCTGCTGCATGGGACTTTTAGAGCGAAATACTACTCAGCATGTGGAGGACTTTGTGTGCCTTATTAGTGATCAGAAGGAAGCTCTTATGAAAAAAGGCCTAGTTATGCAAAGTTCTAGCTCCTATAATGCACAAATTGCTGAGGAATTTGCTGGTACATCATTGCCTACCACAATAAGTATCCATCCACCAGAACAAGCCAGGACCAAGGGGAGTGGGAAGAGAATTCTAGGTGGTAAGGAGTCTGGAATTCAAACCGGCAATAAGAAGAAAACAAAATGTGGCAGAAGTATGCAAATCACAATAGGTCAACTTGTGAGTATATTACTTTTGGATTTTAACTTGTATATAATGTACTTTTTTCTATTTTATAGTGCACCGTTTTATCCATTAGATGCACTTTATTAAGTTTGTAATGCACTATTTGACACTCTATGCACTAGCCAAAAATTTACATTTTTGTTTTCCAAAATGCAGGTAAGGAAAACATTGAGGAAAGTGAAGAATTTGCTGAGATAGAAGAATTTGACCCAAATACATCATGTAAGTATTTTTTTTAATTTATTTTTGTTGTGTTTTCTTTTTTATTCTAAGACTTTCTTCTAATGTGTCCCCTTTTTTTATTTTCAGGTTGATTACATTCTTCAGGGCAACCATCAACACATCATTTTATATTTTTTAGTTTACCTATCCAAACATTTTTGACCTTATCAATATTAATTTTGCTCTTTATCATTACCAATTTAAGTATTTTTTTAAAGGAATGTAATGCACTTTAGCTTTATATCGATGCACTTTACTGGTATATGTAATGCACTTTAACTATATATCGGTGCACTTATACCAGTATCCTAATGCACTTTATCTTTATCGATGCACTTTTCAAAGTTTAAAATGCACTTCTTTCTACTTCATGATGCACTTTTTCTTTGGAACCAAATCATTGTAATCTCAACTGCACTTGTAAAGCTTCTCTCTACACATGGGAGACAACTATGTTGAGAAACCACAACCTATGGATGAAATTTCCAATACGCATACTCATAGGAATCCAATTGCAAACCTCCAAGTTGAACACAATATTAGACTATTCCAGGTGCGTTTGGATGGCACTTAACAATGCATCGAATATTAATGCATTATCAAGTAGTCTAGGTTGAATTAGCTAAAGAAAGTATAGAAGGCTACTTTTCCATAATGATTTCAGATCAGATTCTCATCACACCATGCAGTAAGGCTACTTTGCTCACGTCTGGTGGTTCTTTTCAAAATTAATTTAGACAAGGAATTTCAGGCTTGTGGCAGTGATAATCAATGCATGTCACATTCTGATAATCCAAACCCTAAGGTCTAGAAAACACCTGCAACCAACAACACACTTGTTTACCCCAACAGTCCTACTACTACCAAAGGTCATGTCCCCATTCATCTTATTTTAGGGTCTTATTCCAAACCAAAACAGACCATATTAAACCAGATTATCACTGCCAAATTTAAGTTTTCAATCTGATTAGGAGGAATATAAAACAAAGGTGAAAACATGAAGTGAACACAACTTCAAGCACAAAAGGATGATAGACTATAACTTCTAAAAAGTCATCAATATAAGCCATAAGGCAACGCCATCAGCCCCACTCCACAAACACTATCAAGGAGCAGTTTGGTCCTCTGATTTCCTGGGGCTCAACAGATCTGATCTCGTAATTTCCTAGTAATTTAACCAAGAAAGTTGTCTTAAAAGTTCAATCTAGAGAGCATAGCAATAAGCACCCTACTTCTACTTATAAAGTCCTACCATAGGTACCTAAATCGTTCAAGGTTAGAAAGTAGCCTCTTAAAGTCCTACCATAGCTACCAAAAAAATGTTCAAGTTTAGAAAGTAGCCATGGCTACTTTCTAACCCTCGGTGCAACTAAATTCTTTAACTTCTCCATCACTATCTTCTTCATTTCATTACATTCCGAGTTGATGATGACATAGGCATACTTCTTCCTTAGCATATCCATGTCCCTTCTGATTTGACTATTCGGAAATTGTCTCCCCCAACACTCATCTATCTTGTTCGGTGGACCCATATACGTCTCCAAATGACGCATAGCATATATTCCATCGTTGACATCACTTTTTGGGTCATCCCACCCGAGGTTCTTCTTGTCCCGTTGTATTCTTCAACTCTACCGGCTTTTGCAGAGAGCTTCCACTTTTTGAGATATTTGATAACCTTGGTCTTCTGCAAGATATAAAATTACAGCATAAGATATAAAATTACATCATTTAATAATTATATTTATGAATGCACTTTTCACAGTTTAAAATGAACTCTTACTACTTCATGGTGCACTTTCTATATACAATTTGGAAGAAACTTTTTCTACTCTATGGTGCACTTTTTATACTCTATGATGCACTTTTTCTGATTTACGATGCACTTTTCCTATTTACAAAACTAGATTTACTAAATGGACCACTTTTTAAGATTCCATTTGCAAAAATCGACCTTTAATTCAATGTGACATGCCAATTTGTAAACAGTGAGAAACACATTTAGTTTATTTTTGCATAAAAAGTCTTTTCAGCTGGTATATTTTTCCAATTTTCCCAAATATAATCCACCAATTTAGAAAATAATGTCTCAAAATTCCTCATCCTCTAGAGCTACAGAATGCAATTACTAACTGAATTAGTAAATCATGCATTCTCTGATGATGGAGGTCAAGGCCATCTAAGGAATATAAGAGAGCCAGCAAGTTAAATAAGAATAAAAAGAAAATGATCATCCTCTTAACTTCTTATTACTAGAACTAGTTTGTAGATTTAGCTCAAAAGTCCTCAACATTATCCAACATAAGGATTGCTCAATCCTTGCAAAACAGTATTTCGAATGAGATTTGTCAAGCCAATAATTGTCTACATCAACAAGAAGGAGATCCCAGCAATTAACTGGGGCCAGCAAGACCGAGATTGATAATTAATATTACTAAAAATCAGTGATTAAAATGCAAAGCCTATAACACAAAGGTGTAGAAGGAACATAAGCTAGCACGATCATTGTTACATAAATTTTAGCTTTACCTAGTACAGTTAGATAACCTACATGATAACATCCAAGTGCATATGCTTGTCATGTTTTATCTAGCATTAATAAGTGTACAAAGATTCCATTGAGCAAAATGATTTATCTATTTGGCATGATTTAAAAAGCTTACCAAGTTCAAAAAATTGAATTGACAGAAGTCTTCAATTTGTTCCTTCTTTGTTGAGTTGTGAAGAAGCTCTATCATTCCATTGATCTTCAAATTGAAACTTACTACAACGTAAGTTTCATTATTCAAAATCACAGGAATCAATATCTACAAATGGAGAGAAAACCATTGTTAGTTTTTCAAGTACTATAGAATTTAAGTGAAACAGTTTACTTACAATTTTAAATAAAAAATTACCAAGTCGATCTTCTTCATTAGCCTTCCCTCAACAATGCCTAAGGCCAAGTCCATTCCATCATTGGATACCTCTTGGCTAACTTCTTCAGACTGTTTAAATGGAGTTTCTTTAAATTAAAATTAAAATTAAAATAACAACTACAACATACACATTTAATCATTGAAATACTTACAATACTGTACACATTTAATCAAAAGTGCATTGATAAGTATGAAAAGTGAAAAATGCTAGGCTTTGTATTTTCTCATCTACAAAACCTAATGTGTGTGTTTTTCCTATGTAGAGAGGTGTTGTTTAGACGTGGTGATTTCACTGCCACAAGAGCAAATTTCTCTTCCATGTCAAAGGACTTGGCTAACTTCTCGTTGCTCTTCCATCTCTCCATGTCGTGGACATACATAGTGAAAGAATCCAATACACAAAGATCCAAGTCCTTTGACATGGAAGAGAAATTTGCTCTTGTGGCAGTGAAATCACCACGTCTAAACAACACCTCTCTACATAGGAAAAACACACACATTAGGTTTTGTAGATGAGAAAATACAAAGCCTAGCATTTTTCACTTTTCATACTTATCAATGCACTTTTGACACTTTATAACGCACTTTTGACACTTCATAATGGACTTTTTTAATAATGCCCTTTTTAAAACAATTTAGAAGGGATTAGTGCTTAATAGACATCCATTTACTGTCAACTAATAAAAAAACAGGAATATCCACAAGGAACAAGATCAGTTAGGACCATAACTGAATACAATCACAAGAATACAATCACAAGGAACAAGATCAGTTAGGAGCATAACTGAATTCTGTTACAAAGAAAATGGTATGTTAAAGAAATTGTTTACATAAAGTTTGAGAAAAAGGAAGTGTTGATTCTTGAAATGCTCAAGATGATATAGACCATGTAGTTTGTCTGTGCAGGAAATTAAATACAGAAACTGGGGGAAGGAAGCTGTAAACAGTGTGCTTAGGAATAGTTTTGAAATTAAACTAAAGGAACAATTATGTGGCAAAAGTGACTTTAAGTAAAGAGATAAATGGGATGATAAGGTTAGCTAGCTTTTAGGCCTAAGTGCTTTATAAACTGATAAGCATGGTACATGTGAGGTGAAATAGAGAGATTAACAAATGAAACAATAGAATTGATACTTAAGAATGCACTTTTCACAGTTAATAAGGCACTTTTTAAACTTAAGAGTGCACTTTTTGTACTCGTCTAGTATTAACCTATATCTATAATGCACTTTTCACATTTTATGATGCACTTTACACATTTTATGTTGGACTTTTTCTTATCATAAAGGGAAAAGAAAACAATAAGTATTTGAATAGAAAACTTACTCTTCATTGCCAACTATTTTCTTATCATAAATTGAAACTTACTACAACGTAAGTTTCATTATTCAAAATCACAGGAATCAATATCTACAAATGGAGAGAAAACCATTGTTAGTTTTTCAAGTACTACAGAATTTAAGTGAAACAGTTTACTTACAATTTTAAACAAAAAATTACCAAGTCGATCTTCTTCATTAGCCTTCCCTCAACAATGCCTAAGGCCAAGTCCATTCCATCATTGAATACCTCTTGGCTAACTTCTTCAGACTGTTTAAATGGAGTTTCTTTAAAGTCAAATTAAAATTAAAATAACAACTACAACATACACATTTAATCATTGAAATACTTACAATATTGTACACTTTTCCAATCAATCTCGAAGGCTTCTCGTTGCTCTTCCATCTCTCCATGTCGTGGACATACATAGTGAAAGAATCCAATACACAAAGATCCAAGTCCTTTGACATGGAAGAGAAATTTGCTCTTGTGGCAGTGAAATCACCACGTCTAAACAACACCTCTCTACATAGGAAAAACACACACATTAGATTTTGTAGATGAGAAAATACAAAGCCTAGCATTTTTCACTTTTCATACTTATCAATGCACTTTTGACACTTTATAACGCACTTTTGACACTTCATAATGGACTTTTTTAATAATGCCCTTTTTAAAACAATTTAGAAGGGATTAGTGCTTAATAGACATCCATTTACTGTCAACTAATAAAAAAACAGGAATATCCACAAGGAACAAGATCAGTTAGGACCATAACTGAATACAATCACAAGAATACAATCACAAGGAACAAGATCAGTTAGGAGCATAACTGAATTCTGTTACAAAGAAAATGGTATGTTAAAGAAATTGTTTACATAAAGTTTGAGAAAAAGGAAGTGTTGATTCTTGAAATGCTCAAGATGATATAGACCATGTAGTTTGTCTGTGCAGGAAATTAAATACAGAAAATGGGGGAAGGAAGTTGTAAACAGTGTGCTTAGGAATAGTTTTGAAATTAAACTAAAGGAACAATTATGTGGCAAAAGTAATTTTAAGTAAAGAGATAAATGGGATGATAAGGTTAGCTAGCTTTTAGGCCTAAGTGCTTTATAAACTGATAAGCATGGTACATGTGAGGTGAAATAGAGAGATTAACAAATGAAACAATAGAATTGATACTTAAGAATGCACTTTTCACAGTTAATAAGGCACTTTTTAAACTTAAGAGTGCACTTTTTGTACTCGTCTAGTATTAACCTATATCTATAATGCACTTTTCACATTTTATGATGCACTTTACACATTTTATGTTGGACTTTTTCTTATCATAAAGGGAAAAGAAAACAATAAGTATTTGAATAGAAAACTTACTCTTCATTGCCAACTATTTTCTTATCATAAATTGAAACTTACTACAACGTAAGTTTCATTATTCAAAATCACAGGAATCAATATCTACAAATGGAGAGAAAACCATTGTTAGTTTTTCAAGTACTACAGAATTTAAGTGAAACAGTTTACTTACAATTTTAAACAAAAAATTACCAAGTCGATCTTCTTCATTAGCCTTCCCTCAACAATGCCTAAGGCCAAGTCCATTCCATCATTGAATACCTCTTGGCTAACTTCTTCAGACTGTTTAAATGGAGTTTCTTTAAAGTCAAATTAAAATTAAAATAACAACTACAACATACACATTTAATCATTGAAATACTTACAATATTGAACACTTTTCCAATCAATCTCGAAGGCTTCTCGTTGCTCTTCCATCTCTCCATGTCGTGGACATACATAGTGAAAGAATCCAATACACAAAGATCCAAGTCCTTTGACATGGAAGAGAAATTTGCTCTTGTGGCAGTGAAATCACCACGTCTAAACAACACCTCTCTACATAGGAAAAACACACACATTAGGTTTTGTAGATGAGAAAATACAAAGCCTAGCATTTTTCACTTTTCATACTTATCAATGCACTTTTGACACTTTATAACGCACTTTTGACACTTCATAATGGACTTTTTTAATAACGCCCTTTTTAAAACAATTTAGAAGGGATTAGTGCTTAATAGACATCCATTTACTGTCAACTAATAAAAAAACAGGAATATCCACAAGGAACAAGATCAGTTAGGACCATAACTGAATACAATCACAAGAATACAATCACAAGGAACAAGATCAGTTAGGAGCATAACTGAATTCTGTTACAAAGAAAATGGTATGTTAAAGAAATTGTTTACATAAAGTTTGAGAAAAAGGAAGTGTTGATTCTTGAAATGCTCAAGATGATATAGACCATGTAGTTTGTCTGTGCAGGAAATTAAATACAGAAACTGGGGGAAGGAAGCTGTAAACAGTGTGCTTAGGAATAGTTTTGAAATTAAACTAAAGGAACAATTATGTGGCAAAAGTGACTTTAAGTAAAGAGATAAATGGGATGATAAGGTTAGCTAGCTTTTAGGCCTAAGTGCTTTATAAACTGATAAGCATGGTACATGTGAGGTGAAATAGAGAGATTAACAAATGAAACAATAGAATTGATACTTAAGAATGCACTTTTCACAGTTAATAAGGCACTTTTTAAACTTAAGAGTGCACTTTTTGTACTCGTCTAGTATTAACCTATATCTATAATGCACTTTTCACATTTTATGATGCACTTTACACATTTTATGTTGGACTTTTTCTTATCATAAAGGGAAAAGAAAACAATAAGTATTTGAATAGAAAACTTACTCTTCATTGCCAACTATTTTCTTATCATAAATTGAAACTTACTACAACGTAAGTTTCATTATTCAAAATCACAGGAATCAATATCTACAAATGGAGAGAAAACCATTGTTAGTTTTTCAAGTACTACAGAATTTAAGTGAAACAGTTTACTTACAATTTTAAATAAAAAATTACCAAGTCGATCTTCTTCATTAGCCTTCCCTCAACAATGCCTAAGGCCAAGTCCATTCCATCATTGAATACCTCTTGGCTAACTTCTTCAGACTGTTTAAATGGAGTTTCTTTAAAGTCAAATTAAAATTAAAATAACAACTACAACATACACATTTAATCATTGAAATACTTACAATATTGAACACTTTTCCAATCAATCTCGAAGGCTTCTCGTTGCTCTTCCATCTCTCCATGTCGTGGACATACATAGTGAAAGAATCCAATACACAAAGATCCAAGTCCTTTGACATGGAAGAGAAATTTGCTCTTGTGGCAGTGAAATCACCACGTCTAAACAACACCTCTCTACATAGGAAAAACACACACATTAGGTTTTGTAGATGAGAAAATACAAAGCCTAGCATTTTTCACTTTTCATACTTATCAATGCACTTTTGACACTTTATAACGCACTTTTGACACTTCATAATGGACTTTTTTAATAACGCCCTTTTTAAAACAATTTAGAAGGGATTAGTGCTTAATAGACATCCATTTACTGTCAACTAATAAAAAAACAGGAATATCCACAAGGAACAAGATCAGTTAGGACCATAACTGAATACAATCACAAGAATACAATCACAAGGAACAAGATCAGTTAGGAGCATAACTGAATTCTGTTACAAAGAAAATGGTATGTTAAAGAAATTGTTTACATAAAGTTTGAGAAAAAGGAAGTGTTGATTCTTGAAATGCTCAAGATGATATAGACCATGTAGTTTGTCTGTGCAGGAAATTAAATACAGAAACTGGGGGAAGGAAGCTGTAAACAGTGTGCTTAGGAATAGTTTTGAAATTAAACTAAAGGAACAATTATGTGGCAAAAGTGACTTTAAGTAAAGAGATAAATGGGATGATAAGGTTAGCTAGCTTTTAGGCCTAAGTGCTTTATAAACTGATAAGCATGGTACATGTGAGGTGAAATAGAGAGATTAACAAATGAAACAATAGAATTGATACTTAAGAATGCACTTTTCACAGTTAATAAGGCACTTTTTAAACTTAAGAGTGCACTTTTTGTACTCGTCTAGTATTAACCTATATCTATAATGCACTTTTCACATTTTATGATGCACTTTACACATTTTATGTTGGACTTTTTCTTATCATAAAGGGAAAAGAAAACAATAAGTATTTGAATAGAAAACTTACTCTTCATTGCCAACTATTTTCTTATCATAAATTGAAACTTACCACAATGTAAGTTTCATTATTCAAAATCACAGGAATCAATATCTACAAATGGAGAGAAAACCATTGTTAGTTTTTCAAGTACTACAGAATTTAAGTGAAACAGTTTACTTACAATTTTAAATAAAAAATTACCAAGTCGATCTTCTTCATTAGCCTTCCCTCAACAATGCCTAAGGCCAAGTCCATTCCATCATTGAATACCTCTTGGCTAACTTCTTCAGACTGTTTAAATGGAGTTTCTTTAAAGTCAAATTAAAATTAAAATAACAACTACAACATACACATTTAATCATTGAAATACTTACAATATTGTACACTTTTCCAATCAATCTCGAAGGCTTCTCGTTGCTCTTCCATCTCTCCATGTCGTGGACATACATAGTGAAAGAATCCAATACACAAAGATCCAAGTCCTTTGACATGGAAGAGAAATTTGCTCTTGTGGCAGTGAAATCACCACGTCTAAACAACACCTCTCTACATAGGAAAAACACACACATTAGGTTTTGTAGATGAGAAAATACAAAGCCTAGCGTTTTTCACTTTTCATACTTATCAATGCACTTTTGACACTTTATAACGCACTTTTGACACTTCATAATGGACTTTTTTAATAACGCCCTTTTTAAAACAATTTAGAAGGGATTAGTGCTTAATAGACATCCATTTACTATCAACTAATAAAAAAACAGGAATATCCACAAGGAACAAGATCAGTTAGGACCATAACTGAATACAATCACAAGAATACAATCACAAGGAACAAGATCAGTTAGGAGCATAACTGAATTCTGTTACAAAGAAAATGGTATGTTAAAGAAATTGTTTACATAAAGTTTGAGAAAAAGGAAGTGTTGATTCTTGAAATGCTCAAGATGATATAGACCATGTAGTTTGTCTGTGCAGGAAATTAAATACAGAAACTGGGGGAAGGAAGCTGTAAACAGTGTGCTTAGGAATAGTTTTGAAATTAAACTAAAGGAACAATTATGTGGCAAAAGTGACTTTAAGTAAAGAGATAAATGGGATGATAAGGTTAGCTAGCTTTTAGGCCTAAGTGCTTTATAAACTGATAAGCATGGTACATGTGAGGTGAAATAGAGAGATTAACAAATGAAACAATAGAATTGATACTTAAGAATGCACTTTTCACAGTTAATAAGGCACTTTTTAAACTTAAGAGTGCACTTTTTGTACTCGTCTAGTATTTCCCTATATCTATAATGCACTTTTCACATTTTATGATGCACTTTACACATTTTATGTTGGACTTTTTCTTATCATAAAGGGAAAAGAAAACAATAAGTATTTGAATAGAAAACTTACTCTTCACTGCTAACTATTTCCTTTTCCAGCCCAAGTGCTTAACCGCAAACTCCCACATGTTCTTTTCCTCTTCTCTTAAATCATAGAAGATATTGATCATTCTTTCTTGGTAAGGGCTTACCACTGCAATTCCAGCCTTCTTGGGTCATTTTCCTAATACAGCAGGATTTGGACTATCCATCTCTCTTTTTTCCTGTCCAATATACAACATTAAAACAATTAAATATACATTTATTAAAAGATGAACATAATGTATCAAATTAAAAGAGAGAATTTTTTTTGACAAGTATACCCGCTTCTTTCTTAGCTTCCTTACTTTTGATGGCTCCTCCTTTTCAACCTTCTTCTCTTCTCCCACTTGTTTCACCTCCTTTTAAACCTTCTTCTCTTCTCCCACTTGTTTCACCTCCTTTTCAACCTTTTTCCCTTCACCCACTTGTTTCATTGCTCCTTCAAGAACAACTTGTTGGTCATACTCTTTAGCAATCTCAGTCGCGATCACTATTGCATTTTCACCTACTAGTTGTTGTTCATTAGAAGTCCCTTCTTCTACCCTAGTGGATGCATTCTCATTTGCAGAATCTATTTTATCTCCAACTATGGTGAGATCTTATATTTCTCCATGTCTATCAAGTTCTTCACCTTCATTTACTCCTTGTTCAGATTTTGTTTTTTGCTCATCTCCTCCTTTAGATTCAACCTCCTGCACTTCAGATTCAGCTTCTTGTTCAGTTGACTTCATCAATCCTCCTTTTTCTAATTCCATGTCAAGCAAGTTAAACGAGGGAGGAATGAATTCGGCTGAATATGGATTCAACTTCTTCTTTGATGAATCTGCTTTTGCTACCTTCTCCAATGCATCCAGAAGTTTTGGATCATTCCAAAACGGATCCTACGAGCTGTCCCAGAAGGTTTTCCAATCTGCAATAGGGTTAGCTGGAGAATTTGTGGCAACTTCAGAAGGTGTAGTCTCTACCATATTTGAGAACCTCTCCATTGCCCGCCCAACAACGATATTTTTCTCCTTCAGTTGCTCCTTGATACCTCCACAATAGTCTGAGAGCTCTACAATGCTCTCTGCAGCTTTGCTTGCCTTTCTAGAAACCGTCTTCACAATAACCCGTTAAAACATATTATTTTAAGTTAATATGTATTCTTTTGTTTTAAGGATGCACTTTTCACATTTAACAATGCACTTTTAATATCTAAGGATGCACTTTTGTAGAAATTCAGCTTTGTTGATCATATTTTAAGACTACTGGTGCTTGTTGAAAACTCATTTTAAATAGTTTAAACCAGCACTTTTCATACATTACAGTGCACTTTTTGTACTAAACAATGCACTTTTTAAGAATAGAATCTAGAATGCACTTTTTATGCGACACAATGCACTTTTTAAGAACAGAATCTAGAATGCACTTTTTATGCTACACAATGCAGTTTTGATATCTTACAATGCACTTCTTAAGAATGAAAACTAGAATGCACTTTTTAGTCTACACAATGCACTTTTCATACTTTTATAATGCACTTTTTAAACTACACAATGCACTTTTAATTATTTCACAATGCAATGCTAGAACATGCATTTTAATTTTTGTAAGAAACGCATGCATGCACTTAATTAACAAAATTCCTTTAAAGTGTGAGAATTGCATTGTGATAGATCTACATGAATCATAAAGATGAGGTGCAAATGTACTTTTGTATACCTATTTTCTAAAAATAATATCATTTAAACTAAATCTTTTTATTAAAACCTTAATAATATAATCCATAGGAACTAAATGCTTGAAAACAAACTGCCATAGGATTTGAACTCTTAAACTGAACTTCTGATGTTTAGCCTAACTAGTTATTGTTGGTATTCAATGGTGTATTACTTTTACCTGACCCAAAGTAAAGCGAGAGAGTAAGAAAAATGAGATCATATGATGAGAGGATCGATGGAGGGGATGATGGTGCAAAGAGATCGCCACGAGAATCCAAGGAATTCCGACAACAAACACCACGCAACTGACCCGTCTTCAACTGGCTGGATATTGCTCGTCCGAACTCGGAATTGAGTGATTCCAATTCGAGAAGTTCTATCTCTGAGTCTAGTTTAATCCCTCAAAATTTCAGACCTATATGGTAAGTGATTGAAAGATATGTCGATTTTACTGAGAGGGTGCAGAAACCACCGAGGTGGATGATGGATCGAAATGGGGAGAACAAGGGGATATGGATGCTTGACAACTTGGATATGACTCACCAAGCTCTTAAACAAACTAAGATGCTCAAATTGTCGGATATTATTCACCAACAACTTGAACAACAAGAATTGATTGAACGAAATACAAGAACAAGAACTTGAATTGAAATTGCAAGGGAAAGTAAGCAACAAGAGAGTATTTTCGTCCAATCTCCAGCAACAAAGGGTGAGGGGGCCGACCATATAACCTAGAAAGTAACCTCACAAAGTTAGTCCCTTCACTTAAGGAAATTACAAAAATTAACCCGAAATCCCGAAAACTTATAAAGTGTTCTTAACCGTAAAAAAAGTCACTTGTCGGAACATAAGTCAAAAGGAGACTCCAAACTTCTTCTTTGTAAACCTTTGGAAACTTATGATCCATGAGCTCCTCCTTGATCTTGTCAAGCATTGCCCTAGCATGTTCTCGAGTGATGCGCCAATAATAGAGCGTCGTGCCTTGACTCGGCTCCTTAGCGCCTCGGACACCGTCCTTGGATATGTGTCCAAATGAAGACTCCCCCTTGTTGTGCAAATTCGACTTGTCTTTAGGGATGGAATCTTCACTCAAATCATGGGGCCATGACTTGGTAGTGGAATCACACCACACAACTAACCCGATTTCAACTGGATGGATCGTCCTCGTCCGAACTCGGAATTGAGTGATTCCAATTCGAGAAGTTCTATCTCTGAGTCTAGTTTAATCCCTCAAAATTGCAGACCTAGATGATGAGTGGATTGAAAGATATGTCGATTTTACTTAGGGGGTGAAGAAACCACCGAGATGGATGATGGATCGAAATGGGGAGAACAAGGGCATATGGATGCTTGACAACTTGGATATGACTCACCAAGCTCTCAAACAAACTAAGATGCTCAAATTGTCAGATATTACTCACCAACAACTTGAACAACGAGAATTGAACGAACGAAATACAAGAACAAGAACTTGAATTGAAATTGCAAGGGAAAGTAAGCAACAAGAGAGTATTTTCGTCCAATCTCCAGCAACAAAGGGTGATGCGGCCGACAATATAACCTAGAAATAAACCTCACAAAGTTAGCCCCTTCACTTAAGGAAATTACAAAAATTAAACCGAAATCCCGAAAACTTATAAAGTGTCCTTAACCGTAAAAAAAGTCACTTGTCGGAACATAAGTCAAAAGGAGACTCCAAACTTCTTCTTTGTAAACCTTTGGAAACTTATGATTGTTGATAGGGTTTCTTGACAACAAATAAATTTATAATCAAGACCCCGCTGAGTATAGCAGAGTCAGGTTCGTCCGCAGGGAGAAAGTCAGTATCAAGTTTTGTTACTTGTTACGCAAGCAATCAATAAAGGTAGGGTTTTTAGAAAGGAAAGAGAATTCTAAGGTTTAGGTATCCCCACAACAACAATTATGCATGCCAAACGTTAATGAAACATAAAGATCATGCTTTTATAACATAAAGGTGTCAACTTTCGTCAACTTAAGCAAGTAAATCAATCAACTTTCGTCCTAGCAATAAACTTACTATCTATCTCTTCTACTTCAACTAAGATAGATCTGCTTTCCCTTCAAATCCCTAATTTGACTATTCTGATTCAAGGTTTCTGCTTTCGCTTCAACTATGAATGAGAAATTCCCTTCAACTTTCGTCTCAAAGATTAAGAACAAGAGAATAGATTCATGCAATAAAAACAATCAAGACATGATCATAAACAAGCATGCACAACCATTGTTGGGTTCAACCCCAACCTTAGAGAGAGAGACTACTCACAAAGCATGATTGAAAACAACTGAATTAAATAAAATAGAAAGCTTACAACCGAATTCAAAACAATAGTTCTTCTCCAATCCACAATCTCGTCCCCCTCTCACACGCCTCTCTCCTCCCCTTACTTGCCCTCCAAGGCAATTGATTTTTCTTTCTTTTAACAAAGGGTAGACAAGAGTATTTATAGAGAAACTATTCTATCTTAAATCGATCTCTAAGGAAATAAATCTATCTTAAATGTATCTCTAAGGAAATAAATATCTTCTAATAAAATATATCCCTTCTATCTATCTAATAACATAATAAAAACTTACTAAACTAAAGATTAAAAGATAAAAGATAAAAGATAGAAGTCTTCAATTAAACACCAACTCGGATCTCGTTGCTCCTCACGGCGCGTGTTAACGACCCTAACAGGGTCGAAAATAGCCTTGAGTAAAACTTGCGTAGAAGATTCGTTACAACTCCGTTTGACTCGATTCTTTTTCCTATGTTCTTGTAACAAATTTCTCTATCTCTTTCCAAGCTCAAACTTGATCTTCAATGAATTTACTTGAGCACTTAATCTTCATCTTCACTTCACTCTCGAGTGCTATCTTCACCGACTTTCCTCCTTTCTTCAAAATAATGCTCCAAATAGCTTCTAAAAACCTACAAAATACCACAAAAGCTTATGTAGACTCCATATCTTAAGAAAATACAAAAACCTACACAAATGACTAAAAAAAAACACAAAACTAAAGAAAAAGACTCAAAAGACACAAAAACACACCCTAAAAACATGACTAAAAAGGCGGACATCGAAATACCTTATACTTAGACTTGCTTGTCCTCAAGCAATAAACAATACATCAACCAAAACCATCAACACATATATCAAGTCAATGCCCTTATCAAAAAGCAACATCAAAGCTCAAGTAGAAAATAGACAAGTGAATCTAACATCATCACACATATATAAACAACCTCAAGAAAAAGCAACTAAGAATCCAACCTCACAAGGGTAATGTGTTTCTCTAAACTCTCAAGTGTTTAGACTTAGAATAACAACTCTCAACTCAATCCAATATGCAAATATCAACATAGCCATTATTACTTATATCACCAGAGATGTCAAAACACATAAAAATCATCAAGAGAACTTAGGCTCAAAGAAAAACTTCATAGAAGCTTCCATTCGGCCGGGTTGTAATGGGGCTTGGTAAAAGACAATAGGGAGTGTAAATATTTTGGCTATGTGGTGCTAATAATATCCGGGAATCAAGGACTCCTAAAAACTCACATCTCACCAAAACTTTTCATATAAGATAACCAAACTCACTCTTCTTTATGCACACTTTTCTCATTAACCCCTTTTATCTCAACAAATATTGCTTACAAACACTTAGGAAATTTGGCTCATGCACATTTTCACTTTTCAACTCTTCACTTTGGATTTCTCAAGTCCTTTCTTTTCTTTTCTTTTTTTCTTTCCGCGGGGGCTCGGTACCGAACCCTTTTAGGGTCGGTAACGACTCCAAATTATTTTTCTTTTGTTTTCCCCTTTACTTTCCACTTCATTTCTTTTGTAAGTGCATTCATGGAACCAAACCCCTTTTACATAACAAACTGCAAGATACTATCACTTTACCCAACCCAAATTACCCCATACTTGAACCAAAACATCTCACTCAACAAAACCATCACCATAACCAACACTAAGTCCTAATCCCCGGATAGGGTCAAGCTTATATCGGCTAGGGAATTATTTTGTGGAGCTGAAAAGAAAAAGCTTCAGGCACAGATTGGCTTCAAAAAGAGGATAATAATAAGGGTGGATATGGATTAATAGGGCTTGTGAAAAATAATTTCTCTATCATCTGATATTACATTTAATGAACTAATATCTCATATAGGTCTCAAGAAATAGATAACCATGCAATGACAAGAGAATATGCATAAGGAGATTAAATCACACAAGAAAAGAAGAGGGATTTATGATGTTCTCCCTTTAAGGCCAAAAATAACTCACAAGGTAGATTTTGTTGGATTTTAGTCACTTCTACCTAAGATCATATGTGCTCAATTTCATCACATGCTAAAATTCCACATAAAAACAAATTTTTAAACATGATTCAGGCAAAGCTCTCCAAACATGCTATAGGAATTACATGATCAAGCAAGTTAAAGCATATCATAAAACATCTAAGTGGAATATTATCAATCCTAAAAACAAAAACAAAGACAAAAAACTGACACAAAACTGAGTTCCCTTTTCCCATACCCCATACTTAAACCAAACAGTGTCCTCACTGTTTAAAATCATAAAAATAAAGAGAATAAGGAAAAGGGAACTCACAAAATAAAACTGAAGCTACTTGAAACCATTGATCACTTCAGGAGCATTGCAGAAATTTTATTCGGTTTGGTAGAGGAGGTCGGTATCGACCCTGTGGGGGTCGTTACCGAGCTTGCGTGCTTGTACACCGATTGTCTTTGATTATAGCACTTCTTCTTTTTGTACCTGAGTCACATTAGAAAAACTTCTATCCTACTACACTAATCTAACCTAAAAACAAGTCAAAAGAAAGCTAGCAAAAAGAACTAGGAAAGCAAAAACTAAAAAGCAAAAACAAAAAGCGGGTTGCCTTCCGTAAGCGCTACTTTTAACGTCGTTAGCCCGGCGAACTTACCTTAGCTTAACTAGGGCGGCTTCAATCCAGTATCGAAGGGATCATAAGAAACCCCATACTTAGCCTGAAAAACATCATAGCTTCTTTCCAAAATATTTGGTCCTCTATCATCAATAAGAATGCTTGGTAATCCTACAACAGGGTTAGTATAATCAATAAGAATGCTTGCCTCCTTCATATGACTAACAGTAGGATCTAGTATAGGACAAGGATAAGAGAAAGGATCATGACCAGAATTGATTGGATAAGAACAAGAAAACTCACCAGGGTCATTCGGGAAGTGGCTCGTTAACGAGGTGGTGTGGGTCGTTAACGACCCTGCTGGATATGGAAGTGGCTCGATAACGTGTTTGGATCCACCTCCCACCTCATTTTCCTTCAAATATCATGGGTCGGTAGGCTCCTTGATAGGCGTGTCTCTATCGATTTTGCTTGTTTTTGTACTCAGAGAGGGGTCGATACCGAGCCATGGTGTGTCAAAACACATAAAAATCATCAAGAGAACTTAGGTGGCTCAATGAAAAACTTCATAGAAGCTTCCATTCGGCCGGTTTGTAATGGGGCTTGGTAAAAGACAATAGGGAGTGGAAATATTTTGGCTATATGGTGCTAATAATATCCGGGAATGAAGGACTTCTAAAAACTCACATCTCACCAAAACTTTTCATATAAGATAACCAAACTCACTCTTCTTTAGGCACACTTCTCTCATTAACCCCTTTTATCTCAACAAATCTTGCTTACAAACACTTAGGAAATTTGACTCATGCACATTTTCACTTTTCAACTCTTCACTTTGGATTTCTCAAGTCCTTTCTTTTCTTTTCTTTTTTTTTCTTTCCGCGGGGGCTCGGTACCGAACCCTTTTAGGGTCGGTAACGACTCTGAATTATTTTTCTTTTGTTTTCCCCTTTACTTTCCACTTCATTTCTTTTGTAAGTGCATTCATGGAACAAACTCCTTTTACATAACAAACTGCAAGATACTATCACTTTACCCAACCCAAATTACCCCACACTTGAACCAAAACATCTCACTCAACAAAACCATCACCATAACCAACACTAAGTCCTAATCCCCGGATAGGCTCAAGCTTATATCGGCTAGGGAATTATTTTGTGGAGCTAAAAATAAAAGGCTTTAAGGCTCAACTTGGCTTCAAAAAGAGTATAATTATAAGGGTGGATATGGATTAATAGGGCTTATGAAAAATAAGTTCTCCATCATATGATTTCACATGCAATGAAGTAATATCTCATATAGGTCTCAAGAAATAGATAACCATATCAATGACAAGAGATAATATGCATAAGGAGAGGAAATCACACAAGAAAAGAAGAGGGATTTATGATGTTCTCCCTTTAAGGCCAAAAATAACTCACAAGGTAGATTTTTGTTGGACTCAAGTCACTTCTACATAAGATCATATGTGCTCAATTTTATCACATGCTAAATATCCACATAAAAACAATTTCAACATGATTCAGGCAAAGCTATCCAATCATGCTAAAGGAATTACATGATCAAGGAAGTTAAAGCATATCATAGGACATCTAAGTGGAATATTATCAATCCTAAAAACAAAAGCAAAAACTGACACAAAACTGAGTTTCCTTTTCCCATACCCCATACTTAAACCAAACAGTGTCCTCACTGTTTAAAATTTTAAAAATAAAGAGAATAAGGAAAAGGGAACTCACAAAATAAAACTGAAGCTACTTGAAACCATTGATCACTTGAGGAGCATTGCGGAAATTTTATTCGGTTTGGTAGAGGAGGTCGGTATCGACCCTGTGGAGGTCGTTACCGAGCTTGCGTGCTTCTACACCGATTGTCTTTGATTATAGCACTTATTCCTTTTGTACCTGAGTCACATTAGAAAAACTTCTATCCTACTACACTAATCTAACCTAAAAAGAAGTCAAAAGAAAGCTAGCAAAAAGAACTAGGAAAGCAAAAACTAAAAAGCAAAAACAAAAAGCGGGTTTCCTCCCGTAAGCGCTACTTTTAACGTCGTTAGCACGACGAACTTACCTTAGCTTACCTAGGGCGGATGCCATCCAGTATCGAAGGGATCATAAGAAACCCCATACCTGGCCTGAAAAACATCATAGCTTCTTTCCAAAATATTCGGCCCTCTATCATCAATAAGTATGCTCGGTAATCCTACAACAGGGTTAGTATAATCCGAAAACCAAGGAGGTTTTGAATCCTTCATAGGACTAACAGTAGGATGTAATATAGAACTAGGATAAGAGAAAGGATCATGACCAGAATTGATTGGATAAGAACAAGAAAACTTACTAGGGTTATTCGGGAAGTGGCTCGTTACCGAGGTGTAGGGGGTCGTTAACGTCCCTGCTGGATCTGGAAGTGGCTCGATATCGTTCTTGGATCCACCTCCCACCTCGTACTTCTTCAGGAATGGGTCGTTATCGACCCAGAGTGGGTCGGTAGGCTCCTCTTTAGGCGTGTCTCCATCGAACTTGCTCGCTTCTGTACTCAGGGAGGGGTCGTTACCGAGCCATGGTGGGTCGGTAGGCTCCTCAGTACTACAACTAGCCACTTCACTTATGGGCGAATTGAAATGGAATTCAACCTTCTCTTCTCCAAAATCAAATGTGAGAAGTCCTTTTCTGACATCTACTCACGCCCTTGCGGTGGCTAAAAATGGTCTGCCTAGAATGATTGGCACCGCAGGGTCTTCAGACATATCTAGCACAATGAAGTCGTTTGGAACAAAGAATTTTCCAACTCGGACAAGAACATCGTCAATGACTCCAATTGCTTTTACAGAAGATCCATCCGCCATGTAGAGTTTCATCTTGACAGGCTCTAGTGGTCCCATGTTAGCTTTTAACCAGATGGGAAGAGGAAGCAAACTAGCACTGGCTCCCAAATCACATAAAGCTTTAAATTTGTGGTCGCCTATGCCAATCGTGATGGCAAATCTCCCTGGGTCTGCAACTTTTTCTGGTAGAGCTATTGATCTGACTTCATCTTGCATCTCTGTAATAGACCTTTTCCTGCTAAGAATATCCTTCAAAAATTTTGTGTAAGCCGGCATTTCGCTTAGGGCGTCAGCGAATGGGATGGAAATATATGTCCTGAAGAATCTTCACGAAACGCTTGAACCTACTCTCAGTAGAGTCCATAGATTTCTTAGTTGGAAATGGAAGAGATTTCATCATTCTCGGAACCAAGTTGGGCTCGAGAGGTGAGAGTACCGGGTCGACACTAGGGTCGTTTGGTGTCCTTGGCAGGTCGTTACCGACCCTGATGGGGTCGTTAACTACCCTGGAATAGAGAGGAAGGCTCGTATTAGTAGACTTACCTGGGTTAGGGTCGTTAGATACCCTCGGAGCCTCGTCACCCTGGTATGCGGGCTCGGTATTTGCCCTCGCTGGCTCGTTACCGAGCTGGGTTGTGACGTCCTCTTCCTTCTCGTCCTCAGCTTGGACTCTCTTCGGCAATGTCTTCACGCTTCTAAGGTGTACCGCTGTTATTTGGCCTCTAGGGTTCTCCTCGGGGCGGCCCGGGAGTTGCCCTTATGGTCTTGGAATCCGTGCAGTTAGGTCCCCCAGTTGGGAATCAACACTCCTCTTCCAAATATCGAACACTCCCCATCTTTTATCTTGTCGGTCCAGTTTGGCTTGAACTTCATCAACTTTGTTGTTCACTCCGTTAATGCTTTCCTTTATCTCCTGAACCCATGATGGTGGCCCTTGATAGTCCGGAGGTTGGTAAGGAGGAACCCTTTGTTCTTGTTGAGAAGGTTGGCTCCATTGGTCATATGCATAATTGCCCCAGGTGGGCTGATTGTAATTCCTCCATGCATAAAAAGTATCACCTTGGTTCCTATATGGGCCCCACATGTAATTATCCTCTTCATATGCCTTAACAGCTATGGTTTCCCTTTCTCTCAGGATCTCCTCTATCTCTAAACAGAGTTCAACAATCTGCTTTGCTAGTTCTTCATGTGTAGCCATGACTTTGTTTGCTCGACGACCTTCAGCTGGCATACACTATAAGCAAAAACAAAAAACGAAATCAAAAAGCAAAAACGGGGTCTCAGACAAGGTCGGTAACGAATCTGGGAGGTCGATAACTAGCCTGGAGTGATCCCGTAAAAACCGAAACTAGAAAGAAAGACACAACTACCTGTCGACAGGGTAGTTACCGAGCTTGGGTAGGGTCGGTAACGACTCGACAGTGGCCTAGAAACTAAACAAAAAAAACACAGAAACTTGGTTACCCAGCAGGGTCGGTACCGACCCTGGGGGGGTCATTACCGACTCGGCGGAGTCCCAAAAAACGTAAAAAGAACAAAACTTGGCACTATTGAAATCTCCCCGGCAACGGCGCCAATTTGTTGAAGGGTATTCTTGACAACAAATAAATTTATAATCAAGACCCCGCTGTTGTATAGAAGAGTCAGGTTCGTCCGCAGGGAGAAAGTCCTTGCTAAGTTCTATTACTTCTCACGCAAGCAATCAACAAATCTAGGGTTTTTATCAAGTAAGAGAGAGATTCTAAGGTAAAGGTATCACCACAACAATAATCATGCAATGCTAACGCTATGAAACATAAAGATCATGCTTTTATCACATAAAGGCGTCAACTTTCGTCAACTTTAACCAAGTAAATCAATAAACTTTCGCTAAATCAATAAACTTACTATTTAACCTCTTCTACTTCAACTAGGATAGATCTGCTTTCGCTTCAAAACCCTAATTTGACTATTCTGATCCAAGGTTTCTGCTTTCGCTTCAACTATGAATGAAAAATTCCTTTCAACTTTCATTTCAAGGATTTAGAACAAGAGAATAGATTCATGCAATAAAAACAATCAAGACATGATCATAAACAAGCATGCACAACCATTGTTGGGTTTAACCCCAACCTTAGAGAGAAAGACTACTCACAAAGCATGATTGAAAACAACTGAATTAAATAAAATAGAAAGCTTACAACCGAATTCAAAACAATAGTTCTTCTCCAATCCACAATCTCGTCCCCCTCTCACATGCCTCTCTCCTCCCCTTACTTGCCCTCCAAGGCAATTGATTTTTCTTTCTTTTAACAAAGGGTAGACAAGAGTATTTATAGAGAAACTATTCTATCTTAAATCTATCTCTAAGGAAACAAATCTATCTTAAATCTATCTCTAAGGAAATAAATATCTTCTAATAAAATATATCTCTTCTATCTATCTAATAACATAATAAAAACTTACTAAACTAAAGATTAAAAGATAAAAGATAAAAGATAGAAGTCTTCAATTAAACACCAACTCGGATCTCGTTGCTCCTCACGGCGCCTCGTTAACGACCCTGACAGGGTCGAACACAACCTTGAGTAAAACTTGCGTAGAAGATTCGTTACAACTCCGTTTGACTCGATTCTTTTTCCTATGTTCTTGTAACGAAATTCTCTATCTCTTTCCAAGCTCAAACTTGATCTTCAATGAATTTACTTGAGCACTTAATCTTCATTTTCACTTCACTCTTGAGTGCTATCTTCACCGGATTTCCTCCTTTCTTCAAAATAATGCTCCAAATAGCTTCTAAAAACCTACAAAACACCACAAAAGCTTATGTAGACTCCATACCTTAAGAAAGTACAAAAACCTACACAAATGACTCAAAACAAAACACAAAACTAAAGAAAAAGACTCAGAAGACACAAAAACACACCCTAAAAACATGACTAAAAAGGCGGACATCAATGATCCATGAGCTCCTCCTTGATCTTGTCAAGCATTGCCCTAGAATGTTCTCGAGCGATGCGCCAATAATAGAGCGTCGTGCCTTGACTCGGCTCCTTAGCGCCTCGGACACCGGCCTTGGATATGTGTCCAAATGAAGACTCCCCCTTGTTGTGAAAATTGGACTTGTCTTTAGGGATGGAATCTTCACTCAAATCATGGGGCTATGACTCGGTAGATGGAATCACACCACACAACTAACCCGTCTTCAACTGGATGGATCGTCCTCGTCCGAACTTGGAATTGAGTGATTCTAATTGGAGAAGTTCGATCTCGGAGTCTAGTTTAATCCCTCAAAATTTCAGACCTAGATGATGAGTGGATTGCAAGATATGTCGATTTTGCTGAGGTGGTGCAGAAACCACCGAGATGGATGATGGATCGAAATGGGGAGAACAAGGGGATATGGATGCTTGACAACTTGGATATGACTCACCAAGCTCTCAAACAAACTAAGATGATCAAATTGTCGGATATTACTCAGCAACAACTTGAACAACGAGAATTGAATGAACGAAATACAAGAACAAGAACTTGAATTGAAATTGCAAGGGAAAGTAAGCAACAAGAGAGTATTTTCGTCCAATCTCCAACAACAAAGGGTGAGGGGGCCCATATAACCTAGAAAGCAACCTCACAAATTTATCCCCTTCACTTAACGAAATTACAAAAATTAACCCGAAATCCCGGTAACCTGGAAAGCAACCTCACAAAGTTAGCCCCTTCACTTAAGGAAATTACAAAAATTAACCCCAAAATCCCGAAAACTTATAAAGTGTCCTTAACCGTAAAAAAAGTCACTTGTCGGAACATAAGTCAAAAGGAGACTCCATACTTCTTCTTTGTAAACCTTTGGAAACTTATGATCCATGAGCTCCTCCATTATCTTGTCAAGCATTGCCCTAGCATGTTCTCGAGTGATGCGCCAATAATAGAGCGTCGTGCCTTGACTCGGCTCCTTAGCGCCTCGGACACCGGCCTTGGATATGTGTCCAAATGAAGACTCCCCCTTGTTGTGCAAATTGGACTTGTCTTTAGGGATGGAATCTTCACTCAAATCATGGGGCTATGACTCGGTAGATGGAATCAGACCACACAACTAACCCATCTTCAATTGGCAGGATCGTCGCCAAACTCGGAATTGAGTGATTCCAATTCGATAAGTTCGATCTCTGAGTCTAGTTTAATCCCTCAAAATTTCAGACCTAGATGATGAGTGGATTGAAAGATATGTCGATTTTACTGAGGGGGTGCAGAAACCACCGAGATGGATGATGGATCAAAATAGGGAGAACAAGGGGATATGGATGCTTGACAACTTGGATATGACTCACCAAGCTCCCAAACAAACTAAGATGCTCAAATTGTCGGATATTACTCACGAACAATGATATACACAATTATATTGTGTATTTAGGAGGAGTTTTAGCATGACTTTATGGTGTTTTTAGGTATTTTATATGCTATCTACAGCTAGGAAGTCGAAGACCCGAAGATACATATTATTGGAGTTTTTAGAGCTGAATTGAAGAGAAGATGAAGACCGGCGTTTTGCTGCTGGCGGCACCCGCCGCCAGACCGGCGGCACCCGCCGCCCCTGCCAACGCGGAGATCTATTGAGCGACACGTGTTTTATTTCCATTGGTTCTTCCTATGTCAGCTTTGATCCGAGATATATGTATTTTTGGATAGACTTTTTATACCTAGTTTGATATATTAGGTTTTAGAGAGTTGCATCTCTCATTCATACATTATTATCGTATTTTCTATTCAGAGTTTTTAGCCTTTCATGGAGAAGTAAGCCCTTTTGCTTAGTCAGACAGTTTGAAGCTTCGCTTTGACTTTCAGTTGTGAGATTTCTACTCTTTATCTATTGCATGGAATTATTTTACTCTCTTGATTGAATTGTTTATGTGATTGATTTCAACAATTTCTAGGGTTGTTGTTATTAAATCTCAATTGCTATATCTAGAGAAATTACTGGTTGAGTTTCTCTATTTCATAGTAGCAAACTACATTGTTGTACTAGTATCTGGTTGTGCTAGTCTATTGTAGAAGAGAGTTAAATTGCATTCTAGTATAAAAGCTGGTTGTTTTATGCTGGATTTGTATCCTGATTATATTCCTATTCTTCATGCTGCTTTTGAATTGAATCTTGATAGTTTCAGGGTTATTCAATTAGTTAGGATTGATAGTATCTGGTTGTGCTATTAATTATCTTTGAAAAGGAATTGGAATTCCATATGCATGCGATATTGAGTGAATCGATGATCAACTTGTCATACGAATGTGGATCTTTGGTTAACTAAGTGTTTCCTTAAATTGATAAAAACCCAAACTTTATTTGCTTTGCTAGTTTTTTGCATGCTCAATAGTTAGTTTAGTTCTAAAAACCCTTTTACTTTACTTGACACAAAATTTACATAGAAAGATAAATCTCCTCCCTGTGGATTCGACCCTTACTTCCCTAAGACTACAGTCTTTAGGTTGTTAGGACTCTTTTGTATAGTCGTGATTTGCACGACCATTTCACGCCTATCAAATTGGCGCCGTTGTCGGGAAGGCAATAATTGTCTTTTGTGTAATTTTTGTGCCAATTTTGGTGTGAACCTTTCTTATGGTTCACACCCGTGCTACTAATAATTCACCACTTGTTTTTGATCCAAAAATTGAACGAACTCTTTTCAGAACTCGTCGAGTTGTTCGTGCACTACTGCAAAGAATCCGAACAATGGGTGATCGAGTTTGACAGCTCTTAATCTAAATCAGCCTACGCGTGCAGTGCAATTCCCAGCCCTTGGTGATGGGGTGAAGTTTGAGCTCAAGACAAGAGTAGTCCATTTACTCCCAAAATTCAACGGAACACTACTTGAGGATCCCATTCAACATCTTGATGAGTTCCTTGATGTTTGCACCAGCATGTGTCCCTCTGATATTACTGAAGAACAGATGAGGCTGAGAGCGTTTTCTTTTTCTCTGAAGGAATCCGCTAAAGACTGGTATCATGCTCTACCCCCTGGAAGCGTTACTACTTGGGTGAACTTGAAGAAGTTGTTTCTGGACAAATACTTCCATGCAATCAAGTCCAATCAAATCAAGAAGCAGATCTGTAACATAGAGCAATTCCCCAACGAGTCGCTTTATGAATATTTTGAGCGCTTCAGGAAGCTGGTAAAGAGCTGTCCCTACCATGGTTATGCTAATCATGATCTTATTCTTTATCTCCATGGAGGACTCTGTGAGGAAGACAGGCGATTGGTCAATTCCTCTTGTGGTGGAAACATCATGAAAAGAACCTATGATGAGGCTCTAGACATCTTTTCTACGTTGGCTGATGAATCTAGGCAATACACTGGAAGAGGTTCTAAAAACTTGTCAGCCGCCAACTCTCACTCTAAAATCGATCAAGCTGACTTTGATGTGCTGAAAGAAGAAGTGAGGCGGTTGAAGCTGAAGGATACTGCTCAACAGGTTAAGGCGTGTGGAATATGTAATGACGCCTTTCATCCGACTGATTCATGTCCTACACTACAAGAGGAAGTGAATGCAGTTGGAGGGTATCAAATGAAGCCAAGAAATGACCCCTATTCAAACACCTATAACCCTGGCTGGAAAGATCATCAGAACTTTAGGTGGAGAGAGACTGAGTCAAAGCAGCAACAAGATCAGTTTCAACAAGTTAAGCCATATGTGCCAAGGCCTCAAGGACAGAATCACAATGCCGCTACTTCTTTGGACGATATGATGAAGATGTTGGTGCAAAGTAATCTCACTCTTCAAAATAATATGGGTCAACATCAAAATAGTATGGCTCAACTGACTCAAAATCAAACGAAGTTCCAAGATACTACATTAGCCAGCATTCACAACCTGGAACGACAGATGAGTCAAATCTCTGAAGTTGTAAGCAAACTGGAAGCAAGAGATTCGGGTAAACTTCCTTCTCAAACAGAAATCAACCCGAATATTCGTAATGTCAGTGCTGTCACTTTGAGGAGTGGGAAACAACTTGAAGGCGGAATAGTGGAAGAATCTGTCGAAGACGACGGCGGCGACCTCCGCCAGGATAGCGACACCCACCGCCAAAGGGAGCTTAGCTACGGCAATTTGGAATTAATTAGCTGCGACCAAAAATTAATTGGCGGCACCCGCCGCCAGGACAGCGGCACCCGCCGCCAGGACAGCGGCACCCGCCGCCAAGACGGCGTCGCCCGCCGCCACGGTGAAGATCCGCCGCCAACTTTTTCCGAAATAAGCGGGTACCGCCGCCCTTCTGATGGCAGTCGCCGCCTATCTGCTGAAGCCTCCAATGAAGACAGATCTCAACCTCTCCCTGAATGGAAGCCAGTTGCCCCGCTTCCATCTGCATTAAAGCGTACAGAGCCTCTGAAGCAGGACAAAGACATGTTCGAGATGTTCAGAAACGTTGAGGTCAACATTCCTCTCCTTAACTTGATCAAGTCAGTCCCACGCTATGCAAAGTTCTTGAAGCAAATGTGCACTACAAAGCGGATTCAGGACAAAAACAGCAAAGAAAAGGTGAAGGTAAGCGAGCATGTTTCAGCTGTGTTCCAAAAACGCTTACCTAAGAAGTGCAGAGATCCAGGTATGTTTACTATCCCTATTACAATTGGAGGTACTAAAGTTGACAATGCCATGCTAGATTTGGGTGCTTCCATTAATGTAATGCCTTCTACTCTCTGTGAATCTCTGAAACTTGGACCTATGCATGCCACTAATATCTCTATTCAACTAGCTGATAGGTCTAATGTTCGTCCCATAGGTTTTGTAGAGGACGTTTTGGTTATGGTTGATGATCTCACTTTTCCTGCTGATTTCTATGTGCTCAAAATGGAACATGGTGATCATGCAATCCCTATTCTGTTAGGGAGACCTTTTCTGAAAACTACCAATACTAAAATCAATGTGAGCACTGGCTCTTTAACCATGGAATTTGATGGTCAAATCATTAATTATAATATTTATGAAGCCATGAAATATCCTTCTGATGATCACTCTGTCTATGCTATTGATATGCTTGAGCCTGTGGTACAAGATGTTTTTGATGAAAATCAACTAGATGATGTGCAATCTATTATTGTTGATTCTAGTTTGGATTTTACTTTATCAACTGATATACAGGAGATTGTAAACGAGATGGATGCTTATTATAAGCTTCCTCTTGAGCCACTTGGAAAAACTCCTTTACCATTAACCCTGCCTAGGGAAAAGCTTATGCCCTCTGTTGTGCAGGCACCGGTGATTGAGTTAAAACAACTCCCGGACCACCTCAAGTATGTATTCCTTGGAGACAAGGAGACATTACCAGTGATCATCTCCAACAAGCTTACAAAAGATCAAGAAAGCAGACTAGTAGCAATTCTAAGAGAATACAAGACAGCAATCGGTTGGACCATTGCTGACATCAAAGGAATTAGCCCCAACACTTGCATGCATCATATACTGCTAGAAGGAGAAGAGAAGCCATCTAGACAACCACAGAGGCGTTTAAATCCACCTATGATGGAGGTGGTGAAGAAAGAAGTTCTGAAACTCTTGCAAGCAGGTATGATTTTCCCTATCTCTGACAGCAAGTGGGTTAGCCCCTCACAGGTTGTACCAAAGAAAGGAGGAATTACAGTGGTGGAGAATCAACAAGGAGAATTGGTCCCTACAAAACTGCAGACAGGCTATAGAGTTTGCATTAATTACCGCAAGTTGAATGTAGTGACTAGGAAGGATCACTTCCCCCTTCCTTTCATTGATCAGATGCTTGAGAGATTGGCAGGCAGAGCATTTTATTGCTTTCTAGATGGGTATTCAGGCTACTTTCATATAGCCATTGCCCCTGAAGATCAAGCAAAGACAACTTTCACTTGTCTGTTTGGCACTTTTGCCTACCGTCGGATGCCATTTGGGTTGTGCAATGCCCCTGGGACCTTCCAAAGGTGTATGGTAAGCATCTTTTCTGAGTACATTGAGAATTTCATTGAGGTATTCATGGATGATTTTACTGTACATGGGGATAATTTTGATGCATGCCTAAATCACTTAACTTTGGTACTTGCTAGATGTGTTGACACTAATTTAGTGCTTAATTCGGAAAAGTGTCACTTCATGGTAGAGCAGGGTATTGTACTTGGTCATATAGTTTCAGCTAGGGGTATTGAGGTCGATAAGGCAAAGGTTGAAGTAATTCAATCTTTGCCCTATCCTACTAATGTGCGCGAAGTTCGTTCTTTTTTAGGCCATGCAGGTTTCTACCGCAGGTTTATTAAGGACTTCTCCAAGATTTCAGCACCCCTGTGCGAACTGTTGAAGAAAGAAATGATGTTTGAGTTCACAACTGAGTGTGAGGCAGCCTTTGATGATCTTAAGGCTCGCTTGACAAGTGCCAATTATTCAGGCTCCTGATTGGTCCAAGCCCTTTGAAATAATGTGTGATGCTAGTGATTATGCGGTGGGGGCTGTGCTAGGACAAAAGGAAGCCAAAGCTTCTCATTTGATTCAATATGCATCAATGACCCTGAATGGTGCACAGAGGAACTACTCTACTACAGAAAAGGAGATGCTTGCAGTGGTATTTGCACTTGAGAAGTTCAGACCTTACCTCCTTGGAACAAAGGTCATCATATATACTGATCATGCTGCCCTGAGATACCTACTAACAAAGAAGGAAGCAAAGCCAAGATTGATTCGGTGGGTCCTATTGCTCAGTGAATTTGATATTGAGATCAAGGACAAGAAGGGTGCTGAAAATCTAGTGGTTGATCACCTCAGCAGAGTTATTCAAGAAGAAAGCACCCCTCAAAATCAGATTCAAGCAAGCTTTCCGGATGAGTCCTTGTTCAAGTTGAGCACCATAGAGCCATGGTATGCAGACTTGGTGAACTTCCTTAGCACAGGTGAATTCCCTCAACCTTTCAACAAAGCTCAGAGGGACAGACTACGCAGTACAGCTAGATTTTTTGTCTGGGATGACCCCTATCTTTGGAAGCACTGCTCTGACCGGGTAATCCGCCGTTGCATTCCAGAAAATGAGGTACATTCTCTCCTTACACTTTGTCATTCTGGAGCATGTGGGGGACATTTTTGGGTTCAAAGAACTGCTAGGAAAGTACTTGATGTAGGATTTTGGTGGCCTACCATCTTTAAAGATGCACACAACTACTGTAAATCCTGTGACAGGTGCCAATGAGTTGGAAACATGTCCAGTAGGGATGAAATGCCCCAAACTAGTTTAATTTTTTGTGAAATATTTGATGTTTGGGGTATTGATATTATGGGACCTTTACCAAACTCTAGTGGTAATATATATATTTTGCTTGCGGTGGACTACATTTCCAAGTGGGTGGAAGCGAAGGCCACCAGAACTGATGATTCCAAAGTTGTTGCAGATTTCTTCAAGTCCCATATTTTCAACAGGTTTGGAATTCCCAAGGCTCTTATAAGTGATAGGGGAACTCACTTTTGTAATAGGACAATTACTGCCCTGTTAAAGAAGTATCATGTCAACCAAAGAGTTTCTACTGCCTATCATCCTCAAACAAATGGCCAAGCTGAAGTATCAAACAGGGAGATTAAATCTATTCTGGAGAAGACGGTGTCTCCCAGCAGAAAAGATTGGAGCCAAAGGCTTGATGATGCATTATGGGCCTACAGGACAGCTTACAAAACACCTATTGGTATGTCACCTTTTAGGTTGGTTTTTGGTAAGGCATGTCACCTCCCAGTGGAGTTGGAACACAAGGCATATTGGGCTATCAAGAAGTGCAATTTACAACTTGAAGAAGCTGGGGAGCTTAGAAAGCTCCAATTACAGGAGTTGGAGGAGGCCAGGATTGAAGCTTATGATAATGCTATTCACTATAAAGAGCGGACTAAGGCTTGGCATGACAAAAATATATTGAGAAAAGACTTCACAGCTGGTGACAAAGTCCTTCTATTTCAGTCCCGCCTTAGACTCTTTCCAGGCAAGCTAAGATCCCGTTGGGCAGGGCCTTATGTGATTGCTCAAGTCTTTCCCCATGGAGCAATTGAGCTTTATGATTCCAAAACTCATGCTTTATTCAAAGTAAACGGTCAAAGAGTGAAGAAGTATCATGAGGGATTTACCAAGGACACAATTGAGGAGGCTGTCCTAACAAAGCCCGACGCTGAAGACTGATGAATTGGCATTACGTCGAGCCACGACGTTAAATAAGGCGCTTGTCGGGAGGCAACCCGGCCTAGGTACTTTCTTTCATATTGTTTTCTAGCTTAGTTGTTTTTTTCGGTTTTCCGTTATTTTGTGTGGACTAACCTGCAGGACGGAGCAAAGGAGGACAACGTAATTGGCGGCGACCGCCGTAAGCACGGCGGCACCCGCCGCCATTTATTTTTTTTCATGATTTTAGCTACCAAGTGGCAGTGGTGACCGCCACCACTCCAGCGGCGACCGTCGTAAGCACGGCGTCACCCGTCGCCCAATTCGCGGCGCCCGCCGCCCCTTCCGTACAGGTTATCCATTTCTTCCTTTAAAAATAAAAAAAAATTTAAAAAAAAAAATTAAAAAAAAGTGGGTGTTGGTGAGTTAAAAAACAGATAGAGGGCAAAAAGAGGTCATAAGAAAAAAATCAAAGAGTGGAAAAAGAGAGTTTCTTGAAGGAAACCAAAGAGAGGAGGGGAAGAACAACTTGAAGATCAGATCTACACCAAATCCGACATGATCCGAGAAAACCTTCGTCGTCTTTGGGACCTCCAGCCCCGTCGCTCGCCTCGCTGCCTCCTTCACTTCATTCCACGCGGCGACCGCCGCAAATCTGCACAGCTTTTTCGAAGAAACTCGAGGCGGCACCCACCGCCAAGAACGCGGCACCCACCGTCAAGAACTTCGAGCCCGCCGCCAGTCCTACTGCCCGCCGCTTCCTTTTTCCGGGTATATCTGACAATTTGCTCCTCTTTTCTGCACATTTCGAGTTCATACTGTTGATTATGAGTTCTAGGAAGCGTGCTATGAGTTCTAGATCCGCCACCTCCGAGATCCATGAGGCTCGGAGGAAGATTATTGAGGGACGGGAAATCGTGTCTACTTTATTTTTTGATCCCGTTACTATGAGGCAGCTAGGATTGGAGAGTTGTACTAGGCAGATGTTGACCCATGCTGGATTGGGTAATTTTTTCTTTAAGAGTGCTCCCACATTCTCGGCCTGGAGTAGGGAGTTTCTGATTACTTTAGAGGATGACCATGAGAATGGGAGAATTTCTTTTCAGCTAGGAGGTTCAGTATATGTATTGACTTATGCTAGCCTTGAGGAGGCATTTGGTATTTCCAGGTAGCCCTCTGACTCTGCCCTTTGGAATGCTACTGAGGATGAGTTGATTTTCTGGTATGGGACTACAGGTTTTCCTTCTTATGATCCCATAGGGGGGGGGGGAAAGAATTACAAGTGGTCTCATCCTTGCCTGCGTATTTGTCATAAGATAATTAGGATGACTTCTTATGGCCAAACTGAGGCAAACAAGGTCTCTTACACTGATTTAGAGACTATGTGGAGTTTCACACCATCATGCGATCTTATCAGAGACTGGAGACCTCAGTTCCTTGCTTGTTGCAAGAAGTGCAGGGGTCAGAAGAAGTGCAAGATTGGTATTGGTGGGATGATTTCTATTTTGGGGGAGTTCTTGAACATTCCTTTTCCTCCAGCATCTCAGCGACTATCTCCTACCTTTACTTGTGATATTAGGCATCTGAGGAATGCTGGATATCTTTCTGAGGATAGAGGCAGATTTTATTATTTATTTGGTCCACCCACGGGTATTTCTAGGATTTTGTTGCCTATTGCTGAGTTGCCCTTTGGACCTGAGTATCATCATTTTGATCTGCGTCAGTTATCCGTGCGGGTTAGAGGTTCTGGTCCTTCTACTTCTGCTGCTCCACAGGCAGTCCCACCATCTGCTCCACCGACTATTCCAGAGACTTTTCCTCAGGACAACACAGTTATGCATGGGGATGTTCCTGGTATGAGTAATTCTGCTACTTCTGGAGTTGACACTGGTTTGAGCTGACAGGATGATATGATGCGCCTGATGCGTCAGCTTTCCGTCCGTCAGGATGAGATGTTTACTCAGCAGTCTGCTTTGTCTACTTCTATAGACCGGATCCATCAGTTCCATCAGGATCAGTCTCAGTTTTTCCAACAGCAGACTAGCTATTTTCAGCAGCAGGCTCAGTTTTTCCAGGGAGTGTGGCCTGCTTATCCCTCATATCCTGATTATCCACCGTATCCACCACCACCATCTGATCAATAGTGGTATTATTCTTTACTTCCCCTTTATTTTATCTTGTCTTTACTACATTGAGGACAATGTGTGTTTTAAGTGTGGGGGAGTTGGAATTATATTATTATTGATATGCTATAAAAAAAAATTTAAAATTAAAAAAAAGAGCCATAAAAATTGAAAAAAGGCAAATAAAATCCTGGGATAGGCTGAAAACCCGAAAGGGCGGTCTAGGTAATAAGCAGGTAATCTGGCAGGCACTAGGCATTGGCAAAAATAGATTCCGAGTGGTGTGAGTTGGTGAGTCCATTATTGAAAATTGAAATGAGAGTGTTAGGTGAAAACCTGAAAAGGCGCCTAAGCAAAATGAGTGAAAGAAAAAAGAGTGTTTTAGGACTATCTTTTTATCGGCGTAGGCGACATAAGAAGTGGAGTATAGGAGTGTTTTGGGTAGGTTTTCACTTGGAGGTATAAGGTGTAGATTTATGGAGATTTTCACTCTCTTTATTGGTGTTTTTGATGGACTTATTAGTGGTTAGTTTTTGGTGGATTGATGTTTGATGTTTTGATAGATATTGAGGATTGTTTAGTAGTTTGAGTTGAGCATGAGGTTGATTTGAGGTTGATGATGATTTGCTCTTTCGTGTTGATGTTGAGTATGGTGGGGTAGTTAGAGCTTATTTGCTATATGTGTTGTTGTGTAGGTTGGGTGTTGAGCTTGCATAAGAATGCTTTTATGAGTGATAGTTTTCAGAGTCACTCAGGGACGAGTGAGATTCAAGTGTGGGGGAGTTTAATATACACAATTATATTGTGTATTTAGGAGGAGTTTTAGCATGACTTTATGGTGTTTTTAGGTATTTTATATGCTATCTACAACTAGGAAGAAGAAGACCCGAAGATACATATTATTGGAGTTTTTAGAGCTGAATTGAAGAGAAGATGAAGACCGGCGTTTTGCTGCCGGCGGCACCCGCCGCCCCTGCCAACGCGGAGATCTATTGAGCGACACGTGTTTTATTTCCATTGGTTCTTCCTATGTCAGCTTTGATCCGAGATATATGTATTTTTGGATAGACTTTTTAGACCTAGTTTGATATATTAGGTTTTAGAGAGTTGCATCTCTCATTCATACATTATTATCGTATTTTTTATTCAGAGTCTTTAGCCTTTCATGGAGAAGTAAGCCCTTTTGCTTAGTCAGACAGTTTGAAGCTTCGCTTTGACTTTCAGTTGTGAGATTTCTACTCTTTATCTATTGCATGGAAATATTTTACTCTCTTGATTGAATTGTTTATGTGATTGATTTCAACAATTTCTAGGGTTGTTGTTATTAAATCTCAATTGCTATATCTAGAGAAATTACTGGTTGAGTTTCTCTATTTCATAGTAGCAAACTACATTGTTGTACTAGTATCTGGTTGTGCTAGTCTATTGTAGAAGAGAGTTAAATTGCATTCTAGTATAAAAGCTGGTTGTTTTATGCTAGATTTGTATCCTGATTATAATCCTATTCTTCATGCTGCTTTTGAATTGAATCTTGATAGTTTCAGGGTTATTCAATTAGTTAGGATTGATAGTATCTGGTTGTGCTATTAATTATCTTTGAAAAGGAATTGGAATTCCATATGCATGCGATATTGAGTGAATCGATGATCAACTTGTCATACGAATGTGGATCTTTGGTTAACTAAGTGTTTCCTTAAATTGATAAAAACCCAAACTTTATTTGCTTTGCTAGTTTTTTGCATGCTCAATAGTTAGTTTAGTTCTAAAAACCCTTTTACTTTACTTGACACAAAATTTACATAGAAAGATAAATCTCCTCCCTGTGGATTCGACCCTTACTTCCCTAAGACTACAGTCTTTAGGTTGTTAGGACTCTTTTGTATAGCCGTGATTTGCACGACCATTTCACACCTATCAAATAATTTGAACAACGAGAATTGAACGAACGAAATACAAGAAAAAGAACTTGAATTGAAATTGCAAGGGAAAGTAAGCAACAAGAGAGTATTTTCGTCCAATCTCCAGCAACAAAGGGTGAGGGGGCCGACCATATAACCTAGAAAGCAACCTATCAAAGTTAGCCTCTTCACTTAAGGAGATTACAAAAATTAACCCGAAATCCCGAAAACTTATAAAGTGTCCTTAACCGTAAAAAAAGTCACTTGTCGGAACATAAGTCAAAAGGAAACTCCAAACTTCTTCTTTGTAAACCTTTGGAAACTTAAGATCCATGAGCTCCTCCTTGATCTTGTCAAGCATTGCCCTAGCATGTTCTCGAGTGTTGCGCCAATAATAGAGCGTCGTTCCTTGACTTAGCTCCTTAGCGCCTCGGACACCGGCCTTGGATATGTGTCCAAATGAAGACTCCCCCTTGTCGTGCAAATTGGACTTGTCTTTAGGGACGGAATCTTCACTCAAATCATGGGGCCATGACTCGGTAGATGGAATCACACCACGTAACTAACCCGTCTTCAACTGGCTGAATATCCTCGTACAAACTCGGAATGGAGTGATTCAAATTCGAGAAGTTTGATCTCTGAGTCTAGTTCAATCCCTCAAAATTTCAGACCTAGATGATGAGTGGATTGAAAGATATGTCGATTTTACTGAGGGGGTGCAGAAACCACCGAGATGGATGATGGATCGAAATGGGGAGAACAAGGGGATATGGATGCTTGACAACTTGGATATGACTCACCAAGCTCTCAAATAAACTAAAATGCTCAAATTGTCGGATATTACTCGCCAACAACTTGAACAACGAGAATTGAACGAACGAAATACAAGAACAAGAACTTGAATCGAAATTGCAAGGGAAAGTAAGCAACAAGTGAGTATTTTCGTCCAATCTCCAGCAACAAAGGATGAGGGGGCCCATATAACCTAGAGAGCAACCTCACAAATTTAGCCCCTTCACTTAAGGAAATTACAAAAATTAACCCGAAATCCCGAAAACTTATAAAGTGTCCTTAACCGTAAGAAAAGTCACTTGTCGGAACATAAGTCAAAAGGAGACTCCGAACTTCTTCTTTGTAAACCTTTGGAAACTTATGATCCATGAGCTCCTCCTTGATCTTGTCAAGCATTGCCCTAGCATGTTCTCGAGTGACGCGCCAATAATAGGGCGTCGTGCCTTTACTCGACTCCTTAGAGACTCGAACACCGACCTTGGATATGTGTCCAAATGAATACTCCCCCTTGTTGTGAAAATTGGACTTGTCTTTAGGGATGGAATCTTCACTCAAATCATGGGGCTATGACTCGGTAGATGGAATCAAACCACAGAACTGACCTGTCTTCAATTGGCTGGATCATCGTCGTCCGAACACGGAATTGAGTTATTCCAATTCGAGAAGTTCGATCTCTGAGTCTAGTTTAATACCTCAAAATTTCAGACCTAGATGATGAGTGGATTGAAAGATATGTTGATTTTACCAAGGGGGTGCAGAAACCACCGAGATGGATGCTGGATCGAAATGGGGAGAACAAGGGGATATGGATGCTTGACAACTTGGATATGACTCACCAAGCTCTCAAACAAACTAATATGCTCAAATTGTCGGATATTACTCACCAACAACTTGAACAACGAGAATTGAACGAACGAAATACAAGAACAAGAACTTGAATTGAAATTGCAAGGGAAAGTAAGCAACAAGAGAGTATTTTCGTCCAATCTCCAGCAACAAAGGGTGAGGGAGCCGACCATATAACCTAGAACGCAACCTCACAAAGTTAGCCCCTTCACTTAAGGAAATTACAAAAATTAACCCAAAATGTCGAAAACCTATAAAGTGTCCTTAACCGTAAGAAAAGTCACTTGTTGGAACATAAGTCAAAAGGAGACTCCAAACTTCTTCTTTGTAAACCTTTGGAAACTTATGATCCATGAGCTCCTCCTTGATCTTGTCAAGCATTGCTCTAGCATGTTCTCGAGTGATGCGCCAATAATAGAGCGTCGTGCCTTGACTCGGCTCCTAAGCGCCTCGGACACCGGCCTTGGATATGTCTCCAAATGAAGACTCCCCCTGGCTGTGCAAATTGGACTTGTCTTTAGGGATGGAATCTTCACTCAAATCATTGGGCCATGACTCGGTAGATGGAATCACACCACACAACTAACCCATCTTCAACTGGATGGATCTTCCTCTTCCGAACTCGGAATTGCGTGATTCAATTCGAAAACTTCGATCTTTGAGTCTAGTTTAATCCCTCAAAATTTCAGACCTAGATGATGATTGGATTGAAAGATATGTCGATTTTACTGAGGGGGTGCAGAAACCACCGAGATGGATGATGGATCGAAATGGGGAGAACAAGGGGATATGGATGCTTGACAACTTGGATATGACTCAACAAGCTCTCAAACAAACTAAGATGCTCAAATTGTCGAATATTACTCACCAACAACTTGAACAACGAGAATTGAACGAATGAAATACAAGAACAAGAACTTGAATTGAAATTGCAAGGGAAAGTAAGCAACAAGAGAGTATTGTCGTCCAATCTCCAGCAACAAAGGGTGAGGGAGCCGACCATATAACCTAGAAAGCAACCTCACAAAGTAAGCCCCTTCACTTAAGGAAATTACAAAAATTAACCCAAAATGCCGAAAACCTATAAAGTGTCCTTAACCGTAAGAAAAGTCACTTGTTGGAACATAAGTCAAAAGGAGACTCCAAACTTCTTCTTTGTAAACCTTTGCAAACTTATGATCCATGAGCTCCTCCGATCTTTTCAAGCATTGCTCTAGCATGTTCTCGAGTGATGCGCCAATAATAGAGCGTCGTGCCTTGACACGGCTCCTTAGCGCCTCGGACACCGGCCTTGGATATGTGTCCAAATGAAGACTACCCCTTGTTGTGCAAATTGGACTTGTCTTTAGGGATGGAATCTTGACTCAAATCATGGGGCCATGACTCGGTAGATGGAATCACACCACACAACTAACCCGTCTTCAACTGGCTGGATCGTCCTCGTTCGAACTCGGAATTGAGTGATTCCAATTAGAGAAGTTCGATCTCTGAGTATAGTTTAATCCCACAAAATTTCAGACCTAGATGATCAGTGGAATGAAAGATAGATCGATTTTACTGAGGGGGTGCTGAAACCACCGAGATGGATGATGGATCGAAATGGGGAGAACAAGGGGATAAGGATGCTTGACAACTTGGATATTACTCACCAAGCTCTCAAACAAACTAAGATTCTCAAATTGTCGGATATTACTCACCAACAACTTGAACAACGAGAATTGAACGAACGAAAGACAAGAACAAGAACTGGAATTGAAATTGCAAGGGAAAGTAAGCAACAAGAGAGTATTTTCGTCCAATCTCCAACAACAAAGGGTGAGGGAGCCGACCATATAACCTAGAACGCAACCTCACAAAGTTAGCCCCTTCACTTAAGGAAATTACAAAAATTAACCCAAAATGCCGAAAACCTATAAAGTGTCCTTAACCGTAAGAAAAGTCACGTGTTGGAACATAAGTCAAAAGGAGACTCCAAACTTCTTCTTTGTAAACCTTTGGAAACTTATGATCCATGAGCTCCTCCTTGATCTTGTCAAGCATTGCTCTAGCATGTTCTCGAGTGATGCGCCAATAATAGAGCGTCGTGCCTTGACTCGGCTCCTAAGCGCCTCGGACACCGGCCTTGGATATGTCTCCAAATGAAGACTCCCCCTGGCTGTGCAAATTGGACTTGTCTTTAGGGATGGAATCTTCACTCAAATCATTGGGCCATGACTCGGTAGATGGAATCACACCACACAACTAACCCATCTTCAACTGGATGGATCTTCCTCTTCCGAACTCGGAATTGCGTGATTCAATTCGAAAATTTCGATCTTTGAGTCTAGTTTAATCCCTCAAAATTTCAGACCTAGATGATGATTGGATTGAAAGATATGTCGATTTTACTGAGGGGGTGCAGAAACCACCGAGATGGATGATGGATCGAAATGGGGAGAACAAGGGGATATGGATGCTTGACAACTTGGATATGACTCAACAAGCTCTCAAACAAACTAAGATGCTCAAATTGTCGAATATTACTCACCAACAACTTGAACAACGAGAATTGAACGAACGAAATACAAGAACAAGAACTTGAATTGAAATTGCAAGGGAAAGTAAGCAACAAGAGAGTATTTTCGTCCAATCTCCAGCAACAAAGGGTGAGGGAGCCGACCATATAACCTGGAAAGCAACCTCACAAAGTAAGCCCCTTCACTTAAGGAAATTACAAAAATTAACCCAAAATGCCGAAAACCTATAAAGTGTCCTTAACCGTAAGAAAAGTCACTTGTCGGAACATAAGTCAAAAGGAGACTCCAAACTTCTTCTTTGTAAACCTTTGGAAACTTATGATCAATGAGCTCCTCCTTGATCTTATCAAGCATTGCCCTAGCATGTTCTCGAGTGATGCGCCAATAATAAAGCGTCGTGCCTTGACTCGGCTCCTTAGCGCCTCGGACACCGGCCTTGGATATGTGTCCAAATGAAGAATCCCCCTTGTCATGCAAATTTGACTTGTCTTTAGGGATGGAATCTTCACTCAAATCATGGGGCCATGACTCGGTAGATGGAATCACACCATGCAACTAACCCGTCTTCAACTGGCTGGATATTCCTCGTACGAACTCGGAATTTAGTGATTCAAATTCGAGAAGTTCGATATCTGAGTCTAGTTTAATATCTCAAAATTTCAGACCTAGATGATGAGTGGATAGAACGATATGTCGATTTTACTGAGGGGTGCAGAAACCACCGAGATGGATGATGGATCGAAATGGGGAGAACAAGGGGATATGGATGCTTGACAACTTGGATATGACTCACCAAGCTCTCAAACAAACTAAGATGCTCAAATTGTCGGATATTACTCAACAACAACTTGAACAACGAGAATTGAACGAACGAAATACAAGAACAAGAACTTGAATTGAAATTGCAAGGGAAAGTAAGCAACAAGAGAGTATTTTCGTCCAATCTCCAGCAACAAAGGGTGAGGGAGCCGACCATATAACCTAGAAAGCAACCTCACAAAGTTAGCCCCTTCACTTAAGGAAATTACAAAAATTAACCCAAAATGTCGAAAACCTATAAAGTGTCCTTAACCGTAAGAAAAGTCACTTGTTGGAACATAAGTCAAAAGGAGACTCCAAACTTCTTCTTTGTAAACCTTTGGAAACTTATGATCCATGAGCTCCTCCTTGATCTTGTCAAGCATTGCTCTAGCATGTTCTCGAGTGATGCGCCAATAATAGAGCGTCGTGCCTTGACTCGGCTCCTAAGCGCCTCGGACACCGGCCTTGGATATGTCTCCAAATGAAGACTCCCCCTGGCTGTGCAAATTGGACTTGTCTTTAGGGATGGAATCTTCACTCAAATCATTGGGCCATGACTCGGTAGATGGAATCACACCACACAACTAACCCATCTTCAACTGGATGGATCTTCCTCTTCCGAACTCGGAATTGCGTGATTCAATTCGAAAACTTCGATCTTTGAGTCTAGTTTAATCCCTCAAAATTTCAGACCTAGATGATGATTGGATTGAAAGATATGTCGATTTTACTGAGGGGGTGCAGAAACCACTGAGATGGATGATGGATCGAAATGGGGAGAACAAGGGGATATGGATGCTTGACAACTTGGATATGACTCAACAAGCTCTCAAACAAACTAAGATGCTCAAATTGTCGAATATTACTCACCAACAACTTGAACAACGAGAATTGAACGAACGAAATACAAGAACAAGAACTTGAATTGAAATTGCAAGGGAAAGTAAGCAACAAGAGAGTATTTTCGTCCAATCTCCAGCAACAAAGGGTGAGGGAGCCGACCATATAACCTAGAAAGCAACCTCACAAAGTAAGCCCCTTCACTTAAGGAAATTACAAAAATTAACCCAAAATGCCGAAAACCTATAAAGTGTCCTTAACCGTAAGAAAAGTCACTTGTTGGAACATAAGTCAAAAGGAGACTCCAAACTTCTTCTTTGTAAACCTTTGCAAACTTATGATCCATGAGCTCCTCCGATCTTTTCAAGCATTGCTCTAGCATGTTCTCGAGTGATGCGCCAATAATAGAGCGTCGTGCCTTGACACGGCTCCTTAGAGCCTCGGACACCGGCCTTGGATATGTGTCCAAATGAAGACTACCCCTTGTTGTGCAAATTGGACTTGTCTTTAGGGATGGAATCTTGACTCAAATCATGGGGCCATGACTCGGTAGATGGAATCACACCACACAACTAACCCGTCTTCAACTGGCTGGATCGTCCTCGTTCGAACTCGGAATTGAGTGATTCCAATTAGAGAAGTTCGATCTCTGAGTATAGTTTAATCCCACAAAATTTCAGACCTAGATGATGAGTGGAATGAAAGATAGATCGATTTTACTGAGGGGGTGCTGAAACCACCGAGATGGATGATGGATCGAAATGGGGAGAACAAGGGGATATGGATGCTTGACAACTTGGATATTACTCACCAAGCTCTCAAACAAACTAAGATTCTCAAATTGTCGGATATTACTCACCAACAACTTGAACAACGAGAATTGAACGAACGAAAGACAAGAACAAGAACTGGAATTGAAATTGCAAGGGAATGTAAGCAACAAGAGAGTATTTTCGTCCAATCTCCAGCAACAAAGGGTGAGGGGGCCGACCATATAACCTAGAAAGAAACCTCATAAAGTTAGACCCTTCACTTAAGGAAATTACAAAAATTAAACCGAAATCCCGAAAACTTATAAAGTGTCCTTAACCGTAAAAAAAGTCACTTGTCGGAACATAAGTCAAAAGGAGACTCCAAACTTCTTCTTTGTAAACCTTTGGAAACTTATGATCAATGAGCTCCTCCTTGATCTTATCAAGCATTGCCCTAGCATGTTCTCGAGTGATGCGCCAATAATAAAGCGTCGTGCCTTGACTCGGCTCCTTAGCGCCTCGGACACCGGCCTTGGATATGTGTCCAAATGAAGAATCCCCCTTGTCATGCAAATTTGACTTGTCTTTAGGGATGGAATCTTCACTCAAATCATGGGGCCATGACTCGGTAGATGGAATCACACCATGCAACTAACCCGTCTTCAACTGGCTGGATATTCCTCGTACGAACTCGGAATTTAGTGATTCAAATTCGAGAAGTTCGATATCTGAGTCTAGTTTAATATCTCAAAATTTCAGACCTAGATGATGAGTGGATAGAACGATATGTCGATTTTACTGAGGGGTGCAGAAACCACCGAGATGGATGATGGATCGAAATGGGGAGAACAAGGGGATATGGATGCTTGACAACTTGGATATGACTCACCAAGCTCTCAAACAAACTAAGATGCTCAAATTGTCGGATATTACTCAACAACAACTTGAACAACGAGAATTGAACGAACGAAATACAAGAACAAGAACTTGAATTGAAATTGCAAGGGAAAGTAAGCAACAAGAGAGTATTTTCGTCCAATCTCCAGCAACAAAGGGTGAGGGAGCCGACCATATAACCTAGAAAGCAACCTCACAAAGTTAGCCCCTTCACTTAAGGAAATTACAAAAATTAACCCAAAATGCCGAAAAACTATAAAGTGTCCTTAACCGTAAGAAAAGTCACTTGTTGGAACATAAGTCAAAAGGAGACTCCAAACTTCTTCTTTGTAAACCTTTGGAAACTTATGATCCATGAGCTCCTGCTTGATCTTGTCAAGCATTGCTCTAGCATGTTCTCGAGTGATGCACCAATAATAGAGCGTCGTGCCTTGACACGGCTCCTTAGCGCCTCGGACACCGGCCTTGGATATGTGTCCAAATGAAGACACCCCCTTGTTGTGCAAATTGGACTTGTCTTTAGGGATGGAATCTTCACTCAAATCATTGGGCCATGACTCGGTAGATGGAATCACACCACACAACTAACCCGTCTTCAACTGGATTGGTCGTCCTCGTCCGAACTCGGAATTGAGTGATTCCAATTAGATAAGTTCGATCTCTGAGTATAGTTTAATCCCACAAAATTTCAGACCTAGATGATGAGCGGAATGAAAGATATGTCGATTTTACTGAGGGGGTGCTGAAACCACCGAGATGGATGATGGATCGAAATGGGGAGAACAAGGGGATATGGATGCTTGACAACTTGGATATTACTCACCAAGCTCTCAAACAAACTAAGATGCTCAAATTGTCGGATATTTCTCACCAACAACTTGAACAACGAGAATTGAACGAACGAAACACAAGAACAAGAACTGGAATTGAAATTGCAAGGGAAAGTAAGCAACAAGAGAGTATTTTCGTCCAATCTCCAGCAACAAAGGGTGAGGGGGCCGACCATATAACCTAGAAAGAAACCTCATAAAGTTAGACCCTTCACTTAAGGAAATTACAAAAATTAAACCGAAATCCCGAAAACTTATAAAGTGTCCTTAACCGTAAAAAAAGTCACTTGTCGGAACATAAGTCAAAAGGAGACTCCAAACTTCTTCTTTGTAAACCTTTGGAAACTTATGATCAATGAGCTCCTCCTTGATCTTATCAAGCATTGCCCTAGCATGTTCTCGAGTGATGCGCCAATAATAAAGCGTCGTGCCTTGACTCGGCTCCTTAGCGCCTCGGACACCGGCCTTGGATATGTGTCCAAATGAAGAATCCCCCTTGTCATGCAAATTTGACTTGTCTTTAGGGATGGAATCTTCACTCAAATCATGGGGCCATGACTCGGTAGATGGAATCACACCATGCAACTAACCCGTCTTCAACTGGCTGGATATTCCTCGTACGAACTCGGAATTTAGTGATTCAAATTCGAGAAGTTCGATATCTGAGTCTAGTTTAATATCTCAAAATTTCAGACCTAGATGATGAGTGGATAGAACGATATGTCGATTTTACTGAGGGGTGCAGAAACCACCGAGATGGATGATGGATCGAAATGGGGAGAACAAGGGGATATGGATGCTTGACAACTTGGATATGACTCACCAAGCTCTCAAACAAACTAAGATGCTCAAATTGTCGGATATTACTCAACAACAACTTGAACAACGAGAATTGAACGAACGAAATACAAGAACAAGAACTTGAATTGAAATTGCAAGGGAAAGTAAGCAACAAGAGAGTATTTTCGTCCAATCTCCAGCAACAAAGGGTGAGGGAGCCGACCATATAACCTAGAAAGCAACCTCACAAAGTTAGCCCCTTCACTTAAGGAAATTACAAAAATTAACCCAAAATGCCGAAAAACTATAAAGTGTCCTTAACCGTAAGAAAAGTCACTTGTTGGAACATAAGTCAAAAGGAGACTCCAAACTTCTTCTTTGTAAACCTTTGGAAACTTATGATCCATGAGCTCCTGCTTGATCTTGTCAAGCATTGCTCTAGCATGTTCTCGAGTGATGCACCAATAATAGAGCGTCGTGCCTTGACACGGCTCCTTAGCGCCTCGGACACCGGCCTTGGATATGTGTCCAAATGAAGACACCCCCTTGTTGTGCAAATTGGACTTGTCTTTAGGGATGGAATCTTCACTCAAATCATTGGGCCATGACTCGGTAGATGGAATCACACCACACAACTAACCCGTCTTCAACTGGATTGGTCGTCCTCGTCCGAACTCGGAATTGAGTGATTCCAATTAGATAAGTTCGATCTCTGAGTATAGTTTAATCCCACAAAATTTCAGACCTAGATGATGAGCGGAATGAAAGATATGTCGATTTTACTGAGGGGGTGCTGAAACCACCGAGATGGATGATGGATCGAAATGGGGAGAACAAGGGGATATGGATGCTTGACAACTTGGATATTACTCACCAAGCTCTCAAACAAACTAAGATGCTCAAATTGTCGGATATTTCTCACCAACAACTTGAACAACGAGAATTGAACGAACGAAACACAAGAACAAGAACTGGAATTGAAATTGCAAGGGAAAGTAAGCAACAAGAGAGTATTTTCGTCCAATCTCCAGCAACAAAGGGTGAGGGGGCCGACCATATAACCTAGAAAGAAACCTCACAAAGTTAGCCCCTTCACTTAAGGAAATTACAAAAATTAAACCGAAATCCCGAAAACTTATAAAGTGTCCTTAACCGTAAAAAAAGTCACTTGTCGGAACATAAGTCAAAAGGAGACTCCAAACTTCTTCTTTGTAAACCTTTGGAAACTTATGATCCATGAGCTCCTCCTTGATCATGTCAAGCATTGCCCTAGCATGTTCTCGAGTGATGCGCCAATAATAGAGCGTCGTGCCTTCACTCGGCTCCTTAGCGCCTCGGACACCGTCCTTGGATATGTGTCCAAATGAAGACTCCCCCTTATCGTGTGATTCCTCTCGGATGCGAGGGTCAAGAGATACAATTTATAACCCGACCCCGTTGTAGTACGTGGTGGGTGTCGAACACTCGGGAAGTCTACTCGATCGATGTGCCTAGACACTAGGAAGCTAGGAAGGAGAGCATAAAACAAAGGAAAACAAAGAAAACAGTCGGGACCGACACTGAGGTCACGTCGGGCCCGAGGTTGGCGACAAGAGGAAGTCGGGACCGACACTGGCTAAGTCAGGCCCGAGGTAGCTGGGGATGTCGAACTCAAAGATTTTAAAAGTAGATATTGGGCTTTTGGGTTCCTTCCCTAGTAGATTAAGGCTTTTCCACCCCAATTCAGGCAATGAGTGATGATCGGACTAGGATCGAGCGCTTTCGCCCTCGTTCCAACCACATCTACACCTCGATCCATGGGGAAATCCCCTTCGAAGCAAGGTCTTGAGATTGACACATGTTCACTTTCGCTACTTTGCCAATCTCAAGCCTTGATTCCCAACTTTCGCATGGAATTGTAGCTCGATGTAGAGTGGGTTCCTTAGATCAAACACTCAAGGCTATGGAATTGGGGTTTCTAGCCTAAACCTAGCTAGGGTTTTCCCCCATAACCCAAGATCAAGGAGATCTACTCCATGTGACAAGCAAAGAAAGCAATCAAATCAAAAGAGAAAGCAATCATCATAATCAATCTCAAAACAAAGCAAGGTTTCATTCAAATCCAAAGCAATCCACAAATTCAAATCAAGGGTTTTCAAATCCACAAGATCAAAGCAAATCAAAGCTAAACAATCAACAAAACCTATTAAGCCTTCCTCTCTCTTGGCCGATTCTCTCCCTCTTCCTCCTCTTCTCCTTCCTCCTTGCTCTCCAAGTATCCTCTTGGATCCCTTGGAACCCCCCTTTTTGTGTGTGTGTGTGGGAACCCTTTCTTAGAAGACAAGAGGGCCTTTTATAGATTAGATGAAGGGCAAAAGTGGAAGTCCACAAATTCGTGCCTTGGAGCCCAAGTAGTTCGGTGACCGACTCAGACCGACACGGAGGAACCTCGGGCCCGAGGTACTGTGCAACTCGGTCCGAGGTTGGAGACTTCAAAGTCGGGCCCGATGTAGTTGCAACTCGGTCCTGACCTCGTTCCACCTTCTTCTTAGTTGGCTTCTCTTGTTCTTCTTCAGGGCTTGCTTCTCTCTTTCCCGCTTTAGCTCGGCCTTTGCTCCATGTCTCGACCCTCCTTCAAATCGATCCTTGATTCATGCCAAATTACCTACAAAACACATAAAAGGTGCATAGTCTCCGAATCTCATAGAAATACGGGAACTAAGCTAAAAAGGAACAAAACGCACAAGAAAAGGGGAAAAAGAAACATATTTACAAAGGAAATCACATATGGAAACACCACCAAATAGAGAGACATCAAAATACCCCATACTTAAACTTGCTTGTCCTCAAGCAATAACAATGTAAGCAAGACCGAAACATAATCTTCAAGTAAAGCCTCGTATGAAAACACATTTTAAGCACAAGTGATAGACTTTCAAGCAAGATTACATCATCACACGTGATTAAGTGTTCCAAGGAATAAAGTCAATGCAACTAAGCCTCACTTTAGGGATATGTGAATGTGTATCACTCATCATGTGTTTGGGTTTAGAAATGAACACTCAAGCTCAAAAATCATGCAAGTAAGGACTTTACTATTGAAGCTAATATCACCAATTCCTCCACCTAGAGATGCCTAATGCAAAGTACACAAAGAATTTCGAACTTGGCTCAATGGAGGTCCTCAAAGAGGTTCCATTCGGCCGGGTTGTAATGGGGCTTTTGGTATTTTTCAAGGTGGGAATTATTTGGTCTTGTGGTGCTTATAATGGGGATTGAACAACCTAAACTCTCACCAATTTCACCAAATTCCACAATTACTTTCACACTCACCCAAAAGACTTAACATTTTCCTTTCAACCCAAAATTTCACTTAACATTCCACTTCATCTTTGCTCTTATGCTTTTTGTTGGATTTTCAACACTTTCTACATTTGGACCGACTTTCTTATGACATCGGGCCCGATGTTGCTTGTAACTCGGTCGGACCATTTTCTTCACTTAAGCTCTTTGCTTTATTCCACTTTATATTTCCAACATTTTCTTTCTTCCTTTTCTTTCTTTTTTTTTTCATTTTTGTACAACAAAGATGCACTACCCACATGATTCATAACACCATTCTTTGCCCTTAAACCCAAGAGAATCTCAAATCTTCAAATACAATCCAAACCTCTCTTCTAAAGTCCAATCCCATAAGGGTCAAGTCATATAAGGCTAGGAATAATATTTTTGAGGAGTTTCAAACAAAGGCTTAGGCTAGAACGGGGCTACAATCAAAGGATTAACTTCATGGTAGGATATGGAACATTTATGTGACTAGAAGAATAATGTTCAAAATCAATGTGACCATGCTAGGACAATTCTCATGACGGTCTTGGAAAATAGATAAACACCGCAATAGCAAGTTTTACTAAGCATGAATGAGCTAATTACACAAGAAAAATGAGGGATATGCAAATATGATCAAGCATCCCTAAAATGGCCAAAAATCAATCTCACAAGGGTCACTCATACTTAGTTGCATAAGAACTCGTCCTAGAACTCACATGCTCAATAAAACAAGCAAGGTATCATGATTATATCAAAAGCAACATCATTTTAGAGGCTAAACTATCCAAAAATATGCAAAGGAATTTACATGCTCACATCATCATTAGCTTTTATTTTGGCAATCTAAGATGGGAATTTCTAGTCCAAAACCTACAAAACACAAAATCGTTTTGTTGTTTTTAACACAATTTTTTAATTTTTTTTTTTTATGAAAAATTTCTCTAAAACCAAAAGCTAATCCATTCAAGACCAAATTAATCATCCACGTCTTTCCTCAAACCACTAACCAATAAGCAAACATCTCAAATACAAACTAGGAACACAAACTAAATATCCTCAAAATAACAAACAAACATAAACAAGTGAAATCATGAACACACCTACCCCCACCCCATACTTAAAATTTTGATGTCCCCATCAAACAAGGAAATCAAAACTTAAAAGCAAGAGAGAAGAGTATGAAAAGCTCACAATTTCTTATTCTTCAATGGCATGTATAGGATCACTCGAAGGGGTTGTCACGTCTACGTCCTCTTTGGAGCCTTGCTTGCCGCTCCCTCTCGTACACTTGCTCTTGGTAGAAGTCTTGTGGTGGTGGTTGGAGTTGAGGCTCCGAGCGTGTCCATTGGTCCTCACGGGAAGGGAAGTTCCCGCTCATCCACGTGTTGTAGCTATCTTGGACCCGCCACCTTTGGTCTTCCACCTCTCTAAGCTCCTCCACCTCTCGCCTAGTGTAGCCGAGGGCCCGGTTCATCTCTTGTTGGCTAGCTTGGAAAGAGCTTTGTTGTTGAAGCATTTGTTGTTGTTGTTGGTACATTTGTTGTTGATGTTGGTTCACTTGATGGACCTCTTGGAGAACATTCTCTTGTTGAAGTTGGAGATGAGCCATTTGGTTGGCTAAGAAGGACATGTCCACCGGTTGTTGTTGCTCGGGAAACACCATTCCCGGACCGTACCATTGGGCATAGCCTTCATAACCGCCACCTTGGAATTGCTCTCGCCTTGCACCGCTCCCTTCTCCTCATTCATAATGCCTCGGGACCTCACCACCATGGAATGAAGTGGACCGACGTTGAGGGAAGTCGGGCCCGACTTGGTATGTACCTCGGTCCTCCAGTGTTGGAGCATGGTGCGTGGCTCGGAGGTCGGCCATCAAGCCTTGGAGGCGCTCATCTTCTTCACTTTGCCCTTGATCGACATCCATGTCCTCCCCACGAGGTGCAAACACGAAGTTGTCTTGGTCGGAATCCGGTGTAGATGGAGGGGAAGTAAACCGAATGTGTTGAGGTTGTTGTCGCCGCCCCTCTCTTGCACCTTCGGTGTCACCAAATGAGTGTGGCTTGCCGGCCCACACTTGGTACCAATTTTGATACCGAGAAAGATCATAGAGGTTGTGCACTAACCGGATCGACACACCATCATAGTTTGAGTGAGGGGCCAAGGAAATCATGTAGAGCTTCTCCTTGATGATGTTGGCCTTCTTGAAATACTTCATGTTCATGAACTCAACACCATTTGGAGCCGGAGAATACTTGTCAAGATCAAATCCTAGACGCATGGCGAGCCTTGCTATCATCCCGCCGAAGTAGATCCAAGAGGAACTTTGGAAGTCCCGCACCATCTTGACCCACTCCCATGCAAGGTTCATGGGCTTCTCGGTGTTGAAGAGCATCTCATGGAGCAACATGATCTCCTCATTCATCGGCTTGCTCAACTCATGACGAGCATAGATTGCACACCCCAAGACTCGCACCATGACCCGAAAAAGAGGGCTAGCAATCTTGGTTGTGGAGGCGCCCTTTTCCCATCTCACTCTTCCCGGCCACATGACGCCACACTTGGTTCACCTTCTCATTGTTGACAACTGCCTCTTCTCTTGGGCATGGGAACCCGAATTAGGTAGCCAAATCCCTAAGAGTGAGATTGTGGTCCTCGTTGCCCAATCGGAAAGTGATCGCCCCTTCCTCATCCTCCACATTATCATAAGTGCACTCGAATGTGGCCATAAATTCCGAGGTGAGGGCAGGGTAGTGAGTGTTGTCCCACCTTAGCATTCCATTAAGACCGATGTGGGAGTAGCATCTTGGAAGGGATTGATCCATGTCCATCTTCCTCACGACTTCCCAATCAAGCCACCTCGTGTGGTGCTCAAGCGCCATATATCTTTCATAATTCTCCACTTGCTCGTCATCCTCCAAATAGACATCATCCAACTTCGGCTCTTTCCTTGACTTCTTGGACTTCTTCCTTGGCCTTTCCGCATGATAGGATGAAGCTCTTGTCTCCATTGTACCTACACACATCCAAACAAAAGGATCCAAGATAAACTCCATACAACCCAACAAAAGAAAACATCAACACACAACAACATACTTAGTCTCTAGACTCACATGCATCTCAATCCAACATAAATCATCATGGACATCTTCTAACAATAGCTAAGCAAATGATCATTCTACATCATGATTAGGCTATAGCCAACAATTAAACACATGAATCCAAATGATATCACAAGAAGAGAGCAAAAACAACAACGATCGACTTCCAACCTATGTCGGGCCCGACTTACTCAACCTCGGTCCGACTTGTTGGACCGACTTCCACAACTCGGGCCCGACTCTCCTGGGCTCGATGTGGGAGTATTCGGGTCGCCAATTTTACTCCATCCTCATGCAACTTCTTTCCCATATTTCCATTTAAATATTTCACCTCAAATCCTACACAACTTTGAAGGATGCACAACACCATAAATCCACAAAACACTAGATAAGGATTGGTTAGAGAAAAGCTAAGCTATACTAAGAAAATCAAACTAAAATTACGAAAAGAAGGCTACTAGCTCGGGTTGCCTCCCGAGAAGCGCTCGTTTAGAGTCACTAGCTTGACTTCCTAACCTCAACCTTATGGCGGGTGAAACACGGTGAATTGCTCGCCATTGTTATGCCCATTCCAATTGCCTTCATACCCATAAAACCACCAACGATGGTCTACATAGGCATGGCTCTCCGATCTCGGGCCTATCTCATCATACTCCTCCAACGGATGAGATTTCTCCTCCTTGCTTGCTCCATCATGTTTTTCTTGTCCTACACCATAGTCATCCAAAGTATTCCTAGGAGATTCTACCAATTCACCTTTTAAATCACTAAGGCAAATATAGGAGTCTCCTAAGTCATCATTCAAATCACTCAAGCAAATGTAGGAATCAAAATTTTGGGAAGAATTGTGATCTTCACCAACATTAAAACGATATGAGTAAGGATACTCTTCATCTCTTCCTGAGCTAGCATTGTTCCTTGACTCATCTTGATCCTTAAGTTGCTCCAACAACTCCCTCACTTGTATTTGTTCATTGAAGCTTTCATCACCCCTTAAAGCAACAACCTCCCTAGCAACTTCCACTTCTTCACGTTCTCTCTTGGCACTCTCTTCAAGTTTAAGAATGGCCAAGGCGTCCGGCTCATTCAAAGCTTTGTTGAAGTGAAAATCGACCTTCTCTTCCCCAATCTCAAAGGAAACCTTCCCGTTCTTGACATCAAACCTTTCCCCCGCCGTAGCTAAGAATGGTCTCCCTAAGATTATTGGAACCAAGGGATCCTCATGCATGTCCAAGATCACGAAATCATCGGGGACAAAGTACTTTCCAACCCTCACCGGAACGTCATCCAATATTCCTTTGGCCTTGATGATGGAACCGTCGGCCATGGTTAGGGACATATCGGCCGGCTCCATTTCACCCAAATTTGCTCTTCTCCAAATGCTAGCGGGCATCACCGAAACACTTGCCCCAAGGTCACATAAGGCTTGGAAATTTTGAGACCCCACACCAATGGTTATAGCAAAACGACCGGGAACTCCTAGCTTTTGTGGTAACTCCAAGGTCTTGACTTCATCTTGCATTTCCACTATGGACCTCTTCTTGCTCAAAATCTCCTTTAAAAACTTGGCATAAGATGGCATCTCACTCAATGCGTCGGTGAACGGGATGGAGATGTTCAAGCCTTGCAAGAGTTTGAGAAACCTCTTGAACTTGTTCTCAACAACATCTTTCGGCTTCTTCGAGGGATATGGAAGAATTGTTGCACCTTGAATCTTGCTTGGATCAACTTCTTTGGACTTCCCCGCTTCATTTGCAACACTTCCTGGTTGGACCGACTTGGGCACCATGTCAGGCCCGATGTTGTGAATCTCGGTCCTGGGCAGAGGGGTCGGATCGAGGTCTGTGTACGTCGGTCCCGAGTTGCTCTCAACCTCGGTCCGTGGTGAAGGAGTCGATCTTCTTGCTGGGTCGACTTCGGGGAACTTCGGACCCGACTTGCTGGGTAAGTTGGTCCGACTCTCTTCACTCTTCTTAGGCACGTGTGGCTCGGCTAGGTTTCGGCCACTTCTCAATCCAATTGCCCGGACTTCATTTTGATTGTTTTGAGCTCGAGGATTCTCCTCGGGTCGGCCCGGAAGTCTCCCATTCTCTCTCGGGGCTTGAGTCGCAATTTGAGCAAATTGATTGTCGACTTGCCTCCTCCATGCACCAAACTCATTGAATTGGGTCCTCATCTCCTTGAACCCATCTCTCATCTCTTGAGCAAATGTTTGTAACTCATTGAATCCCGGTGGTCTATATGGTGGTGGTGGCGCCCTCGGCTCGTTTTGGTTGAAGTTGTTGTTGTAGCTTTGAGCTTGACCGTTGTTCCACCGGCCATTGCCACCATTGTTGAAATTGCCTCTTCCACCGAAATTTCCTCGAACATAGTTTGCCTCCTCAATTCGCTCGGCCAAGCGCACTTGGCTCTCATTCGGACAAACTTGTGTAGCATGTGCAAAGGATCCACACTCCTCACAAGCTCTAGCATTTTGCTTGTAGTAGTGGACTTGCCTCTTGAGCTTGCTCACTTCACCTTCAAGGAATTGGAGCTTCACATCTCTATCAATGTCTTCTCCCTTTGGATCATATAACTTCCTTGCACCTTCACCTTGAACTTTCACCTCCTTGCTAGCTTGACTCACCCCATACATGGCCTCATAATCGGATAGCTAGTCAAGTAGCTCCCAAGCTTGATCCGGTGTCAAGTCTATGAACCCACAATCGGTGTGGAGATTGAGCTTGTCCTTCGTTACCGGATTGATGCCTTGGAAAAAGATGTATTGAAGCACATATGGTTGTTGGCCATGAGTAGGACATTGGCGCAACATCTCCTTGAAACGGTCCCATGCTTCGAAGAGAGGCTCATTCGGACCTTGTTGAAAGCTTGCAATCTTCCTTCTTAGCTCGGTTGTCTTTGAGGGCGGGAAGAACTTCATCAAGAAAGCGTCATAGAGTGTCTTCCAAGTTGTGATTGACCTAGGAGCTTGGCTCTCGAGCCAATGTGCGGCCTTGCCCCCAAGTGACCATTTGAACGCCTTTAGAAGCACATACTCCAATGTCTCCTCATCGGTAGAGATCGTCTCACACATATCCACAAATCGTTTAACATGCTCTATGGGACACTCATGTGGACGGCCCTCGAATTGATCACGCTTGATGAGGGAGATGAATTGCGTCTTGATCTCAAAATTCTTGGCAACCTCGGGAAGCACAATATCCGGCTCGGGGACCCTCAACTCCGGATGCATGTATTGGCGTGCATTCCGGGGTAGAGCGTTGAGTTGAGCCTCGGCTCTCATCCGTTTCTCCCGTTCTCTTCTTGCCACCTCTTCTTGATTGTCCCTCTCAAGTTGCAATCTAGCCATTTCGGCCCTAAGTTGAGCCAACTCCTCATTAACATGGAGAGCTTGATTCGCCATCCTTTTCCTTCTTCGGGCTTCCTTGAGAATACTTTCCGGATCACTCACAAACTCAAGCTCAAGTGTTCCTCGGGAGGAACGAGCTAGCATACACCTATGAAACAAAGACACAAACCAAAACAAATCAAAAACAAACAAAGGGTTTGGGCTATTCCCTCACCCAAATCACTACAAAAACACAAGAAACTCACCAAATTGGCACTCAATGCACTTAGACTTCCCCGGCAACGGCGCCAATCTTTTGATCGATCTCGGATGCGAGGGTCAAGAGATACAATTTATAACCCGACCCCGTTGTAGTACGTGGTGGGTGTCAAACACTCGGGAAGTCTACTCGATCGATGTGCCTAGATACTAGGAAGCTAGGAAGGTGAGCATAAAACAAAGGAAAACAAAGAAAACAGTCGGGACCGACACTGAGGTCACGTCGAGCCCGAGGTTGGCGACAAGAGGAAGTCGGGACCGACACTGGGTAAGTCGGGCCCGAGGTAGCTGGGGATGTCGAACTCAAAGATTTTAAAAGTAGATCTTGGGCTTTTGGGTTCCTTCCCTAGTAGATTAAGGCTTTTCCACCCCAATTCAGGCAATGAGTGATGATCGGACTAGGATCGAGCGCTTTCGCCCTCGTTCCAACCACATCTACACCTCGATCCATGGGGAAATCCCCTTCGAAGCAAGGTCTTGAGATTGACACATGTTCACTTTCGCTACTTTGCCAATCTCAAGCCTTGATTCCCAACTTTCGCAAGGAATTGTAGCTCTATGTAGAGTGGGTTCCTTAGATCAAACACTCAAGGCTATGGAATTGGGGTTTCTAGCCTAAACCTAGCTAGGGTTTTCCCCCATAACCCAAGATCAAGGAGATCTACTCCATGTGACAAGCAAAGAAAGCAATCAAATCAAAAGAGAAAGCAATCATCATAATCAATCTCAAAACAAAGCAAGGTTTCATTCAAATCCAAAGCAATCCACAAATTCAAATCAAGGGTTTTCAAATCCACAAGATCAAAGCAAATCAAAGCTAAACAATCAACAAAACCTATCAAGCCTTCCTCTCTCTTGGCCGATTCTCTCTCTCTTCCTCCTCTTCTCCTTCCTCCTTGCTCTCCAAGTATCCTCTTGGATCCCTTGGAACCCCCCTTTTTGTGTGTGTGTGTGGGAACCCTTTCTTATAAGACAAGAGGGCCTTTTATAGATTAGATGAAGGGCAAAAGTGGAAGTCCACAAATTCGTGCCTTGGAGCCCAAGTAGTTCGGTGACCGACTCGGACCGACACGGAGGAACCTCGGGCCCGAGGTACTGTGCAACTCGGTCCGAGGTTGGAGACTTCAAAGTCGGGCCCGATGTGGTTGCAACTCGGTCCTGACCTCGTTCCACCTTCTTCTTAGTTGGCTTCTCTTGTTCTTCTTCATGGCTTGCTTCTCTCTTTCCCGCTTTAGCTCGGCCTTTGCTCCATGTCTCGACCCTCCTTCAAATATATCCTTGATTCATGCCAAATTACCTACAAAACACATAAAAGGTGCGTAGTCTCCGAATCTCATAGAAATACGGGAACTAAGCTAAAAAGGAACAAAACGCACAAGAAAAAGGGAAAAAGAAACATATTTACAAAGGAAATCACATATGAAAACACCACCAAATAGAGAGACATCATCGTGCAAATTGGACTTGTCTTTAGGGATGGAATCTTCACTCAAATCATGGGGCCATGACTTGGTAGATGGAATCACACCACGCAACTAACCCGTCTTCAACTGGCGGGATCTTCCTCGTACGAACTCGGAATTGAGTGATTCAAATTCGAGAAGTTAGATCCCTGAGTCTAGTTTAATCCCTCAAAATTTCAGATCTAGATAATGAGTGGATTGAAAGATATGTCGATTTTACTGAGGGGGTGCAGAAACCACCGAGATGGATGATGGATCGAAATGGGGAGAATAAGGGGATTTGGATGCTTGACAACTTGGATATGACTCACCAAGCTCTCAAACAAACTAAGATGATCAAATTGTCGGATATTACTCACCAACAACTTGAACAACGAGAATTGAACGAACGAAATACAAGAATAAGAACTTGAAATGAAGAGGCAAGGGAATGTAAGCAACAAGAGAGTATTTTCGTCCAATCTCCAGCAACAAAGGGTGAGGGGGCCGACCATATAACCTAGAAAGCAACCTCACAAAGTTAGCCCCTTCACTTTAGGAAATTAAAAAAATTAACCCGAAATCCCGAAAACTTATAAAGTGTCCTTAACCGTAAAAAAAAGTCACTTGTCGGAACATAAGACAAAAGGAGACTCCAAACTTCTTCTTTGTAAACCTTTGGAAACTTATGATCCATGAGCTCCTCCTTGATCTTGTCAAGCATTGCTCTAGCATGTTCTCGAGTGATGCGCCAATAATAGAGCGTCGTGCCTTGAGTCGGCTCCTTAGAGCCTCGGACACCGGCCTTGGATATGTGTCCAAATGAAGACTCCCCCTTGTTGTGAAAATTGGACTTGTATTTAGGGATGGAATCTTCACTCAAATCATGGGGCCATGACTCGGTAGATGGAATCACACCACGCAACTAACCCGTCTTCAACTGGCTGGATCTTCCTTGTCCGAACTCGGAATTGAGTGATTCCAATTCGAGAAGTTAGATCCCTGAGTCTAGTTTAACCCCTCAAATGTTCAGACCTAGATGATGAGTGGATAGAAAGATATGTTGATTTTACTTAGGGGGTGCAGAAACCACCCGAGATGGATGATGGATCGAAATGGGGAGAACAAGGGGATATGGTTGCTTGACAACTTGGATATGACTCACCAAGCTCTCAAACAAACTAAGATGATCAAATTGTCGGATATTACTCACCAACAACTTGAACAACGAGAATTGAACGAACGAACTACAAGAACAAGAACTTGAATTGAAATTGCAAGGAAAAGTAAGCAACAAGAGAGTATTTTCGTCCAATCTCCATCAACAAAGGTTGTGGGGGCAGACCATATAACCTAGAAAGCAACCTCACAAAGTTAGCCCCTTCACTTAAGGAAATTACAAAAATTAACCCGAAATCCCGAAAACTTATAAAGTGTCCTTAACCGTAAAAAAAGTCACTTGTCGGAACATAAGTCAAAAGGAGACTCCAAACTTCTTCTTTGTAAACCTTTGGAAACTTATGATCCATGAGCTCCTCCTTGATCTTGTCAAGCATAAGAATGGGCTTTTTAAGAATAGGATCTATGATCCATTGCCCTAAATATACTTCACAATGCACTTTTTAAGAATAGGATCTAGAATGCAACATAAGAATGGGCTTTTTAATAGAATTTCAATATACCTCGAACTCTGCCAATTCATCCCCAATAAATTCTTCTTCTCTAGATGTGGGTAGAGTTGGTGTTCTTCTGGTTTGGTTTGCAACTACATTTTTCTCTCGCAAATGCACTTGACCAAAGTTTTTACCAGTTTGCCACTCTTTATTTTGTCGAGCACACAATGACCTTCCGCTCCATGCCATGAAGACTGGAAAAGTATGTTTAGGTTGTTGTCCCAGAAATATACCTCTGTCAACATAAAGAAGCTGAAAATAAAAGAGAGTAAATTTATTAAACTTCTAAGCTTATTATTGAATCATAACCAAGCTTAATTGATAAAAGACAATGCATGGAAATAAATTTGATAGAATAGAAGTTTTTTGCTTACAACAAGTAGGAGTATTGGGTCGTTGAATTTTAAAGTTCGTTTCTTCTTCCAATTTAAAGTCATTTGAACAAGTATTGTCTTCAGAAAGTTGCACCAATCCAGCTTACAAATTTCTTCCACATCTTCAATCAGTATACTGTGGTTTGCTTCCCCATTGCCCGTACTTTCAACAAGGGAGCAGATGAACAAGGCAATAAAGTGTCTTTTGAACCAAACTCCTCCATCTTCACATGCTTTCATCTTTATTGCAACATCTTTAGTTGTAATTTTTTTGGTGGAAACTTTTATATCCTCTTCACTTTCAAAAACAGAACCTATAAACTGCATCTTCCATTTTGCAAGAAGTGTGACTGGGTCGTTCCTTGTTCTCTTCTTTATCTCCGTCCCACCAAGGGGTATTCCAAAGACATCATGAACAGCTTCATCATTGATGTTGATGATCCTTTGTTCATCTATTTTGAGCTCACACCTAGTAGCATCAAAACGATCTAATAGCCACAACGCAAGACTACACGACAGATCAGATAATTCAAAGCTCAAATAATGACCAAATCCAATGCTTCTGATGCTCTCCTTTTGTGCAAGATTTAATAGCTTTAAGTACTCTGCAAAAATATTTGGCACTGTCCTAGTTCCCAAACTAGGAAACTTACTTGTGATTGTACACCTCTTCCTTTGTTCACCTATTTGAAAAGACATAGAAAATAGGCAAAAAAAAATCAAAAAGGAATTTGGATGTACTTGTAAAAGAATGTCTTCTTATGTCAATTATCAATGCACTTTTCTTATGCACTTTTGAAACTTTTTAATGCACTTTTTAAATCTTATGATGCACTTTTCATATGTTCTCATTACAAGGAAAGTACAAGATATTAAAGGAAAATGTTGCACTGATTTGCTTCATTTAATTTCTAAATGAAAGAGGATGTGAGAATAAACAGTTCAACATCTGGAAGGTAGTTACAACAATGTGCTCATATTGCAAATAAAAATCAGATAAGAAAAATCGATCCTCCACAACATTCCTAATGCCATTTATCAATGCACTTTTCCTATGTATCAATCCACTTTTGAAACTTTTCAATGCACTTTTTCAATCAGATGATGCACTTTTCTAATGCCATGTCACAATGCACTTTTGAAACTTTTCAATGCACTTTTTCAATCAGATGATGCACTTTTCTTATGCCATTTATCAATGCACTTTTCCTAGTCACAATGCACTTTTGAAACTTTTCAATGCACTTTTTCAATGAGATGATGCACTTTTATTATGACATTTATCAATGCACTTTTTCCTATGTCATAATGCACTTTTGAAACTTTTCAATGCACATTTTCAATCAGATGATGCACTTTTCTAATGCCATTTATCAATGCACTTTTCCTATGTCACAATTCACTTTTGAAACTTTTCAATGCACTTTTTCAATCAGATGATGCACTTTTCATATGACATTTATCAATGTACTTTTCCTATTTTATAATGCACTTTTGAAACTTTTCAATGCACTTTTTCAATCAGATGATGCACTTTAATTATGATATTTATCAATGCACTTTTGAAACTTGTAATGTACTTTTGAAACTTTTCAATGCACTTTTGAAACTTATAAGAACTCTTAAATTCTATGATTTTTCTTACCTTGGTTAGAGGAGGTGCCACCTTCCATTCTATTTCCGGGGTCATGTTTTTTTTTTTTGCTCCTCCTCTCTGTTTTGGATTTTTTGTTCATGCCAATATTATAATTGAACATAAAAATACAAAATTACTTATTTTATTTAAAATAATTGGAGCATTTTGAGTTACCTGTCATTTCTTGGGTATTATCATCACCCAAAAAACTCATTCTCCCTTCAAGTAGATGCATTTCCTTGGTAACTTTACATATGAAATAGAACAAATCAGAATAATGACCAAGTGAGTCATGAATTTGGAAAATCTTAGCTTATCTATGTTGTTCAGCATTAGCATAAGGAAATCTAATGACGCAGCTCTCACATCAAGATTAAAGTTTCCAAGTTAAAAAAAATCTTTACACGAGCAACATAAATAGGATTGACATATTTTAGTTAACTGGATCAATGTATGCATGATCCAACCAAAAAAGTTGAGTAATTGAATTATGAAATTTTGAGCAAACTTATATATGAATCCACAACAACATTGAAATCAATGTAGATGCAATATATAACATGATAAACAAAGGTTATTTATGGTAAACCTTCACCCTGATCAACTGAAAACCTCATCTGCAAATTGTGTTATAGTAATCTACCTATGTCTAAATCACAGATCACGAGTTGCACATATATTTACTCTAAAATCACATCATACACTGTCAAAGAGAATGAATGTTAAAATCACCCATATATTTACTCCTACATCAGTAGATATTATAAGTGAAATCTAAATTTAAGGTACTTGCATTTTAAATAAAGCTAGAAGATTATACAAAAGAAACAATAGGTTAATCCTTTTTCAATTTTACTGATATGCAGACATTGTGAAGCATTGATAAGACTACAATTATGAAAAATTAACAACTCAGTACAACTCTTGCCTGATGAAAATACACAAGTTTGTTGGAGCGGCCTTTTCTTTCACCGTGATCTTCTGTGCTTAATACCAAAATTAACATTACAGACTTTCCATATCTACTATACTACTACAGCAACCTAGATTCAACAAATAAAACTAAGCAAACTCATGGAAACAAAAATTAGGGTTTATGAATTACCTTTTCGATTTGTTTTTGGAGGCATCTCGTGGGAGAGATCGAAGGTGAGGACGATGGGCATTGCTCAAACCAAATCACGTTCTTGGATCGACAAACTGAGCGCGAGAAGGTGGGAGCCTTTGATCGAAGTTTGGAGACTTCGATTGAACTTTGGAGACTTCGATCGAGCGTTTGGATTCGATCGAGCGTTTGTGTGATTCGAATCGTCGTGGGATCGATCGAGCGTTTGGAGCCTTCGATCAAGGGTTTGGAGACTTCGATCGAACTTTGGAGACTTCGATCGAGCGTTTGTGCGATTCGAATCGTCGTGGGAGTGTGGTTAGCACGATCGATTGGGGCTTTTTTTGATATTTGAGAGTGAAGTTAAGGGTATAGAAATTGGGTGTATTTACAAAATTGTCACCTTACTGATTTATTTTTTTTTCTTTTCAAAATCACAGGAGTAATCTGAGCCATTGGATCATGTGATCCGACGGCTTACAACTCTCCTTCCGTTTCATGTTAACGGCTGGTTTCATTTGAACCTTAAAAAGATATTATATGATTAAGTTGGGTAAAAAGATAATAATAAGGGAAAATAAAAGATATTTTTTATGACAAGGGCGTTTTTGACTTTTCACACCCTATGATGAGTTTTATAAAAACAATATTTCATATAGTTATGAAAACTTTATCTTCATGATTATATAAAGATATTATCCTTGCTTGGTTATAATAAGAAAATAATAAGTTAACTTAAAAGGAATATTTCAATAAATTAAATAAGGTTATGACTTGGCTTTCAATGATGATAGTAAAGAAAATTAAAATAAAGATTTTATAAAGAATAAAAGGATATTACAAATATAAAATAATAATAGGAAATATTATTATTTTATTCATCTTCATCTAAATTTTTAATTATTATAATAATTTAGAAACTAATTCTCTTATAATAAGGATATAAGAGATTTCCAAAACTTTAACAGAATTTAAAGAAAATCTTATTAAAGCTCGTTCGTATATTCCGTGTCGATAGGTCGAGCTCCCGATTCGTTGAATGAAAACATTTTCCGTTCACTCGTTAGTACAAAACTGTATAAGCTAAGGAAAGTGGATTTTCTCCTTGAAGCCTCGATAATTTGTTTCTGTGAAATTTCTCGATGTTGGGAACAACTTGTTTGATAAAAAAAAATCAATCTAGGAATATCGATTCTTATAAATAATGACATATTGTTATTATGGTTCATACTACGCTAGTACTGAACTTTAGGACCGATGATTTGTGGCCTTGTTTGTTTCAATCTCTTTTCGAGATTCGTTATGGATTAGCATAGGCGATATTATATTATGCACTAGCTAGTTGACTATATACTTGGGATGAAAGAGGCCCGGTATCCTCAAGATGAAAGAAGCTTGCACACTGAGGTTGAAGGAGGCATGCACATGATGAGGTATTTTAGTGGTCGTTTATACCTATCAAAGAATCCTTAGCTTAACCAACTCAGTAGAGCGGCAAGTAAGGGTCGATCCCACAAGGACTTGTGTATTTATACTTTTACATATGTGCCAAGTAACCAAATAAGGGGGGTTTTAATGATTAAAATTCTAATCTAATATGCAAAGTTGAAAACTATCTAAGAATGCAAATATGATTGAGTTTGACAAATATGAGAAAAATATGTTCAACTAGTTAAATCCATCATAGATATGCTTATTGATCATTAATTATCTTGATTCTCAATTCACTTGAATAATATACCGTGGATTATTATCCAAAACTTTATATTTAGTTGAATGAACTAACAGTCTGAACAACCCTAATCATCTAACAACCTAGAACAACGTCTAGATTCAATTAAACGACAGCTTTAAGTTCAAAGTATCGATAGAAACAAATACTCAACGCAAACAGCTAATCAAGTTATCTGTGGTTTATTCCCTTCTACAACTAAATAGCCCGAACGGGTCTAAACAATTATAGTTGCTACTTTATCTAATCAATCCTGAACGGGACTTGATCAGATTAGTTGTAAATTAACGTAGAACTTCTATTAGGTAGCTAGTCTAACAAAACCCTAGAATAATTCTGATTCAATTAAGCACATGGAATAAAACCTATTCAAGTTGATGAGAATCAATCAAACCTCACAATATTATGCAATCTATGATTTCAATAACTAGTCAAACACAAAAGATTTAGCAATGCATAATTAAATTGAAAACAAGCTTACAAGAGTTTCAAAGTTGCTCTCTTGAGAGAAAAACCTAGCCTCCAAAAGTCTGATTAAAAGTTATGAGAAAATTAAACTAACAAAGGCTTAAATATGTCTTCTAAAATAACCCTCAAAAACCCTATCTTTAAACATCTACTCGGAAGATATAACTCAAAACCCAAATATCACGTCCAAATGTCGTTCACGTACAAACTCCCGATTGCGCGGTTTGACCCAATGCGCGCCCGCGCAATATGCCATCCCGCGTAATTGCCTTTCAGTTGGAATTGCTCGGGTTGCACCTTAATTGCGCGGCCACGCAATATGGCAACCCGCGCTTTTAACCTCGGTTCACCATTCAGGCGACACTTCAGAGGCTGTTTTGACCTACTTAGAGTTGGAATTTGGACTCGAAGTAAAAACATGAATTGTAGCTCTTAGAATTTGGAATTTGGAATTTGGACTTCAGAGGCTGTTTTCATCCAACCATTTTAGCTCCCAAACCAAGCATTGCAAGATAGAGGTGTCGAAACAAGAACTCCAATGCATATCCCGGGTTTAAGCGTTTTTATCCCTCAAGCTCTTGGGCCTTAGCTCTTCTAAACTTCAGTTGTATCACTCTAAGCTTCATCAAACTCCACCAGAATCATCTAAGATCCATCCCTTTCATGCTTGTTTACCTAAAGATCTGCAAAACCGAACGAAACAAGCACAAAACCCGAATTTCCTAGAAAACCTAAAAACCTAAGAACTAAGCTAAACTAAGCTAAAACCATGCAATATAAACATAAATATGCATCCTAAACGCTACCTAAAAGCAAGCTATCAGCACACTCAGGATGAAAGAAGCCTGAACACTCGTAATGAAAGAGGCTTGAAATTCCTCCATTTTCTTTTAAATGGAATTCGGCCCATTCATGACCCCCACGCCCTTAAAATACGTTAACATAAGTGAAAGTTTTTATCACCATACAAGATAAGTGCCCAAGCACATTTAGAAGAAACCAAAACCGGACCGGTCTCAAATGATCGATCCGGCTCTAGGTTCACAAGGGCGCGAGAGATTTTCAAAAACTTGTTTGAATTAATAACGTTCCCAACATACTTTCTACTCTAACGAAGTCTACAATCTCGTAGTTCTTCTCTCGATTAACAAGTTATCCCCTCTCGAGATACACTCTTCTCCGTTCCGATAAGCCTCACATAAAGACCTATACCTTAAAACACATCCTAAAAATATATCTCGAATATTTTAAATTACCGAAATACCCTTGAGAAGTTCCGTTCTCACTTGCTTAGTCTCCTTAGACTAATTCCCCCACTTCCGCATTTTTGCTTGGTATTTCTCGCCCTTCGTGACAAATGTAAACTGTAGGATTGTACACCGAATTGTTGAAGACAAAGTCTAGAAGGTTCGAGAAGTGTTAGGCGAGAATCGAAGGTCAAGCAAGACGACGATGAAGGAAGAAAGGAATTCTCATAAGAGCAGGGCATTTCGAAGATACTGCACCAGCTCTTCCGTTTTTATAACCAAGCAAATCATCATCACATGAGTTGTCTTGGGAAAACATAGTTGTATTTTTTCTTACGTCTTTTCAACCCTTTCTAAATGGGCTTCACTTTCCGCTACTACATTTGTAAAACGACTCTCAATGTAATGAACGAAAGTTCTTATCAATAAATAAAATTCCGCTTTTAGTCAGTTTCATCTTCAATTAAAGAACCAAGTCTCATTCGTTAGACTCCGTTTATTTATGTAACGTTTATGTCAATTTCCCCATTTCTATAGGTTTTAATATCATTATAAAGCCTAGGGTGACTTTGGACGGTAAAATCTGAGGTCACTGGCGGTAATACCCAGTGTTGCAAAATAGGGGTGTTACAATTATGGTATCAGAGTCGAACGTTTTGTTTTCAAAACCGAAAACATTTCAAACGGTAAATTTTCAAAACCAAAATCTTTATCTTCGAACCGAAAATTTTTATTATTAAAATTTTCTTTTCTATCTTTCAAAGTAGTAAGTCTTTGAAATTTCATAACTTGGTAACTTTTATTGAAAACTTTCAAAGTTTAATTCATTCTAAGAAAAAAAAAGTTATAAGTTAGAAATTTTTCTAAAAGATTCAAGTATCAAGAAAATTTCAAAGAATTTAAAAATCCTTCTATGTAATTCCAAGAAAAGGAAAATATATCTTAACATTTTCTCCAATTTTAAATCCTTGTTTAAAGTTCCTTTACTTCCTTCGAATATCTTCGTCATATAGAATCAAAGGATATTATATATAACTACCTTCTTCTCCTATTCAGATGGCAACTACAAGTGTAACCAGCCACCGAAACAACCCAAACCGAGCTCAAGAAGATAACGAGGAAAGTCAATCGAAAGTCAGAGGCTTACCTCGGGTTAACCGTTCCCTAGTGCCCAACCCTGCTGTCACTTTTAACGAAGGCACTATGGAAGCATTTCGGACCATGATTCATCAAATGGTACGAGAAGTGATTTCGAAAGTCGTGCCAAAACAAGTTAATATGGAAAACCAAGAGGAAGTTTGAGGAGCAATTGATGTTCGTGAAAAAGAAGTCGAGACAAGTTTTGCTAATGCCCTCAAAACCTTTAACATAATGAAGTCGGACTCCTATGATGGAAGTGGAGACCATGCCGGTATTCAGTATTGGTTCTCCCATGTGGAAAGGCTGCTAAGAAACGTACACTACTCAGAAGCTAATAAGGTACATATGGTTGCTCTGAGACCCAAAGATGAAGTCGGAGAATGGTGGGAGAGCTCGAACTTGGCTACCCATCCCGAGCTAAACTGGAACATGTTCAAGGAAAAGATGATGAATCGGTTCTTCTCCGATGCTATGAAGGACGAGAAATTGGACGAGTTGTTTTCGCCAAAGGTCGATGGACTAAGTGTCTTAGCAGAGCCAAAAAGTTCAACCACTTACTATAGTATGCTGGAACCGAAATATCTACCGAGCAGCAAAAGATCCGTCGTTTCCACAAATGGATGAGCGACACCATCAAGCCTTGGATGGTGAACCGCAGTTTCTCGACCTTAGAGGAATACGTGGATGTTGCTTACAGAATGGAGACTACCCTAAATGATCCAGAGTGTAGGAAGAGCGATGGGGGAAAATCTCATTCCCAAAGCCAAGGTGGATTTAAGAGACCAGCGTCCCCACAAAAGTTAGGACGGTCAAAGAAGGGCAAATCTAAGTCAAACATGACTAATGCTTCTAAAGGGTCTAAGCTCCAAAAGGGGCCAATAACTTGCTACAATTAAGGGGAGTTAGGACATGTCAATAAAGATTGTCCCGATGAGAGAAAGAGGTGCTTCATGTGTAAGGAGGAAGGACATACACGTAAACATTGTCCTCGAAAGGGAGCTAGAGCATCTCAATCCCTCATAATTTCGGGCCCTTTTCAACAATCAGGATGAGACTGAGCCAGGAAGAGTTGTCTCCATGCATACCAAAAGTAGAACACATATTGCCTAAGAAAAGGCAAACACTCTATAAGATGCATCTGCATGACATGCTCATTTGTTCTACAATAAATAGTCCTTTTATTGTATTTGAAGAGGGTGAAGCGAGAATGCTTATAAGCTAAGTTTAAATTATTGATCATCTAAAACTTTTGTATTCCAATGATAGTTGGAAATCTCGAACCATGCCTTTGACACTCTTCCTTGTAAGAATGTCTCATTTTGGAATCTATAATATGACTGTGGGTTATCATATTATATATTTGTAGAACCAAAGATCGTGTTCCATCGTTATCTTAATATAAGAGAAAGTTTCGAGCCAATACGTGGTTTAACTTTCTGACGTATGCATCGTATTACGAAGTTCACCTAAAAATTTTACATTTATACCAAAATGAAATTGTAAATTTTTACGAATCAAAAGTTTTCAATATAGCTTCATGGTGGTGAATAAGAGTGGACTTTTATCTCCCATCTTGATCACATGGTTGAGGAAGAAATTCATGTCTTGTTCTTGTGAAGATATACACATTAAGCGACTATGTTGGAAATAATTCCCCGATATTGATCACATTGGTGGAATGAAACCACTTAGTCCTTCGAATTCATCCTTGTTTTACCAAAAACTAGCTTCTTATAAGAAATAAGAAGTATAATATAGAAGGACGTTCGAACTACTTCTCGATAGTTAATCTGTTCAAATACGATATCATAAAGATGATTACCTGCTCTTGTGATATAACCATCAATTATTCCAATAGTAACATCATTAGAAGTTCAACATCGAAATTCTTCTTCCAAGGCATGGCCCTTACATATTCAAACATTGATTCCATCTCGAAAGTTTATTGGATATCCGTCTTAAAAGAATTATTCCGATATGACTATCCTAAAAGTATAGGATGAATTAGTCATTTTCTTACTCGCTGCCTAGAAGCACTTAAGTGCTCATTTCAATTAGAATGTTTATTCTATAAGCAGTTCAACCATTATGTTTGGGAAGGTCAACCCAGAACTTTCTTAGGTATGACTCAAGCTGACGGATTAAACCGCTTGACCCCCGCCTACTTCGATATCAAGACCAATTAGATTTTCATTGTTATTTCTTGTTTTCGTTAAACCACATAAGTTCAATGTGGGAATCTAAATAGGGAATAGTAATGTAACAATTCCTTAAGAAAAAGGTACAATAGTAATGCTTCTACTTGTACAGTCATCTTAACTAAAGAACGAAATGTTCTTTAAGGGGGTACTAGACCCTTTGTTGTTTCCTCACAGTTGTGAGTAGCTTTCCGCGTTAACCTTGTACCGCCCTAAGTCTTTCCTAGTTTCGGGGACGAAACTAATTTTTAAGGGGGTTACTATTGTAATATCCGCTAAATTCTAAATAAAATAACTTGGATAATTATCCCAATAATTTTTTTTATAAAGTTGAGAATTTAATAATCTTTATACTCTCATATTACATTATAAAAGGTTATAAAAACATAGTACAATGGAAATTAAGAATTTAATTAAATATATTGAGCCAAGCCGGGTAATTATTTAAATATTTTTCTCTTTAAAAGAGAGTTTAAATATTTTTATAATTTTCTTAATAAATTATGAAAATCTTATAAAAGGCTATCAAAAGGACAAATAAAATTCAAACAAATATAACAAATAAAATTTCGGATTTAATTTCTATATTAAAATTACAAGGCAAATAAAAATACAAGGAATGAGCAAAATAAAAAGGTGTCAAGAACCAGGACTCTAACCCGAGATCTCTTACACCCTCACAATGCTTAGACACACTCAAACCCGTTGGGCTAATGTAACTTATCTACTTACATTACCACTCTTTTAATTATTAACACTCATATTTTCTTCTTCTTCTTCAAAGAGTCAAATTGTGCCTGACTGATTTGATGACAAACCATTGCATGTCCAAGATGACTCCCAATCTCCATGGTTACTTCAAGGAATGCCCAGACTCATCATCATCTTGTGTTATCAACAAAGAAACACCACTCCCCAATCCCCATCTTTCTCCTTCTTCCTCAATGGCCAAAACCATTAATGGTGGATCATGAGAAGGGCTCCAATTGCCTATTTAAAGGATGAAAAACTTGATACAATTTCACACAACCAATTTTCTCTCCTTCTACATCAAAAATTCGTCCTAATTCCAAGCCAAAATCCCTAAAATTGTGCTTCCCAAATCTGATTTTTCCATTCAAAAATCCACAAAAATTCCCTTCTTCTTCCCTAGGGCCGTCGGACGCCACCCTTGCCCTTCCAGACCGTCGGTGACCACCCGCGCGCACCACCAGCAACCTTCGGAGCACGTCGTCGCCATCCACCGGTGGCCAATCGAAGTCGGTCGTTCAGCCTTGCGTTCCTCTGAGGTGCGTGAAAGGAAGAAGGAAGAGGAAGAAAGGAGTAAGTGGGCTGCTCCTTTAGGTTATTTTGGACTAGTTTTGGGCTCAGTTTTAGGCCCATCTGTCTAAAAATTTACCCATCAGCTTTTATTAAAAGAGAAAGGAAAAAGGAGAGGCCCAACTCGCCCATTTCGATTCCCAAGCCCAAATCACGTCTCGTTTTCTATCGGTATAATTTTCCGACCTATAATTTTTAATTAATATCTATTTATAAAATATTTTGCACATCTATATAATATTTATCTAGTTAAAATTGAATAAATATTGCATGTAGATTAAAAATGAATTTAAATGATTAAATTCACTTTGGATGCACTTATAGTTAAATATAAAATTTTAGAAAACTAATGTAAGGCCTCACTTTAAAAATAATAATAAAGGAATATTATTATTTGGGTTTTTCCACCTAAATTATTAGAATAAATAATTTAGTTACTCTCTCTAAGAGAAAGAAAATAAAGAAATGTTTGTATAATAAATAAAATAAGGTTTTGTTGAGAGAAAATAGCCTTGCATGTCATTTAAACCCTACTATAAGCTTAGAACTAATATTATTAAGATATTTTTTGTATAAGGTATTTTTAATAAGAACAAGCATGGGATTAAATGAATTAAATAAATAATTTGCATGTGCTTTTATATAAAGAAGTAGAATATGGTAGAAATGGAAAAATTGTCAAATAAAATCATGAGATTTAATTATGAGATTTATATGAGAAGTATAATATAAATAATATGATTACCCCATTTGGAAGTATTATAAAAATATAAAGATCTAAGTTGTTAGAAAAGATATGCTAAAGATATTATTAATAATTATAGACATAAATAAATAGTTGCATGCTTCTATTTTTATAAAATAATATTCTAGACATGGGGAAACCATTTAAATAGACAATGGAATTTATTATTATATCTCATACATGGAAATTATGCTATATTAAGTAATTGGAATTTTTCCACATAAGGAAAGTACTAGAAAAAGGACATAATGTAATATGAATATCTTTACAAAAATATTACATGTCCTCTTAAAAATAAGCATGATAAGAGGATAAAATAATAAAGATATATTCTAGTATTTAAAAATATATTATATGATTAAGTTGGGTAAAAAGATAATAATAAGGGAATATAAAAGATATTTTTATGACAAGGGCGTTTTAGACTTTTCACACCCTAAGATGAGTTTTATAAAAACAATAATTCATATAGTTATGAAAACTTTATCTTCATGATTATATAAAGATATTATCCTTGCTTGGTTATAATAAGAAAGTAATAAGTTAAGTTAAAAGGAATATTTCAATAAATTAAATAAGGTTATGACTTGGCTTTCAAAGATGATAGTAAAGAAAATTAAAGTAATGATTTTATAAAGAATAAAAGGATATCACAAATATAAAATAATAATAGGAAATATTATTATGTTATTCGTATTCACCTAAATTATTATTATAATAATTTAGAAACTAATTCTCTTATAATAAGGATATAAGAGATTTCCAAAACATTAACAGAATTTAAAGAAATTCTTATTAAAGTTCGTTCGTATATTCCGAGTCGATAGGTCGAGCTCCCGATTCGTTTAACGACAACATTTTTTGTTCACTCGTTAGTACGAAACCGTATAAGCTAACGCAAGTGGATTTTCTCCTTGAAGCCTCGATAATTTGTTTTTGTGAAATTTCTCGATGTTGGGAACAACTTGTTTGATAAAAAAAATCAATCTAGGAATATTGATTCTTACAAATAATGACATATTGTTATTATGATTCGTACTACGCTAGTACTGAACTTTAGGACCGATGATTTGTGGTCTTGTTTGTTTCAATCTCTTTTCGAGATTCGTTATGGATTAGCATAGGCGATATTATAATATGCACTAGCTAGTTGCCTATATACATGGGATGAAAGAGGCCCGGTATCCTCAGGATGAAAGTGGCCTGCACAATGAGGATGAAAGAGGCCTGCACACTCAGGATGAAAGAGGCCTGAACACTCGTGATTAAAGAGGCTTGAAATTCCTTCATTTTCTTTTAAATGGAATTCGGCCCATTCATGGCCCCCACGCCCTTAAAATACGTTAACATAAGTGAAAGTTTTCATCACCATACAAGATAAGTGCCCAAGCACATTTAAAAGAAACAAAAACCGGACCGGTCTCAAATGATCGATCCGGCTCTCGGTTCAAAAGGGCGCGAGAGATTTTCAAAAACTTTTTTGAATTAATAACGTTGCCATCATACTTTCTACTCTAAAGAAGTCTACAATCTCGTAGTTCTTCTCTCGATTAACAAGTTATCCCCTCTCGAGATACACTCTTCTCCGTTCCGATAAGCCTCACATAAAGACCTATACCTTAAAACACATCCCGATAATATATCTCGAATATTATTAATTACCGAAATACCCTTGAGAAGTTCCGTTCTCACTTGCTTAGTCTCCTTAGACTAATTCTCCCACTTCCGCATTTTCGCCTGGTATTTCTCGCCCTTCGCGACAAATGCCAAACTGTTGGATTGTACACCGAAGTGTTGAAGACGAAGTCTAGAAGGTTCGAGAAGCGTTAGGCGAGAATCGAAGGTCAAGGCAAGACGACGATGAAGGAAGAAAGGAATTCTCATAAGAGCAAGGCATTTCGAAGATAGTGCACCTACTCTTCCCTTTTTAAAACCAAGCAAATCATCATCACATGAGTTGTCTTAGGAAAACATAGTTGTATTTTATCTTACGTCTTTTCAACCCTTTCTAAATGGGCTTCACTTTCCGCTGCTACATTTGTAAAACGACTCTCAATGTAATGAACGAAAGTTCTTATCAATAAATAAAATTCCGCTTTTAGTCAGTTTCATCTTCAATTAAGGAACCAAGTCTCATTCGTGAGCATCCGTTTATTTATGTAACATTTATGTAAATTTCCGCATTTCTATATGTTTTAATATCAATCAAGCCTAGGGTGACTTTGGATGGTAAAATCTGAGGTCAGTGGCGGTAATACTCATTGTTGCAAAATAGAGGTGTTACAGTTTCCACCAAAGAAGATACAATAGCCATGTTGAGATCGATAGTCATCAGGATCAGAGTTCCACCATGCGTCTGTAAATGTGACCAGACGAGAATCCTTAGCCGATTTGATGAGAAGCCCATCGGTGAGAGTGCCTTTAAGATACCACAATATGCGTTTGACAGCTGACCAGTGATGCTCAGATGGATTATGCATAAATTGACAAACGCGATTAACGGCATACGAAATTTCAGGACGAGTAATAGTAACATACTGAAGACCACCAACAATGCCTCTGTAAAGAAAGGGATCGGCTAAGGGATCGCCAAATCGATCTAAACGAGATGTCGGTTCAGCCGGAGACGATATAGGCTTGGCGCCGATCATAATGTTGCACTCCAATAAATCACAAATGTACTTCTCTTAAGAGAGGGCACTCAGAACTTCTGTGAACTTCAATCCCAAAAAAATAATGTATGTTTCCAAGGTCCTTAAGAGAGAAAACAAAACCAAGAACGCTTACAAACTCATTGATGAAGTTGGCGTTGGAACATGTAATGATCAAGTCGTCGACATAAACATGAACATAGACAACAGCCTGACCATGCTTTTTTATGAAAAGTGAGGTGTCGGATCAACAGGGAATGAAACCGTGTTGAAGTAGAGCATTCTGAAGCTTATTGTTGGGACGGTGTTCGGACCTCTGGTTCTAAACATCGGAACACCGATATCGTTCTCCAGTTTTGATAATGACAAACACCATATGGGAACTAACGTGCTTTGTTCAAGTATTTCTAAGGAACACAGGTTTAGCAAAGAACTCCCATGAATGACCTAAGGACACAGGCGTACACAATGAAGAGTTTCTCTCAAAGGAACTCTGAAGAAAGTTCCCTTGCTATGGGAACTACCGTGAATGGCCAAAGAACATAGGCTTATACGATGAAGAGTTTCTCTCAAAGGAACTCTGAGGAAGATAGTTCACACGACATGGGAACTCGCATGTGACGACAACGACCGTTCAGCGCAAATTGCGGGATCCTGTCTTGGACAGAACGAAGGCACAGTCTGAGGAGCAGACTGTCACTAGTGATCCAACGGTCCGATTGATTCAAGAAGTTGACCTAGTTCAAATCGAAGTCACATGTGAAGATTGTACACTTGGGGTGCAAGCAAAGGGCATTTCGGACAGAATGAAAATGCGATTGAAGCCCAAGTACAATTGAGTATAAAGCCAAATAAATAGTGGTAGGTTTTAGCACTTCTCCCAGAACTAACACATATTCACAAAGAGAGAGAAAGAAGAAGAAGAGAAGTCCCCGACGGCGAGTGTCTAATCTCCACGACGGTGAAGCAAAGTTCCCATGAGAAAGGGAATTGCGAGTCGGTGTAAGGTTTGAGTTACTTGTTTAGTTGTTGTTGTTCGCTTAGGAACTTAGTTGAGAAGATTCATTAGTGTTGCTAGAGTTAGGTAGAACTCGTAGGAACAGAGATGTTTGAATCTGGCTGTTTGTAACTAAGGAACAAATCAATAATACAAGTAAGTCATTCAAAATCCTCCAAGCGGAGGTAGAGGTTTAACCATACAACTAGTTGGTTGTAGTGGGGTTCCTCTATAAGGGAACTGTGTTCATTACTGTTTACTTACCTGCGCTTATTTATTTCCGCTGCCTTAGGAACAGCTTAACAGTCAGTTCCCAAGCACTCGCTAACCAGTTACGATCCAACAATTGGTATCAGAGCAGGTCGCTCTAGATTTGTGTTAGCATTGCAAGTATCACAAAGATGGCTCAAGAACTCACCCAGGTCGGACACAACAACAGCAATCCTCCGAGGCTCATCACTGGGAGGTTCGAAAACTGGCAACGCGATATGAAAGATTGGATGCGAAGCCAAGATTATCAAGCCTGGTGCGTCATAGAGAAGGGGAACTTCAAAGTGGATCCAGCTATCAAAGACGACTACTCCAAATGGGGACCAAACGAATGGAAATGCATGGAGGCTAACTTCAAAGCCAAGCAATACCTCAAAAACGCCATGACGGTCCAAGACTGTGACAGAGTGGCCAATCCTGATACAGCCAAGGAAGTATGGGAAGCTAACCAACAGATGCATATTGGGAACTCTGACCTCAGAGAGGACCTCCAGATGAATACCAGGAGAGAATTCTTCAATTTCCAAATGGAGATGGGAGAATCTGTGGATAGCTATGAATCCCGCTTCGAGGGCCTATGCACCAAGCTCGTGGGACTAGGAATCACAAAGGAAGAGATCACCGATAAGATGAAGGTCCAGCAGCTATTCAACGGCCTGACGGTGGAGTGGGCCAATGAAAGAACAATGTTTAAGGAGAATCCGGAAAACAGAACTCTTATGCTCCATCAAGTCTTCGTAAAATTGGTGAGACATGAGAGAAGGAAGAAGGACGACCAGGAGCAAAAGAGGGCACACCAAGGGACCTCAAACTTGAAAAGGTGCTCAAGTCATTTTAAGAGCAACATGAAGATTTTGAAGAAGAAGAGGATGAGGAAGTAGTTTTGGTAACAAAGGCCCTTAGGTCCTTCTACAAAGGGAAGTTCAAAAGAGGAAATGGGAACTCACAGAGAGGATAGAGTTCCCAAAGAAGACCTGTCGAGAAGTTCCTCTCGGACGTCACATGCTACAAGTTTTACAAAAAGGGACACTTCGCCAAGGAGTGCCCACAGGGAACTGACGACCGAAGGCATGGGAAGAAGGCCTACATCGCCACCTGGAGCGATGACGAGGACGAAGATCCTAAATCATGGGCACCCCCAGACATGTGCGCCATGGCCATAGGAGACACCACTAGGGAACAACCCTGATGCGACCTTGTCTATGGATGCAAGCCAAGAGGTCAAAGCCTTTACACTTCGCTCGGAGGGACCAGTCACCCGTGCCAGGGCTCGCGCCATCGAGACCGCGACACAGTCACTAGTGTCGCGCCTCTCCGCTGGCCAGGCGCGCCTTGCACCGTGACCTCGCTCGACAACATCTCCTTCGTTGGCGCAGAGGAACCTCGTCACAAGCTCTTGGGTCAGCCGTGCCAAGCCTCGTCGACCTTGAGCATCGGATCGCAAAACGAGGTCGCCACCAACAGTCGCCACGACCTCGTGTCGGGACTCAACCTCGGGTCGTCAAACGAGGTTCTCGCATCGGACATCGTGGAAAAACCTCAACACGAGGTTCTCGGATGCTTCGGAGAACCTCAAGTTTCCGAGACCTCGCCAGCGGCCAGCTCCGCACCGTGACCTCGCCAGCGCCGTGTCCGAGCCTCGCCAGCGCCGCGCCAAGCTTGTCGCGACACTTCGAGTACGGTCACGGACGACCTATCTTTTTATAGTAGTTTTTTGCATTAATTCTTATTCCGAACATTATCATTCATAGTTTTATGGTTTTAGTAAGTGATTTATGGGCCTTGCGCCGAAGGATTATGGGCTTGCGCTGATGGGCTTGGTTCTGCGCATCCACCCTATGCGCGCCGCCCCTTTTAGGGTTTCTTTGCTTGTTCTTGTGCCGCCTCCGTATATAAGGGGGATTAGGCTATTATTTTCAACATCACACATATTAGGGTTAATTAAAGTAGAGGTTTCGCTCCTTATTCTCCCTTTTTGTGTCGTGCTGCCATTGATGTATCATAAAAAGCTCTCGTTTCTTCGCTGTTTGCGATTGTTCGTGCCAAGTTCGAATCATTCAAAGCCTTCCGCCGCACTCTTTGAGACCCAATACTGAAACACCACGCTGATCCGTAGCATCCCATACGAGGGACGCATCAAACCTAGTGAGGTAACTACTGAATTTGTCCTTTCCTCCTTAAATCATTATGAAAAACCTGAGTTGCTAAAATTTTTGTCAAGCCTTGTGAAAGATAACATTAAACTGCAAAAGAAGTTGGAGAAATCAGAACACACTAATGCTGAATTAGTTGGCCTTGAGTCTTGTTCAAATTGTGTGTCCCTAATAGACAAACTTCAGTCCTATGTCTCTCACATTGTAGAACTTGAAGATGAGATTAGGTCCCTAGAAAGTGATAAGAATGCCTTTCTACAAAATCTAAGCAAGAAAGTTGAGAGTCCTGAAGCCTCTAGTTCCCAAACAAAGTTTGTCCCTGCCAAACACGGGATAGGGTATAGATCTGAGTGCCCTAAGAATGGGAAGTCACCTTTAAGTGAACAAGAAATCAACGAGTGTAGGGCCCTAGAGCTTCAATGTGAGAAACAAAAGAACGCACATTTGGAAGAAAAAAATAGGGTCCTGGAAAGTGGAAAAAATGGTCGCCACGATGGTGGACACACAATTTGAACAAAATTTTTTCTTGGGTTCCAAAAAATTTTCTTGCTTTCGTCTATTGTTAAAAAAAAAACTTCACGTAACCGCCATCTAGGGTTCCAAAAAAATTTCTTGCTTTCGTCTATTTTAAAAAAAATATCATCAGTCGTATCCTTACTCAACCGATCTATTGATTTTGGTGAAGTTGTTGCTTTGTCTTGCTAGTTGCATAAACTTAGGACTTGTTTTGCCAATTTATCTCGTGCATCTGTTGAGATTGCTTGCGTGTTGATTCCATTATTTTCTTGTTACGATTCTAGAAGAGAAAGCCTATAATTCGTGTTGTCTTGTTTAAAACAAAAAAACAAACAAAACTTTCGACTATAACAGCCAAAATAAGGTAACGTAGTCGGAAAATTCACAAAAAAAAATCTCGTGGAGATCACAAGCCAAAATAAGGCAAGATCGTCCACGTTGTTCAAACTTTCGGCAACAACAATTGTCGTACTCTCTTGCTTGTTTGATTTTGGTTTCGAAATTTACCTAGTCTTGCGTTGCTTGCTTTGTAATTTACGGATCCATATCATTGATCGACTTTGAGTGACCTTAGCCTAGCCAATCCTTGTTCGTGTGGTTTGAACTAAAGGGTCGGCTTGACTTAAGCGAACCGTAAACTCTTTGATTTTTGCTTCTGAACTTCTTAATGCTTCGATGACTGGCATTACTATAGGTACCTTCTCCGAGTCCGGAAACGAGGAGAACTGAGAGGATCTTCCACCAGCGTCACAAAATCAGAACCGGAATGACTGGAACCCCGAAGCCGTGGCGCGAATTGAGGAACTCGAACGCCTCTTTGAGGCGAGCCAAACGCAGTCCAAGCACACCGTGCCACCGACGCATGGCCTCGCTTCGGAGATCCACGACATTCCTGGAGTGTCCGCGGACGACGTCGTTCGTGCCAACGCCAAGGGCAAGAAGCATGCTCAGCCATCCTCACAATTAGGCACCATGCATCGCATGGAGTCGATCAAAGAAAGTCGCCAACATGATCGGCACGATGGTGGTCCCCGGACCGCAGATCGCTATCAAATGGCGCGAGATTACCGGGACACACACATGTACGACGTATATTCCGATGAGGAGTACAACTCCGAGGAGTATAGAGGCCAACACATGAGTGGGGATCCAAAGAAAAAGAAAAAGAAAAAGAAAAATAATAAGTCGACGGCATATGTCTACGAAACCCCAAAGCGGAAGCACGGGTCCAAGTATTACGATGCCGACGCATACAGGGTTGAGGAAGACATCGGGCATCAAAGTGCTCGAAGTTCGTTCTTGGATTTTGAAAATGATTATGACGAGTTTTCTGACTACTCTAATGAATCGTCTTTTGAGCATCCCAATGTGCAGGATCCGGAAGAACTCGACATTGGGCCTTTGGATTGAATCCCGCCGCCGCGCCTCACCAAGAACCGCACCGAGTACGACCGAGTCTATGGCTCGGGACGCAAGCACGGCGCGAAGGGGAGACGTGACAAGGACCGCGACGCTCGGCGCCATAGGAGGCCCGATGATGGAGACGATCCGGATGATGGTGATGACGATCCGCAACGAGGTCCACCTCGGAACCGGTGCGACAGGCGAGCACATTTGCCTCGGCCTCCCTGTCCTCGGCGCGATCGTGATCGACGTGATGCTAGAGATCCACGCCACAACCGACGCAATATAAAGGTAAAACTCGAACCCTTTTCCGGTTCTTATGATCCTTATGCTTTTATCGAGTGGTTACAGGGCACAGATCACACGCTCCGACGCTTAGGCTATGAGGACAACGAGAAAGTGGAAGTTGTGACTTTGCACTTCCATGGTGCCGCTAGGACTTGGTGGAACCGATTCGAGTCCGAAAGGATTCGACAAGGCAAACACCTAATCCGAGAGTGGCATCAACTAGTCTACATCTTGAAGAAGAGGTATATTCCGGCAGATTACAAAGACAAGATGCACATCGAGATCATGCGCATCAAGCAAGGATCGATGACGCCGGAGGAGTATTTTTCCAAGCTTGAAGACATGTTCTTCAAAGCGGGAATGAGTGTTTCGCCCTCGGTGATGAAGACGAGGTTCATCTCAGGCTTGCGACAGTCCATTCAAGATAGATTGGAGATTCTTCCCATTAAGGACATCAACTTGGTTCACACCGCAATGCAAATCCATAAGCAAGAAATGCGAACCAAGTCGGGTTGGTCCAATTCGCGGTGTGTTCCTAACTCTAGTCAATCCGGTTTTTTTACTAGTCGGGTTGCTCCTTATGTGCCAAGTGCTTCAAAACCAACGTCACGCCTTCAAAAGCGCCAGTCGCGCCACGCAACGCCGAGACAAGTGCCGATCGAGCACGAGACATGGCTTACTACAAATGTGGAGGCCGTGGCCACATTCAACGAAAGTGTCCGAATGCCAAGAAAGTTTTTTTTACCACACAGGGGGAGCCTTATGACAGCCAGGATGAGGAGGAAATCGAGCCACCAATCAACGAGGACGCCGAGCTGGAGTGCGATCCTTTGGAGGCCCTCAGCGTGTCCAAGCTACAATTGGTGACAAGGCGCGCTTTGAGCATGCGAGAAGGGCCAAAGACGGATCAAAGAGAGCAGCTTTTCCACACTCTTTGTCTAGTCAACAATGTGTCTTTGAGTGTCATCATCGATTCCGGGAGTTGCGCCAATTTCCTCTCCAAAAAAGTAGTTGATCACTTCAAATTGTCGACCACGCCTCATCCACAACCGTTCAAACTCCAATGGATATCCAATGACGGTGGAGATTGGGTCAACAAACAGGTAATCTTCAACTTTTCCATTGGTCAATACTCGGATTTTATTCTATGTGATGTAACGCCAATGGACGCCACACACCTCTTGTTGGGGCGCCCATGGCAATACGATCGTCGTGTGCTTCACGACGGGTTTTTGAACACTTACATGTTCAATTACCACGGGAAGCGCGTGACACTCTTACCTATGTCGCCTAGTGAAGCTCTATAGTATGAAGCCAAAAGGCAAACGCAAAAGGCTAGCAACAACAGCACCAGCGCACCGAACACGACGCCACCGGCGTCCAAAGCGAAATCTGCAGATTCTCCGAGCGTTTCTGGTGCCAACACTCTTAACAATAGTAATGATGGTGGGAAAGATGAGTCGCGCCGACAGCAGCTGGAGTCGGGCCGACAGTTTGCTTCGCGAGGCCTCAGCAACGCGCCAAACGCCGCTGATTTCAACAAACGAGGTCTCCAACAATTTTCTGGGGATTCCATGGGCGTTCCTGTAGCCAAACCCCTTAAAATTGATTTTCCACCAGATTTGAAGAAAAAACGCCCATGCGTTTGCCTTTGATCCGTCTAAGGGACCACCTAATGTGACTCCTAGCGTCGCGCAACACGCCGTCGCTACACGAAAACTGGGATTTCAGGAGCTACGGGATGAATTTCACGGCATTTCCAAGGGCAATCTTCCACAAAATTCAGCAAAATGTCAAAACATCGCCCCAGAATCTGATCGTGCGAGCTCAAACGCCGAGCCCCCTTTGCTTGGCACATGCCAAGATCGCCTTCTCTTAGGAAGGCGTCGGGACATCGAGAAATCTATCCAGGGGAGTCTTTCTTGCTTCATTCTCTATCCCCTTCTCTCTATTACAAAATATGTGAACTCTTCACTTCCTTCTTCTATTGTGTCTCTTTTGAAGGAATCCGAAGACATCATGTCGGCCGAGCTTCCAAAGGGTTTGCCACCAATACGTGGGATCGAGCACAAGATCGATCTCGTGTCGGGGGCGTCCCTACCCAATCGAGAAGCCTATAGGACTTCGCCTAAGGAAAACGAGGAGCTCCAACGCCAAGTTCATGAATTGTTGGACAAAGGCTTTGTCCGAGAGTCCTTGAGTCCTTGCGTCGTGTCGGTAATCCTCGTGCCTAAGAAGGATGGTTCGTGGCGTATGTGCGTCGACTGCCGAGCCATTAATCAAATCACGGTGAAGTACAGGCACTCCATTCCAAGGCTCGATGACATGCTAGATGAGCTCCACGGCGCCGCCTTGTTTTCCAAGATTGATCTCCGGAGTGGATACCACCAAATCCGGACGAAAGAAGGCGACGAGTGGAAGACCGCATTTAAAACCAAGCATGGTTTGTACGAATGGCTTGTCATGCCTTTTCGCTTGACAAACGCCCCTACTACTTTTATGCGGTTAATGAACTTTGTGATTCGGAAATTTTTAGGACGTTTTGTCGTTGTGTATTTTGACGACATCTTGTTTTTTTCTAGAGACTTGGACTCTCACGCGAGGCACCTTAGGTTGGTGTTAGAATGCCTTCGCGAACATGCATTGTATGTAAACTTGGACAAGTGTTCGTTTTGCACGGACACGACGAATTTTCTTGGGTTCGTCGTGTCCAAGGATGGGCTAAAAGTGGATGACGACAAGATCCGCGCCATCCGAGAGTGGCCCACCCCTACGACCCCGACGATGGTTCGCTCCTTCTTAGGGCTCGCAAGGTTCTATCGGCATTTCGTCAAGGACTTTAGTTCTATCGTCGGGCCACTCCACAATCTCACCAAGAAGGCAACCACAATCAAGTGGATGCCGAACCATGAGGCCTCATTTCAGGCCTTGAAATATGCATTATGTAGCGCTTCGGTCTTGCAATTGCCAGACTTCACTAAGTGCTTCGAGATCGAGTGTGACGCCTCCGACTATGGCGTAGGCGGCGTACTCCTTCAAGATTTACGCCCGATTGCATACTTTAGTGAAAAACTAAAAGGGGCTACACTGAATTACCCGACGTACGACAAGGAGTTGTACGCTCTTATTCGGGTTTTGAAGAATTGGCAGCACTACCTTTAGCGTAGCGAGTTCGTAATTCATACGGACCACGCCGCCTTAGAGTATCTCAAGAGTCAAACGACTCTCAATAGACTCCATGCTCGATGGGTGGAGTTTATGGAAACTTTTCCATACATCATCGCTCATAAAAAAGGAAAGGAAAATATCGTGGCAGATGCTCTGTCACGCAGGTATGTGCTCTTAACACGTGAATGTGTACAAGTATTGCTTTTGGCCACACATGGCCTCCGATGTCCACAAGTATTGCTAGGGTTGTGTGCCATGCCAAACTGCTAAATCAAGGTTCCAACCTCATGGCCTTTACACACCCTTGCCCATCCCGGATACCCCGTGGGAAGATCTCTCCATGGATTTTTATCACGGGTCTTCCGATGACAAGGCGAGGGAAAGATACGATCTTCGTAATTGTGGACCGTTTCTCCAAAATGGCTCACTTCGTGCCATGCAAAGGGAACAACAATGCGACTGACGTCGCCAACTTGTTCTTTGAGCATGTCGTGAAGCTACATGGCGTGCCTCGCACTATTATTAGTGATCGGGACACGAAATTCTGTAGCCATTTTTGGAGAACGTTTTGGGGAAAGCTAGGTACGCATTTACTGTTTTCTACTGCATATCATCCCCAAACCGATGGTCAGACTGAGGTGACCAATCGGACCTTGGGCACCCTTCTCCGGACGGTGCTCAAACATAACCCACGTCGGTGGGAGGACCTAATACCTTTCGTTGAGTTTTCTTATAACAGGTCCAAGCACTCGGCGACAAGGAAGACCCCATTTGAGGTGGTCTATGGGCTCAACCCGCACTCCCCGATGGATTTGACACCTCGGCCCTTGAAGAACGGCGAGCACATCGACGCGTCCAACCGCGCCGATGCCATTCGCCGCTCACACGAGAGGACTCGAGTCCAATTGGAGCATCGGGCTTCACAGTATGAGGAACAACACAACAAAGGCCGCCGACGCCTCGTCTTCAACCCCGGAGACCTCGTTTGGTTGCACCTCCGGAAGGACCGTTTTCTGGATGCCCGGAAAACCAAGCTTCACCAGCGAGGAGACGGCCCTTTTAAGGTCTTCGAGCGCATCGGAGACAACGCATATAAGATCGACCTCCCCAGCAAGTATTTTGTTCACTCGACTTTCAATGTTGCCGAACTCTTCCCCTATATTGAGCCTGCTTATGAGGAAACGGGGACGTTTCCCAACCAAGTGGGGGAGGGTGATGCGACCCCGTCTATGGATGCAAGCCAAGAGGTCGAAGCCTTTACACTTCGCTCGGAGGCACCAGTCACCCGTGCCAGGGCTCGCGCCACCAAGACCGCGACATAGTCACTAGTGTCGCGCCTCTCCGCTGGCCACAACGCGCCTTGCACCGTGAACTCGCTCGGCACCATGTCCTTCGTTGGCACGGAGGAACCTCGTCACAAGCTCTCGGGTCAGCCGTTCCAAGCCTCATCGAACTCAAGCATCGGATCGTAAAACGAGGTCGCCACCAATCGTCGACACGACCTCGTGTCGGGACTCAACCTCGGGTCGTCAAACGAGGTTCTCGCATCGGACATCGTGGCCAAACCTCAACACGAGGTTCTCGGATGCTTCGGAGAACCTCGAGTTTCCGAGACCTCGCCAGGGTCCTCGTTCAGCGTCCTCGCCAGTGTCCTTGCCAGCGGCCAGCTCCGCGCCGTGACCTCGCCAGCGCCGTGTCCGAGCCTCGCCAGCTCCGCGCCAAGCTTGTCGCGACACTTCGAGCACGGTCACGGACGACCTATCCTTTTATAGTAGCATTTTGCATTAATTCTAATTCCGAGCATTACCATTCATAGTTTTATGGTTTTAGTAAGTGATTTATGGGCCTTGTGACGAAGGATTATGGGCTTGCGCCGATGGGCTTGTGATGTCTCTCTATTTGGTGGTGTTTTCATATGTGATTTCCTTTGTAAATATGTTTCTTTTTCCCCTTTTCTTGTGCGTTTTGTTCCTTTTTAGCTTAGTTCCCGTATTTCTATGAGATTCGGAGACTATGCGCATTGTATGTGTTTTGTAGGTAATTTGGCATGAATCGAGGATCGATTTGAAGGAGGGTCGAGACATGGAGAAAAGGCCGAGCTAAAGCGGGAAAGAGAGGAGCAAGCCATGAAGAAGAACAAGAGAAGCCAACAAGAAGAAGGTGGAACGAGGTCCGGACCGAGTTGCAACCACGTCGGGCCCGACTTTGAAGTTTCCAACCTCGGACCGAGATGCACAGTAACTCGGGCCCGAGTTCCTCCGTGTCGGTCCGAGTCGGTCACCAAACTACTTGGGCTCCAAGGCACGAATTTGTGGACTTCCACTTTTGCCCCTCATCTAATCTATAAAAGGCCCTCTTGTCTTCTAAGAAAGGGTTCCCTCTCATACACACAAAAGGGGGGAAAGGGTTCCCACACTTGGAAAAGGAACCAAGAGGATACTTGGAGAGCAAGGAGGGAGGAGAGGAGGAGGAAGAGAGAGAGAATCGGCCAAGAGAGGAAGACTTGATAGGTTTTGTTGGTAGATTTGCTTTGATTTGCTTTGTTCTTGTGGATTTGAAAACCCTTGATTGGAATTTGTGGATTGCTTTGGATTTGAATGAAACTTTGCTTTGTTTTGAGATTGATTATGATGATTGCTTTCCCTTTTGATTTGATTGCTTTCTTTGCTTGTCACATGGAGTAGATCTCCTTGATCTTGGGTTATGGGGGAAAACCCTTGCTAGGTTTAGGCTAGAAACCCCAATTCCATAGCCTTGAGTGTTTGATCTAAGGAACCCACTCTACATAGAGCTACAATTCCTTGCGAAAGTTGGGAATCAAGGCTTGAGATTGGCAAAGTAGCGAAAGTGAACATGTGTCAATCTCAAGACCTTGCTTCGAAGGGGATTTCCCCAATGATCGAGGTGTAGAAGTGGTTGGAACGAGGGCGAAAGCACTCGATCCCAGTCCGATCATCACTCATTCCTTGAATTAGGGTGGAAAAGCCTTAATCTACTAGGGAAGGAACCCAAAATCCCAAGATCTACTTTTAAATCTTTGAAGTTCGACATCCCCAGCTACCTCGGGCCCGACTTACCCAGTGTCGGTCCCGACTTCCTCTTGTCACCAACCTCGGGCCCGACATGACGTCAGTGTCGATCCCGACTGTTTTCTTTGTTTTCCTTTGTTTTATGCTCTCCTTTCTAGCTTCCTAGTATCTAGGCACATCGATCGAGTAGACTTCCCGAGTGTTCGACACCCACCACGTGCTACAACAGGGTCGGGTTATAAATTGTATCTCTAGACCCTCGCACAATAACGAGGCGATCAAAAGATTGGCGTCGTTGCCCGGGAAGTCTAAGTGCATTGAGTGCCAATTTGGTGAGTTTCTTGTGTTTTGGTAGTGATTTGGGTGAGGGAATAGCCCAAACCCTTTGTTTGTTTTTGATTTGTTTTGGTTTGTGTCTTTGTTTCGTAGGTGTATGCTAGCTCGTTCCTCCCGAGGAACACTTGAGCTTGAGTTTGTGAGTGATCCGGAAAGTATTCTCAAGGAAGCCCGAAGAAGGAAAAGGATGGCGAATCAAGCTCTCCATGTTGATGAGGAGTTGGCTCAACTTAGAGCCGAAATGGCTAGATTGCAACTTGAGAAGGACAATCAAGAGGAGGTGGCAAGAAGAGAACGGGAGCAACGGATGAGAGCCGAGGCTCAACTCAACGCTCTACCCCGGAATGCACGCCAATACATGCATCCGGAGTTGAGGGTACCCGAGCCGGCTATTGTGCTTCCCGAGGTTGCCAAGAGTTTTGAGATCAAGACGCAATTCATTACCCTCATCAAGCGTGATCAATTCGAGGGCCTTCCACATGAGTGTCCTATAGAGCACGTCAAACGTTTTGTGGACATGTCTGAGACGATCTCCACCGACGAGGAGACATTGGAGTATGTGCTTCTAAAGGCGTTCAAATGGTCACTTGGGGGCAAGGCCACACATTGGCTCGAAAGCCAAGCTCCTAGGTCAATCACAACTTAGAAGACACTCTATGATGCTTTCTTGATGAAGTTCTTCCCGCCCTCAAAGACAACCGAGCTAAGAAGGAAGATTGCAAGCTTTCAACAAGGTCCGAATGAGCCTCTCTTCGAAGCATGGGACCGTTTCAAGGAGATGTTGCGCCAATGTCCTACTCATGGCCAACAACCATATGTGCTTCAAGATATCTTTTTCCAAGGCATCAATCCGGTAACGAAGGACAAGCTCAATCTCCACACCGATTGTGGGTTCATAGACTTGACACCGGATCAAGCTTGGGAGCTACTTGAAAAGCTATCCGATTATGAGGCCATGTATGGGGTGAGTCAAGCTAGCAAGGAGGTGAAAGTTCAAGGTGAAGGTGCAAGGAAGTTATATGATCCAAAGGGAGAAGACATTGATAGGGATGTGAAGCTCCAATTCCTTGAAGGTGAAGTGAGCAAGCTTAAGAGGCAAGTCCACTACTACAAGCAAAATGCTAGAGCTTGTGAGGAGTGTGGATCCTTTGCACATGCTACACAAGTTTGTCCGAATGAGAGCCAAGTGCGCTTGGCCGAGCGAATTGAGGAGGCAAACTATGTTCGAGGAAATTTCGGTGGAAGAGGCAATTTCAACAATGGTGGTAATGGCCGGTGGAACAACGGTCAAGCTCAAGGTTACAACAACAACTTCAACCAAAACGAGCCAAGGGCGCCATCACCACCATATAGACCACCGGGATTCAATGAGTTACAATCATTTGCTCAAGAGATGAGAGATGGGTTCAAGGAGATGAGGACCCAATTCAATGAGTTTGGAGCATGGAGGAGGCAAGTCGACAATCAATTTGCTCAAATTGCGACTCAAGCCCCGAGAGAGAATGGGAGACTTCCGGGCCGACCCAAGGAGAACCCTCGAGCTCAAAACAATCAAAATGAAGTCCGGGCAATTGGATTGAGAAGTGGCCGAAACCTACCCGAGCCCCACGTGCCTAAGAAGAATGAAGAGGGTCGGACCAACTTACCCAGCAAGTCGGGTCCAACGTCCCCCGAAGTCGACCCAGCAAGAAGATCGACTCCTTTACCACGGACCGAGGTCGAGAGCAACTCGGGACCGACGTACACAGACCTCGATCCGACTCCTCTGCCCCGGACCGAGTTTCACAACATCGGGCCCGACATGGTGCCCAAGTCGGTCCAACCAGGAAATGATGCAAGTGAAGTGGGGAAGTCCGAAGAAGTTGATCCAAGCAAGATTCAAGGTGCAACAATTCTTCCATATCCCTCGAAGAAGCCGAAAGATGTTGTTGAGAACAAGTTCAAGAGGTTTCTCAAACTCTTGCAAGGCTTGAACATCTCTATCCCGTTCACCGATGCATTGAGCGAGATGCCATCTTATGCCAAGTTTTTAAAGGAGATTTTGAGCAAGAAGAGGTCCATAGTTGAAATGTAAGATGAGGTCAAGACCTTGGAGTTACCGCAAAAGCTAGGAGATCCCGGTCGCTTTGCTATAACCATTGGTGTGGGGTCTCAAAACTTCCAAGCCTTATGTGACCTTGGGGCAAGTGTTTCGGTGATGCCCGCTAGCATTTGGAGAAGAGCAAATTTGGGTGAAATGGAGCCGGCCGATATGTCCCTAACTATGGCCGACGGTTCCATCATCAAGGCTAAGGGAATATTGGATGACGTTCCGGTGCGAGTTGGAAAGTACTTTGTCCCCGATGATATCGTGATCTTGGACATGCGTGAGGATCCCTTGGTCCCAATAATCTTAGGAATACCATTCTTAGCTACGGCGGGGCAAGGTTTGATGTCAAGAACGGCAAGGTTTCCTTTGAGATTGGGGAAGAAAAGGTCGATTTTCACTTCAACAAAGCTTTGAATGAGCCGGACGCCTTGGCCATCCTTAAACTTGAAGAGAGTGCCAAGAGAGAATGTGAAGAAGTGGAAGTTGCTAGAGAGGTCGTTGTGTTAAGGAGTGATGAAGGGTTCAATGAACAAATACAAGTAAGGGAGTTGTTGGAGCAATTCAAGGATCCAAATGAGTCAACGATCAATGCTAGCCCAAGAAGAGATGAAGAGTATCCTTACTTATATCCTTTTAATGTTGGTGATGACCACAATTCTTCCCAAAATTTTGATTCCTACATTTGTTTAAGTGATTTGAACGATGACTTAGGAGACTCCTACATTTGCCTTAGTGATTTGAAAGATGAATTGGTAGAATCTCCTAGGAATTCTTTGGATAACTATGGTGTAGGAAAAGAAAAACATGATGGAGCAAGTAAGGAGGAGAAATCTCATCCGTTGGAGGAGTATGATGAGATAGGCCCAAGATCGGAGAGCCATGCCTATATAGACCATCGTTGGTGGTTTTATGGGTATGAAGGCAATGGGAATGGGCATAACAATGGCGAGCAATTCACCGTGTTTCACCCGCCATAAGGTTGAGGTTAGGAAGTCAAGCTAGTGACTCTAAACGAGCACTTCTCGGGAGGCAACCCGAGCTAGTAGCTTTCTTTTCGTAATTTTAGTTTGATTTTTTTTTAGTTTAGCTTAGCTTTTCTCTAACCGATCTCTATCTAGTGTTTTGTGGATTTATGGTGTCGTACATCCTTCAAAGTTGTGTAGGATTTGAGGTGAAATATTTAAATGGAAATATGGGAAAGAAGTTGCAAGAGGATGGAGTAAAATTGGTGACCCGAATACTCTCACATCGAGCCCAGGTAAGTCGGGCCCGACATAGGGACGTCGGTCCATGAAGTCGGTCCGACCCGATTTGACTAGTTGGAATGCCAATTTTGCCCTTGACCTAATTTGTCCCTTTCCCCCATTAAATATTATCCCCCACCTACCTACCATCTTCATTATCAACTACCATTTCCAAAATACAACCCATCTCCCTCAAACACTCTCAAAGTCGGCCGCCCCTCCCCTTTCATACTCGATCCACACACTCCCTACTTCATCTCGTTCCAACCACAAAAAGGCCTCCCAAACCCGAATCCAAGTAGAAATCTCGAGTTCAATATAGTCCTTCGTCCCCCATCTAGATCTAGATCTAGGAAATTTGAGTTCTAAGTTGCTTATTTGTTTAAAAGTTCAATACTCTTCGAATCCGGTATGTGTTACTCGATCTCTACTTATTTCTTTGAAAATTTTGTGCTTTCATTGCGTAGATTGAGTAATGCCATGTTTGATTGAGAGCTTGAGCTTGAGCATCAATGGTGGATTTGCATGATTCGTGAAATTGAGCTTTAAAGTTGTTTATGCATGCTTAGATCCATTTAGAACTTCGATTAGGGATGTTTGATGGTTGAATTTGAAATTTAAGTGCATGATAGAGTGATTTGGGTTGATTTGAGGCTAGAAGTCGAAGCATGAACTAGGTCGAGATCGACGTGCCCAGGAGAGTCGGGCCCGAGGTGTGGAAGTCGGTCCAACAAGTCGGACCGAGGTTGAATAAGTCGGGCCCGACATAGGTTGGAAGTCGATCCATGTTGTTTTTGCTCTCTTCTCGTGATATCATGTGGATTCATGTGTTTCATTGTTGGCTATAGTCTAATCATGATGTAGAATGATCATTTTGCTTATCCATTGTTAGAAGATGTCCATAATGATTTATGTTGGATTGAGATGCATGTGTGTCTAGAGACTAAGTATGGGGTTCCCTTTGTGTTGAAGTGTTGCTGTGTGTTGATGAGTGCCTTTGTTGAGTTGTATGGAGTTTATCTTGGACCCTTTTGTTTGGTTGGATGTGTGTAGGTACCATGGAGACTAGAGCTTCATCCTCTCATGCGGAAAGGCCAAGGAAGAAGTCCAAGAAGTCAAGGAGAGAGCCGAAGTTGGATGATGTCTTTTTGGAGGAGGATGAGCAAGTGGAGAGTTATGAAAGATATATGGCGCTTGAGCATCACACAAGGTGGCTTGATTGGGAAGCCGTGAGGAAGATGGATATGGATCAAGCCCTTCCAAGGTGCTACTCCCACATCGGTCTCAATGGGATGCTAAGGTGGGACAACACTCACTACCCCGCCCTCACCTCGGAATTCATGGCCACATTCGAGTGCACTTATGATAATGTGGAGGATGAGGAAGGGGCGATCACTTTCCGATTGGGCAATGAGGACCACAATCTCACTCTTAGGGATTTGGCTACCTACTTCGGGTTTCCATGCCCAAGAGAAGAGACCGGCGTCAACAATGAGAAGGTGAACCAAGTATGGTGTCATGTGGCTGGGAAGAGTGAGATGAGAAAGGGCGCCTCCACAACCGAGATTGCTAGCCCTCTTTTTCGGGTCATGGTGCGAGTCTTGGGGTGTGCAATCTATGCTCGTCATGAGTTGAGCAAGACGATGAAGGAGGAGATCATGTTGCTCCATGAGATGCTCTTCAACACCGAGAAGCCCATGAACCTTGCATGGGAGTGGGTCAAGATGGTGCGAGACTTCCAAAGCTCCTCTTGGATCTACTTCGGCGGGATGATAGCAAGGCTCGCCATGCGTCTAGGAGTTGATCTTGACAAGTATTCTCCGGCTCCGAATGGTGTTGAGTTCATGAACATGAAGTATTTCAAGAAGGCCAACATCATCAAGGAGAAGCTCTACATGATTTCCTTGGCCCCTCACTCAAACTATGATGGTGCGTCGATCCGGTTAGTGCACAACCTCTATGATCTTTCTCGGTATCAAAATTGGTACCAAGTGTGGGCCGGCAAGCCACACTCATTTGGTGACCCCGAAGGTGCAAGAGAGGGGCGGCGACAACAATCTCAACACATTCGGTTTACCTACCCTCCATCTACACCGGATTCCGACCAAGACAACTTTGTGTTTGCACCTCGTGGGGAAGACATGGAAGTCGATCAAGAGCTAAATGAAGAAGATGAGCGCTTCCAAGGTTTGATGGCCAACCTCCGAGCCACGCACCAAGCTCCAACACTGGCGGACCGAGGTACACACCAAGTCGGGCCCGACTTCCCTCAACGTCGGTCCAGTTCATTCCATGGTGGTGAGGTCCCGAGGCATTATGAACGTGGAGAAGGGAGCGGTGCAAGGCGAGAGCAAGCTCAAGGTGGCGGTTATGAAGGCTATGCCCAATGGTACGGTCCGAGAATGGTGTTTCCCGAGCAACAACAACCGGTGGACATGTCCTTCTTAGCCAACCAAATGGCCCATCTCCAACTTCAACAAGAAAATGTTCTCCAAGAGGTCCATCAAGTGAATCTCCAACAACAACAAATTTACCAACATCAACAACAAATGTACCAACAACAACAACAAATGCTTCAACAACAAAGTTCTTTCCAAGCTAGCCAACAAGAGATGAACCGAGCCCTCGGCTACACTAGACGAGAGGTGGAGGAGCTTAGGGAGGTGGCGGGTCCAAGATAGCTTCAACACGTGGATGAGCGGGAACTTCCCTTCCCGTGAGGACCAATGGACACGCCCAGAGCCTCAACTCCAACCACCACCACAAGACTTCTACCAAGAGCAAGTGTAATAGAGGGAGCGGCAAGCAAGGCTCCAAAGAGGACGTAGACGTGACAACCCCTTCGAGTGATCCTATACATGCCATTGAAGAATAAGAAATTGTGAGCTTTTCATACTCTTCTCTCTTTCTTTTAAGTTTTGGCTTCCTTGTTTGATGGGGACATCAAAATTTTAAGTATGGGGTGGGGGTAAGTGTGTTCATGATTTCACTTGTTTATGTTTGTTTGTTATTTTGAGGATATTTAGTTTGTGTTTCTAGTTTGTATTTGGGATGTTTGTTTCTTGGTTTGTGGTTGATGAAAGATATGGATGATTAATTTGGTCTTGAATGGATGAGTATTTGGTTTTGGTTTTAGAGAAATTTTTGCAGAATTCAAAAATCTAAAAAAAAAACTGAAAAATTGTGTTAAAAACAACAAAAAGATTTTGTGTTTTGTAGGTTTTGGACTAGAAATTCCCATCTTAGATTGCCAAAATAAAAGCTAATGATGATGTGAGCATGTAAATTCCTTTGCATATTTTTGGATAGTTTAGCCTCTAAAATGATGTTGCTTTTGATGTGATCATGATATCTTGCTTGTTTTATTGAACATGTGAGTTCTAGGATGAGTTCTTATGCAACTAAGTATGAGTGACCCTTGTGAGATTGATTTTTGGCCATTTTAGGGATGCTTGTTCATATTTGCATATCCCTCATGTTTCTTGTGTGATTAGCTCATTCATGCTTAGTAAAACTTGCTATTGCGGTGTTTATCTATTTTCCAAGACCGTCATGAGAATTGTCCTAGCATGGTCACATTGATTTTGAACTTTATTCTTCTAGTCACATAAATGTTCCATATCCTACCATGAAGTTAATCCTTTGTTTGTAGCCCCGTTCTAGCCTAAGCCTTTGTTTGAAACTCCTCAAAAATATTATTCCTAGCCTTATATGACTTGACCCTTATGGGATTGGACTTTAGAAGAGAGTTTGGGATTGTATTTGAAGAGTTGAGATTCTCTTGGGTTTAAGGGCAAAGAATGGTGTTATGAATCTTGTGGGTAGTGCATCTTTGTTGTACAAAAATGAAAAAGAAAGAAAAGAAAGAAAGAAAATGTTGGAAATGTAAAGTGGAATAAAGCAAAGAGCTTAAGTGAAGAAAATGGTCCGACCGAGTTACAAGCAACATCGGGCCCGATGTCATAAGAAAGTCGGTCCAAATGTAGAAAGTGTGGAAAATCCAACAAAAAGCCTAAGAGCAAAGATGAAGTGGAATGTTAAGTCTTTTGGGTGAGTGTGAAAGTAATTGTGGAATTTTGGTGAAGTTGGTGAGAGTTTAGGTTGTTCAATCCCCATTGAAAGCACCACGAGACCAAATAATTCCCACCTTGAGAAATACCAAAAGCCCCATTACAACCCGGCCGAATGGAACCTCTTTGAGGACCTCCATTGAGCCAAGTTCGAAATTCTTTGTGTACTTTGCATTAGGCATCTCTAGGTGGAGGAATTAGTGATATTAGCTTCAATAGTAAAGTCCTTACTTGCATGATTTTTGAGCTTGAGTGTTCATTGCTAAACCCAAACACATGATGAGTGATACACATTCACATATCCCTAAAGTGAGGCTTAGTTGCATTGACTTTATTCCTTGGAACACTTAATCATGTGTGATGATGTAATCTCGCTTGAATATCAATCACTTGTGCTTAAAATGTGTTTTCATACGAGGCTTTACTTGAAGATTATGTTTCGGTCTTGCTTACATTGTTATTGCTTGAGGACAAGCAAGTTTAAGTATGGGGTATTTTGATGTCTCTCTATTTGGTGGTGTTTTCATATGTGATTTCCTTTGTAAATATGTTTCTTTTTCCCCTTTTCTTGTGCGTTTTGTTCCTTTTTAGCTTAGTTCCCGTATTTCTATGAGATTCGGAGACTATGCGCATTGTATGTGTTTTGTAGGTAATTTGGCATGAATCGAGGATCGATTTGAAGGAGGGTCGAGACATGGAGCAAAGGCCGAGCTAAAGCGGGAAAGAGAGGAGCAAGCCATGAAGAAGAACAAGAGAAGCCAACAAGAAGAAGGTGGAACGAGGTCCGGACCGAGTTGCAACCACGTCGGGCCCGACTTTGAAGTTTCCAACCTCGGACCGAGATGCACAGTAACTCGGGCCTGAGGTCCACAGTGTCGGTCCGAGTCGGTCACTGAACTACTTGGGCTCCAAGGCACGAATTTGTGGACTTCCACTTTTGCCCCTCATCTAATCTATAAAAGGCCCTCTTGTCTTCTAAGAAAGGGTTCCCTCTCATACACACAAAAGGGGGGAAAGGGTTCCCACACTTGGAAAAGGAACCAAGAGGATACTTGGAGAGCAAGGAGGAAGGAGAGGAGGAGGAAGAGAGAGAGAATCGGCCAAGAGAGGAAGACTTGATAGGTTTTGTTGGTAGATTTGCTTTGATTTGCTTTGTTCTTGTGGATTTGAAAACCCTTGATTGGAATTTGTGGATTGCTTTGGATTTGAATGAAACTTTACTTTGTTTTGAGATTGATTATGATGATTGCTTTCCCTTTTGATTTGATTGCTTTCTTTGCTTGTCACATGGAGTAGATCTCCTTGATCTTGGGTTATGGGGGAAAACCCTAGCTAGGTTTAGGCTAGAAACCCCAATTCCATAGCCTTGAGTGTTTGATCTAAGGAACCCACTCTACATAGAGCTACAATTCCTTGCGAAAGTTGGGAATCAAGGCTTGAGATTGGCAAAGTAGCGAAAGTGAACATGTGTCAATCTCAAGACCTTGCTTCGAAGGGGATTTCCCCAATGATCGAGGTGTAGAAGTGGTTGGAACGAGGGCGAAAGCACTCGATCCTAGTCCGATCATCACTCATTGCTTGAATTGGGGTGGAAAAGCCTTAATCTACTAGGGAAGGAACCCAAAAGCCCAAGATCTACTTTTAAATCTTTGAAGTTCGACATCCCCAGCTACCTCGGGCCCGACTTACCCAGTGTCGGTCCCGACTTCCTCTTGTCGCCAACCTCGGGCCCGACTTGACCTCAGTGTCGGTACCGACTGTTTTCTTTGTTTTCCTTTGTTTTATGCTCTCCTTTCTAGCTTCCTAGTATCTAGGCACATCGATCGAGTAGACTTCCCGAGTGTTCGACACCCACCACGTGCTACAACGGGGTCGGGTTATAAATTGTATCTCTAGACCCTCGCACAATCACGAGGCGATCAGCTTGGTTCTACGCATCCACCCTAGGTTCGCCGCCCCTTTTAGAATTTCTTTGCTTGTTCTTTTGCCGCCTCCCTATATAAAGGGGGTTAGGCTATTATTTTCAACAACACACATATTAGGGTTAATTAAAGTAGAGGTTATTAAATATTGGATAAGTTAAAAGTCTCTTTTTTCTATCTATCATAAATATATCTCAACTTAAAGATCGCATTATCTATCATAAAATACTGATATATGTATAAATGGGTTGCTAAAAATTTAATTGAGAATAAAGATAATTTTTTATGAAGAAAATAAAATACAATAGATCAGTTTTGATTTAAAATGGATAAAGAAATTAAATATAAAATTTTATATAAATAAATATTATATATTTATTGAAAATATTAATTATTATAAATAATAATATGAAAATCAAATTTAAAAGTTATTAAATTAAATATCTATAAATACATTGTCCATATTAATTTTACATAAAATGAGAGAAAATATAAAGATATTGTCCTTGATTTAAGAGATAAAATATACAGGAAATTATCTGTGTATTATTTTTAAACTTATCGATCGGGTCGGGTCGGTTGGGTTCGGTCAATTCGGGTTTGGGTTGAGTGAGATTCAGGTCGTCGAGGGTTAAATCGGGTCGGGTCGATGCGGGTTTTCGGGCGAGTCGGGTTGACCAGCGTGTCAAAAACATAAATTTTTTATGATTATTAAAATAGATTTTTAATTAAATAATAATCTTTAATTATAATATATTATTTTCATTTCTTTTAATAATAAAATATATTATAATTTTCAAAATAAATTTTATAAAATTCTATAAATAAAGTAAATCGGTCATCCCAACGGGTTTCGGGTTCTATCCGGTTCAGTTGATTTTGGGTTTCGGGTTCAAATTTTCGGGTCTTGATCCTAAAATTATCGGGAGGTTCGGGTCGGGTTAGCGGGTTCGGACAGTTTTTGACAACTCTAATTATTTTGCAAAATTAAATCCATCTAAAAAGATATTTTCCATAATAAATTTACACAACTAAAAAATAAAATATAAAGGAAATTAATGTGTATGAAAATTTATAAAATTTAATGTATTAATCAATATATCATCCATATTAATTTCACCAAAAAAACAAAGAGATAAAAAAAATTTGAATGTGAGGTGGGGTTGGATAAAAAAATATTCTATATTTACATAAATAAAATAAAAAAAATTAACAAAAATATAACGTAAACTTTTATCAAACTTTAATTTAAGTAAGTATTCATCAAGATTTCCAATTTTTTCTTTTTTTTGTCAAACTTTCATTTGAGAAAAATCTTGAATATAAATGCATAAAAAATGAGAAAAATTAATTTTATTAATTTTAATTAAAATTAGAAATTTTAATTATTCTGACATATAAAAATTTAATTGAAAAAACAAAAGTAATATGAATAAAATTTATTTTTAAAATATAAGGTGGGGTCATAATCAATGTGGTGTAGAGCTGTCAAACGGGTCGGTTAGGTTGGGTTCGGGTCCGGTTATTTCGGGTTCAGGTTGAGTCGGGTTCGGGTCGTAACGGGTCATCCGTAAATCGGGTCGGGTCATTGCACAATTATTAAAATATTATTTTATTTAAAAATGATATTTTATAATAATCTATTATTTTTATATATTTTAATAATAAAATATATTATAATTTTCAAAATATATTATTTATATTCTAAAAATATAAAAAATCGGGTCAACCCAACGGGTTTCGGGTCTATCGGGTTCGGTTTATTTTGGGTTTGGGGTTCAAATTTTCGAGTCTTGACCCTAAAATTTTCGGGTCGGTTTTTCAGGTCGGGTCAGCTTTTGACAACTCTAATGTGGTGGCCCAAAAAGATACAACTTTAATATATAGTTATAGATATATAGATATATTATATATTCTATGAATAATTTATTATATTAAAAATATCAATATATATATAAGAAAATGTATATTTGGAGCCCAAATATTGATAAAAGATAAAAAAAAAAGTTGCATAAAAAATAATATAGAAAATTTCAACATATACATCAAGTTATATAAAAAATGAGATGCATTATGTAAAAAAAATAACACAAGTTATTATAATATTTATTATTAAAAAATTAATATTATTTTATTTAAGTATTGTCACGTGGTGCATTTTTTTCAGCATACATGGTTCTTGCTTTATATGTACTAGTGTAGTTACCCGCGCCTTGCGTGGATTTTGTTAAACATTTTACTTGAATTATATATCGAATATATACCATTTTATATATTAACTAGGTGGATGGCCCGTGCTATCGCACGGGTTCTCATTGATTATATTTTATAGTATATATAGATTTTTTTTTTCACTTTACCCATCTCTAAGGGTTTCTTCATTGATCCTTATTTTTCAACAATTTGAGTGTTGTTTTTTGCTTTGTGGTGAATGGAATTGTGATGTGATCATGCAAAAGTGAAAAACTTATATATTGTGAAAGAGAGTGGAATACAAAAGGTTATATTTTAAATTTAATCTTATCTTTGTTTGGAATATCAAAGGTTGATTTTATCTTCTTTTTTATTTTACTTTTATTTGTAATAACAATGGTTATAATTTAATGACATTAAATTCATATCTATCTATTACTAATAACTAAAGCCGGAGCAATTTCTGCCACCACGTTGCGCCACATCATCCCTTTATTAAAATAATAATTTAAATCATTAATTGAAATATAGAAATACTAATAAAAATAAGTTATCCCATTAAACATAAAGATAAAAAAATCTATTACTTTTCTATGTGATCTATGTAAATCAGTTATATATCTTTCAAATTAAAAAACTCATAAAAATAAAAATATCTAGATTACATATATATCTTTGATATGATCTACGTAAAACCCTCTCAAAAAAATCTACGTAAATATCTCTAAAATATTTTTTTTATAATTTTTAAAATAATATAATTGAATATAGATTATTATTAGTGTACAAAATCTCGTCTTCAATTCGTCTTTAATACACTAATCAAGAACTCCTCCTCTTTCGCTCCGTCTTCAATTTCTTGACCTAGAAACCTGCAAAACAATGGAAAAAGGGGGCGGGGACCCCCTAATCCACCTCCGATGCCTAAGTCAGAAGAGCAATTGTCGTTTGAGCGTCGAGGTACAACAAGAGAGTGGTGAAACCCTAAACAGTCGAGCTAAACGAATATTAGCCTGCATAGGATCTCTGAATATGCTATGCACATGTGTCTCTCCCTACATGCCTAGGGCATGTATTTATAATGGAAAAGGGAGAAGGAGGGGGCCGAAAATTATATCTATTAGGCCGAAAATATTATCCTTCTAGGGCTGGCCAACTGCCTTAAAGCCCAAGTAAGGAATATTCCACCCTCTCTCCAACTTTAATTCTATCTTTAATGAAAGATAAAATCTTCCATTAAGTTGCATAATCATCATATAATTTTATATGGAAAATAACGAAAATAACTGCGCAGTAATTTTAATAAATACCTTTATAGCGAAAATAACTATGGTAATTATGTTTGCTTTACCCGCTCACAATTATATACCATACAAGATATATACTAGAAGCTATATATTACTAATAATTAATTGAATTATAAAAATATTCGTAAAATAATTGTGAAAAAAGTATCCCAAGTAAACATATAGATAAAATAATTGAAAAAATATAATTGATTTTCAAGAAAGTACTTTTTTCAAGAAAGCATACTTAAAATATCTTGGAATTTGTAAAATGTAATTGATTTTCACAAATCTCAAGACAAAAAAGTATGCTTATTGCTAGAAAGTACTTAAAAATAAGAAGTAAGGCCATAATGTATGTATTTATCTATCTATATATAACTATATATTAAAGTTATAGTTTTTTAGGGCATCACATTAATTTTGGTGTCACCTTATATTTAAAACTTTTAATTTTTATTCATATTATTTTAGGTTTTCTAATTGAATTCTTTTGTATATATTTTTGCTAAAAAATATTAAATGACGAAATTTACTTACAAACAATGTAAATTACATTATCTTTATATTTTTATCCATTTATGTAAAATATTTTTTTCAATCAAATTTTGATCAAAAAAGTGAAAATTTGGGTTAGAAAAATATTTTGGTTACTACTTGCTACAATTGAGTTTTAAACTTTTTGGTTTTATATGTAAAAGTAGGAGAAAAAATAGAATTTGGGTTAGGAAAAATATCTTAAAATTCGAGTTTCAATTATTGTAAATGATAAAAAATCATTTTCTTTTTATAAATCTTATCTTAATATATGTAAAGTAAATATAGATAAGGAATATTTTAATTTTATCATACAAAAGTATACAATAGTAATAAAAAAATTATTTTTTAATTTATTTATCTTTTTCCAAAGATAAACAACAAAATAAACTAATTTTTAATTCATTTTATGTGATTTTTATAAGATAAGACTATAAAGTATTACTTTTATAATATTTTCATATTTTTTTAAAAAAACATTATTTATCTTCTTTTTTAACATAAGTATATAAAATTTATGAATTAAATTTATAATTTTTTCAATAGAGACTTTTAATTATAGAAATTATAATATAATAACATTATTTAAAAAAATAGGTAAAAATTTCCATCCTAAACTTTTAACATCTATTAAATAATAATTTTATATTTAGCAAAAGAACTTTGAATAATTTTTATAGATGAGAATGTATGAGTTTTCTCAAATTTATTTTTCAACATCTTTAATTTACTTAATTTTCATCTTCCTTTTTTAATACAAAGACCTCAGATCATAATTGGATCAAAAGATATGGATGAGGAGGTAAACAATTTTTACATTTAATTTTTTTTGTATATAAAAACAACATGTGAATATTTAAATCTCCATGAGTTATTAAATTAATGACAAAAAAATAAAATAAAAAGAGTAAAATATGGATTATAAAATATACATCCACTTTGACACATGCATAATGAAATTATTTAATTAGTACATTCGTGTTTAGGTTTTGTCATTTTGGGTTTGGGTTGAGTACATGTTCATGTCGTCAAAATTTATATGTTGATTGGTCAATTCATTGTTGTTTTTGTGCGGGTTCGAGTTAACCCTACTTAAGAGCTTCAACTTTTTTATGATCATTACATATGTAACACCCCGACTTTCGTCGAGGCGCTACTGGGGAATAGACCTTACCAGGAACTATTATTTAGGTTGACAACTACACTGTAGGACCTTACAACTCGGGCACGACGAGAAAACATAATAAAACATCCAACCTTTATTTAATAAAACTTAGAAAAACATATCATGCATGAATCCCCGAAAAATTATAAATAGTCAAATACGTCATAACGCCTACTGAAACTGAACTATCTGAACTGAAAGATAATAACCGAAACAATATACCAACTCCGTCTAACAAATATTAAAATCAATATTCTAACTAATATAATATACTAATATAACCAATCCCACTATGACACGCGCTCTTTACCGCTCCGACCCGCCATCTTGCCTCGGTTCCTGCACGGCTCCCTGATTCATACCTGGAACTGAAAAATGTTCCCCCAAGGGTCAGCGTCTAATCTACCAAGCTAGAAAGAATATGGAAACTATAGAACGCTTTGAAATCATTTATCTAAAGTCAGCATACAAATCCACAATCGCAATCATAACTCTAAAGGCCAATACCTAAATTAGTTATATCAGTTTCACAAGTCACATACGCATTCACAATCACAATCACAATCACACAGCAATGCAATTCTTCCTTTGTCCACGATCCGACTTCCAAGGCGCTCATCACCGCGCCGAGTGCAGAGGCAGGCCCTCCCACTCCACTTCCCAATCTCCCTTCTAACTCCGGGCTAAGCCTCCACTGGAGCGCTTGCCAAAAACACACAGATAATAATTTTCGTTTGAAGGGGTACGATTTTCCCAGTCACACGGGTCAAAGTAGCCAACTCTTCCTCAACACCAGCTACAATGGGCCGTGTCGGAAACGGTACCAACACAGAGAAAACGTTCCAAAATAATTTCCAATAAAATACATTTAAAATCGTTAACGCACACAACACACAAGGAGCTCAAAACATTTTAAAAAGGTATTCGGGACTAGTTCCCAAAACCCATCTTACAATATCGATACGCAGTCTAACAAGGGAGAAAAGAACCGAGCAAGTCGAAAAACGACTTACCTCTACTGAAGAAGATTTGATGATCACGGAGAACGAAAAATTATGAATCCGGGAAAAAGCAATTTCCTAACAAGATTGAAGTCATTACGGTTAGACCTTTGAAGGTCTAGAAATTATGGAATTTTGAAACAAAATAAAATTTTCTTAGTCCCACCCTAAACCTCAAACAATGTATCTAGTTCCTACACTTATATATTGTAGACCATGAAAGAGAATCCAATTTCTAAAACCATAACTCTACCCCTAAAATATTATTATATATTTTTAATCTAGTTAACGAGACCTAGCTATAACATATTTTAGCCCCACAACTCCAACACATATATAGCCAAAGTCAGAACTCACGTAAAGCTCCTGATGCCACTAACTAAATACTAATTAAGCTAATTAATCATTATCAACCTTGTTCAATAATCCAGAAACGAATCCACTACACGCTCATATATTTGAAAAAATACCAATAGATATACATTAATGACAGCTTCCAAGTGAACCTTCCCCAAACCAATCTCCTGTGTTAACTAGTAAACTAAAATCCAGATTAAAATTGACACCCTTCTTTAAAAAAAATACCACACTAAAACCATAGATTATACACTCCCCAATTCATGAACTCGAATTGACGATCGAAATAAAAGGAAGAACAAAAGATCAAAACTTTCAATTGATCAAAAGAAACCGAGACGGAAGGTGAATATTTACCAACAATATATGAACAACCTGGCTAGAGACTAACGCTGGACGGGGCGTCCAGAAAAACACGGTGGCGTTGGAGGCAGAGCAGCAAAAACAGAAGTGATCGGAGACAAGGGGTCTACACGGTCAGACCGATGACGATCGTAAAAGCAAATGACTAGACCGGCTGAGGCGTGAGATGTGCTTATAGTGGAGAAGAACCCATAACGACGATCACCGGCTAATACCCAACGAGGCAGAGATAGACGAGGGCGAGAGCGAGATTAATTCTATGGAGTATAGGCTTTGACTACAAGAATATACAAAGGAGAAGAACGAACTCTTCCTTTGCGGCGTAGACCCGTTAAATAGAAAAGAAGGAAAAAAAAACCAAGAATGAGAAAAAAGTAAATTGGGCTTCTCCTAATATTGAAACGGGCCAACAAAGAAGTAGAAGAATTAAATTAGGTTACCTAAAAGATAATATTTTAACTTATTTATCCCTTAAATTGATACATCAAACTAGTTTGGATAAAATTTATTATGAAGTATAGTTGTTACAAAGAAGTTATATAATTTTGCGAAAAATTAAATTATTTGCGAGTCAAGAAATCCAATTCTTCGTTTAAAGGACAAAAACAAAACCTACTATTACATACTATCCCCTTTAAGAAAGTTTCGGAACAAAACCTAGTATTACAACATAAATATTGCAAATAGCATTTCTAGGAATAAGATAATATTTGTACACATTTTAATAATAAAATATATTATTATAATTAAAATAAATTACAATTAATTATTTTTAATATTATTTTTATTATATAATACATATATCATATATAAATTAACATATTATACGGTATTTATTTAAAAAAATTCTCGGGCAAGGCCCGAGTCATCAACTAGTTGTAATACTAAAGGATGTGTGTAATACTAAAGGTTACTACAAAAGTTGCTAAATAATGTCAAATGTTATATTTTAAATCTTTTGTTTGTAATACCAAAAGGTTGATCTTATCTTCTTTTATTTTTACTTTTATTTGTAATATCAATGGTTCTAATTTAATGGCTTTAAATTATTATATTTTTTTAACTTTATCGTTGCAAACATTGACTTAAAATCATTACTATAGAACAAAAAGAATAATGAAATAGAAACTGCAGAATTTTAACTTGAACGAAACAATTTTATTGCTTGGATGGCATGTACCCTTCACTTATCTATCATTTATTGACTTTTTTTTACTTTATCCATCTCCAAGGGTTTCTTGGTTGATCCTTATTTTTCAACAATTTGAGAGTTATTTTTGGGTCAGATTCTTGTGTAAATTGAAATTTTTATTAATTTATGTGAGGTTGTAATGTGTTGGTCCATCAAATGGTCTTCTTGCATGCATAACTTTGAAGAGGCTTCATGAAAGAGAAAAGTAATATGAATAATTTATATTATATTAAAATTGTAGTGAATATAAGCTTTGAAATTTCATAGTTTATATAGTATTAGATTAGATTAGATGTTGTCAGTTATTTTTAAATCATTTTAGAGTTTATTTGCAATGGTGGGATTGAGCTACAAAGGTGCCATAGTCATTTTAAGACCTCAAAAATAATTATATTGATCTCAATTTAAAAAAAAAAAAGACGATTCTAACTACGTACACATTTATTTTTATGTAAAGACGACATTTCAAGCTCATGAATGTGAGGATAAAGGATTAGTTTAGCATATGCATTATATTAGAAAGACAATTCGAGTATCACGCAATCTCAATTATTATGGTACCACATACTTTATCAATTATCAAGATTGCTCTTTATAAATCCATTACACTATGCACTTTCTAACTAAACAAATAGAACACCAAGTAGCTAAAGAAATGAATTTTGTTTTCAAGCAAAACCTTACATTGAACAAATAGAACACCAAAATTTATTCAACATGGACAAACCAAGTTATCCATAAATATAAGAATATTTATTCACATTTCACTACCTTTGATATCATATAAACATAATGGAAATTGGCAAAGCTTTTTGAAGATATTACACTTTTTAGGTTGAAGAGGTCAATCCACACTATAACTTTGGTACATCAAAGATATGACAATCATTTGCATCGTTTGTAACCTACAACAATTGATCCCTGAACCATTAAGCACTCTAATTTAAAATGAATCTGTATTTACATGCATTACAAACTTAGAGAGCTTGTAAAGGTACCCATATGATAAATTAAAATCATCATCAACATAAACTTACTAAAAAATACACAAATACAATAGAGAATTTGTTAAAATTACCTCACAAAATACACCAAGAAGTTTCCATCTAAAAATATGGCTCTCTCTCTCTCTCTCTCTCCCTTGTTTTCATTAACCAACTTTCCTACTCCATATCTACATTTCTATTCTATCTTCCCAATCCTTTTATAGGATAATTAATTTTTTTAATGTTAATAAGTAATTAAGTTTTTGGTAAACGGTTTTACAGTAAACATTAAATGGTATATAAAAGAATGAATGTGGTCAAATTCCTAATCAACACTCAATTAATTAGTATTAGTTGTACGTAGACCGTTTCAGAATTCAATACGTTGTGAATTAAGTTTTATATTGAATTACTTATTACTAATCAGTAGAGGTGTCAAACGGGCCGGTCGGGTCGGGTTCGGGTTCAGTTATTTTGGGTTCGGGTCGAGTCGGGTTCAGGTCGTAACGGGTCATCGGTCAAATCAGGTCGGGTCATTGCGGGTTGTCGGGCGGGTCGGGTCGACCTAACAGGTCAAGAAAATTGATTTTTTTACAATTATTAAAATATTCTTTATTTAAAAAATAATATTTAATAATAAATCTATTATTTTTATATATTTTAATAATAAAATATATAATAATTTTTAAAATATATTATATATTCTTAAAATATAACAGATTGGTTCAACCCAACGGTTTTTTCGGGTTTGAAACCAACGGGTTTCAGCTCTAGCGGGTTCGGTTTATTTCGGGTTTCAGGTTCAAATTTTCGGGTCTTGACCCTAAATTTTTCGGACGGTTTGGGTCGGTTTTTCGGGTCGGGTCAGCTTTTGACAGCTCTACTCATCAGTCAATCAATATAAAATGGAATTTGATCGTTTCTATATAAGTCCATACTAATACTTTTTCAATAATTTTATTTTATTTTATTACTATCTTATTATAGTTTATAAATTAAATTGCATTAATATAACTTTGATATTAGTTTATATAACCAAGTAATAATATATACATTATATATGTGCATTATGAAATATTTATTTGTTTAATATACACACATTAACATTAAGTGTATAGTTAATATTAAATTTTATGTTTCCATTTTTTAATCATTTATATATAGTCAATATTATATTTTATGTTTGCATATTTTTCTTTTAATTCAAAATATATAATCAATATCACATTGTTTGTTTGTACATGAAAGTTCTTATTAATTATAAGAGCATTGATGGCTTAAAAAACTTCTTCTTAATTTTAAATGTTTTATTAGAGATATAAATTTAATGTATAATTACAATGAAATTATAAAATATTTTATTATTTGCATGAGCATTAATTACTAAGTTATTTAAGTTTATAGTATTATAGATAGATATATGCTTGAAATGAAATTATAAAAAATCTTATTAATCGTATGAACATTAATTGCTCAAGAACCTAAGTTTATAGTATTATAGATTTAATGCATGCTCATATTAACAAATTGAATGTATGTATAACAATTAATAAGTGTTGATATAAATCGTCATATAATAATTAATCGTCTTTAAGTAGGGCAAAACATCAAGATAATAACTAAAATATAATTTTGACCAAATATCAAATCAATGTTAAATTAAAAAGTATTATTGTTTATGTAATGAAAATATTAGTTAAATTATTTTTTTGGAAATCGATTCAATATCATAATAATTATGTGTTTAGTAATTTAAATATTAGTTCATATAATTAAATAGAGTTTGGTTCAAATGAAACAAACTCTTATCCTGAAATGAACTCTTATTCTGAAACGGATGCACTTTTTGTAGTTAGTAGTGCACTTTTCCTATTCAGAGTGCACTTTTTTCGCATTTGCACTTTTCGTACTTTTTAGTGCACTTTTCATACTTTTTGTAGTACACTTTTTCGTAATGCACTTTTTGTATTTTTCAATGCACTTTTGTATGAAAAGTGCACTACTAACTAGGAAAAGTACATTCGTTTTACGTTTTAGGATAAGAGTTTGTTTCATTTGAACCACTCTAATTAAATATTATTAAAATGCTAATATTAATTTTATCATATAAGTATTTAATTTATTAATTTTTTCTAAACCTTTCCATAATATTTTATCTTCAACTTATCTAACAAAATAGGATAGTAATTAGATTTTTTAGTTTAAGGATTTTTTTTTCTCATTTGTTAGTTTACAATTAAACTAAACCAAAATTATAATATGATAAGAACTTCATTTGTTAAAATAAAATATTTATTTTAAATGATAACACATGTGTAAGAATCCCAATTTGAAAAATAAAACCCTATTTTGTAAAGAATAAACCCTTTAAAAAATTAAAAATATAAATACAAAATTATTAATCAATATATCTATTACTAATAACTAAAGCCGGAGCAATTTCTGCCACCACGTTGCGCCACATCACCCCTTTATTAAAATGATAATTTTAAATAGTTAATTATGCAAAAAAATTTATCTCCAAGAAAACATAAAGATAAAATAATATTTGTAAAAATTTATCCTCAAATAAATATAAAGATAAAATAATATTAGTAGATTTGACCAATATAGATAAAAAAAGGACACTATATTTATTATATTTGTAAAAGACAAATTAAAAAAGATAAGAAAAAATATGTACACATACATATTTGAAATAAAAATAGCCATGTCTATCAATAAATCTATCTATCTATCTATTATTAATAACTAAAGTCGACCACAATAATTTTAGGCCCATATATTTAAAAAATTATTTATATTTTTTTTAATTAAATTCCTTTCTATTTATTTATGTGGAAAAAACTTAATTCAAATTTTAATTAAAAATAACAAAAAAATTATATCTTTATCTTTTTATCTATTTATAAAAAAAATATTTATCTTAAATTAAATTTTGATTAAAAAAAGTAAAAATTTAAATATCTATATTATTACTTACCTAAATTATATTCTTATAAAAAATTATATTATCTTTTCCTTAATTTCCTCTTTGTATTTTTATGTAATATAAAATATTTTTATCTTTAAAGAAATTCTATATTTTTTATCCTTTCTTTTTAATTATCTTTTTAATTTTTTATTGAAAAGATTTTTACAGAATTAAATTTGATTAATTTATTAATATCATATTTATCCTATAAAATAAGAAGTGTTTAGAGCCGTTGGATCACCCCTTTAATAAATAATAATTTTAAATAGTTAACTATGCAAAAAGAGTTATCTCCAAGTAAACATAAAGATAAAATAATATTTGTAAAAATTTATCCTCAAATAAACATAAAGATAAAATAATATTTATAGATTTGACTAATATAGATAAAAATTGATTTTATATTTATAAAAGATAAATTTAAAAAAAAAATAAGAAAAAATATGTACATGTGATCACATGTATATCTTTGAAATAAAATAGTCATATCTATCTATAACTACATATTAAATTTATAACTTTTCTAGCCACCACAATAATTCTAGGACAACCTTATATTTAAAAAATTATTTATATTATTTTTTAATTAAATTCCTTTCTATTTATTTATGTGGAAAAAACTTAATCCGAATTTTAATTAAAAATAACGAAAATTATTCTATCTTTATCTTTTTATCTATTTATAAAAAATATTTATCTTAAATCAAATTTTTGATTAAAAAAAAAGTAAAAATTTAAATATCTATATTATTACTTACCTAAATTATATTCTTATAAAAAATTATATTATCTTTTCCTTAATTTCCTCTTTGTATTTTTATGTAATATAAAAGATTTTTTATCTTTAAAGAAATTCTATATTTTTTTTATCCTTTCTTATTAATTTTTTATTGAAAAGATTTTTAAAGAATTGAATTTGATTAATTTATTTATATCATATTTATTCTATAAAATAAGGAGTGTTTAAGCCCTTGGATCATTATGTTTTATCTCTTTTAGGGGCACGGTGACATTTTGGTAATTTCTTGGAAATTACAAAAGTGCATCGTTATTGTGAAAAAGTGCATTGCTAAATACAAAAGGTGCATTAATAAGCCGAAAAATGCAAGCAAAAATGAAGTTAGCAGGGCACGCACTCCATGTTCGGTTCACTCTGTACAAAAGTGCATCGTTATGGTGGAAAAGTGCAATGCGAATTACTAAACCATAAGTGCACCAACTTGGGCGTCCAGTTGACTCAATTCTGATTGAACTCAATCACCCAAAATATTTGGGTTTAGTAATGCACTTTTTGTATATAGTAATGCACTTTTTCACCATAACGATACACTTTTGTAATTTTCGATAAATTATGAAAATGTCATCGCGTCTTTAATTTCTGAGAATATCAATCCTTGGATCAAGGAGATTCATGGGTTCTAAATGCTCCTTATTTTATAGGATAATGAGTTGTTTTATTTGAACCAAACTCTCCATAACTATGTCCACACTTTTTTAATTAATAAGGACCATGTTTTAAATTCTAGAATTTATATTAACTTTTAGATTTTCATAGATTAATTTTTCATTCACAAATATGACAACTTTTAAATTTTCTATCCACAAGCATGATGATTTTTATATCGTTTTTATATTAATAAGTATGACAATTTTCTAAGTAATATCGGTATAGATATGTTATGTTTTACAATATATTAATTTCTATTCATAAGTATGTTTATTTTTTATATTACGGATCCCTTAATAAATAAATAAATAAATTATTGATACGTTAATGTTAAACCAGTTAATCGGGTCAGTTCAGTTTCGGTTGAGTACAAGTTCATGTCATTAAAATTTACGGGTTGATTGAGTCAATTCATTGAGGTTATTGTGCGGATTCGCGTCAACCCAATGATTAAGAACGTTAACTTTTGCATGATTATTACATAAATATTATAAATAATATTTTTAAGAATAAGATAATATTTGTATTTATTTTAATAATAAAATATATTATTATAATTAACAGAAATGTTTATAGTATTGTTTTATCTTATAAATTATAATACATATATCATATTTAAATAATATATTACAATTTTTATTTAAAAAGTCCCCGAGCAAGGTCCGGGTCATCAACTAATATCTTCTAAACCTGAAGCACTTTTGGGCAGTTTCGTCATTAAGAATTTATATTACAGTCACCCTATTTTTTATCATGATTTTTGTAATTAATTATATATTATATAATTCAATCACCTTATAAAATTTCCAATTTTGTACCCTATCTTATTTAACCATTTTTTTTTATCAATTTACTATGAGATTGTATAAATTTATATCTCTACTATCTTTAAAAATCAATATTTTTGTAAATTTGATATGGGATTTATCATCCACACATTACGTTATCATATACTATATATTGTAAATTGTATATTAGGTTATTTTGATCTCAAACTTCCTTATATAACACTATATTTTAATTTACTACTTAAGTCAAATTGATTTTAAAATATTGACCCTATCTTTAATAATATACTTTTATATGAATTATATATTATATAATTTACACATTAAATTTTTAATTATATATATTTATCAATTTGATATGACATTATTTTCTCCTTATATTATGTAATTTTGATCTTGCATGTATTTATTTATCATATACAAATATACAATACATGATCTCTTATTTCCTTATATAAGATTATTTATTTATTTTAAATTTGCTATCTATATCAATTTAATTTTATAACTGGCACAAAATCTTGCACGTTATCATATACTATCATGTTATATTAATCTCTATCTTCATTATATTATATTTTTTTAAAATTTCTAATTTTCTATCTATATCTATACGTACTCCTACGAGCACTCTAATAATATAAAAGCTTTTGATATTTTAAATTTCTTTAGATTACAGATCCCTAAATAAATAAATAAAAATTAATGCTCCCTTAATGCTAAATTATGTAACTAGATTGGTTCGTTCAGGTTTTGGTTTGGTCATTTCGGATTAGGAGCGAGTTTATTTAATAATTTTTAATCAATTTTATATGTGATTGGATAAATTTTTTATCGTTACTCATTATTTCATTGTATTCTAATATTTAGTTATGGTATGATTATCAATTTCAAAATTTTATACGATAATTTTTTATTATTCTATTATATTCTAATATTTAATTATGGTATAATTATCAATTTCAATATCTAGATATAAGATAGATATCCATAAGTGTTTATCCTTCGTTATATATTACAAGATCTTGCACATGATAATTATATACCGCATATTAGTTTACTAATTGATCCACTCATCTATTTAAAATTAAATATATCTCGATCACCATATAATTAGTTATGGGTTCTTTTTATATTTATTTTTCATCAACAAATATGTCAACGTTTCAATTACTATGAACCATGTTTTTATTTACATATTTTTTTAATTAATTTTAAGATTTTTAATATTAGTTTTTTATAAGTATGACAACTATTCAAATTTTTTATATATAAGTATGTTGATTTTTTAGATTACGGATCACTAAATAAATAAATAAAAAATTAATAACCCCTTAATGTTAAATTAATTAATCAGATTGGTTCGTTCAAGTTTTGGTTCAGTCATTTCGGGTTATTGAGTACAGATTCATGTTGTTAATTCACGGGTTGATTAGATCAATTATTTGGGGTTTTCTTTTGGGTTAAAATTTACGGGTTGATTAGATTATTAATTTTGTATGATTATGAAAATGATATTACAAGTAAAAATAATATTTTTAATGATAAAATATTATTTAATATATTTTTAAAATTAGATATATATTAGAATAATTAAAATAAATTATATGTATGCAATTATTAGTTTTATTATTTGAATTATTATTTTTTCACTATATAAATTATAAACGTATATCATATGTAAATCAATATATTAATTTTTTTTAAAAGTCCCCGGACAAGGCTCGGGTCATCAACTAGTTTCTTTCTAAAATTGGATTCTTATCCTATACCTTTACGATATAAGTTAGAAAAATTGTTTTATGATTAGAGTCATACAATTTATTGATAATTTTGATACTATTGATATTGTAATTAATTTGAATGACATTTTGGAGCAATGGTTTAGATACAAACATCTCCTCACCTCCTCCAATAAAATCGAGATTACAATTTTTAACAAAATCTAATCTATAGATTTTAATTTGAAAAATTAACAAATTGAACTTAATTAACTTGTTAGTTGAGTTAGATTATTCAAGTTGAAGCTAAACCGGAAAATATATACATATAGCTTAGTTTGTATCTAAATTGGCAAAAAATCACAATTAGTTTTTTTATTATCAAAAAACCCAATTCAAAATTTAAACAAATAGATCTTAAAAAATTAATTCATTAATAACTAAATTAAAAGATTTGGTAAAAGAAATTATTCGTTAATATTTAAATTAGATCACCCTGCCATAATAGCAAAATAATTAGTTTTAAGATCACAAATTCTAATAAAAATTTTTTGTAACTTATTATACTTACAAAGAAACTAGGTTATAAAGTTTAAAGATTCATTATACCAATGGGTATAATATGACGTGTTAAATATTAGATGATGTTTAAACTAAATAACCTAATTAAAATTATGTTTTCTCACTATTATGTTTTCTATATAATACTTAAATAGAAAGTTACCAATTAAAATTATATTTTTTAATCTAGGAAAGTAGACAATTAATTACTTTCTGATATCTAGAATTTTGTTAATAATAGAAAGATATGGGTAGTATATCGTAATTTCTTTAATTTTTCAATTTTATATATTACAATTAATTAATATAATCTCATGAGGTTGAGATTTGGAAAAATCTATACTATTCTAACCTAACCTGATCGATAGTGTAGTTTCTCGCGTCATGCGTGAATTTTTTTATATTTATTGATAATTTATTACTACTTAAATTGATTTTATAGTATATCATGAAGATAAATACACCACTATTATGTAATACCCGGGTTTATTTATGAGGACGTTGTAATTTTTCCGAGCATTAGAGAGTACGTTTCGTTCCGCTTATTCTATTGCCTAGCTACCCCCCTACTCCTTTTATTTTAAGTTTTGGGCAAGACACAAAAAAAATTGGGCTTTTGGGCCTCTTCATTCAATTTGGGCCGATCCATATCTCTCCCTTCTTATCCCTAAAGTTGAAAGCAATGCTCAGGAGCCCTTCCCGATTCTTGGTACCGCCGCTCCTCACCATTTCTGCGCCTCACCATCTCTCTGGTTCTCCTCTCGCGTTCCCAGCTCAAATCTCTTGTTCCATCTTCATTTCTCTTCCGTCTTCGATCCCTGCTCAACGCACCAACCACCGGTGACCTCGAATAAGCCCGATTGCAGTCAAGAGCTCCTTCCTCTGGCGTTGTTGTGCGCTCGCCGCCTCCTTGCACACCGTCGTCCGCGCGCGGTCTCGTCCTTTCCACCGACAAGTCGTCGCCTCCTAACCAACGACACCTGCTCAACCTCGAGGGTCGTAGTTGTCAAGAAGAGAAGAAGGGGTCGAGTGCGCTGCTCCAGGATCAAGTTTTCGTTCACCATCGCAGGTTGTCGCTCGCGTTCGCCGGCGCCACTCATCATCGTCGTTCAGCATCCCCATCTTCGATCGAGTCCAAGACCAACCCGTGTCCCCTTGCAATCGACAGAAATCAGGAGGTTGTGGCTCTTGCTCGACAATGTCTTTGAGCATTGCTTAGAAAGAGCTTTTAGTGTTTGAGCGTTAAGTTTGTATTTCTCTTCTCTTCGAATTTATAGTTTTTGTTATTGATTTGTTAGGATTCGATAACGTTCGTGTGTGACTTGTTCGAGCTTCCTTTCTCCCGTTACGTGTTTGTGTCTCGCCTTCGAGGTAAGTCGCTTGCCGACTTACTTAGTTTACGACTCGTTATGCGTTGAACGAGTAAATTGAATGTGTAGCCCTTATTTTGGAATGATTCCATATTACGTGCTTATATATATATTTGAATTATGGAAATCACTTTTAAATGTTTTCGTTATGCGTGCACTGGGTTCCACCGGTATGATCATGGAGCACGGGACAAGTTGGAGATGAAGTGGCCCCCGGGCATGGTCATGCGGCTGGAAGGAACCCCCTTCTAAAAATAAACTAAATTGTTTTGGCAAACGCTCTAGTAGAGGTTTAGCCGGGGAAAGAATAATGAACGGAGAAAATGGGCACGATTTAGTTATGCGCCCTGACCGTGCGCCATAGATGAAAGGCCGGAGGGTGCCATATATTGATGATGACGTTGGATTGCTATTGTATCTGACGAATTTTGTTTGAAATGTCTAAAATGCTTGAGTGATGACCTTAGAGAATGTATGTTATGGTTATGTGTGTATTGGCAATATACTTCTACTTGTTGATATCTTTATTGACATTGTTATGGATGATTTCACATTTGGCCATACTTGTTTGACCTACTATTATATTTCTATTGTGACTGTAATTGTGTGTGCATCTTTAAATATATGTATGTATGCAAGTTTATTTTTCCTAAAAATGTTTTGTTACATATTTGATTTACTTGTTTGGCCCATACCGGGATCGTAGGCTAATGTGATCAACTTGTGGCGTTTTAGGTAAGGATTCTGACTTGGGAAATGTGCCAGGAGATTGCATTCCAGGTGGTGGAGCTCGGTCTCGACGTGACGTGTTTTAGGAGAGTGATGTTAGCGTTTTAGTCTTTTGTTTGATAGACTTGAGTAATTATGCTTTGACAGTGAACCTTTTTGGAGTATGTTGAGTTGTCTGATGTTTTAGACTAGCTATAGAGTCCTTTGTCATGACTGTTAGATTCTGGCTTTTGGCATGCATGAATTTTATGACATAAAATCTTGAACTTCTAGATTGGATGATTTCGTGAATTTACTCGCAGTGCTTTTGTTGTAAGGTCCAAAATAGTCGTTTGTTGTCAGTTTGTGCTGGTAGACCCATTGTGAGGCCTACCACCTTGTCACGCCCCAGGTATCCGCCAACGGGGTGTTACAGATTGGTATCAGAGCCAGGTTGTCAACAAGAGCACTAGGTCCTAACAAAAGAGCTCGTGAGGTCCAATTTATAGTTATGAAAAATTTAAAACCATTTTGCTTAGGCATACTGCATTTTAGGTAGGAAAACACGTCAAGACCGCTACATCATCTAGGAAGAATCTCTGTAAGCATTTTGTTTGTTTAATTATAGCTATTATTTGTAAAATCTAAGTGACTTATTATGTTTAGGTATCACTTAGTAATGGCAAGAGGTAGAGGTAGAGGAAGGCCTAGAGGTAGAGGAAGAGGAGTTACTGTCGAGCCTCGAGGAAGAGGAAGACCTAGAGGTAGAGGAAAAGGAGTTACTGTTGAGCCTCGTGTTAATCCCTTTGCTGAGGGAACTGTAGAGAGTCTGGGACCAGTCAGAAATGCTAATCTGGGGCTAGGTGTTGATGGACCCGATGCCGTGTTGAGTAATGCTAGATTTGGAGGCCAAGAGCCTGTAGGGCCTAGGTTTGAAGCTAATGTCAATGTTCAAGAGCCGCCAATTGCTCCAGCTACAGAGGCACCTCCCGCTGGTCCACCGGGGCTACAGTCTTTGGTCCAAGAACAAGTTTTGTCCTTTTTGCAAGTTCTTTTTGGGGGTGGTCAAGTACCAAACCCCGTCGCTGCCGCTTCCCATCTGTCTGGTTCAAGGGTAACAAACCCCCAAAGGTCCGCTGTGAGAGCGCCCCAATCTAGAATGTCAGTTCCACCAGCACCCCCAGTTAGGGTGCCAAATATTCAGAGACCGCCCCAACCCGTTCAAGAAGTATCTGAAGAGTCAGTTCGGGTTGAAAGGGGTCGTCAAGACTCCGGACCTGACAAGTGGTTGCGTGAGTTCAGTTATATGAAACTTCCGTTTTTCACTGGAGCTCATGAGGAGGATGTGGAGCTGTGGTTGAGGCAAGTCACTTCAGCTCTCAACACGATCAAGGCACCAGAGGATCGAAAGGTGTCATTATCTCAGAGCTTGCTAAGAGATAATGCTTTTGATTGGTGGTCTCTACAGATTTTGGACCATGAAGTGAACTTTGAAGAATTTTCTAAGATGTTGATAGATGAATTCTGCCCTGCTGCTGTAAGGGACGCTTGAGCTCAAGAGTTTGTTGATGCAAAGCCCGAGAACATTTCAGTGGCAGAAGTTGCCCTGAAGTTTCAAAGAGATTTAACTTATGTGGCTGACACTGTGACCACAGAGAAACAACGCATTCATGCTTTTGCGAAGAGGATGAGACCGGAGATTAGGCAGTATGTAGCTGGGTTCGAATGTTCTACCTTGAGAGATTACCAGAACAAGGCAATGGCTTACGAGATGGCACACCCAGCTTACAAGCGATCTGATGTCACTCAAGGTAGTGGCAAGAGGCAAAAGACCACAACAGGATTCAAAGGTGACGGGAGGCCGAGTTCCATGCCTCAGGGAGGTAACAACTCAGGCATGAGGCAATACCAACAAGGCCAATCTCAACGATCAAGTGGTGCAACGGGTCAGAAGCAGTGCTTCAACTGCGGAGGCTATGATCATCTGAAGAATGCTTGTACTCGACCATTGGTAACTTGCTTTACTTGCGGACAGAAGGGTCACCGTGCTGTCTTTTGTCGCAATAAAGGTGTTGCTCCATCTCAGGGATCCTCACCTGCTTTTAGGCCAACTGGAGGAATTCGATCACAACCTACCCCTCAGACTTATGTTACTCCAAGTCAAGGTCGTGGTAGAGGCCGTGGTAGCATAGTTGGGGGTCCTAAAGCCAACCACCCACCTCGTGTGTTTGAGATGAGAAGAGCTGAAGATGCAAATGCTCCGACAACTACATGTACGATTTGGATTCGATCTGAGCCTGTTAAGATTCTTTTTGATACTGGTGCTACTCATTCTTTTATTGCAACTGCATGCGTAGATAGATTACATTTGTTATGTTCTGTGGGTACTCCTTTTGTGGTGGGTTTGCCGGATGGTAGTAAGATAAGTGGGGATAAAGAGATCCTTCAATGTCCAATTCGCATTGGGGATAAGGACTGGCTTACAGATTTCATCGTCATGGCCTTGCCAAATGATGACGTAATTCTAGGCATGGATTGGATGACTAGATACAAAGCTGTTCTAGATATTCATAGTCGTACAGTGACAGTAACCGTTAATGATGGAACGCAACATGTGTTTTGGGGGCATGACCCTAAGAAGTCTGGAACTATGATTAGTGCTATGAAAGCTGCCAAGTTACTGAATGAGGGTTGTGTAGGATATTGGTGCTATGCCCTTCAAGAAACCAAGGATAGTCCGAGACTCGAGGACATTTCTATTGTGCGAGAATTCAAGGATGTTTTTCCGGAGGAGTTGCCGGGGCTTCCGCCTCACAGAGAGGTAGATTTTAGCATCGAGCTATAGCCGGGAACAAGACCTGTTTCACGAGCTCCTTATCGTATGGCACCAATAGAGATGCAAGAGTTGAAAAAGCAACTTGAAGAGTTGGCAGAAAAGGGCTTCATTTGTCCGAGTGCATCGCCTTGGGGTGCTCCAGTACTTTTTGTAAGAAAGAAGGATGGATCAATGAGGTTGTGCATTGATTACAGAGAACTCAACCGAATAACTATCAAAAACAAGTATCCACTTCCCCGTATCGATGATTTGCTAGACCAGTTGCAAGGAGCAATAGTGTTTTCTAAAATTGACTTAAGGTCCGGCTATCATCAATTGAGAATTCGAGATGAAGACATCCCAAAGACGGCATTTCGGACACGATATGGACACTAGGAGTTTGTAGTGATGCCGTTCGGTTTGACAAATGCTCCAGCAGTGTTCATGGAGTTAATGAACAAGATCTTTATTGAATACTTGGATCAGTTTGTGGTAGTGTTCATCGATGACATATTGGTTTACTCTCGGAGCCAAGATGAGCATGCTAATCATCTAAGGGTCGTGTTGGGAGTTTTAAGACAACACCGTTTATTTGCCAAGCTTTCAAAGTGCAAATTCTGGTTGCCTGAGGTCACATTTCTAGGGCATGTCGTCTCTGCAGATGGAGTGAAAGTTGATCCAATGAAGATTGAAACCGTAGCCTCTTGGAAGCCTCCTAAGAATGTAAAGGAAGTGCGCAGTTTCTTGGGACTCGCAGGATATTACAGGAGGTTTGTCGAGGGTTTCTCAAAGATAGCTCAACCTTTGACAAATTTACTCCGGAAGACTACCAAGTTTACATGGACAGAAGCTTGCCAAAGAAGCTTTGAAGAGTTGAAAAGGAGGCTAACTTTTGCGCCTATTTTAGCACTTCCTCAAGGCTCAGAAGGGTATGTGGTCTACAGTCATGCGTCGAAACTTGGCTTAGGTTGTGTGTTAATGCAGAAGGATCGGGTGATTGCTTATGCTTCTAGACAACTTAAGAATCATGAGCTAAATTATCCGACACACGACCTAGAGTTAGCGGCTGTGATCCACGCCCTGAAGATTTGGCGACACTATTTGTATGGGACGACTTGCCAAATTTTGACAGACCACAAGAGTCTCAAGTAAATTTTCACTCAGCGAGAACTCAATATGAGGCAACGCATATGGCTTGAACTGATTAAGGATTATGATTTAGAGATCCTTTATCACCCAGGCAAGGCAAATGTCGTCGCTGACACACTCAGTAGGAAATCATCCCAGGAGCAGATGTTGTCTCGCTTGACTGCTCAACCCGCTTTGCAAAGGGATTTGATAAGAAACGGGATTGAGGTATGGATTTAGAGATATCAAGGCCAGTTGTGTTCCTTGGACTGTCAACCTAGTTTGATAGAAGAGATCTGTCAAAAGCAAGGGGCTTGCTCGATGATTCAAGACTTGTGTCAAAAGGTGCGTCAAGGGGAAGCACCCGGTTTTGAAATCCGAGATGGGATTTTAAGGTTGAATGGGAGAGTATGCGTCCCCCGTGATCAAGAGCTGAGACAGAAAATCCTTCAAGAAGCTCATGCTACGCTCTATTCAATACATCCAGGAGCAAGTAAGATGTACAAGGATCTCAAAAAACATTACTGGTGGGATGGCCTGAAACCGGATGTGGCCAAGTTTGTAGCACGATGCCAAATTTGTCAACAATTAAGATAGAACACCAGAGACCGGGAGGGATGCTCCAACCCCTCTCCATTCCAGAATGGAAGTGGGAAGACATATCTATGGATTTCGTCACAGGTTTGCGCATCAGTCGAGGTCATGATGCCATTTGGGTAGTAGTGGACAAATTGACGAAAACGGCATGTTTCCTACCGATTAGGGAGACGTGTCCAGTTCCTACACTAGTGGATGTGTTTGTAAAGCAGATAGTGAGACTACATGGAGTACCAAAAACAATTGTATCCGACCGAGATGGTCGCTTTACATCGAGATTCTGGCATCAGGTGCACCAAGCGTTGGGTACAAGACTGCATTTCACGACAGCTTACCACCCGCAAGCAGATGGACAGTCAGAGAGGACGATTCAAACGCTTGAAGATATGGTAAGAGCTTGTGTCCTCGACTGGGGTGGTGGTTGGTCAGAGAATTTAGAGTTGGTGGAATTCGCATATAATAACAGTTGGCACGCCTCGATTCAAATGGCTCCTTATGAGGCGTTGTATGGTCAAAAGTGTCGAACGCCACTTTGTTGGGATGACCCCTATGACAGAGTGGGTGAGATGCCCCAAGTGATCCAAGAGACAGTTGATAAAGTTGCTTTGATAAGAGAACATATGCTAGCCGCTCAGAGTCGTCAAAAGTCTTATGCTGATAAACGAAGGTGACCCTTAGAATTTGATGTGGGCGCACATGTGTGGTTGAGAGTGTCTCCTACTCGAGGGGTACAAAGATTTGGGATTAAAGGGAAGTTGAGTCCTCGCTACGTTGGACCTTTTGAGATCTTAGAAAGGGTTGGGGAATTGGCCTATCGCTTGGCACTTCCCCCATCCTTGGAAGGAGTTCATCCCGTGTTTCATGTGTCTCAACTAAGGCAATACATTCCCGATCCCAACCACAAGCTTAGTTATGAAGAGTTGAGAATCGAGCCGGATCATACTTTGGTTGAACAACCGATAGCTATCTTGGATCGTCGAATGAAGAAATTACGAAACAAGGAGATTCCTTTAGTCTTAGTGAAGTGGTCTAGGCGTGGGGTTGAGGAGGCCACTTGGAAAACCGAGACAAGTATACAAGAGAGTTATCCCGAGTTATACTCTAAGTTGATGGAGTCCGTGGGGAATGGTTAGTACTTGAGCTTTTCATGCATCGTATCTAGTACCTTAAATTGTTTGATTGATAATTTGCTTAGTTGCATGTTGCTTACTTGCGGATTGCTTGGGCGATCGTTTACTTGTGCTTGATTACTTGGTTGCTTATGTGGGTGGAATGATTCTTTTACATGTTAGAGTAGATATTATGCTGACTATATGCTCTGGAAGAACTTCGTTCATTTGATATAAACTTACTTTCGTTGTTGTGGTCGTTAGGAAATAGTCCGAGGACGAACCTACGTTAACGGGTGGGGATTTGTGAGACTCTAACCAATCTCCCATCCTTACTTGTATATAAACTTATCTTTACTTGAGTTTCGACGACGAAACGTTCTTAAAGTGGGGGTATATGTAATACCCGGGTTTATTTATGAGGACGTTATAATTTTTCCGAGCATTAGAGAGTATGTTTCGTTCCGCTTATTCTATTGCCTAGCTATCCCCCTACTCCTTTTATTTTAAGTTTTGGGCAAGACACAAAAAATTTTGGGCTTTTGGGCCTCTTCATTCAATTTGGGCCGAGCCATATCTCTCCCTTCTTATCCCTAAAGTTGAAAGCAATGCTCAGAAGCCCTTCCCGATTCTTGGTACCGCCGCTCCTCACCATTTCTGCGCCTCACCATCTCTCTGGTTCTCCTCTCGCGTTCCCAGCTCAAATCTCTTGTTCCATCTTCATTTCTCTTCCGTCTTCGATCCCTGCTCAACGCACCAACCACTGGTGACCTCGAATAAGCCCGATTGCAGTCAAGAGCTCCTTCCTCTGGCGTTGTTGTGCGCTCGCCGCCTCCTTGCACACTGTCGTCCGCGCGCGGTCTCGTCCTTTCCACCGACAAGTCGTCGCCTCCTAACCAATGACACCTGCTCAACCTCGAGGGTCGTAGTTGTCAAGAAGAGAAGAAGGGGTCGAGTGCGCTGCTCCAGGATCAAGTTTTCGTTCACCATCGCAGGTTGTTGCTCGCGTTCGCCGGCGCCACTCATCATCGTCGTTCAGCATCCCCATCTTCGATCGAGTCCAAGACCAACCCGTGTCCCCTTGCAATCGACAGAAATCAGGAGGTTGTGGCTCTTGCTCGACTTCCTTTCCGTTCGGATCCCATTTATATGTTGTTGTTGGTTGTGAAAAGATTCAATCAATGTATTTAGACTAGATTTGTTGTTAGTTTTTACAATAAAAGGATGGGTCAAGTTGTCTGGGCTGTTGTAGGAAGGAAATTGAGTAGCTATGTTGTGTTCGTCCGTTTGGTCTTTGTGCATAGTTAGGGGTGACACTGGTGACTACGTCAATTTGGACAAGCGCTTAATTCATTGTTGTATTTGAGGAGTTGCTCGAATCGAATAGTGATTTGGTCATGAATAATCGAATAATTGTTGTAAGAGAATTGTTGATTGTGGTCAAGAGTCAACCGTTTGGTAAGCTCGACTAAATTAATAGCGGATACAATGGAGAGGGGGGGGGGGGGGGGGGAGAGTGCAATTGCAAATTGTTGTGGTCGAATTTGATTTTGTGGCTACTATGTTGATTGGCTGATTATGGTTTATCAATTGTAAGTGCTGGAGTTTGTTTAATTAATTTATAAGTAATGTTGTCAATAAAATTGTGTAATGGGTTATTTAATAATGTTGGTTAGCTAGCCTTGAAGTGGGTTATTAAGTAAGTGGTAGTTGGATTAGTAGGTTGAATACTATTTGTGCTGTGTTGTTTTCAATCGGTTCTTAAGCTACCTATTCTTGTTTAACTAGTTGATTAAAGTAGGTATTTGTAAGTATTCACCTAAAATCGATAATGTCTTTGAGCATTGCTTAGAAAGAGCTTTTAGCGTTTGGGCGTTAAGTTTGTATTTCTCTTCTCTTCGAATTTATAGTTTTTGTTATTGATTTGTTAGGATTCGATAACGTTCGTGTGTGACTTGTTCGAGCTTCCTTTCTCCCGTTACGTGTTTGTGTCTCGCCTTCGAGGTAAGTCGCTTGCCGACTTACTTAGTTTACGACTCGTTATGCGTTGAACGAGTAAATTGAATGTGTAGCCCTTATTTTGGAATGATTCCATATTAAGTGCTTATATATATATTTGAATTATGGAAATCACTTTTAAATGTTTTCGTTATGCGTGCACTGGGTTCCACCGGTATGATAATGGAGCACGGGACAAGTTGGAGATGAAGTGGCCCCCGGGCATGGTCATGCGTCTGGAAGGAACCCCCTTCTAAAAATAAACTAAATTGTTTTTGCAAACGCTCTAGTAGAGGTTTAGCCGGGGAAAGAAGAATGAACGGAGAAAATGGGCACGGTTTAGTTATGCGCCCTGACCGTGCGCCATAGATGAAAGGCCGGAGGGTGACATATATTGAGGATGACGTTGGATTGCTATTGTATTTGACGAATTTTGTTTGAAATGTCTAAAATGCTTGAGTGATGACCTTAGAGAATGTATGTTATGGTTATGTGTGTATTGGCAATATACTTCTACTTGTTGATATCTTTATTGACATTGTTACGAATGATTTCACATTTGGCCATACTTGTTTGGCCTACTATTATATTTCTTTTGTGATTGTAATTGTGTGTGCATCTTTAAATATATGTATGTATGCAAGTTTATTTTTCCTAAAAATGTTTTGTTACATATTTGATTTACTTGTTTGGCCCATACCGGGATCGTAGGCTAATGTGATCAACTTGTGGCGTTTTAGGTAAGGATTCTGACTTGGGAAATGTGCCAGGAGATTGCATTCCAGGTGATGGAGCTCGGTCTCGACGTGACGTATTTTAGGAGAGTGATGTTAGCGTTTTAGTCTTTTGTTTGATAGATTTGAGTAATTATGCTTTGACAGTGAACCTTTTTGGAGTATGTTGAGTTGTTTGATGTTTTAGACTAGCTACAGAGTCCTTTGTCATGACTGTTAGATTCTGGCTTTTGGCATGCATGAATTTTATGACATAAAATCTTGAACTTCTAGATTGGATGATTTCGTGAATTTACTCGCAGTGCTTTTGTTGCAAGGTCCAAAATAGTCGTTTGTTGTCAGTTTGTTCTGGTAGACCCATTGTGAGGCCTACCACCTTATCACGCCCCAGGTATCTGCCAACGGGGTGTTACATATTATAAAAAGTGGGATATTATTAAAATTAGTTACATATATTCATCAATTAATCTTCAATAGAAAAAAATAGTTATAATTATACATGATTATTTTAAAAAAATTGATTAACCCTTCAAGGAAAGAATTCGAGCAAATAAAATATAATTATTTTTTTTAATCAAATGTTGATAAAATTTCAAAATTGAAAATGTTATTTTATAAATTTTGAAAATTAATTAAGATTTTTGTTCAATAAATCATAGAGATAAAAAAAATCTTAACTAATTTAGGGGTTTGTTAAATTTTGAAAAGTTGTCTAAAATGGTTTAATATTAGAAATTTTATCAATAATTAAATTTAGAATCTTATCAAATCATAAAATTTTAAATAAATTTCTAGATAAGAACTAACAATTGATTTGTACTGAATTTGGGAAAGAAGTATTAGGTGAAAAGAATTGATTCTGTTTATAAAAAATACATAGTAGACAAAATTCAAAAAGATTTTAGTGTTAGAAATTTAAAGATTTATTAAACGAAATATATACATATATATGAAAAATCAAATTGGAAAATATATAGAAATATTCTAATTTATACCTAAATTGCCAAAACAATCATATGTTGCTCAGTAAGTAAATTGTCAAAACAATCATGCAAGTAGTAACTTGCCAAAATGAATTGTTTAGAAATGGCTAATTCTACTATATTAGTCAAACGAATCAATTTGATTGATTTGGAAGATCGTAAGTAAATAATGGTTGATTGATTCTACTATGGTTTTATTGAATCAATTTGAAGTTTGAAAATATATAGAATAGCTTAATTTGAAAATAAATAGAAATAGCTTAATTTGTACCTACATTTTAATCCAAATTCAATATAAAAGATTACATAGAAATTAAAATATTTTTTAAAAATGGAAGTCAAAAGTAAAATAAAAAAAAGTCGAGAATATTTCAATTAGCAATAAGTGCAGAAACCAAAACCAAAAAAATTCTTGAACTAATTTCAAATCGAGAAGGGAAAAATCTTATTGAAAGGACTGATGGTGGCCTCATCGAGCATTGTGGTTGCCCAATCTCAATGACATGTCTAAATCGATCATTGAAGAGCAACGATAAATTGATCGAGAGAGAGATGGATAGCAACGACAAATCGACCGGTGAAGAGTAGAGAAAAATGAATAGACAATCCTATCCAGAGCATCGAGAAACTGATTGGAAGGGGTGTAATTAATAAGCACATATGAACAAAAAAGGGTTGTGAGATGCTTCTCCCATAGATGACATACACCATTGATTTCCTGAACTCTTTGCCTACAACCACCTTGAAGAGATGGAGAACCATCCTTTAGAACGTCCCAGCAGGGTCTGTGAACTGCTTCTTCATTGGAGGACATACCTCCATCGATTTGCCGGTGCAAAAAAAAGGGGAATCATCGATTTACTGTTGGGACGATGTTGGGACCTCTGGTGCTAAACATCGGAACAACGATATCGTTCTCCAGTTTTGATAATGACAAACACCATATGGGAACTAACGTGTTTTGTCCAAGTATTTCTAAGGAACACATGTCTAGCAAAGAACTCCCATGAACGTCCAAAGGACACATGCTTACACGATGAAGAGTTTCTCTCAAAGGAACTCTGAAGAGGAAAGTTCCCATGCTATGGGAACTCCCATGAATGACCAAAAGAACACAGGCTTACACGATGAAGAGTTTCTCTCAAAGGAACTCTGAAGAAGACAGATCCCATGACATGGGAACTCGCATGTGAAGACAAAGACCGTTCACCACAAATCGCGGGATCCTGTCTTGGACAGAACGAAGGGACAGTCTAAGGAGCAGACTGTCACGAGTGATCCAACGATCCGATTGATTCAAGAAGTTGACCTAGTTCAAATCGAAGTCACATGTGAAGATTGTACACTTGGGGTGCAAGCAAAGGGCATTTCGGACAAAATGAAAAATGCGATTGAAGCCCAAGTACAATCGAGTATAAAGCCAAATGAATAGTGCTAGGTTTTAGCACTTCTCCCAGAACTAACACATATTCCCAAAGAAAGAGAAAGAAAGAAGAAGAGAAGTCCCCGGCGGCGAGTGTCTGATCTCGGAGACGACGAAGTCAAGTTCCCAAGAGAAAGGGAACTGTGATCGGTGTAAGGTTTGATTTACTTGTCTTACTTGAGTTGTTAGCTTAGGAACTAGGTTGAGAAGATTCATTAGTGTTGCTAGAGTTAGGTAAAACTCCTAGGAACAAAGAAGTTTGAATCTGGCCTATTGTAAATAAGGAACAATCAATAATACAAGTAAGTCATTCAAAATCCTCCAAGCGGAGGTAGAGGTTTACCCATACAACTAGTTGGTTGTAGTGGGGTTCCTCTATAAGGGAACTGTATTTATTATTGTTTGTTTACCTGCGCTTATTTACTTCCGCTGCCTTGGGAACAGCTTAACAGCCAGTTCCCAAGCTCTTGCTAACCGATTACGATCCAACAATTGGTATCAGAGCTGGTTGCTCTAGATTTGTGTTAGCATCGCAGGACTCACAAAGATGGCTCAAGAACTCACCCAAGTCGGACACAACAACAACAAGCCTCCGAGGCTCATCACTGGGAGGTTCGAAAACTGGCAATGCGACATGAAGGATTGGATGCGATGCCAGGATTATCAAGTTTGGTGCGTCATAGAAAAGGGGAACTTTGAAGTGGATCCGGCTATCAAGGACGACTACTCCAAATAGGGACCAAATGAATGGAAGTGCATGGAGGCTAACTTCAAAGCCAAGCAATACCTCAAGAATGCCATGACGTTCCAAGACTGCGATAGAGTGGCCAATCTTGACACAGCCAAGGAAGTATGGGAAGCCATCCAACATATGCACATTGGGAACTCTGACCTCATAGAGGACCTCCAAATGAACGCCAGAAGGGAGTTCTTCAACTTCCATATGGAAATGGGAGAATCGATTGATAGCTATCAATCTCGCTTTGAAGGCCTATGTACCAAGCTGGTAGGACTAGGAATCACAAAGGAGCAGATCACCGACAAAATAAAAGTCCAACAGTTGTTCAACGGCCTGACGGGTGAGTGGGCAAATGAAAGGACGATGTTCAAGGAGAATCCGGAAAACAGAACTCTTATGCTCCACCAAGTCTTTGGAAAATTGGTGGGACATGAGAGAAGTTAGAAGGACGACTAGGAGCAAAAGAGGGCACACCAAGGGATCGCCCTCAAACATGAAAAGATGCTCAAGTCAGTTCAAGAGTAACATGAAGATTCTGAAGAAGAAGAAGAGGATGAGGAACTGGTTCTGGTAACAAAGGCCCTTCGATCCTTCTGCAAAGGGAAGTTCAAAAGAGGAAATGGGAACTCGCAGAGAGGACAGAGTTCCCAAAGAAGACCGGATGAGAAGGACCTCTCGGACGTCACCTGCTACAAGTGCTACAAAAAGGGACATTTTGCAAAAGAGTGCCCACAGGGAATTGACGACCGAAAGTAAGGGAAGAAGGCCTACATCGCCACCTGGAGCGATGACGAGGACGAAGATCCTGAATCTTGGGCACACCCAGACATGTGCGCTATGGCCATAGGGGACACCACTAGGGAACAACCCAGTGAGGTAACTATTGAATCCGTACTTGCTTCCTTATCAAACTATGAAAAACCTGAGTTGCTAAAGATTCTTTCAAGTCTTGTTAAAGATAACATTAAACTACAAAAGAAGTTAGAAAAGACAGAACACACAAATGCTGAATTAGTTGGTCTTGAGTCTTGTTCCAACTGCGTGTCCCTAATAGAAAAGCTTCAATCCTGTGTATCCCACATTGTAGATCTTGAGGATGAGATTAAGACTCTAGAAAGTGATAAGAATGCCTTTCTACAAAAACTATGTGAGAAAGATGAGAGTCCCGAAGCCTCTTGTTCCCAAACCAAGTTTGTACCTGCCAATCACGGGATAGGGTATAAATCAGAGTGCCCTAAGAAAGGAAAGTCTCCCTTGAGTGAACAAGAGATTAATGAATGTAGGGCCCTAGAACTCCAGTGTGAGAAACAAAAGAATGCCGACTTAGAAGAGAAAATTCGTGTTCTTGAAAGTGGAGTAAATGGAGAGAGTGACTATTACACTGGGAATACTGGGCATAAACTGTATGTTCAAATAGCCAAGGGAAATAGGTCTAGGGTGTATGTTGAGAGGGTTTCTTGACAACAAATAAATTTATAATCAAGACCCCGCTGTTGTATAGCAGAGTCAGGTTCATCCGCAGGGAGAAAGTCAGTATCAAGTTTTGTTACTTCTCACGCAAGCAATCAATTAAAGGTAGGGTTTTTATCAAGGAAGAAGAATTCTAAGGCAAAGGTATCCCCACAACAACAATTATGCATGCCAAACGCTAATGAAACACATAGATCATGCTTTTATCACATAAAGGTGTCAACTTTCGTCAACCAAAGCAAGTAAATCAATCAACTTTCGCTAAACTATTAAACTTACTATCTATCTCTTCTACTTCAACTAGGATAGATCTGCTTTCGCTTCAAAACCCTAATTTGACTATTCTGATTCAAGGTTTCGCCTTCGCTTCAACTATGAATGAGAAACTCCTTTCAACTTTCGTTTCAAGGATTAAGAGCAAGAGAATAGATTCATGCAATAAAAACAATCAAGACATGATCACAAACAAGCATGCACAACCATTGTTGGGTTTAACCCCAACCTTAGAGAGAGAGACTACTCACAATTCATAATAATTGAAAACATCCAAATTAAATTAAAAGAGAAAGCTTACAACCGAATCCAAACGATAGTTCTTCTCTACAAAACTCGCCTCTTCCCCCTCTCACACGTCTCCTCTCCTCCCCTTACTTGCCCTCCAAGGCAATTGATTGTGTACAGAATAACAAAGGGTAGACAAGAGTATTTATAGAGAAACTATTCTATCTTAAATCTATCTATAAGGAAATAAATCTATCTTAAATCTAACTATAAGGAAATAATATCTTCTAATAAAATATATCTCTTCTATCTATCTAATAACATAAAAAAAGGAAACAAGATAGAAGCCCATAAATAGCACCGACTCGGATCTCTGCTGCTCTCGCTGCCTCGTTAACGACCTTGACAGGGTCGTTAACGACCCTTGAGTAAAACTTGCATAGAGGATTCGTTACAACTCCGTTTGACTCGATTCTTTTTCCTATGTTCTTGTAACGAATTTCTCTATCTCTTTCCAAGATCAAACTTGATCTTCAATAACTTTACTTGAGCACATAATCTTCATCTTCACTTCCTTCTTGAGTGCTATCTTCACCGGCTTTGCTCCTTTCTTCAAAATATGCTCCAAAAAGCTTCTAAAAACCTACAAAACACCACAAAAGCTTATGTAGACTCCATATCTCAAGAAAATACGAAAACCTACACAAACGAATCAAAATAAAACACAAAACTAAAGAAAAAGACTCAAAAGACACAAAAACACACCCTAAAAACATGACTAAAAAGGAGGACATCAAAATACCCCATACTTAGACTTGATTGTCCTCAAGCAATCAACAAGACATCAACCAAAACCATCAACACATATATCAAGTCAATGCCCTCATTAAAAAGCAACATCAAAGCATAAGTAGAATTAGATAGACAAGTGAATCTAACGTCATTACACATATATGAGCAACCTCAAGCAAAAACAACTAAAAATCCAACCTCACAAGGGATGATGTGTTTCTCTCAACTCTCAAGTGTTTAGGCTTTGAATAACAACTCTCAACTCAATCCAATATGCAAAAATCAACATAGCCATTGTTACTTATATCACCAAACTCTCCACCAGAGATGTCAAAACACATAAAAATCATCAAGAGAACTTAGGCTCAATGAAAAACTTCAAAGAAGTTTCCATTCGGCCGGGTTGTAATGGGGCTTGGTAATGACAATAAGGCGTGGAAATTTTTTGGTTATGTGGTGCTAATAATATCCGGGAATCAAGGACTCCTAAAAACTCATATCTCACCAAAACTTTTCATAACAGATTATACCAAACTCATTTTCTTTATGCATACTTCTCTCATTAACCCCTTTTATCTCAACAAATCTTGCTTACAAACACTTAGTGGCTCATGCACATTATACATTATTCAACTCTTTCTTTCTTTTTTTTTCTTCCTCCCTTCATGATTTTTCACTTTTTTCTGCGGGAGGTCGGTACCGAACCTGCAGAGTCGGTAACGATGTAAATTCTGCTCATCATTTTTTCTTCCTTTATCACTTCCTTTGTAAGTGCATTCAGGGAACCAAACTCCTTTTACATAACAAACTGCAAGATACTATCACTTTACCCAACCCAAATTACCCCACACTTGAACCAATACATCACTCAACAAAACCATCACCATAACCAACACTAAGTCCAAATCCCCGGATAGGGTCAAGCTTATATCGGCTAGGGAATTATTTTGTGGAGCTAAAAGGCTTTAAGGCTCAACTTGGCTTCAAAAAGAGGATAATGATAAGGGTGGATAAGGATTAATAGGGCTTATGAAAATAAGTTCTCCATCATATGACTTACATGCAATGAACTAATATCTCTTATAGGTCTCAAGTAATAGATAACCATGCAATGACAAGAGATAATATGCATAAGGAGAGTAAATCACACAAGAAAAGAAGAGGGATTCTTTGATGTTCTCCCTATAAGGCCAAAAATACTCACAAGGTAAATTTTGTTGGATTTCAGTCACTTCTACCTAAGATCATATGTGCTCAATTTCATCACAAGCTAAATATCCACATAAAAACAATTTTCAACATGATTCAGGCAAAGCTATCCAAACATGCTATGGAATTACATGATCAAGCAAGTTATAGCATATCATAGGACATCTAAGTGAAATATTATCAAACCTAAAACACAAACAAAGACACAAAACTGAGTTTCCTTTTCCCATACCCCATACTTTAACCAAACAGTGTCCTCACTGTTTAAAGCAAAAACATAAAAATAAAGAGGAGAAGGAAAAGGGAACTCACAAAATAAAACTGAAGCTATTTGAAACCATTGATCACTCGAGGAGCATTGCTGAAATTTTATTCGGTTTGGTAGAGGAGGTCGGTACCTGATGTCTCTCTATTTGGTGGTGTTTTCATATGTGATTTCCTTTGTAAATATGTTTCTTTTTCCCCTTTTCTTGTGCGTTTTGTTCCTTTTTAGCTTAGTTCCCGTATTTCTATGAGATTCGGAGACTACGCACCTTTTATGTGTTTTGTAGGTAATTTGGCATGAATCAAGGATGGATTTGAAGGAGGGTCGAGACATGGAGCAAAGGCCGAGCTAAAGCGGGAAAGAGAGAAGCAAGCCATGAAGAAGAGCAAGAGAAGCAAACTAAGAAGAAGGTGGAACGAAGTCAGGACCGAGATGCAACAACGTCAGGCCCGACTTTGAAGTTTCCAACCTCGGACCGAGTTGCACAGTACCTCGGGCCCGAGGTTCCTCCGTGTTGGGCCGAGTCGGTCACCGGACTACTTGGGCTCCAAGGCACGAATTTGTGAACTTCCACTTTTGCCCCTCATTCAATCCATAAAAGGGCCTCTTGTCTTCTAAGAAGGGGTTCCCTCACACACAAAGAAAAGGGGGGTTCCAAGGGAGCCAAGGGGATACTTGGAGAGCAAGGAGGAAGGAGAAGAGGAGGAAGAGAGAGAGAATCGGCCAATGAGGAGGAAGACTTGAGAGGTTTTGTTGATTGTTTAGCTTTGATTTGCTTTGATCTTGTGGATTTGAAAACCCTTGAATTGAATTTGTGGATTGCTTTGGATTTGAATGAACCCTTGCTTTGTTTTGAGATTGATTATGATGATTGCTTTCTCTTTTGATTTGATTGCTTTCTTTGCTTGTCACATGGAGTAGATCTCCTTGATCTTGGGTTATGGGGGAAAACCCTAGCTAGGTTTAGGCTAGAAACCCCAATTCCATAACCTTGAGTGTTTGATCTAAGGAACCCACTCTACATCGAGCTACAATTCCTTGCGAAAGTCGGGAATCAAGGCTTGAGATTGGCAAAGTAGCGAAAGTGAACATGTGTCAATCTCAAGACCTTGCTTCGAAGGGGATTTCCCCATGGATCGAGGTGTAGATGTGGTTGGAACGAGGGCGAAAGCACTCGATCCTAGTCCGATCATCACTCATTGCCTGAATTGGGGTGGAAAAGCCTTAATCTACTAGGGAAGGGACCCAAAAGCCCAAGATCTACTTTTAAAATCTTTGAGTTCGACATCCCCAGCTACCTCGGGCCCGACTTACCCAATGTCGGTCCCGACTTCCTCTTGTCGCCAACCTCGGGCCCGACGTGACCTCAGTGTCGGTCCCGACTGTTTTCTTTATTTTCCTTTGTTTTATGCTCTCCTTTCTAGCTTCCTAGTATCTAGGCACATCGATCGAGTAGACTTCCCGAGTGTTCGACACCCACCACGTACTACAACGGGGTCGGGTTATAATTTGTATCTCTTGACCCTCGCACATCGTGAGAGGCGATCAAAAGAATGGCGCCGTTGCCGGGGAAGTCTAAGTGCATTGAGTGCCAATTTGGTTAGTTTTTTGTGTTTTGGTAGTGATTTGGGTGAGGGAATAGCCCAAACCCTTTGTTTGTTTTTGATTTGTTTTGGTTTGTGTTTTTGTTTCATAGGTGTATGCTAGCTCGTTCCTCCCGAGGAACACTTGAGCTTGAGTTTGTGAGTGATCCGGAAAGTATTCTCAAGAAGCCCGAAGAAGGAAAAGGATGGAGAATCAAGCTCTCCATGTTAATGAGGAGTTGGCTCAACTTAGGGCCGAAATGGCTAGATTGCAACTTGAGAGGGACAATCAAGAGGAGGTGGCAAGAAGAGAACGGGAGCAACGGATGAGAGCCGAGGCTCAACTCAACGCTCTACCCCGGAATGCACGCCAATACATGCATCCGGAGTTGAGGGTCCCCGAGCCGGCTATTGTGCTTCCCGAGGTTGCCAAGAATTTTGAGATCAAGACGCAATTCATCTCCCTCATCAAGCGTGATCAATTCGAGGGCCGTCCACATGAGTGTCCCATAGAGCACGTCAAACGCTTTGTGGACATGTGTGAGACGATCTCTACCGACGAGGAGACATTGGAGTATGTGCTTCTAAAGGCGTTCAAATGGTCACTTGGGGGCAAGGCCACACATTGGCTCGAGAGCCAAGCTCCTAGGTCAATCACAACTTGGAAGACACTCTATGATGCTTTCTTGATGAAGTTCTTCCCTCCCTCAAAGACAACCGAGCTAAGAAGGAAGATTGCAAGCTTTCAACAAGGTCCGAATGAGCCTCTCTTCGAAGCATGGGACCGTTTCAAGGAGATGTTGCGCCAATGTCCTACTCATGGCCAACAACCATATGTGCTTCAAGACAACTTTTTCCAAGGCATCAATCCGGTAACGAAGGACAAGCTCAATCTCCACACCGATTGTGGGTTCATAGACTTGACACCGGATCAAGCTTGGGAGCTACTTGACAAGCTATCCGATTATGAGGCCATGTATGGGGTGAGTCAAGCTAGCAAGGAGGTGAAAGTTCAAGGTGAAGGTGCAAGGAAGTTATATGATCCAAAGGGAGAAGACATTGATAGAGATGTGAAGCTCCAATTCCTTGAAGGTGAAGTGAGCAAGCTCAAGAGGCAAGTCCACTACTACAAGCAAAATACTAGAGCTTGTGAGGAGTGTGGATCCTTTGCACATGCTACACAAGTTTGTCCGAATGAGAGCCAAGTGCGCTTGGCCGAGCGAATTGAGGAGGCAAACTATGTTCGTGGAAATTTTGGTGGAAGAGGCAACTTCAACAATGGTGGCAATGGCCGGTGGAACAACGGTCAAGCTCAAAGCTACAACAACAATTTCAACCAAAATGAGCCAAGGGCGCCACCACCACCATATAGACCACCGGGATTCAATGAGTTACAAACATTTGCTCAAGAGATGAGAGATGGGTTCAAGGATATGAGGACCCAATTCAATGAGTTTGGTGCATGGAGGAGGCAAGTCGACAATCAATTTGCCCAAATTGCGACTCAAGCCCCGAGAGAGAATGGGAGACTTCCGGGCCGACCCGAGGAGAATCCTCGAGCTCAAAACAATCAAAATGAAGTCCGGGCAATTGGATTGAGAAGTGGCTGAAACCTACCCGAGCCACACGCGCCTAAGAAGAATGAAGAGAGTCGGACCAACTTACCCAGCAAGTCGGGTCCGACGTTCCCCGAAGTCGACCCAGCAAGAAGATCGACTCCTTCACCTCGGACCGAGGTCGAGAGCAACTCGGGACCGATGTACACAAACCTCGATCCAACCCCTCAGTCCAGGACCGAGATTCACAACATCGGGCCCGACATGGTGCCCAAGTCGGTCCATTCAGAAAATGTTGAAATTGAAGTAGGGAAGTCCAAAGAGGTTGATCCGAGCAAGATTCAAGGTGCAACAATTCTCCCATATCCCTCGAAGAAGCCGAAAGATGTTGTTGAGAACAAGTTCAAGAGGTTTCTCAAACTCTTGCAAGGCTTGAACATCTCCATCCCGTTCACCGACGCATTGAGTGAGATGCCATCTTATGCCAAGTTTTTAAGGGAGATTTTGAGCAAGAAGAGGTCCATAGTGGAAATGCAAGATGAAGTCAAGACCTTGGAGTTACCACAAAAGCTAGGAGATCCCGGTCGTTTTGCTATAACCATTGGTGTGGGGTCTCAAAATTTCCAAGCCTTGTGTGATCTTGGAGCAAGCACGAGCATCATTCCTTACACCATATGGAAATCCACATCTATGGGTCTCATAGCTCCGGTCACATGAGGTTAACAATAGCGGATGGGTCGTCCATCGAACCAATTGGTGTCGTCGAGGATTATCCCGTTTGCATTGAAGGCCACTATGTCCCAATCGACTTTGTTGTAGTAGACATGATAGAAGTGCCGGGTGAACCGATCATACTAGGGAGACCTTTCCTTGCTACGGTTGGGGCAATCATTGATGTAAAGAAGGGCCACTTGTCTCTTGACATTGGAGGAAGAGAAATTGAGTTTTTCTTTAGACCAACTTCAAAAGGGACCGTACATAAAGAAGCTAAGATGATCCAAGTTCCTCTTGGATTGCAATGGGAAGCCATTTCTAAAAAGTCAAGGCCAAGGGAGCTTAGGTTGAAAGCCACCGCACCACCTAGAGAAATTGAGATAGAGCGCCAAGGTCTAGCCCTCAATATGATTGAGCATGAGCAATTGGAGGAAGGGATGTCTTACTTGGAGGTGTTCAAGGCCGAGAAAGAAGAAGTTCAAGCACCACCGGAACCATCTCAAGAACTCAAGGAGCTTCCAAAAGATTTGAGGTACGCCTTTCTTGGTCCCAACTCTTCTTTACCCGTAATCATAAATGCCAACTTGAATGATGAGGAGGAGTCTAAGTTGTTGAAGGTTCTAAGAAAACATAGAGGAGCTTTAGGGTATTCACTAGAGGAACTAAAGGGAATCTCTCCCTCAATTTGCATGCATAGGATTTATATGGAGGATAACCATAAACCCACTATTGAACCCCAAAGAAGATTAAATCCTAACATGAAAGAAGTGGTAAAGAGTGAAATACTTAGGATGTTGGATGCGGGAATTATCTTCCCAATTTCCGATAGCAAGTATGTGAGTCCCGTGCATGTAGTTCCTAAGAAAGGAGGTTTCACCGTTGTGCAAAATGAAAAGGGAGAAATGATACCTATGAGAACCACAACAAAATGGCGTATGTGTGTTGATTACCGTAAGCTTAATACCGGCACTCGCAAAGACCATTTTCCTCTTCCTTTCATAGACCAAGTCCTAGAGAGATTAGCACAACATGAATATTTTTGCTACCTTGACTGGTATAGCGGGTTTTGGCAAATCCCTATTCATCCCGATGATCAAGAGAAGACGACATTCACATGTCCTTATGGGACTTTTGCCTATAGACGCATGCCTTTTGGTTTATGTAATGCGCCGACAACATTTCAAATATGCATGATGTCCATCTTCTCCGATATGGTTGAGGATATAGTAGAAGTGTTTATGGATGATTTCTCCGTCTACGGATCCTCATTTGATGTTTGCTTAGCTAACTTAGACAAGGTTTTGACTAGATGTGAGGAGACTAGCTTGGTGCTTAATTGGGAAAAATGCCACTTTATGGTGAAGGAGGGCATAGTACTAGGACACCTAGTTTCTAGTAGGGGGATAGAGGTAGATAGAGCTAAAGTTGAAATAATTGAAAAACTACCTCCCCCCTCTTGTGTTCGTGATGTTAGGAGTTTCTTAGGTCATGCAGGATTTTATAGACGGTTCATCAAGGATTTTTCTAAAATTGCAAAACCATTGTCTAACCTCTTGATGAAGGATGTGCCCTTTGTATTTTCCGAGGATTGCATGAGTTCTTTTTGTAGGTTGAGAGATGCCTTGATCTCGGCTCCAATAATGGCGGCACCCGATTGGAATCTTCCATTCGAGGTGATGTGTGATGCTAGTGATTTCGCCGTAGGGGCCGTCCTTGGGCAAAGGAAGGATGGAAAGTTGCATACCATTTACTACGCAAGCAAAACTTTGGATGAAACTCAGTGCAATTACACAACAACGGAGAAAGAGTTTCTTGCGATAGTGTTTGCATTTGAGAAATTCCGTTCATATCTTGTGGGATCAAAGGTGGTAATCTTCACAGACCATGCGGCAATCAAATACCTCATGAAGAAGAAAGATGCAAAGCCGAGGCTTCTAAGGTGGATGCTCCTTCTCCAAGAGTTTGACCACGAGATCAAGGACAAAACCGGTGCGGAAAATGTGGTAGCGGATCATCTATCCCGTTTGCCCATCGAGTACATGTTGGAAATGGAGGATGGTATGACTATAGATGATTCAAGAGCGGATGAAGTTCTCATGAGCGGAAGGGAGGAAAGGAAGGGTGGATCGACAAACCAAGTACGTCGGGCCCGAGGTTCAGAACATTGGACCGAAGGCAAGGCAAGTGCGAGTGAGTCGGGACCGAGTACTTCAACATCGGGCCCGAGGCAGCTGCGTGTCTGCGAAGCTGGACCGGCGTCTAACCATGTCGGGCCCAGTATACTTCAATGTCGGTCCGTGGAAGAAAGTAAGTTTCCTAGCTCGATTTCCATTTCTTCTCGTTCTAAATTGATTGATTCTTTCTCTCCCACTGGCCTTCTTTCTATTAGTGCCGTAAGACGAGGGGTTTCCCCTTGGTTTGCGGATTTTGCTAACTTTGCCGTAGGGGGAGTGATCCCACCAAATTTGTCTTATCAAGATAGGAAGAAATTCTTACATGATGCTAGACAATACTTTTGGGATGATCCATATCTCTACAAGGAAGGGCGTGATCAAATCTATAGACGGTGTGTGTCAAGTGAAGAGGTTGAGAGCATAATTCACCATTGCCATTCCTTGCCTACAGGAGGTCACGCTAAGAGTTCCAAAACCACCTCAAAAATTCTTCAATGTGGTCATTATTGGCCAACCATGTTCAAGGATGTGCATGATTATGTGAGGAAGTGTGAGGAGTGCCAAAGAGAGGGGAACCTATCAAGGAGGAATGAGACTCCTCAAACTGGCATTCTAGAAGTTGAGTTATTTGATGTATGGGGTATTGACTTCATGGGACCATTTCCCACATCGGGGCCTTACAAGTACATCTTGGTAGCTGTGGACTATGTTTCAAAATGGGTGGAGGCCATACCAACAAGAACCAATGATGCTAAGGTGGTGATGAAGTTTTTGAAAAGCAACATTTTTGCAAGGTTTGGTGTGCCTAGGGTTCTCATAAGTGATGGCGGACCTCATTTCATTGAGAGGTGCTTCGAAAATGTGTTGATTAAGTATGGGGTGTCTCATCGAGTTGCTACTCCTTATCATCCTCAAACAAGCGGGAAAGTCGAGGTGTCAAACCGTCAAATCAAGGCTATCTTGGAGAAGACCGTATCTCGATCAAGGAAAGATTGGGCCTCTAAGCTCGATGATGCACTTTGGGCTTATAGAACCGCCTTCAAGACACCTTTGGGAACTACACCCTTCAATCTAGTTTATGGCAAGGCATGTCATCTTCCGGTAGAGCTTGAGCACAAGGAGAAATGGGCACTCAAAGAGATTGAATTGGGATATCAACTTGGCCGGTGAGAAAAGGTTTCTAGAACTTCATGAGTTGGGGGAATTGAGGTTGAAGGCCTATGAGAACTCCAAGCTATACAAAGAGAAGACCAAGAAGTGGCATGATAGGAAGTTAATTCCAACGACCTATCAAACCGGTGACAAGGTTCTCCTTTTCAATTCAAGGCTTAAACATTTCCCCGGGAAGTTAAGGACTAGGTGGAGCGGACCATTTGTGGTCCACCGTATCTACGCTCATGGTGCGGTGGACTTGGTTGATGAACAAGGACATATTTTCAAAGTGAATGGTCATCGAGTGAAGAAGTTCTATGACAGGGACGGTCCAAACGAAGAAGTTAGAGCCTCATGGGCTCTCGTCCTCGCCGATTGATCCCATACATGCCATTGAAGAATAAGAAATTGTGAGCTTTTCATACTCTTCTCTCTTTCTTTTAAGTTTTGATTTCCTTGTTTGATGGGGACATCAAAAATTTTAAGTATGGGGTGGGGGTAAGTGTGTTCATGATTTCACTTGTTTATGTTTGTTTATTATTTTGAGGATATTTAGTTAGTGTTTCTAGTTTGTGTTTGGAATGTTTGAGTTTTTGGTTTTAGAGAAGTGTTTTTGCAAAAAAAAAAAAAAATCCATAAAAAATTGAAAAATTGTGTTAAAAACAACAAAAAGATTTTGTGTTTTGTAGGTTTTGGACTAGAAATTCCCATCTTAGATTGCCAAAATAAAAGCTAATGATGATGTGAGCATGTAAATTCCTTTACATATTTTTGGATAGTTTAGCCTCTAAAATGATGTTGCTTTTGATGTGATCATGATATCTTGCTTGTTTTATTGAGCATGTGAGTTCTAGGATGAGTTCTTATGCAACTAAGTATGAGTGACCCTTGTGAGATTGATTTTTGGCCATTTTAGGGATGCTTGATCATATTTGCATATCCCTCATTCTTCTTGTGTGATTAGCTCATTCATGCTTAGTAAAACTTGCTATTGCGGTGTTTATCTATTTTCCAAGACCGTCATGAGAATTGTCCTAGCATGGTCACATTGATTTTGAACTTTATTCTTCTAGTCACATAAATGTTCCATATCCTACCATGAAGTTAATCCTTTGATTGTAGCCCCTTTCTAGCCTAAGCCTTTGTTTGAAACTCCTCAAAAATATTATTCCTATCCTTATATGACTTGACCCTTATGGGATTGGACTTTAGAAGAGAGGTTTGGATTGTATTTGAAGAGTTGAGATTCTCTTGGGTTTAAGGGCAAAGAATGGTGTTATGAATCATGTGGGTAGTGCATCTTTGTTGTACAAAAATGAAAAAAAGAAAGAAAAGAAAGAAAGAAAATGTTGGAAATGTAAAGTGGAATAAAGCAAAGAGCTTAAGTGAAGAAAATGGTCCGACCGAGTTACAAGCAACATCGGGCCCGATGTCATAAGAAAGTCGGTCCAAATGTAGAAAGTGTTGAAAATCCAACAAAAAGCATAAGAGCAAAGATGAAGTGGAATGATAAGTGAAATTTCGGGTTGGAAGGAAAATGTTAAGTCTTTTTGGTGAGTGTGAAAGTAATTGTGGGATTTGGTGAAATTGGTGAGAGTTTAGTTAGTTCAATCCCTATTATAAGCACCACAAGACCAAATAATTCCCACCTTGAGAAATACCAAAAGCCCCATTACAACCCGGCCGAATGGAACCTCTTTGAGGACCTCCATTGAGCCAAGTTCGAAATTCTTTGTGTACTTTGCATTAGGCATCTCTAGGTGGAGGAATTGGTGATATTAGCTTCAATAGTAAAGTCCTTACTTGCATGATTTTTGAGCTTGAGTGTTCATTGCTAAACCCAAACACATGATGAGTGATACACATTCACATATCCCTAAAGTGAGGCTTAGTTGCATTGACTTTATTCCTTGGAACACTTAATCACGTGTGATGATGTAATCTTGCTTGAATATCGATCACTTGTGCTTAAAACGTGTTTTCATACGAGGCTTTACTTGAAGATTATGTTTCGGTCTTGCTTACATTGTTATTGCTTGAGGACAAGCAAGTTTAAGTATGGGGTATTTTGATGTCTCTCTATTTGGTGGTGTTTTCATATGTGATTTCCTTTGTAAATATGTTTCTTTTTCCCCTTTTCTTGTGCGTTTTGTTCCTTTTTAGCTTAGTTCCCGTATTTCTATGAGATTCGGAGACTACGCACCTTTTATGTGTTTTGTAGGTAATTTGGCATGAATCAAGGATGGATTTGAAGGAGGGTCGAGACATGGAGCAAAGGCCGAGCTAAAGCTGGAAAGAGAGAAGCAAGCCATGAAGAAGAGCAAGAGAAGCCAACTAAGAAGAAGGTGGAACGAAGTCAGGACCGAGATGCAACAACGTCGGGCCCGACTTTGAAGTTTCCAACCTCGGACCGAGTTGCACAGTACCTCGGGCCCGAGGTTCCTCCGTGTCGGGCCGAGTCGGTCACCGGACTACTTGGGCTCCAAGGCACGAATTTGTGAACTTCCACTTTTGCCCCTCATTCAATCCATAAAAGGGCCTCTTGTCTTCTAAGAAGGGGTTCCCTCACATACAAAGAAAAGGGGGGTTCCAAGGGATCCAAGAGGATACTTGGAGAGCAAGGAGGAAGGAGAAGAGGAGGAAGAGAGAGAGAATCTATCCTACTACACTAATCTAACCTAAAACAAGTCAAAATAAAGCTAACAAAAAGAACTAGGAAAGCAAAAACTAAAAAGCAAAAACAAAAAGCGGGTTGCCTCCCGTAAGCGCCATGTTTTACGTCGTTAGCCCGATGAACTTACCTTAGCTTACCTAAGGCGGTTTCCATCCAGTATCGAAGGGATCATAAGAAACCCCATACTTGGCCTGAAAAACATCATAGCTTCTTTCCAAAATATTCGGCCCTCTATCATAAATAAGTATGCTCGGTAATCCTACAACAGGGTTAGTATAATCCGAAAACCAAGGAGGTTTTGACTCCTTCATAGGACTAACAGTAGGATGTAATATAGAACTAGGATAAGAGAAAGGATCATGACCAGAATTGATTGGATAAGAACAAGAAAACTTACCAGGGTCATTCGGGAAGTGGCTCGTTACCGAGGTGGTGTGGGTCGTTAACGACCCTGCTGGATCTGGAAGTGGCTCGATATCGTGTTTGGATCCACCTCCCACCTCGTTTTCCTTCAGATAAGGATCGTTACCGACCCATGGGGGGTCGGTAGGCTCCTTGGTAGGCATGTCTCCATCGTATTTGCTCGTTTCTGTACTCAGGGAGGGGTCGTTACCGAGCCATAGTGGATCGGTAGGCTCCTCAGTACTACAACTAGCCACTTCACTTATGGGCGAATTGAATTGAAACTCAACCCTCTCCTCCCCAATGTCAAATCTGAGGAGTCCTTTTCTGACATCTACACGTGCTCCTGCGGTGGCTAAAAATGGTCTGCCTAGAATGATTGGCACCGCAAGGTCTTCAGGCATATCTAGCACAATGAAGTCGTTTGGAACAAAGAATTTTCCAACTCGGATAGGAACATCGTCAACGACTCCAGTTGCTTTTACAGAAGATCCATCCGCCATGTAGAGTTTCATCTTGACAGGCTCTAGTGGTCCCATGTTAGCTTTTAACCAGATGGAAAGAGGAAGCAAACTAGCACTGGCTCCCAAATTACATAAAGCTTTAAATTTGTGGTCGCCTATGCCAATCGTGATGGCAAATCTCCCTGGGTCTCCAAGATTTTCTGGTAGAGCTATTGATCTGACTTCATCCTGCAGCTCTGTAATGGACCTTTTCCTGCTAAGAATATCCTTCAAAATTTTTTTGTAAGCCGACATTTTGCTTAGGGCGTCAGCAAATGGGATGGAAATATTAATGCCCTGAAGAATCTTCACGAAACGCTTGAACCTACTCTCAGTAGAGTCCATAGATTTCTTAGTAGGAAATGGAAGAGATTTCACCATTCTTGGAACCAAGTTAGGCTCGAGAGGTGAGAGTACCGGGTCGACACTGGGGTCGTTCGGTGTCCTCGGCAGGTCGTTACCAACCCTGGGATCGAGAGGAGGGCTCGGTTTAGAAAACTTACCTGCGGTGGGCTCGTCAGGAATCCTCGGATCCTCGTCATCCTGGCTTGTAGGCTCGGTACTAGCTCTCGTTGGCTCGTTAACGAGCTGGCTGGCGAGATCTTGTTCCTCCTTCTCTTCAGCTTGAACTCTCTCCGGTAGTGTCTTCCCGCTTCTAAGGTGTACTGCTGCTATTTGGCCTCTAGGGTTCTCTTCGGGACGACCCGGGAGTTGCCCTTGTGGTCTTGGGATCCGTGCAGCAAGGTCTCCTAGTTGGGAATCAACACTCCTCTTCCAAATATCGAACTCTCCCCATCTTTTATCCAATCCGTTGATGCCCTCTTTAATTTCTTGAGCCCATGATGGTGTCTCCTGATAGTCCGGAGGTTGGTAAGGAGGAACCCTTCGTTCTTGTTGAGGAGGTTGGCTCCATTGGTTATATGCATAATTGCCCCAGGTCGGCTGATTGTAATTCCTCCATGCATAAAAAGTATCACCTTGGTTCCTATATGGGCCCCACATGTAATTATCCTCTTCATATGCCTCAGCAACTATGATTTCCCTTTCTCTCTGGATCTCCTCAATCTCTAAACAGAGTTCAGCGATCTGCTGAGCTAGTTCTTCATGTGTAGCCATGGCTTTGTTTGCTTGACGACCTTCAGCTGGCATACACTGTAAGCAAAACCAAAACCAAAACCAAAAACGAAATCAAAAAGCAAAAACGGGTTCTCGGACAGGGTCGGTAACGAACCTGGGGGGGGGGGGGTCGTTAACGAGCCTGGAGTGATCCCGTAAAACAGAAACTAAAAAAGAAAAAGTAACTACCTGTCGACAGGGTCGTTAACGACCCTGAAGGGGTCGGTAACGACTCGACAATGACCTAGAAAATAAACAGAAAAAACACAGAAAACTGGGTTTCCCAGCAGGGTCGGCACCGACCCTGGGGGGTCGTTACCGACTCGGCGGAGTCCCAAAAAACGTAAAAAGAACAAAACTTGGCACTATTGAAATCTCCCCGGCAACGGCGCCAATTTGTTGAGAGGGTTTCTTGACAACAAATAAATTTATAATCAAGACTCCGCTGTTGTATAGCAGAGTCAGGTTCGTCCGCAGGGAGAAAGTCAGTATCAAGTTTTGTTACTTCTCACGCAAGCAATCAATTAAAGGTAGGGTTTTTATCAAGGAAGAAGAATTCTAAGGCAAAGGTATCCCCACAACAACAATTATGCATGCCAAACGCTAATGAAACACATAGATCATGCTTTTATCACATAAAGGTGTCAACTTTCGTCAACCAAAGCAAGTAAATCAATCAACTTTCGCTAAACTAATAAACTTACTATCTATCTCTTCTACTTCAACTAGGATAGATCTGCTTTCGCTTCAAAACCCTAATTTGACTATTCTGATTCAAGGTTTCGCCTTCGCTTCAACTATGAATGAGAAACTCCTTTTAACTTTCGTTTCAAGGATTAAGAGCAAGAGAATAGATTCATGCAATAAAAACAATCAAGACATGATCACAAACAAGCATGCACAACCATTGTTGGGTTTAACCCCAACCTTAGAGAGAGAGACTACTCACAATTCATAATAATTGAAAACATCCAAATTAAATTAAAAGAGAAAGCTTACAACCGAATCCAAACGATAGTTCTTCTCTACAAAACTCGCCTCTTCCCCCTCTCACACGTCTCCTCTCCTCCCCTTACTTGCCCTCCAAGGCAATTGATTGTGTACAGAATAACAAAGGGTAGACAAGAGTATTTATAGAGAAACTATTCTATCTTAAATCTATCTATAAGGAAATAAATCTATCTTAAATCTAACTATAAGGAAATAATATCTTCTAATAAAATATATCTCTTCTATCTATCTAATAACATAAAAAAAAGGAAACAAGATAGAAGCCCATAAATAGCACCGACTCGGATCTCTGCTGCTCTCGCTGCCTCGTTAACGACCTTGACAGGGTCGTTAACGACCCTTGAGTAAAACTTGCATAGAGGATTCGTTACAACTCCGTTTGACTCGATTCTTTTTCCTATTTTCTTGTAACGAATTTCTCTATCTCTTTCCAAGCTCAAACTTGATCTTCAATAACTTTACTTGAGCACATAATCTTCATCTTCACTTCCTTCTTGAGTGCTGTCTTCACCGGCTTTGCTCCTTTCTTCAAAATATGCTCCAAAAAGCTTCTAAAAACCTACAAAACACCACAAAAGCTTATGTAGACTCCATATCTCAAGAAAATACGAAAACCTACACAAACGAATCAAAATAAAACAGAAAACTAAAGAAAAAGACTCAAAAGACACAAAAACACACCCTAAAAACATGACTAAAAAGGAGGACATCAGTGTACAACAAGGAAACTATGGATAGGAACAGGATACAAAGACCTCATCCTAAGTACTACCTAGGAGAATACTACAAGACATGCTGGAACTGTGGTGCTCATGGGTACTACAAGGAAAGCTGTCACAAAGCTAAAGCCCAAACCCACAGGAACCACGAGTATTGTAACAGAAAGAACCAAAAGGCCAATAAACCTGCTAGAGGTTCCACTCATGGGAACAATCATAGGAATTTTTCTTATAGCTCTAGAGATTCTCGGGACATCAATATTGTTGATTATGTGTTGAATGAAAATGTGTTTCCTTGCAAGGGACCAGGCAAGAGTCATCTTTCCTGGGTCTCCAAACACTAATCTTTCCTTGTAGGTGACAGTGAGGGGGAACAATACATGGGTCATAGACAGTGGATGTTCAAATCATATGACTGGAAACAAAGAAATTCTCATCTCACTCCACACTCAAGCCGAAGAAGGTCATGTGTCCTTTGGCAACAAAAACAAGGGAGAAATCATAGGAACATGAGAAGTATTGCTCAATCGTTCAATCAAAATTAGCAATGTAAATCTGGTAAAGGATCTGGGATACAATCTCTTGAGTGTATCTCAGATGTGCGATCAAGGGAACAATGTGGTCACCTTCGACTCAAAAGAATGCTTGGTCATCAACAAGAGGGCAAACAAAGTGATCCTAAGAGGAAGGAGGACCAACAACGTTTATGTGGTAGATACAAACTTTGAACGACCAAGGAAACTGTGCCTTGCGAGATCCCATGATGAAACAGAACTCTGGCATCGAAGGTTAGGTCACGCAGGTATCAATCAAATCTTGAAACTCTATCTACAGGACCTAGTGATTGGCCTCCCACGAATCAATCTCGAGGGAGCTAAGATGTGCGAAGCATATGTTTGTGGGAAGCAAACCAGAAACTCCTTTAAACCCAAGAAGGTAGTAAGCACAACAAGGCCCTTGGAGCTAATCCACATGGATCTCTGTGGTCCCATGCGGATAGCCAGCTATGGTGGGAAAAGGTACTTGTATGTTTTAATTGATGATTTTTCTAGATTCACCTGGGTTATTTTCTTGAAGTCAAAGTCAGAAGCTTTCAAGGAATTGGAACCTTTCATCAAAAGAACAGAAGTTAGCATGGGATTAAAGCTGAAAGCCATCAAATCTGATCACGAAACTAAGTTCAAGAACTCAGACTTCCTCAACTTCTGTGACAAGTATGGGACCTCTCACAACTTCTCGGCCCCTCGCACTCCTCAACAAAATGGTGTAGTCGAAAGAAAGAACAGGACCTTGGAAGACATGGCTAGAACCATGATGTTCGAGAGTGGAGTTCTGGAGTACTTTTGGGCTGAGGCTATCTCCACAGCAACGTACATCCTAAATCGAGCAATGGTTAGGCCCATGATCAAGAAGACATCCTACGAGCTGATAAAGGAAGAAAGCCCAACATCTCTCACCTTAGGACCTTTGGTTGCAAATGCTTTATTCACAACAATGGGAAGGACAACTTTGGGAAGTTTGACCCTAGGAGTGATGAAGGAATATTCCTGGGATACTCTTCTCAAAGCAAGGCATATCGAGTCTTCAACAAAAGGACCAAGAAGATTGAGGAAAGCATTCATGTCATCTTCAACGAAGATTCAGTAAAGCTGGGAACCAGTTCCCAAGGAAAGGGAACACTGCTCAAACTGTTCAGTCAAGAAGAGGACGATGAAGATGATGATCCAAGAAAAAGGGATGAGGACTATCCAAGTGGGAACAACATCCCACAACCAGGGAACAACGAAGGAGGTTCAAATTCCACTGATCTAATCTCCCTCGAAGTTCCCTCCTGACGAGCACTTTTACGTCGCTATAAAAGCACTGCCAAAGAAAAGTCCTAACTTCCTAACCTAAGTATAGTGGAAGCAAGGGTCGAACCCACAAGAACTCAGATTATTCGTATTTATTTAATATTACTAAGCAGAAAAAGGGGGTTTTATGGTTGTAAACTAAAATCTATGTAATTAAACTAATTAATCAAAGCAAGTAAAGTAAATTGAGATTCAATTTTGGAGAAAAGCGCCCAACTAGTTTCGTATCCATTGCATACATGAGTTTTGATCATCGATCATCCTTATTTCAATTTCCCTTGACTAATCTATTGTGAATTTATGAATTCAAGCTTATTGCGGTTGTTAATATACACCGTCTTTTATAACCTTTTAATCAATTAACCTAGAAAACCTTCTATGTCAAGTTGATCATGCAATTAAGTTCGAAGCATTGAATAGAAACAATATTCATGAATTCCACCGTCTATTCACGAAGTCTTGTGATTACATTCTCCGCCTTTAAGTTTAATCAAAGGATTCATCCATGCATAATCAAATTCCACCGTCTATTTAATTATTCTAGTTGCAATTCAACCTAGAAGTAGAATAGGTGATCAAGCTATTATAATCCTAAGTGAATTTAATCAATTAAGCATGGAGAGATTCAATCTAGTCAAGGCAAACTAAAATAACTCAAATCTCACAAACAATCATGCATACAACTTCAACTAACTAGTTGGACATGGGAAATTTAGCTAGAAATCGACATTAAAGAGAAATTAAACTTACAAAAGTCAAATCGATCTTCAATTGCAAAACTAGGGTTTGTCTCCCACAAATCTCCAAATTGCATAAACTCCAAAAGATAGCATATCCCAAAATAAAATCTAAGGAAAGTATTTATATTATGTCTAAAAATATCCAAAAGAAATATTGAAGTCGGCCCATAAGATCACCCGAAGCCCGAGTCAGCGTCGCACAAACGCGCCAGAGCGCGGTTTGGTACTCCCCAGAGCGCGGTCGCGCTCTCCTTGGTTCTACCCGCGCTCAGGCCTCAGCAACTCTTGTGACACTTCAGAGGCTGTTTTAACCCCCTTCGAGTTGGAATTTGGACTCAGAGTAAAAATATGAATTGTAGACCTTCGAGTTAGCTTTCCATTGATACCAAATTCAGCTTCATCCGAGCAATATAGCTCCCAAACCAAGCCTTGCAAGATAAAGGTGTCAAAATAAGACTACAATGCATGACCCGAGTTTAAGCGTTTTCATCCCTCAAGCTCTTGGGCCTTAGCTCTCCCAATCTTCACTTGCACGACTTTAAGCCTCATCTTGATCCTCCACAATCATCTAAGATCCATCCCGTCCATGATTGTTTACCTAAAGATCTGCAAAGCCGAACAAAACAAGCGCAAAACCCGAATTTCCTAGAAAACCTAAAAACCTAGAAACTAAGCTAAACTAAGCTACAACCATGCAAATTAAACATAAATATGCATCCTAAACACTACCTAAATGCGAGCTATCAAATTCCCCCATGCTTGAACCTTGCTTGTCCTCAAGCAAGACATAAATCCAAAACACACCACAGAAATGCAATCATACATCCATCTCAAATCAAACAATCATTTCACATATAATCAAAACCCGACCAAGACTTCTCGACATGCATTATAACAAGCAAAAAGTAAAGACCATTCATCCATTCTAGACCTCACCAAGGTAAATGTGTTTGCACTCAAACTCTCAAGTGTTTAAGGACGTGTTTCACTCAAAAATTAACCATGAAAACTAGTCTACCATAAGCTTGCATCAGCGTACTAAATCTCCACCGTTGGGGATCAAATACAAAACAAAAATCATGAGGTCTTTTTAAGGCTTGTAATGGGGCCAAGGTAAAGAGAAATTTGGAAGGGATCATATTTGGCATGTGGTGCTAAATCCGGGATAAATAACTAATCCTAACCCAAAATTCAACACACTTCTTCTTACAACACTTCCCAACTTCTTTTACCAACTCCATTAACACTTTCAAGCTTTTTGTTTCTTTTTTTTCCTTTCTTTTGCCTTTTCTTCAACTCTCTCTTTGCTTTATGAAGACTAATAACAATTGTATTCAACTTTTTCTTTGCTCTGCAACATACTCTCATCTTCATTTTTTTTCACTTTACACACAAGAGTTTTATTTCCTCTTTTCCTCCTTTTCTTCCAACTCCCCCATACTTATACATAACCCACACAAAACAAAACATAACCTAAAGTCCTAAATCCCGAATTATAGGTCAAGCTTATTAGGCTAGGGAAAATTTTGTGGAGATTAATAAAAATAGGCTTCAGGCTCAAAAGAACAGGGGTATCAAGAACATGGATCTTATAAGGTAGGAAGGGAAATAATAGGCTTATAAGAAACATCGCCTCAATCATTTTAATGCTATGTATTCAATCATATAAAGCAGTCTTGACAAAGAGTCATAACGCAAGTTCTAGAGCTAAATAATCATGGTGATACACTCAAGAAATATAGAGAACAAATATATCATGAAAGGCCCAAAAAAAAAATATCTCACAAGGCTAATTGTTGTCTAGAACTTCAGAATGAATCAAATACTCAAGCTAAATACATGCTCAATCCTATAATCAAGGTAATTAATCAATGATCATGCTTATATCATATCAACTTCTGTAAATCATGCAAATTATGGGTTAGAATTTATACTTAGCATAGAAACACAAGAGGAATCAAATAATGGGGAAATAAGAACCTAAATTCAATCTTTTTTTATTTTTTAAATTTTTTTTCTAATTTTTCTGATTTTTTTTCATTTTTCATTTTTAAGCAATGCATGCAAAAATTTTAAATATGACCTAATCTAATGCAACTATATGCAATGCAAAAGTAATTCCCTTCCCCAATGCTTAAAACATACTTTGTCCCCAAAGTATAGTAAAAAGAAAGGGAAAAAGAAATACTCACAAAACTCTAGTGATCCGGGTAATGCGGCGGAAAATCCGACGGTGGTTGTTCTTCAATCTTCAGACTTGGGATATCTAACACACACACAAAACTACCTAAAAAGCAAAAGATTTTAAATGAAAAACAAAACTACTCTAAATCGTGGGTTGCCTCCCAAGAAGCGCTTGCTTAACGTCATTAGCTTGACTCTTAGCATGATTAGACAAGATTAGACATTGTCAATGCCCTTAGCAACCTATCAAACCCCTGTGCACACATCTTAGAAAAGCATAAGTAACACAATGATAAATTAAAGATGCATAATATAACTGTCAAAGACCGTTTTAATTTATCAAACGTGTGTGCCCGATTTTCATGAGATGACATATGCTCAAAAAAATTCAACACAAGTGGTGATGTCATAAAATACTTACAGTATGGGTCAAAGTACTTGTCACCATCACCACTTTTCTCTAAGATGAATTGTGAGTATTCTCTAGTACCAACCTTAAACTCACTTGGTACTATAGGCTTCTCCATGTCAAAAAGGATTAAACTTGGCTCCTTGGTGCTCTCTTCAAGTTGAATTATAGGAACAAAATCATATTGGACATTAAAGTCATCCTCATAACCAAACTCAACTCTAGCGGATTCCTCCTCAACTTGCACTTGGGTGTCTAACTCAAGGGCATTTGATTCCAATGCAACCTCTCCCATCATTGGATAGGGAATTGGTGGAGATAATTCGACTAGCATACATTGATAGCTCAAGTAGCAAAAGAAATCCCAACACTCTTCAGGTTCCATACACCAAAGCCTATCATTGCTCATGTACTCTGCAAGCCCTCGAGTCTGAGAATTCAAACCGTCTAGGATGCATTCACATAATTCTCTCTCACATGGATAATAACCCAGCAAAGTACCATATTCATGAATCTTTTGTTGTACTCTAGCAAAATACTCATGAAAATATTCATCCTGTAGTTGTCTACATACAAACATAGCCATGGATCAGTAGCACGGGTGTTATGAACCGTAAGATAGGTTCACAACACCAAATATAGTAATACTATATAAACACAAATAAATAGCCGAGTCCCCGGCAACGGCGCCAATTGAATAACTACGGTTGTTGCATGCAATGGACCTAGCTCAAGAGACTCATAAATTGAATAAGGCAAAACATTGATAGAAGCACCTAAGTCTAGCATGGCCTTTTCAAATTTTCTCTCAGCTATGATACAAGGGATAGTGAACATACCTGGGTCCTCGCATTTTTGTGGCAATCGTCTTTGGAAGACCGCTGAGATTTGCTCACTGACCTTGATCTTTTGCTTCCCTTTTTGCTTTTGATTCCTCTTGACCGTACATAACTCCTTCAAAAACTTAGCATAGCGGGGAATGCTCTTGATAAGCTTGAGTAGCGGAATATTCACCTCACATTTGCTAAATGTTTCGAAGATCTCTTTATCGTTCTCGATCTTACGGGTCTCCTTTAAGGCTTCGGGAAAAGGTGGGGGAGGTTTGAGAACCGACGTCGAAAGAATTGGAGGTTTTTCGGAAATCACCGCCGGCGCGGTTTGAGCCTCCGGGAGCGCGGTCGCGCTCAGCCCGGTACTGCCCGCGCTCAGGCCGCAGTATGTTGATCCCTCGGGGCGCGGTGTCAAGCTTGGGGGCGCGGTTTGGCACCCCTGGTTGAGTTGGCCGCGCTCAGGTTGAACTTCCAAGTCCGAGGTTTTGCTCCCCTCGGTTTCTTCATCAGGCGATGTTTGTGGCTTTCCGGCTTTGTTTTCCAACACTTTACCACTACGGAGAGAGATTGCATTCACATTCTGTTTAGGATTGAGTTCCGTCTGAGAGGGTAACCTGTTGGAATCTTTAGCTTCAAATTTATTCATTGCCTGTGCAAGTTGGCTCACTTGATTTTCCAAGTTGGTGATGCTTGACTTGGTATCCTGCTGAATTTGGCCCATAGTTTGCTGCATCATGGCCATATTCTGGGTAAGAGCATGGATCATGTCATCTGTCGATGAGGAAGGGCCTTGATTCGGTGCTTGATTCTGAGATTGATGTTGAAAAGGAGGTCTAAAACCTGGCAGCCCGTTTTGAGGTGCATGCTGTTGATTCTGATTTCCGTACCTCAAATTGTGATGATCCTTCCAACCTGGATTGTACGAGTTTGAATAAGGATCATATGCTGGTCTTCTTGTCCCATAGCCTCCAAGTGCATTAATTTCCTCCTCTTGAACATGAAGAGTAGGACAAGCATCCGTCTTATGAGTAACATCTGAGCAGAAACCGCAAGGCTTGACTTGTTGTGATCCCTTCAGCATGAATTGCCTGAACATTGACTTCAACTCATTCACATCTTCATGTAAAGCTGTAACATCAACAGAATTGGCTGCCTTCATTGAAGCTCTTTTGCTGAATTGACAAGAGCCTTCAGAAAGTTCACGAAATAGTTCAAAAGCTTGTTCAGGAGTCTTGTTCAGGATGTTCCCTCCACAGGCAGCATTAACATGTCGGCGTTCTTCATCCAGTAAGCCTTCATGCAGGTACATAACAAGATCCATCTTAGAGTAGCCATGATAGGGGCAACTTGAGATTAACTTCTTGAACCTCTCATAATACTCATAAAGCGATTCATTCGGGAACTGTTCAATATTGCTAATGCTCTTTTTCATACTCGAGAGTTTTGTGGCTGGGAAATATTTCTCAAGGAAAGCCTTTTTCATCTCCTCCCAAGTCTCGATACTGCCAGGAGACAAATAGTAAAGCCAATCATTCGCTGCATCCTTTAAAGAGAACGCAAAAGCTCTCAACTTGATTTGGTCATCAGTGATTCCATTTGGTTTCATGCTAGTGCAGACAGCATGAAAAACCGATAAATGCTTGTTGGGATCTTCACCCGCCTTCCCATAGAATTGAGGAAGGAGGTGAATCAATCCTGATTTCAGTTCAAATTGGACACCGTCAGGGAGTGTAGGTATCTTCACCGCCAATGGTTGTTGTGCCAAATCTGGTGCAGTTAACTGTCTCAGTGTCTGAGCCATCTCTGGTATTTCAGGAACGCTTTCAGAATCAGAATCAGAAGAAGAAGAGGAAGATGCCAGATTGAACGGTAGTTCTCGAGAATTCGCACGAGCTTGCCTGCGCAACCTAGAGATTGTCCTTTCGATTTCTGAATCAAATGCAACAAGAGATGGATTAGTAGCACGAGTATGAACCATACAAGTGGTTCACACCCAAAAAGAAATAAAAAGTAACACTAGATAAATACCAATAAACAGCCGAGTCCCCGGCAACGGCGCCAAATTTGACGAGCACTTTTACGTTGCTATAGAAGCACTGCCAAAGAAAAGTCCTAACTTCCTAACCTAAGTATAGTGGAAGCAAGGGTCGAACCCACAAGAACTCAGATTATTCGTATTTATTTAATATTACTAAGCAGAAAAAGGGGGTTTTATGGTTGTAAACTAAAATCTAAGTAATTAAACTAATTAATCAAAGCAAGTAAAGTAAATTGAGATTCAATATGGAGAAAAGCGCCCAACTAGTTTCGTATCCATTGCATACATGAGTTTTGATCATCGATCATCCTTATTTCAATTTCCCTTGACTAATCTATTGTGAATTTATGAATTCAAGCTTATTGCGGTTGTTAATATACACCGTCTTTAACAACCTTTTAATCAATTAACCTAGAAACCCTTCTATGTTAAGTTGATCATGCAATTAAGTTCGAAGCATTGAATAGAAACAATATTCATGAATTCCACCGTCTATCCACGAAGTCTTGTGATTAAATTCTCCGCCTTTAATTAACCTTAATATACACCGTCTTTAAGTTTAATCAAACGATTCATCCATGAATAATCAAATTCCACCGTCTATTTAATTATCCTAGTTGCAATTCAACCTAGAAGTAGAATAGGTGATCAAGCTATTATAATCCTAAGTGAATTTAATCACTTAAGCATGGAGAGATTCAATCTAGTCAAGGCAAACTAAAATAACTCAAATCTCACAAACAATCATGCATACAACTTCAACTAACTAGTTGGACATGGGAAATTTAGCTAGAAATCGACATTAAAGAGAAATCAAACTTACAAAAGTCAAATCGATCTTCAATTGCAAAACTAGGGTTTGTCTCCCACAAATCTCCAAATTGCATAAACTCCAAAAGATAGCATATCCAAAAATAAAATCTAAGGAAAGTATTTATATTATGTCTAAAAATATCCAAAAGAAATATTGAAGGCGGCCCATAAGATCACCCGAAGCCCGAGACAGCGTCGCACAAACGCGCCAGAGCGCGGTTTGGTACTCCCCAGAGCGCGGTCGCGCTCTCCTTGGTTCTACCCGCGCTCAGGCCTCAACAACTCTTGTGACACTTCAGAGGCTGTTTTGACCCCCTTTGAGTTGGAACTTGGACTCGAAGAAAAAATATGAATTGTAGCCCTTCGAGTTAGCTTTCCATTGATACCAAATTCAGCTTCATCCGAGCAATATAGCTCCCAAACCAAGCCTTGCAAGATAAAGGTGTCAAAATAAGACTACAATGCATGACACGAGTTTAAGCGTTTTTATCCCTCAAGCTCTTGGGCCTTAGCTCTTCCAATCTTCACTTGCACGACTTTAAGCCTCATCTTGATCCTCCACAATCATCTAAGATCCATCTCGTTCATGCTTGTTTACCTAAAGATCTGCAAAGCCGAATAAAACAAGCGCAAAACCCGAATTTCCTAGAAAACCTAAAAACCTAGAAACTAAGCTAAACTAAGCTAAAACCATGCAAATTAAACATAAATATGCATCCTAAACACTACCTAAATGCGAGCTATCACCTCCTCAACAGAAGAGCCCCAAGACACTTCCAACTCCCTTGTTCCCCAAGATAATACCTTGCCAGAATCAAGCATTCAGGGGGAACAACGAGGGAACATGGTGGAGAATCCTGAAGAAGCACTCAGTGAGGAAGTTGAGAACATCTGTTCCCATGATGAAGAAGAAATATCAGCTGAAAATGAACCAGATGCAAGGGAACAGGCTGATGTCTCACACATTCGTACAAGAAATTTCCAACAAAGGAAAGACCACCCCATTGAAAACATCATCACTCCCTATGACAAAGGTGTGCAAACTCGTTCCTCTCTCAATAATTTCCGTGCTTTCAATGCTTTTGTTTCTTTGGTGGAATCCAAGAGTATCAAGGAAGCTCTAAAGGACCTAGACTGGATCCAAGCCATGCAAGAGGAACTGCATCAATTTGAGAGGAACAAAGTGTGGAAATTGGTTCATAGGCCCAAGAACAAAAACATCATAGGAACTCGGTGGGTCTTCAGAAACAAGTTGGATGACACTGGAGCAGTGGCTAGGAATAAAGCCCGTCTGGTGGCACAGGGATATAGACAAGAAGAAGGAATCGACTATGACGAGACCTTCGCACCTGTTGCGAGGATCGAATCCATTCGACTCCTAATTGCCTACGCTGCTCACAAGGGATTCAAATTATATCAAATGGATGTGAAGACAACCTTCCTCAATGGGCACCTCAAGGAAGAAGTGTTCGTAGCTCAACCCCATGATTCGAAGATGAGAAGTTACCTAACCACGTCTACTTTCTGGAGAGGGCCCTCTACGGCCTCAAACAAGCTCTCCGAGCATGGTATGACAAGTTTGCTCAGTTCCTATTATCTCATGGATACTTGAGAGGTTCCATAGATAAGACCCTCTTTATTAAAAAGGAAACAAAAGATATCTTGGAAGTACAAGTATATGTTGATGATATTGTGTTTGGTTCAACTAACGAGATCCTTGTAGAGAAATTCAAAAATCTGATGAGTAGTGAGTTCGAAATGAGTCTCATAGGGGAACTGACGTTCTTCTTGGGACTCCAAATCACTCAAACCAAGGAGGGAAAAAAGATTCATCAACAGAAGTATGTTTGTGAAATGCTGATCAAATATGGGATGGAACACTCAATGCCCATTGACAGCCTCATCTCTCCAAACTCAAGACTAAATGCGGATGAAACAGGTATAAGTGTGGACCAAAGGAATTATAGAGGTATGATTGGGTCCCTTCTCTACTTGACTGCTAGTAGACCTGATATCATGTTCTCCGTATGTCTATGTGATCGTTTTCAAGCTAACCCTAAGGAATCACACTTGAAAGAGGTGAAGAGGATTTTCAGGTATCTCAAAGGGAACGATAACTTGTGCCTATGGTATCCAAGGAACAATTCCCTTGAGCTTATTTCATACACAGATGCAGATTTTGCAGGGCACCTGGTTGATAGAAAGAGCACATCTAGAATGACCCAGTTCCTAGGGTCATGCTTAGTCTCATGGGGATCCAAGAAGCAAAACTCAGTGGCACTCTCCACAGCTGAAGCAGAATATGTGGTTGCCGCATCATGTTGTTCCCAAGTTCTATGGCTTAAGTCTCAACTTCAGGATTACGGTATGTCTTTTGGCCCAGTTCCCATACTCTGTGATAATACAAGTGCCATTAACATTTCCAAAAATCTTGTGCATCATTCTCGCACTAAGCATATAGACATTAGGCATCACTTCTTACGTGACAATGTTGAAAGTGGGAACATCTCTATGGAACACTGTAGAACTGAAGAGCAAATTGCGGACATTCTCACTAAAGCTTTAGACAGAGGTCCCTACCAGCGTTTTCGAATGCTTCTAGGGATGATAACTCTAAACTAAACAAGTCCATGTTTGTCTCTCCCTCAATGCCTGACTAGTCTAACTAGAAATGCATGATAAGGAACACTTGGATTTATTGCTCTCACTTTGCCATATTACTAGTCTAGAGCTTATGTCTGTACAGTGGAACATTCTCTTTCTGGCCGAAAATGATCAACCAGAGTTCCCTCTAACCCTCTCTACAAGCCAATATGATGGTTGATCATCAAACCAACCCTTAAGCCTCCAGGGGGAACAAGACCAAGAAAGGAAAGGGAACGGCTCCCAAGAAGGTGCACATTAACGAGAGTCGCAAGCTCCTCCCACCTCTTATCCTCACCGAGCAACATCTTCAAGAACAAGGGCTCGGGGAACTGTGGGACCTGATCAAGGCCCAGGGATGGGAACACATCTGCGACGACGCTGTGAGTGTTGATCCAACACAGGTGCGCCTCTTCTACAACAATTTCGTCATCCAAGACGTGGGCACCAAGGGAACTCTCTCCCTCAAAGGCGATGACTTCGTCTTCACGACCTCCTCCATTCGCCTTCACTCCAGGTCCCTGTCCAGGGCCTCAAGGCTGTTCCCAACAAGAACTGGGGAGAATTCAAGAGTGAGGTGATCTACAACGCCATTTATGAGGGCCGTGTTCCCAGGACCGGAACGCCGACTCACAACTTGTCCCTCATAGCTAAGTTGGCTCACCAGTTCACCATAACTGTGGGGATCCCACGCCAAGAGAAGTGTCATCAAATCAACATCCCTGACGCCATTCTTCTCTACCACTTCCTCCACTAGATGCCCATCAACCTGCCATACATCATCCTTGGGCACATGGAGAAGTGCATGACCTCTGTGTCTCACTCTCTTCCCTACGCTGGGTTGATCAAGAAGCTGATGATCAAAGAGGGGCTATATGACTCCTCCAAGGAAGAAGTGACCATAGGAAGGAAACTGGACCTTTATGTGGTCCAGAAGATGCGTCACTCAGAGCAAGATGAGGACCATCAGGAACTCCCCTCTGGTGAAGGCCTAGAGGTTGGGAACACACAGGTATTGATGCACATTACCAACACGCTTGACAGGGTTGCAGGGAACCAAGAGAAACTTCTACGAGTCCTGACACGACTCAGTGATGCACTGCTCCCACCAAGCCCATGATCTCTTCTGCCCTCTTCCCTTATCCCACATTTCCCACAAGATGTAATGTGTTCCTATGTACAAATTTTTGCTTAAGTAATAAAATGGTTTCTAGTATGATTGTGTGTTCCTTTCTTCCTTATTTATATATTTCACATGTTTTCGATGATGTCAAAAGGGGGAAAGACAAAATATGCGAGATGAGTTAATGTTAAAAGCTATCACAAAATATGCTCTAGCTAAGGGGGAACAATTACATAAAAAGCTAAGTATGAATTCAGTGTTTCACAAGAAGTGGCTCCCTAGAAACTTGCTTAGGAACTCATCTACATATCTTACTTTGAAATACTTGCTTATTTTGTGATGGGTTTGTCATCATCAAAAAGGGAGAAATTGTTGGGACGATGTTGGGACCTCTGGTGCTAAACATCGGAAAAACGATATCGTTCTCTAGTTTTGATAATGACAAACACCATATGGGAACTAACGTGTTTTCTCCAAGTATTTCTAAGGAACACATGTCTAGCAAAGAACTCCCATGAACGTCCAAAGGACACATGCTTACACGATGGAGAGTTTCTCTCAAAGGAACTCTGAAGAGGAAAGTTCCCATGCTATGGGAATTCCCATGAATGACCAAAAGAACACATGCTTACACGATGAAGAGTTTCTCTCAAAGGAACTCTGAAGAAGACAGTTCCCATGACATGGGAACTCGCATGTGAAGACAAAGACCGTTCAGCGCAAATCGCGGGATCCTGTCTTGGACAAAACAAAGGCACAGTCTGAGGAGCAGACTGTCACGAGTGATCCAACGGTCCGATTGATTCAAGAAGTTGACCTAGTTCAAATCGAAGTCACATGTGAAGATTGTACACTTGGGGTGCAAGCAAAGGGCATTTCGGACAAAATGAAAAATGCGATTGAAGCCCGACCCGAACCCGACCTGACCGACCCGTTTGACAGCTCTAATTCTATGTAATACTTTCTAAAACTACTACTAATAGATATTATGAAATTCTTGAAAATTGAAATTTTGAGATATTTAAAAAAAAATAATTAGAAAAGGTATTTTTAAAATAGTGAAGATTTGGTTCAAACTATAAAATCTTTTGCTTCCATATTTTAATGATTTTTTTAGCAAAGGTATTTTTATAAAAATGAAGGTTTGGTTTAAACTATAAAATCTTTTGCTATCCTTTTATGGAAATATTTTTATCTTTAGAGATATTTTATAGAAATATTTTGTTCCTAAAGAATTATTAGAATTATAAAAATTATATACTTAGAAGATATCTATCAAAAATATTTTTTGACTAATAGCGATAATTTATACTAGAATTACCAATTGCGATAATTTATGGTTTAAACTATAAAAATATGTAGTTTGAACAAGTCTTTTTTATTAATCAAACTTTTTCAATCGATTTTTCAAACTGTTTTTTATTATATAAGAGGTTTAGCTATTTAGTCTCCACTTTTTTTATTCATAAAAAGAATTTGTGTATAATACTAGAAATATATTCATTGAAGATGAATGTATTAAATCAGTACGTAAAATAATTATTTTTCATTTAAAATCTAATTAAAAAATTTATGAAAATCTGCGCAGGGCGCGGAAAACTACGCTAGTATTGTACTATCCTTTGAGTATCTTGGAGATTCAAGTAGTTTGAAGAAATGAAACAGTTGGGCCGGGGGAGTGGAACGAAAAATACCAAAAACTGGGCCAGTGGAATCCGATCCAAACCCAAAAGTCCAAACCCAAAAAGTAGAGAATGAAAATCTAATCTCATGGTATATTGGAACCAAGAGTTGCAATAAACCTAAAATCAACTCCTCACCCACATAAGGAACCCTTAACAACATGTTTGGTTGGAGGGATTTTAAGGGATTTTAATGGAGGGGAGAAGAGGGATATAATTTCTCTTGTTTGGTTTAACTTTTAAGAAGAGAATTGGAAGGATTTGAGAATTAATTAGGTGAAAATAAGGGTGGAAAGAGAGGGGAATTGGATCTTTCCAATTTGGTGGAATTTGAATGGAAAATTCTAAATAACTTGAAATTGGTTCAGAATTTGAGTGAAATTTTTAATTTTTTAACCTATTTTCCCTTCCTTTCTTTCAAAATTAAAATTTTATCCAAACAGAAGAAGAGATTTCTCTCCCCTCCAACCAAAATATTCTCAATTAAATTCTTCCCTCCCCTCCCCTTCTCCTCTTTTCCTAATTTTTTTATTTTCTCCCTCCCCTCACTTTCTCCTATTAACCCTTGTACCAAACAGGCTGTAAGAGAGAGAGAGAGAGAGAGCGGCGGCGGCGGAAATGGGGTCACAAGGGTGGATGATGCCGATAGTAGTGCAGAGCGTGAGGTTGGGAGAAAAAAAGGTGGACGAGGAGGAGGAAGGAAGGCGTTACTACCAGGTAGATTTCACCATGGTTGATATGGATACGGGCAAAATGTGTCGAGAGTTTCGGCCTTCTCTGTACACCTGTACGGGATTAGGGAACATGGTGAAATTGGGAGACCCAGCGATATTGTACGTGGTCGGCGGGGCACGTCCTCGCTTTGGAATGTCGCAGAAGGTGCTGAAGCTCAAGGGGGACAAGCATTCTGGGTACTACATGGGAGCTTGTCGCGTCAGCACCTGCTTCTTGAACAACGGAGGAGACTCAGACTGGCAATACATCGACCTTCCAAACGCGAAAGCCAAGCACGTGCCGGGTTCCATCGCCGCGATGATGGGGAGGATCTACTGCTTTGGCTACCCGGGCCTGAGCCCAAGCAGGGTTTATGACCCTTTGTTTGACAAGTGGGACGATCTTCCGATCTCCATCCCCGAGCTGGAGGTCTCCAAGTTGATGTTTTCGCCCCCTGTCGTCCCTGATCCTCAAAACAACAAGATTCTTCTTCACTTGCCTCGTGGTTACCTTTATTCTTTTCGCCCTAGTAAGGAGGGTCCCGGTGGTGATTGGTCGTGTTTATCCAACGAATTCTATAGCTGGCATGAGGTCGCCACTGTTGTCGACAACGTCCTCTACTCTTACGAATACTTCTTCCGCAATGTGCTTCGTGCATATGACCTTACCACTGGTAAATGGTTGGATGTGGTTTGGTCCACCATGGATATTGCTATTGACGGCATCAGCAACGTCAATATGGGTTATTTTCGGTTTGAGGCCTTGTTCTGTGTTGGTAAGAAGGTTTTGTGCTGCATGTCTCATTCGGGTGCTCTTCTCAACTTTATCAAGATCATTGTCAAACGCACTAGTCCTTCCGCCTTACTTCTCATTCCCCTTTCCTTCACGCCCCTCACCATCCCTCCAGCCGAGATTGCTCCCAATATCATCCCTCTCAAGGTCCCCCTGCTCCTCTCCTCTCTTTTCTTTCATCTATCTGTTGCCTGTTATTTTATCGGTCACTAAACATTTACTTTGTCTATGATTTGAAGTTATCATTCTGAACAACCTAACGTTTTTGGAAAAACAAATAATAAATTCAATTGCCTCATTATGATCTAGGAGAAACGGGAAGCAAAAGGGAAGGATAAGGAAGAACAAGGACGATATCACTATTACATCAAACCCCACTTTAAATAACATGCCCTTAATGTTTTTGGGAATTAGTTCAACTGTGTTGGTATTATGCTCACTTATGGAAAATGAGTTGATAAGTTACAATCATGTATTCATGTGCGTACAACCATGTATTCCTCCATAAATATGTTAGAGATGCCCTGAACACGTAATGGTCGAGTTAATGGGGATGATCAGTAGTGTATCCTTTTAGTCCAATTTATTCATTTGGATTGCCATGAGAATGGGAAATCTGCCATCAACCTTGAAAGGTGCAGAAAACAACCACTAGGCTTGCATCATTCTTGAACAAAAAAGCTATATGGTTATTTTATTATGTGAAGATCCACTTGTTATTTCTTTTTATTTTTAGAAGCATATCTATGAGAAAGGCTGTTGGACGGAGCCTCCGATGGTGATGCTGTGTAGCTTTGTAGCTGCACAGGTGTTACAGAAAGGCTTTCCTTGGTAGCTGTGTAGTATTTCCTTTTCTTAGTTACCCCAGTTTAATTTCTATAATTCCTTAGTTCAATTTTCTCTTGTTAATATAAATATATAATACTGGAGAAGAGATCTAGTTTAAAAAGACGTCGCATCATTGCTTTTGTTTGGTGTACTTGATTTTTGTAATTCTGTGCTTCGGAATTGCTTAAAGTTCTCTCTTGTTGTCCCGTTTATTTGTGATCAGAAGTCATTCCATTGCTTGCCCATTAGGTTCTTTTGGTTGTTTACTTTGTTAGTCGACTCGTATGTTAATGGATGTCGTGATAGAAGTTTACCTTGTCAGTGGCCTAGCTCTCATTTGTCTGTGTGACCAGATGAGCACCACCTTTAGTTAACTCTTCCATATTGGTGGTCATCGTCGGTTATGGATTCAATAGAAGTGATTTTAACTTTCTTTATCTTGATCCTGGTTCACGTGTTAGTTGAGTTATCAAGTCTTCTCGATCTTTAGCTTCGCCGTTAGGGCTACACAAAATCCTGGTTCACGTGTAAGCACTACGACGTGGATGTCATACTTGAAATATGATCGATGTGTGAGACAGATATTAGCCAACTGATTGCTTGTGAAATCTAAAACTTCCGAGCCTGGTTAACAAGGTCTTGGATGATATTAGGTCTCAATGTGGTTTGGAGCTAAAAGGGGAGGATTTAGAAGAAGCTCACACTTGGGAGGAGGGTAGTGAGGGGATTATTATGGACCACAAAAGTAGGTTCCTAACGCGCCCTGGTCCTTCTTATCAACATGCGGTTATTCTGGAGACTACAAAGCCTCATAGTGAGGGGGCAATAAATCAATCCATATACGCTGGGACCTTTTCTTGATAGGTTGGAGCTCTCTCTTTCTTCCAAGGAGCAAAAAGAAAGGTGTTAAGGAGTTGGAAAATCTTAAATCTATCGTCGTCTATGATAGTGGTTTCAAGAAGGGCTTCCTTGCTAGGATATATTAGTGGCTTGTTTTTTGGTGTATTCCATTTTCTAAACTCGATCTATTCATATGCACTGTTCTAAAAATACCTTCTAAGCCCCGTCTAGGCGCTGGAAGGTCCTAGCCCGCATAGCCGTCTAGACCTGCCTAGGCACCCGTCTAGGACCGCCTAGGTCACCGTTCGTTCATGCCGTCTAGACGCTAGGCGGTCCTTCTCTGCCAGTGTTTTTTAGACCAATACCGCCTTGCGTTTTCTAGAACATTGTCATATGTATTATGATTACTTTACCCTTGATATAAATAATAAATAAATAAATTAAACTACAAAGATGACAAATTGTTTCAGGGGGTGTCTGGTCTGATATATGAATATTGTTGCTTTGATGGTTGCAGTATAGTTTGTCTATATTTTAGAATGTTTACTCTTGGCTAAGATGGTTGGTGTTCCCCTTTGCAGGATTTTTTCTGATAACTGGGGGGCCTGGCAGTTGAAGTTGTCCTGTTAGTGTGGTTTAAGCTTGTAGTATGAACATCCCAAAACTTATTACTCAAAAGCTACGCGTGCATTGTGGTTAATATAAGTTATGTGAGGCTGTTTCATCGGATTGTCAATGTAAAAGTGGTAGCAACTTAAATTAAATAAAAGAGACATGTTTGGCTTGCTCCATCACTGTTTTCTTTCATGTCTTGAGACCTCCGAGTGGAAGAATTTGCGTTTGTGCGCACGCGCGTGTGACATTTAAACATTATCTTTAAAAAGATGAATGTAGGCTCTCTTGTATTCGAATCCTGTTGACCTCCTGCAACATTGTTTTAAAAATCCCTTCTAGGCTCCGCCTGGGTGCTGGAAGGTCCTAGCTCGCCTAGTCATCTAGACCGTCTAGGCACCCGTCAAGGACCTCCTATGCAACCGTTCAAGACGTCTAGGCGGTCCTTCTCCCCCAGCGTCCGCTTAGCGTTTTTTAGAACACTTGTAGCCATTTCTTCCTCTATAAAATGGATTTCAAACACTGCTATTACGGTTTCTTATTGTTATGTCGGATGCACAAATAACAAAAAGGAATGAATGTAAAAGATCTTGCCTAGTGATTGGTTGGTTTGACCAGCTTCATAGTTGGTTGTTAAAAATATTGGTTATTTTTTTGGCTTGTTTGGAAAAAATCCATTAAAGATTTTTTTTGATTGAATAGGGTGATTCATTCATATTTCAAATAAACTAGGCGCACCTAGTTTTTACATGGCTTATCTAGGCCTACTCTAGCATACCATCTCCTTAAATCTCTGTTGATCTTCTTTCATCTAGCCTTCATACAATTTCTTACAGTATATGACAAATCACATTTCTAGAGCACTCGTCGCTTGTGCATTTCTCTAGATCTTATTATCCCCAGCTCTTTAAATGTAGTAGATCACTGCCCAATTACACGCCATCCAGGCATTGAAGAGAAAACTCTTCTTCCGCGCCATCCTTTCTATAGCTTTCACCCCTTCAATATTGTAGTGTCTCTAGCCAAGTTTTGCCCATGTCAGAAACATTATTCAACACCTCCTTGGAAAAAACTTACAATTGAACCACAAATGTTCTCTAGTCTCTTGTTCACAATCTCCACACAACACAAATGCATCATCTTGAACAATGCTCATGTTTCTAAGCTTGTCTTTGGTGTAGGTCCCATTACTCACTACCATCCATGAAAAGAATGAGACCCTTAGAGTATTGAACTTCCCCCAAATGCAAGAATTTCATGCTACCTCTAGAGCTTTCATTCATAGGCTCACACAAATGTTCTTGCAATCAAACTTGCCTCATCTAGTCACTATTATAGCTTGATTACCATCCTGCTCCATATTTTCCTTGAGCCAAGTCCTCAATGTCTTGTGGAGTCATGGGTTCATGGGCTGCATCATTCTCCTCCACTTGGCCGAGAAGTGTCCTCGATTCATCGTCGAAGTCATCATCGGGCTCGAACAAAGTCAAATCAGCTACATTGAACATCGGGTGCACGGTATATTCATCCATCGGCTGATGTCCGCCTTTTTAGTCGTGTTTTTAGGGTGTGTTTTTGTGTCTTTGAGTCTTTTTGTTTACTTTTGTGTTTTGTTTTGAGTCGTTTGTGTAGATTTTTGTATTTTCTTAAGATATGGAGTCTACATAAGCTTTGGTGGTGTTTTATAGGTTTTTAGAAGCTATTTGGAGCACTTTTGAAGAAAGGAGCAAAGCCGGTGAAAGATAACACTCAAGAATGAAGTGAAGATGAAGATTAAAGTTATGAAGAAAGAAGTGAAAAATCAAGTTTGAGCTTGGAAAGAAGTAGAGAAACTCGTTATAAAGACATAGGAAAAATAATCGAGTCAATCCGAGGTGTAACGAACCCGCTATCGAAGTTTTACTCAAGGCTGTTTTTAGTGCTGAACAGGTTCGGTACCGAGGCATACAGGGTCGGTACCGAGGTGCTCCTTGTCCGATTCGGCGCATTTAAATGCATTTTTATCCTATTTCCTTTTATGTTTTTAGATAGATATAAGGGATATATCTTATTAGAAGATTTATTTCCTTATAGATAGCTTCTTAGATAGATTAGTTTCTCTATAAATACTCTTGTCACCTCTTTAGTCTTGATATCCCACAATTAAGCTAGTTTAGCGTAGGAGTAGAGAGAAGAGATGGAGGAGGCGTGAGAGAGGAGAAGAGACGATTTTGTGGGGAAGAACTAAGTGTGTTTTCAGATTCAGTTGTAAGTTTCCTTTTTATTAATTTAGTTGTTCTTTCAATTATGATTAGTGAGTAGTCTCTCTCTCTAAGGTTGGGGTTCAACCCAACAATGGTTGTGCATGCTTGCTCTTGATCATGTTTTGATTGTTTTTATTGCATAATTATTCTCTCTTGTTTTTAACTCCTTTAAGCGAAAGTTGATAGAAATTTCTCATTCATAGTTGAAGCGAAAGCGGAAACCTTGAATCAGAATAGCCAATTAGGGTTTTGAAGCGAAAGCGGATCTATCCTAGTTGAAGTAGAAGAGATTAGATAGTAAGCTTATTAATTGAACGAAAGTTAGTTGATTTACTTGCTTTGGTTGACGAAAGTTGACACCTTTATGTGATAAAAACATGATCTTTGTGTTTCATGAGTGTTGGCATTGCATGATCGTTGTTGTGGTGACACCTTTACCTTAGATTTTCTCTTTCCTTTGATAAAAACCCTAGATTTAATTGATTGCTTGCGTGATAAGTAACAAAATTTAGTACATGACTTTCTCCCGTGGACGAACCTGACTTCCATGTACTCAACGGGGTTTTGACTATAAATTTATTTGTTGTCAATAAACTCTTTCAACAAATTGGCGCCGTTGCCGGGGAGATTTCAATTGTGCCAAGTTTTGTTCTTTTTGCGTTTTCCGGAACTCAGTCGAGTCGGTAACGATCCCCTAGGGGGTCGGTACCGACCCTGTCGGCTAAACCAAGTTTTTCTGTTTTTTTGTTTGTTTTCAGGAGCACTGCAGGATCGATACCGATCCCTAGGCCTCAATACCGACCCTCCTCTGCGAACCCATTTTGGTTTTGATTTCGTTTTTGTTTCTGTCTTTGCTTACAGTGCATGCCAGCTGAAGGACATCGAGTTGTCTCTCATCCAAAAGTAGACCCTGAACCTGAGCGATCCTTCCACCGTCGATTAAGAGCACAAAGAGCTATGGCCCTTACACTTGAAGAAATGGCACAACAGATGGCTGCTCTCCAGAGGCAGATAGAAGCTATGTAAGTTGATAGAGATGCAGTAGCTGCTGACGCTGCCCGTCTACGAGAGCAGTTGAATGCCTATCCAAGGAATACCAAGCAGTATATTCATTCAGACTTGAGGGTGCCAGAATCACCAATTGTGCTTGCAGAGATAGAGAAAGCTTTTGAGATTATGTCTCAATTCATATCCTTGATAAAAAGGGCTTAGTTTGAAGGGAAACCTACTAAGTGCCCTATGGAACATATTAAAAACTTTCTTGATTTATGTGACACTATTGCTGCTGATGGTGTGTCTCTAGAATATGTTATGTTGAAAGCTTTCAAGTGGTCTCTTACAGGAAAGGCCCTGAGATGGTTAGAGAGCCTACCTCCTAGCTCTATCAAGACTTGGAAGACTTTGTATGATCTGTTTCTAACAAAGTTCTTTCCTCCTACTAAGACAACGGAGTTGAGGAAATGCATCACCTCCTACCACCAGCTGCCTAATGAGACCTTTGTAGAGATGTGGGAGAGATTCAAGGAGATGCTCTGACAGTTCCCTACTCATGGGCAACCACAATATGTCCTCCAAGGAATATTCTTCCAAGGGATCAATGCTAAAACGAAGAACCACATCAATCTACATACTACATGCGGTTTCATTGAGATGGATCCCGAGGATGCATGGGCATTGCTTGACAAGTTGACCAACTACGATGCAATGTATGGACCACAACAAGCCCAACAAACTCAAAGAAGGCTATATACTTCGAACAAAGATGAGGTAGACCCCGAGGTGAAGCATCAATTCTTGCAAGACGAGATCAACCGCCTAAAGAAGCAGGTAAGTTATCTTAAATCATCTCCTTCTTGTCAAGAATGTGGGTCTCAAGCCCATGGTACTTCTTCCTGCACTAACTTGCAACAGGTACGTGCTGTTGAGGCAGATGAAGAAGCTAACTATATGAGGGGTCCCTATATGAACCAAACATATAATTCGTATGCATGGAGGAACAATAATCAGCCCACTTGGGGCAATTACTCAAATGGACAAGGGAGCAAATCTCCTCAACAAGAACAGAGGGTTTCACCTTATAGACCACCGAGCTATCAAGAGGTACCTTCATGGGTACAAGGGTTACAAGAGGGCATTAATGGAGTCCAAGCCAACCTTAACAATCAGATGAAAAGGTGGGGAGAATTTGAGAATTGGAAAAAGAGCGTGGACTCACAATTAGGAAACCTTGCTGCACAATTTCCAAGACCTCACGGGCAACTCCAAGGCAGTCCCGACGAGAACCCGAAAGGACAAATCGTAGCCGTGCACCTCCGGAGCGGAAAGAAACTACCAAACCGTGCCGAGGCCAAGGACAACAAAGGCGATACTGAGGATGATGCTCAAACCAGACTCGATAACGAGCCAAATGAGGTCGATACTGAGCCTAAACACCTCGGTACTAATGCTCCCCAGGTCGAAAACGACCCCAATCCAGATAAGTCTTCGATACCGAACCACTCCCTTGCTCCCAAGCTCGGTACCGACCCCACTAGGGTCGATACTGAACCTTCTAAAGCACCTATCGACCCCTCTGTTGATTCAGTAGCACCACCTCTCAAGCCGCCTTTGGTTTCGAGATCGGTGAAGACTCTCCCCTTCTCTCCTAAGAAGTCTAAGGGCTCAACAGAATGCAAGTTTTGGCATTTTGTTAAAATACTTCAGGGCTTAAATATTTCCATATCATTCGCTGAGGCCCTAAGAGAAATGCCGGCTTACACCAAATTCTTGAAAGATATTCTTAACAGGAAAAGATCTATGTCTGAGCTGACGGACGAGGTCCGATCTATAGCCCTCCCAGAGAAGCTAGGAGACCCAGGGATATTTGCTATAGCAATTGGGATTAGGGCCCACCGCTTCAAGGCACTATGTGATCCAGGTGCCAGTGCCAGTTTATTACCATTGTCTATCTGGACCACGACTAACATGGGACCACTAGAGCCTATCGATATGAATATCTACATGGCGAATGGATCTTGTGTCAAGGCAACCAGAATCGTTGACGACGTTCCTATCCAAGTAGGAAAATTCTTTATTCCCAACGACTTCATTGTGCTAGATATGCCAGAAGACCTTGTGGTGCCAATTATTCTTGGAAGACCATTCTTAGCCAACGTAGGGGCACGAGTCGATGTAAGGAAAGGACTTCTCACATTTGATATAGGAGAAGAGAAGGTCAAGTTTCACTTCAATTCGACCGTGAACGAGGTTGCTAGTTGCAGTACTAAAGAGTTTATTGACCCACCATGGGTCGGTAACGACCCTTCTCTGAGTATAGAAACGAAGAAATGCAAGGACAACCCGACTATCGAGGAGCCCACCGACCCACCATGGGTCGGTATCGACCCCGTTCTGAAGGAGTACGAGGCTGAAGATGGATTCAGGCACGATATCGAGGTCCTCCCTTACCCATATAGGTCGGTAACGACCCCATCTACCTTGGTAACGAGACTTCCTCCGAGTGGCCCAGGTGAGTTTTCTTGTTCTTATCCAATCCATTCTGGTCATGATCGTTCTTATATTCTTTCTCTAGATCCCATCCTACTGTTAGTGCTGTGAAAGAGTCAAAACCTCCTTGGTTTTCGGATTTTACTAACCCTGTTGTAGGACTTCCGAGTATACTTGTTGATGATAGAGGACCGAATATCTTAAACAGAAGCTGTGATATTGTTTTTCAAGCTAAGTATGGGGTTTCTCTGGATCCCGACATAGCTGGATGGAAATCACCTTGATCCGCCAAGGTAAGTATGGTCGGGCTAACAACGTTAAAAATAGCGCTTTTAGGAGGCAACCCGCTTTTTAGTTTTTTTTTGTTTTTACTTTCTTAGATCTTTTTGCTAGCTTTCTTTTGAATTGTTTTTAGGTTAGATTAGTATAGTATGGATAGAAGTTTTTCTAAAGTGACTCAAGTACAAAGAAGAAGAAGTGCTACAAAGAAAAACTATTCAAAACCACTCGATATAAGAGCAACAATGAGATTCAGTGTACAAACGAGCAAGGTTTGGTAATGACCTCAGCTGGTCGGTACCGACCTCTACAAAACCGAGAAAAATCAACCTCCTCAAGTGATCAATGGTTTCAAAACAGCTTCAATTTTCCTTTGTGAGTATCTTTTACCTTATCCTATTTATCTTTTCTGTCTTTGCTTTAAGTAGTGAGGACACTGTTTGGTTTAAGTATGGGGTATGGGTAAAGGTAACTCAGTTTTGTGTTAGTTTTTGTGTTTTTGTGTTTTAGGATTGATAATACTTCACTTAGATGTCCTATGATATGTTTTTAACTTGCTTGATCATGTAATTCCTTCAGCATGTTTGGATAGTTTTGCCTGAATCATGTTGAAAAGTTGTTTTTATGTGGATACTTAGCATGTGATGAAATTGAGCACATATGATCTTAGGTAGAAGTGACTGAAATCCAACAAATTTCTTTGTGATCTTATTTAGCCTTGATTTTCTTGTGTGATTTACTCTCCTTGTGTATATTATCTCTTGATGTTGATATTGTTATCTATTTCTTGAAACCTATATGAGATATTAGTTCATTACATGTAAAATCATATGATGGAGATTAGGACTTAGTATTGGTTGGTTGATAGTTTCGTTGAGTGAGATTGTTTGGTTCAAGTGTGGGGGTAATATGGGTTGGTAAAATGAAAGTCTTGTAGTTTATAATGTAAAAGGAGTTTGGTTCTCTGTATGCACTTACAAAAGAAGAAAGAAAAGAATTGAGCAAACTTGTTACCGACCCTAATGGGTTCGGTACCGAGGTTCCCAGAGAAAAAAAATCAGTGGAAAATCAAAGAAAAATCAAAAGGGAAGAAAGAAAGAAGAAAAGAAAGAGAAAGAGTTGAAAAGCAAATAATGTGCATGAGCCAAATTTCCTTGTTGTTTATAAGCAAGATTAGTTGGGATAAAAAGGGTTAAAGAGTTGGGTTTGTGGATAATGTTTGAGAGAGTTTGGTTGATCTTTTATGAGAAGTTTTGGTGAGATGTGAGTTTTTAGGAGTCTTTTATTCCCAGATATTATTAGCACCACATGACCAAAAATATTTCCATGCCTTATTGTCATTATCAAGCCCCATTACATCCCGGCCGAATGGAAGCTTCTATGAAGTTTTTCATTGAGCCTAAGTTCTCTTGATGATTTTACTTGTTTTGACAATCTCTGGTGGAGAGTTTGGTGATATAAGTAACACTTTCTATGAGTTTTTGCATATTAGATTGAGTTGAGAGTTATTATTTTATGCCCAAACACATGAGAGTTGAGTGAAACACATATCCCTTGTGAGGTTGGATTCTTAGTTGCTTTTGCTTGAGGTTGCATGTATGTGTGATGACGTTAGATTCACTTGTCTATTTCTACTTGTGCTTTAATGTTGCTTTTTGACGAGGACATTGAGTTGATATATGTGTTGATGGTTTTGATTGATGTCTTGTTGATTGCTTGAGGACAAACAAGTCTAAGTATGGGGTATTTTGATGTCCGCCTTTTTAGTCGTGCTATTAGGGTGTGTTTTTGTGTCTTCGAGTCTTTTTGTTTAGTTTTGTGTTTTGTTTTGAGTCGTTTGTGTAGATTTCGTATTTTCTTAATATATGGAGTCTACATAAGCTTTGGTGGTGTTTTATAGGTTTTTAGAAGCTATTTGGAGCACTTTTGAAGAAAGGAGCAAAGCCGGTGAAAGATAGCACTCAAGAATGAAGTGAAGATGAAGATTAAAGTTATGAAGAAAGAAATGAAAAATCAATTTTGAGCTTGGAAAGAAGTAGAGAAACTCTTTATAAAGACATAGGAAAAAGAATCGAGTCAATCCGAGGTGTAACGAACCCGCTATCGAAGTTTTACTCAAGGCTGTTTTTAGTGCTGAACAGGTTCGGTACCGAGGCATACATGGTCGGTACCGAGGTGCTCCTTGTCCGAGTCGGCGCATTTAAATGCATTTTTATCCTATTTCCTTTTATGTTTTTAGATAGATATAAGGGATATACCTTATTAGAAGATTTATTTCCTTATAGATAGCTTCTTAGATAGATTAGTTTCTCTATAAATACTCTTGTCCCCTCTTTAGTTTTGATATCCCACAATTAACCTAGTTTAGGGTAGGAGTAGAGAGAAGAGAGGGAGGAGGCGTGAGAGAGGAGAAGAGACGAGTTTGTGGGGAAGAACTAAGTGTGTTTTCAGACTCAGTTGTAAGTTTCCTTTTTCATTAATTTAGTTGTTCTTTAAATTATGATTTATGAGTAGTCTCTCTCTCTAAGGTTGGGGTTGAACCCAACAATGGTTGTGCATGCTTGATCTTGATCATGTTTTGATTGTTTTTATTGCATAATTCTTCTCTCTTGTTCTTAACTCCTTGAAACGAAAGTTGATAGGAATTTCTCATTCATAGTTGAAGTGAAAGCGGAAACCTGAATAGCCAATTCGGGTTTTGAAGAGAAAGCGGATCTATCCTAGTTGAAGTTGAAGAGATTAGATAGTAAGTTTATTAATTGAACGAAAGTTGACACTTTTATGTGATAAAAACATGATCTTTGTGTTTCATGAGTGTTGGCATTGCATGACGTTGTTGTGGTGACACCTTTACCTTAGATTTTCTCTTTCCTTTGATAAAACCCTAGATTTAATTGTTTGCTTGCGTGATAAGTAACAAAGCTTAGTACATGACTTTCTCCCGTGGACAAACCTGACTCCCCTGTACTCAACGGGGTCTTGATTATAAATTTATTTGTTGTCAATAAACCCTTTCAACATCGGCAGGCCCGACCCTGAGCAGGTGCAAGGTGTGCACCTGCACAGGGCCTCCAAAATTCATAGGGCCCAATTTTTTATTAGGCCCGATAGTATGTCTATTTTGTTAATCAATAATTAATTATAAGCATCGTTTGCCAGTTGAATAAAACCCTATTCTTGGAACTGGAGAGAATTACAAGCGCCCTAATTCCCAAACTAAAATACACACACGCTTCTTCTTCATGTCAATTCCCAACCCAAATTGATGTTCATAGAGATGAATTGCTCCTTGATAATTGTTCATCCGACTTTTGGAATTCTTCATCTCATACTTAAGTATGTGGTTTCATCCCTTCCCTTCCCTTACCTTCTTCTACGATTTTTGTTTTCAATTTTTCTTTCTCAAATATTATCTCTCTTTCCAACCACTTCGCTTTCCCTCAAATTTTATCAATCTTCTTTGTGTTCTATTGCTCTTGCAAAGAAAATTTTGATACCACTGCTCAGATTCTCGTTTGCTACAAAGAAAGGTATGTAATTTTTTTTTTTATAATCAATCAATTCTCCTTCTCCTTTGTAAGTTCCTCAATTTAAATTCTAATTCCAAATTTCGTAAATTAAAAAAAATTGAAGATTCAAGAATTAGCTGGGGTTTTTGTTGGAGCTTGGAAAAATTATTCCCCTTCATAATTGCTATTTGGTAAGTATCCTAAATCAGTACTCCATATCTTTTATTTACCTAGATAGAAAAACTAAAATACACAATTTTCTCTTTATTAATTATATATGCACGTGAAAGTCTCACTTGCAGATTTAGAGTATTGGCATTTTGTAATTCATATTTTTATATTATACAATGTAGATTCAAGGGATTGGCATTTGGAAATATTGAAAGTCTCACTTGGCAAGAAAATTCAAAACCAAAATTGAAGACACTCGTTTAATATTAATTGTTTAGTTATGTCTTCTAGAGTTTGGAAATTTGAATTTGAAAGAGGACATGACAAGCGTAAGAAAAAGAAAAAAATTGAAGAATTAACTAGATCTCAAAAATATGCTCTTGATAAATTTGTGATAAAAGAATCTAATATTTCTTTGGAAAATCATAATATTAATGATTCTGGTATTCCTTTGGAAAATCTAAATGCTAATAGTGATGTGAATGAAACAAGAGAGATCCTGGATACACCATTGGCGGTTACAGTTGCATCTGTAGAAAGGAGTTTTTCAAAGTTGAAGTTGGTGAAGACCTGAGGCTCAACAGACTAGCTATGATATCAATTGAGAAGGATTTTTTTGGAGAAAATTGATAAGTTGATTGAACAATTTGTTTCCAATAATGATACAAGGATTGCACTTTTTGAGTGAATGTTAATTTTTTTTAGAGCTTAAAAGCTTTGGTACAATTATTTGTATACACAAGTTTATTTTAGTTTATGAAAGATATTTTTAAATTAAATAAGTTTTACTCTTCATTAGGCCTCATTTTGATAAATAAACAGAGCCTCAAAACATGATTGGACGGGCCTGTCCATCGGGAAGATCCAAATGGTACGCATTGGGACCAATCCAATTGACAACTCGAAATAGGCCATCTCCACGGAGATCCAACTTAGACTTGCACTTGTTTGGAAACCTCTCTTTCATGAAATGAACCCACACAAAATCACCTTCTTCAAATTGAACGTTCTTACGTCCCTTGTCCGCTTGTTGCTTGTTGACAAGCACTTTTATTTCATGGTAAAAGCGATGTAAAAGAAAAATCCTAACTTTCAAACCTAAGTATAGTGAAAGCAAGGGACGTACCACAAAGACTCAGATTTCCAGTGTTTAATTAATAATACTAAAGTAATTAAGAGGAATTTTAAGATTTTAACTACTAATCTAGGAAAATAAAACAAAGCAAGTAAAATAATTGAGTTTTCAAGTAGAGAGAAAGCGTCCAACTAGCTTCGTATCCATTGCATATATGATTTTTGATCCTTGATTATTCTTATTTCAATTCCCTTGACTAATCTATTGTGAATCCATAAAATTCAAGCTCAAAGTAGTTATTAATATCCACCGTCTGTAATAACCTTTTAACCAATTATCTTAGAAAACCTTCTAGGTCAAATTGATCATGCAAATTCTAGTTCAAAGCATTCAATAGAAACATCATTCATGAATTCCACCGTATATTCATGAAGTTTTGTAATTGAATTCTCCTCCTTTGATTACCCTTATTCCACCGTATATAAGTTTAATCAAAGGACTCATCCATGAATAACTAAATTCCACCGTATACTCAGTTATTCTAGTTGTAAATAAACCTAGAAATCAAAATAGGTGATCAAGCTATTAAAACCCCAAGCGAATTTAATCAATTAAGCATAGAGTAATCCAATGTAGCCAAGGCAAGTTGAAATAATTCAAATCTCACAATCAATCATGCATACAACTTCAACTAACTAGTTGGACATGGGAAATTAGCTAGAAAACGACATTAAAGAAGAATAAAACTTACAAGAGTCGGGTTTCTCTTCAAATTCTTCTCTAGGGTTTTTGTCTCCCAAAGATCTCTCTAAAGTTGAATAACGTAAAAGCTTAACTCTCCTAAAAACCCTAAAAAGTATTTATACCACAATCTAAAAATATTCTAAAATAACAATAAGTCGGCCTAAAGATAAACTGAAGCACGAAATCAACGTCAGATCAACGCGGCTGCTGAGCGCGGTCAAACCCCCCCTAGGCGCGGTCGCGCTCCAGCCTACTTTCCCGCGCTCAACTTGCAGCAACTTCAATCTCCTCGACGCGGTTTGAGTCTCCTGAGCGCCCTTGTGCTGGCTTATCCGCATTCCCTGCACTTGTTCCTAGCTCCATAGCTCCGGTCTCTAGCTTGATATCCACCACACTCACCTCAATCCTGCAATGAAGCACAAAAGAGCGTAGATTCCAAACTAAACTAAAACAAAACTAAACTACGAATTAAAGCGAAAATCTAGCTAGAAATGCATGAAAATAGAATAGAAACATGCTACAAAACCTATAACTATATGCTCTATCAAATTCCCCCATGCTTGAACCTTGCTTGTCCTCAAGCAAGACATAAAATCAATCAAACCACAAACAAGCAAGCTATGACTTCAATTCATATTCATGAAACTCAAACTCAATTATGAAATCATCGCAAACATCAAACAAAAGCTTCAAAGCAAGTCATTAATCCATTCTAACCCTCACCAAGGTATATGTGTTTGCTCTCAACACTCAAGTGTTTAAAAAGGTAAGTGTTTGCGCTCAAAAATCATCTTTGAATGCCAATTACCATATGCTTGCAATAGTGTACTAAATCTCCACCACGAATGATTAAATGCACAACATAAATCATGAGGGCTTTTTCAAGGTTGCAACGGGGCCAAGGTATAAACAAGTAGGTGGGGATCATATTTGGCCATGTGGTGCTAAATCCGGGAACTAGATACAACTAAAACCCAAATTACAACATCACTCACTCTCAAAGCATTTCACCAACTTACTTTCCCTTTCTTCACATCACTTACATTCAAATACTTATTTATTTTCGCTCATCTTTTTACTTTCCACAAAAACCCTATTTTGAGATTCATTTTTTTAATCTTTTCTTCTCTCACAAGAACAAATATGCAAATTTTACATCAAACTCATCTCAATCAACCAATCATTCCAAACTTCCTCTTATAAAATTTTCAATGAAATTTCCCACCATACTTACTTCCTTATCATCTTTTCAACATTCTCCTCAATTACACCTTTTTCAACTTTACTACAAACCCCAAATCACATCATATAGATCACAAAACTCCCCTAGTCAAATCCTAAATCCCGGATATGGGTCAAGCTTATTTGGCTAGGAATAAATTTTGTGAAGCTAACAATCAAGGATAAGGCTCCAAACATTGGGGCTACAAAAAACAAAGGTATAATGTAGGGTAGATAAGGATATAAATGAGCTAAGAAAATTGCCTCAATCCCTTTTACATCATGCATTTAAAACATATAATGTGGTCTTGAAAAAGGATCTAAACGCAAGTTCTAGAGTTTAAACAATCAATTAGATACACACAAGAATTTTCATGCAAATATAAGCATATACAAGGATCAAAACATCTCACAAGGTATTAAATGGTTAGAACTTCATAAATAACTCAAATTTCCACTGTCATGCATACTCCTTCATAATCAAGCAATTTTGTAGAACTTCCATCAATAATCAACAAGTCATGGGATATGAATACTCAACAAACAAGCGGTTCCAAGGGGAATATGAATCCTAGAATGCAATGTTTAAATTTTTATTGGAATTTTCATGCTTTTTAATCAATGCAAAACAATAATGTAAACATGCAAATGTAACTACATGAACTAACTGCACTAATCACTTGTGACAAAACAAGAATCCCTTGCCCCCATGCTTAAGCTTTACTTTGTCCCCAAAGTAAAATAATGTAAAGAGAAAAAGAAACTAACCTCATCATAAGAGCTGGCATGCTCTAAAAATCTACTCCTCTGGTGGTGGTGAAAGATATCCCGAGTATGGGTCTCCATCACCTAGAAAGGCGAACTGAACGTGGCCCGGTGATTGCTTGATCTCCACATTTGGGGCCTGTAAAACAGAAGAAACAAGCTTCTTGCTTGGCAATGTTAGTGGCACGGGCTTAGAGCCCGATAGCAAGAGTGTTCGCTCATAGTGAGCATTCAACTCATCTACAACTCCCTTCATGTCATCATTTAGCAGACAATGCACTTTATCATCATTAACGACAGGATTCTCAAGAGTAGATTTCAATCCATCATGATCATTAATATCAAAGAAATCTTGGACAGAGGTATCTAAAACATTAATGGAGCATAAAGAATTGTTATCATAGGGAAATTTCATAACATCATAAATGTTATACTCAACCCTTTCCCCGTCAAACTCCATAGTTAATAAGCCATTACGCACATCAATTTTTGCATTGGCCGTTTTTAAGAATGGTCTACCTAAGAGAATTGGAGCAGCATGCTTATCATGTTCCATATCAAGTACATATAAATCAACGAGAAAGATCAACTTATCAACCATCACAATCACATCTTCTACAATCCCCTTCGGGTAACATTAGATCTATCGGCCAATTGAATTACTACACCCGTTGCACCTAATGGACCAAGCTCAAGAGATTCACAAATGGAATAAGGCAAGACATTTATAGAGGCACCCAAGTCTAGAATAGCCTTATCAAACTTAGTTTCACCTATGATGCAAGGAATAGTGAACATATATACCTGGGTCTCCGCACTTCTTTGGCATTCGTCTTTGGAAAACCGTTGATATTTGCTCGCTAACCTTGATATTTTGCTTCCCCTTTAGCTTTTGATTCCGCTTGACTGTGCATAGCTCCTTCAAGAATTTAGCATAGCAAGGAATGCTCTTGATAAGTTTGAGAAGTGGAATGTTCACCTTACATTTTCTAAATGTCTCGAAGATCTCTTTGTCATTCTCGATCTTGCGGGTCTCCTTTAAGGCCTCGGGAAATGGTGGAAGAGGTTTGAGAGCCGAGGTCTAAGGGTTGGATGATTCACCGCACAAACCCCTAGACGCGAGTTGAGTCTCATCGAGCGCGGTCGCGCTCCCACTATTGTTGGCCGTGCTCAGCTCGTGTGAGCGTCTGGTGCCTGGAGCGGTTTGGGATCCTTAGCTGCGGGCACGCTCCACGCTCCTTGACCACGCACGGCCTCTGTTACATGCTTCGAAATCTCGTCCTCTTCTTCCTTGTTCTCATGCAAAGTTGGTTGCTTTTCGACTTTGTTCTCCAACACTTTGCCGCTCCTAAGCGAGATTGCACTTAGGTTTTGCTTAGGATTGAGCTCCATTTGAGAGGGAAGTCGATTGGAATCTTTAGATTCAAGTTTACTCATCGCCTTTGCAAGTTGGCTCACTTGATTATCCAAATTGGTGATGCTTGACTTGGTTTCGTGCTGAAATTGTCCCATGGATTGTTGCATAGTGGTCATGCTTTGAGAAAGAGTGTGGATCATGTCATCCGTGGACAAAGAAGGGCCTTGATTTGGTGCTTGAGGCCTAGATTGAAAGGCAGGTCTAAAACCTTGAGGGTTATTTTGAGGAGCGTATTGTTGATTCTGATTCCCATACCTCAAATTAGGATGATCCTTCCAGCCCGGATTGTACGTGTTCGAATAAGGATCATACACTGGCCTTTGTGGCCCATAACCTCCATGCGCATTAACATCTTCCTCTTGAACATGAAGAGTAGGACAAGCATTTGTCTTGTGGGTGATGTCGGAGCAGAAACCGCAAACTTTGACTTGTTGTCATCCTCCTAAGATGAATTGCTTGAACATCGTCTTCAACTCATTTACATCCTCATGTAAAGCACTAGCATCAATTGAATGGGCAGCTTTCATTGGAGCTTTTTTGCTGAATTGACGAGAGCCTTCAAAGAGCTCATGGAAGAGTTCAAATGCTTCATCATGAGTCTTATTCAGGATTTTTCCTCCACAGGCAGCATTGACACGTCGTCGTTCTTCATCCAATAAACCTTCATGGAGGTACATAACAAGATCCAACTGAGAGTAACCATGATAAGGGAAACTTGAGATTAGCTTTTTGAACCACTCATAATACTCATACAATGGTTCATTCGGGAGCTGCTCAATATTGCTAATACTCTTCTTCAGACATGAAAACTTTGTGGCAAGAAAATACTTCTTAAGGAAAGCCTTCTTCATTTGCTCCCAAGTCTCAATAGTGCCAGGAGCCAAGTAGTAGAGCCAATCACTAGCTCCGTCTTTCAAGGAAAAAGAGAAAGCTCTAAGCTTGACTTATTCATCTATGATACCCTTCGGTTTCATGCTAGAGCAAACAACATGAAATTCAGCCAAATGTTTGTTGGGATCCTCACCCGCCTTCCCATGGAATTGAGGAAGGAGGTGAATCAACCTAGACTTCAGTTCAAATTGGACACCATCAGGGAGCTTCGGTAGCTTCACCGCCAATGGTTGTTGAGCCAAATCAGGTGTAGTCAACTGTCTCAGTGTGTGTTGATCCATCTCCTCAAGTTCAGGAATGCCTTCAGACTCAGAATCAGAGGGTGAAGAATACAGGTTTAACGGTAACTCACGAAAGGTAGCACGAGCTTCATGACACAACCTAGAGATCATCCTTTCAATTTCTGAATCAAAAGCAACAAGAGATGGATTAGTAGCTCGTGTATGAACCATGCAAATGGTTCACACCTTAAAATAGTAATACTAAATAAACACGAAGAAATATTCAAGTCCTCGGCAACGACGCCAAGTTTGACGAGCACTTTTATGTCGTGGTAAAAGCGTTGTCAAAGAAAAATCCTAACTTTCAAACCTAAGTATAGTGAAAGCAAGGGTCTTACCACAGAGACTCTGATTTCCAGTGTTTAATTAATATTACTAAAGTAATTAAGAGGGATTTTAAGATTTTAACTACTAATCTTGGAAAACAAAACAAAGCAAGTAAAATAATTGAGTTTTCAAGTAGAGAGAAAGCGTCCAACTAGCTTCGTATCCATTGCATATGTGAGTGTTGATCCTTGATTATTCTTATTTCAATTCCCTTGACTAATCTATTGTGAATTCATGAAATTCAAGCTCAATGTAGTTATTAATATACACCGTCTGTAATAACCTTTTAACCAATTATCTTAGAACCCCTTCTAGGTCAAAGTGATCATGCAAATTCTAGTTCAAAGCGTTCAATAGAAACATCGTTCATGAATTCGATCGTATATTCATGAAGTTTTGTAATTGAATTTTCCTCCTTTGATTACCCTTATTTCACCATATATAAGTTTAATCAAATGACTAATCCATGAATAACCAAATTCCACTGTATACTTAGTTATTCTAGTTGTAATTCAACCTAGAAATCAAAATAGGTGATCAAGCTATTAAAACCCTAAGCGAATTTAATCAATTAAGCATAGAGTGATTCAATGTAGCCAAGGCAAGTTGAAATAATTCAAATCGCACAATCAATCATGCATACAACTTCAACTAACTAGTTGGACATGGGAAATTAGCTAGAAAACGACATTAAAGAAGAATAAAACTTACAAGAGTCGGGTTTCTCTTCAAATTCTTCTCTAGGGTTTTTGTCTCCCATAGATCTCTCTAAAGTTGAATAACGTAAAACCTTAACTCTCCTAAAAACCCTAAAAAGTATTTATACCACAATCTAAAAATATTCTAAAATAATAATAAGTCGGCCTAAAGATAAACTGAAGCACGAAATCAACGTCAAATCAGCGCGGCTGCTGATCGCGCTCCGGCCTACTTTGCCAGCTCTCAACTTGCAACAACTTCCATCTCCTCGACGCGGTTTGAGTCTCCTGAGCGCCCTTGTGCTGACTTGTCCTCATTCCTTGCACTTGTTCCTGGCTCCATAGCTCCGGTCCCTAGCTTGATATCCACCATACTCACCTTCCAATCACTTCAATCATGCAATGAAGCACAAAAGAGCGTAGATTCCAAACTAAACTAAAACAAAACAAAACTACGAATTAAAGCGGAAAACTAGCTAGAAATGTATGGAAAGAGAATTGAAGCATGATCTAAAACCTATAACTATATGCTCTATGACTTGTACTTAGCGGTCCTGTGTTCGAGATGTATTCGGTTCCTTGACGAGCACTTTTATGTCGCTGTAAAAGCACTGTCAAAGAAATACCTAACTTCTTAACCTAAGTATAGCGGAAGCAAGGGTCGAACCCACAGGGACTCAGATTACTTGTATTTAAATAATATTACTAAGTAAAAGGGGGATTTTATGATTTCAAACTAACAATCTAAGTAAATAAAACAAAGCAAATAAAACAGTTAAAGATTCAAATATAGAGAAAAGCATCCAACTAGTTTCATATCCATTGCATACATGAGATTTGATCCTTGATTATTCTTAATTCAATTTTACTTGACTAATCTATTGTGAATTTATGGAATTCAAGCTTAAAGTGGTTATTAATATACACCGTCTTTAACAACCTTTTAATCAATTAACATAGAAAACTTTCTATGTCAAGTTGATCATGCACTTAATTTCAAAGCATTCAATAGAAACATAATTCATGAATTACACCGTTTATTCATGAAATTTTGTGATTGAATTCTCATCATTTGATTATTCTTATTCCACCGTCTATAAGTTTAATCAAAGGATTCATCCATGAATAACCAAATTCCCCCGTCTATTTAATTATTCTAGTTGTAATTCAACCTAGAAATAGAATAGGTGATCAAGCTATTATAATCCTAAGTGAATTTAATCAATCAAGCATGGAGAGATTCAATCTAGTCAAGGAAAATAGAAATAATTCAAATCTCACAAACAATCATGCATACAATTTCAACTAACTAGTTGGAAATGGGAAAATTAGCTAGAAATTGACATTAAAGAAGAATAAAACTTACAAGAGTTAAATTCTCTTCAATGTTGCAAAACTAGGGTTTTGTCTCCCACAAATCTCCAAATTGAAATTACGTAAGACTAAAGCAATAGATAGTATAAGATAACCTCCTCCTAAGAAAACCTAAGGAAAGTATTTATGTAATATCTAGATATATCCCAAAAATACTAATAAGTCAGCCCAAAGATATTACGGAGGCCTGATTCGGCATCGCACACAGGAGCCAAAGCGCGGTCAAGGCCCTCAAAGCCCGGTCGCGGAATGACCTACCCTCCCCGCGCTTTGGCTGCAGCAAGTTTAGTGACACTTTAGAGGCTGTTTTGACCCCCTTTGAGTTGGAATTTGGACTCGGAGTACTACAAATTGTAGCTATTCCAGTTAGCTTTCCAGTGATACTAAATTCAGCTTCATCCGACCACTGTAGCTCCCAAATAAAGCATTGCAAGATAAAGGTGTCAAAATAAGACCCCAATGCATAGCCGGGTTTAAGCGCTTTTATCCATCAAGCTCTTGGGCCTTAGCTCTTCTAATCTTCACTTGAATCACTTTAAGATTCATATTGATCCTCCACAATCATCTAATATCCATCCCTTCCATGCTTGTTTACCTAAAGATCTGCAAAACCGAACAAAACAAGCGCAAAACCCGAATTTTCTAGAAAACCTAAAAACCTAAAAACGAAGCTAAACTAAGCTAAAACCATGCAATATAAACATAAATATGCATCCTAATCACTACCTAAATGCAAGCTATCACATTTCCCCATGCTTAACCGTTGATTGTCCTCAAGCAAGTCATAAATCCAAATCACACCATAGAAATGCAATCATGCATCCATCTCATAATCAAACGAGCCTTTCAACATATAATTAAAACCCGACCAAGAATTCATAACATGTATTGTATTAAGCATAGAGCAAAGATTATTCATCCATTCTAGACCTCACTAAGGTAAATGTGTTTGCACTCAAAATCTCAAGTGTTTAAGGACGTGTTTCACTCAATGATCATCCATGAAAACTAGACTACCATAAGCTTGCATCAACGTCCTAAATCTCCACCCCTGTAGAGCAAATACATAACAAAAATCATGAGGTCTTTTAAGGGTTGTAATGGGGCCAAGGTAAAGAGAAATTTGGAAGGGATCAATTTTTGGCTTGTGGTGCTATATCCGAAATAAAGAACAAATCCTAAACCCAAACTTCAACACACTTTTCATCTCATCTTTTCCAAACTTTCTTTTCCAAATCCATAAACTCATTTAAACATTTTGTTTCTTTCTTCACCTTTTTTTCTTGACTCTTCTTCAACTCTTTTCTTTTTCACTCAAGAAGATTACTAACATTTGTACTCAACTTTTTCTTTGCTTTGCAACATACTTTTCATCTTCACTTCTTTCTCTTTCACTTACACACACTTAGAGTTGTATTCCTCTTTTCCACCTTTTCTTCAACTTCCCCCATACTTACATGAAACTCCCACAAAACAAAAAACACAACCTAAAGTCCTAAATCCCGGATGGGTCAAGCTTATTAGGCTAGGAAAATTTTGTGGAGCTATAAAATAAGCTTAAAGCTCAAAAGAAATGGGGTATCAAGAACATGAATCTTGTAAGGTAGGAAGGGAAAATAATAGGCTAATAAGAAACATTGCCTTCATCATTTTAATGTCATGCATTCAATCATATAAAGCAATCATGAAAAAGAGTCATAACGCAAGTTCTAGAGCTAGATAATCATGGTGATACACTCAAGAATGAAGAGAACAAATACAAACATGAAAGGCCAAAAAATCTTACAAGGCTCATTTTTTGTCTAAAATTCAGAATGAATCAAATACGCAAGCTAAATACATATGCTCAGTCCTATAGTCAAAGTAATCAATCAACGATCATGCTCATATCATATAAACTTTAGCAAATCATGCAGCTCATGGGTTAGGACTTATACTTAGCATAGAAACACAAGAGGTGTCAAACATTGGGGAAATAAGAACCTAAAATTCATTTTTTTTGTACTTTCTTTTAAATTTTTCTGATTTTTTTCTTCATGATTTTAATCAATGCAAGCAAAAATATAAACATGCCTAATCTAGTGCAACTACATGCAATGCAAAAGTAATATCCTTCCCCAATGCTTAAAACATACTTTGTCCCCAAAGTATAGTAAAAAGTAAGGAGAAAAAGAAATACTCACAAAACTCTAGTGATCCGGGTAATGCGTTGGGAAATCCGACGGTGGAGGTGGTGGTGGAGGCTCTTTGGGTTATCAATCTTTGGACCTGGGTTATCTAAACACACACAAAACTAAGCAAAAGATTATAACAGAAAAAAAGCTACTCTAATCCTTGGGTTGCCTCCCAAGAAGCGCTTCTTTAACGCCATTAGCTTGACCCTTAGCATGAATTAACAAGATTAGACATTGTCAATGCCCTTAATAACCTGTCAAATCCCTGTGCACACATCTCATAAAGACATAAGTAACACCATGATAAATTAAAGATGCATAATATAACTTTCAAAGATCGTTTTAATTTATCAAACATGTGTGCCCAGTTGACATGAAATGGGATTTGTTCAAATAAATTCAGCACAAGTGGTGGCTTTAGAAAATACTTACAGTATGAATCAAAGCACTTGTAAGCAATACCACTTTTATCCAGGATGAACTCCATATATTCTCCATCTTCCGTCTTGTGTTGTAGACTTGGCTCCTCATCTTGGAACTCCATATGCTCCTGATGTGAGAAGGTGGGGAAACTGAAGCAAGGGATGTCCAGGCCTAACATGTGGTGAACCATGACAACGGGAGTCTTAACAGATGCATCATGTTGTTTTTCTCCCTCATGGTTGTTTACTTCATCAGCAAAGAAGTCATCATTATCGACAAAAGAGTCTTTTTCAAAAACCACAAAACCCTCAAGAAATTTACTCCACATGGGTGAAAATGACTCAGGATCCCTAGGCTCTGTTAGAATCTCTATGCTTGCACAGACTTCAGTAGGCTTTGTGGTGATCTGCTCAGCATGACTTATAGGTGTGAATTCATGTTGGGTGTCAAATTCATCCTTATAACCCACATCAAGTGTCTTAGATTGATCCTCAACTTGAATCTTGGTGTCTGACTCATGATTGACTCCAATGTGATTCTACCACTCCTTTCACACAACTTAAAAGGACATGAGATTGTGGAATGAAAATATGAAGAACAAGACTCACAGTGCTCCATGATTAAAGCATCTGCCCCTTTGGAGAGATCCCTGATTATATCCTCAAGAGACTTCTCAACCGGCTGGGGTGGTTGGGAAGATGACTCAACCAGAAAGCATTGACGGCTCATGAAACAGAAAAAATCCCAGCATTCCTCATATCCCATAAACAAAAGCCTCTCATTGCTCATGTAGTCAGCCAATCCCCTTGTCTCAAAATTCAAACCATGGATAACTCCCATGTTTACCTCTCTATCACTGTATTGTAATCCCCAAGCACCAAGTTCAAACACATGGTCTTGAAATCTTAAGAAATAGTCATGGAAGCGTTCATCCTGTAGCTGTATACATTCAAACAAAGCCATGGATCAGTAGCACGGGTGTTATGAACCGTAAGATAGGTTCACAACACCAAAAAAAATAGTAATACTAAGTAAACACACAGAAATAGCCGAGTCCCCGACAACGGCGACAAATTTGACGAGCACTTTTATGTCGCTGGAAAAGCATTGTCAAAGAAATACCTAACTTCCTAACCTAAGTATAGTGGAAGCAAGGGTCGAACCCACATGGACTCAGATTACTTGTATTTAAATAATATTACTAAGTAATAGGGGGATTTTATGATTTCAATCTAACAATCTAAGGAAATAAAACAAAGTAAATAAAACAGTTAATGATTCAAATATAGAGAAAAGCGTCCAACTAGTTTCGTATCCATTGCATACATGAGATTTGATCCTTGATTATTCTTAATTAATTCAATTTCCCTTGACTAATCTATTGTGAATTTATGGAATTCAAGCTTAAAGTGGTTATTAATATACACCGTCTTTAACAACCTTTTAATCAATTAACCTAGAAAACTTTCTATGTCAAGTTGATCATGCAATTAAGTTCAAAGCATTCAATAGAAACATAATTCATGAATAGGTGATCAAGCTATTATAATCCTAAGTGAATTTAATCAATCAAGTATGGAGAGATTCAATCTAGTCAAGGAAAATAGAAATAATTCAAATCTCAATCTAGTCAAGGAAAATATAAATAATCAATTAAAGAAGAATAAAACTTACAAGAGTTAAATTTCTCTTAATGTTGCAAAACTAGGGTTTTGTCTCCCACAAATCTCCAAATTGAAATTACGTAAGACTAAAGCCATACATAGCATAAGATAACCTCCTCCTAAGAAAACCTAAGGAAAGTATTTATATAATATCTAGATATATCCCAAAAATACTAATAAGTCGGCCCAAAAGATATTACGGAGGCCCGAGTCGGCGTCGCACACATGCGCCAAAGCGCAGTCAAGGCCCTCAAAGCCCGGTCGCGGAATGACCTACCCTCCCCGCGCTTTGGCTGCAACAAGTCTAGTGACACTTAGAGGCTATTTTGACCCCCTTCGTGTTGAATATTGGACTCGAAGTAAAAATATGAATTGTAGCTCTTCGAGTTAGCTTTCCAGTGATAGAAAATTTAGCTTCATCCGACCACTGTAGCTCCCAAACCAAGCATTCCAAGATAAAGGTGTCAAAACAAGACTCCAATGCATATCCCGGGTTTAAGCGCTTTTATCCCTCAAGCTCTTGGGCCTTAGCTCTTCTAATATTCACTTGAATCACTTTAAGCTTCATATTGATCCTCCACAATCATCTAAGATCCATCCCGTCCATGCTTGTTTACCTAAAGATCTGCACAACCGATCAAAACAAGCGCAAAATCCGAATTTCCTAGAAAACCTAAAAACCTAAAAACTAAGCTAAACTAAGCTAAAACCATGCAATATAAACATAAATATGTATCCTAATCACTACCTAAATGCAAGATATCGGTCCTCTCATGTGACTTCCTCACAAACTCATCCCGCTTGTGTGCTTGAAAAGATTCCTTAGCCTTCATGGGTTGAGGTTTGAGATCCACCCGGGTCTTGGGATTAAGGCCATACACTTCCATCTACGGTGTCATCTTGTTGGCCGAATGGACTGTCCTATTGTAAGCAAACTCAACAAAAGGAAAACAATCCTCCCATCTTTTGAGGTTAGTCTTAAGCATGGTGTGTAATAAAACACCCAATGTACGGTTAGTAACCTTAGTTTGACCATCGGTTTGTGGATGAAAAGTAGTAGAGAAAAACAATCTAGTACCAAGTTTAGACCATAAAGACTTCCAAAAACAACTCCAAAATTTAGCATCCCTATCACTAACAATAGAACAAGGAATACCATGCAATCTCACAACTTCTCTAAAGAACAAATCAACAATATGAGAAGCATCATCAGATTTATGACAAGGAATGAAATGAGCCATTTTTGAAAACCTATCTACTACCACCAAAATAGAATCATGACCTCTTCTAGTCCTAGGCAAGCCCAACACAAAATCCATAGAAATGTCTTCACATGGGCTATTAGGAATAGACCAGGGTTGATATAAGCCATGTGGTTGAAGTTTAGATTTACCTTCAGCATAACAAACACAACCTTTAATGAATTTTAACACAAAGTTAGACATTTTAGGCCAATACAAGTGTTCCTTAAGTCATGCTAAGGTCTTTTCTAACCCACCATGTACCCTATTCTCATGCACATCATGCACTAACAACCTACGATATGAAGAAGATAGAATGCACAATTTTCCAGCTTTATATAAAAATCTATCATCTAAAAAATGTCATGCTGATGCGACCTTGTTTCCAAGAACGTCTCGAATCTTGACTAGGTACGTGTATTGTGTCTTAAAGCAAAGCGGAAGACTTGACAATGATGATATCCAATGGTGTGGAACTCAAGAACTCTCAAACCAAACGTGATGAGTGCTCGAATCAACCAACAATGGTGAATCGAATTTGAAAGCTTTGATTGTAATGAACCAAAGGGGTGACATAAGACCAAAATAAAGGAGAGCTCCTCAACTTTTAATTCTGATATATAATTTGCGTAACCTTAAAAAAGTAGTCACCCCTTTAAATAGAGGAGGCGTATCCATAAACCCTAGCTAGACATGCGGCACACCTAGGACTCGTGTGCAAACGAAGCCCAGCGGCGCAAGGCCCATAAATGACCTTCTATTATTATAAAGGCATAAGTAGAAATGTTTAACAAAGAAAATAATATTAGAAATGGAAAGGAAGATAGGTGTCCTTGGCTGTCGACACCGAAGTTTCAAGACAAGGCACGTCGTTGACAAGGCCGAAACACGCTGGCGCGACGCTGACATGATGCTGGTGCGCGACGCGGTTGAAGTCGAGGCGCGATGGCGCACGGCCATGTCGGACAACGAACCTCATGTTGCGACACAAGGGTGTGCCCATGGAATGGCTCCTAACGCGCCTGGCGACTCGAAGGTGGATGGTGCCGGCATTGCGACTTGAGGTTCCTAGATGGCATGGGCCAAGGCGAGCAAGGTGACACGCGTAGGAAAGGTGATCGGCGCGCCAAGCTGGATAGGAACTTGGTGGGTGGTTGGCAACAAGTTGGATGACACATGGGCAGTCTCTAGGAACAAGGCGGCTAGTGACCCAAGGATACAACCAGGAAGAAGGAATAGATTATGATAAGACCTTCGCTCCTGTGGAAAGGATCGAAGCAATCAGACTTCTCAAGTACCAGGCGGCTTCAGACCGTGCATCAAGTTGAAGACGACCATCAAATGGTCCGATGTGATCCAAGGGTTGAAAAGTTTCAAATTCAAATCAGAGTCACATGTCAACCTTAAGTATCAAGCTTGGAGAGCAAGGCAAAAAGGGCATTTAGGACAAATGCCTCAAATGGATAAGGGTTGCATATCACTCCTACAAAAACCTTCAACAATGACCTTGCTACTCACTTTTCCCCAATGAAATTGCCAAACACATAAAGAAAGTTAGAGAGCATATCGGACAAGACCATTGATTTGGTGAAAAGTCCCCGACGGTGAGCTAATCTCGACGACGGTGAAAAGGAGAAAGAAGGACTTTCCATGTCCAGGGAAACATAGTTGCAAAGACAAAGGTTGTAAGGTTTGAGTTTATGTTGAAAGGGTTTCTCGGCCAACAAATAAATTTGTAAGTCAAGACCCCGCTGAGTACAGTGGAGTCAGGATCGTTCCACAGGAAGCAAGGTTGTTTGTCTATCAATCTAATAAAAATCAAACAAAATCAAACACAATCACTCACGAGATGCCTCGTTAACAACCTTGTCAAGATCGTTACCGAACCACCGAACACAAAAATATTAACTAACGACTTAATAAAATTCTAATTAATATTCGGTACCGAGGCAAGTACATAGCAACGAAGATTTACCAGAAATAATTTAATTAAAACAAAAATCTAGGATAAGGGATACCACAACATAGCTAAGCATAAGAATTCGTAAGAAGATAAGATCATGCCTTTAAATAGATAGAGTCATCAACTTTCATTGACTTAACAAGTAAATTAATCTACTTTCATAAACTAACTCACTCAATTGCTTGTTTTGGATCTAAAGCTTGAAACTTTTGTTTTCAAACAATATCAACCTTCAAGTTACTAACTTTCTCTTTCAATCAAGTTAAAACTCAAACTACCTCAACTCCCGTTTCGGTATTAAGCACAACAAACAATCTCAATAAAGATAAAAGGCATTCAACACACTATCTTACTCATCAAACATGGTCAACTATGCCGGGCTTAACACCGACCCTAGAAAAATAGACTACTCACTACTCATGATTAAGAAACTAAAAACTTCAATAAAAACAAACATTGAAACAAAACTCAAACTTAAATTACCAACAAAAATATCGTCTTACAGAGATTCAGAAGAAAACTAAAACAAAACATGCACCGAACCACAAACTCGATCAACAAACCTCGGATACCGTCGTTACCGAACCTCGTCACCGACTTCCGATCCGGTTCTCTCTCCTTCGGCCTTCCTCCAAATCTTCTCTAAAACTAGCTCTAAAATTCGACTCCAAAATTAAGCTCCCCCCCTTTCTATGCTAGATAGAAGGGTATTTATACTAGAAAATCCTAAAAAACTAAAAAAGCTAAAAGATAAAAACTTTCCTAAAAAGATAGAAACAATCTCTAAAAGATATAAATAAAATCTAGAAAGATATTAAACCCTAAAATACATATTCTAATAACCCATAAAGATTCTAAAAAGATACTCAACCGATACGGAAATAAGTTCCCGCTCAGGATCGGTGAATAATAAAATAATACTCGAAATCTTTCTCTTCGTGGGCTCGTTAACGACCCTTCACAGCCTCGTTAACAAGCCTTGGGTTTTGTTTTCTTCAACACCTCCTCTTGTACTCTTGAGCCTTGACTTCTTAAATCTTGCACTCTCCCATCCTTCACTGTGATGCTCCAAATTAAGCTCCATTTAGCTCCTTTCCTCGCTAAAACCTGCAAAATACACAAAATAGTGTAGATTCCACTCTTTTCGTAGATTTATTCAAAACTAACTAAAAAATACTCAAAACTAAACCTAAAATAGACAAAACTAAACCTAATAATCAAAGAAAACCTATCAAAAACTATACCAAAAATGCGAACATCAAAATACCCCATACTTAGACTTGCTTGTCCTCAAGCAATAAACATGATACTAACCAAAACCAAAACAAATCATGCTTATCAAGACATAGCCCTCTTCTAAAAAGAAACATCTACACATAAGAAAATTATAGCAAAAGACTATTAACATCCTCACACATATATGCACTTAAATAGACATAAAATAATACAATCCAACCTCTCAAAGGATATAATGTGTTTCACTCAACTCTCAAGTGTTTGGGCTTATAATTTCAACTCTCAACTCATCTTATATACAAAAACTCATAGAAATTGGAACTTATATCACCAATACTCTCCACCCAAGATTTGTCAAAACAAGCAAAGAATCATCAAGAGAACTTAGGCTCAATGAAAAACTTCATAGAAGCTTCCATTCGGCCGGGTTGTAATGGGGCTTGGTAATAACAATAGGGCGTGGAAAATATTTTGGTCATGTGGTGCTAATAATATCCGGGAATCAAAGACTCCTAAAAACTCACACATAACATCAAAACTCTCATAAAAACATATACCAAACTCACTCTTCTTTATGCACACTCATTTTTACTCACCCCTTATCATCCTAGAAAGTCTCATAATCAAAATAAAAGAATCTCTTGATATTATCTTTAAACACATATGCACTTCAACTTTTGCTTTCTTCCTTTCCCCTTTTTTTCTTCTTTTTTTCTATTTTTTTCTCGCTGCCTCGTTAACGAACCCACATCCGGGTCGTTAATGATCCACCGTATACACTTCTTTCCTTTAAAACTTTATTTTGTGCATCTTTTTATCAAGAGACCTTTCTTACATGTAATAACAAGAGACTTCCAATCTATCCTTCCCAAATACCCTTCAATTCAAGCAAATATAAACTCTTTTCTTTTCAACAAAGCACAAAACCTTACCTCTCCAATCTAAGTCCTAATTCTCGGATAGGGTCAAGCTTATCTCGGCTAGGGAATAATTTTTTGTGGAGCTAAAAACAAAGGGTTTCAGGCCAGAATGTGTTATCAAAAGAAGGAATAATGTAAAGGTAGATAGGGGATAATAGGGCTCATAAAAATAAGTTCTCAATCATATGATCTTCACAAGTAATGAACTAAAAATCTTATAAGGGTCTCAAGAAATAGATAACCATCACAATTCCAAGAGATAATCTGCATAAAGAGAGTAAATCACACAAAAAAGAAGAGGGATTTATAAATGTTCTCCCTATAAGGCCAAAAAATTTCTCACAAGGTAGATTTTTTTTGATTGCATCATCTGTGCTATAAAGTATATGTGCTCAATTTCATCTAATGCTATTCTCTTCTAAAAACAATAATTTCAATTTTAAGAATCCGACTATAGTTTCAAAGACATATTTGCAAGGAATTATATGATTAAACTAGTGATTTCTATCATAGAACTTTAAGAAGGGATATCTATCAATTCTAAACTCTTTTTGGATTTTTCAATTTTTCAATTTTTTTGGTTTTTTCGAATTTTTTACTAAAAAGAAATAACAACTACATAGAACATAAAAAACACCTAGGACATAATTTTTCTACTTTCTTCCCACCCCATACTTAAAATTACAGTGTCCCCACTGTAAGAAAAATAAGAAGAAGAGGGAAAAGAAATAGAAAACAAAACAAAAAATTAAAAAGAAAAAGAAAGACATAAAACTTACAAAAGTGGAAACAAGGAAAGGAAACTTCATCTTGAGCTTGATCAACGGTTCGGTGGAGGAAAGTAGTGCCCAAAGTTCCCCATGAAGTCGTACATCGTCCTCCAACGCTCAACATCCTCCGCCTCTCTCTGACGTTGCCTCTCGTCCTCCATCGACAGGCGAACGGAATAGACGGTTTCCCATCTATCCATCCTCCGATGAATGTGATCCGTCTGGAGGTGAAGCTGCTGCATCCGTGTAGAAAGATCCTCGGCCCATGGTGGTGGTATACTCGATCCTGCGTATTCGGGCTGAGGAGGTGGTGGGTAGTGAGGCTGGAAATGGTCTTGATACATCACCGGGTTGTAAGGCATTAAGCCGTATGCATGAGGGTCGACAGGAGCTGGTGGAGGGTTGACAGGAGCTTGCGGCACCTCGTTAACGAAGCTGGTTGCCTCGTTAACAGTGTTGGGTGGTGGCTGGAAGTGGTCGTTAACGACCCTGGTTGGCTCATCGACGAAGATGTGGCCTCCTAATTCCTCCGTCTCCATGTCTTCTTCTGTAAAGTTGAGCTCCTCAGTGCCGCCCTCGGTGTCGGCTTCCTCGGTGTCATTGCCTACTACCTCGGTATCCTCTTGCTCAACTTCTTCTTCATATTCGTCCACGTCGTCTCGCTCAAACCGGGTATGACAAGGCCTAAGCGAGAGCTCATCCTCCGGTTTTGGCTCCAATGGGAAAGGGTGGCCCGTCCACACTTCGTACCAATTCGGTACGTAGAGTAGCTCGTACATGTCGAGGGAAGGTATGACTATTTGATCTCGAACCTTCACCTTGTAGCCTCCCTCGGCTTGCACGAAAATCCCGGCACTATACCAATAGTTCTTGTTGAGGAGTTGAGCGTGGGCCGGTGTGTAGCGGGTGAGATCCACTCCAAGATTCTTAGCCAAGAGGCTAACAAAATTGCCGCACCACACTTCCTTCGACTTGGTGGACTTCTCGACATAGTAGAGCCATTCGTACCCCAAATTCAAGGGGCCGGGCTCCTCGAAGAGGATGGTGCGGAAGCAAGCGACTTCCGTTCTTGTAGGCCGGTTCAACTCTTTCATCGGCCAAAATGTCGCGGCGAGGACTCTCAAGATAATCCGGAAGATGGGGTTGACGATGTTTGCCCCGGATAGCGCCGCGGTGGAGGATTGAACCTCTCCGGTGATGTAACTCCAAGTGCGGGTCACTCGGTAGTCCTTCAAGCTATAGTCCCTTGTCGGGTTTGGGAGCTTCAAGATTGCATTGAACTCCGCCATGGGTCACGGTCCTCGTTACCGAGCCGGAACCGAATGCGTCCTGGTGAGATCTTCGACGAGAAATTGGTCTCCAAGGTGGCCAAGAACTCGGATGTGAGGGCCGGGTAATGTGGCAAGCTCTCTTGCTTCAATAAGTGTGCGGCCCCAAGGATGATGAAGGCGTCCTTGACATCCGTGTAGATGCCCGTAGAGACGGCGCTAGACTTTGAGAACCATCGAGTGTAATGGTCCTTCTCCAAGAAATCCCGGTAGCGTCATACTTGGCTTTGACTGCTCAAAATCACATCATCCACCCGGGGTGGAGATGGAGATCTGTGGTTCCTCCTCTTCTTCTGGGCTCGGGTAGCGGGTCTGCTTGAACTAGCTATGGATCCTACAAAATAATCGAAAATTTTCCAAGATAAGATCCACTCAAAAATAATAGGTATGAGACCCCATACTTGGTCTCAAAATTAACCTCGGATTTATTCATAAACTACACAATTGGGTTGTTCACGAGTCTGGTCTCGGATCGATCATTGATGAAGTGCAGGGTCGTTAACGAGCCTGGGTGGGTCGTTAACGACCTGCCGAGAGCAAAACCAGAAATTTCCGAAATTAATTCTACCTCTAATTCAGCACAAATCAAGCATGCAATCTTATATTATTTTCCACAAATCCCCCATAGGGTAAAAGCACCCCATACTTACTCAATTAGCCATCCCGAACATGCTAAAATTTACCCGGAATTTTGACATGCAAAGTTCGAACTTTTAGATCTAGAACAAGAAAAATTCATGCTTTCCTAACTAAAGGGTTACAATATCTAATCTAACATGAATAATCTTACCTAAAACATGAACAACTAAGCACCATCAAGAATTTTTAGAACGGAATTTAAGCATGCTCATGGATCTCCCTAAAAATCATGATTCAAGATATGAAATTTAACCCTATAGATAATCAATCATGCAATTTCAAGCAAGGGTTTAGAAATCATACCGGAGAACCGAGAATTTAAAGAACAAGGGTCGGAATCTGGGTGGTTTAATGAGCTCGTCGTCAACGGTGGGTGGCTTCCGAACTCCGGTAACGATGGCGTCTCCGGTGGTCGTTAACGTGGGATTTCTGTGGGAGAGAAGGGAAAGGGATTGAGAGAGTTTTGGGTTTGAGAGTGAATTTTGAAGGGATTGTGGTAGAATTTTGGGAGGGGTAGAAGGGTTTATATAGGAGGGGTAATGGGTAGAAGGGGGTGGCGGCTAGGGTTAGAAAAATTAACTAGGTTAGAATTACTTACCTACCCCGTATTATGACGAATCGGGTCGTCCGAACCGGGTCGTTAACGACCCTGGGTGGGTCGTTAACGAGCCACCGTAGCCTTCTTGAGTGATTTTTTGACCCCTTTTTTCCTGAAATCTTGTTAGCTCAAAAATCTTATTTCTATCCTATTTAAAACTAAAAAAAAAATAAAAATAAAAGAAAGCTAAGAAATAATCTAAAAAGAAAAAGAAAATAAAAAGAAAAGAAAATAAACTAAACCTATTCTAAAAAGCGGGTTGCCTCCCGTAAGCGCTATGTTTAACGTCGTTAGCCCGACGAGCTCTCTTGCTAGTCTCATGGTGGTTCATGTACGGCCATGTTGGGGTCTTGAGATACCCTGCTTGTAACCTTACTGCCTCTGTGCACTTGAATTGCTAAATCAGGACCTTCTTCTTCTATCAGCAAGCTCGATATCCCTGGATTGTTAGTGTAGTCCGAAAGCCAAGGTGGTTTGGACTTTTCTGTAACCTCTGTAGTAGGGCCTTTGTTGAACTCATGCATGTGAGAATCAATGATCGGCAGATGTGGCTCGGTAGGGATTGTGGTGTCGGGTTCAGGTTGAGTCAACTCTAGTTGTGCCACTCCAATTGGGTCGTTGGCTTTTTGATCTAAATTGAATTCCACCCGTTCCTCTCCTATATCAAAAGCGAGGAGTCCCTTTCGCACATCAACTCTTGCTCTTGCTGTGGCTAAAAATGGTCGCCCGAGAATTATGGGGACATGAGGGTCTTCAGGCATATCAAGGACAATAAAATCATTCGGTATAAAGAATTTCCCGACTTGAATAGGGAAATCGTCCACTACTCCTATGGCCTTGACACTTGACCCATCTGCCATGTACAGATTCATGTCTACCGGTTCTAGTGGTCCCATATTGGCTTTAGACCATATTGAGAGCGGAACAAGACTAGCACTGGCACCAAGATCGCATAAAGCCTTGAACTTGTGGTTGCCTATGCCGATTGTGCTTGCAAACCTCCCGGGATCTCCAAGCTTTTCTGGAAGAGCTATGGATCTGACCTCGTCCTGCAGCTCTGTAATGGATCTTTTCCTGCTAAGAATATCTTTCAAGAATTTTGTGTAAGCCGGCATTTCGCTGAGGGCCTCAGCGAATGGGATGAAAATATTAATGCCCTAAAGGATTTTAACGAAACACTTGAACTTACTCTCAGTAGAGTCCACAGATTTCTTAGTTGGAAATGGAAGAGTTTTCACCATTCTCGGAACCAAGTTAGGCTCGAGAGGTGAGAGTACCGGGTCGACACTATGGTCGTTTTGTGTCCTCGGCGGGTCGTTACCGACCCTGGTGGGGTCGTTAACTACCCTGGGATTGAGAGGAAGGCTCGGTTTAGAGAACTTACCTGGGGTAGGATCGTCAGGGATCCTTGGAGCCTCGTCATCCTGGCTTGTAGGCTCGGTACTAGATCTCGCTGGTTGGCGAGATCTTGTTCCTCCTTCTCTTCAGTTTGAAATCTTTCCGGTAGTGTCTTCCCTCTTCTGAGGTGTACCGCTGCTATTTGGCCTCTAGGGTTCTCCTCGGGGCGGCCCGGGAGTTGCCCTTGTGGTCTTGGAATCCGTGCAGCAAGGTCTCCTAGTTGGGAATCAACACTCCTCTTCCAAATATCGAACTCTCCCCATCTTTTATCCTGTCGGTTCAGCTTGGCTTGGACGTCATCAACCTTGTTGTTCACTCCGTTGATGCTCTCTTTAATCTCCTGAACCCATGATGGCGTCTCCTGATGGCCTGGAGGTCGATATAGTGCAGGTCGTCTATCTTGTGGGGGCCCTGTGTAATTGTGATTTGTATTCTGATTGCCCCACGGTTGATAGTTGTTTGACTTGTCATTATAATTAGGCTGGTTCATGTAGGGTCCTCTCATGTAATTCATCTCAGCTATCGTCTCAGCGGTTCTAACCTGCTCAATGTTAGTGCAAGCAGAAGTACTATGCGCAGAAGAACCACATTCTTGACATGATTTAGAGGATTTCAAAAAACTTACGTGTTTCCTCAAACAGTTGACCTCATCTTGTAAGAATTGATTTTTAGCATCGGGGTCAACTTCATCTCAATTGGGCACATAGAGACGTTTTTGAGTTTGTGGATCCTGCTGGGTTCCGTACATAGCATCGTAATTCGCCAGCTTGTCCAACAGTTCCCACGCCTCTGTCGGGTTCATCTCTATAAAACCGCACGCAGTATGCGTGTTGATGCGGTTCTTGGTCTCAGCGTTGATACCCTGGAAAAAGATTTCTTGCAATACATATAAAGGTTGCCCATGAGTAGGGCATTGTCTAAGCGTCTCTTTAAATTTTTCCCATGTTTCAACAAATGTTTCATTAGGCAACTGGTGATAAGAGGTGATGCGTTTCCTTAATTATGTTGTCTTAGCAGGAGGGAAAAACTTTGTAAGAAATTGATCATACAAAGCTTTCCAAGTCCTGATAGACTTATAAGGTAGGCTCTCTAACCAGTTCAGGGCCTTTCCAGTAAGTGACCATCGAAAAGCTTTTAACAGAACATATTCTAGCGAGACACCTTCAGCAGCTATGGTGTCACATAAATCAAGAAAATTTCTAATATGCTCCATAGGGCACTCAGCAGGTTTCCCTTCAAACTGAGCCCGTTTAATTAAGGATATAAATTGAGACTTGATCTCAAAAGGTTTCTCTATCTCAGGAAGCACAATAGGAGATTCTGGCACCCTCAGTTCCGGATGCATTTATTGCTTGGCATTCCTTGGATAGGCATTTAGCTCTTCTTGCAATCGAGCCTTGTCTGCGTCAACGCCGTCCTTCTGGGCTTTCAGTGCCTCCATCTGGGTCCGGAGGATCTCTAAATCTCGGGCCATCTCTTCAGCTGTGGCCATGGCTCGGTTTTCTCGGAGTCGTCGGTGCAGGGAACGTTCGGGCTCTGAGTAATAACTGGAGCTATCAAACTGAAGCCTTCTTCGTCCTACCGGCATACACTGAGAAAACAAACAAAGAAAACAAAAATTAAAAACAAAAACGGGGTCGGGCTATTCCCGATCCCAAAGATAAACTAACAAATCGTTGCTTCCCCGGCAACGGCGCCAATTTGTTGAAAGGGTTTCTCGGCCAACAAATAAATTTGTAAGTCAAGACCCCGCTGAGTACAGTGGAGTCAGGATCGTTCCACAGGAAGCAAGGTTGTTTGTCTATCAATCTAATAAAAATCAAACAAAATCAAACACAATCACTCACGAGATGCCTCGTTAACGACCTTGTCAGGATCGTTACCGAACCACCGAACACAAAAATACTAACTAACGACTTAATAAAATTCTAATTAATATTCGGTACCGAGGCAAGTACTCAGCAACGAAGATTTACCAGAAATAATTTAATTAAAACAAAAATCTAGGATAAGGGATACCACAACATAGCTAAGCATAAGAATTCGTAAGAAGATAAGATCATGCCTTTAAATAGATAGAGTCATCAACTTTCATTGACTTAACAAGTAAATTAATCTACTTTCATAAACTAACTCACTCAATTGCTTGTTTTGGATCTAAAGCTTGAAACTTTCGTTTTCAAACAATATCAACCTTCAAGTTACTAACTTTATCTTTCAATCAAGTTAAAACTCAAATTACCTCAACTCCCGTTTCGGTATTAAGCATAACAAACAATCTCAATAAAGATAAAAGACATTCAACACACTATCTTACTCATCAAACATGCTCAACTATGCTGGGCTTAACCCCGAACCTAGAAAAATAGACTACTCACTACTCATGATTAAGAAACTAAAAACTTCAATAAAAACAAACATTGAAACAAAACTCAAACTTAAATTACCAACAAAAATATCATCTTACAGAGATTCAGAAGAAAACTAAAACAAAACATGCACCGAACCACAAACTCGATCAACGAACCTCGGAAACCGTCGTTACCGAACCTCGTCACCGACTTCCGATCCGGTTCTCTCTCCTTCGGCCTTCCTCCAAATCTTCTCTAAAACTAGCTCTAAAATTCGACTCCAAAATTAAGCTCCCCCCCTTTCTATGCTAGATAGAAGGGGATTTATACTAGAAAATCCTAAAAAACTAAAAAGGCTAAGAGATAAAAACATTCCTAAAAAGATAAAAACAATCTCTAAAAGATAGAAATAAAATCTAGAAAGATATTAAACCCTAAAATACATATTCTAATAACCTATAAAGATTCTAAAAAGATACTCAACCGATACGGAAATAAATTCCAGTTCAGGATCGGTGAATAATAAAATAATACTCGAAATCTTTCTCTTCGTGGCCTCGTTAACGACCCTTCACAGCCTCGTTAACGAGCCTTGAGTTTTGTTTTCTTCAACACCTCCTCTTGTACTCTTGAGCCTTGACTTCTTAAATCTTGCACTCTCCCATCCTTCACTGTGATGCTCCAAATTAAGCTCCATTTAGCTCCTTTCCTCGCTAAAACCTGCAAAATACACAAAATAGCGTAGATTCCACTCTTTTCGTAGATTTATGCAAAACTAACTAAAAAATACTCAAAACTAAACCTAAACTAGACAAAACTAAACCTAATAAGCAAAGAAAACCTATCAAAAACTATACCAAAAATGCGAACATCAGTTTACTTTTGCTTTTGATTGTGAGCATTCACCAATGTTAGGGTTGATACTTGAGAGAGTACAATAGTGTTGCCTAGGGAAAAAGTCCTTGTAGGCACAAAGAAGTTTGTATTCTGCCTTGTAAACACTAAAGGGAACTAAGCAATAAAAGAAATGAAAACTCATTCAAAATCCTCCAAGAGGAGGTAGAGGTTTATTCACGCGATTATTTGACCGTTGTGGGGTTCCTCTATAAGGAACTGTCTCTTTCTGTTTTACTTGCCTCCTTACTTTACATTTCCGCTATGTGTGGGAACTGTCCAATACAGTTCTCATAACTGTTTTAACTAACCTTCGATCCAACAAAAACCCACCACCAAACCCTAATTCACCTCTTAGTAGACGTCCCACGTCCATTCCCTTGCTTGTTTTACAAGTTTCCCTTTACTTGTGGTCCAAGTTTGCTTGAAACTACCATCCTTAGATAAGATCTTGTTTGTTTTTATTTCCTTTTTGATAAGATTGGATATTTATTGCGTGATTGACTTGATTTTACTTAATTTCATCAGATTTGCATGCTAAAAGTACTTATTCTCATGATAAGTGGATTTACAATAATTTGGTGAATTGCTTGCTTTCATGTTCATGCATATTGAATTCTTCTTTTCTCTATAAAAATAAGTCAATTTCCTTTCTTTATTTTTGCTTCGAAGTAGTTTCATTGGTGTTTATTAATTTAGAAAAATAAAAAAAAGCATACAGAAAACGATCCTTCAACAAGGATCACCAAAATATTGCCTTGTTTCAAGTAGTTTGCTTATCTCTTGCTTTTCCATACTCAAAAGTTGTCAATTTTTTGCTTTGCTTTGTCATTATAGTTAGAATTACACCCTGGTCAGTTGAAGCATCACAAAAGAACCCTTTGTGCATTGCATAGTTGTGTTCGATACTGGAACTTGCTTGCACCCCTTCTTTGTTGTAGTCGTGCACTTGCGTCTTATTAATTTGATTTTCATATCGTGCACATTGATAGCCTAATTTTCTGAATTTTCAGCCTTGTGTGAATTTGATTGCTTGCTTTTACATTTAATTTGTGGTACCCTCTAATTGTTTTATGTTTTTTGAGCTTGCATAAGAAAGTTGTTTGCTTGTCAACTTGCATCTTCCTTTCTATAATCTTTGAGGATGAAATTCTACTTGATCTTCTAGGAATGTACCTTCATTCACTTGCCTAATAGGTTTTACTAACTGATTTATGCTTGTGAATTAAATTGATCCTTGCTAAGCTAAGGTGTTCATCACTTGATTATCCTTTGCTCGTTAGTGTTGCTCGCTTTCATTGTTATGTAGTCACGATGTCTCACCAAAGCGATAACACCTCATCTATAGCTAGTTTAGACGGTGGCCTTAATGTGAATAGCCTTGATGCAATCAGGATTATAGTTCAAGAGGCCATGATCGGTCCTCAAAGACAACAAGAAGAGCGAGACCAAGCCAATGTTGCACGATTCCAACAATTGGAAACCGCCGTCACCGCCGTCACTGTCCTATTACTTTCATGAGATTAATGAATCATGTTTTGCGTCCTTACTTAAGAAAATTTGTTGTTGCTTACTTTGATGACATCTTAGTTTATATCAAGTCATTACTTGAGCATGTCGAGCATCTTAGGGCTATTTTTTAATGTCTTAGGCTAGAGAAGTAGTATGCTAATCTTTGCAAATGTGATTTTTGCTCTAGTTCAACTATCTTTCTTGAATTTGTTATTTCTAAAGATGGCTTAAGTGTAGATGACACCAAAGTCAAAGCCATACAAGAGTGGCCTCAACTGACACTCCTACTATGACGCGTTCTTTTCTTGGTTTAACTGGGTGTTAAAGGAGGTTTGTGCGTGATTTTTCTATTACTGTTGCACCTTTACATGAGCTAACCAAAAAGAATGTTGAGTTTAATTGGAAAATGCAACACTAGAATGCGTTTGTCACTTTGAAAGACAGGTAGTGCCACGCCCCACTTCTCCAATTGTCGAATTTCTCCAAGACATTTGAGGTTGAATGTGATGCGTCAAACTATGGCATCGGAGGCGTGATCATCTAAGATAGAAAACCCATAGCATAACCCCACTTATGATAAGGAACTTTATGCTTTGATTCGGGTGTTGAAGACTTGGTCTCACTACTTATGGCCAAAGGAATTTATGATCCACGCCGATCATGAAGCATTTAAGTACTTGAAGGGTCAATCAAGGCTAAGTTGAAAACATGCTAGGTGGGTAGAGTTTATGGAGACGTTCCCTTATGTTGTGAAGCAAAAGAAGGGAAGTGATAATGTGGTAGCCGACGCTCTATCACGATGGTACGTTCTCTTGTTTGATTTAGATGCTAAGATGTTATGTTATTCCATGAAGTGTGATTTGTATGCTTCTGATTCCTTCTTTGGTACAATCTACGAGTATTGCATTGCACATGGTGAGCATGTGATGCGACCCCGACCATGGATGCCCAGAAGGAGGACGATGCATTCACCTTGTGCTCGGACGGACCGGTCACGTACCCAGTTCCATGCCATCACGTCCGCGAATCAGTCCTTGGTGTCACTCATCTCGGCTGGCCATGACGCGCCCATCACCGTGCCTACGCACGTCACCTTGGCCCACGCCATCAAGGAACCTTAAGTCGCAACACCGGCTCCATCCATCTTGGAGTCGCTAGGCGCGTCGGGAGCCATTTCATCGGCGCACCCTTGCGTTGCAACATGAGGTTAGACCGACAAAGCCGAGCGCCATCGCGCCTCGACTTCACCAACGTCCCGCACTAGCATCGTGCCAACGCCGCGCCAGCGTGTCTCAGCCATGTTAGCGCCACGCCATGCTTCGCCTTGGCCTTGTCTTGACACTTCGGTGTCGACGGCCAAGGACACCTATCTTTCTTGCCATTTATAATATGGTTTCCTTTGTTAAACATTTCTACTTATGTTTTTATAATAATATAAGGTCATTATTGGGCCTTGCACCGTTGGGCCTCATCCGCACACGAGCCGTAGGCGCGCCGCATGTCTAGCTTAGGTTTTTGGATGCACCATCTCTATTTAAAGGGGGCGAGACTACTTTGTTAAGGTTATGCATATTATAGATCAGAATTCAAAGTCGAGGAGCTCTTCTTTATTTTGGTCTTGCATCACCCTTCGGTTCGTTACAATCAAAGCTTTCATCATTATCAAGTCTTCCGCTTCGCTTCAAGACACAATACATGTACCAAGTCAAGATCCAAGGCGTTCTTGAAAAGAAGGTCGCATCAACTAGAATCAGATCCTACGTTCGTGTAAGTCTCGTTCATCCCTTTCTTGTTCAATTCACATGTTTTTCATCCATATTTTCACCCCTAGAACACTCCATCTTCACGATCTCCCATCTAGGATCCCAATTTTTTTCTTGCTTGCTTAAAATTGTTAAAAAAAAACCTTGTCCTTGCATGATTCAAGCTTGATTTTGGTGATATTTTGCATCATTGAATTGCTAGTTGTATGCTCGATTTTGCATAGGCTTTTGCCGATTTCTTGTTCATTGTTTCATGCATATCTTGGCTGTTTGTTTCGGTTTGGATAGAGGATCAAAATCCATATCCAAATCTTGATTGTTAAGGAAAGTATCTCCAATAGAGGATAAAATCCATATTGTGAGATTTTCAGCCATATAAAAAAATATTTTTTCCTATTTGGTGGAGGATAAAATCCACACCAAATCAAAAAAAAGGGAAAGCAATATTCGGTCATTAGTTTAAAAAAATCAAAACAAATCAAGATCTTCTCTCTCCAATCTCACTTAATTTCGGCAACTACTTTCTTAGGCGGATTGCATATCTTCTCTCACTCTCTATCATATCTCCTCTCTCTCTCATCCATATCTTTTCTTGATTCTTTGCTTGCATTGCGTCTACATTCATTGTTTGCTTATATTGATCCTTATTTCTTGCAAGAGTCGAGTGACCTTAAGCCTTGACCAACCTTACTTGTTCGTGTGGATTGAACACCAAGGGTTGAGCCGACTTAACTGATCTTGAAAGCTCTTGGTCTTTTGTTGTGAACATCTTACTTCGCTATGACTGGTGTTACAATAGGTATCTTTTCCGAGTCTCAAAACGAGGACAACCAAAGAAGAAAGGATCCACCACTGCCTCCTCCACCTAGTGACCAAGACGTGACGCTAGCAGCTCTTGCGACTAAGGACAATCAGATAGCGGACTTGAATGCCAATTGGATGATGGAACCACACAATCCAAGCATACTGTGCCGCGAGGTTTGTCCTAGCATCGAAACTTCATGATCAAAACGCTGAGGCTGGTAACGAGTCCGCACGTGCACGAGCCAAAGGCAAGAACATTGCCCAGCCAAGCTCTCAACATGGCACGCTTCATCGCATGGAGTCCATTAAAGAAAGTCGACCACTCCATTTTGATCGGTATGATCGTGATCGTGAGATGGCATATCGCTGTCAATTGGTGCGCGACTACAGGGACGCACAGGTTTACGACGTCCATTCCGATGACGAGTATGACTCGGAGGAATACCGACGTCGTCATTTGAGTGGCTCCTAAAAGAAGAAAAAGGCCAATTCGTCGGCATATGTGTACTCGAACCCAAAGCGGAAGCAAGGGGAAAAGTATTAATATGACGTCGACGACTATCGGGTTGAAGACTTCTATGAGCATCAAAGTGCTTGTAGTCCCTATTCGGATTTCGAGGACCCTTACAAGGAGTTTGATGAGGATTCCGATGTGGATAGATTTGATCACTCGATCCCTGCCCCTTTCAAGCTTTAATGGATTTCCAACGACGGCGCCGACCCGGTTAAAAGCCAAGTTCTCTTTTTATTTTCGATTGGTGCTTATTCTGACATAATTTTATATGATGTCACGCCAATGGAGGCCACACATCTCTTGTTGGGGCGCCCTTGGCAATTTGATCGTCGCGTGTTTCACGATGGATATTTGAAAACATACATGTTCAATTTCCATGGTAAATGCGTGACCCTCTTACCTATGTCGCCTATTGAATCTTTACAGGACGAGGCCGAAAGGCAATGCCAAAAATCTAGCGACAAGGACTATAACGCGCCGAATGATGCGTCGTCGGCCACCACTATTGAATCTCAAGAGGCTACAGGCGTTTCCGGTCCCAAACCTCCTATTTCTATCCAAAAAGATGAAGGGACCAGAAAACCACTATAGGAGAAGACCTCGGGCCGACAAAACTTGAGTCGTGGCCCTAGTGTCGCGCCGACGAACGCCGAAATGGAGAAAAAAGGCCTACAACAGATTTCCGATGATTCTGTGAGCGTTTCTGTGGGGTCCACCTCATTTTAGATTTCGTTCAGTTTCGAGCAAAAAACGCCCAAGAGAAGGCCACCTAAGTCGAGGACCGTCGCTAAGCACACCAAACGTCGCGCCACACGCGGTTGCATCATGAAAACTAGGATCCAGGAGCTTCGGGATGAATTTATAGGCGTTTTAGGGCCACAGATCCTCATTTCTCAAAGGATACAAACCCTCAAAAAAGGCCCAAGAAAATTCTAAATTGATTGAGGACGCTCAGCCACCCCTTCTTGGTTCGTCCTAGGATCGCCTCCTTTTGGCGAGGCGCCGCGATATGACTAAGTCACTCCAGGGGAGTATTCCTGACTTTTTACTTTGTCCTCTCCTTTCTATTTCTAAAGAATTGGATCGATCTCTACCCCCATCTATTGTGTCTTTATTGAAGGAGTTCGAAGATGTTATGTCGGACGAGTTACCGGAGGGGCTGTCGCCAATCCGAGGGATTGAGCACAAGATTGACTTGATGTCGGGAGCTTCATTGACAAACTGGGCAGCGTATAGGGCATCTCCCAAGGAGACTCAAGAATTTCAATGCCAAGTCCAAGAGTTGTTTGACAAGGGGTTCGTTCGAGTGACCCTTAGCCTATGCGCTGTGCTGGTGATTTTGGTGTCCAAGAAAGACGGGTCTTGGAGGATCTGCGTCGATTGTAGAACCATCAACCAAATAACAATCAAGTATAGGCACCCGATCCCGCACCTCGATGACGTGCTGGACGAATTCCATGCCTCCGTCTTGTTTTCAAAGATCGATTTAAGGAGAGGCTATCATCAAATTTGCATGCACAAGGGAGATGAATGCAAGACCGCATTTAAGACCAAACATGGTCTGTACGAATGGATGGTTATGCATTTTGCCTTGACGAACGCTCCTAGTACTTTTATGCGGCTCGTGAACTATGTATTTAGGAAGTTTTTGGGTCATTTAGTCGTCATGTATTTTGATGACATTCTTGTTTTTATCTAAAGACTTGGACTCTCACGCGAGGCACCTTAGGTTGGTGTTAGAATGCCTTTGCAAACATTACTTGCATGTAAACATTGATAAATGTTGCTTTTGCACGGACAATGCGAACTTTCTTTGTTTCGTCGTGTCCAAGGATGGCCTTCGTGTGGATGACGAAAAGATCCGCGCCATCCATGAGTGGCCCACCCCCACGACCCCGACGATGGTTCACTCCTTCTTAGGGCTCCGAGGTTCTATCGGCGGTTCGTCAAGGACTTTAGTTCCTTCGCCGGGCCACTCCACAATCTCACCAAGAAGGTCACCACTATCAAGTGGACGCTCGTCCATGAGGCCGCGTTTCAGGCCTTAAAAGACGCCTTGTTTCGCGCACCAGTCCTGGAATTGTCGGACTTCAACAAGCGATTCAAGGTCGAGTGCAACACATCTGACAATCTGACTATGGCTTGGGTGGCATACTCCTCCAAGAAAAATGCCCCATCGCTTATTTTAGCGAGAAATTGACCGGCATGACACCTAGCTCCACTTTGTTTGTTTAATGACTTACTTGTATGTTGTTATCTTTATGTTTGTTGTTTGGATGCATGTTTGGTTAGTTGTTTGCATGCTAGGAAAGCCTACGTGCTTGTCCTTAACGCTTGTTGCTCGTTGCTAGTTTGTCTCGAAGGTCCCTTGGGCCCCTCCTTAGATGTCTTTGGATACTTGCTTGATTGTAACACCCTTCGAGGTGCATATTTTACTTAATCTGAATTTATTGTTACACCAAAAAAAATAATAATTGAATGCTCTTATTGGGGTTTTGAAAACTTGGAAGCATTACCTTTGGCCAAGCGAGTTCATTATCCATACGTGTAACATTCCTATTTTGCAACATTGGGTATTACCGCTAGTGACCTCGGATTTTACCGTCCAAAGTCACTCTAGGCTTTATAATAGTATTTAAACGTAGGAAAATGCGGAAATTGAAATAAACATTACATTTATAAAAGGTTTCTCACGTATGAGACTTTGTTCTTACATACTTAACCAACATAAACATTATAGGGTTCAACAACGAAAATCGAAATGTTGTTCGTACAAAATGCACTAAGATAAACCAAAATAAATGAGAAGTACATCCTCGAGAGTCCGACCTTACTTCCTTGTGAGGCTTCTTCGTACGCCTTGGATGGATTCATAGAGTCTGGCATTGGTCACGAAGGGCGAGAAATGCCAGGCAAACATGCGGAAAAGCGGAATTAGTCTATAGAGACTAAGCAAGTTTATACATTGTAGTTTGTACAACGTATGTAGGAATTTTTAGCATTAGTCATGAGTGGTTTAGCATGTTTTTATAAGTGTTTTGTGAAAGTCTAATTGAAGAGCTAAAGTGAAGAAATCAAGAGTGTTAAGAAGGTTTTGAAGTCAAGTGTTGATTTGGAGTTATTTTGGCACCACTTTCTTGTGACGCATCGTTCGGGAGCTACGGTGATCGGATGAAGCTTAATTTGGTATCATTAGAAAGATAACTTGAAGAGATACAATTCATGTTCTTATTGCGAGTTCAAATTCTAACTCTAAGTGGGACAAAACCACCTCCGAAAGTACTGCCATGATGTTGTCGGGAGAAAACCTGTGACCGCGGTTCACCACCCCGCGCCCGTGGTTCACTACCCCGCACCCGCGGTGTCCACGTCAGCGAACCGAGATGAGATTTTCTACTATCTTTTATTATTTAGTTTCCTTTTCTTTTTAGTACGTGTTTTGAGTTGGTTATTTAAGCCTTGTTTTCACCTTTGTTAGGATATCTTCAGACCTAATTTCTATTATTCCATACTTTTGTATTCTCTCTTCTATGTAGAACTAAACTCCTTTGATTCTATTCAAGTTGAAGCTTTCAGACTCAAGTTTATAGTGAGATTCTTTCTCAAGTTTATTCCTTACAGGTTATGTCGATTCTCTTGTGCTTAATTAATATTGCTTGTGTTGATTTCTGCTTGTCTGGCCAACTAGTTGGAATTATTACTCTCTATTCCTAGATTTAGGTTTTCTCGTAGCAAAACCTAATCTTTGTAGAAACTCAATTGGTTTAGGACTCGTTGGACTAAAACAATTGAGAAAGAGATTTGAATGCATGTTGATTGTTTGACTCGTTGGAATTCAATTGCAAGTATCCTGTTTATCCTTGTTCTCATTGCTAATGTTCTTATGATTTATGATCGTTTCATGAGTTGTTTGGATCTTAAGTTTGCATGTCTCGTTGCCATGATATATATTTGATCAGGATAGGAATAACCAAAGGGAATAACTTGTTTGAATCGATGATCAATAACTTGATAAAGAAAGTGGATGCTTGAATATGATTGCTTTCCCTAATTTGATAAAAACTCAATCATTGATTTGTTTGCTTGATTCGGTTTGCTTTGAATTCCCTAGTTTTAGAATTACAATCCAAAATCCACCCTTTATTATTTCTCTGTGTTGATAATAATTACTAAGTAACCCCGATTTACCAATTGTACTCGTTGAGTAACTAGGGGTTTATTTTTGATTTGGCACGACGACTTTCAGCCAGTCACAAGTGAGATTGGAAATTCTCAAGGGTAATATGGTAATTTACATTATTCGAGAGAGATTATCAGGATGTGTTTGAGATGTAGAAAATTTATGTGGAGTTTTAAGGACGGAAATGAATAAATGTCGAGAGAGATAACTCTTAAACCAAAAGGAAGAACTACGAGATTGTAGAACTTCCTAGAATAGGAAGTGTGTTGGGAACATTATTAATAAACACAAGTTTCGAAGATCTCTCACGCCCTTGTCGGATCTCAACCAACCTCATCTTATTCGGTGCTCCAGATCGGGGGGTGGCCCGAAGGCGCTTAAGTACCAAACCCACCTTGACAAGCCCAAATAAGCATTCAGATTGGAAAGACGGTCGTTTTAAGAACCGAGAGCCGGATCGGTCTTCCAAGTTGTACTATTCCGACCCGGTTTTAGTTTCTTTTAAATGTGCTTTGGCACTTATCTTATATCGTGATAAAACTTTCACTTATGTTAATGATTTTTAAGAGTGGGGGGGGGGGCATGAAAGGGCCGAGGTCCACTTACGGCAATGAAGTTCCGACACCTAGCTAGGGTGCGCACATCCCTCCTCCGAGCAAGATCAGACATAGATCATGATCCTTACAATCGCGAAAGTTAGGCATGGTGCCATACGACTCAATATGTTATATAGATGTGTTCAGGTTAATCCCGCACCCCTTACTATTTAATTCATACCGATCTCAAACAAAGATCTTAAACAAGCAAGGTCACACAAACAAGACTAGCAAAGTAATCCTATCGAACATTAATAATCGTAATCACGATAACAAGCAGGTCATTAATTCTAGCAATCGATATTCCTAGATTCATTTATTTTTATCAAACAAGTTGTTCCCAACATCGAGAAATTTCACGGAAACGAAATATTGAGGCTTCAAGGGGAAATTCCACTTGCCTTGATTTGCAAACGGTTACTTTCGAATAATTCGGAATTCGAGGACTGAGACGAGATTGAGACTTCGACCTAGCCACACGAGAGATAACGAGCGAATTTTTATTAAAATTCTTTATCTCTTCTAAGAATTCATTTTCTCTTATTTTCCTTTTTACAAGAGAATTTATGAAAGCTAAATTATTTAAATAATAATTAGGTGGAGGTGTTAAATAATAATATTCTTGATTATTATTTTTAATTATAATATCCCAAGAGTACTTTATAAAAATACTTATTTTTATATATAGTTATATATAAAATTGAAAGTCAAGACAACTCCTTTTTGACTTCTTATTAATATTAATATTCTTAGGTTAAAATCCAATGTAATAGTCATACCTTTTTATTTAATCCCAAATTTAAAACAATATTCTTAATATATTGTAAAATCTTTATTAATGACATACAAGGTGATAAAGTTTAATAAAGTCCACCAATAAGATATTTTCTATATTATTTAAATCTCATATTGATCATATTAATTACTTTCTTTATATAAAATTCAATAAAGGTCTTTTTATGCTATAACTTTAGTCTATATTTATTATATCTTTTTATTCTTCACTTTAACCATATAAAAAATATATCATGACAAAATATCTTATCAAAATATTCTTAACTTATAATATGATTTTTAAAGGATATGTAACCCTTTTTGAATATAAATAGTCTTAAGGTAATATTTTCCATCAACTTAATCTAGTTCTTTTATTTATATAATAAGCTCCAATTAAGGTAATCATATTATTTATATTATGCTTTTCCAGTATATAAACTCATATTTTAATCCCGTGATTTTATTTAACCATTTTTCCATGTCTATCATAATGTATTTCCTTATATAAAAATACATGCAAATTTTTTAATATATATTTTTAGTCTTCAACTTAATCATATAAAATTATCTTATGATAAGAATATCTTATCCATCTCATAATCAAACAAGCATTTCAACATATAATTAAAACCTGACCAAGACTTCATAGCATGCATTATATTAAGCATAGAGGAAAGATATTCATCCATTCTAGACCTCACCAAGGGTAATGTGTTTTGCACTCACTCTCAAGTGTCTAAAGGACGTGTTTCACTCAAATCAACCAAGAAAAACTAGACTACCATAGGCTTGCATCAGCGTTCTAAATCTCCACCGTTATGGACCAAATACACAACAAAAATCATGAGGTCTTTTAAGGGTTGTAACGGGGCCATGGTAAAGAGAAATTTGGAAGAGATCATATTTGGCTTGTGGTGCTAAATCCGGAATAAAGAACTAATCCTAAACCCAAAATTTTACACTTTCTTTTCTTCTTGCTACTCCCAAACTTTCTTCACCAACTCCTTACATTCTCATTCAATCACTCTGTTTCTTTTTTTTCTTTTCACTCTTTTTCCAACTCTTTTTACACTTATGAATGTTACTAAACTTTTAAGCTCTCTTTTCTTTCTTTTCACTTATTTTTCACCTTTATTTTTTCACTTTGCACATTAGAGTTGTATTTCCTCTTTTCCACCATTTCCTCCAAAATTGCCCCATACTTATACAAAACTCACACAAAACAAAACCAACGTAAAGTCCTAAATCCCGGATGGGTCAAGCTTATTAGGCAAGGGATCATTTTATGGAGCTCATAAAAATAGGCTTAAAACTCAAAGAAATGGGGTGTGTCAAAACATGGATCTTGTAAGGTAGGGAGAGAAATAATAAGCTAATAAGAAACATTGCCTCAATCATCTTAATGTCATGGATTCAATCATATAAAGCAGCCTTGAAAAAGAGTCATAACGCAAGTTCTAGAGCTAGAAAATCATGGTGATACACTCAAGAAATAGAGAACAAATATAATCAATGAAAGGCCAAATAAATCTCACAAGGTAAAATGTGTTTAGAACTTCAAAATAAATCTAAAACTCAAGCTAAATACATGCTCCATCCTATAGTCAAAGTAATCAATCAACGATCATGCTCATATCATATAAACTTCAAGAAATCATGCAAATTATGGGTTAGGACTCATACTTAGCATAGAAACACAATAGGTATTGCACAATGGGGAAATAAAAATCTAAATGCAATATCTTTGTATTTTTTTTAAAATTTATGATTTTTTTCATTTTTTAAAATTTAAATCAATGCATGCCAAAAAAATTAAATATGCCTAATCTAATGTAACTACATGCAATGCAAAGTAATTCCCTTTCCACATGCTTAAAATATACTTTGTCCCCAAAATATAGTAAAAAATAAAAGAAAGAGAACAACTCACAAAGAACTCTAGTTGTCAGGGTAGTGCGGCGAGTAATCCCTGTGGTGGTGGTGGTGGATACTCTGTCTTCTTCGGGAAATTAACCTTCAGGCCTGGGATACTTGTTATACTAAAAAACTACCTAGAAAAGCAATATATTATAACTGAAAATTAAATTTACTCTAATCCTTGGGTTGTCTCCCAAGAAGCGCTTGTTTTACATCATTAGCTTGACCTTGAGCATGAATTGACAAGATTAGACATTGTCAATGCCCTTAACTACCTGTCAAACCCCTGTGCACACATCTCAAAAAGACATAAGTAACACAATGATAAATCAAAGATGTATAATATAACTTTCAAAGACCATTTTAATTTATCAAACATATGTGCCCAATTGGCATGAGATGGCATTTGTTTAAATAAATTCATCACAAGTGGTGGCTTTAGAAAATACTTACAGTAAGAGTCAAAGTTGTAACACCCCGACTTCCGACGGAGCACTACTAAGAAATAGACCTTACTAGGTACTATTAAATAGGTTGACAACTACACTTTAGGATCTTGCAACGCGGGCACGACGAGAAAACGAAATAAAAACATCCAACCTTTCTTTTATAAAAATATAGAAAACGTAGTTATGCATGAATTCCCGAAAACCTAATTATGAATATCTTGAATCTGACGAATCATCACCAACAATAAAATCATTCGACGAAAACAGAAGACAAGTCATAATACCAACTCTAACATATTAATAAAAATAACATCCTAAAAATAACACAACTAAACTATCGTAAAAATAATCCCATCCCACTATGACACGCGCTCTTTACCGCTCCGGCCCGCCATCTTGCCTCGGTTCCTGCACGGCTCCCTGATTCATACCTGGAACTCAAAAATATTCCCCGAAGGGTCAGCGTCTAATCTACCAAGCTAGATAGAATACGGAAATTGTAGAACGTTTCGAAAACATTTCTAAAGTCAGCATACAAATCCTCAATCGCAATCATATCTCTAAAGGCCAATACCTAAATTAGTTATAATCAGTCACACAGAACCACATATGCATTCACAATCACAATCTCATAACACAAAAATTCCTCCTTTTCCACAATCCGACTACCAAGGCGTTCATCACCGCGCCGAGTGCAGAGGCAGGCCCTCCCACTCCACTTCACAATCTCCCTTCTAACCCCGGGCTAAGCCTCCACTGGAGCACTTGCCAAAAACACACAGATAATACTTTTCGTTTTGAAGGGGCACGGTTTCCCTGTCACACGGGTCAAAGTAGCCAACTCTTCCTCCACGCCAGCTACGATGGGCCGTGTCGGAAACGGTACCAACACAGAGAAGACGTTCCAAAAATATCCTTCCGATAAAATACGTTCAAAACCATTTTACGCACACAACAATTCAAGAAGTTCAAACAATTTAAAAGGTATTCGGGACTAGTTCCCAAAACCCGTCCTACAATATCGATACGCAATCTAACAAGGGAGAAAAGAACCGAGCAAGTCGAAAAACGACTTACCTCAAAAATAAAGATCCTTTGAAGAAGACGGAATGAAGAGCATGGGCAAAAACGACTTCCTAAAAGAAATATTAACATGACAAAAAAAAGGTTAGATTCAACCTTTACTTCCTCTAACAGTATACGACACAAATAACCCTTATCTTACGAACCAGACTTAAAACGGCGATCCAACTACAATTTTTTTTAAAGCTCTAACAGCCCCAAATTCAACTAACGATACTCATATATATAACCTGAAGATAATTCTTGATAAATATCCCACACTACTTAGTTAATACCTAATACTAACACATACTAATTGATGCTAACTTACATTTCACTAGCTTTAACGTACAATTATATACCTAAAATTATAAAGCTATAACAATATTTATCTTAGCATTTACATACTTAACACCGTACCATCTCTAACCTAAACGTACATACTACATACCCATACACACCAACAATCTATTTTAAATTTCCAAAACCACTAATTGCTCTCAGTTAACCAAAACCAAACAGATTGACACTACTAATCTAATTAGCTTTACCTAAACCAATATACTCCTACCCATAGGTACTACATACTACAGTACACAGTCGTTAATTAATCCATACACACACATGTATATATATTGCTCTCAAACCTCTTTATAAACCAACAACCCATCAAGGTTACCATCTAGCTTACCACCTAGTAAACCCTCACTCCCCTTAATGCACCAACCACCTCAAAACCCAGATTCTAACGTCGGACTCTACCCCGATCTGAACCCGCAACTAGACTCAACAAGAAGGAAGATGGTTTACTAGCAAGGACTCTCACCGGAAGAAAAAGAAGAATGTCGACCACGAACGCGGAACACCTCGACGACGATGGAACAAAGACGTGAAATGACCTCGCCAGAAAGAATAGAGGGATCGGGTGTGACGACACACAGCTTCGATGTCTCCACTAGTCGCACAACTGTATGGAGCGCCTTCTTCCTCGGCAACAACTTTACTCTTCAGGACGGCATGGCTCCGACACTAGAGAACCACAAGGCGAAGACGACAAAGCCAGATGACAATGGTACGTAGCTAGAATTCGTTGTACATAGGAGGTGAAGAGAGCGAAAGGAAGAAGAAGAAGAATGATGTGGCGGCGATGATATCGGTTTATTAATATGGTATTAGGTTGAGTTTGAAGATCAAATAGGTTCATTAAAGATAAAGCGGATTTCTACCCAAAAGATAAGTTCGGATAGACATTACGTATCTTTAATATTGTTTAAACAATCTCATGAGAGAACGTAAACTTAATCTTAATTAATAAAAGGAAAATGTAGATAATTTTTTTTTAATTTTTTTTTATTCACGAGTACTTTAGATAGATATTAAACTACTTGTAAAACAAGAAATCTTGATTCTTGATCACTATAAACTGAACGAAACGAAACGAAGTATTACATGCTACCCTCCTTAAGGAAAGTTTCGTCCCGAAACTTTCATTGCTACACTTGAACACCTATAATAATTACCGAGGTTTCACAACCTCTCCCCCTTAAGGAGGTTCGTCCTCGAACCTAATTTGAAAGAATAAAGGGATTACACAACAAATGAGTCATACATTTAGCATAATACAGTAACATAATCTGATAGCAAACAAACACTCAAGGCATAGTTCAAGCAACCAATACAAATAGGAATCTAATACAGATAGACAACCCCACATACTTGACCACTAGTCAAACTCTGGCTCTCCACTATCCTCTAGCTCCAAAAGCCTCTCCTAAGCTCTAGTACAACTCCAGGTAGCTTTCACTGATTCCGTCCCTAGTTGCCTTGTTGATTCCTCGTCGAGACCACTAAATCGACATGTTTTATTTCACTACATCTTCTCGTCTATCTAAAATCGTCATCGACTACTCTCGCAAATTATGATCTGGCTAGACCTCCAACTCCTCGTAGTTGAGCCTATGACTAGGGTTAAGCATATACTACCTCAATTGTGACACGTAAAAAAAAACAGGGTGAATTCCATCGAAGGCTAGTGGCAACGCCAACCTATACGCTACTTTGCCTACTCTCTCAAACGCAATCGATCCAATGTACCAGGGACTAAGCTTCCCTTTCAGTCCAAACCTCTTGACTCCGCGAATCGGCAAAAGTCTCTCAACTATACATGTGCACATATTTCGACCTCTAATAACCACCATTTCTTTTCCGAATAGGACTTTTGGCAGCTCTGTGGTAGCTAACATATGCTCTCTAAACAAGACGTGCTAATTGATACTATAAGAAACTCCATTAATTCCAATTGATCTAACTAGTTGCCTTCTAAACAAGCACACAACGACATCCCCTCTAGTGTTCGGATCGTCATTACAAATTGGCCCACTGAATGCGAGTAGTAAGTACTCGTGAAGTGCAGTCTTGACCCATTTTCTCGTGCCCTTAGTGCCAAAATTTAACCATGAATCTCCCCTCCTTAACCGTTATCATCATCTTGTGCACTCCAGGTTGTCATAGTTGTTCTCAAATTCCCCATGTGTCTTATCGCTAGTAAATTTTCTCCGCCTAGAAGACTGATTTTCTCTTTTACATGAATTATCCATAGTACCCTTGAACTGCTTCTATGGTTCTGTTTCTTCATCCAATTTTCCTATAAGTGTGGATCATTTGAGTGAAACAACATCCGCTTCTAACGACTAATATTTCAAGATAACCAATACCTTTGGTCATTAAATTTTAAACACCACACTTCACCTGTCACCCTTGTAATGCCCCGTTCAATACTCTGTTTTCTAGATATAACTAAAACATCCATTTCATGATCTTCGAATCGCTCTAATCATCCTAGCGTCTTATGCTTCAACTTTTACTTATCAAGGAGTTCTTTATTTAGTGTTTGTCTATCCAAACTTAGCATATTGCAAATTCGGTCTGCCCAATCCCTTGGGTTTGGTCACTCGTTTCTTATCTTGATTCTGCTCACATGGCTCCTATAACTTTATCTCTCCAGATACATAGGCAATTACCCAACCTTTTCCATCGTGATACACCTCTTATGGTATTGAGGCGTTATTAAAATTTGCATATCCCTCATGATCTTGTGATATAGGCGGTTTGAGTATACAAGTCATCCTACCCTTCAACTAGTCACAACTCCTTTGGTAACCTACCTTCCAAACAATTTCCTTAATTGCACTTAAATTGGTCAATGGTGGTTTAGACTAAAAGTCTTCCTTATACCCTACCAAAAGTTTAATTTTAATTCCACATGTTTTGTGACACATTCTTGTTTCAAAGGTACTTTCAACATGTTACAACATTGATTCTCTCCTATTCAATCCTTATAATCTCGATGTGAGTCACTTGTTCACAATAGGCTCCTCGTTTATCTGAAAACATACTCCATGAGCTTTACACACTGCTGTAATTGTTTAATATCATTAATGCAATCTCCAGGAGGGAAGCTTGCTCTTTAGGCCCTATAGTAGACACATAAATTATTGATAAAGACCCTTACATTCGGTCTAGTTAGTCGATAAAGGTCTCTACCCAATAACTTCACACATCCCACTGGACATCAATTAACTTCATAATATCATTTACACAATTCACAATGCTCATAGCACATGCATTTATATTTTGGACATCCTCTTCTTAAATCCTAAGTTGAAACTAACTCGTCCATTAACCAAATTTGAAGAATGACCAAACTTCAGTATGGTCAATCCACCCGAGCAATGTTTCATGACAACATATTCTTAATCATAATGTCAAGTTCAACTTCTTGGTAACCCAACTAAACCTCTAGCGCAAGTGCACTCAGTGCATTAACTCCTTCTCCATAACTCCTTTACTCGAGTTTTCAATTCCAACCTCACGATTTGGTCTAGGCACTGAGAAACCAACTTGACCAGTCTAATCTATGACTCAGAGTAGCTAACACGATCTACTTTACATTGGATATGTAGTCATGACATCTTCTCATGAAAACATCTTTAAATGCTCACGTGAATTAGATATCCAGAACTTGCATACCCTATTTGACTTGCGAAAAACTTGTCTCAACTAACCAATAAAATCCATGTTTAGCAACCTATCTAACCTCTCCTTGTGTCTAGGATCATACCCTTAGCTTCTCTTGGATTGATCCATTCTGACCATCATCCTTGTATTATTTTTAGTACCCAAAAAGGCCTTTATCCTTCGTTGTCCTACCCATTAATAAAGCTCTTCATTGCTCGATCCATATTTCGTATTTGATTATGTTACTAATATAAACTTCTTTTCGAGGACTATACACTTTGAATTTTTCTTCCTTTGCACAAACTCTCACTAAGATTTGGTGAACCACAACATTAATAAAGTCTACACATATGTTCAACTTGAACTAGATACAAGTCATGCCTTCACTCTTTATTAAACTAACTCATAAATCCAAGCATCCCAAACACTTAAGGAGGTGAGTTCCCAAATACATGTTTCCAGGCCATGGTCTTACTCAATTGCATCTCCAATCATTGAATTTGGGTTTAGTTGTCGACTTGTCGTGACTATTTTTTCTTCCTTAACTCATGCTTTCTTTACGTTATAGTGCAATAATAAGGTTACTACTTTCTCAAGAATCATTCGTAAGACTTCCGTATTACATGGCTCTAACTCTCGTGTCCAGCAATATCTCACTAACTATGCACGTTTTTCATGCGGTTCTTCCAAATATTCCTCTTCTCCAGTAATCATGAACCAAAGTATTCCTTAGTCGAAGGTATCCATGAAATAGTATTGTCTCGTTTCTCGACAACTTTGCCAACGGTGATTTCCAGGAGAATTCCTGCCCTAGTCTCCTTTGAGTCCTTCATCCCGACATTCACTCTGCTTAGTCTCACAACCTCCATTGTAGGAGTTACCCTTCATGTCATCTCACACATATTCTTCAATTGGTCTACATGGATTCACAAAGCATGGACTTGCCTTGTCAGCAAGTTGGTTTCGGCCTACCTCTCACTTCTTGTATGAACAAACTCCGTGTAGTTGAGATCAGTGGTGAATAACTACATTCCTTTACTGCCCTCCACTCTAAACTCCATACTAATCTCCTTAAGTCGGGTGTTTATCTCTTCCTAAAACAAGCAACATCCTTTCTGCAATCGACGTTCCTAGTTGGAGTTTGACTGCTTCCAATCCAATAACTTAAATGCTTATGTTAAGTTTGCTCCATCTTGCTCCATTTTCTTCTATTCGACTACTTCTGCCTCCTCTTGTACTAGATTCAACTACTCGATAACTAGTATTACGAAGCTCTTGGGGACCATATAACCCGACACTTCATTCCTACTCTTGTTGCTTCCTCACGCTTCCCTAATACTTCTAATACTACGAACGAGATTACCTTTTGTCAAACTTACACTTAGAATTAGAACGTTAAAAAGTACTAAACTACTGGAGGTCCTTCAGCTGATGGTGGCGGAGTCGCGACGTGTCACCTACCCCCTATATGCAACATGCCTACCCCAGTTAAAATATTTTGAAAGCACCGGCCGGTTTTGGTTTTAAGTTGGACCTCGGGTACACTCATTGGTCAGTTCCATGTGCCCTGTTGTCAACCTGGCTCTGATACCAATTTGTAACACCCCGACTTCCGACGGAGCACTACTAAGAAATAGACCTTACTAGGTACTATTAAATAGATTGACAACTACACTTTAGGATCTTGCAACGCGGGCACGACGAGAAAACGAAATAAAAACATCCAACCTTTCTTTTATAAAAATATAGAAAACGTAGTTATGCATGAATTCCCGAAAACCTAATTATGAATATCTTGAATCTGACGAATCATCACCAACAATAAAATCATTCGACGAAAACAGAAGACAAGTCATAATACCAACTCTAACATATTAATAAAAATAACATCCTAAAAATAACACAACTAAACTATCGTAAAAATAATCCCATCCCACTATGACACGCGCTCTTTACCGCTCCGGCCCGCCATCTGGCCTCGGTTCCTGCACGGCTCCCTGATTCATACCTGGAACTCAAAAATATTCCCCGAAGGGTCAGCGTCTAATCTACCAAGCTAGATAGAATACGGAAATTGTAGAACGTTTCGAAAACATTTCTAAAGTCAGCATACAAATCCTCAATCGCAATCATATCTCTAAAGGCCAATACCTAAATTAGTTATAATCAGTCACACAGAACCACATATGCATTCACAATCACAATCTCATAACACAACAATTCCTCCTTTTCCACAATCCGACTACCAAGGCGTTCATCACCGCGCCGAGTGCAGAGGCAGGCCCTCCCACTCCACTTCACAATCTCCCTTCTAACCCCGGGCTAAGCCTCCACTGGAGCACTTGCCAAAAACACACAGATAATACTTTTCGTTTTGAAGGGGCACGGTTTCCCTGTCACACGGGTCAAAGTAGCCAACTCTTCCTCCACGCCAGCTACGATGGGCCGTGTCGGAAACGGTACCAACACAGAGAAGACGTTCCAAAAATATCCTTCCGATAAAATACGTTCAAAACCATTTTACGCACACAACAATTCAAGAAGTTCAAACAATTTAAAAGGTATTCGGGACTAGTTCCCAAAACCCGTCCTACAATATCGATACGCAATCTAACAAGGGAGAAAAGAACCGAGCAAGTCGAAAAACGACTTACCTCAAAAATAAAGATCCTTTGAAGAAGACGGAATGAAGAGCATGGGCAAAAACGACTTCCTAAAAGAAATATTAACATGACAAAAAAAAAGTTAGATTCAACCTTTACTTCCTCTAACAGTATACGACACAAATAACCCTTATCTTACGAACCAGACTTAAAACGGCGATCCAACTACAATTTTTTTTAAAGCTCTAACAGCCCCAAATTCAACTAACGATACTCATATATATAACCTGAAGATAATTCTTGATAAATATCCCACACTACTTAGTTAATACCTAATACTAACACATACTAATTGATGCTAACTTACATTTCACTAGCTTTAACGTACAATTATATACCTAAAATTATAAAGCTATAACAATATTTATCTTAGCATTTACATACTTAACACCGTACCATCTCTAACCTAAACGTACATACTACATACCCATACACACCAACAATCTATTTTAAATTTCCAAAACCACTAATTGCTCTCAGTTAACCAAAACCAAACAGATTGACACTACTAATCTAATTAGCTTTACCTAAACCAATATACTCCTACCCATAGGTACTACATACTACAGTACACAGTCGTTAATTAATCCATACACACACATGTATATATATTGCTCTCAAACCTCTTTATAAACCAACAACCCATCAAGGTTACCATCTAGCTTACCACCTAGTAAACCCTCACTCCCCTTAATGCACCAACCTCCTCAAAACCCAGATTCTAACGTCGCACTCTACCCCGATCTGAACCCGCAACTAGACTCAACAAGAAGGAAGATGGTTTACTAGCAAGGACTCTCACCGGAAGAAAAAGAAGAATGTCGACCACGAACGCGGAACACCTCGACGACGATGGAACAAAGACGTGAAATGACCTCGCCAGAAAGAATAGAGGGATCGGGCGTGACGACACACAACTTCGATGTCTCCACTAGTCGCACAACTGTATGGAGCGCCTTCTTCCTCGGCAACAACTTTACTCTTCAGGACGGCATGGCTCCGACACTAGAGAACCACAAGGCGAAGACGACAAAGCCAGATGACAATGGTACGTAGCTAGAATTCGTTGTACATAGGAGGTGAAGAGAGCGAAAGGAAGAAGAAGAAGAATGATGTGGCGGCGATGATATCGGTTTATTAATATGGTATTAGGTTGAGTTTGAAGATCAAATAGGTTCATTAAAGATAAAGCGGATTTCTACCCAAAAGATAAGTTCGGATAGACATTACGTATCTTTAATATTGTTTAAACAATCTCATGAGAGAACGTAAACTTAATCTTAATTAATAAAAGGAAAATGTAGATAATTTTTTTTTAATTTTTTTTTTAATTTTTTTTTATTCACGAGTACTTTAGATAGATATTAAACTACTTGTAAAACAAGAAATCTTGATTCTTGATCACTATAAACTGAACGAAACGAAACTAAGTATTACATGCTACCCTCCTTAAGGAAAGTTTCGTCCCGAAACTTTCATTGCTATACTTGAACACCTATAATAATTACCGAGGTTTCACAAAAGTACTTAGTAGAAATACCACTTTCTTCAAAGATGAACTCCATATATTTCTCATCACCCACCTTGTGTTGTAGACTTGGATCCTCATCTTGGAACTCCATAAGCTCTGGATGAGAGAAGGTGGAGAAACTGGAACATGGGATTTCAAGGTCTTAACATAGGGCACACCATGATAGCGGGAGACTTAATAGGTGCATCATGTTGATTTTCTCCCTCATAGTTGTCTAATTCATTAACAAAGAAGTCATCATGATCGGAAAAGTAATCTTCTTCCAAAACTACAAAACCCTCTAACAATTTACTCCACATGGGTGAAGATGTGTCAGGCTCCATAGGCTCTATAAGTATCTCTATGCCAGCACAGACTTCATTGGGCTCTGTGATGCTCTGCTCAGCGTGTCTTATATGTGTGAATTGATATTGGGCATAAAATTCATCCTCATAACCAACATGTATATTGATATCTGACTCATGATCGTTTGACTCCAATGTGATCCTGTTGTGGTCTTTAAGCTTCACTAAGATCTTGTCCTCATGTCTTCCTCTCCATTTGACTCCAAAACACCATCAAAAGACCTATAAAAGCACAACAAACTTGTGTAGACCTCCATACCATGAATAATACAAAAATCAACACAAAAAGACCAAAACCTAAGCTAGAAAAGGGGAAATCTAATCCTAAATGCTCATGCAAACTAAGTAAAACTAGATGACGTCAAAATACCCCATACTTGGACTTTGCTTGTCCCCAAGCAAAACTCAAAACTCAACCACAAGTGCAAGAGAGAAATAATTGCCTTAACTTGTTCAAACTCTCGAATCATGCTAATTGAAAGATCAAAGACAATTGCTATCATAGCATAATCATTATTATCAACAAGACAAGCCCTTCTTAGCCCCTAGACCTCACAAGGATATAAATGTGTTTCACTCACTCTCAATGTGTTTAAGGGTAAACAATAACACTCAAATCTTAACTTTGAAAAACATCTACCATATGCTTGCATCAGAGTCCTAAATCTCCACCACTTGGGACAATGCACATGACATAAATCAAGAGGACTTTTATTAGGTTGTAATGGGGCCAATGTAAGGGAAAAAGGTAGGAAATTATTTGGTCTTGTGGTGCTAAATTTGGGAAAAAGGAATTCTAACCAAATCAAACAACACACCAAGCTTAACTTTTCTTCACTTCCAACTTCACTCCATTAACAACTTGATTCATTAAAACTCTTTTTTTCTTTTTCATTGCTTTTCTATTTTTTTTCATTTTTTTCTTTTCTTACTAACCACTTGCTTTATTCTCCAACAATCACCTCTAACTTCCAAAAACATACAACTTCTTCAAGCTTGACTCACACTTAGCAAACTAATAAATATTCTAATTCGCGGATGGGTAGAAGGCTAATACTTAGGCTTGGGATGCTTTGTGGAGCTTCATAAATAGGTCATAAAAAGGCTATAACATGGCTTGAAACATGTGAAATTGTATGTAAAGGTAGTCAAGGGATTATGGCTAACAAAACAAATGCCTCAATCATTTCTATGTCATGCACAAAAGTCATATATGTGGCCTTGAAAAAGGTTATAACGCAAGTTCTAGAGATTATGTAAACAAAGCAAGAATCACACACAAAGAAAATAAATGGACACATAAATGAAGTCCATTAGGCTAAAAAAAATCTCACAAGGCTTTTTGTTTAGGGACCTATTCAAGCTAATATTATCAATAACTCCATGCTAGGCAATTCATCAAAGAAGTATCGATGCAATCTAAGAGATATTAGAAAACTTAGCATCATAGATAATCATTCAATCATTGTAGTCAATTTTTCAAGTAAGGATACTCATCAACTCATCATAAAACTCTTTTATTTTCATTTTTTTTATGAATCAAACTAAACAAAACATCAAAAACCAAATAACAAAAATGCAAGAAAATAAACATGCAATGCAAAACTAACTAAAGTGAATACGCCCCACCCCATACTTAAACACTATATTGTCCCCAATATAGAAATTACAGAAAAGGAAGAACGAAACTCACCCAACAGCTCCTAGCTAGATGGTGGGAAGAGCCTACTGAGGAAGTGGTGGGGGCGGAGGGAAAGGAGATGTAGGATCATAGAATCCGCCCATGGTATGATAGTACATGTTGTACTGCATCCGGAAGATGTTCTGCTGTTGACGTGCATATTCTTGCCTCAGCCTTTCTTGCTCATCATTGTAATTTGCTTGCTCAACCATGTGCCTCTCATAAGCCTGCCAATGCGTTTCCATGTTGTTTCGAATACCAACAACAAAAAGTTGCAGTTGATCCATTTTCTTTCCAAAGCATCAAATCGGTCATCATAAGAATGTAGATCATCCTCAGTAGAAGTCTCATGGGCACCAGAAGAATCACCGTGCTCAAAGTGACCGACAAGAGGAGTAGCCCCAAGCGGAGCTTCAAGCATCAAAACTTCATCATGTGTCTCCATAGCATCAACATCAGAATCCTCACCTACATCATCATTACCATCATTACCTTCGGGATCATGAACCCGAGGAGGAAGATCGGAACCAACCCGATCTTTGTACCAATTTGAAGGGGAAGAGGTACTGAGAAGTCGGCTAGAAAACTGCTTATGGGAATGTATAGGCCGAACATAATTGAGGTAAGCATCATTTTCAAACTTAATTATCTAGACATTGATAAGGTGAGCAAATTTCAAGAAAGAGGGAGCCAGGTTGGAATATTTCTCCAAATCAACTTGATAGTGAAGGGCCAAACGAGTAATCAAACCTCCAATCAGAATTTCACCCTTAGGCTTCCTAACAAGATCTTGCAACTTCTGAACAAACTCTATCCAATATGAAATTTAGTGCCATGTATCATGGCCCATAATAGTTGGAGCTCACCAATCCGCATCTTAGAACACTCGGACCGACCATAGATAGTGTTTCCAAGGATGCGCTAGACAATCTTGAAGCAAGGATGAATCATATCAAGATAAGCACATTCTTTTCCGGAAAGTGAGAACGACTGGTGATCTCATACCAAAACTTTTGCAAAGCATCCTCCTTCACATCGAGCTTTCTCAAACGAACAGGAAAACCTAAGATTTTGTTAAACCCATCAAGAGGCAATGTATGCTCCACATTGCCCAACTGAAAAATTTGACTTCACCTCTAAGATTGGAAGTAAGCGGAGTAAATGGCAACACATTAATGTTAACCTCAAGAGTAGCTAATAACTCAGACGTGAGTGCTGGATAAGAATCAAGGGGCAAGGGAAGAAGGCTCTCAACACCAATCCGGCGAAAAGGTGAGTGATTTCATCATGTACCCTAAGTTGAACCATGGAAGCTTGATCATAGAAACGTGTCCCAATATGCTTCCTATGCATATGCTTGCTAAACAAAACCTTTTTCGGTTTACTTAGATGGACATCATCCTTTGGAAAACTCAAAGAACTTGAAGGGCCCTTGCGCTTCTTGAATAATCTTGACATTGTACCTAGAGAAGACTTCAACAAAAATTGACAACAAAGGAGCACTACCCACAAATAATAGCACACAAACAAGGAAGGGTGGGAGTTGTTAGATTCAAATATTAGTAAAAATCAATCCAACAAAACACCAATTTAAGATTTCACCACACTAGAATTGTTGAAAGAAAGCTTAAGCAATTTCAATCAATGTGAATATCAAACAACAATTTCAAGCACAATTTATCCAAATCAAACACATAAACATGCTCCAAGGTACCCCATACTTCAATTTTTGCAAGAGAATGGACTTGAAAAACCAATTCAAGCACAAATTTTGTCACAACAACTCACAAATCATACAAATTCGAACATAATAGGCATAAACTCGAGCCCTCATCAAATTCGTCAATCTCAAACCCTAGATCTAGAAAATCCCCAAATTAATTTCTAGCATACAAAACCTAGGTTTTAAATGCAATAAATCAAAGGAATATCATGATTGTTGATGCGACCCTAGGGTCACAAGGGACGGATCTAGGCTCGAAACGCCCGGATCATCTCCGACAATAGTGACAGGATAAATACGAGAGCACAAAGTGGACTCGTGGGCCTCTAATGCTCATCAGAACGAGGGTTGGACGAGGTAGAATCAAGGGCGAGGGAAAAGGGATAGAAAGGGGTGACGCCCGAGCCAAAGGGAGGAGATTCTCGACTCAAGCTCTGGCTATTCAAATTAGACATAAGGATTACAATGGGGCGTGGCTCCTTTATATAGAGGAGAGGCGCCTAGGGCTTGTATGTAAACAAGGCCCAACGACTCCTGGCCCAATAAGACAACATACTAATAATAGAAACTATCTAGAAAGGGAAATAATAAGGCTAGCCCATACTATAAGAATGGGACATACGCCTAAAAGGGCAAATGACGAAAATATAAATGACGAAAAATATAAATAATAACATAAATGAGACTAAGTCCTAATCCAAGGGGGTCTCCAAGGTCTAGGCCATCTCGGGTCCGTCGGAGCTGGGTCCGAGCTAGGGCAGAGTCGCATCATTCTCCCCCACTTAGCTTCGAAGCGTCCTCGCTTCGATGTGGGTCGGACAAGGGAAGAAGGCGACGATCTCAGTAAAGCCTTGCCATCGACATGGGTAGTCTCGAATAAGTATGGTGTCGACACAGGGGAAGGCTCGAGCATGGGCTCGGGATCAGCGACGGACTCTATGGAGGGCGCCGGTGTAGGTAAAGGCTCGTCAAGCTGGGGCGGGTCCTCGACCTTAGGTCTCGGCGCTAGAAGGAACGGATCCTCGGTAAGGACATGTGTTGGCACGATGAGTAAAGCCTCGGTATCGACGAGTGAGTCCTCGGTACCGAAGTGCATGGCCTCGGTACCGACCGCGCTGGGCATGGGTGTCGACGGCGTTGTGCTAGACTCGTTCGTCGGTACGTAGGGTGCCGGACACGGTTGAGACTCTCGGTTGGCCTCGACGAGAATGAGCTCTAGCTCCGCGATCCTTTTCTCCGCGAGTATGGCGTAGTGCGTGCGTCGTTGGTGCTCGGAGAGTGTCGGAGGTGTGGCGCGAGAGTCCAAGTGGTGGACTCGAGCGCGGACCGAGGGAGACCTTGGGGCCTATGGGGTGCGGTCTCGGGGACGCGGGCGCCGAGGTGGCGGACACCAATCCCGCTCAACGTAACGGGGAGGCAGGCGCCGAGGAGGCGGACTCCAATCCCGTTCAACGTACGGGTGACGTCGGGGTTTTGGAATTTCGCCGTAATAGCGGGCCCGATTCTTTGGGAGTCGATATGGTGGGATCCAAACTGGGTCGTCCCTCGGAAGCGGCCTATATGGACGAGTGTTGACTCGTCGATGTGACCGATCTCAAGAATCCGAATCGTCCCATATTGTCGAGCAAGTCTGATGTGATCAAGCCCACCTGAACCCACCTTCCCGGCCTGCCTCGAGTCGGCGTTCTGACCAGTGGGCCAGCCTCCAGCCTGCCTCCCGTCGGCGATCTGACTGGTGGCGCTCAATCACAACCCATGGGCTGCAGCCCATGCACCCCAACCTGCAGGAGGTGGTACACCTTTTATCCTGCAGGATGTTGGAGGGGGGATTTGATCCCCTGACCTCCCTTTATCAAGGTGGGATTACCACACTTGATAACCAACTCCACTGCACTTTTATGATTTAATCAAGCCCACCTGAACCCACCTTCCCGGCCTGCCTCGAGTCGGCGTTCTGACCAGTGGGCCAGCCTCCAGCCTGCCTCCCGTCGGCGATCTGACTGGTGGCGCTCAATCACAAGCCATGGGCTGCAGCCCATGCACCCCAACCTGCAGGAGGTGGTACACCTTTTATCCTGCAGGATGTTGGAGGGGGGATTTGATCCCCTGACCTCCCTTTATCAAGGTGGGATTACCACACTTGATAACCAACTCTACTGCAGTGGAGTTGGTTATCAAGTGTGGTAATCCCACCTTGATAAAGGGAGGTCAGGGGATCAAATCCCCCCTCCAACATCCTGCAGGATAAAAGGTGTACCACCTCCTGCAGGTTGGGGTGCATGGGCTGCAGCCCATGGCTTGTGATTGAGCGCCACCAGTCAGATCGCCGACGGGAGGCAGGCTGGAGGCTGGCCCACTGGTCAGAACGCCGACTCGAGGCAGGCCGGGAAGGTGGGTTCAGGTGGGCTTGATCACATCAAAGTCCAAGATATGGGTTGGGCTCTCGATTGTTTTTTTACAATATTACGAGATCTTCCACAAACCGAAAGATCCCGTTAAAAATGGAAAAAATAACAAACTAACCTAGAAAGAAAGATAACAAGATCTTTTATAGGATATGATCTTTTACAAAAAAGGCATAAAATCAAAGTAAATAAAATTAAAATAAAATAAACAAGATATGCTCCAAAACTAACCCAGTCAATCTTGGAAAAGATTCCCCAAAATCTAGGGTTTCCGAAAAGGGGTGGATTGGCACGGAGGACGCGCGGGGCTGGATCCTTCAGCGCGGTGTGGCGCGCTGCTGGTGCGCCGCTGCAGGGCTGGACTGTGCCAGGATCCGAGTCCTGGCACGCTGGTAGCGAAGTCCCGACACGCTGGAGCGTCCCGGCGCGCTGACTGGTTGGTATTTCGGCCTTTTGGAGGGGCAGCGACGTCCGTTTTGGGCGAATTTTATATGTTTGTACTCGTATGAAAAAGACCTACAATATTCTGGAACAAAAATGCAGAAAAAAAAGAATTTTTTTTTCGAAATCTGGACAGAAGTCGACCGTGTTTTTTTTTTTGTAAAGATGGAGAAGGAACCGTTCGAACCGCCTAAGCTCTGATACCAATTGATGCGACCCTAGGGTCACAAGGGGCAGATCTAGGCTCGAAACGCCCCGATTTTCTCCGACAATAGTAACGGGATAAATACGAGAACTAGGGTTGGACGAGGGTTGGACGAGGTAGAATCAAGGGCGAGGGAAAAGGGATAGAAAAGGGTGACGCTCGGGCCAAAGGGAGGAGGTTCTCAACTCAAGCTCTGGCTATTCAAATTGAACGTAAGGATTACAATGGGGCGTGACTCTTTTATATAGAGGAGAACCACGAAACCCTAGTCTAGCAAGGGAGAGGCGCCTAGGGCTTGTATGTAAACAAGGCCCAACGACTCCTGGCCCAATAAGACAACATACTAATAATAAAAACTTTCTAGAAAGGAAAATAACAAGGCTAGCTCATAGTATAAGAATGGGATATATGCCTAAAAGGGAAATGATGAAAATATAAATGACATAAATATAAATAATAACATAAATGAGACTAAGTCCTAATCCAAGGGGGTCTCCAAGGTCTAGGCCGTCTCGGGTCTGCGGAGTTGGGTCCGAGCTAGGGCAGAGTCGCATCAATTGTGGACAGAATTTAGACAAAGAAGGGAAAATAGGCTAGAAAACTTATCGAAAATTAGTAGTTTTGAGGCTGCTGATGTTGCGCACAAAGGGGTCGTGAAAGCTGTTGGAGCTCTCGCCTTGCAACATCGACGGTGGCTCACGCTGCAGACGACGGCGGTAGATGGTTACGCGAGGGCTCGATGGTGGTCGCCAGCGTCGTGCGGTGGTGGTGCTCGTGTGGGTGCGAGAGAAGGTTGGCGTGAAGGACTGGGAAAGAGAGGGATAAGAGGGGTAGGGGTCGTGAGGCTGGGAAGATCGTGAAGGCTGAAGGACTGGGAAAGAGAGGGTGGGGTATTATCTTTTATATATATATATATATATATATATAGATTGAGGTTCAATAGAGAACAATTAAATATGAGAGAACAAGAGAGCAATTGTAGGCCTTTGGATGATATTCCATTGGATGGCTCAGATTACATATCTAAAATTGACCCAATTTTAAATTTCAACCCAATCCCTTAATTATAGCAAGTATTTATTAATTTTTGGATTTATAGCAAAAATCACAATCCCTTAATTATAGCAAGTATTTATTTATCAATTTTAAATTTCAACATCTGATGTGTATAAATTCTCTTCATTCAAATAACTGAATTCATCTCCCTCGAACTCTGAAATTTTAATTCAAAATATGTCATGTATAATCAGGAATACCGATTGTATATAAGGGAACAATACATGTATATAGACATAAATACGGTGTATACAGAGAACATTTATACATGTTTACGTAATACATATATCATATGCATTAATAAAGATGTTTTATACAGATTTAGGACATGTATATACACATCAACGTATATGGATCACATGTGTATGTAACATAGAGGTCATGGGCATAGAAGTGTATATAAATTCTAATAATTGTACACATATTAAAACGGTGTATATGCTCAACATTTGTACAGTTTTTTTTATTCGACGTAGAATTAATATATACATTCATTAGGTTGTTATATACAATATTTCAGTATATATATACAGAGGATCTGTCGGATTAGGTTTTCACGTTAAACACAATTTTTGATTTTTCCAAAATTTTAATTATGGTAGTTAGAAGGAGTAAATCATGGGGAGAAGATCTCTCCTATTTTTGATTTTTTTTGCTATTTTCCTATTTTTTGATATTGTAGATACTAATTTCACCATCCATTCCAATCTCATCCAATGGATGAGATTTGTTATCTTGTTCTCTATAGGATCTTGTTCTCTATAGAACCTAACTATATATATATCAGCGCAAGGGTCATGACCCATGACGAGTGTCACGAGTCATGACAGGTGATTTGGGCGGTGATAGCTCGAGTTGTCTTGCTCCGTCACGACCCGTGATGGTTATCAAGGCTCGTGACACCCCAACTGAGGCGTGTGCAAGTTCCAATGTCGTGATCACGACCCGTGATGTACTTCACGGGTCGTGACATTCCAATTGAGGGTTCTCCTGACGCGACTTATTCATTCTTTTTTTAAAACTAAAGAGCAAAACAAAGGCTCGGGTTGCCTCTCGAGAAGCGCTTCTTTAAGGTCATTAGCTTGACCGTTTTTCTTTCCTTAAGCATGTGGAATGAACAAGTCGAAGGACATCGACTTCTCAAGTTGCTCGGGTGATTGATAGATCTCTAAGGGCTGCCCATTCACCTTGAATTCACCACTATCCTTGCTCCAAATATCAATTGCTCCAAACGAATGCACTTTCCTAACAATAAAAGGTTTGCTCCATCTTGATTTCAGTTTTCTGAGAAAAAGCTTCAAACGAGAATTGTAGAGCAAAACTTGGTCACCCTCCTTGAACTCCTTAGGATGAATCTTCTTATCATGCCACCTCTTAGTTCTTTCCTTGTAAATCTGGGCATTCTCATAAGCTTCAAGCCTCAACTCCTCAAGTTGTAAATCTGGGCATTCTCATAAGCTTCAAGCCTCAACTCCTCAAGCTCTTGGAGTTGCAATTTCCTCTATTCACCGGTTGCTTCTAATTGAAAGTTAAGCGTCTTAATTGCCCAAAACGCCTTGTGCTCAAGCTCAACCGGTAAATGACAAGACTTCCCATAAACAAGCTGGTATGGAGTAGTACCAAGGGGAGTCTTGTATGCAGTTTTGTAAGCCCATAAGGCATCATCAAGCTTCATTACCCAATCCTTCCTTGATGAAGACACAATTTTCTCCAAGATGCACTTAATTTTCCAGTTAGAGACCTCAACCTGACCACTAGTGATGTGAACCCCGCTAAGGATTCACGTGTGGATCTTGATCTTGGACTCGTAAATGGTCTTCTCACGATCGAACGGATAGATTGGAGACGTAAACGTCTAGACTTGGTAGGGATTGAAGTGAAAGGATTGAGAAGGGGGCTTCTATTGACGGAAGCCAAGAGAATATGAGATGAGAAGAGAAATTGGTTGACGCCTTAGAGAAATCGTTCTGGAGCAATCTCGACAGAGTAACAGTATTATTCACTCAAGCGTCAAAACAGAGGAGGGGGCATGCCTCTTTTATAGAGAAGATGGCACGCAAACCCTAGGAAACCCTAGAGGCATGGGAGACGTACACACACTGCCCAAAAGCAGGCCCAAGCCCAAAACTTTGAACAGAAATAGAAATTACATAACAAGAAATGTTTCAGAATGGAAATAATGCTAAACTAAGTAAGAAACATAAATGGTCACGGTGGCCTAGTCGCGATTGTCGCGACAAGGCCGAGACAAGGCACCGGCGTTCCAAGACATTTCGCGACACGACGTCGGGCGCGACAAGGCGAGGCGGCGTCGGGCTGGGGCGCACCCGAACCTCAATTTCCCGCGCCGGGGTGGCCCGGCGTGGCACGGTGCTCGGCATCGAAGATGATGTTCTCGGTTCCGCGGTGCTCGACGTCGGCCCGGAGTAGCGGCGCGCCAGTGAATGCACCGTGGCTCGAGTAAATGCGCCGGTGAAGGAGACGCAATGATAGAGGGGCACGCCGGTGAATGCGCCGTGCTTCGCTTAAGCGCGCGCGACGAGGGACGTCGTGGCTCAAGCTATGGCACGGGTCCTGGCTCGAGTAATGGGTCCGTCGGAGCGCACAGACAAGTCTTCCTCTTCTTGGCTAGCGGTCAATGTGGGGCTCACATCACCCTCCCCCCCTTGGGTGGGAAATGTCCCCATTTCCTCGTCATGATACTCGGGATCTACATAGGGTGAGAGATCTGAGACATTGAAGAGGGCAGACACATTGTATTTACCCGGGAGGTTGAGAACGTAAGAATTGTTGTTGATGCGCCGCAGAACCTTGAAGGGACCGTTGCCAGGAGGATGCATCTTCGTCTTCCGAGGATCGGGAAAACTCTCCTACCTAAGATGGAGCCAAACCATGTCGCCCGACTCAAAAATCAATTGACGACGCCCTTTGTTGCGTTGGGCGGCGTATTGATCCGAGCGCTTCAAAATATGCGCCTTGGTACGCTCATGAAGGCGGTGGATGTGGTCGGCACGGTTGGCCGCGTCGACGTGCTCGCCGGTCTTGAAAGGCAGTGGTACCAAATCCATGGGCGTGCACGGATTACGCCCGTAGACCACCTCGAAAGGCGTCATCTTCGTCGCAGAGTGGAAGGACCTGTTTTCAGCAAACTCAACATGACAAAGTAAGTCCTCCCACCGACGTGGGTTTGCCTTGAGCATCGTCCGAAGAAGAGTGCCCAAGGTCCGATTGGTCACCTTGTTTTGGTCAATTTCCGACCAACGACAATCACGAGTGAGATATTCAGAATTATGAGGACGAACTAGCCGATAAACACAAGATCGAACAAGGGCAATCGATTGTATTCAAGGTTTTACAAGTACAATTAGTTGGGTCGATTACAATTGGTTCCTGTCCCCTTACATTTCTTGCATCCCTTGTATTTAAACCCCGCAACCGGCGTTAACCTCCGTCTTCCTGCTTCCGTGATCATGGCTCTCGTCCACCACGTTCCAAGGTCCATTGTCCGAGCGGTTATCGTCGAGCTTCAACCGACGATCTTCGTCGCTTGGGAGAATTTTGAGTTGTCTGGGCCTTATAGTTGAACTCCGTGCTAGTGGGCCGAGTTACAAATTGGGCTGATAATTTCTGGGTCCAACAATAGCCCCAAATGATTAGGTGGATTTTTGAATTCACCAGATCTTTTCGTCTGTTGGCATCCGAGATCCTTGCCACCGCAGATCCTCCACGTGTAGGGTCTGGAATCTTCTACGCCCTTTCGAGTTGCAGGTGAAAAGACGTCGAACCGCTATATTTACTACGCTCTTCTGGGGTAATTCGTCATTCACTGCTCCGAGTTGATCTCTCCCGAGGTACGAACTTATCGCCCTTTCTTCTTCCTTCTTCGTTTCCCTAGTTTCCTCTTAATCCTCCAATGGCGAGAAATAGAGCAGTCTCCAGACATGGTTTCCTGCCTTCGGGTATTCTCCAAGAGTGCGATAGGGTTCCGAATATGATGAGCTTGGAAGATATGAACTAGACTATCTTAGGGGGGGCTTCCGGGGGGCGTAGTTGCTCTGTGTCCCGATGCCGAGTGCTCAAAATGTGTTCGTCCCGGCTGGGTTTGCTTTTTTGAATTTCCCTTCACCATATCCTGCTGTTTCCCTTTCCCTCCAATAGTTCAGGAATTCCTGGCCCAATTTAAGCTTTCCCCTGCACAACTACTTCCCTCTGCCTGGAAAATCGTCTTCTGGGTGAGTCAGATGGTGGAGGTCGCAGGTGTGGATTTTATGGTCTCGGACCTGCTTCAGGCCTACCGTATTACCACAGTCAAGAAGGGACGTTTTATTTTACAGTCCCGGACTGCTCGCCAACCTCTTGTCTTCAATACCAAGGTTAATGGGAAGGGTTGGGCGAACCGTTTTTTCTTTGTTGAGATTGCATCCTTGACCCCTGAAAGTCATCTGTTTTTGCATGACAAATGGAACTCTGCTAGTAAGGATTTATGTTCTTCTCTTGTGTCGATCTGTGAAGCCATTTAACGTCTAATTATCCTTTCTCCCTCTGTTTTGCAGGTATCCTAGATAACGTCGAGCCGCCAAGCAGCACGGAGAGGGTACTGTCGAAGCTTTTCAAGCTCACTTCTGTGCAAAGGACGTTCGGAGCGTCTTTTACCGAGCCATCGGACGGATCTTCGGAGAGCGAAGGCAGTGCGACTCCATCAGACTCGGAAGGGAACAACAAAAAGGTCTGCCTCCCTGTTGTCAGGATGTCTGTGGTGCCAACTTCAACCAACGATTCTGGTCCTTCTGTGGGTAAGTATTTCCTCGATGGTTTTGTGAGGCAACCTTTATGTCTCCTGACTTGTTCGCCTTTCCTTTCTTCATAAACTCGGGCGCGCAAATCGGGTTCCTCCTTTTCTGCTTCAGACTTGATCCTTTGGAAGACTCGCTCCAGTGATTCGAAGCCTCCGGCTGCTCTTGCAGTCAAGAGAGAGTTGTCGGATGCTCCCAGATCTTTCGCAAGCGCCCAACCCCGAGCGATGACTAGCTACTCTCTAGAACTTCTGGATGACGCGTCTTCCGATTGGCAATCTCTCCAGTGGTATCGGGACCCTAACTTTAAAAAGTACCCGGTCCCTGTTTCTGCTCATGCCATGGCGACCAAGCTAGGCTCGGGAGCCTGGAAGGTAACGAGCCTTTTATTTTGTTTATCTGATGGCTGTGGCTAGCGGCCTATTTAAGGTTGTGTTCTAACTTCCTCTCTCGTCGTATGCAGCTCTTTCAAGAAGTCGGCCTATTCATCGATGAGATGGACAAGGAACTCGCTGAGCAGGAACGACGGAAGCAGGAGGTCGCAAAATACAACGACGACATTGCCAAGGCTCGAGAACTGTCCACTGCTAGGGCCAAAGCTTTGGCCGCTCAGGAGGAGGCTGCGAAGGCACGGGTTGCAGAGCTGGAGCGAGTGATTGCTGCTTAGGAAGCCAAGGTGAAGGAAATCGAGGCGAAGGCTGCTGTTGTGCCTTCAATGGGAAAGGCGGATGCGGAGGATATTGGGGCCTTTTTCAGCATGTTGGCGCAACTCGAGACTATCAGGGAAGCTCTCGGTTGGGGATGCGGACAAGTTCAACGAGCAGTTCCTGAACTCCTTTCCCGGCGGTGTGCCTTCGGGTCACATAGCGTCCCTGTTGGGTTTTCCGCTAACTCCAACGGAGCAGGCGAACTTGGAGGATGGTGAGCAGATGGAGGAGACGGGTGCTTTAGTAAACCCTGCGTAATTTCTCTTTGGGTGTAAAGGAATCTGGCAGCTTGGGCCGTTTGTAAAAAAATTCTTATTCTTTTTATTTTTGAAGGACGGTTTGTAGAAGACAAGTAGTACCTCACGGGCGTGCCGTTTATCGGGCGTCTTGTGAGGGTTCTTGGGTGGTGGTGAGGCCACAGATACAATGTTCCACTTTTTGCCCCCCGTCAAGGGGCGGGGGTGTTATCTGCTTTTATGTTCTTGCTTATTTTGTGCTTGGATGTTTTTCTCTTGTTTGTGTTTTTGCTGGCGTTTCTCCAGGTGTTCCTCTACTGCGTGCCGACAGGTGTCCGAGCAGCCCCTGCAGAAGGCTGATCGTCAAAGAGGTGCATCGCTATGGCTAAATGGGTGAGGCAAATTTCTGACCAGCATTATGGGTGACTCGGGGGTTACCCCGGAGCCCTTGATGGTTAAGAAGATTACCTACCTGGGAGGCGCGTGAAGGACGTTGTCCGTCATTTCCCGCAGACCTTGACACTGACCGTCGAGAATTGGCGTTCGCTGGTAGAGCTGGCGACTTGCGGGGTGGATCCACGGTGCCAACAGGCGACCTTCAAGGAAGCGGCCTTCTGGAGTTATCCAAAGTTGGCCATTCTGCCGGATGGCGGGCGTCTAGGAGATTATTTCTTGTTCCATAGAACAACTTTTGTAAGAAACTCTTTTGGAATACAAGTGATATTTTTAATATATGTGTAACTCTGGAGCCTTCGTACCATTTTGCACGATTTTATTTCGATTTTCTCTTTTCGTTGTTCGGTGTGCGAAAGTTTTTCTCTTCTGGCGATGCTTGCCAAGAATAACTTCTCCGGAGTGCCTTTTTCTTTTTATTATATTTGATTTTATGGAGAGAGTGTGGCACAAACATTCCGAATTAATATGATTATGTGAACGAGTTTTGCAAAAGAATTCATACCGTGGATCATGCCTTACTCTGGTTTATTCGGCCGTTTCTGGCGGCTTGTGTTCTTTCTAGAAATGGTATCTCCGTAGGTGCGTAGCGTTCCAACTATGCGGGACGGATTTTCCGTCTCTAGCCGGTAAGCTCCCTGCCCTGTGATGCGACTATTTTGTAGGGACCTTCCCATGCGAAGGCAAGTTTTCCGGCGGTCAGCGGTGTTCTGGAACACCTTTCTGAGGACCCACTCGCCAATAGCAAAGGCTCTGATCCGCACGTTTTTGTTGTAGCTACGTGCCACCTGCTGCTGGTGCCTAGCTAGGCGCAATCGTTCTCTTTCTCTTATCTCCTCTAGAGTGTCAAGGTCGGCTGATAACTCGGTGGCATTTTGATCCGGCGTTTGTAAACTGTACCGTACAGTCGACACGGTGACCTCAGCAGGTATCACCGTCTCGCACCCATACACCAAGGAGAACGATGATTGTCCAGTGGCATCCTTTGGGGTAGTTCTGTCGGCCCACATGACGTAGGGCAGCTCGTCGGCCCAACGCCCCTTGGCTTTGACAAGGCGCTTCTTTAGATTTTTTATTATGACCTGGTTGCTGGATTCTGCCTGTCCGTTGGCTTGCGGATAGCGAGGAGTAGAAGTCACTAGGTCTATGTTCCACTGTCGGCAGTAATCTCTGGTTTTCTTGCCAACGAACTGTGACTCGTTATCACAGATGATCTTCACTGGTATCCCGAAGCGGCAAATAATATGCTTCTTAATGAACGCCACTACGTGGGATTCCTTGATATCTTTGTATGCTTCCGCTTCGATCCGCTTGGAGAAATAATCAGAGACCGCTAGGAAGAACACTTGTTGGCCGGAAGACGGCGAAAATTTCCCCACGTTGACAACTTTGGCATACTCCGGGGAGGATGGGATATCCATGGGCTCGGATAGATTCTGGCCGGCGGGCATACTCGGCTTCGTGAAGATTTCGGACAGCAGGCCTCTCGAATGAAGGTACGCCATCTCTTTCCTGAGGGAGAAACACTCGTCCATCTCGTGCCCGTAGTCCTCGTGGAAATCGCACCACTTCGTATTATCTCTCTTGGGGTTTGGATTTTCTGCCTTTCTAGGCCATCTGATACGATCCCCGAATTTCTCCAGGCCTTTCACAATCTCCGCGTTCCCCAGGCCCAGGTTGTATTCATGGACTTTCGGCCGGTTGGTGGCATCGTTCTTTCCGCTTGACTGCCTGATGCCTGCGGTATGGACTCCTGGCGCTTTGGGTCGATTCTTCAAGTATGGATGACTTCGGCGTTCTCTTCGCTGGTCAAAAGAGACTTTCCTCTCGACCCAATCAAAGACTGATGCGGCCCGTATGGGGATTTCGTCTTCCTCGAGCCGGATGTGCGCTAGAGGGTTCACCTGGCGATTGGAGCCGTGAATGGAGATTCGTCGTAGCCGTCCAGGGCTTCCTTCTCTAGGGGAGGGGGCACCCCGAGTATTTGTGCGATATTGTCCTCCAGTCCCTTGCGCCGATCATGCATGTATTTATTGAAAAGTACCTCTAGGAAGGGTTCTGTGGGGGGGGTACCTATCTTTCGAATCCTTCTCCATACACTGGGTGAGAGACTCCCGTGCCCGCGGTCCTATTCCCGAACGTCGGGGCATTGGGCATTCCTGGGAGGGCGGCCGCTGGGGTAGTCATGTTCACCGTCGAGGATGGTCCCCCGACCTGAGAATTGAAGGCTTCCCCTAGGTTGAGGCGGACAGTGGCCTCCCTGACGATTCTAGCTTGGCGGGATCCGCTGTGCGATGCCGAGGCTGCCTACAACTGCTCGCAAAGGCTGGCATTCTCCGTAGTGAGTTGGGTGATATGATCCATGTGAGTCTGGCTACGGTCCTTCTGGCTGGTCATGCCCTGCTAGAGGGCAGCTATCTTGACTGCGAATTCGTCCAGGACGTTGCGCAAGTCCGGGACTTCCTCGGCGCCACTTCTGCGAGTGCCTTCCTCCGGGTGAACGCCCCAGCTCCCTCCGAATCCTCCCTCAACAAGGAGGGGTGGCGGTGAATTCGTCATCTTCCTGGGCGAGAACGCTCCTGCTTTGATCAAGAAAGCAGGTGAAATCGACTAGGACCCCACGGTAGGCGCCAAATTTTTTTGGTCAATTTCCGATCAATGACAATCACGAGTGAGATATTTAGGATTGTGAGGACGAACTAGCCGATAAACAAAAGATCGAACAAGGGCAATCGATTGTATTCAAGGTTTTGCAAGTACAATCAGTTGGGTCAATTACAATTGGTTCATGTCCCCTTACATTTCTTGCATCCCCTGTATTTAAACCCCGCAACCGGCATTAACCTCCGTCTTCCTGCTTTCGTGATCATGGCTCTCGTCCCCCACATTCCGAGGTCCATTATCCGAGCGGTTATTGTAGAGCTTCAACCGGCGATCTTCGTCGCTTGGTAGAATTTTGAGTTGTGTGGGCCTTACAGTTGAACTCCGTGCTAGTGGGCCGAGTTACAGATTGGGCTGATAATTTCTGGGCCCAACACACCTCAGTCTAACCATCGGTTTGGGGGTGATAAGCAGTAGAAATAGGAGTCGTGTTCCTAACTTCCCCCAAAGTGTTCTCCAAAAGTGGCTGCAAAATTTGGTATCCCTATCGCTAACAATAGTTATGGGAATACCATGCAATTTCACAACATGCCCGAAGAAAAAATTAGCGATTTCCACCGCTTTATTAGTCCCCTTACATGCTATGAAGTGGGCCATTTTGGACAACCGGTCCAGGACTACGAAAATGGAATCCTTTCCACGCCTCGACATTGGTAGGTCCGTGATAAAATCCATGGAAAGATCTTCCCACGGGGCATCGGGAATAGAGAGGGGCGTGTAAAGGACATTTGGTTTTGACCGAGACTTGGCAGTATGACACGGCACACAACTTTGACAATACTTGTTTACATCTCGAGCCAAGTGCTGCCAACGTTTTGACTATGCCAAAGTGGCCTCGACCATCATGAGCCTCTTGGAGCAACAAATGTCTCACCGATAAGGACGGAATTCAAATCTTCCCAACTCGGTAAAGATACCCATTGTCCAAGAAGAAAGACCCATGGACTTGTGAATGCTCAATGTTTTTAATGATTGAGGAAAAATACGAATCTAAGGCGTATAGTTCCTTGATCAAAGCGAACCCTAGCATCTTAGAATGTAGTTGGGTCAACAGAATGTACCTCTGAGAGAGCGTCGACGACAACGTTCTCTTTGCCTTTTTTATGCGCAATGATGTAGGGAAACGTCTCCATGTACTCAACCCAACGTGCGTGGCGCCTATTCAGAGTCGTTTTACTCTTGAGATTAGCCAAGGTCGCATGATCCGTATGAATTACGAACTTGCTTGGCCAGAGATAGTGTTGCCACATCTTTAGGACCCGAATAAGAGCGTAAAGCTCTTTATCATAGGTCGGATAATTCAAGGTAGCCCCTCCTAGCTTCTCGCTAAAGTAAGTGATTGGCCTTTGCTCTTGAAGGAGTACGCCGCCAATACCATAGTTAGAAGCGTCACACACGACCACGAAGCGCTTGGAAAAGTGTGGCAATTGCAGGACCGGGGTGCGGCACAAAGCATCTTTCAAGGCCTCGAAAGCGGCCTCGTGATGTGGCATCCACTTTATGGTGGTTGCCTTCTTGGTTAAAGAATGGAGTGGCCCGACGATAGAACTAAAGTCCTTGACAAATTGCCTATAAAAACCAGCTAGCCCCAAAAAAGATCTAAACATGGTTGGGTTCTTGGGGGTTGTCCACTCTCAGATGGCCCGAATTTTGTCAGAATCCACACATAGGCCATCCTTGGATACGACGAAACCAAGAAAATTCGTCGTATGCGAGCAAAAAACACATTTGTCCAAGTTTACATACAAACAATGTTCGCGGAGGCAAGCTAACACCTGCCTAAGGTGCCCCACGTGAGTGACTGTTAGTGAGGCCAAAGGGCATCATCAACCACTCATAAAGACCGTGTTTGGTCTTAAAAGTCGTCTTCCACTCGTCCCCCTCTTGCATTCGAATTTGATGGTAGCCGCTACTCAAGTCAATCTTTGAAAACAACACGACACCATGCAACTCGACGAGCATGTCATCCAAACATGGAATCGGGTGGCGGTACTTCATGGTGATTTGGTTGATGGCACAGAAGTCCACGCACATCCACCAAGACCCATCCTTCTTCGGCACCAAGATAACCGGAACTGCACACGGGCTAAGGGACTCGCGAACATAACCCTTGTCCAAAAGAGATTGGACTTGGTGTTGTAGCTCCTGAGTTTCCTTAGGCGACGCCTTATATGCAGCCCGGTTCGGCAATGAGGCACCGGGAATGAGATCTATGCGATGCTCGATCTCCGAAATAGGTGGTAGCCCGTCGGGGAGCTCGGCAGGCATAATATCCGAGTACTCCTGTAACAAAGAAGCAATGGAGGGGGGTAATACATGTGTCTTATCAACAGTAATATTAAACAAGGGACACAATAAGAAACAAGAAAAACTCCCCTCGATGTGCTTGATCACATCGCGCCGATGGCAAAGGAAAAGGCGGTCTTGCACCGTGCCGAGAAGTGGAGGCTCGACGTCTTCACTCGTCCGAGGCTTTCCATGGGCGCCATGTGGTTGGCCAACAGGTCCTTTCCAATGTGGAAGATCGGAGCCAGGCGCGCCGCTGGAAGTGGTTTGGATCGAGCCAATGTCGCTCGGTAACGCGATCGGCGCGCTGCGGCGCGCTGTCGGTGAAGCGCTCGGCGTCCGTGGCTTGGTTTTCGGTTTTGTTCGGCGGTTCTAGTGCAAATCCTCCTTCAATCCAGAATGTTGGGTTTGGGCACCAGAAGCGCCGCCAGAATTAGGTAAAGAAGGAGTAGAAAACGGTTCAGTACCCAAAGCGGAAGGATTAGGGTTAGGACCATACCTTGTATAAGCGGACGACTTTGGCCTCTTAAACTGCGTGTAGAGCTCCATGGCCGTGTGTATCAATCGTCCCAAATCCTTGATCGGCAAGAAAAACAAGCGATATCGGATCCATTGGTGGAGTCCCTCCATGAAGCGAGACTGCAACGCCCTCGAGGAAGCACTTATGCCGGCTTTGAAGAATAAATCTTCTAAATAGGCAAAGAACTCCTTCGGAGTCATGGATCCTTGACGTGCGTCTTGGATCAAAATCCGAACCTTCTCCTTGTAGTCGGGGGGTATAAATTTCCTCTTCATTATGAAAACAAGTTGATCCCACTCGGTAATGGGGGCTTTACACTTTCAGGCCCGATCTGCTTCGAATCGGTTCCACCACATTCGAGCGCCTCCCTTGAAATGAAGGGTCACCACCTTGATTTTCTCGTGCTCCTCGTAATGGCAATGTTTGAGCACGTGTTAGGTTACCTGCAACCATGAAATAAACTCATCAGGATTATAATTACCAAAACAATCTTCAAATTTTACCTTAACGTCACGGCGTGATACATGCGCCGGACGGTCATTATCGGCGCGTCGGTTGGCATGCGGAGGAGGTGTGTGACGGTGTCGGTTGCCTCGGCCATTGCCTTGGCTTGGACCGTCGCCATCGTCGCTTGGCTCGTCGTCTCCATCGCGACTAGGGCGTCGCTGGTTCCCACGGTCTCGGTCTTGGCGACGCCGATCCCCATCACGCAGAGGCCGATCGCGGTTGTCATGGCGTTCAAGCCGATCATACTCCTCAAGGTTCTCGGGCAATTTGGGTCTCAGAATCCAATCTCGATCCCGATCTATCCACTCCTTTAAATCATGGACCGGAGGGTGGTCAAATTCCTCCTCGGAATCCTCCTCCTACTCCGTTATAGAGTCCTCGGAATCCGAATGTGGAGTTGTTGGACTTTGGTGACCCCGATAATCATTGACATCGAAGTCATCTCGGTCTTTGCTCTTCTTTTTCTTAGGCGTCGGAGTGACCGCCTTTTTCTTCTTCTTGGCTTGTTGACGTCGCCACTCCTCGGAGTCATACTCCTCATCAGAATGAACGTCAACAACCTCCTCTAGATTTTGAGCCTGATTAGTCGGGCGACTTTCCTTCATGGACTCCAACCTTTGGATTCCATTCGGGTCAGATGCTTCAAGCATCGGACCCTTGCCTTTGTATTGCGCTGTAGCCCGCGGTACCGAGACGCCGTGTGGCGTTACGCTCAGATTAGCGGCCTGTGTGTGAATTGTCACGGCTGGTGGCGCCTGTTGCTGCTCGATGAATCTCGTGAGCATGCGTTCCATGTCCGTGAAGCATGCCTCTAGCGCTGCGAGGCCGTCGGCTGGCACGACGCCGGGAAGTGGCATGTCGTGCGTCCCGAGGAGACCCGGCTGGTTCGCCAACAGATGTTGTTGTTGGTTTGACAACCCTTGTTGGTGCGAGTTCTCGTCTCCTTCCATGCTACCGTCTCCTATCTCAACCATAGACATGAAAGAGTGAAAAGTTCCAAAAGCAAGCAAGCAAAAGAAGCGTCGAGATATTGTAATGCTCACCACGCAAGTACCCTTAGTTTGCACGAAAAGTACTTGTAAATGAATGGGAGGCTAAGGATTTCGACTTTGCACAAGAATGGAACACACAAGAGCAAGAACCCGCAAGACAAACAAGCATGCAAGTAATAAAAGAGAGAGAGAGGCGTCTGCTTGGCTAAGCCTTGGCACGTACGAGAGGGAGATAGAAAAGGAGATGATATCGGCCTAAGACGGAAGGTGAGATTGTGTGCTAACAAGAAAAAAAGGGATTCAAGATATGCAAATAATGAAGATATGCAAATCAAGGCAAGATATTATTGTATTAATAAAAGAGGGAAGGCCGAAAATAATGTGAGATACTTGCCTTATTTTGGCTTGTTTATCTGACAAGATCTTTCGAGATCTTTTAAGTATATGTTTTTTTAATAATTGGATAAAGATTGCCTTATTTTGGCTTTGCTTTTCCAAAAATATTTTTTTTATATACGACAACTAAAAAGATCTTGCGGATTTTATCCTTCAAGATTCTTACCCTCAATAACAACCACGAGATCAGGCCAAATCGGACCAAATCTCGCACAAATCAACAAGATGCACGACACAAACAATCAATCGATTCAATCAAGGAAAGATGAAAGCAAGCAATGTTTGAAAACTCAAAATAATGAACCGAAAACAAGTGCAAGTCGTAAGGACACGACTAATTTTTTTGTTTTTTTGAATTTTTTCGGAAATAAAAACGATGGATCAAGTGGATGTTGGTAGAGATGGATGAAGCTAATGACAAAATGGGTGAAAAAGAAAAACATTTCGTGCAAAAAACGAGTAAATGAGTGAGAAAGACTTACGCAATCCTTGGGTCTGATGCTAGTTGTTGTGAACCCCGCTAAGGATTCACGTGTGGATCTTGATCTTGGACTCGTAAATGGTCTTCTCACGATCGAATAGATAGATTGGAGACGTAAACGTCTAGACTTGGTAGGGATTGAAGTGAAAGGATTGAGAAGAGGGCTTCTTTTGACGGAAGCCATGAGAATATGGGATGAGAAAAGAAATTGGTGGACGCCTTAGAGAAATCGTTTTGGAGCAATCTCGACAGAGTAACATTATTATTCAATCAAGCGTCAAAACAGAGGAGGGGGCATGCCTCTTTTATAGAGAAGATGGCACGCAAACCCTAGAGGCATGGGCGGCACATGGCAGACGCAGACACACGACCCAAAAGCAGGCCCAAGCCCAAAAATCTAAACAGAAATAGAAATTACATAACAAGAAATGTTTCAGAATGGAAATAATGCTAAAAATAGTAAGAAACATAAATGGTCATGGTGGCCTAGTCGCGAGTGTCACGACAAGGCCGTGACAAGGCACCGGCGCGCCAAGACATGTCGCGTCACGGCATTGTGCGCGACAAGGCGAGGCGGCGGCGGGCTAGGGCGCACCCGAATCTCAAGTTCCCGCGCCGGGGTGGCCCGACGTGGCACGGTGCTCGGCACCGAAGATGAGGTTCTAGTTGCCGCGGTGCTCGACGTCGGCCTGGAGTAGCGGCACGCCTTAGATCAAGGAGACGCAACGAAAGAGGGGCGTGTCAGTGGATGCGATGTGGCTCGCGTAAGTGCACACGACGAGAGACGCCATGGCTCGAGCTATTGCACGGGTCCTGGCTCGAGTAATGGGTCCGTCGTAGCGCACGGAAAAGTCTTCCTCTTCTTGGCTAGCGGTCAATGTGGGGCTCACATCAACTTGTTTGAGGATGGTAGGGAGTAGCAATTCGGTGATTTACCCCATAATTCCTCAAAATTGCCTCAAAGCTCCTCTGAATAAAATGTGATCCTCCATCACTAATAAGAACACGAGGAACTCCAAATCTAGGGAAGATGGTGGACTTCATAAAATTGGCTACCACCCTAGAATCATTAGTGGGAGTGGCAATGGCTTCCACCCACTAAGAGACATAGTCTACTGCAACAAGAATGTATTTGTAAGGTCCAGAATTAGGAAATGGACCCATGAAGTCAATTCCCCATACATCAAAGAGTTCAACTTCCAAAATACCATTAAGTGGCATCTCATTCTTCCATGAAATATTCCCCGCTCGTTGGCACTCGTGATGTTCGTGTTTTTGGTCTAGTTTTAGGTGTTTTTATTAAGTTGTTTAGTTTAGTTTTAGTTGGTTTCGGAGTTAGTTTTGTGTGTTTTGGATAAGTTTGCATATTTTGTGAAAAGTATGGAAGCTACTTCGTTTTGTGTCTTTTTGTAGGTTTTTGAGCAGAGAGGAGCGCTTTTCGAGCTGAGTTGAAGTCTTGTGGTAGAAGATGGAAAGCATGGAAGATAAGGAAGAAGATTGCATGGGAAAATTAAGTTAGAGTCCAAGTTAAAACCGAAGAGAAGTTCAAGAAAAGCTAAAACAGTGGCTCGTTAAAGATCCTGTGAAGGTCGTTAACGAGGCTGGGAGATAGAATTTTTGAAGGGAATTAGCAATTTCTACCGACCCTGTGCGGGGTTGTTAACGAGGGTCCTGTGTCGGTAGAGGCGTAGCCGACTTTTGGTTGTTATATCTTTTATCTTGTTATCTTTTAAGTAGGGTAAGTTTTTATCTTTTAGCCTTTTTAATAGATAATTTCTTAGTATAAATACCCTTGTTCTAAGCCTAGACAAGTGGGGAGTCGTATTAGTTTTAGGAGGAGTCGAGAGAGAGAGTCGAACTGAAGTTCATCGAGAGAGAAAGAGTTTGGGTCGGTGATCTGATCTTGCTCGGTGTTCTCAGTGTTTTAGGATTCCATGAAGTTTGTAAGACAATATTTTCTTTTCAATTTCAAGTAAGTTTAAGTTTGTTTTCAATGTCTTCTTTAAGTAAAGTTGTTTGTTTATTTCAATGAATAGTGAGTAGTCTTCTTATCTAGAATCGGGGTTGAAACCCGGCATAGTCGTGCATGTTTGAATGAGTAAGTTGATGTTTTGATTGCCTTTTATTCTTTGAATTACTTGTTGTGTTTATGCTTAGACGATGGTCGAAGTAATTTGAATGTTGATATTGTTCGATAATGAAAGTTTCAAGCTTTGGATACAAAATAAGTAATAAAGTGAATTGATTTATGAAAATTGATTGATTTCCTTGTTAGTCAGCGAAAGTTGATGAATTTATCTTTAAAGGCATGATCTTTATCTTCATATGAGTTTTTATGCATAGCTATGTCGTGGTAAACCTTGACCGAAGATCTTTTATCCATTAATTTTGTTCATTTGCTTTCGAATCATTCGTTACCGAGGTTCTTTGGCTCGGTACGAAACCTGCGTCTGGGTCGTTAATTGTTTTGTGTTCGTAGTTTTCTAGGTTCGTTAACGACCTTGACAAGGTCTTTAACGAGGTTGGTCGTAGCTGTTTTTGCCTATTTTGCTTTGTTCTCTTATTTTGGTAGTTGATAGACAAACAACCGTGCTTCCCGTGGACGATCCTGACTCTGCTATCCTCAGCGGGGTCTTGACTACAAATTTTGTTTGTTTTAAGTAAATCCCTCTCAACAAATTGGCGCCGTTGTTATTGAGATGGTATTCTTGACAAAATAAATTATAAGTCAAGACCCCGCTGAGTACAGCGAAGTCAGGATCGTTCCACGGGAAGCACAGTTGTTTATCTATCAAACTATTTAGAAAAATAAAACAAAGCAAAACAACACAACACACCTACGACCAACCTCGTTAACGACTTTGTCAGGGTCGTTAACGAACCTGGGCAACACTACGAAAACAGACTAACGACCTAAACACAGGTTCGGTACCGAGGCAACGAACTTAGTAACGAATATAACCGAAGAAAATTCAAATAAGAACAAAAATCTAGGACTAGGGTTACCACAACATAGCCATGCATATAAACTCGTAAGAATATAAAGATCATGCCTTTAAATAGATAAATTCATCAACTTTCGTTGATTAGCAAGCAAATCAATCTACTCTTATAAATTAATTCACTCAATGACTTGTTTTGGATCCAAAGTTCGAAACTTTCGCAATCGAACAATATCAACCTTCAAGTCTATAAATTTCTCTTTCAATCAAGTTAAGAACTCAAATTACCTTGACTCTCATCAAGGCATAAACACAACAAGCAATCTAAAAATAGATAGAAGGCATTCAACACATCATCTCACTCATCAAACCATGCATACCTATGACGGGTTTAACCCCGACCCTAGATAGAAAAACTACTCACTACTCATAACTATAAAGCAAACAATTTTAACAAAAGAAAACATTAAAAACAAAACAAACTACTTCAAATTACCAAGAAAATATCGTCTTACAGATGATCGCTCTCGGATGCGAGGGTCAAGAGATACAATTTATAACCCGACCCCGTTGTAGTACGTGGTGGGTGTCGAACACTCGGGAAGTCTACTCGATCGATGTGCCTAGATACTAGGAAGCTAGAAAGGAGAGCATAAAACAAAGGAAAACAAAGAAAACAGTCGGGATCGACACTGAGGTCACGTCGGGCCCGAGGTTGGCGACAAGAGGAAGTCGGGACCGACACTGGGTAAGTCGGGCCCGAGGTAGCTGGGGATGTCGAACTCAAAGATTTTAAAAGTAGATCTTGGGCTTTTGGGTTCCTTCCCTAGTAGATTAAGGCTTTTCTACCCCAATTCAGGCAATGAGTGATGATCGGACTAGGATCGAGTGCTTTCGCCCTCGTTCCAACCACATCTACACCTCGATCCATGGGGAAATCCCCTTCGAAGCAAGGTATTGAGATTGACACATGTTCACTTTCGCTACTTTGCCAATCTCAAGCCTTGATTCCCAACTTTCGCAAGGAATTGTAGCTCTATGTAGAGTGGGTTCCTTAGATCAAACACTCAAGGCTATGGAATTGGGGTTTCTAGCCTAAACCTAGCTAGGGTTTTCCCCCATAACCCAAGATCAAGGAGATCTACTCCATGTGACAAGCAAAGAAAGCAATCAAATCAAAAGAGAAAGCAATCATCATAATCAATCTCAAAACAAAGCAAGGTTTCATTCAAATCCAAAGCAATCCACAAATTCAAATCAAGGGTTTTCAAATCCACAAGATCAAAGCAAATCAAAGCTAAACAATCAACAAAACCTATCAAGCCTTCCTCTCTCTTGGCCGATTCTCTCTCTATTCCTCCTCTTCTCCTTCCTCCTTGCTCTCCAAGTATCCTCTTGGCTCCCTTGGAACCCCCCTTTTTGTGTGTGTGTGAGGGAACCCTTTCTTAGAAGACAAGAGGGCCTTTTATAGATTAGATGAAGGGCAAAAGTGGAAGTCCACAAATTCGTGCCTTGGAGCCCAAGTAGTTCGGTGACCGAATCGGACCGACACGGAGGAACCTCGGGCCCGAGGTACTGTGCAACTCGGTTCGAGGTTGGAGACTTCAAAGTCGGGCCCGATGTGGTTGCAACTCGGTCCTGACCTCGTTCCACCTTCTTCTTAGTTGGCTTCTCTTGTTCTTCTTCATGGCTTGCTTCTCTCTTTCCCGCTTTAGCTCGGCCTTTGCTCCATGTCTCGACCCTCCTTCAAATCGATCCTTGATTCATGCCAAATTACCTACAAAACACATAAAAGGTGCGTAGTCTCCGAATCTCATAGAAATACGGGAACTAAGCTAAAAAGGAACAAAACGCACAAGAAAAGGGGAAAAAGAAACATATTTACAAAGGAAATCACATATGAAAACTCCACCAAATACAGAGACATCAAAATACCCCATACTTAAACTTGCTTGTCCTCAAGCAATAACAATGTAAGCAAGACCGAAACATAATCTTCAAGTAAAGCCTCGTATGAAAACACATTTTAAGCACAAGTGATAGACATTCAAGCAAGATTACATCATCACACGTGATTAAGTGTTCCAAGGAATAAAGTCAATGCAACTAAGCCTCACTTTAGGGATATGTGAATGTGTATCACTCATCATGTGTTTGGGTTTGGCAATGAACACTCAAGCTCAAAAATCATGCAAGTAAGGACTTTACTATTGAAGCTAATATCACCAATTCCTCCACCTAGAGATGCCTAATGCAAAGTACACAAAGAATTTCGAACTTGGCTCAATGGAGGTCCTCAAAGAGGTTCCATTTGGCCGGGTTGTAATGGGGCTTTTGGTATTTTTCAAGGTGGGAATTATTTGGTCTTGTGGTGCTTATAATGGGGATTGAACAACCTAAACTCTCACCAATTTCACCAAATTCCACAATTACTTTCACACTCACCCAAAAGACTTAACATTTTCCTTTCAACCCAAAATTTCACTTAACATTCCACTTCATCTTTGCTCTTATGCCTTTTGTTGGATTTTCAACACTTTCTACATTTGGACCGACTTTCTTATGACATCGGGCCCGATGTTGCTTGTAACTCGGTCGGACCATTTTCTTCACTTAAGCTCTTTCCTTTATTCCACTTTATATTTCCAACATTTTCTTTCTTCCTTTTCTTTCTTTTTTTTTTCATTTTTGTACAACAAAGATACACTACCCACATGATTCATTACACCATTCTTTGCCCTTAAACCCAAGAGAATCTCAACTCTTCAAATACAATCCAAACCTCTCTTCTAAAGTCCAATCCCATAAGGGTCAAGTCATATAAGGCTAGGAATAATATTTTTGAGGAGTTTCAAACAAAGGCTTAGGCTAGAACGGGGCTACAATCAAAGGAATAACTTCATGGTAGGATATGGAACATTTATGTGACTAGAAGAATAAAGTTCAAAATCAATGTGACCATGCTAGGACAATTCTCATGACGGTCTTGGAAAATAGATAAACACCGCAATAGCAAGTTTTACTAAGCATGAATGAGCTAATTACACAAGAAAAATGAGGGATATGCAAATATGATCAAGCATCCCTAAAATGGCCAAAAATCAATCTCACAAGGGTCACTCATACTTAGTTGCATAAGAACTCATCCTAGAACTCACATGCTCAATAAAACAAGCAAGGTATCATGATCATATCAAAAGCAACATCATTTTAGAGGCTAAACTATCCAAAAATATGCAAAGGAATTTACATGCTCACATCATCATTAGCTTTTATTTTGGCAATCTAAGATGGGAATTTCTAGTCCAAAACCTACAAAACACAAAATCTTTTTGTTGTTTTTAACACAATTTTTCAATTTTTTATTTTTTTTTTATGAAAAATTTCTCTAAAACCAAAAGCTAATCCATTCAAGACCAAATTAATCATCCACGTCTTTCCTCAAACCACTAACCAAACATCCCAAATACAAACTAGGAACACAAACTAAATATCCTCAAAATAACAAACAAACATAAACAAGTGAAATCATGAACACACCTACCCCCACCCCATACTTAAAATTTTTGATGTCCCCATCAAACAAGGAAATCAAAACTTAAAAGCAAGAGAGAAGAGTATGAAAAGCTCACAATTTCTTATTCTTCAATGGCATGTATAGGATCAATCGGCGAGGACGAGAGCCCATGAGGCTCTAACTTCTTCGTTTGGACCGTCCTTGTCATAGAACTTCTTCACTCGATGACCATTCACTTTGAAAATATGTCCTTGTTCATCAACCAAGTCCACCGCACCATTAGCATAGATACGGTGGACCACAAATGGTCCGCTCCACCTAGTCCTTAACTTCCCGGGGAAAAGTTTAAGCCTTGAATTGAAAAGGAGAACCTTGTCACCGGTTTGATAGGTCTTTGGAATTAACTTCCTATCATGCCACTTCTTGGTCTTCTCTTTGTATAGCTTGGAGTTCTCATAGGCCTTCAACCTCAATTCCCCCAACTCATGAAGTTCTAGAAACCTTTTCTCACCGGCCAAGTTGATATCCCAATTCATCTCTTTGAGTGCCCATTTCGCCTTGTGCTCAAGCTCTACCGGAAGATGACATGCCTTGCCATAAACTAGATTGAAGGGTGCAGTTCCCAAAGGTGTCTTGAAGGCGGTTCTATAAGCCCATAGTGCATCATCGAGCTTAGAGGCCCAATCTTTCCTTGATCGAGATACGGTCTTCTCCAAGATAGCCTTGATTTGACGGTTTGACACCTCGATTTGCCCGCTTGTTTGAGGATGATAAGGAGTAGCAACTCGATGAGACACCCCATACTTAATCAACACATTTTCGAAGCACCTCTCAATGAAATGAGGTCCGCCATCACTTATGAGAACCCTAGGCACACCAAACCTTGCAAAAATGTTGCTTTTCAAAAACTTCATCACCACCTTAGCATCATTGGTTCTTGTTGGTATGGCCTCCACCCATTTTGAAACATAGTCCACGGCTACCAAGATGTACTTGTAAGGCCCCGATGTGGGAAATGGTCCCATGAAGTCAATACCCCATACATCAAATAATTCAACTTCTAGATTGCCAGTTTGAGGAGTCTCATTCCTCCTTGATAGGTTCCCCTCTCTTTGACACTCCTCACATAATCATGCACATCCTTGAACATGGTTGGCCAATAATAACCACATTGAAGAATTTTTGAGGTGGTTTTGGAACTCTTAGCGTGACCTCCCGTAGGCAAGGAGTGACAATGGTGAATTATGCTCTCAACCTCTTCACTTGACGCACACCGTCTATAGATTTGATCACGCCCTTCCTTGTAGAGATATGGATCATCCCAAAAGTATTGTCTAGCATCATGTAAGAATTTCTTCCTAGCTTCATAAGACAAATTTGGTGGGATCACTCCCCCTACGGCAAAGTTAGCAAAATCCGCAAACCAAGGGGAAACCCCTCGTCTTACGGCACTAATAGAAAGAAAGCCAGTGGGAGAGAAAGAATCAATCAATTGAGAACGAGAAGGAATGGAAATCGAGCTAGGAAACTTACTTTCTTCCACGGACCGACATTGAAGTATACCGGGCCCGACATGGTTGGACGCCGGTCCAACTTCGCAGACACACAGGTCACTCGGGCCCGATGTTGAAGTCCTCGGTCCCGACTCACTCGCACTTGCCTTGCCTTCGGTCCGATGTTCTGAACCTCGGGCCCGACATACTTGGTTCGTCGATCCACCCTTCCTTTCCTCCTTTCCGCTCATGAGAACTTCATCTGCTCTTGAATCATCTATAGTCATACCATCCTCCATCTCCAACATGTACTCGATGGGCAAACGGGATAGATGATCCTCTACCACATTTTCCGCACTGCTTTTGTCCTTGATCTCATGGTCAAACTCTTGGAGAAGGAGCATCCACCTTAGAAGCCTCGGCTTTGCATCTTTCTTCTTCATGAGGTATTTGATTGTCGCATGGTCTGTGAAGACTACCACCTTTGATCCCACAAGATATGAACGGAATTTCTCAAATGCAAACACTATCGCAAGAAACTCTTTCTCCGTTGTTGTGTAATTGCACTGAGTTTCATCCAAAGTTTTGCTTGCGTAGTAGATGGCATGCAACTTTCCATCCTTCCTTTGCCCAAGGACGGCCCCTACGGCGAAATCACTAGCATCACACATCACCTCGAATGGAAGATTCCAATCGGGTGCCGCCATTTTTGGAGCCGAGATCAAGGCATCTCTCAACCTACAAAAAGAACTCATGCAATCCTCGGAAAATACAAAGGGCACATCCTTCATCAAGAGGTTAGACAATGGTTTTGCAGTTTTAGAAAAATCCTTGATGAACCGTCTATAAAATCCTGCATGACCTAAGAAACTCCTAACATCACGAACACAAGAGGGGGGAGGTAGTTTTTCAATTATTTCAACTTTAGCTCTATCTACCTCTATCCCCCTACTAGAAACTAGGTGTCCTAGTACTATGCCCTCCTTCACCATAAAGTGGCATTTTTCCCAATTAAGCACCAAGCTAGTCTCCTCACATCTAGTCAAAACCTTGTCTAAGTTAGCTAAGCAAACATCAAATGAGGAACCGTAGACGGAGAAATCATCCATAAACACTTCTACTATATCCTCAACCATATCGGAGAAGATCGACATCATGCATCTTTGAAATGTTGTCGGCGCATTACATAAACCAAAAGGCATGCGTCTATAGGCAAAAGTCCCATAAGGACATGTGAATGTCGTCTTCTCTTGATCATCGGGATGAATAGGGATTTGCCAAAACCCGCTATACCCGTCAAGGTAGCAAAAATATTCATGTTGTGCTAATCTCTCTAGGACTTGGTCTATGAAAGGAAGAGGAAAATGGTCTTTGCGAGTGCCGATATTAAGCTTACGGTAATCAATACACATACGCCATTTTGTTGTGGTTCTCATAGGTATCATTTCTCCCTTTTCATTTTGCACAACGGTGAGACCTCCTTTCTTAGGAACTACATGCACGAGACTCACATACTTGCTATCGGAAATTGGGAATATAATTCCCGCATCCAACATCCTAAGTATTTCACTCTTTACCACTTCTTTCATGTTAGGATTTAATCTTCTTTGGGGTTCAATAGTAGGTTTATGGTTATCCTCCATATAAATCCTATGCATGCAAATTGAGGGAGAGATTCCCTTTAGTTCCTCTAGTGAATACCCTAAAGCTCCTCTATGTTTTCTTAGAACCTTCAACAACTTAGACTCCTCCTCATCATTCAAGTTGGCATTTATGATTACGGGTAAAGAAGAGTTGGGACCAAGAAATGCGTACCTCAAATCTTTTGGAAGCTCCTTGAGTTCTTGAGATGGTTCCGGTGGTGCTTGAACTTCTTCTTTCTCGGCCTTGAACACCTCCAAGTAAGACATCCTTTCCTCCAATTGCTCATGCTCAATCATATTGAGGGCTAGACCTTGGCGCTCTATCTCAATTTCTCTAGGTGGTGGGGTGGCTTTCAACCTAAGCTCCCTTGGCCTTGACTTCTTAGAAATGGCTTCCCATTGAAATCCAAGAGGAACTTGGATCATCTTAGCTTCCTTATGTACGGTCCCTTTTGATGTTGGTCTAAAGAAAAACTCAATTTCTCTTCCTCCAATGTCAAGAGACAAGTGGCCCTTCTTTACATCAATGACTGCCCCAACCGTATCAAGGAAAGGTCTCCCTAGTATGATCGGTTCACCCGATACTTCTATCATGCCTACTACAACAAAGTCGATTGGGACATAGTGGCCTTCAATGCAAACGGGATAATCCTCGACGATACCAATTGGTTCGATGGACGACCCATCTGCTATCGTTAACCTCATGTTGACCGGAGCTATGAGACCCATAGATGTGGATTTCCATATGGTGTAAGGAATGATGCTCGTGCTTGCTCCAAGATCACACAAGGCTTGGAAATTTTGAGACCCCACACCAATGGTTATAGCAAAACGACCGGGATCTCCTAGCTTTTGTGGTAACTCCAAGGTCTTGACTTCATCTTGCATTTCCACTATGGACCTCTTCTTGCTCAAAATCTCCCTTAAAAACTTGGCATAAGATGGCATTTCACTCAATGCGTCGGTGAACGGGATGGAGATGTTCAAGCCTTGCAAGAGCTTGAGAAACCTCTTGAACTTGTTCTCAACAACATCTTTTGGCTTCTTCGAGGGATATGGAAGAATTGTTGCACCTTGAATCTTGCTTGGATCAACTTCTTTGGACTTCCCCGCTTCATTTGCAACACTTCCTGGTTGGACCGACTTGGGCACCATGTCGGGCCCGATGTTGTGAATCTCGATCCTGGGCAGAGGGGTCGGATCGAGGTCTGTGTACGTCGGTCCCGAGTTGCTCTCAACCTCGGTCCGTGGTGAAGGAGTCGATCTTCTTGCTGGGTCGACTTCGGGGAACGTCGGACCCGACTTGCTGGGTAAGTTGGTCCGACTCTCTTCACTCTTCTTAGGCACGTGTGGCTCGGGTAGGTTTCGTCCACTTCTCAATCCAATTGCCCGGACTTCATTTTGATTGTTTTGAGCTCGAGGATTCTCCTCGGGTCGGCCCGGAAGTCTTCCATTCTCTCTTGGGGCTTGAGTTGCAATTTGAGCAAATTGATTGTCGACTTGCCTCCTCCATGCACCAAACTCATTGAATTGGGTCCTCATCTCCTTGAACCCATCTCTCATCTCTTGAGCAAATGTTTGTAACTCATTGAATCCCGGTGGTCTATATGGTGGTGGTGGCGCCCTCGGCTCGTTTTGGTTGAAGTTGTTGTTCTAGCCTTGAGTTTGACCGTTGTTCCACCGGCCATTGCCACCATTGTTGAAGTTGCCTCTTCCACCGAAATTTCCTCGAACATAGTTTGCCTCCTCAATTCGCTCGGCCAAGCGCACTTGGTCTCATTCGGACAAACTTGTGTAGCATGTGCAAAGGATCCACACTCCTCACAAGCTCTAGCATTTTGCTTGTAGTAGTGGACTTGCCTCTTAAGCTTGCTCACTTCACCTTCAAGGAATTGGAGCTTCACATCCCTATCAATGTCTTCTCCCTTTGGATCATATAACTTCCTTGCACCTTCACCTTGAACTTTCACCTCCTTGCTAGCTTGACTCACCCCATACATGGCCTCATAATCGGATAGCTTGTCAAGTAGCTCCCAAGCTTGATCCGGTGTCAAGTCTATGAACCCACAATCGGTGTGGAGATTGAGCTTGTCCTTCATTACCGGATTGATGCCTTGGAAAAAGATGTCTTGAAGCACATATGGTTGTTGGCCATGAGTAGGACATTGGCGCAACATCTCCTTGAAACGGTCCCATGCTTCGAAGAGAGGCTCATTCGGACCTTGTTGAAAGCTTGCAATCTTCCTTCTTAGCTCGGTTGTCTTTGAGGGAGGGAAGAACTTCATCAAGAAAGCATCATAGAGTGTCTTCCAAGTTGTGATTGACCTAGGAGCTTGGCTCTCGAGCCAATGTGTGGCCTTGCCCCCAAGTGACCATTTGAACGCCTTTAGAAGCACATACTCCAATGTCTCCTCGTCGGTAGAGATCGTCTCACACATGTCCACAAAGCGTTTGACGTGCTCTATGGGACACTCATGTGGACGGCCCTCGAATTGATCACGCTTGATGAGGGAGATGAATTGCGTCTTGATCTCAAAATTCTTGGCAACCTCGGGAAGCACAATAGCCGGCTCGGGGACCCTCAACTCCGGATGCATGTATTGGCGTGCATTCCGTGGTAGAGCGTTGAGTTGAGCCTCGGCTCTCATCCGTTGCTCCCGTTCTCTTCTTGCCACCTCTTCTTGATTGTCCCTTTCAAGTTGCAATCTAGCCATTTCGGCCCTAAGTTGAGCCAACTCCGCATCAACATGGAGAGCTTGATTCGCCATCCTTTTCCTTCTTCGGGCTTCCTTGAGAATACTTTCCGGATCACTCACAAACTCAAGCTCAAGTGTTCCTCGGGAGGAACGAGCTAGCATACACCTATGAAACAAAAACACAAACCAAAACAAATCAAAAACAAACAAAGGGTTTGGGCTATTCCCTCACCCAAATCACTACCAAAACACAAGAAACTCACCAAATTGGCACCCAATGCACTTAGACTTCCCCGGCAACGGCGCCAATCTTTTGATCGCTCTCGGATGCGAGGGTCAAGAGATACAATTTATAACCCGACCCCGTTGTAGTACGTGGTGGGTGTCGAACACTCGGGAAGTCTACTCGATCGATGTGCCTAGATACTAGGAAGCTAGAAAGGAGAGCATAAAACAAAGGAAAACAAAGAAAATAGTCGGGACCGACACTGAGGTCACGTCGGGCCCGAGGTTGGCGACAAGAGGAAGTCGGGACCGACACTGCGTAAGTCGGGCCCGAGGTAGCTGGGGATGTCGAACTCAAAGATTTTAAAAGTAGATCTTGGGCTTTTGGGTTCCTTCCCTAGTAGATTAAGGCTTTTCTACCCCAATTCAGGCAATGAGTGATGATCGGACTAGGATCGAGTTCTTTCGCCCTCGTTCCAACCACATCTACACCTCGATCCATGGGGAAATCCCCTTCGAAGCAAGGTCTTCAGATTGACACATGTTCACTTTCGCTACTTTGCCAATCTCAAGCCTTTATTCCCAATTTTCGCAAGGAATTGTAGCTCTATGTAGAGTGGGTTCCTTAGATCAAACACTCAAGGCTATGGAATTGGGGTTTCTAGCCTAAACCTAGCTAGGGTTTTCCCCCATAACCCAAGATCAAGGAGATCTACTCCATGTGACAAGCAAAGAAAGCAATCAAATCAAAAGAGAAAGCAATCATCATAATCAATCTCAAAACAAAGCAAGGTTTCATTCAAATCCAAAGCAATCCACAAATTCAAATCAAGGGTTTTCAAATCCACAAGATCAAAGCAAATCAAAGCTAAACAATCAACAAAACCTATCAAGCCTTCCTCTCTCTTGGCCGATTCTCTCTCTCTTCCTCCTCTTCTCCTTCCTCCTTGCTCTCCAAGTATCCTCTTGGCTCCCTTGGAACCCCCCTTTTTTTGTGTGTGTGAGGGAACCCTTTCTTAGAAGACAAGAGGGCCTTTTATAGATTAGATGAAGGGCAAAAGTGGAAGTCCACAAATTCGTGCCTTGGAGCCCAAGTAGTTCGGTGACCGAATCGGACCGACACGGAGGAACCTCGGGCCCGAGGTACTGTGCAACTCGGTTCGAGGTTGGAGACTTCAAAGTCGGGCCCGATGTGGTTGCAACTCGGTCCTGACCTCGTTCCACCTTCTTCTTAGTTGGCTTCTCTTGTTCTTCTTCATGGCTTGCTTCTCTCTTTCCCGCTTTAGCTCGGCCTTTGCTCCATGTCTCGACCCTCCTTCAAATCGATCCTTGATTCATGCCAAATTACCTACAAAACACATAAAAGGTGCGTAGTCTCCGAATCTCATAGAAATACGGGAACTAAGCTAAAAAGGAACAAAACGCACAAGATAAGGGGAAAAAGAAACATATTTACAAAGGAAATCACATATGAAAACACCACCAAATAGAGAGACATCAACAAACTTCAGAAGAAAAACTGAAACAACAAGAATACCAAATCGAAAACATGATCGACGACCTAAGCTTCACTCTTGTTCCACCTCGGCTCGACTTCTTCCGACTCTACTCTCTCGCCTCTTCCAAATCCGTCTACTACTCGAACACCCCTCAGGCTAGAAAAGAAGGGTATTTATACTAATAAAGCTATCTAATAAAAAGACTAGACGATAAAAGATTTCCTAAAAGATAGAAACTAACCCTACAAAGATAGAAATAAAACCTAGAAGGATAACAAGACCTAAAATATAAAATATAATAACCCTAAAACTCATTAAAAACCCTACCGACACGGAATAAATTTATGCACAGGGTCGGTAGACATCACAACGCACTCTCGAAAAAACTCTATCTCTAAGCCTCGTTAACGACCCTTTACAGCCTCGTTAACGAGCCTGGATTTGGCTTTCTTCAACACTTCAACTCCATAAATCTCGTATTCTTCCGTCCTTCACCATAGCACTCCAATTCATCTTCAAAAAGCACCGTTTCCTTGCTAAAACCTACAAAAAGACACAAAATGGAGTAGCTTCCATACTTCTCACAAAATATGCAAACTTATCCAAAAACACACAAAACTAACTCTAAAAACTAGTAAAACTAAACCTATCAAACCAATAAAAACACCCTAAAAACTATACCAAAAACACGAACATCAAAATACCCCATACTTAGACTTGCTTGTCCTCAAGCAATCACTAAACAATAATCAAAACCAAACAATCATACTTATCAAGCCATAGCCATCATCTAAAAAAAACAACTTCAACACATAGAAGAATATAGCAAATGACTATTAATGTCATCACACATATATGCACCAAATCGACATAAGAAAATACAATCCAACCTCACCAGGGATAACGCGTGTTTCACTCAACTCTCAAGTGTTTAGGCTTATAAATTCATCTCTCAACTCATCTTATATACAAAAACTCATAAAAATTGGAACTTATATCACCAAAACTCTCCACCTAAGATTTGTCAAAACAAGCAAAAATCATCAAGAGAACTTAGGGGACTCAATGAAAAACTTCATAGAAGCTTCCATTTGGCCGGGTTGTAATGGGGCTTGGTAAAAACAATAAGGCGTGGAAAATATTTGGCTATGTGGTGCTAATATTATCCGGGAATCAAAGACTCCTAAAAACTCACATATATTTCCAAAACTCTCATAAAAGAATATGCCAAACTCACTCTTCATTATGCACTTTCTTTTTCATTCACCCATTCATCCTAGAAAGTCTCATAAAATAACTCAAAAGAATCTCTGATTTATCTTTAAACACAAATGCACATCTTACTTCTTCTTTTTCTTCTATTCTTACCAACTTCTCTTTTTCTCTACTTTCTTGCGCAGCCTCGTCAACGAACCAACAGGGTCGTTAACGAGCTTTATCGTGTATACTTCCTTCACTTTTTCTCAACAAATTTTCTTTTGTGCATCCTTTATTATCAAGAGATCTTTCTTTTAACAAAATAAAACAAGAGACTTCCAATCTACCCTTCCCAACAATATCTCAAATTCAAAACCAATCAAAACATCTCACTCTCAACAAAACATACCTCTCCAAACCAAGTCCTAATCCCCGGATAGGGTCAAGCTTATCTCGGCTAGGGAACAATTTTGTGGAGCTAAAAATAAAGGCTTAAAGGCTCAGATTGGCTATCAAAAAGAGGAAATAATGTAGGGTGGATAAGGATTAATAGGGCTTAATGAAAAAGTTCTCAATCATATGATCTTCACAAGTAATGAACTATAAATCTTATATAGGTCTTAAGTTAATAGATAACCATCACAATTCCAAGAAATAATATGCATATAGAGAGTAAATCCCACAAGTAAAGAAGAGGGATTTTTTATGTTCTCCCTAAAAGGCCAAAAATAACTCACAAGGTAATTATTTTGTTGGATTGCATCACTTATGCTAAACAGTATACATGCTCAATTTCATCAAATACTATTCCTTCCTAAAAACAACTTCAAAAACATGAATCAGGCTAAACTATCAAAGACATGCGTGCAAGGAATTATATGATCATGCTAGAAACTACTATCATAGAACCATAAGAAAGGGATATCTATCAATTCTAAAACTCTTTTTTTTTGCAATTTTCAAAATTTTCGATTTTTTTATTTTTTATAGAACAAAGAACTACTCAAAACTAATAAAACACATAAATAAACAAGACACAATACAACAAATTTTCTACCCTTTCCCACCTCATACTTAAAATTACATTGTCCCCACTATAAGAAAAATAAGAAGAAGAAAAGAAATAGAAAAGAAAAGAAAGAAAAACAAGAAAAGAAATAGAAAAACTTACAAGATCTTAAAGCAGAAAACAAGATAAACTCTTCAAACTGAATCAACGGTTAGGTGGTTGAAAATAATGTTCGAAGTTCCCCATGAAGTCATACATCGTCCTCCAGCGCTCTGCATCATCCGCCTCTCTCTGTTGATGCCTCGTATCCTCGAATGCCATACGATCAGAATAGACACTCTCCCATCTATCCATCCTCCGATGAATATGTGTCTATTGAAAGTTAAGATGTTGCATCCGAGCGGAAAGATCTTCGACCCATGGTGGTGGGATACTCGATCTAGTGTACTCGGGCTGGGGAGGTGGTTGATAGTGATTGTGGGGCTGGAAGTGGTCTTGGTAAAGCACTGGGTTGTATGGCATGAGACCATAAGAATGAGGGTCGATAGGTGGTTGCAGGGGGTCGGTAGGTGCTCTCGGTGGGTCGTTACCGACGTTGTGAGCCTCGGTAGGAGCATAGGTAGGAGTCTCGAAGTGGTCGTTATCGACCCTGACGGGCTCGTTAACGAAGACATTGGTTCCCAGAATTTATGTATCGAGGTCATCTTCCTCGATGCCGAGCTCCTCTGTGCCTCTCTCGGTAGTTGCCTCTTCGGTCTCATCTTCATCATCTTCTTCCATCTCGTCTCCTTCTCTCTCAAACCGTGACACAAACGGCCTAAGTGATAGCTCATCCTCCGGCTTGGACTCTAACGGGAATGCATGCATCGTCCATATCTCGTACCAATTCGGTACGTAAAGGAGCTCCAACATGTCCCGGGTGGGTTCTACATCTCGGCCTTGAACTTTTGTAATGTAACCGCCTTGGACCTTAGTAAAAATACTGGAACTAAACCAATAGTTCATGTTGAGCAATTGAGTGTGGGCCGGTGTGTAGCGAGATAGATCAACTCCAAGGTTGGACGCCAAGAGGCTAACCAAATTCCCGCACCATACTTCTTTTGACTTGGTAGACTTCTCAACATAGTATAGCCATTCATTTCCCAAATTCAACGGGGCGGGCTCCTCAAATAAGATGGTGCGGAGACATGCAACTTATGTCCTTGTTGGCCTGTTCAACTCTCTCTTTAGCCAAAATGTAGCGGCTAGGACTCGAAGAATGATCCTGAATATGGGGTTGATGATGCTTGCCCCGGATAATGTAGCATCGGAGGGCTCTACCTCCCCGGTAATGTAGCTCGAAGTCCTCGTCACCTTGTAATCCTTAAGGCTGTAATCTCTAGAAGGATTTGGGAGCTCAAGAATAGCATTGAACTCCGCCAAAGTAAACTCACGGTTCACATTACCGAGCCTGAATTTGATTCGTACCTCCGAAGTCTTCGTCGGGAATCTCATCTCAAGAGTGGCTAGAAACTCGGATGTGAGAGCCGGGAAGTGTGGTACGTTCTCCTTCTTCAACAAATGAGGCACACCGAGAATAGAAAAAGCCTCCTTGACATCCTCATAGATCCTCATTGCTTTATCCCTAGTCCTTGAAAACCACCTAGTGTTGTGTTCCTTGTCTAGAATGGCGTTGTAGCGGTCCGCTTGTCCTTGAGTGCGCAAGATCACATTGTCCATGCGGGGTGGAGATGGGGACTGTTGAGTCCACTTCTTCTTTTGGTCTCGGGTTGCGGCTTGGCTAGAACTTGTGATGTGATGTTGAAGGGTTTCTTGAACAAATAAATTTATATTCAAGACCCCGCTGAGTATAGCGGAGTCAGGTTCGTCCACGGAAATGAGATTAGGGCCAAAGATTAGTTGATAAACTAAGAAAAGCAAGACAACACAAACAAAGCAAGGGTTCGAGCACGACTTTGGGGGTCGAGATCGAAGCAAAATCACAAGTTTTAAATCAAATATAAAAAGGCAATCCTAGGGCTAGGGCCACCACCACCACAACCATACATGCTTTCAACAAGAATTCACAACTATCATGCAATTATGATCATAGAAAAGTCAACTGTCGCAAACAATTCAAGTTATTCAATCCCCCCCAAACAAAAAGCTAGAAAAAGAGAGAGAGTTTAACTAGAAGGTCTAGCCCCCTTTTATAGAGAAAAAGGAGCCCTAATTACACTAGGAAACAAGATAAAACTACTTCCTAAAATAAAAGATAGAATATATCCATAAAGTTCTCGGAATAAGGGAGAGTCGGTGTCCCGATCGACCCACATAGGGTCGTTCTCGACCCCCATGGGGTCGGTCCTGAGGCTTACAATTTTGGGTGGGTCTAGCACGACCCTAATAGGGTCGGTCACGACGCCCTTGGGGGTCGGTCCTGAGAGCTTGTTCAAACAACCTTGAGTAAAACTTGCGTAGAAGACTCGTTACAACTCCGTTTGACTCGATTCTTTTTCCTATGTTCTTGTAACGAATTTCTCTATCTCTTTCTAAGCTCAAACTTGATCTTCAACAAATTTACTTGAGCGCTTCATCTCCATCTTCTCTTGTAATGCTCCAAACTCTTCTTCTAAGCTCCTAAACTCCTACAAAATGACACAAAAGGTGCATAGCTTCCGAATCTCAAGGAAATACGAAAACTAAAGCAAAAAGACTCAAAAGCATAAAACTCAAGCACGAAAACCAACTAAATCTAATCTATCTAGACACTAAAAACCTACCTAAAAAGCGGACATCAAAATACCCCATACTTAGACTTGCTTGTCCTCAAGCAATAATCATGCAAAATCAAGACCAATAACAAAATCTTCAAGCATAGCCCTTGTCAAAACATTTTAAACATAAGTGAAAAAGTAGACAAGTAATTCTAACGTCATCACATATGTACGAGTCCCAAGCATAGGCAATCACAATCCAACCTCACAAGGGATTTTAATGTGTTTCACTCATCTCTCATGTGTTTAGGCTATTAACATCAACTCTCAACTCAATCATTATGCAACATAAACTTTATCATTGAGACTTATATCACCAATCTCTCTACCTAGAGAAGTCAAAACACATCAATCATCATAAGAACTTAGGCTTAATGAAATCTTCATAGATGTTTCCATTCGGCTTGGTTATAATGGGGCTTGGTAATGACAAATAGGTGTGAAAATATTTGGCCATGTGGTGCTAATAATATCCGGGAATCAAAGACTCCTAAAAAATCACATAATACCAAAATTCTCACAAAAAATTATACCAAACTCTTTCTCACATTATGCACACTTATCTTCTATTTCTTCAACCCCTTTTAATATCCCAACTTATCTTGCTTATAAATACTAAGGAAATTTGGCTCATGCACACTTTCACTTTCAACACTTTGCTTTATTTTTCTCCCTTTTGATTTTCATTTTTTTCATGGGAGATTGGTACCGATTTTTTTTTCTTTTTCAACTCTTTTGTAAGTGCATTTAGGGAACCAAACTTGAACCAAGCAATCTCACTCAACAAAATTATCACAACAACCAATACTAAGTCCTAATCCCCGGATAGGGTCAAGCTTATCTTGGCTAGGGAATAATTTTGTGGAGCTAAAAATAAAAGGCTTAAGGCTCATCTTGGCTTCAAAAAGAGGATAATGTAAAGGTAGGTAAAAGAGAGGATAAAAAGTGTCTTATGGAATATAAGTTCTTAATCATAATTAACATGCATGAACGATCTCATAATGGCTTCAAGAAATAGATAACCATATCAATGACAAGAGATTTATATGCATAAAGAGAGCAAATCACACAAGAAAAAGAAGAGGGATTTTTGATGTTCTCCCTATAAGGCCAAAATTCTCACTAGGTGAAAATTTTGTTGGATTGCAACTACTTCTACTTAAGACACATATGCTCGATTTCATCAGAAGTCACTTTTTACAATCAAAAGCAATTTCTCAAGACTTAGGCTATACTATCGAAATATGCCAAAGGAATTATATGATAAGCATGAAAATTAATTCTCATCATAGGACATCTAAGATGGAGCATTCTTTTATCCTAAAACAAAGAAGCAAATATTTTTTTGAATTTTTCGACATTTTTCAAAAAAAATTTTCAAATTTTCTTCAAACAAAACAAACTAATAACAAGCAAACAAAGCAAACACCTAACACAAAGACTCAATTAAACACAACATGTGAGGTTTCTTCTTCCCCTACCCCATACTTAAATCATGCAATGTCCCCATGCATGAAAATGATATGAAAAAGTAAAGAGATAAGAAGAAGAAAACTCACAAAGAACTCTTGAAAGCTTGGAAGGAGGTGGAGCTCATCATGGTGAAGGTGGAGTGGTTGAAGCTTACGACCCTGCAAAAATCCCACAAATTTTTTTCCAAAAATATATATTCTATCCTATTCTAAGGAAGGTTAGAAAAAGAACCTAATCTAAAAAGCAAAAACAAAAGAAAAATCTAGTCTAAAGACCGGGTTGCCTCCCGTAAGCGCTTGTTTATCGTCATTAGCTTGACGACTTACCTTAGCTCATCAGGGCGGCTTCCATCCAGCTTTGTCGGAATCATGGGAAACCCCATACTTAAATGGATAAGCTTCAAAGCTTCTCTCTAGGACATCTGGTCCTCTATCATCCACAAGTATACTTGGTAGTCCTACAACAGGGTTAGTAAAATCCAAAAACCAAGGAGGTTTTGACTCCTTAATAGTACTAACAGTAGGATCTAGTATAGAACAAGGATAAAAGAAAGGATCATGACTAGAATTGAGTGGATAAGAACAAGAAAACTCACCGGGGTCATTCGGGAAGTGGCTCATTACCGATGGTGAGTGGGTCATTAACGACCCTGCTAGATTTGGAAGTGGCTCGATGTTGTGCTTGGATCCACTTCCCACCTTGTTTTCCTTTAAATAAGGGTCGTTACCGACCCATGGTGGGTCGTTAGGCTCCTCAATACGGCAACTAGAACCTTCGTTCACATTGGGATTGAAGCGAAACTCAACCCTCTCCTCCCCAATGTCAAATGTGAGGAGTCCCTTTCTAACATCAACTCTTGCCCCTGCGGTGGCTAAGAATACTCTTCCAAGAATGATTGTCACCACAGGGTCTTCTGGCATATCTAGCACAATGAAGTCGTTTGGGACAAAGAATTTTCCAACTTGGATAGGAATATCGTCCACAACTCCAGTTGCTTTTACACGAGATCCATCCGCCATGTAGATATTCATATCAATAGGCTCCAGTGGTCCCATGTTGGTCTTGGACCAAATTGAAAGTGGAATCAAGCTTGCACTAGCACCTAGATCACACAAAGCTTTGAAACGGTAAGCTCCAATACCAATAGTAATAGCAAACTTACCGGGATCGCCTAGCTTTTCAGAGAGCTTTATGGAATGGACCTCATTATGCAGCTTTGAGATTGATCGCTTCCTAGATAAAATCTCCTTCAAGAATTTAGTGTAACCAGGCATTTCATTCAAAGCCTCGGCGAAAGGAATGGAAAGATTCAAGCCTTGAAGCAACTTAACAAAGCGCTTAAACTTACCTTCCGTAGAGTCTTTGGGTTTCTTAGAAGGCAAAGGAAGTACCTTAGATGAAGATGGAATGGAAAGAGAAGGGTTAGAAGACTTACCTGGCGAAGGGTGGTCGAGCTCGACCCTTGGAGGGTCGATCGCCTCTTCTTCTTCATTATTAGCCTCCTTAGGAACGACCCTTGAGAGGGTCATGCACGACCCTAAGGGGGTCGGTCCTGAGGCTTGCTCCTTCTCTTTTTGCTTGGTTGGCTCGGGCAAAGCTTTGCCACTCCTTAAATTCATGGCTCGGACTTCACCATTGCTTGCTTGGCCTCTAGGATTCTATTCGGGACGGCTCGGGAGTTGTCCATGAGGTCTTTGGATCTGAGTAGCCAGTTGTCCAAGTTGGGAATCGATGTTCTTTCTCCATGAGTCAAATTCTCAGAACCTCGCATGAACACCTTTCATTTGAGTGGTAAGATCGACTTGGACATCATTGATCTTGTTATGAACTCCGTTGATCTCAGTTCGGACGCCATTGATTCCTTCTTGCAGCCCTTGAACCCATGAGGGTGGCTCTTGATATCCCGGAGGACGGTAGGGTGGGGGACGTTGCTCTTGTTGGGGTTGCTTGTATTGGTCATAATTGGAATTGCCTCAAGATGATTGAGCATTGTTCCTCCCTGCATAATTGTTTTGGTTCCTATAGGAACCTCTCATGTAATTCGCCTCCTCATAAGCCTCAGCGGCTCGCACTTGCTGCAAGTTAGTGCAATTGGAAGTAGTATGGGCGGAAGACCCGCATTCTTGACAAGATTGAGAAGATTGATAGTAACTTACTTGCTTTTTCAAACGGTTGATCTCATCTTGCATGAATTGGAGCTTCACATCCCGATCTACCACATCCGATTGTGGCTCATACAGCTTCCTCTCCGTTGGCTTAGCTTGTTGGGTTCCGTACATGGCATCATAATTGGTTAGCTTGTTCAATAATGCCCATGCTTCTTCTGGAGTCATGTCGATGAACCCACCATCAGTGTGAAGGTTAATGCGATCTTTGGTAGCCGCATTAATGCCTTGAAAGAAGATCTCTTGGAGAACATAAGGAGGTTTCCCATGATTAGGGCATTGGCGTAGAAGCTCTTGGAATCGTTCCCATGTCTCCACAAGCGTCTCGTTTGGAATTTGATGGTAGGAGGTGATGAGCTTCCTAAGCTCCGTTGTTTTTGCCAGTGGAAAGAACATGGTCATGAATAAATCATGCAAAGCCTTCCACGTTGTAATTGACCTTGGTGGCAAACTCTCCAACCAACTCAAAGCTTTTCCTGCAAGAGACCACTTGAAAGCCTTCAAGAGAACATATTCAAGTGCGACATTGGGCATTCAGTAAAGTTCTTAATATGCTCCATTGGGCATTCAGTGGCTTTCCCCTCAAATTGAGAACACTTTATTAAGGATATAAAGTGAGATTTAATCTCAAAAGTGTGGTTAATCTCCGGGAGTACTATCGCCGATTCGGGCACCCTCAGTTCTGGATGCATATATTGCTTGGCATTCGTCGGGATAGCGTCCAGTTGTGCTTGAGCCTGCCGCGCATTTGTAGCCTGAGCATCTCGGTCCATTCGTATGAGCTGCATCTTAGCACGGAGTTCCTCCATTTGTTGAGCAAGAGTCTCAGCGTCGCCCATTACTCGTTGTTCTCTCAAACATCTATGGAAGGACCTCTCAAGTTTCACTATAGTAGTCAATCTCAAGAGTTCTCCGGGAAGAACGAGATGGCATATACTGCGAACAAAAATAAAGAAAACAAATTAAATAAAAACAAAGGGGTAAGGGCTAGTCCCAAACCCCAAATATCAACTAAACTAGGCACTATTGCTCACTCCCCGACAACGGCGCCAATTTGTTGAAGGGTTTCTTGAACAAATAAATTTATATTCAAGACCCCGCTGAGTATAGCGGAGTCAGGTTCGTCCACGGGAATGAGATTAGGGCCAAAGATTAGTTGATAAACTAAGAAAAGCAAGAAAACACAAACAAAGCAAGTGTTCGAGCACGACTTTGGGGGTCGAGATCGAAGCAAAATCACAAGTTTTAAATCAAATATAAAAAGTCAATCCTAGGGCTAGGGCCACCACCACAACAACCATACATGCTTTCAACAAGAATTCACAACTATCATGCAATTATGATCATAGAAAAGTCAACTGTCGCAAACAATTCAAGTTATTCAATCAACTGTCGCAAATTAAACAACTTTCTATCTATCCTTCAACCTAGGATTATCAACTTTCGCAAATAATCCTATTTAGATCTAATCAAGCAATCAACTTTACACTTTCGCTTTTAGGTTAATTGCAAGATATTGCCTCAACTTTCGCAAAGGTATTAAGCACAAGATAGATAGATATGATCTTAAAGCATTTAAGTCATGAATTCAAGTCTAGACTTGCATGATTGTGTTGGGTTTTCACCCAACCCTAGAATCTAAGAACACTACTCACACATTGAAAAGAAAGAAGAAGACATGATCATAAAAATAAAGAGGTCTTACAAATTTCTCCAACTTCCTCCAAGTCTTCCCCGAAACAAACACACTAAGTTCTACTAAAAATCTCCCCCTAACAAAAAGCTAGAAAAAGAGAGAGAGTTTTTTTTTTTTGGTAGAACAAAGAGAGAGAGAGTTTAACTAGAAGGTCTAGCCCCCTTTTATAGAGAAAATGGAGCCCTAATTACACTAGGAAACAAGATAAAACTACTTCCTAAAATAAAATATGGAATATATCCATAAAGATCTCGGAATAAGGGAGAGTCGGCACCCCGATCGACCCACATAGTGTCGTTCTCGACCCCCATGGGGTCGGTCCTGAGGCTTACAATTTTGGGTGGGTCTAGCACGACCCTAATAGGGTCGTTCACGCCCCCCTTGGGGGTCGGTCCTGAGAGCTTGTTCGAACAACCTTGAGTAAAACTTGCGTAGAAGATTCGTCACAAATCTGTTTGACTCGATTCTTTTTCCTATGTTCTTGTAACGAATTTCTCTATCTATTTCCAAGCTCAAACTTGATCTTCAACGACTTTACTTGAGCGCTTCATCTCCATCTTCTCCTGTAATGCTCCAAACTCTTCTTCTAAGCTCCAAAACTCCTACAAAATGACACAAAAGGTGCGTAGCTTCCGAATCTCAAGGAATACGAAAACTAAAGCAAAAAGACTCAAAAGCATAAAACTCAAGAACGAAAACCAACTAAATCTAATCTATCTAGACACTAAAAACCTACTTAAAAAGCGGACATCATGTGACCGTCGATCGGTAAGGGGCGGATCTAGCCTCGAAACGTCCGAATCTTCTCCGACGGATAGTAACGGGATAAATACGAGACCACAAAAGTGGACTCGCGGACCTCCAATGCTCGTCGGAACGAGGGTGGGGCGAGGCAAAGGGGATAAAATGTCGGACCACGTATGGACTCGACAACGGAACTGGGGGTGACGTCGGGCCAAATAAGGAGGAAACTCGACTCTACTTTAACTTGGCTAAATTTTGACGTACAATAATTAATAAGAGGGGGTGTGGCTCCTTTATATAGAGGAGGCCACACAAAACCCTAGTTCTAAATGAGGTGGATTAGGGTTAGCAACATGCTAGGCCCAACATCCAAGTCCATAATACTAATAATAGTAACTGCTAAAAATAGAAAGTTGCAATCTAACCCGAATGGGCCTTATTCTACCATAATGGGCCGGCCTCTTAAGCATAAGAGAGAACACGCCTAAAATAGTAAAGACGTAATGTAAATGACGGAAATAGAAATAATAATATAAATAATACATAAATAGACTAAGTCCTAATCCAAGGGGGTCTCCAAGGTCTAGGACGTCTCGGATCCGTAGGAGCTGGGTCCGAGCTAGGGCAGAGTCGCATCATTCTCCCCCGCTTAGCTTCGAAGCGTCCTCGCTTCAACGTGGGTCGGACAAGGGAAGAAGGCGACGACCTCAGCAAGACCTTGCCATCGACATGGGTAATCTCTAATAAATATGGTATCGACACAGGGGCAAGCGCTAGCTTGGGCTCGATGTCAGCGTCGGAATCAGGGAGGACCTCGGGAAGAACCTCAAGAGGATCCTCGGAAAGGACCTCGGGAAGAACCTCGGGAGGATCATCAGAAAGGACCTCGGGAAGAACCTCAGTAGGATCCTCGGAAAGGGCCTCGGTAAAGACTTCGGTAGGGACCTCGTCCGGCGCTGGGCTCGACTCGAGGCTCGGCACGTCTCTAGGGACCTCGCTAAGGATGGGCGCCGACGTCGCTGGACTCGACGCGTGGGAAGGCACGTGGGGTGCCAGCCACGGTTGAGACTCTCATTTGGCCTCGGCTAGAAGGCTCTCGAGCTCCGCGATCCGTTGCTCCGCGGTCATGGCGTAGTTTGTGCGCCGATGGTTCTCAAAGAGGGTCAGAGTGTCGGCGCTAGGGGCTGGTGAAGCGCGGGCCGGGGGAGGTCTTTGGGCCTCCGAGGTGCGGTATCGGGGACGTGGTCGCCGAGGTGGCGGACTCAAATCCCGCTCATCGTATCGGGTACGCGTGCGTCGAGGCGGAGGACTCCAATCCCGCTCTTCGTATCGGGGTCTCGGGTGCCGAGGTGGCGGACTCCAATCCCGTTCAACGTATGATCGACGTCGGGGTTTTGGAGTTTTGCCGTAATAGCGGGCCTCATTCTGCGGGAGTCGATATGGTGGAATCCAATCCGGATCGTCCCTGGGAAGCGGCCTATAGGGACGAGTGTTGACTCGTCGATGAGGCCGATCAAAAGAATCTGAATCGTCCCATGCGACCGAACAAGTCCAAGACATGGCTCGGGCTTCTCGTTTTTTTTTCTTTCTTTTTTTTTTACAATATTACGAGATCTTTCACAAACCGAAAGGATCTCTTACAAATCGAGAAAAAATAAAAACTATCCTAAAAATTAAAAAATAACTAGATCTTTTATATATGTAAGATCATTAAAAAATCCTAAAAAAAAAATAAAAAAAAAAACGATGGGATTTTTTTTTATCTGATCAACACTCCCTTTTTTTTATGCAATAACCGAATTGATGATGATTCTTAAATAATATTCGGTTGTTATGAAAAATATGGAAACAATACTAGGGAACGCACGAAACAGAGATTAATTAATCTTGCAATTGCACACAATCACGTGGATTTGGGGCAAATATGAGAAACAAATAATGTAGTTGAGATCTCTGCATGTGGTTGAATTGGAAAGTTAACACAATTTTGGATCTTTTACCAAACAGATGCGCACGAACATGAAGAACAATCGGATCCATTTTTTTTTTGTTTAAAAGCGAACTTACTAGGATGATGGACGGGCTATGGCAGCCGTACTAGATGGTGGTGTCGGAGGAAAAATCCGTTCGAACCGCCGGACGCTCTGATACCACTTTGATGTGACCCTCGATCGGCAAGGGGCGGATCTAGGCTCGAAACGTCCGGATCTTCTCCGACGGATAGTAACGGGATAAATACGAGACCACAAAAGTGGACTTGCGGACCTCTAATGCTCGTCGGAACGAGGGTGGGGCGAGGCAAAGGGGATAAAACGTCGGACCACGTATGGACTCGACAACGGAACTGGGGGTGACGTCGGGCCAAATAAGGAGGAAATTCGACTCTACTTTAACTTGGATAAATTTTGACGTAATTAATAAGAGGGGGTGTGGCTCCTTTATATAGAGGAGGTCACAAAAAACCCTAGTTCTAAATGAGGTGGATTAGGGTTAGCAACATGCTAGACCCAACATCCAAGTCCATAATACTAATAATAGTAACGGCTAAAAATAGAAAGTTTCAATCTAACCCTAATGGGCCTTATTCTACCATAATGGGCCGAGCTCTTAAGCATAAGAGAGCACACACCTAAAATATTAAAGACGGAATGTAAATTAAGGGAATAGAAATAATAATATAAATAATACATAAATAGACTAAGTCCTAATCCAAGGGGGTCTCCAAGGTCTAGGACGTTTCGGATCCGTAGGAGCTGGGTCCGAGCTAGGGCAGAGTCGCATCAACTTGCCATGTGGACCTACAAATAATACGACTTTTCCAAGATAAGATCCATTCAAATCAATAGACAAGAGACCCCATACTTGGTCTCGGAATAGCTCTCGGAATATCTCGTTAACTACCCAATTGGGTCGGTAACGGATCTGGACTGGTTTTTATTTACTTGATAATGCGCAGGGTTGTTAACGAACCTGGGTGGGTCGTTTACGAGCCGCCGAGAACCATTTCACAGGTTTCCGAGTGTAAAAATACTCTAAAATTCAGCCATGAATCAAGCATGCATCCCTCGTAATCCTATGTAAGACACACAATTGGGTATATGCACCCCATACTTACTCAATTACCCATCCCAATCATGCCATAGTTGCCCAAAAAAACTCATAGTGAAGATCAAAACAATTCTAAGACAAGGTAGTTCATGCTTTCCTAAATCAAATTGCAATGGAGAATCTAAGCAAAAATAAACCCCTAGAAGTCAAGATCAACCACTAATAAATCAAGCATCGTTTGAGCAACAATAACATGCCAATCGATCCTCTATGAACTTTAAAGAGTTAGGGTTTAGAAATCATACCTGTAGATTGAGAAATGGACGGACAAAGATTGAAAATTTGGGTGGTTAATGAGCTTAGATCTCGCCGGTAACGAAATCAAGTGCGGCGAACTTCGGTAACTAGGTGGGTCTCTGAGGTTCGGTGGCGGTGAGAATTCCGATCAGTGGTGAGGAATTTCAGTAGGGATCTTGGGGGATTTAAGCTTTTTAAATTGAGGATTTGAGAGTGGAATTTTTGGGAGGTTTAGAAGGGTTATATAGGAGAGGGCTAGAGGTAGGGGAAAGGTTTAAAGGGGCGGCACATGGGTAAGATAGAAGATAGAACTAGGTTAAATTTACTTACCTGTCCGTTTGCCAATTCGGGTCGCCGACTTGGGTCGTTAACGACCCTGGGTTGGGTCGTTAACGAGCCGCCGTAGCCTTTCTTTGAGTGATTTACGAGCCTAACTCCTGCATCTTGTTAGCTAAAAAAAACTATCCTATCTTTCTACTCTAAAAACTACTTAAAACTCAAAAGAAAGCTAAGAAAAAGAAGAAAAGAGAAAAAGAAAAGAAAAAACTAACCTATACTAAAAGCGGGTTGCCTCCCGTAAGCGCTATTTTTAACGTCGTTAGCCCGACAAACTTCACTTGGCTCAAGGTGGCTCTTTTGCGGCTATGTTAGGGTCTTGAGATACCCCATACTTAGCTTTGTAGGCATTGTTGGCTTGAGTCATTAAATTCGGTCCTTTATCTTCTATCAGTATGCCCGGTATTCCTACATAAGGGTTAGTGAAATCCGAAGACCAAGGTGGTCTTGACTCCTCTATAGCATATACAGTGGGGTACGGTGTAGGAACAAAGTATGAAGAAGAGTCACAACCAATTCTAGTGACTTCATAGTTAGAGTACTCACCTTGATTATACCCTTGCTTCTGGGACTTGGTAATGAGCCAAGGAGGTTCGGCAGGATCCTGTGTGAGATTCTCGTCTGCTTTTGTACTTGGAGAAGTTAGGTTAGGAACAGCTATGTTGAGTTCTGGCTGAGTCAACTCGAGTTGTGCAGCCGCAGTTGGGTCATTAGCGTTTTGGTCAAGGCTGAATTCCACGCGTGCTTCTCCGATATCAAAAGTGAGGAGTCCTTTCCGCACATCGACCCTGGCACCTGCTGTAGCTAGGAATGGTCTGCCTAGGATAATGGGGACATGAGGGTCTTCAAGCATATCGAGGACGATGAAATCATTTGGGATAAAGAATTTCCCAACTTGAATGGAATAATCAATATATGCATCCAGAACTGAGGGTGTCGGAGTCTGAAATTGTGCTTCCGGAGATAGAGAAGACATTTGAGATTAAATCTCAATTCCTATCCTTAATAAAGAGGGCTCAGTTTGAAGGGAAACCTACTGAGTGCCCTATGGAACAAATTAGGAGCTTTCTTGATTTATGTGATACTATTGCTGCTAAAGGTGTCTCACTTGAATATGTTCTTTTAAAAGCTTTCAGTTGGTCTCTTACTAGAAAGGCCCTAAGCTGGTTGGAGAGCTTACCTCCTAAGTCTATCGGGACTTGGAAGCTTTGTATGATCAATTTCTTACAAAGTTCTTCCCTCCTGCCAAGACAACGGAGTTGAGAAAACGCATCACCTCCTATCATCAGCTGCCTAACGAGACCTTTGTAGAGACATGGGAAAGGTTTATAGAGATGCTTAGACAGTGCCCTACTCATGGGCAACCTTTATATGTACTCCAAGAAATCTTTTTCCAGGGAATCAATGCAGAAACGAAGAACTACATCAACACACACACTGCTTGCGGTTTTATAAAGATGGATCCCACAACTGCATGGGAATTGCTGGACAAGCTGTCAAACTACGATGCCATGTATGGTACCTAGCAATCGCCCCAGCCCCAGAGGCGTCTCTAAATGCCTAATAAGGATGACGTTGATCCCGATGTCAAACATCAATTCCTACAGGACGAGGTCAACCACCTTAAGAAACAGGTAAGTTTTCTGAAAGCCTCTCAACCTTGTCAAGAATGTGGCTCTTCTGCCCAAATTACCTCTGCCTGCACTAACATCGAGAAGGTAAGAGCCGCTGAGACATATGCTGAGTTGAATTACATGAGAGGTCCATACAAGAACCAGCCTAATAACTTTGACACGCCAAACAACTATCCGACATGGGGCAATCAAAATCTGAATCCGAACTATGCAGCGCCTCCACCGGATAAACGACTTGCGCCATATCGACCCCCAGGCTACCAAAAGCCACCATCCTGGGTACAAGGCTTACAAGAGGGTATTAATGGAGTTCAAGCCAACCTTAATAACCAGATGAAACGATGGGGAGAGTTCGATGTGTGGAAGAAGAATGTCGACACACAACTAGGGAACTTGGCCGCACAAATTCCAAGACCAGAAGGGCAACTTCCGGGCCGCCCCGAGGAGAACCCTAGAGGACAAATAGAGGTTGTGCACCTTAGGAGCGGAAAGACACTACCGGAGCGTGCCCAAGTTAAGGACAAGAGCCCCAAAACTGACAAGGATGCCACGGCCCAGATCGATAACGAACGAAAGAGGGTCATTACCGAGCCTGAACAATTCGGTAACGATACTCCCAGGGTCATTAGCGACCCCAACCCAGGTAAGTTCTCTACTCCTAGCTCTTCTCTTAATCCCAGGGTCGGTAACGACCCTCCAAATACACCAATCGACCCTAATGTCGACCAGGTAGTATCACCTCTCGAGCCGGTTTTGGCTCCGAGATTGGTGAAATCTCTTCCCTTTCCTACTAAGAAGTCTAAGGACTCTAGTGAAGGCAATTTTAAGCATTTTGTTAAGATTCTCCATGGCTGAAATATTTTTATCCCATTCGCTGAGGCCCTAAGCGAAATGCTGGCTTACACAAAGTTTTTGAAAGACATTCTTAGCAGGAAACGATCTATTATAGAGCTTCAACATGAGGTCCGATCTATTAATCTTCCAGAGAAATTAGGTGACACAGGGAGATTTTCTATAACAATTGGCATAGGCGACCACCGATTCAAGGCTTTATGTGATTCGGGAGCCAAGGCCTGTCTCCTACCTTTGTCAATATGGTCAAAAGCCAACATGGGACCTTTAGAGCGAATCAACATGCGGTTATACATGGCAGATGGCTCATGCGTCAAGCCAACAGGGGTCATAGAAGACTTTCCAGTGCAAGTGGGCAAATTCTTTGTTCCTAACAATTTCATAGTTATTGCAATGCCCGAAGATCCGGTGGTTCCTATTATCTTGGGTAGACCATTCCTCGCCACAACCGGAGCCATAATTGATGTTAGGAAGGGGCTCCTAACTTTCGAAATTGGGGATAAGGCGGCGGAATTTTGGTTCAACCCGAAAATGAAGGAGATAGATAGAGCTGAAGTCAAGATGCTCTACACCCACAATGAATTCATCGAATTTGGGGACGCCGTTGGAATACTATTGGCGAGTGATGTATTCTCAGGTCGAAGATAGGCCGAGATAGTTCTTCCAGTCTCGGTAACGAGTCCACCAACCTCGGTACCGAATCTCAAGGTAGATGAAGATGGCTCGTTAACGACCCTGCTTGCATCGTTAACGACCTTGGCCGAGGACAATGCAATCTCGGCATTTGAATACCTTGAAGAGGTGTTGAAGACGAAGCCAAAAGAACCAATTCTCATTCCAGCTGAGCCTTCTTCAACACTAAAGCCTCTTCTAGATTCCCTAAGGCATGAATTTCTTGGTCCTAATTCTACTTTCCCTGTCATCATCAATGCTAAATTAAAAGACGATGAAGTAGAGAAGCTACTTACTATGCTTAGGACACATAGAAAAGCCATTGGTTACTTCCTAGATGATATAACCGGCATATCCCCTTCACTTTGCATGCATAGGATTTACATGGAGGATAATCATAAACCCACTATAGAGCATCAACGTAGGCTAAATCCGAACATGAAAGATGTGGTTAAAAAGGAAATTATTAAACTACTTGATGTTGGGATCCTATTTCCTATATCGGACAACCAATGGGTTAGTCCAGTGCATGTAGTCCTAAAAAAGGGGGTTTGATTGTCATTGAAAATGAAAAGGGAGAGGTAATCCCCACTAGGACCATAACTAGTTTGAGGATGTGCATTGATTATAGGAAGCTTAATAGTGCCACCAGAAAAGATCATTTTCCGCTTCCTTTCATTGATCAGGTGTTAGAACGCTTAGCCCAGCATGATTATTTCTGTTATTTAGATGGCTATAGTGTTTTTTGGCAGATTCTCATTCATCCTGATGATCAGGAAAAGACGACTTTTACATGTCCCTATGGGACTTTTGCTTATAAGAGAATGCCATTTGGGCTTTGCAATGCCCCTGCCATCTTCCTAAAGGTGTATGATGGCCATTTTTTCTAATATGATAGAGGATATTGTAGAGGTCTTTATGGATGATTTCTCTGTGTATGGTTCTTCCTTTGATGCTTGTCTTGCTAACCTTGCTTGTGTTCTTATAAGATATGAAGAAACCAACCTTGTGCTTAATTGGGAAAAATGTCATTTCATGGTCTAGAGGGGATAGTATTAGGAGATCTTGTCTCTAAAAGAGGGATAGAAGTAGATAAAGCAAAAATTGAGCTTATTGAAAAACTACCTCCTCCCTCTTCTGTAAAAGATATCAGGAGTTTGTAGGGCATGCTGGCTTTTATAGACGTTTTATCAAGGATTTTTCTAAGATAGCTAAACCTCTAACTAACCTACTAATGAAGGATGTAGTGTTTGAGCTGTCTCAAGAATGTCTTGAAGCATTTTACAGGTTAAGAGCAGCCCTCGTCTCCGCCCCTATCATGCAGTCCCCAGATTGGACTTTACCTTTTGAGATTATGTGTGACGCTAGTGATTATGTTGTTGGCGCAGTCTTGGGACAACGAAAAGACAAGAAGCTTCACGCCATCTATTATGCAAGCAAGACGCTTGATGAGGCACAGAGTAAGTATACTACAACGGAGAAGGAATTCCTCGCTGTAGTATTTGCTTTTGAAAATTTTCGGTCTTATCTTGTTGGTTCAAAAGTGATTGTTTATACTGACTATGAGGCCGTTAGATATCTAATGGCCAAAAAGGATGCCAAGCCTAGGCTGCTCCGTTGGATGCTCTTACTGCAGGAATTTGATCATGAAATTAGAGATAAAAAAGGAGCGGATAACTTTGTGGCAGAGCACTTATCTAGGTTGCTGGTTGAGCACATCACTGAATCCAACACCGAAGTGCCAATAAATGACTGCAGACCAGACGAACACCTCATGCTGAACGAGGTTGAACTCGACAAGGCCCTCGTTGCCGACCCCTTCAGGGTCGGTATCGAGCCACCGAGGCTGGAGATCGTAAATCACAATGGTGATAACTCGAGGTGCATCGACACCACAATTGGGAGGCCTGATACCAAGCCACGCGAGGTCGTTATCGATGGTAATACAACAACTCCAGGGTCATTAACGACCTAAACATACTCTGTAACGACCAAATCAGGTACGTTTTCTCAACCCGAACTCACTCATTTCAATTGATTCTCTTCCTCATCTCTTGCTTCTACTTCTTTCCAATCTATTCATGCTATTAGAGGGTCAAAAGCCCCTTGGTTCGCGGATTTTGCTAACTACCATGTAGGTGGCGTAATCCCCGACGGAATCACCCCACAAAAGAAAAAGAAGTTTCTTCACGATGTCAAACAGTACTATTGGGATGATCCTTACTTGTTCAAGCAAGGAAGTTATCACCTCTTCAGACGCTGTATTCCAAAAGAAGAGATAGAGAGTGTGATCTATCAATGTCACACACTTCCTACCGGAGGCCATGCAAAAGGATTCAAGACCATGGAGAAGATTCTTCAAAGTTGTCTCTATTGGCCAACCATCTTTAAAGACGTACAAGTTTATGTGACAACATGTGATGAATGCCAACACTCTGGTAACATCACTTGGAGACATGAAAATCCGCTGATCGGGATACTAGAGGTCGAGTTATTCGACGTATGGGGCATAGACTTCCTGGGACCTTTTCCTGCATCGGGCCCCTACAAGTATATCTTGGTTGTGGTTGATTATGTCTCTAAGTGGGTGGAGGTCGTTGCTACAAGGACCAATGATGCTAAAACCGTGGCCGAATTTATTAAAACTAACATTTTCCCCAGGTTTGGCGTTCCAAGGGTTCTAATTAGTGATGGTGGATCTCACTTCATAGAGCGGAGTTTTGAAGCACTTCTGGCCTAGTATGGGGTATCACACCGGGTGGCAACACCATATCATCCCCAAACTAGTGGTCAAGTTGAGGTTTCAAACAGGCAGATCAAGAGCATATTGGAAAAGACGGTGTCCCGCTCAAGGAAGGAGTGGTCATCTAAATTGGATGACACACTATGGGCTTATAGGACGGCATACAAGAAGCCCCTACGCACCACCCCCTACAACCTAGTGTATGGCAAGGCATGCCATTTACCGGTCGAGATGGAGCAGAAAGCATTATGGGCTCTTAAGGAGCTCAACATGAACCTCGACGCAGCCGGAGCAAAATGATTCATGGACTTGCAAGCACTAGAGGAGTTGAGGCTTAAGGCGTACGAAAATGCTGAGATCTACAAGGAGCGCAACAAACGGTGGCATGATCAGAAATCGATGCCCAAAACTTATGAAGTTGGTGACAAGGTACTTCTCTTCAATTCTAGACTCTGTCTATTTCCATGTAAGCTAAGGAGGAGATGGAGTGGGACATTTGTGGTTCACCACACCTATCCTCATGGGGCGATGGAGTTGATCAATAACCAAGGTGATATATTCAAAGCTAACGACCACCGATTGAAAAAGTTTCATGAGCAACCCGACCTAGACGAAGAGATTAGAGCTACCATGGCTCTTAAAACGTCGAAATATCTATAAGGTAAGTACATTGGGCTAACGACGTTAAAAATAGCGCTTACGGGAGGCAACGCGGTTTTTAGTTTAGTTTTTTTTCTTTTTTTTTAGATTCTTGTTTTTAGCTTTCTTTTGAGAGTAGTTTAGAAGTTAGCAAGATAGAATTGTTCAAAACTAACATGGTATAGGAAGTTGGGCTCGGAATAACGCTGAAAAACAAGTCGAACAGGCTCGTTAACGACCCACCCAGGGTCGTGAACGACCCATTTTGAGACCCGAACAGGCGGACATGGGCAAGGTAAGTTTTTCTAACCTAATCTATCTTATATTTATGTCCCCACGCCGCCTCTTCCCTCTCCTCTTGCCCCTCCTATTTAACCCTCTCAAAAACTCTCAATCCCACCGATTTCTCTCTAAACACCATCAATCGAAGCACCACCGCCCCTAACCTCGGAACCGCACCACGATAACGAGCCACCCCTCTCTTGAGTTCGTTACCGGCAAATCACTCGCCTCGTTACCCTCCCCAAATTCAATCTTTGTTCTTTAATTCTTCAAATCAACGGTATGAATTCTAAACCCTAACTCTCTATTTCCAAGATTCATGATTTTTGGGGTGAAAATTTCATATCTTGATTGAGTGGTTGATTTGCATGTCTATATTGCATAATGATTCTATTACTTCTTCTAATGGTGATTGATTTTGATTTATTTATGGTTATTCTTGCTTAAGTTTGCATTGAAATTTTGATGAGAAAGCTTGAATTATCTTGTTCGTGAATTGATTTGATCTTCACCATGAGTTTTGGTAATTTTTATATTCTTTGGCATGATTGGATAGGATAATCGATTAAGTATGGGGTTGCATATGTTTGATTTTGTGTTTTATGTGGGATTGTGTTTGATCCATGCTGGATTAGTTGGGAATTTTTGGAGCTTAGAACTCGGAATAGTCCGCGAGTGGTGGTCGCCCATGCTCATTAACGACTTGTCCATGCTCGTTAACGACCCTGCATTATGTCCAATTTTAAAACGAGCACAGGCTCGTTAACGATCCAATTGGCTCGTTAACGAGGCAGGTCGAGAACATTTCCGAGACCAAGTATGGGGTCTCGTTTCTATTGGTTTGAGTGGATCTTATCTTGGATAATTCATGGTTTTTGTAGGTCCATATGGCAAGCACTAGCAGATGACAAGAGCCGGGAATAAGAAGAGGACTCAACGGTCCCCGTCCCCTCCCCGCATGGACAATGTCATATTGGCCACTCAAGCACAAGCTGACCGCTTCAACACCATTCTGGAAAAGGACCACTACACTAGGTGGTTCTCGAAGTCAAGTGCTAACTCAATGGGGATCTATGAGGACGTCAAGCACGCCTTTTCCATTTTAGGAGTGCTTCAGCTATTGAAGAAAGAGGAGATACCGCATTACCCGGCTCTCACTTCTGAGTTCTTGGACACTCTTGAGACAAGCTTCAAAACCAAGACCTCGGTGGGAAGGATAAGATTCCGGCTAGGCAATGTCAACCATGAGTGCACAATGGCAAAATTTAATGGATATCTCGAGCTTCCTCACCATTCTCGGAACTACAAGATCAAGGACTACAAGGTTACTAAAACTTGGAGTTACATTTATGGGGAGGTTGAACCTTCCGCCGCAACACTTTCCGAGGCAAACATCATCAACCCCATCTTTCGGATCATTCTCCGAGTTTTGGCTGCCACATTTTGGCCCAAGAGAGAGCTATCGAGGCCAGCACGGTCCGAAGTTTAATGCCTTCGTACTATACTTTTTAAGGATCCGGCCCCGTTGAACTTGTGGTATGAATGGTTGGAATATATTGAGAAGCACGGGATCATGTCAAAGGAGGTTTGGTGCGGAAATCTGGATAGTCTTTTAGCAGACAAGCTCGGCGTTGATCACTCACTCTACACGCCGAACCATGTTCAAAAACTCGACAAGAACTATTCGTTTGTTTCTAGCATTTTTGTGAGTATCGAGAGAGGGCATGATCGCCTCTCACGATGTGCGAGGGTCAAGAGATACAAATAATAACCCGACCCCGTTGTAGTACGTGGTGGGTGTCGAACACTCGGGAAGTCTACTCGATCGATGTGCCTAGATACTAGGAAGCTAGAAAGGAGAGCATAAAACAAAGGAAAATAAAGAAAACAGTCGGGACCGACACTGAGGTCACATCGGGCCCGAGGATGGCGACAAGAGGAAGTCGGGACCGACACTGGGTAAGTCGGGCCCGAGGTAGCTGGGGATGTCGAACTCAAAGATTTTAAAAGTAGATCTTGGGCTTTTGGGTTCCTTCCCTAGTAGATTAAGGCTTTTCCACCCCAATTCAGGCAATGAGTGATGATCGGACTAGGATCGAGTGCTTTCGCCCTCGTTCCAACCACATCTACACCTCGATCCATGGGGAAATCCCCTTCGAAGCAAGGTCTTGAGATTGACACATGTTCACTTTCGCTACTTTGCCAATCTCAAGCCTTGATTCCCGACTTTCGCAAGGAATTGTAGCTCGATGTAGAGTGGGTTCCTTAGATCAAACACTCAAGGCTATAGAATTGGGGTTTCTAGCCTAAACCTAGCTAGGGTTTCCCCCATAACCCAAGATCAAGGAGATCTACTCCATGTGACAAGCAAAGAAAGCAATCAAATCAAAAGAGAAAGCAATCATCATAATCAATCTCAAAACAAAGCAAGGGTTCATTCAAATCCAAAGCAATCCACAAATTCAATTCAAGGGTTTTCAAATCCACAAGATCAAAGCAAATCAAAGCTAAACAATCAACAAAACCTCTCAAGTCTTCCTCCTCCTTGGCCGATTCTCTCTCTCTTCCTCCTCTTCTCCTTCCTCCTTGCTCTCCAAGTATCCTCTTGGCTCCCTTGGAACCCCCCTTTTTTTGTGTGTGAGGGAACCCCTTCTTAGAAGACAAGAGGGCCTTTTATGGATTAAATGAGGGGCAAAAGTGGAAGTTCACAAATTCGTGCCTTGGAGCCCAAGTAGTCCGGTGACCGACTCGGCCCGACACGGAGGAACCTCGGGCCCGAGGTACTGTGCAACTCGGTCCGAGGTTGGAAACTTCAAAGTCGGGCCCGACGTTGTTGCATCTCGGTCCTGACCTCGTTCCCCCTTCTTCTTAGTTGGCTTCTCTTGTTCTTCTTCATGGCTTGCTTCTCTCTTTCCCGCTTTAGCTCGGCCTTTGCTCCATGTCTCGACCCTCCTTCAAATCCATCCTTGATTCATGCCAAATTACCTACAAAACACATAAAAGGTGCGTAGTCTCCGAATCTCATAGAAATACGGGAACTAAGCCAAAAAGGAACAAAACGCACAAGAAAAGGGGAAAAAGAAACATATTTACAAAGGAAATCACATATGAAAACACCACCAAATAGAGAGACATCAAAATACCCCATACTTAAACTTGCTTGTCCTCAAGCAATAACAATGTAAGCAAGACCGAAACATAATCTTCAAGTAAAGCCTCGTATGAAAACACGTTTTAAGCACAAGTGATCGATATTCAAGCAAGATTACATCATCACACGTGATTAAGTGTTCCAAGGAATAAAGTCAATGCAACTAAGCCTCACTTTAGGGATATGTGAATGTGTATCACTCATCATGTGTTTGGGTTTAGCAATGAACACTCAAGCTCAAAAAACATGCAAGTAAGGACTTTATTATTGAAGCTAATATCACCAATTCCTCCACCTAGAGATGCCTAATGCAAAGTACACAAAGAATTTCGAACTTGGCTCAATGGAGGTCCTCAAAGAGGTTCCATTCGGTCGGGTTGTAATGGGGCTTTTGGTATTTCTCAAGGTGGGAATTATTTGGTCTTGTGGTGCTTATAATAGGGATTGAACAAACTAAACTCTCACCAATTTCACCAAATCCCACAATTACTTTCACACTCACCAAAAAGACTTAACATTTTCCTTCCAACCCGAAATTTCACTTATCATTCCACTTCATCTTTGCTCTTATGCTTTTTGTTCGATTTTCAACACTTTCTACATTTGGACCGACTTTCTTATGACATCGGGCCCGATGTTGCTTGTAACTCGGTCGGACCATTTTCTTCACTTAAGCCCTTTGCTTTATTCCACTTTACATTTCCAACATTTTCTTTCTTTCTTTTCTTTCTTTTTTCATTTTTGTACAACAAAGATGCACTACCCACATGATTAATAACACCATTCTTTGCCCTTAAACCCAAGAGAATCTCAACTCTTCAAATACAATCCAAACCTCTCTTCTAAAGTCCAATCCCATAAGGGTCAAGTCATATAAGGCTAGGAATAATATTTTTGAGGAGTTTCAAACAAAGGATTAGGCTAGAACGGGGCTACAATCAAAGGATTAACTTCATGGTAGGATATGGAACATTTATGTGACTAGAAGAATAAAGTTCAAAATCAATGTGACCATGCTAAGACAATTCTCATGACGGTCTTGGAAAATAGATAAACACCTCAATAGCAAGTTTTACTAAGCATGAATGAGCTAATCACACAAGAAGAATGAGGGATATGCAAATATGATCAAGCATCCCTAAAATGGCCAAAAATCAATCTCACAAGGGTCACTCATACTTAGTTGCATAAGAACTCATCCTAGAACTCACATGCTCAATAAAACAAGCAAGATATCATGATCACATGAAAAGCAACATCATTTTAGAGGATAAACTATCCAAAAATATGCAAAGGAATTTACATGCTCACATCATCATTAGCTTTTATTTTGGCAATCTAAGATGGGAATTTCTAGTCCAAAACCTACAAAACACAAGATCTTTTTGTTGTTTTTAACACAATTTTTCAATTTTTTTATGGATTTTTTTTTTGCAAAAAAAAATTCTCTAAAACCAAAGACTCAAACATTCCAAACACAAACTAGAAAAACCAACTAAATATCCTCAAAATAATAAACAAACATAAACAAGTGAAATCATGAACACACTTACCCCCACCCCATACTTAAAATTTTTGATGTCCCCATCAAACAAGGAAATCAAAACTTAAAAGCAAGAGAGAAGAGTATGAAAAGCTCACAATTTCTTATTCTTCAATGGCATGTATGGGATCACTCGAAGGGGTTGTCACGTCTACGTCCTCTTTGGAGCCTTGCTTGCCGCTCCCTCTCGTACACTTGCTCTTGGTAGAAGTCTTGTGGTGGTGGTTGGAGTTGAGGCTCCGGGCGTGTCCATTGGTCCTCACGGGAAGGGAAGTTCCCGCTCATCCACGTATGGTAGCTATCTTGGACTCGCCACCTTTGGTCTTCCACCTCTCTAAGCTCCTCTACCTCTCGCCTAGTGTAGCCGAGGGCCCGGTTCATCTCTTGTTGGCTAGCTTGGAAAGAACTTTGTTGTTGAAGCATTTGATGTTGTTGTTGATACATTTGTTGTTGTTGGAGATTCACATGATGGACCTCTTGGAGAACATTTTCTTGTTGAAGTTGGAGATGAGCCATTTGGTTGGCTAAAAAGGACATGTCCACCGGTTGTTGTTGCTCGGGAAACACCATTCCCGGACCGTACCATTGGGCATAGCCTTCATAACCGCCACCTTGGAATTGCTCTCGACTTGCACCGCTCCCATCTCCACGTTCATAATGCCTCGGGACCTCACCACCATGGAATGAACTGGACCGACGTTGGGGAAAGTCAGGCCCGACTTGGGGTGTACCTCGGTCCTCTAGTGTTGGAGCTTGGTGCGTGGCTCGGAGGTTGGCCATCAAACCTTGGAAGCGCTCATCTTCTTCATTTAGCTCTTGATCGACATCCATGTCCTCCCCACGAGGTGCAAACACGAAGTTGTCTTGGTCGGAATCCGGTGTAGATGGAGGAGAGGTAAACCGAATGTGTTGAGATTGTTGTCGCCGCCCTTCTCTTGCACCTTGTGGGTCGCCAAATGAGTGTGGCTTGCCGGCCCACACTTGGTACCAATTTTGATACCGAGAAAGATCATAGAGGTTGTGCACTAACCGGATCGACACACTATCATAGTTTGAATGAGGGGCCAAGGAAATCATGTAGAGCTTCTCCTTGATGATGTTGGCTTTCTTGAAATACTTCATGTTCATGAACTCAACACCATTCGGGGCCGGGGAATACTTGTCAAGATCAACTCCTAGACGCATGGCGAGCCTTGCTATCATCCCGCCGAAGTAGATCCAAGAGGAACTTTGGAAGTCCCGCACCATCTTGACCCACTCCCATGCAAGGTTCATGGGCTTCTTGGTGTTGAAGAGCATCTCATGGAGCAACATGATCTCCTCCTTCATCGGCTTGCTCAACTCATGACGAGCATAGATTGCACACCCCAAGACTCGCACCATGACCCGAAAAAGAGGGCTAGCAATCTTGGTTGTGGAGGCGCCCTTTTCCATCTCACTCTTCCCGGCCACATGACGCCATACTTGGTTCACCTTCTCATTGTTAACGCCGGCCTCTTCTCTTGGGCATGGGAACCCAAAGTAGGTAGCCAAATCCCTAAGAGTGAGATTGTGGTCCTCTTTGCCCAATCGGAAAGTGATCGCCCCTTCTTCATCCTCCACATTATCATAAGTGCACTCGAATGTGGCCATAAATTCCGAAGTGAGGGCGGGGTAGTGAGTGTTGTTCCACCTTAGCATTCCATTAAGACCGATGTGGGAGTAGCATCTTGGTAGGGCTTGATCCATGTCCATCTTCCTCACGGCTTCCCAATCAAGCCACCTCGTGTGGTGCTCAAGCGCCATATATCTTTCATAATTCTCCACTTGCTCATCCTCCTCCAAATAGACATCATCCAACTTCGGCTCTTTCCTCGTCTTCTTGGACTTCTTCCTTGGCCTTTCCATATGAGAGGATGAAGCTCTTGTCTCCATTGTACCTACACACATCCAAACAAAAGGATCCAAGATAAACTCCATACAACCCAACAAAAGCATTCATCAACACACAACAACATCCCAACACAAAGGGAACCCCATACTTAGTCTCTAGACTCACATGCATCTCAATTCAACATAAATCATCATGGACATCTTCTAACAATAGCTAAGCAAATGATCATTCTACATCATGATTAGACTATAGCCAACAATTAAACACATGAATCCACATGATATCACAAGAAGAGAGCAAAAACAACTAGGATCGACTTTCAACCCATGTCGGGCCCGACTTTCTCAACCTCGGTCCGACATGTTGGACCGACTTCCACAACTCGGGCCCGACGCTCCTGGGCACGTCGATCTCGACCTAGTTCATGCTTCGACTACTAACCTCAAATCAACCCAAATCACTCTACCATGCACTTAAATTTCAAATTCAACCATCAAACATCCCTAATCGAAGTTCTAAATGGATCTAAGCATGCATAAACAACTTTAAAGCTCAATTTCACAAATCATGCAAATCCACCATTGATGCTAAAGCTCAAGCTCTCAATCAAACATGGCATTACTCAATCTATGCAATGAAAGCACAAAATTTTCAAAGAGATAAGTAGAGATCGAGTAACACATACCGGATTCGAAGAGTAATTGAACTTTTGAACAAATAAGCAACTTAGAACTCAAATTTCCTAGATCTAGATCTAGATGGGGGACGAAGGACTATATTGAACTCGAGATTTCTACTTGGATTCGGGTTTGGGAGGCCTTTTTGTGGTTGGAACGAGATGAAGTGGGGATGGATGTGGATCGAGTATGGTGAGGGTAGGGGCGGCCGAGTTTGAGAGTTTTTGAGGGAGAGGGGTTGTATTTTGGGAATGGTAGTTGATGATGAAGATGATAGGTAGGTGGGGGTTAGTATTTAATGGGGGAAAGGGACAAATTAGGTCAAGGGCAAAATTGGCATTCCAACTAGTCGGATCAAGTTGGACCGACTTCATGGACCGACGTCCCCATGTCGGGCCCGACTTACCTGGGCTCGATGTGGGAGTATTCGGGTTACCAATTTTTACTCCATCCTCATGCAACTTCTTTCCCATATTTCCATTTAAATATTTCCCCTCAAATCCTACACAACTTTGGAGGATGCACAACACCATAAATCCACAAAACACTAGATAAGGATTGGTTAGAGAAAAGCTAAGCTAAACTAAGAAAATCAAACTAAAATTACGAAAAGAAAGCTACTAGCTCGGGTTGCCTCCCGAGAAGCGCTCGTTTAGAGTCACTAGCTTGACTTCCTAACCTCAACCTTATGGCGGGTGAAACACGGTGAATTGCTCGCCATTGTTATGCTCATTCCCATTGCCTTCATACCCATCAAACCACCAACGATGGTCCACATAAGCATGGCTCTCCGATCTCGGGCCTATCTCATCATACTCCTCCAACGGATGAGACTTCTCCTCCTTTCTTGCTCTGTCATGTTTTCCTTGCCCTACACCATAGTCATCCAAAGTATTCCTAGGAGATTCTACTAATTCACCTTTTAAATCACTAAGGCATATATAGGAGTCTCCTAGGTCATCATCCAAATCACTCAAGCAAATATAGGAATCAAAATTTTGGGAAGAATTGTGATCTTCACCAACATTAAAAGGATATGAGTAAGGATACTTTTCATCTCCTCTTGAGCTAGCATTGTTCCTTGACTCATCATGATCCCTAAATTGCTCCAACAACTCCCTCACTTGTGTTTGTTCATTGAAGCTCTCATCACCCCCTAAAGCAACAACCTCCCTAGCAACTTCCACTTCTTCATGTTCTCTCTTGGCACTCTCTTCAAGCTTAAGAATGGCCAAGGCGTCCGGCTCATTCAAAGCTTTGTTGAAGTGGAAATCTACCTTCTCTTCCCCAATCTCAAAGGAGACCTTCCCGTTCTTGACATCGAACCTTGCCCCCGCCGTAGCTAAGAATGGTCTCCCTAAGATTATTGGAACCAAGGGATCCTCATGCATGTCCAAGATCACGAAATCATCGGGGACAAAGTACTTTCCAACCCTCACCGGAACGTCATCCAATATTCCTTTGGCCTTGATGATTGAACCGTCGGCCATGGTTAGGGACATATCGGCCGGTTCCATTTCACCCAAATTTGCTCTTCGCCAAATGCTAGCGGGCATCACCGAAACACTTGCCCCAACGTCACATAAAGCTTGGAAATTTTGAGACCCCACACCAATGGTTATAGCAAAACGATCGGGATCTCCTAGCTTTTGTGGTAACTCCAAGGTCTTGACTTCATCTTGCATTTCCACTATGGACCTCTTCTTGCTCAAAATCTCCCTTAAAAACTTGGCATAAGATGGCATATCACTCAATGCGTCGGTGAACGGGATGGAGATGTTCAAGCCTTGCAAGAGTTTGAGAAACCTCTTGAACTTGTTCTCAACAACATCTTTCGGCTTCTTCGAGGGATATGGGAGAATTGTTGCACCTTGAATCTTGCTCGGATCAACCTCTTTGGACCTTGAATCTTGTTCTCAACAATTTCAACATTTTCTGAATGGACCGACTTGGGCACCATGTCGGGCCCGATGTTGTGAATCTCGGTCCTGGACTGAGGGGTTGGATCGAGGTCTGTGTACGTCGGTCCCGAGTTGCTCTCGACCTCGGTCCGGGGTGAAGGAGTCGATCTTCTTGCTTGGTCGACTTCGGGGAACGTCAGACCCGACTTGCTGCGTAAGTTGGTCCGACTCTCTTCATTCTTCTTAGGCACGTGTGGCTCGGGTAGGTTTTGGCCACTTCTCAATCCAATTGCCCGGACTTCATTTTGATTGTTTTGAGCTCGAGGATTCTCCTCGGGTCGGCCCGGAAGTCTCCCATTCTCTCTCGGGGCTTGAGTCGCAATTTGGGAAAATTGATTGTCGACTTGCCTCCTCCATGCACCAAACTCATTGAATTGGGTCCTCATCTCCTTGAACCCATCTCTCATCTCTTGAGCAAATGTTTGTAACTCATTGAATCCCGGTGGTCTATATGGTGGTGGTGGCGCCCTTGGCTCGTTTTGGTTGAAATTGTTGTTGTAGCCTTGAGCTTGACCGTTGTTCCACCGGCCATTGCCACCATTGTTGAAGTTGCCTCTTCCACCAAAATTTCCACGAACATAGTTTGCCTCCTCAATTCGCTCGGCCAAGCGCACTTGGCTCTCATTCGGACAAACTTGTGTAGCATGTGCAAAGGATCCACACTCCTCACAAGCTCTAGCATTTTGCTTGTAGTAGTGGACTTGCCTCTTGAGCTTGCTCACTTCACCTTCAAGGAATTGGAGCTTCACATCTCTATCAATGTCTTCTCCCTTTGGATCATATAACTTCCTTGTACCTTCACCTTGAACTTTCACCTCCTTGCTAGCTTGACTCACCCCATACATGGCCTCATAATCGGATAGCTAGTCAAGTAGCTCCCAAGCTTGATCCGGTGTCAAGTCTATGAACCCACAATCGGTGTGGAGATTGAGCTTGTCCTTCGTTACCGGATTGATGCCTTGGAAAAAGATGTATTGAAGCACATATGGTTGTTGGCCATGAGTAGGACATTGGCGCAACATCTCCTTGAAACGGTCCCATGCTTCGAAGAGAGGCTCATTCGGACCTTGTTGAAAGCTTGCAATCTTCCTTCTTAGCTCGGTTGTCTTTGAGGGAGGGAAGAACTTCATCAAGAAAGCATCATAGAGTGTCTTCCAAGTTGTGATTGACCTAGGAGCTTGGCTCTCGAGCCAATGTGTGGCCTTGCCCCCAGTGACCATTTGAACGCCTTTAGAAGCACATACTCCAATGTCTCCTCGTCGGTAGAGATCGTCTCACACATGTCCACAAAGCGTTTGACGTGCTCTATGGGACACTCATGTGGACGGCCCTCGAGTTGATCACGCTTGATGAGGGAGATGAATTGCGTCTTGATCTCAAAATTCTTGGCAACCTCGGGAAGCACAATAGCCGGCTCGGGGACCCTCAAGTTGCAATCTAGCCATCTCGGCCCTAAGTTGAGCCAACTCCTCATTAACATGGAGAGCTTGATTCTCCATCCTTTTCCTTCTTCGGGCTTCCTTGAGAATACTTTCCGGATCACTCACAAACTCAAGCTCAAGTGTTCCTCGGGAGGAACGAACTAGCATACACCTATGAAACAAAAACACAAACCAAAACAAATCAAAAACAAACAAAGGGTTTGGGCTATTCCCTCACCCAAATCACTACCAAAACACAAAAAACTAACCAAATTGGCACTCATTGCACTTAGACTTCCCCGACAACGGCGCCATTCTTTTGATCGCCTCTCACGATGTGCGAGGGTCAAGAGATACAAATTATAACCCGACCCCGTTGTAGTACGTGGTGGGTGTCGAACACTCGGGAAGTCTACTCGATCGATGTGCCTAGATACTAGGAATCTAGAAAGGAGAGCATAAAACAAAGGAAAATAAAGAAAACAGTCGGGACCGACACTGAGGTCACATCGGGCCCGAGGTTGGCGACAAGAGGAAGTCGGGACCGACACTGGGTAAGTCGGGCCCGAGGTAGCTGGGGATGTCGAACTCAAAGATTTTAAAAGTAGATCTTGGGCTTTTGGGTTCCTTCCCTAGTAGATTAAGGCTTTTCCACCCCAATTCAGGCAATGAGTGATGATCGGACTAGGATCGAGTGCTTTCGCCCTCGTTCCAACCACATCTACACCTCGATCCATGGGGAAATCCCCTTCGAAGCAAGGTCTTGAGATTGACACATGTTCACTTTCGCTACTTTGCCAATCTCAAGCCTTGATTCCCGACTTTCGCAAGGAATTGTAGCTCGATGTAGAGTGGGTTCCTTAGATCAAACACTCAAGGCTATGGAATTGGGGTTTCTAGCCTAAACCTAGCTAGGGTTTCCCCCATCACCAAAGATCAAGGAGATCTACTCCATGTGACAAGCAAAGAAAGCAATCAAATCAAAAGAGAAAGCAATCATCATAATCAATCTCAAAACAAAGCAAGGGTTCATTCAAATCCAAAGCAATCCACAAATTCAATTCAAGGGTTTTCAAATCCACAAGATCAAAGCAAATCAAAGCTAAACAATCAACAAAACCTCTCAAGTCTTCCTCCTCCTTGGCCGATTCTCTCTCTCTTCCTCCTCTTCTCCTTCCTCCTTGCTCTCCAAGTATCCTCTTGGCTCCCTTGGAACCCCCCTTTTTTTGTGTGTGAGGGAACCCCTTCTTAGAAGACAAGAGGGCCTTTTATGGATTAAATGAGGGGCAAAAGTGGAAGTTCACAAATTCGTGCCTTGGAGCCCAAGTATTCCGGTGACCGACTCGGCCCGACACGGAGGAACCTCGGGCCCGAGGTACTGTGCAACTCGGTCCGAGGTTGGAAACTTCAAAGTCGGGTCCGACGTTGTTGCATCTCGGTCCTGACCTCGTTCCACCTTCTTCTTAGTTGGCTTCTCTTGTTCTTCTTCATGGCTTGCTTCTCTCTTTCCCGCTTTAGCTCGGCCTTTGCTCCATGTCTCGACCCTCCTTCAAATCCATCCTTGATTCATGCCAAATTACCTACAAAACACATAAAAGGTGCGTAGTCTCCGAATCTCATAGAAATACGGGAACTAAGCTAAAAAGGAACAAAACGCACAAGAAAAGGGGAAAAAGAAACTTATTTACAAAGGAAATCACATATGAAAACACCACCAAATAGAGAGACATCAGGGCACGCCTCTAAAGTTCATGGCCAAGAAGTGTTGCTTGATCGGGCAAAGATCGAGCTTCTTTACGTGCCAAATTGGAACGAATTTTGGATGGGTCATGCATTCCCGTTAGAAAAGAAGCCACAAGATGAGCCGTCATTGAGAGAGTGTGTAACGAGGTTTTCTAGAGAAGGAGAATCTATGGATGAAGATGATGATGCAACGAAGGCAGAAACGGAGGTAGCCACGGAAGAGCTCGATATTGAGGACGATGACCTCGGTACCGAAGTTTTGGGCAGTGATGAAAACCTCATTAACGACACACCCAAGGTCGTTAACGACTACTTCGAGGCTACTATCGAGGCACACAACTTTGGTAGCAACCCACCGCCGCCGCCTACTGTGTCGCAGTCTTATGATCTGATGCCCTATAACCCGGTAATTTTTCACGATTACGTCCAACCCCAAGATCATTATCAACCACCTCCTCAAGCCACCTATATTGGATCGAGTGTTCCACCTCCTTGGGCCGATGATCTGTCATTCCAGATGCAACAACTTCACTTACAACAAAATCAGCATGAGAGAAGGATGGATCGATGGGAGACTGTTTATGCCCAGCGCATGGCTCTTGAGGATGAACGACAACGCCAAGTTGATGCTCGTTGGTTGACGTCTGAGCAAAGGGTGACGGTTGATGAGGAGCGTTGGAGGACCATGTATGAGTTCATGGGCAACTTTGAGCGTCAGTTTCCACCACCAAGACGCTGATTCAGCTTTTGAAAAGTTGTTTCTTTTCCGCTTCATTTTATCTTGTAAGTTTTTTTCTATTTCCTTCCTTCTTTTCTACTTAGTTTTATTACAGTGGGGACACTGTAATTTTAAGTATGGGGTGGGGAAGGGAAGAAAATTTGCAAGTTTGTGTGTCTTGTGTGTCCTTTGTTTGTTTAATTTGTTTTAGTTGTCTTTGTTTTGTTTTTGTTTTTTAAAGAGATTCTTTAGAATGGATAAATACCCTTTCTTTTGGTTCTATGATAGTAGTTGCTAGCATAATCATGTAATTTCCTTGCAAGCATGTTTTTGATGGTATAGCCTGATTCTCAATGTGAAATTGTTTTTATAGAAGAATAGCAATTTGATGAAATTGAGCATGTATAACTTTTAGCATGAGTAATGCAATCCAACAACAAAAATTTCTACCTTGTGACTACCTTGCGAGTATTTTTGGCCTTATAGGGAGAACATCATAAATCCCTCTTCTTTTCTTGTGTTATTTACTCGCTTTATGTATATTATTTCTTGGAATTGTGATGGTTATCTATTACTTGAAACCTATATAAGATTTTTAGTTCATTACTTGTGAAAATCATATGATAGAGAACTTATTTTCGTAAGCCTTATTAATCCTTATCCACCCTTATCATTTTCCTCTTTTTGATAGCTAATTTGAGCTATAAGCCTTTTAATTTTAGCTCCACAAAATTATTTCCCTAGCCGAGATAAGCTTGACCCTATCCGAGGATTAAGACTTAGTTAGAGAGGTTTGTTTTGTACAGTGAAAAAGTTATGTTTGGTTCAAATTAAAGGGTTTGGGAAGGATAGATTGGAAGTCTCTTGTTTTGATTTGTAAAAAGATCTCTTGGTAGTGAACAAGAATAAGAAAGGTTGTTGTAGTAAAGAAAGAAAACAAGAAAAAGTAGCTCGTTAACGACCTCAATTGGCTCGTTAACGAGGCTGTTCGAATCAACAGCAGAAGAGATGAAAAAAAGGGAGAAAAATGAAAATATAGAGAAAGAAGAAGAAAAGAAGTAAATGTGCATTTTTATGAGACTTTTTAGGATAAAAGGTGAGAGTTTGAGTATAATGTTTGAAAGAGTTTGGTATTGTTTTATGAGAGTTTTTTGGAGATGTGTGAGAGTCTTTAGGAGTCTTTGATTCCGGGATATTATTAGCACCACATAGCCAAAATATTTTCCATGCCTTATTGTCATTACCAAGCCCCGTTAAAACCCGGCCGAATGGAAGCTTCTATGAAGTTTTTCATTGAGCCTACGTTCTCTTGATGATTTTTGTTTGTTTGGACAAATATTAGGTGAAGAGTTTGGTGATATAAGTTCCAATTTCTATGAGTTTTTGCATATAAGATGGAGTTGAGAGACTGTTATTATAAGCCTAAACACTTGAGAGTTGAGAGGAACACATATATCCCTGGTGAGGTTGGATTGTATTTGCTTATGTCTATTAAGTGCTTATATATGTGTGATGATGTTGATAGTCATTTGCTATTTTCCGCTATTTTGTTGAAGTTGCTTTTTAGTTGATGGCTATTGCTTGATAGGCATGATTGTTTGGTTTTGATTATTGTATAGTGATTGCTTGAGGACAAGCAAGCTTAAGTATGGGGTATTTTGATGTTCGTGTTTTTGTTCTAGTTTTAGGTGTTTTTCTTAAGTTGTTTAGTTTAATTTTAGTTGGTTTCAGAGTTAGTTTTGTGTGTTTTTGGATAATTTTTGTAGGTTTTTGAGCAGAGAGGAGCGCTTTTCGAGCTGAGTTGAAGTCTTGTGGTAAAAGATGGAAAGCATGGAAGATAAGGAAGAAGATTGCATGGGAGAATTAAGTTAGAGTCCAAGTTAAAAGCGAAGAGAAGTTCAAGAAAAGCTAAAATAGTGGCTCATTAACGATCATGTGAAGGTCGTTAACGAGGATGGAAATAGAATTTTTGAAGGGAATTAGCAATTTCTACCGACCCTGTGCGGGGTCGTTAACGAGGGTCCCGTGTTGGTAGAGGCTTAGCCAGTTTTTGGTTGTTATATCTTTTATCTTGTTATCTTTTAAGTAGGCTAAGTTTTATCTTTTAGCCTTTTTAATAGATATTTTCTTAGTATAAATACCCTTGTTCTAAGCCTAGACAAGGGGGGAGTCGTATTAGTTTTAGGAGGAGTCGAGAGAGAGAGATTCGAACTGAAGTCGATTGAGAGAGAGAGTTTGGGTCGGTGATCGGATCGTGCTCGCTGTTCTCAGTGTTTTAGGATTCCACAAAGTTTGTAAGACAATATTTTCTTTTCAATTTCAAGTAAGTTTAAGATTGTTTTCAATGTATTCTTTAAGTAAAGTTTTTTGTTTTATTTCAATGAATAGTGAGTAGTCTTCTTATCTAGGATCGTGGTTGAAACCCGGCATAGTCGTGCATGTTTGAATGAGTAAGTTGATGTTTTGATTGCCTTTTATTCTTTGAATTGCTTGTTGTGTTTATTCGTAGACGATGGTCGAAGTAATTTGAGTTTTTCAACTTGATCGAAAGAGAAAGTTGTGAACTTGAATGTTGATATTGTTCGATAATGAAAGTTTCGAGCTTTGGATACAAAACAAGTAATAAAGTGAATTGATTTATGAAAATTGATTGATTTTCTTGTTAGTCAGCGAAAATTGATGAATTTATCTTTAAAGGCATGATCTTTATCTTCATATGAGTTTTTATGCATAGCTATGTCGTGGTAAACCTTGACCTAAATCTTTTATCCATTAATTTTGTTCGTTTGCTTTCGAATCATTCGTTACCTAGGTTCTTTGGCTCGGTACCGAACCTGCGTCTGAGTCGTTAATTGTTCTGTGTTCATAGTTTTCCAGGTTCGTTAACGACCCTAACAAGGTCGTTAACGAGGTTGGTCGTAGCTGTTTTTGTCTGTTTTGCTTTGTTCTCTTATTTTGGTAGTTGATAGACAAACAACCGTGCTTCCCGTGGACGATCCTGACTCTGCCATACTCAGCGGGGTCTTGACTACAACTCATCACAAGACACAACAAATTTTTGCACATATTTAAACATAGTAGGCCAGTAGAGACCGGATTCAAGAATCTTTCCAGTAGTCTTGAAGGCTTTTGCATGACCCCTAGTAGGTAAAGAATGACAGTGTCAGATCACATTCTCAACTTCTTCATAAGGAATGCATCTTCTAAATATCAAATTACTACCATGTTTGAAGAGAAAGGGCTCATCCCAATAATATTGGCGCTGTTGAAAGGGTTTCTTGCCAACAAATAAATTTATAATCAAGACCCCGTTGAGTACAGGGTAGTCAGGTTTGTCCACGGGAGATAGTAAGTATCAAGTTTTGTTACTTCTCACGCAAGCAATCAATTAAAGGTAGGATTTTTATCAAGGAAGAGGAATTCTAAGGTAAAGGTATCCCCAAAACAACATAAGCATGCCAAACGCTAATGAAACATATAGATCATGCTTTTATAACATAAAGGTGTCAACTTTCACCAACTTAAGCAAGTAAATCAATCAACTTTCGTCCTATCAATAAACATACTATCTATCTCTTCTACTTCAACTTGGATAGATCTGCTTTCGCTTCAAAACCCTAATTTGACTATTCTGATTCAAGGTTTCTGCTTTCGCTTCAACTATGAATGAGAAATTCCCTTCAACTTTCGTCTCAAGGATTAAGAACAAGAGAATAGATTCATGCAATAAAAACAATCAAGACATGATCATAAACAAGCATGCACAACCATTGTTGGGTTCAACCCCAACCTTAGAGAGGAATACTACTCACAAAGCATGATTGAAAACAACTGAATTAAATAAAATAGAAAGCTTACAACCGAATTCAAAACGATAGTTCATCTCCAATGCACAACCTCGTCCCCCTCTCACGTCTCTCTCCCCCCTTACTTGCCCTCCAAGGCAATTGATTGTGTAGTCAATAACAAAGGGTAGACAAGAGTATTTATAGAGAAACTATTCTACCTTAAATCTATCTATAAGGAAATAAATCTATCTTAAATCTAACTACAAGGAAATAAATCTTCTAATAAGATATATTCCTTCTATCTATCTAATAACATAATAAAAACTTACTAAACTAAAGATTAAAAGATCAAAGATAGAAGTCATCAAGTAAACACCGACTCGGATCTTGTTTCTCCTCACGGCGCCTCGTTAACGATCCTGACAGGGTCGAAAACAACGTTGAGTAAAACTTGCGTAGAAGATTCGTTACAACTCTGTTTGGCTCGATTCGTTTTCCTATGTTCTTGTAACGAATTTCTATATCTCTTTCCAAGCTCAAACTTGATCTTCAATAACTTTACTTGAGCGCTTAATCTTCATCTTCTCTTCATGCCTGAGTGCTATCTTCACCGTCTTTACTCCTTTCTTCAAAATATGCTCCAAAAACCTTCTAAAAACCTACAAAACACCACTAAAGCTTATGTAGACTCCATATCTTAAGAAAATACGAAAACCTACACAAACGACTCAAAACAAAACACAAAACTAAAGAAAAAGACTCAAACACACTAAAAACACACCCTAAAAACATGACTAAAAAGGCGGACATCAGGCGAACATCATGTAGGAATTTCTTCTTTTGATGATATGTGAGACCCGGTGGAAACACTCTACAAACAAGATAATTCACAAAATCAGCATACCAGGGAGTATCTTCATCAGAAAGATGTCTCAATACTTCCATATCATGAGCCAAAGTGATGGCAAAGAAATGATCATCAGGGAAGGAATCATCAATAGGCATTTCACCCTTCTTTTCCGCAATGTGCTCCAAAGGGAGCCTAGATAAGTGGTCAGCGGACAACAACATGATCGGTATAGACAATAACCTTGGAGCAACAAAATCCACCGAATAAGACGAAGCTTAGCATCCTTTTTCTGCATCAAATAGCAGACAACAACATTATTGGTATAGACAATAACCTTGGAACCCATCAAATAGGACCGAAATTTCTCAAAGGAAAACACCACAACAAGCAACTCTTTCTCAATGGTGGTGTAATTCGTTTGAGCCTCATCAAGTGTCTTGCTAGCGTAATAGATGGCATGAAGCTTCTTGTCTGTCCTTTTGCCAAGGATAGCACGAACAACAAAATCACTAGCATCGCACATGACCTCAAATGGGAGGTCCCAGTTTGGAGATTGCGTGATAAGGGCAGACACCAACTCTTTTTTCAACTTGTTAAATGACTGAAGACACTCGGGAGAAAAATGGAAGTCTACATCCTTCAATAATAGGTTAGTTAAAGGCTTAGCAATTTTTGAGAATTCCTTAATAAATCTCCTATAAAAGCCAGCATGTCCTAAAAAACTTCTAATTCCTTTTATAGAGGTAGGAGGTGGCATCTTTTTAATGAGTTCAATATTAGCACGGTCCACTTCTATTCCTCTATTAGAAACTAAATGCCCTAGGACAATTCCTTCATTAACCATAAAGTGACATTTTTCCTAGTTTAGCACAAGATTAGACTCTTCACATCTTTTCAACACTTTAGCAAAATTAATCAAACAAGTTTCAAAAGTAGTGCCATAGACAGAAAACTCAGCCATAAATACTTCCATAATATCTTCAATCATATCGGAAAATATAGCCATCATGCATCTTTGGAAGGTAGCAGGAGCAATACAAACACCAAAAGGCATTCTCCTACAGGCAAAAGTTCCATAAGGGCATGTGAAAGTAGTCTTTTCTTGGTCCTCTGGATGAATGGGAATTTGCCAAAACCCACTATACCCATCTAAATAACAAAAATAAGCATGCTTAGCTAGTCTTTCAAGAACTTGATCGATAAAAGGAAGAGGGAAATGATCTTTTCTAGTAGCAGTTTTCAACTTCCTGTAATCAATGCACATTCTCCACCCAGTGACGGTTCTAGTAGGACTTAGCTCATCATTTTCATTTTTGACAACTTTTAACCCACCCTTCTTAGGCACAACATGGATGGGGCTCACCCATTTACTATCAGAAATAGGAAAAATAATTCCAGCATCAAGCAATTTTAAAATTTCCTTTTCACTACTTCCTTCATGTTAAGATTGAGCCTTCTTTAGTTTTCTATGGTAGGTTTGTGACTATCTTCCATAAATATTCTATGCATGCATAATGATGGAGAGATTCCTTTCGAATCATCAATAGAATTTCCTAGGGCCTTTTTGTGATTCCTAATAACAACTAAAAGTTTTTCAACTTCATCATCAATCAATTTAGAATTCACAATCACAAGATAAGTAGAATTTGGTCCAAGAAATGCATACCTCAAGGTGGAGGGAAGTGGAATTAACTCAAGCTTTGGGACGTCAGGCTCACTCAATGGAATTTCAGGAGCCACTTTTCCAAGCTCAGGTGCTTCAGGAGACACCTCTAAATCTGCAATGGCACATGCTAGATTTCCACCTTGGCAGGTAGTGGTTAAGCAAAGCTCTAATGGATCATTAGAAACAATGGACATTAAATATTCTTGAGTTTCACTATCCACGACATCAATCTTATCACAATAATCATCAAAAGAAGGTGATTTCACAGATTTAGCAAAATTAAATTCAATCTTCTCCTCACCAATGGTGAAAGAGAGGATTCCTTCTTTCACATTAATCATTGTACCTACAGTGGCTAAGAAAGGTCTACCAAGTATAATGAGAATAGGAGAATCAACCTTTATATCTAACACAACAAAGTCTACAAGCACATAAAATTTTCCAACACGAATTGGAATATCCTCAAGTATACCTGCAGGGTGAGCAATAGATCTATCCGCCATGTAAAGTTGCATTTTCACAGGTCTTAATTATTTCATGCCAATTTTTTCACAAATAAATAGTGGAAGTAAACTAACACTAGCTCCTAAATCACATAAGGCATTATAAGAATAAGCACCCACATTAATAGGTATACAGAAACTACCTGGATGTTGGAGCTTTGGTGGGAGCTTGTTTTGAATCAAGGCACTGCACTCCTGATTCATGGACACCATATGGCACTCATCAAGCTTTCTTTTGTTGGAGAGGATCTTCTTCAAAAACTTCACATAAGAGGGCATCTCCTTTAAAGCGTCAATGAATGGAATGTTGAAATGCAGTTTCTTCAATACTTCAAGGAAATTCCCATACTTCTTCCCTAGCAAAGCTTGATTCTTTCTTTGGGGAAATGTCAGTGGAGGAACATAAGGAGGCGGTGGAACATATAGAATCTCCTTCTCCTTGGCGGAATTAGAAGGCGTCTCGTCTTCTTCAACCGAGCCATTTGGTTTTGCTCTCTCCTTGGCTTTCATGGGCTCCTTTTCATTTTCATGTAATTGCTTACCATTCCTCAAAGACACCACTGAAATTTGACCCTTCGGATTTTCTTCGGGGCGGCCCGGTAGAGTACCCAAAGACCTAGGAGCATTGGCTGGATTTTGAGCCACTTGAGTTTCCATCATCTTCTGTGCTGGCTCCAGAGCTTGCACCTTATTAGAAAATGCTTTCATCTCAGCCATCATATTCTCCTAGCAATCAACTCAGGAGATTTCTTAGGAGCCACAGGTGGAGCCGGAGGGGGCCTAGCTTGATAGCCCGAAAAATTGCCTTGATAGCCAGGAGGAGGGCCATCTCTAGCTCCATAAGGAGCTTGATATGCAGCTGGATTTTGAAGTTGAGGTTGAGATGTTGAAGAAGCATTATTTCCATACCTCAGATTTGGATGATTCCTCCACCCTGGATTGTAGGTGGGCGAATAAGGGTCATTCTTCGGGTTTGGATATGGAGCCCGATAGCCATCTTTAACATAACTAGCTTCTTCAGTAGGAACCTCCACAGGTTGGGCCATATAAAGTTGACAAGTAAGAGCAATATGGTTGGGTACACCACACATTTGGCAAACAACCTTTGGTGTTGACGGTTCACCTGGGATTGTTTTTGACATGTTCATCTCACCAACTTGCTTCCTCAGTTGTGCAATCTCATGAATAAGAGCACTATTTTGGGCCTCCTTATGAACACTCGAATCAACCTCATATAATCCCATACACTTCTTAGCAATAGAGGATGAAGAAGAGTGGGCATTGGAAAACCGTTGAGCATGGAGGGCGGTCTTCTCAATTAGAGCCCAAGCATCATCAATTGGCATCTCCATGAAATTGCCCGATGAAGATGTATCAATATGCAATCTTGTAGCATCATCAATGGCACTGTAGAAGATTTGGAGAAGCACATACTTAGAGAACCCATGATGAGGAAATTGAATAAGGAGGTCCTTCAACCTCTCCCATGCTCCGAAATAAGTTTCACCAGGACCCATAGAAAATGAGCTTATTTGAGCTCTCATCTCAGCAGTCTTTTTGGGAGGAAATAATTTGGCCATAAAAGCCTCATAGAGCTCGTCCCATGTGGTGATAGAATTTGCCGAAAGAGACCGGTACCACGTCTTCGCCTTGCCCGTTAGAGAGAAGTGGAAGACAAGTAGGAGCATAGCTTCCTTAGGCACATTTTGAATATGCATTGTGTTCATCAGCTCTAAGAAGGTTTCAATGTGCTGGTGGGGATTTTCAGAAGGCAAACCCCCAAACTGATTTGCCTGAATCATGCTGATCAAGCCAGACTTCAACTCAAAGTGATGAGTTATAACTTGTGGAAACACGACCCTAGAGATTGGGCCGCGATTGACGGGCATCATGTACTCGCCAAGAATGGCGGGTTGTGGTGGAAGTCGAGCCCTTTCAGCCTCAGCTTGCTGATCCGCTTCTAATCGCTCAGCCTCACGTTGAGTGAAGCCCTACAAATGGGCTGTCATGTCAGCATTCGTCTGCTATAGAGCCTCCATAGCTTCGTCACGGTTCGCCATATTATGTCTTTGAGCTTCTCGGGTTTCCCTTAATCTAGCATGAAGAGATCGTTCAGGCTCGGATCGGGATCGTGTAGTGGGGTGCTAGATCTTCTCCCTCTGCACATATACTAAAGGAATCACCCAAAACCAAAGACAAAAAGAAACAAATCAAAAAAACAAAAGGGGACTTAGATGAACTAGTCCGTTAAAACAAACTAAAACTATCAATAATCCCCGGCAACGGCGCCAAAACTTATTGTGGTCTTTAAGCTTCTCTAAGATCTTGTCCTCATGTCTTCCTCTCCATTTGACTCCAAAACACCATCAAAAGACCTATAAAAGCACTACAAACTTGTGTAGACCTCCATACCACAAATAATACGAAAATCAACACAAAAAGACCAAAACCTAAGCTAGAAAAGGGGAAATCTAATCCTAAATGCTCATGCAAACTAAGTAAAACTAGATGACATTAGATCCCACCACTCCTTTCACATAACTCAAAAGGGCATGAGATTGTGGAAGGAAAATATGAAGAACATCACTGAAATTGCTCCTTGATTATAGCATCCGCCCCTTTGGAGAGATCCCTGATTATATCCTCAAGAGACCTATCAACCGGCTGGGGTGGTTGGGAAGATGAATCGACCAAAAAGCTCTGATTGCTCATGAAACAAAAGAAATCCCAACATTCCTCAGGTCCCATAAATAAAAGCCTCTCATTGCTCATGTAGTCAGCCAATCCCCTTGTCTCAAGATTCATACCATGGATAACTCCCATGTTTACCTCTCCATCATTGTATCGTATTCCCCAATTACCAAGTTCGAACACATGGTCTTGAAATCTAGAAAAATAATCATGGAAGTGTTCATCCTGCGGCTGTTTACATTCAAACAATGTCATAGATAAGTAGCACGGGTGTTATGAACCATAAGATAGGTTCACAACACAAAGAATAGCAGACAAAGAAAAACACAAATAACGACAAGTCCCTGGCAACGACGCCAAATTTGATGAGGTATTTTCAGTGGTCGTTATACCTATCAAAGAACAAAACTTAACCAAACTTAGTAGAATGATAAGTAAGGGTCGATCCCACAAGGACTCGTTTATTTGTGTTGTTACTTAGATGCAAAGTAACCAAATGGGGGATTTTTGTGAATGATTATTCTAAACTAGGATGCAAATTAAAAAGTAAATATGAATGCAAATTTGCTTTTAGTATATGAGAGACAAGTGTGTTCGAGTAGTTAAATCCATCATGACATTGCTTTGTTGATCATTGATTCTCTTGATTCTCTTCTCACTTGAATAATCTATTGTGGATTATGACTCTACTAAGGATTATGATCCGAACCTCAGATTTAGTTGATAGAACTACCAGTCTAACAACCCTAATCATCTAACAACCTAAAAGACCTTTTAGATTCAATTAGACAACATCATAACGATTCAAGTTATCAATAGAAACAAGCACTTAGAGCAACCAGACATCTAAGTGACTTGTGAAATTATTCCCTTCTTTAACCACCTAGTCCAACCGGTACTTAATCGATTAAAGTATACTCTTGATCAAATCTAACAAATCCCTAGTTAAAATCTAACAAATCCCTAGTTAAAATTCAATTAAGCATAGGGAATAGACTTTATTCATGTTTATTGAGAATCAATTAAACCTCACAACTCATGCAAATTATGACTTCAATTAACTAGTCAAACACAAAGGAATTTATCAATGCATTCTTGAATTAAAGAAAACTTACAAAAGGTTCAAAGGTTGCTCCTAGAGAGAAGAAAACCCTAGCCTATAAATTATGATCCAAGTTATGAAAGAGATAAAACTAAAAGAGTTTTAAAGTATCTCTTAAAACTACTAAAGATAACCAAGGAAACAAATCCTCTAAATCCACACAAGAGAAACAAGTCAGAAACATAAAGATCTCGGCCCGAAACATCACCCAATGTCAGCCCAAATCACCTCCGTGTGAAATCCAGAAAGCGCTAATTGGCCTAGAAAAGCGCGGACGCGCAATTAGTGTTCAACCCGCGCTTTTACATTCTGTTGAAATTGCTCGGCTTGACCATTAAAAGCACGGCCGTGCAATTCCTACCTAACCCTCGCTTTTCCTCTCGGTTCATGATTTAGGTGAGACTTCAGAGGCTGTTTTGACCCCCTTAGAGTTGGAATTTGAACTCGGAGTAAAAACTTGAATTGTAGGTATTTGAATTAGCTTTCCAATGATAACAAATACAGCCCCATCAGACCACTACATCTCCCAAACGAAGTGTCACAAGAAAGTGGTGTCAAAACAAGAACTCCAATGCATAGCCCGGGTTTAAACGTTTTTATCTCTCAAGCTCTTGGGCCTTAGCTCTTCCAATCTTTACTTGCACCCTTTTAAACTTCATCTTGATCCTCCACAATCATCTAAGATCCATCCTGTCCATGCTTGTTTACCTAAAGATCTGCAAAACCAAACAAAACAAGCGCAAAACCCGAATTTCCTAGAAAACCTAAAAACCTAAGAACTAGACTAAACTCAACTAAAACCATGCAAAATAAACATAAATATGCATCCTAAACACTACCTAAATGAAAGCTATCAACAGCCAAGGACACCTATCTTTCTTGCCATTTCTAGTATTATTTCCTTTGTTAAAAATTTCTACTTATGTTTTATAATAATAGAAGATAATGTATGGGCCTTGCGCCGCTGGGCCTCATTTTCACACGAGCCCTAGGCGCACCGCATGTCTATCTAGGGTTTTTGGATGCGCCTCCTCTATTTAAAGGGGACAAGACTACTTTGTTAAGGTTACGCATATTATAGCTCATAATTCAAAGTCGATGAGTTCTCCTTTATTTTGGTCTTGCGTCACCCCTTTGGTTCGTTACAATCAAAGCTTTCAAACATCTTTCGATTCACCATTGTTGGTTGATTCGAACACTCATCACATTTGGTTCGAGTGTTCTTGAGTTCCACACCATTGGATCTCATCATTGTCAAGTCTTCCGCTTTGCTTTGAGACACAATACACGTACCAAGTCATGATCTGAGGCATTCTTGGAAACAAGGTCGCATCATCATGACACTTATTTTGTAGATGATAGATTTTTATATAAATTTGGAAAATTGTGCATTCTAACTTCTTCATATCGTAGGTTGTTAGTGCATGATGTGCATGAAATAGGGTACATGGTGGGTTAGAAACGACCTTAGCTAGACTTAAGGAACACTTTTATTGGCCTAAAATGTCGAACTTTGTGCTAAAATTCATTAAAGGTTGTGTTTGTTATGCTACAGGTAAATCTAAACTTCAACAACATGGCTTATATCAACCCTTGCCTATTCCTAATACCCCATGTGAAGACATTTCTATGGATTTTGTGTTTGGCTTGCCTAGGACTAGAAGAGGGCATGATTCTAGTTTTGTTGTAGTAGATAGGTTTTCAAAAATGGCTCATTTCATTCCTTGTCAGAAATCCGATGATGCTTCTCATATTGCTGATTTGTTCTTTAGAGAAGTTGTGAGATTGCATGGTATTCCTTGTTTGTTAGTGATGTTCGCATTTCTAGTATAGTTTTTAGTAGGTTTTCTTTACTTAATAGGTTTAGTTTTGTTAAGTTTTGGTTTAGGTTTGAGTGTTTTTAGATAGTTTTGCATATTTCTATGAAAAGAGTGGAAGCTACGCTATTTTGTGTATTTTGTAGGTTTTAGCAAGGAAAAGAGCTATATGGAGCTGAATTTGGAGCATTACAGTGAAAGACGGAGGAATACAAGATTGAAGAAGTCAGAGCTCAAGATTCCGAGAGGAAGTGTGGAAGAAAACAAAGCCCAGACTCGTTAACGAGGCTGTGACGGCTCGTTAACGAGGCTACGAAAGAGAAGATTTGAAGTTTGATTTTATGATTCACCGATCTTGAGCGGGAATTTATTTCTGTGTCGGTTGAGTATCTTTTTAGAATCTTTTAGGGTTGTTAGAATATGTATTTTAGGTCTTATTATCTTCTTATATTTAGTTTCTATCTTTTAGAGTTTTATTTCTATCTTTTTAGGAAAGTTTATATCTTTTAGCCTTTTTAGTTTTTAGCTTTTTAGTATAAATACACTTCTATCTAGCATAGAAAAAGGGAGGAATTTTTAGAGGAGAATTTTGGAGAAGAGCCGAGAGAGAGAAGGACGGATCGGAGTTGTGATCGAAGGGGCTCGGTAGACGAAAGTTACCGGGATCGTTAGTCGTGATTTTGATTCGGTATTTCGATGTTTTCGGTAGACGAAAGTTACCGGGATCTCTGTAAGACGATATTTCTTATTAATTTGAGTACTGTTTTGTTTTCAATGTTTTCTTTGATTAAAGTTATTAGTTTCTTAGTCATGATTAATGAGTAGTCTTCTTTTCTAGGATCGGGGTTAAGCCCGACATAGTTGAGCATGTTTGATGAGTAAGATTGTGTGTTGAATGCCTTTTTATCTTTTATTGATATTGTTTGTTGTGCTTATACCGAAACGAAAGTTGAGGTAATTTGAGTTTTTAACTTGATTGAAAGAGAAAGTTAGTAACTTGAAGGTTGATATTGTTTGAATACGAAAGCTTCAAGCTTTAGATCCAAAACAAGCAATTAAGTGAATTAGGATGCGAAAGTTGGTTAATTTACTTGATAGTCAACGAAAGTTGATGACTCTATCTGTTTAAAGGCATGATCTTATCTTCTTACGAGTTTATATACTTGGCTATGTTGTGGTGTCCCTAGTCCTAGATCTTTGTTTTATTTGAATTATTTCTAGTGAATTTTCGTTGCTGAGTTACTTGCCTAAGTACCGAATATATTTAGGTCGTAATTTGAGTATTTTTGTGTTCGGTGGTTCGTTAACGACCCTGACAACGTCGTTAACGAGGCTACTTGTGAGTGTTTTTATCTGTTTTTGTTTGCTTTTTAGTAGATTGATAAACGAACAACCTTGCTTCCGGTGGAACGATCCGGACTTCGCTATACTCAGCGGGGTCTTGACTTATAAATTTATTTGTTGTCAAGAAACCTTCTCAACAAATTGGCGTCGTTGCCGGGGAAGCAACGTGTTTGTTAGTTTATCTTTGGGTTCGGGAATAGGCCGACCCCATTTTATTTTTAATTTTTGTTTTCTTTGTCTGTTTTTCTCAGTGTATGCCGATAGGACGACGAAGGCTTCAGTTTGATAACACTGGTTATTACTCAGAACCCGAACGTTCCCGGCACCGTCGACTCCGAGAAAATCGAGCCATGGCCACAGCAGAAGAGATGGCTCAACAGTTGGAGATCCTTCGGACTGAGATGGAGGCACTAAAGCCGAGAAGGACGGCGCAGACGCCGAAGCTGAGCGTCAACGAGCTAACAAGGCTCGTCTACAAGAAGAGCTTGATGCCTATCCAAGGAATGCCAAACAATATATGCATCCGGAACTGAGGGTGCTAGAATCTCCTATTGTGCTTCCTGCGATAGAGAAACCTTTTGAGATCAAATCTCAATTTATATCCTTAATCAAACGGGCTCAGTTTGAAGGGAAACCTACTGAGTGCCCTATGGTTTATATTAGAAACTATCTTGATTTATGTGACACCATAGCTGCTGAAGGTGTCTCACTAGAATATGTTCTGTTAAAAGCTTTTAGATGGTCTCTTACTGGAAAGGCCCTGAACTGGTTAGAGAGCCTACCTTCTAAGTCTATCAGGACTTGGAAAGCTTTGTACTATCAATTTCTTACAAAGTTCTTCCCTCCTGCTAAGACGACGGAGTTAAGGAAACGAATCACCTCCTATCACCAGTTGCCTAATGAAACATTCGTTGAAACATGGGAAAGATTCAAAGAGATGCTTAGATAGTGCCCTACTCATGGGCAACCTTTATATGTTTTGCAAGAAATCTTTTTCCAGGGTATCAACGCAGAGACCAAGAACCGCATCAACACGCATACTGTGTGCGGTTTTATAGAGATGAACCCGACTGAGGCGTGGGAATTGTTGGATAAGCTGGCTAATTACGATGCTATGTAGGGAACCCAGCAAGGTCCACAAACTCAAAAACGTCTCTACATACCTAACCGAGAAGAAGTTGACCCAGATGTTAAAAATCAATTCTTACAAGACGAGGTCAACCGTCTGAAGAAACAGGTATGTTTTCTAAAATCCTCTCAATCATGTCAAGAATGTGGTTCTTCTGCACATAGTACCTCTGCTTGCACTAACATTGAACAGGTTAGAGCCGCTGAGACAATAGCTGAGATGAATTATATGAGAGGACCATATAGGAACCAGCCTAATTACCATGACAGGTCGAACAACTATCAATCATGGGGCAATCGAAATACAAGTCAAAACTATGCAGGGCCCCCACCAGATAGACGACCTGCACCATATCGACCTCCAGGCCATCAGGAGACGCCATCATGGGTTTAGGAAATAAAGGAAAGCATTAACGGAGTGAACAACAAAGTCGATGAAGTTCAAGCCAAATTGAACAGACAAGATAAAAGATGGGGAGAGTTCGATATTTGGAAGAGGAGTGTTGATTCCCAACTAGGGGACCTAGCTGCATGGATTCCAAGACCACAAGGGCAACTCCCGGGCCGCTCCGAGGAGAACCCTAGAGGCCAAATAGCAGCGGTACACCTCAGAAGTGGGAAGACATTACCAGAGAGAGTTCAAGCTGAAGACAAGGAGGAACAAGACGTCATCAAACGGCCCGTTAACGAGCTAGCGAGGGCTAATAACGAGTCCACCAACAAAGATGACGAGGCTCCAAGGGTTCCGGACGAGCCTACCACAGGTAAGTTCTCTAAACCGAGCCTTCCTCTCAACCCCAGGGTCGGTAACGACCCGCCGAGGACAACAAACGACCCCAGTGTCGACCCGGTATTCTCACCTCTCGAGCATAACTTGTTTCCGAGAATGGTTAAATCTCTTCCATTTCCAACTAAGAAATCTATGGACTCTACTGAGAGTAAGTTCAAGCGTTTCGTAAAAATTCTTCAAGGCATTAATATTTCCATCCCATTCGCTGAGGCCCTAAGCGAAATGCCGGCTTACATAAAGTTTTTGAAAGATATTCTTAGCAGGAAAAGATCCATTACAGAGCTACAAGATGAAGTCAGATCGATAGCTTTACCGGAAAAGCTAGGAGATCCAGGAAGATTTGCAATAACGATCGGCATAGGCAACCACAAGTTCAAGGCTTTATGCGATCTGGGTGCCAGTGCTAGTCTCTTTCCTCTATCAATCTGGTCTAAAGCCAATATGGGACCACTAGAGCCCATCAACATGCGGCTTTACATGGCAGACGGATCCTACATCAAACCAACAGGACTAATAGAAGATTTTCCAGTTCATGTAGGCAATTTCTTTGTTCCTAATGACTTCATCGTTATGACAATGCCCGAAGATCCGGTGGTGCCTATTATTTTGGGAAGACCGTTCCTTGCCACCGCAGGAGCCATAATCGATGTTAGGAGAGGACTCCTAACTTTCGAAATTGGGGATGAGGTGACGGAATTCCGATTCAAACAATCCAATAAGGAGTCTGAAAAAGCCGAAGTCAAGATGCTCTACACCCACAAAGAGATCATTGAATGTGGAGATCCTATAGGAAGATCAACATTAAGCGATGAAATTTCAAGTCAAAGATGGGCATAAATAACTACTGCAGTTTCAGTAACGAGTCCTCCAGCAACGTTACCGATTCTCCTGGCAGAAGACGCAGGCTCGTTAACGACCACTCCAGCTTCGTTAACGACCCTTGCCGAAGACAACGAAATTTCATCCTTTGAATATCTTGAGGAGGTGTTGAAGACGGAGCCAGAAGAACCGATTCTAATCCCTGCTGAACCGTCCCAACACTTAAACCTCTGCCAGACTCCCTCAGGTATGAATTCTTTGGTCCTAATTCTACTCTACCTGTCATCATTAATGCTGAATTAAAAGATGAGGAAGTAGGAAAACTCCTGAATGTGCTTAGGATGCATAGAAAAGCCATAGGCTACTCCCTAGACGATATAACTGGCATATCCCCCTCACTTTGCATGCATCGGATTTACATGGAGGACAACCATAAACCCACCATAGAGCATCAACGTAGATTAAATCCTAATATGAAGGATGTAGTTAAAAAGGAAATTATTAAATTACTTGATGCTGGGATCATATTTCCTATTTAGGACAACCAATGGGTGAGTCCGGTCCATGTAGTCCCAAAGAAAGGGGGAATGATGGTAATAGAAAATGAAAAAGGAGAGCTTATTCCGACTAGAACTACCACTAGTTGGAGGATGTGCATTGATTATAGGAAGCTTAATAGTGCTACTAGAAGATGGCTATAGCAGGTGTTTAACGCTTAGCCTAGCATGATTATTTTTGTTATTTAGATGGCTATAGCAGTTTTTGGCAGATTCCTATTCACCCTGATGATCAGGAGAAAACAACATTTACATGTCCCTATGGAACCTTTGCTTATAAAAGAATGCCATTTGGGCTTTGCAATGCCCCTGCTACCTTTCAAAGCTGTATGATGGCCATTTTTTCAGATATGATAGAGGATATTGTAGAGGTTTTCATTGATGACTTTTCTGTTTATGGTTCTTCATTTGATTCTTGTCTTGCTAACCTTGCACGAGTGCTTAAAAGATGTGAAGAAACCAATCTTGTGCTAAAATGGGAAAAGTGTCATTTCATGGTTCAAGAGGGGATAGTACTTGGACACCTTGTCTCTAAAAGAGAGATAGAAGTAGATAGAGCAAAAATTGAGCTTATTGAAAAACTACCTCCTCCTTCTTTTGTAAGAGACATTAGGAGTTTTCTAGGGCATGCTGACTTTTACAGACGATTTATTCAAGATTTTTCTAAGATAGATAAACCTTTGACTAACCTACTAATGAAAGATGTAGTGTTTGAGCTGTCTCCAGAATGTCTTGAAGCATTTTACAGGTTAAGAGCTGCCCTTGTATCTGCCCCCATTATGCAGTCCCCAGATTGGACACTACCCTTTGAGATTATGTGCGATGCCATTGACTATGCAGTTGGCACAGTCTTAGGGCAACGAAAGGACAAAAAACTCCACGCCATCTATTATGCCAGTAAGACGCTGGATGAGGTGCAGAGTAAGTATACCACAACGGAGGAGGAGTTCCTTGTTGTGGTATTTGCCTTTGAAAAATTCCAGTCCTACCTTGTTGGATCCAAAGTGATTGTTTATACTGACCATGAAGCTGTTAGATACTTAATGGCTAAAAAAGATGCCAAACCTAGATTGCTTCGTTGGATGCTCTTACTGCAGGAATTTGACCATGAAATAAGAGACAAAAAGGGAGGAGAAAATCTAGTGGCGGATCACTTATCCAGATTGCCAGTAGAGCATATCACCGAGTCCAACAATGAGGTGCCGATAAACGATTCCAGACCTGACGAACACCTCCTGCTGAACGAGGTCGAACTCCACGAGACCCTTGTCACCGACCCCTTCAGGTTCATTAACGAGGCGCCGAGGCTGGAAGGCACCAATTTCAAGGATAAACTTTCAGAATGGGTCGGCATGACAGTCAACCAAGTCGTTACTGAGCCACGGGAGGTCGTCACCGAGGAGAAAATAATAACTACAAGCTCGTTAACGACCCATCCAGGTAAGATTCCTAAAACTGAGCCTTCTCAAATAAATTTCATTCCTTCTCCTACTTCTAATTCTTCTTCCTCAATATCAATCCATGCTGTTAGAGGGTCAAAAGCCCCTTGGTTTGCGGATTTCGCTAACTATCTTGTAGGAGGCGTGATTCCCGAGGGCCTTACCCCACAAAAGAAGAAGAAATGTCTCCATGATGTAAAACAATACTATTGGGATGATCCCTACTTGTTAAAGCAAGGGAGCGATCACCTCTTTAGGCGTTGTGTTCCAGAAGAGGAGATCGAGAATATGATCCGTCAATGTCACACACTTCCAACTGGAGGCCATGCAAAAGGATTCAAAACCACGGCGAAGATTCTTCATAGTGGTCTCCATTGGCCAACCATGTTCAAGGATGTGCAAGCTTATGTGACGGCATGTGATGGATGTCAACGCTCAGGCAACATCACTTGAAGACATGAAAATCCAATAACCGGGATATTAGAGGTTGATCTATTTGATGTATGGGGCATTGACTTCATGGTACCGTTTCCTACATCAGGCCCCTACAAGTACATCCTAGTTGCGGTCGACTATGTCTCTAAGTGGGTAGAAGTTGTTGCTACAAGGACTAACGACGCCAAGACTGTGGCTAAATTCATCAAGACCAACATTTTCCCTAGGTTCGGCGTTCCAAGGGTCCTTATCAGTGATGGTGGTTCCCATTTCATTGAGCGGAGTTTTGAAGCACTTTTGGCTAAGTATGGGGTATCTCATCGGGTGGCAACACCCTATCATCCCCAAACTAGTGGCTAGGTTGAAGTTTAAAACAGGCAAATAAAGAGCATATTGGAGAAGACAGTTTCCCGTTCTAGGAAGGATTGGTCCTCCAAATTGGATGACGCTCTGTGGGCATATAGGACACAATACAAGACACCTCTACGCACCACTCTTTATAATCTAGTGTATGGCAAGGCATGTCATTTACCGGTCAAGATGGAGCATAAAGCATTATGGGCTCTTAAGGAGATCAAAATGAACCTCGACGCGGTGGGAGCAAAAAGATTCATGGACTTGCAAGCATTAGAAGAACTGAGGCTGAAGGCGTACGAAAATGCTGAAATCTACAAGGAGCGCACCAAAAGGTGGCATGATCGGAAATTAGTGCCCAAAACTTATTACGTCGGCGATAAGGTACTTCTTTTCAACTCTAGACTCCGATTATTCCCAGGAAAGCTCAGGACACGATGGAGTGGGCCATTTGTGGTTCATCACATTTATCCTCACGGAGCAGTAGAGTTGACCGATAACCGAGGCATAATCTTCAAAGTTAATGGACATCGGCTGAAGAAATTCCATGAGCAAACTGACCCAGACGAAGAGATAAGCGTCACCATGGGTCTCACATCATCAGACTAGCAAAGGAGCTCGTCGGGCTAACAACGTTAAAAATAGCGCTTACGGGAGGCAACCCGCTTTTAGAATAGATTTAGTTTTTCTTTTTCTTTTTAGATTATTTTTCTTAGCTTTCTTTTGTTTTCTTTTTAAATTTTAGTTAGGATAGAAATTCGAATTTTTGAGCTAACAAGATTCCAGGAGAAGGGATCGGAAAAATCACTCCAAGAGGCTACGGTAGCTCGTTAGCGACCCACCCAGGGTCGTTAACGACCCGGTTCGACGACCCGACTCATCAAAAACGGGGCAGGTAAGTTTTTTTAACCTAATCTATCTTATTACTACCCTAGCCGCCACCCTCTACCCCTCCCTATCCCTTCCCTCTCCTATAAAAACCCTTTTACCCCTTCCAAAAATCTACCACCACACTTCCCAATTCCATACTTCTCAAAAACCTAACCAAAGAGCTCGTAATCCCTCTCCCACCGTTCGGAATCCTTCACTCCACCGACCACCGAGAGGCCGTCGTTATCGAAGCCCGAAAACCCGATTTTCTCACCGACGAGATCCGAGCTCGTTAACCACCCGATTCCAACCTCTTGTTCTTCAATTCCTCGATTCTCCGGTATGATTTCTAAACCCTAACTCCAAATTACATGATTCATGGTTTTTAGGGTAGAAATTTCATGTCTCTGATCTTGTTCTTAGAGAGGTCGATTTGCATGCTTGGTTTTCGCTCATAAAAACTCTTGATTGTGCTTAGTTGTTCTTGTTTTAGGAAGGATTATTCATGTTAGATTATCTATTGCAACACTCTAGTTAGAAAAGCATGAATTTTTCTTGTTCTAGTCTCAAGCTTCAAACTTTGCATGTCCAAATTTTGGGTAATTTTAGCATGTTCGGGATGGGTAATCGAGCAAGTATGGGGTGCTTATATCTGATCGTGGGATTGGTACAGAAATAAAGAAGATTGCATGCTTAATTTATGCCTTAATTTAAGGAGGATTAAATTCGGAAATTCTGATTTTTGGTCTCGGTGGGTCGTTAACGACCCACCCAGGCTCGTTAACGACCCTACAAAACATCAAAGATCAATACCGAGTCCAGAATCGTAAACAACCCAATTGGGTAGTTAATGAATAATTTCGAGGTTAATTCAAGACCAAGTATGGGGTCTCTTGCCTATCTATTTTTGAGTGGATCTTATCTTGGAAAAGTCTTGATTAGTTTTGTAGAATCCCATGGCAAGTTCAAGCAGACCCGCTACCCGAGCTCGGAAGAAGAGGAGAAACCATAGGTCCCCATCTCCACCTCGTGTGGATGACGTGATTTTGAGCACTCAGGGCCAACTACGATTTTACCGTGATTTTCTAGAGAAGGACCACTACACCCGATGGTTCTCGAAGTCCAGTGTTGTCAACACGGGGATCTACACGGACGTCAAGGAGGCCTTTGTTATCCTTGGTGTCGCTCATCTTCTGAAGTAGGAGAATTTTTCACACTATCCGGCCCTCACATCCCGGTTTTTGGCCACCTTGGAGACCAACTTCTCGTCGAAAACCTCGGCGGGACGAATCCGGTTTCGGCTCGGTAACGAGAGTCGTGAGTTCACAATGGCGGAGTTCAACGCAATCTTAGAGCTCCCAAACCCGTCTAGAGACTACAGCTTGAAGGACTATAGAGTGACTCGCACTTGGAGCTACATCACCGGGGAGGTTCAATCCTCCACCGCGGCATTATCCGAGGCAACCATCATCAACCCCATCTTCAGGATTATTATTAGAGTCCTAGCCGCGATGTTTTGGCCGAAGAGAGAGTTGAACAAGCCTACAAGGACGGAAGTTGCTTGTTACCGCACCATCCTTTTTGAGGAACCTGACCCCTTAAATTTAGGGTACGAGTGGCTTTACTACATCGGGAAATCAACCAAGTCCAAGGAGGTTTGGTGTGGCAACTTCGTTAGCCTCTTGGCTAAAAATCTTGGAGTCGATCTCACCCGCTACACACCGGCTCACGCCCAACTCCTCAACAAGAATTATTGGTATAGCTCTGGTGTCTTCATTCAAGCCGAGGGAGGATTCAAGGTGAAAGTTCAAGATCACATCGTTACACCGACCCTCGACAAGTTTAAGCTTCTCTACGTACCGAATTGGTACGAGGCGTGGACGGGCCATGCCTACCCATTGGAACCTAAGCCGGAGGATGAGCTTTCGCTTAGGCCATGTGAATCCCGGTTTGAGCGAGAAGCCATGGATGAAGATGAAGATGGAGATGAAGAAGAGGATACCGAGGTAGTAGGCAACGACACTGAAGAGGCCGACACCGAGGGCGGAACTGAGGAGCTAAATTACGAGGAAGAAGACATCGACACGGAAGTCTTGGGGAGCAATATCCTCGTTGACGAGCCCACCGGGCTCGTTAACGACCATTTCCAGCCCCCTCCCAACACTGTTAACGAGGCGCCCAACTTCGTTAATGAGGTGCCGAGAGCTCCTGTCAACACACCACCAGCTCCTGTCGACCCTCATTCCTATGGACTCATGCCTTACAACCCGGTGATGTATCAAGATCATTTCCAACCTCACTACCCACCACCTCCTCAGCCCGAGTACACAGGATCGAGTATACCACCTCCATGGGCCGAGGATCTTTCTGCACAGATGCAGCAGCTTCACCTCCAGCAGGATCACATTCATAGGATGATGGATAGATGGGAATCTGTCTATTCTGCTCGCATGTCGATGGAGGATGAGAGGCATCGTCAGAGAGAGGCGGATGATGCGGAGCGTTGGAGGATGATGTACGACTTCATGGGGAACTTTGAGCATTACTTTCCTCCACCAAACCGTTGATTCAACCCGAAGATGAAGTTTTTCCTTGTTTCCCACTTTTGAAACTTTGTAAGTTTTTATGTCTTTCTTTTTCTTTTTAATCTTTTGTTGTCTTCTTTTCTATTTCTTTTCCTTCTTCCTATTTTTCTTACAGTGGGGACACTGTAATTTTAAGTATGGGGTGGGAGAAAATAGAAAACTTGTGTCCTAGGTGTTTATGTGTTTTATGTAGTTTTTATTTCTTTATATTGCAAATCGGAAAAAAAAAATCGAAAAAAAAATCGAATTTTTTTTGAAAAATCTAAAAAGAGTTTAGAATTGATTGATATCCCTTTCTTAAGTTCTATGATAGCAGTCGCTAACTTAATCATATAATTTCTTGTAAGCATGTCTTTAAAAGTATAGCCGGATTCTCAACTTGAAATTATTTGTTTTAGAAGAAGATAGGATTTGATGAAATTGAGCACATATACTTTATAGCATAGATGATGCAATCCAACAAAATCTACCTTGTTAGTTATTTTTGGCCTTATAGGGAGAACATTTATAAATCCCTCTTCTTTTCTTGTGTGATTTACTCTCTTTATTCATATTATCTCTTGGAATTGTGATGGTTATCTATTTCTTTAGACCCGTATAAGATTTTTAGTTCATTACTTGTGAAAATCATATGATGGAGAACTTATTTTTATAAGCCCTATTATTCCCTATCCACTTTTACATGATCCTTCTTTTGATAACCAATTCTAGCCTGAAACCTTTTATTTTTAGCTCCACAAAAGTATACCATAGCAGAGATAAGCTTGACCCTATCCGGGAATTAGGACTTAGATTGGAGAGGTATGTTTTGTTCTGTGTTAAAAAAGAGAGAAGTTGCTTATATTTTGCTTCAATTGAAGGATATTCGGGAAGGGTAGATGGGAAGTCTCTTGTTTTTACATGTAATAAGAAAGATCTCTTGATAAGCAAAAGATGCACAAAATAAGGTATTTGATGGAGGTGAGAAAGAAAAGAAAGGATGTATACGAGAGCTCGTTAACGACCCTGAAGTGGGTTCGTTAACGAGGAAGCGAGGCAGTGTATATATATATATATAAAGGGAAAAAGAAAAAGGAAGTGAAGAGTTGAAGTGCATTTGTACTTATAGATAATATCAGAGATTCTTCTATTTGTTATGAGACTTTCTAGGATGATAAAGGGTGAGTGAGAATAAGAGCATAATGAGAAGAGTGAGTTTTGTATAATCTTTTATGAGAGTTTTTTTTTTTTGGATGTGTGAGTATTTAGGAATCTTTGATTCCCGGATATTATTAGCACCACATAGCCAAATATTTCCACACCTTATTGTCATTACCAAGCCCCATTACAACCCGGCCGAATGGAAACTTCTATGAAGTTTTTCATTGAGCCTAAGTTCTCTTGATGATTTTTGCTTGTTTTGACAAATCTTGGGTGGAGAGTATTGGTGATATAAGTTCCAATTTCTATGAGTTTTTGTATATAAGATGAGTTGAGAGATTGAATTTATAAGCCTAAACACTTGAGAGTTGAGAGAAACACAATATTCCTTGTAAGGTTGGATTGTATTATCTTATGTCTATTTTAAGTACATATATGTGTGAGGACGTTAATAGTCTTTTGCTATATTTTTCTCATGTGTAGATGTTGCTTTTTAGAAGATGGCTATGTCTTGATGAGTATGTTTGTTTTGGTTTTGGTTAGTGTCTGTTGATTGCTTGAGGACAAGCAAGTTTAAGTATGGGGTATTTTGTTGTTCGCATTTCTAGTATAGTTTTTAGTAGGTTTTCTTTACTTAATAGGTTTAGTTTTGTTAAGTTTTGGTTTATTTTTGAGTGTTCTTAGATAGTTTTGCATATTTCTATGAAAAGAGTGGAAGCTACGCTATTTTGTGTATTTTGTAGGTTTTAGCAAGGAAAAGAGCTATATGGAGCTGAATTTGGAGCATTACAGTGAAAGACGGAGGAACATAAGATTGAAGAAGTCAGAGCTCAAGATTCCGAGAGGAAGTGTGGAAGAAAACAAAGCCCAGGCTCGTTAACGAGGCTGTGAGGGCTCGTTAACGAGGCCACGAAAGAGAAGATTTGAAGTTTGATTTTATGATTCACTGATCTTGAGCAGGAATTTATTTCCGTGTCGGTTGAGTATCTTTTTAGAATCTTTTAGGGTTGTTAGAATATGTATTTTAGGTCTTATTATCTTCTTAGATTTAGTTTCTATCTTTTAGAGTTTTATTTCTATCTTTTTAGGAAAGTTTATGTCTTTTAGCCTTTTTAGTTTTTAGCTTTTTAGTATAAATACACTTCTATCTAGCATAGAAAAAGGGGGGAATTTTTAGAGGAGAATTTTGGATAAGAGCCGAGAGCGAGAAGGACGGATCGGAGTTGTGATCGAAGGGGCTCGGTAAACGAAAGTTATCGGGATCGTTAGTCGTGATTTTGATTCGGTATTTCGATGTTTACGGTTTCTTCTAAATCTCTGTAAGACGATATTTCTTATTAATTTGAGTACTGTTTTGTTTTCAATGTTTTCTTTGATTAAAGTTATTAGTTTCTTAGTCATGATTAGTGACTAGTCTTCTTTTCTAGGATCGGGGTTAAGCCCGACATAGTTGAGCATGATTGATGAGTAAGATTGTGTGTTGAATGCCTTTTTATCTTTTATTGAGATTGTTTGTTGTGCTTATACCGAGATGAAAGTTGAGGTAATTTGAGTTTTTAACTTGATTGAAAGAGAAAGTTAGTAACTTGAAGGTTGATATTGTTTGAATACGAAAGTTTCAAGCTTTAGATCCAAAACAAGCAATTAAGTGAATTAGGATGCGAAAGTTGGTTAATTTACTTGCTAGTCAACGAAAGTTGATGACTCTATCTGTTTAAAGGCATGATCTTATCTTTTTACGAGTTTATATGCTTGGCTATGTTATGGTGTCCCTAGTCCTAGATCTTTGTTTTATTTGAATTATTTCTAGTGATTTTTTGTTGCTGAGTTACTTGCCTCGATACCGAATTTATTTAGGTCGTTATTGGAGTATTTTTGTGTTCGGTGGTTCGTTAACGACCCTGACAAAGTCGTTAACGAGGCTACTTGTGAGTGTTTTTATCTGTTTTTGTTTGCTTTTTAGTAGATTGATAAACGAACAACCTTGCTTCCTGTGGAACGATCCTGACTTCGCTATACTCAGCGGGGTCTTGACTTATAAATTTATTTGTTGTCAAGAAACCCTCTCAACAGTTAGTGATAGGGATGTTAAATTTTTGAGTTATTTTTGGAAGTCTTTGTGGTCTAAACTTGGTCCTAGATTGCTTTTTTCTACTACTTTTTATCCACAAATCGATGGTCAAACTAAGGTTACTAATCGTACATTGGGTGTTTTATTACGCATCATGCTTAAGACTAACCTCAAAAGATAGGAGGATTGTTTGCCTTTTGTCGAGTTTGCTTACAATAGGTCAGTCCATTCGACCACCAAGATGACACCGTAGAAGGAAGTGTATGGCCTTAATCCCAAGACCCCGGTGGATCTCACACCTCAACCCATGAAGGCTAGGAAATCTTTTGAAGCACACAAGCGGGATGAGTTTGTGAGGAAGTTACATGAGAGGACTCGAATGCATCTCGAGCACACGACCGCTAAGTACAAGCAACAAGCGGACAAGGGACGTAAGAACGTTCAATTTGAAGAAGGCGATTTTGTGTGGGTACATTTCAGGAAAGAGAGGTTTCCAAACAAGCGCAAGTCTAAGTTGGATCCCCGTGGAGATAGCCCATTTTGAGTTGTCAAGTGGATTGGTCCCAATGCATGCCCTTTGGATCTTCCTAATGGATGAATATATCATGCACCTGACGTTCAATGTAGCTGATTTGACTTTGTTTGATCCCGATGATGACTCCAACGTTGAATCGAGGACACTTTGCGGCCAAGTGGAGGAGAATGATGCAACCCATGAACCCATGACTCCACAAGACATTGAGGACTTGGCTCAAGGACAATCTGGAGCAGGATGGTAATCAAGCTATAATAATGACTAAATGAGGCAACTTTGATTGCAAGAACATTTATGTGAGCCTAGGAATGAAAGCTTTAGAGGTAGCGTGAAATTCTTGCATTTGGGGGAAGTTCAATACCCTAAGGGTCTCATTCTTTTCATGGATGGTAGTAAGTAATGGGACCTACATCAAAGAAAATCTTAGAAACATGAACATTGTTCAAGATGATGCATATGTGTTGTGTGGAGACGACAAACAAGAGACCAGAGAACATTTGTGGTTCAACTATAAGTTTTCCAAGGAGGTGTTGAATAATGTTTTGAAATGGGCAAAACTTGGCTAGAGACACTACAATATTGAAGGGGATGAAAGCTACAAGCAATGACTATAGGCACAACTCTAACAAGCTCGTACCTTCTTATGCAAGAAAGTATGAGGTTGTTAGAGTTGTGCTTTATGGAGTTGATATCCGCCTTTTTAGTTTTGTTTTTAAGGTGTGTTTTTGTGTTTTTGAATCTCTTTCTTTAGTTTTGTGTTTTGTTTTGAGTCGTTTGTATAGGTTTTCATATTTTCTTAAGATATGGAGTCTACATAAGCTTTGGTGGTGTTTTATAGGTTTTTAGAAGCTATTTAGAGCACTTTTGAAGAAAGGAGCAAAGCCGGTGAAAGATAGCGCTCAAGAATGAAGAGAAGATGAAGATTAAGCAATCAAGTCAAGAGGTAGAAATCAAGTTTGAGCCATGAAAGAGATACAGAAATTTGTTACAAGAATATAGGAAAAAGAATCGAGTCAAACGGAGGCTAGAGACACTACAATATTGAAGGGGATGAAAGCTACAAGCAATGACTATAGGCACAACTCTAACAAGCTCGTACCTTCTTATACATGAAAGTATGAGGTTGTTAGAGTTGTGGTTTATGGAGTTGATATCCGCCTTTTTAGTTGTGTTTTTAGGGTGTGTTTTTGTGTTTTTGAATCTTTTTCTTTGGTTTTGTGTTTTGTTTTGAGTCGTTTGTATAGGTTTTCATATTTTCTTAAGATATGTAGTCTACATAAGCTTTGGTGGTGTTTAATATGTTTTTAGAAGTAATTTAGAGCACTTTTGAAGAAAGGAGCAAAGCCGGTGAAAGATAACGCTCAAGAATGAAGAGAAGATGAAGATTAAGCAATCAAGAGGTAGAAATCATGTTTGAGCCAAGAAAGAGATACAGAAATTTGTTACAAGAATATAGGAAAAAGAATCGAGTCAAACGGAGGTGTAACGAACTCGCTATCGAAGTTTTACTCAAGGCTGTTTTTAGTGCTAAACAGGGTCGGTACCGAGGCTCAACCACTCGGTACCGAGGGTCCCGTGTCGTTAGCGAAGACCGAGTCGGTGCAAATTAAAGGCTTTTATCCTATTTCCTTTTATGTCCTTAGATAGATAGATTGGATATATCTTATTAGAAGATTTATTTCCATAGATTTTAGATAGATTAGTTTCTATATAAATACTCTTGTCTACCCTTTGTTTTTCTCTACACAATCAATTGCCTGGGAGAGAAAGTAAGGGGAAAAGAGAGAAGTTAGAGATAGGTGATGGAGGAGAGAGAGAGGAACGGATTTGTGGAGTTACTTGGAAGACACGTTTGCTTTGGATTTGCTTGTAAGTTTACTTTTTAATTTAATTTAGATGTTTTCAATTATTATGATGTGTGAGTAGTCTTCTCCTTCTAGGGTTGGGGTTGGACCCAACAATGGTTGTGCATGCTTTCTCTTGATCATGTTTTGATTGTTTTTATTGCATGAATCTTCTCTCTTGCTCTTAACTCCTTGAAACGAAAGTTGATAGGAATTTCTCATTCATAGTTGAAGCGAAAGCGGAAACTTTGAATCAGAATACTCAATTTGGGTTATGAAGCGAAAGCGGATCTATCCTAGTTGAAGTAGAAGAGATTAGATAGTAAGTTTGTTGATTGAATGGAAGTTAGTTGATTTACTTGCTTAGGCTGACGAAAGTTGACACCTTTATGTGATAAAAGCACGATGTATGTGTTTCATTAGCGTTTGGCATGCATAATTGTTGTTGTAGGAATACCCTAAACCTTAGAAATCTCTTTCCCTTGTTAAAACCTTTACTTTTGATTGCTTGCTTGCACTGCAAGTAACAAAACTTGACACTGACTTTCTCCTTGGACGAACCTAACTTCACTATACACAGCGGGGTCTTGACTACAAATTTATTTGTTGTCGGGAAACCCTATCAACAAATTGGCGCCGTTGCCGGGGAAACACATTATCCTTGGTGAGGTTGGATTGTAATTATTTATGTCTATTTGTTGCATATATATGTGTTATGACGTTAATAGTCATTTTGCTATTTTTACTCTTCTTTTGAAATTGCTTTTTAGATAAGGGATATTGCTTGATGAGCATGTTGATTGGTTTTGGTTATTGTCTAGTGATTGTTTGATGACAAGCAAGCTTAAGTATGGGGTATTTTGATGTTCATGTTTTTAGTATAGTTTTAGGTGTTTTTCTAAAGTTGTTTAGCTTAGTTTAGGATAGTTTAGGATAGTTTAGTTGTTGTTTTGTGTGTTTTTGGATAAGTTTACATATTTTGTGAAAAGTATGGAAGCTACTCCGTTTTTGTGTTTTTTTATAGGTTTTGAAAGAAGAAAGGAGCATTTAGAGAAAGTTAAGGTCAAGTGGTTTATGGTGAAGTATGTCGAAGGGAAGAGAAGAGAAGAAAGAATACGCTTTGAAGATCTCGTTGAGACCAAAAGGAGCTATGCAAAGTGTACGAAAGAACCAAGCCAGAGAGCTCGTTATCGATCTGTGAGGGTCGGTACCGAGCTGTGCAACAGAACTTAATTGGAGAAGTTCAGCAAAAGTCCTACCGACCCTATGCAGGTCGTTACCGAGGTGGCCTGTGTCGGTAGGCGGCGCCGACTTTCAAATTTTCTATCTTTTATCTTGCAATCTTTTTAGTTAGGAAAGTTTCTATCTTTTCGGATCCTTGTTAGATAGTTTCTCTTAGTATAAATACCTGTTTTAGTCTATTTTTAGGAGGGGATTCAGATTATTGAAGAGAAAAACTTTCGAACAAGTTGGAGGAGAGACGAGAGAGAGAAGAACCAAGTCCTTGCTTTGATTTACTCTCCGTTTTCGAGTTTGATTGTATTCAAAGATGAGTTCTAATTTATATTTCAGGTAAGCTTTTATTTAGTTCCTATTTCAATGTTCTCATTCGATTTAGTTGCTTGTTTTATTTCGATCAAGAGTGAGTAGTTCACCTTTCTAGGGTCGGGGTTGAAAACCCGGCATAGTTGTGCATGGTTGAATGTGTGTGATGAATGTTTTGATTGCCTTCTATCCTTTATCTACTTATTTTGTGCTTATACTTAGGAGAAAGTCGAAGTAATTTGAGTTTTTCGCTTGATCGAAAGAAAAAGTTGTAACCTTGAATGTTGATATTGTTCGATAACGAAAGATTCGAGCTTTGGATTCAAAAATAAGTAGAGAGTGAATTGGTTTATGAAAATTGATTGATTTATTTGCTTAGATCAATGAAAGTTGATAGCTTTATCCTTGATTGATTCATATGCATGAGTTTGTCGTGGTAAACCCTTGTCCTAGATTTTTCTATCTTTGAATTACCTTCATTTTCACTCTGTTCAGACTCGTTACCGAGGGTATCAGGTCGGTATCGAGCTTGCAGTTTGTCTGGGGGCTGCACCTTGTGTGTTATCACTGTGGTTGTTACGGCCATAAGGAGGACATTTTGAGTCTTCGTATGGCGCCATAGATGAGGCAGATTTTTATTTGAAAAGGGGTATTTCCATGGGTTTTTAGTTGTTTAGTTTGTGTCAAAATCCAACATCTTTACCGACATTGACAAGGTCGGTACCGAGGCTGTCGTAGCCTTGTTTTCTACTATTGTGTCTGTTTTACTTTGTTTTTGTTTTTTCTCGTTTTATAGTTCATTAATCAAAAAAACTTTGCTTCCCGTGGACGATCCTGACCTTCCTATACTCAACGGGGTCTTGACTACAAATTTATTTGTTGTTAAGTAAATCCCTATCAACAATACCCCTTATGAATTTATTTGTTTGATTACTCGTGGGTTTGGGAATAGCCCGACCCCGTTTTTACTTTTAATTTTCTTTTCTTTTATCTGTTTTCTCAGCTTATGCCAGTAGGACGACGCCGGCTTGAATTTGATCACACTGATTATTATTCTGACCCTAAACGCATACTTCATCACAGAAGAAGAGGCAACCAAGCCATGGCAATGACTCCTAAAGAGATGGCACAACAGATGGCTGCGCTCCAAAGGCAGCTCGAGGCCTCACAACTTGAAAAAACCGCTCTATAGGAACAACTCAATGCCTATCCAAGGAATGCTAAATAGTATATGCATCCAAAACTGAGGTAGCCAGAGTCTGAATTGTGCTTTCGGAGATAGAGAAAACTTTTGAGATTAAGTCTCAATTCATATCCGTAATTAAACGGGCTTAGTTTGAAGGGAAACCTATTGAGTGCCCTATGGAAAATATTAAAAATTTTCTTGATTTATGTGACACTATTGTTGCTGAAGGTGTCTCTTTAGAATATGGTCCGTTAAAAGCTTTCAGGTGGTCTCTTACAGGAAAGGCCTTGATTTGGTTAGAGTTCTTACCTCCTAAGTCTATCAGGACTTGGAAGGCTTTGTAAGATCAATTTTTGACAAAGTTCTTCCATCTTGTAAAGACAACGGAGTTGAGAAAACGTATCACCTCCTACCACCAGCTGCCTAACGAGACCTTTGTGGAGATGTGGGAGAGATTCAAGGAGATGCTCAAACAGTGCCCTACTCATGGGCAACCACCATATGTGCTCCAAGAAATCTTCTTTCAAGGGATCAACGTCGACACAAAGAACCACATCAATATGCACACTGCTTGCGGTTTTATTGAGATGGATCCCACTACTACATGGGAGCTGCTGGAAAAATTGACCAATTACGATGCCATGTATGGGGCCCAGCAGTCTTCCCAGCCACAAAAACGTCTCTACATGCCAAATAAAGATTAAGTTGATCCCGAAGTCAAAAATCAAATTTTGACAAGATGAGATCAACCGCCTGAAGAAGCAGGCAAGTTTTCTGAAAACCTCTCAACCTTGTCAAGAATGTGGCTCTCAAAGCCATAGTATTTCTGCTTGCACTAACATTGAGCAGGTAAGAGTCGCTGAGACATACGTTGAAATAAATTATATGAGAGGACAGTACAGAAATCCTCCTGCTAATTATGACAGGCCAAATAATTATCCGACTTGGGGAAATCAAAATCAAAGTCAGAATTATACAACCCCTCCTCCGGATAGACGACCCGCACCTTATATACCTCTAGGCTATCAAGAGCCACCATCTTGGGTGCAAGGACTTCATGAAGGGATCAATGGAGTGAAGAATGAAATCAATGGAGTCCAAGATAACCTCAATAATCATTTGAAAAGATGGGGAGAGTTCGAGAACTAGAAGAAAAACATTGACTCACAACTAGGGAATCTAGCTGCACAAATTCCGAGACCGCAAGGGCAACTCCCAGGCCGCCCCGACGAGAACCCTAGAGGACATATAGCAGTCGTACACCTCAGGAGCGGAAAGACGCTACCAGATCATGCTGAAGCCAAAGAAAAAGACTCCGAAACCAACGAAGATGGTACGGTGAAGATCGATAACGTGCTGAAAAGGGTCATTACCGAGCCTAAAACACTCGGCACCGATGCTCCAAAGCTCGTTACCGACCCCAACCCAGGTAAGTCCTCTATACCGAGCCACTCCCTTAGTCCCAGGCTGGATAACGACCCCACCAGGGTCGGTATCGACCCTTCTGAGGCACCAATCGACTCGATTATCGATCCGGTAGCACCACCTCTCGAACCCGCTTTGGTTCCGAGATTGGTGAAATCTCTCCCCTTCCCTACTAAGAAGTCTAAGGAATCAACATAAGGCAAGTTTAAGTGTTTCGTTAAGATTCTTCAGGGATTAAATATCTCTATACCATTCGCGGAGGCCCTAAGCGAAATGCCGGCTTACACCAAATTCTTGAAAGACATTCTTACCAGGAAAAGGTCGATGTCAGAGCTGATAGATGAGGTCCGACCCTTAGAGCTCCCAGAGAAGCTAGGGGACCTAGGGAAGTTTGCGATCACCAACGGCATAGGCGCCTACAGATTCAAAGCTTTATGTGATTTAGGCGCTAGTGCAAGTCTTCTGCCATTGTCGATTTGGTTCAAGGCCAACATGGGACCATTAGAGCCGATTAACATGCGGTTGTACATGGCGGATGGATCATGCGTCAATCCAACAGGAGTTGTGGACGACTTTCCGTTGCAAGTGGGTAAATTCTTTGTTCCCAATGATTTTATCGTTATGGAAATGCTCGAAGATCCGGTGGTACCTATCATTTTAGGGAGACCGTTCCTCGCCACATCTGGTGCCATAATTGATGTTAGGAGAGGACTCCTAACTTTCGAAATTGGGGATGAGGTAGTGGAATTTCGATTCAACCCTACAATGAAGGAGACCAACGAAGCCGAAGTTAAGATGCTCTACACCCACAACGATTTCATTGAATGTGGGGACCCTATCGGAAGGTTGTTGGAAGGTGATGCATTCTCAGGACGAAGGTGGGCCGAAACATATACTGCATTCTCGGTACCGAGCACCTCTACCTCGGTACCGAGTCTCCTAGCAGAAGAAAATGACTCGGTACCGAGCACTTCTACCTCGGTACCGAGCCCTTTGGCCGATAGAATCAACTCGATACCGACCCCATCTGGATTGGTATTGATCCCTTCGACAACAGAAGAACAGATCTCGGTGTTTGATTACATTGAGGAAGTCTTAAAGACGGAGCTCGAAGAACCCATTCTTATTCCAGCTGAGCCTACTGCAACGCTGAAGCCCCTTCCGGACTCCCTCAGGTATGAATTTCTTGGTCCTAACTCTACTTTCTCGTCATCATCAATGCTAAACTCAAAGATGAAGAAGTAGAGAAGCTTCTTTTTGTGCTTAGGACATACAGAAAAGCCATAGGCTACTCCCTAGACGATATAACTGGCATATCCCCCTCACTTTGCATGCATCGGATTTACATGGAGGACAATCATAAACCCACTATAGAGCATCAACGTAGGTTAAAACCTAATATGAAAGAGGTTGTTAAAAAGGAAATCATTAAACTACTTGATGTTGGGATCATATTTCCTATATCGGACAGCCAATGGGTTAGTCCGGTCCATGTAACCCTAAAAAAGGGGGGAATGACCGTTGTTGAAAATGATAAGGGAGAGCTAATCCCCACTAGGACCACAAATAGTTGGAGGATGTGCATTGATTATAGGAAGCTCAATAGTGCTACTAGGAAAGATCATTTTCCGCTTCCTTTTATTGATCAAGTGTTGGAACGCTTAGCCCAGCATGATTATTTTTGTTACTTAGATGGTTATAGTGGGTTTTGGCAGATTCCCATTCATCCTGATGATCAAGAGAAGACAACCTTTACATGTCCCTATGGGAGTTTTGCATATAGGAGAATGCCATTTTGCTTTGTAATGCCCCTGCCACCTTCCAAAGGTGCATGATGGCAATTTTTTCTGACATGATAGAGGACATTGCAGAGGTCTTTATGGATGATTTTTTCTGTGTATGGTTCTTCCTTTGATACTTGTCTTGCTAATCTTGCATGTGTACTTAAAAGATGTTGGGACGTTGATTGGGACCTCTAGTTCTAAACAACGGATCAACGATGTAATTCTCTTCAGTTTTGATAATGACAAACATCATAGGGAACTAATGTGGTTTGTTCAAGTATTTCTAAGGAACCCAGGTACAGCCAAGAACTCCTATGAATGACCAAAAGCCACTGCAGGCCACAATGAAGAGTTTCCATCAAGGGAACTCTGAAGAGGAAAGTTCCCATGAAGTGGGAACTCCCAGAAACAATCAAGAGAACACAAGCTTACAACGATGAAGAGTTTCCATCAAGGGAACTCTGAAGAAGACAGTTCCCATGACATGGGAACTCACATGTGAGGACAACGACCGCTCAGCGCAGATCGCGGGGTCTCAAACAGCCCGAAGGAACAGTCTGAGGATCAGACTGTCACGCTTCATCCAACGGTTCGATTGATCCAAGAAGTTGACCTAGTTCAAAACAAAGTCACATGTGAAGAAAGTACAACTTGGAGATCAAGCAAAGAGCATTTTGGACACAAACGAAAGATGCGACTGCCCAAGCCAACCTGGACTATAAAGCCAAATGAATAGTACTCGGATTGAGTACTTCTCCCAGAACTCACAAACACCCACACCAGAGAAAAGAAAGAAAAGGAAGAGAAGTCCCCGCCGGCGAGTGTATGATCTCGACGACGGTGAAGCTGAAGTTCCCAGGAGCAAGGAAACTGAGAAGTCAGTGTAAGGTTTGAGTTACTTGTGTTTTGCTATTGTGAGCTTAGGAACTCAGTTGAGAGGATTTACTAGTGTTGCTAGAGTTAGGAAGAACTCGTAGGAACAGAGAAGTGTGAATTCGGCTGTGTAACTAAAGAACAAAGCAATTAATATAAGTAAGTCATTCAAAATCCTCCAAGCGGAGGTAGAGGTTTAGCCATACAACTAGTTGGTTGTAGTGGGGTTCCTCTATAAAGGAACTGTGTTCTTCACTGTTTTTATTACTTGCGAACTGTTTACTTCCCCTGCCTTGGGAACAGCTTAACTGTAGTTCCCAAGCTCTTTGCTAACGTTTACGATCCAACAATTGGTATCTGAGCTAGTGCTCTAGATTTGTGTTAGCATCGCAGGTATCAAATGGCTCAGGAACTTACTCAGGAGGGGAACAACACTAGTAAGCCACCAAGGCTTATTACAGGAAGATTTGAAAGCTAGCAACGCGACATGAAGGATTGGATGCGTTGCCAAGACTACCAAGCCTGGTGTGTCATCGAGAGAGGCAACTTTGAAATCGATCCAGCTATAGTCAACGACCTCTCAAAGTGGGGACCCAACGAGTACAAGTGCATGGAGGCAAACTACAAAGCCAAACAGTACCTAAAAAGGTCCATGTGCGTACAAGATTGTGACAGGGTTGCAAACCTTGACACAGCTAAGGAAATGTGGGAAGCCATCCAACAAATGCACATTGGGAACTCAGATCTCAGAGAAGATCTTCAGATGAATGCAAAAAGGGAGTTCTACAACTTCCAAATGGAGATGGGAGAGTCCGTCGATAGCTACCAATCCCGATTTGATGGACTTTGCACTAAAATGGAGGGATTGGGGATCACCAAAGAAGAAATCACCCATAAAATGAAGGTCCAACAGCTCTTCAACGGATTGACTGGAGAATGGGCAAACGAGAGAACGATGTTCAAGGAAAATCCAGAAAATCGAACACTTATGCTCCATCAAGTGTTTGGAAAGCTAGTGGGACACGAGAAGAGAAAGATTGATGATAAGGAACAAACTCGAGCTCATCGAGGGATCGCACTCAAGATCGAGAAAATGCTCAAATCAACCCAAGAACAACACGAAGACTCCGAAGAAGAAGAGGATGAGGATCTAGTTATCGTAACAAAGGCTCTTCAAAATTTCTACAAAGGGAAGTCTCAACGGAACAGTGGGAACTGGGGAAAGGGACAGAGTTCCCAAAGAAAGCCCACAGAGAAGGATCTCTCAGATGTGACCTGCTACAAGTGCAACAGGAAAAGACATTTTGCGAAGGAATGCCCACAGGGAACTGATGGCCGGAAGCAAGGAAAGAAGGCCTACATCGCTACCTGGAGCGATGATGAAGACGAAGATCCCGAGTCATGGGCACTCCCAAACATTTGTGGCATGGCCATAGGAGAAACCACTGGGGAACAACCGAGTGAGGTAACCACTGAAACTGTTCTTGATTCTTTGAGTAACTATGAAAAACCTGAGTTGTTGAAAATTCTTTCAAGTCTTATTAAAGATAACATAAAACTACAAAACAAGTTGGAAAAACAGGAACACATAAATTCTCAATTAGTTGGTCTTGAGCCCTGTCCCAACTGCATATCCCTTCTAGAAAAACTCAAGTCCCATGTGTCTCACATTGTAGATCTAGAAAAAGAAATCAAAACTCTAGAGAAAGATGAGAACACCCTCTTGCAAAACTTGAGTAAGACTCCCGAACATCTTGAAGCCTCTAGTTCCCAAATTAAGTTTGTCCCAGCCAGACATGGCATAGGATACAAAGGTGAGTGCTCCAAGAACGGAAAGTCACCCCTGAGCTAACATGAGATCCATGAGTGTAGGGCCCTAGAACTTCAGTTCGAGAAACAGAAGAATGCTCATCTCGAGGAGAAAATCAGGGTCCTAGAGAGTGGAAACAGTGGTGAGAGAGATTATTATACTGGGAACTCCGGACATCGAATCTATGTCAAAATTGCTAAAGGGAACGGGTCTTGTGTGTACAACAAGGAAACCATGGATAGGAACCGGATCCAAAACCACACCCAAAATACTACTTGGGAGAATACTACAAGACGTGTTGGCACTGTGGTGCTCATGGACACTACAAGGATGCATGTCCCAAGAAGAGATCCCAAACCCCTAGAAACCATGAGTTCCCAAACAAACAAAAACGTCATGCTAATCACCAAAGGAACTCCGACTCTCAAAATTCTAAAGACATCAACATTTTTGACTATATCTTGAATGAAAATGTTTTCCCTTGAAAGGGACCTGGCAAGAGTCATCTTGCCTGGGTCTCAAAACACTAACTTTTCCTTGTAGGTGGCAGTGAGAGGGAACAGTACATGGTTCATAGATAGCGGATGCTCGAACCATATGACAGGAAACAAGGATATCCTCATCTCACTCCACACTCATGCCGAAGGGGGCCACGTCTCATTTGGCAAAAAAAACAAGGGAGAAGTTATTGGAAAAGGAGAAGTGTTGTTCAATAGATCGATCAAAGTTAGCAACGTAAATCTGGTAAAGGATCAGGGATACAATCTGTTAAGTGTTGCCCAGATATGTGATCAAAGAAACAACGTTGTCACCTTCGACTTGGACGAATGCCTAGTCATCAACAAAAAAACCAACAAAGTGATTCTGAGAGGAAGAAGATACAACAATGTGTATGTGGTGGATACCAACTTTGAACCACCAATGAAGTTGTGCCTTGCGAGTTCCCAAGATGACACGGAACTTTGGCATCGAAGATTGGGACATGCTGGTGTAAATCAAATCCTGAAGCTTTATCTACAGGATCTGGTCATTGGTCTTCCACGGATCAATCTCGAAGGAGTCAAAATGTGTGAAGCATGTGTTCGAGGGAAACAGACAAGGACCTCCTTTAAACCCATGAAGGTGGTGAGCACAACCATGTCCCTGGAGCTAATTCACATGGATCTCTGCGGTCCCAGGAGAACGGCTAGCTACGGTGGAAAAAGGTACATGTATGTTTTAATTGACGATTTTTCAAGATTCACCTGGGTTATTTTCTTGAAGGCAAAATCACAAGCATTTGAAGAATTTGAGCCCTTCATCAAAAGAACAGAAGTAAGCTTGGGGCTAAAACTGAAAGCAATCAGATCTGATCACGGAACTGAGTTTCAAAACTTAGAGTTCCTAAACTTTTGTGAGAAAAATGGGATCTCTCACAACTTCTCAGCCCCTCGCACTCCTCAGCAAAATGGAGTGGTCGAGAGAAAGAACAGAACTCTGGAGGACATGGCTAGAACTATGATGATTGAAAGTGGAGTTCCTGAGTACTTTTGGACTGAAGCCATCTCCACAGCTACGTACATCCTGAACCGAGCCATTTCAAGGCCCCTGATCAACAAGACGTCCTATGAGCTCATCAAAGGGAGAAAACCAAACATCTCACACTTGAGAACATTTGGTTGCACATGCTTTGTTCACAATAACGACAAAGACAATCTTGGCAAATTCGACCCCAGAAGCGACGAAGGGATCTTCCTGGGATACTCATCAAAAAGCAAGGCTTACAAGGTCTACAATTAAAGGACCAAGAAGATAGAGGAAAGCATTCATGTCGTCTTCAACGAAAAGTCTATAAAGATGGGAATCGAGACCCAAGGGAAGGGAACTCTGTTCAAGCTAGTCAGACATGAAGACGATGATGATGACGATGATGAGCCAAGGAAAAGGGATGAAGACTATCCAAGTGCAAGCAACATTCCACAACCAGGGAACAACGACGAAGGTCCAACTCTCACTGATCAAACCTCCCTCGAGGCTCCCTCCTCAGAAGAACTACAAGACACCTCCAACTCTCTCGAGGTTCCCTCTTCAGGGAACAACTCTGCTGTCCCCCAAGACAATACCCTGCCAGAATCAAGTATTCAAGGGGAACAAAGAGGGAACTTGCTAGAAATCTCTGAAGAAACATCAAATGAAGAAGCTGAAGATGAGTGTTCCCATGACAAAGAAACAACTATTAAGGATGACATACATGCAAGGGAACCCACTCACACAAGAACCTTTCAACAAAGGAAGGACCACCCCATTGAGAACATCATCTCCCCTTATGATAAAGGTGTACAAACTCGTTCCTCTCTCAATAACTTTTGTGCTTTTAACGCTTTTGTTTCAATGGTGGAACCCAAAAATATCAAAGAAGCTTTAAAGGACCCAGATTGGATTCAAGCCATGCAAGAGGAAATACACCAATTCAAGAGGAACAATGTTTGGAAGCTAGTTCCTTGGCCCAAGAACAAGAACATCATAGGAACTCGATGGGTCTTTAGGAACAAGCTCGATGATATTGGGGCTGTAGCAAGGAACAAGGCTAGGTTAGTAGCACAAGGCTACATGCAAGAGGAAGGAATCGACTACGATGAGACCTTCGCACCGGTTGCCAGGATCGAGGCCATCAGACTCTTAATTGCCTATGCTGCTCACAAGGGATTCAAGCTCTATCAAATGGATGTGAAAACAGCCTTCCTGAATGGACATCTCAAGGAATAAGTGTATGTGGCCCAACCTGCAGGATTCGAATACGAGAAGCTACCCAACCACGTCTATTTCCTGGAGAGGGCCCTCTACGGACTCAAACAAGCTCCTAGAGCTTGGTATGACAGGTTTGCTCAATTCCTCTTGTCCCATGGATACCTTCGCGGTTCCATAGACAAGACTTTGTTTTTAAAGAAAGAGTCTAAAGACATTTTGATTGTGCAAGTATATGTTGATGACATTGTGTTTGGAGCAACTAACGAAACTCTTGTAGAGAAATTTAAGGACCTCATGAGCAGTGAGTTTGAAATGAGTCTCATTGGGGAACTCACCTTCTTCCTGGGACTTCAAATATCCCAAACCAAGGAGGGAACAAAGATTCATCAACAGAAATACATTAAGGAAATGCTCATGAAGTATGGGATGGAACACTCCAAGCCCATTGACACTCCCATCTCACCAAATTCAAGGCTCAATGCGAATGAAACAGGTATTAGTGTGGACCAAAGGAACTATCGAGGTATGATCGGGTCCCTTCTCTACTTAACAGCTAGTAGACCTGATATCATGTTCTCCGTATGTCTTTGTGCTCGCTTTCAAGCTAACCCTAAGGAATCACACCTGAAAGAGGTGAAGAGAATTTTCAGGTATCTCAAAGGGAACGATAACTTGTGCCTATGGTATCGAAGGAACAGTTCTCTTGAGCTCATTGCATACACAGATGCAGATTTTGCAGGGCACTTGGTTGATAGAAAGAGCACATCAGGAATGGCCCAGTTCCTAGGGTCATGCTTAGTCTCGTGGGGATCTAAAAAGCAAAACTGAGTGGCACTCTCCACAGCTGAAGCCAAATATGTGGTTGTCGCATCGTGTTGTTCCCAACTTCTATGGCTTAAGTCACAACTCCAAGATTACGATATGTCTTTTGGCCCAGTTCCCATACTTTGTGATAACACTAGTGCCATAAACATTTCCAAAAATCATGTGCATCACTCTAGAACTAAGCATATTGATATAAGGCATCACTTTCTACGTGACAATGTTGAAAGTGGGAACATCTCGATGGAACACTGTAGAACTGAAGAGCAAATGGCGGACATTCTTACCAAAGCTTTAGACAGACGTCCCTACCAGCGTTTTCGAATGCTTCTAGGGATGATAACTCTAAACTAAACAAGTCCCTGGTTGTCTCTCTCTCAATGCCTGACTAGTCTATCTAAGATTGCATGATAGGGAACTTGGATTTATTGCTTTCACTATGCCATGATTACTAGTCTAGAGAAAAATGTGTACAAGGGAACCTTATTTCCTTCGGCCATAAGTGATCAACCAGAGTTCCCTTTATCCCACTTTACAAGCCACTATGACGGTTGATCATATAACCAACCCTAAGCTAGGGACCAGACAAACGCGTCTCATGAGCCAAACTATTTCCATTTTCGAGTCGAAAATTGTCTGGTTCCCCTTGAGTTCCCTAGCCCCACAAAAGGATGAGTGTGAAGTTCCCTTAACCACTTCACTCTCCCTGACCTTGATAAGATCATGGGAACTGATGCATCTACAAAGGGAACGCTGACTCATCTACAAAGAAAACCGTCACTTGGGAAGCGGACTTTTGTGTCAGAGGCTTTGAAACGTTGAGGGCCAAGTATTCAAATTTTGAAAAGGACTTCCCAAGAGATCGTGACGCGTGTCCAGAGGCGTGCTAGAGAAGTTGAAGCGACGCCCCACGTTCATTGGGCAACGGTTATCGAGGTTACTCCACTTCCCTTTCTACCCCTCGCCTCCCCTCTCTCCTTAAAACCCCTATTTGGCATTTTTGGGATCTTATTCCATCTTCCATCTCTGCAACTCTTCTTCTCCACATCCCTTTCACTCCCTTTTTCAAGAAACCTCCAAAACCTTCAATAACCCTACAAAAATGGCCCCTCAACACACCTTTGCCCAAATCAAAGCATGGGTACATGCCAATCCTCGCATCCTCTTCATCTCTCAACTAAAAGAGATTGAGCAAGAATCGGACCCAACCATGAAGGATGTTCTTATCCAAGGGCTATACAATCAAGTAAGCCCCTTCTTGCCCCCTCCTCCTCCTCCGGCCGACGAAACTGTCGCCCGGACTTCTTCCTCTTCCGAATCTCTTCCTCTCCCTCCTTCAAACACCAACACCTCCTCCAGAGTTGTCATCGTCGACAACTTCGGAGACGCTCGCCCTTCCATCAACGAGAAACCCCACAAATCCAAACACCGCCATTCATCCAAACGCCGTCACTCCGCAAAAGACCTCTCAAAACCCAAAAAATCCAAACATTCCCACGACCCCTCCAAATCCAAAAAGCGTAAACACTCTGAGGCATCTGATTTCTCGGAATCCAGAAAGAAGGCTTTCTTCAAGTTTAAGGACTACTTGAACTGCTCCAAGGAGAGTTCCTGTGCTCCCAGACCTCCTTTCCCTTTCCCTTCCGACGATGGGACCTCTCAATCCCAAATTCTACTCCCCTCTTCCTCCTCTCTCCCTCCTCTTCTAACCGAGGGACCTCCCAAACCTCCTCCCACAAAACAGCCAACTCCTCCTCCACCATCTCCCTCAGTTCCCACCTCCAAGGGAACTCTCACAAAACAACCGACTTCCCCTCCACCACCTCCTTCAGTTCCCACCTCAAAGGGAACTCCACCTCCCCAACCTTCTTCACTTCCTCCCGTTTCCATAACTACGGGATCTCCAACTCCACCTTACAAAACTCCTTCTCCTCCCTCTTCACCAAAACACATCTCCACCTCTCCCATTTCTACTTCGGGGATCTCTACTCCCCAAGTCACCACATCCCTTCCTCCCCCATCCACACAACTCTCCACCCCTCTTCCTTTTTCTACTCTCCCCTCTTCCATCACATCCCCCACCACCACCAAACTCCCCTCTCCCTCACCATCCAAAAGTACCGTCGCTCTCACCTCAGACGACGATGATCTTCCTCTCTCCGTGGTCATCAGCAAACTGACCAAGGACCCTCCTCCTATCATCATGGGAACTCTGGAGGAGGAAGCCCAGCTCAAGGCAATCGAGGAAGAGTTCAACCGGGACCCCTCTGAACACACAGTCTCCCAAGGGACAAAGTCCCCAGAAAAGGTTGCCCCTAAAGCGCCCACGGAGAGAAGGGACCTCGCACCAGCTGGAGATGCTGAGGCAACAACAAGTCATCTTGAAGATGACGCGGAGGGCTCAAGCTCAAGCTCCTCCGAGGAAGAAGGGACCTCCCAAGATGAGGTCGAAGAAGAAGAAGAAGCTCCAGCTGCTAAGGAGCCAACACGGATCCCAACACCTGGACACCAAATGGTGGTGTCCACGAGTTCCCAACCACCAAGGGATCGCGTGCTTATGCTTGAAGCGGCTGCACCACCTCAACAGAAAGAAACTCACACGGTCTCCAGGGGGAACACGTCAAAGAGTACTACAAGGAAGGGGAAAGGGACCTCTTCCACGAAACACCCTGTGGATGAACGCCGGAAGCTCCTTCCTCCGCTCATCATCTCTGAAGACGTGTTAGCTGACAACGGTTTAGGGGAACTGTGGAACCTGATCAAGGCCCAGGGCTGGGATAGACTCTGCCAAGAGACTGTGAGCTTAGATCCCTCACAAGTGCGTCAGTTTTACAACAACTTCAATATCACCAACGACTGCACTCAGGGAACTCTCTCCCATGAAGGCGACGAGTTCATCTTTACAACGTCGACAATCCGCCTTCAACTCCAGGTCCCCGGACAAGGGCTCAATGACTTGCCCAACAAACTCTGGGGGGACTTCAATAGCGCTGAAGTGTACAACGCTATCTTTGAGGGTCGGGTTCCCTCCAAAGTTCCCTCGACGCACCATCTCTCCTTGGTCGCCAAGCTTGCTCACCAGTTCATCATCAATGTGGTGATCCCTCGCCAGGAGAAGCGTCTGGTCGTCAACATCCCTGATGCCATCCTCCTCTACCACTTCCTCCTCAAGAAGCCCATCAACCTTCCCCGAATCATCCTTGGGCACATGGAGAAGTGCATGGCCTCTAAATCCCATTCCCTTCCCTATTTTGGGCTGATCAAGAAGCTCCTACAAAAAGATGGTCTCTACGACGCCTCTAAAGACGAAATTGAGCTTGGAAGGGAACTGGACATTTCAGTTGTCCAGAAGATGAGGCACTTTGAGCGTGTAGAGGAGGCGGCTCCACTAGAGTCTGGTACACAAGAGGGGAACTCTCCAGTGTTGTTCCGCATTGCCAACACCCTCGACCAGATTGCCAGGGACCAAGCAGCGTTGGCCAGAGGACAAGAAAAGCTTACACAAGTCCTTACGCGCCACTGTGACGCCCTGTTCCCTCAAGACCCATGATCTCTCCCTTCTTCTCCCCTTTAATCCAAAAATGACCACAAATTGTACTTGGGTTCCCATTGTATATATTATCTTAAGTAATGAAATGGTCTTTATTTTGATTGTGTGTTCCCTTATTTCTTATTATTGCTTTACTTGTTTTCGATGATGTCAAAAGGGGGAAAGACAAAAAATGCGAGATGAGTTAAAAGCTTAAGTTATGACAGACCACACATAAGCTAAGGGGGAACAATTGCAAAGAAAGCTTAATAAGAACTACGTGTCTCATCAGAAGTGGTTCCCTAAATCTAAGTGTTTCACTAAAAGTGACTTCCTTTAGGAACTCATCAGCATATCATTCATTGAAATACTTGCATTTTTGTGATGGGTTTGTCATCATCAAAAAGGGGGAAATTGTTGGGACGTTGATTGGGACCTCTAGTTCTAAACAACGGATCAACGATGTAATTCTCTTCAGTTTTGATAATGACCAACACATAGAGAACTAATGTGGTTTGTTCAAGTATTTCTAAGGAACACAGGTACAGTCAAGAACTCCAATGAATGACCAAAAGCCACTGCAGGCCACAATGAAGAGTTTCCATCAAGGGAACTCTGAAGAGGAAAGTTCCCATGAAGTGGGAACTCGCAGAAACAATCAAGAGAACACAATCTTACAACGATGAAGAGTTTCCATCAAGGGAACTCTGAAGAAGACAGTTCCCATGACATAGGAACTCACATGTGAGGACAACGACCGCTCAGCGCAGATCGCGGGATTCTGTCTCAGACAGCCCGAAGGAACAGTTTGAGGATCAGACTGTCACGATTCATCCAACGGTCCGATTGATCCAAGAAGTTGACCTAGTTCAAACCAAAGTCACATGTGAAGAAAGTACAACTTGGGCATCAAGCAAAGGGCATTTTGGACACAAACTAAAGATGCGACTGCCCAAGCCAACCTGGACTATAAAGCCAAATGAATAGTACTCGGATTGAGTACTTCTCCCAGAACTCACAAACACCCACACCAGAGGAAAGAAAGAAAAGGAAGAGAAGTCCCCGCCGGCGAGTATGTGATCTCGACGACGGTGAAGCTGAAGTTCCCAAGAGCAAGGGAACTGAGAAGTCAGTGTAAGGTTTGAGTTACTTGTGTTTTGCTGTTGTGAGCTTAGGAACTCAGTTGAGAGGATTTACTAGTGTTGCTAGATTTAGGAAGAACTCCTAGGAACAGAGAAGTGTGAATCCGGCTGTGTAACTAAGGAACAAAGCAATTAATATAAGTAAGTCATTCAAAATCCTCCAAGCGGAGGTAGAGGTTTACCCATACAACTAGTTGGTTGTAGTGGGGTTCCTCTATAAAGGAATTGTGTTCTTCACTGTTTTTATTACTTGCGAACTGTTTACTTCCGCTGCCTTGGGAACAGCTTAACTGCCAGTTCCCAAGCTCTTTGCTAACGTTTACGATCCAACAAAAGATGTGAAGAAACCAACCTTGTGCTTAATTGGGAAAAATTTCATTTTATGGTTCAAGAGGGAATTGTACTAGGACACCTCGTCTAAAAAAGGGGGTAGAAGTAGACAAAGCTAAAATTGAGCTTATGGAAAAACTACATCCTCCCTCTTTTGTCAAAGACGTTAGGAGTTTTCTAGGGCATGCTGGCTTCTATAGACGTTTTATCCAAGATTTTTCTAAGATAGCTAAACCATTGACTAACCTACTGATGAAAGATGTAGTGTTTGAGCTGTCTCCAGATTATCTTGAAGCGTTTTATAGGTTAAGAGAAGCCCTTGTTTCCACTCCTATTATGCAGCCCCCAGATTAGACCTTGCCCTTTGAGATAATGTGTGACGTCAATGATTATGCTGTTGGCTTAGTTCTAGGACAACGGAAGGACAAAAAGCTCCACGCCATCTACTATGCGAGTAAGACGCTTGATGAGGCGTAGTGTAAGTATACTACGACGGAGAAGGAATTCCTCGCTGTAGTATTTGCTTTCGAAAAATTTCGTTCCTATATTGTTGGTTCAAAAGTGATAGTTTATACTGACCATGAGGCTGTTAGATATCTAATGGCCAAAAATGATGCCAAGCCTAGGCTACTCCGTTGGATGCTCTTATTGCAGGAATTTGATCATGAGATCAGAGATAAAAAAAAGAGCAGAAAACTTGGTGGCGGATCAGTTATCCACGTTTCCAATCGAAAACATCACCGAATCCAACAATGAAGTGCCAATCAACGACTCCAAACCGGACGAACACCTCATGCTGAACGAGGTGGCAAATGGAAGAACGCTCGTTACCAACCCTAACTAGGTCGGTACCGAGCCATCACCAAAGCTGGAGAGTGTCGATCACATCGATACCGAAGTAGGGCACCTCGGTACCACAAATGAAGAGCACGATACTGAGCCACAAGAGATCGTTACCGAAGGGAATAAAGGAGCTCCAGGGTCGACACCGAACCACATAGACTCGGTAGCGACCCAGCAAGGTACGTTTTCACAACCTGAACTCGTTTCTTTTAATTCAATTCCTTCTTCATCTCTCGCTTCTACTTCTTTTCACTCAATTCATGCTATTAGAGGGTCAAAAGTCCCTTGGTTTGCGGATTCTGCTAACTACATTATAGGAGGCAAAATTCATGAGGGACTAACCCCGCAAAAGAAAAAGAAGTTTCTCCATGATGTTAAACAGTACTATTGGGATGACCCTTACTTGTTCAAGCAAGGAAGTGATCCACTCTTTAGGCGATGTATCCTAGAAGAAGAGATAGAGAGTGTGATCCATCAATGTCAGACACTTCCTACTGGTGGCCATGCAAAAGGATTCAAAACCACGATGAAGATTCTTCAAAGTGGTCTCTATTGGCCAACCATTTTCAGGGACGTACATGATTTTTTGACAGCATGTGATGAATGCCAACGCTGTGGAAATATCACTTGGAGACATGAGAACCCACTATTAGGGATACTATTAGGCACAAAATCCCTTCGGCCCATTTGACAAGTCGAGCCCAGAAGCAGACAGGAAAATCATCGGGTGGCTTGATCGCAAAAGTATCCAGAAACGAAGAGAAGTCACCAGTCATTTAGGTGAAGGTAGAAAGCTTTTGTCACAAGGAACAGAAGCACGCTCAAAGTACAACTGCTAGGACAGTTCATACCTCCGATATGTGCGGGAAGTGGAGAGTGGGGGAGGACCGTTGGTTTGAAAGGACATATAGATAGATTTTTATGGTTTATTGATGTACGCACACTTGTTACAGAAAAAATAATCAAAAGAGAGCTTTTGGCCTTCGTATCCCTGAAATTCACACCTTCTTGAAGTATTTGTTTATTCACCGATTCGATCATGCCTCAATCTAGGGCAAAGATTTGTTTGTCAAATATTTGTCCAAAACAATTTGGCGCCCACCGTGGGGCCCAACGATTGAAAAGGATTCGTATTTCCACATCGAAGGAAGTTTAGGAAGTCGCCATGAGCAACCCTAACGAGGGTAATCAAGAACCAGACGTCGGGGGTGACGGAGACGCATGCCACAATACACCGGAAGCTCTTCGCCTCGAGTTGTCCGAGTTCGCTCAAATGCTTCAAGCTTTGGAGAAGGAACTAACTGACCAACGTGCTTGCAATGAAAAGCACAAGGCCACCATCGAGCAGTTAACCGCCGATAATGAAGGTTTGCGGTCCCAACTCCGATCCGTTTCTTCTGTCGGCCTACACGCCCGAACCACAGATCGGACCCGAAACAAAGGGGGTGAAGGTTCCTCTGGAAACCCCACTGATTGGCACGAGAGAAACCCTGGCACGGAGTTCGTTACTCCACCGGCAACAGTCCCCGGAGAATCGTTGTTTACTCCCGCACATGGTAACCCTACTGGTGAGGGAGCAAGAGCACCAATACGCCTTCGATCTGCGTGAGAAGTTAGCCCTCGGCGCTTTGAAGATGACATCATGGACGATGACGACGATTGGGACCGCCGCCGTCCCCGAGACCTCGAAAGTATTTTCCAAAATCAATTCAAGATGTTCACCGAGTAATTGGCGAAGATACCCTGGGTTCCACGACCCATAGAGAAGGAAGCGGTTGATGGTTATGACAAGTCACCCTTCGCCCCTCACATCGCCCAGGTCGAGATACCGAAAAAGTTCTCAGTACCTAGTATGAGCCCGTATGACGGCACGGGGGACCCCGACGAGCATGTGGCTATATTCAAGCAAAAGATGATGACCAACGTAGTTCCGTATCACTCTCATGAAGCACTGATGTGCAAGGGTTTTTGGGAAGCCCTCGCAGGACCGGCCTTGAAGTGATCCATCAACCTTCCAAGAGGAAGTATCCATTCCTTCGCTGAATTGATGGATTCCTTTTGAGTACAATTCGCTAGCAGCCGAAGATTCGAGAAGCAATCTAGCGATCTATACAGGGTTATCCAAAAGCCAGAAGAGTCCACCTGGGAGTACCTAGTCAAGTTCAACCGAGAAAAGATCTCCATCCCGCACTGTGACGTGCCGACGACTATGGAGGCTTTCCTTCAGGGCGTGAACCAAGATGGAGACCTTTACAAGGAGCTCACTAGGTATCCTTGTCACAGCTTCGAGGATGTCCAAACCAAAGCTCTGGCCCAAATCAGGTTTGAAGAAGACTTAAAGATGAGGAAGCCTGCAAGCGTTTGGGAAAGGGTAGATAAGAAGGCAGCACCGGATCACCGTCGAGAACGCCGTGACCAGCCGTACCGGTGCCCTCACCCCGACCCGGTGAAGGTGAATAACTGGCTTAAAGTCGTCGTGCCAAATCAAAAATAAATCCCTGATTACTCAACTAGTATAGTTGGTAAGTCGGGGTCGTATCCAAGAGACACTTGTAACTCTAAGTAATATTATTATCAACCTAATAGTAATAAAGGGGGGATTTTGGAATTATAATTCTAAAACTATAGAAATTAAAGCAAGAAAGCAATTAAACAAAGCAAAGATTGGATTTTTATCATATTAGGGAAACAATCCTATTCAAGCATCCACTTTCTTCATCAAGTTATTGATTATAGATTCAAACAAGTTATTCCTTGGGTTATTTCTATCCTGATCAGATATAATAAACAAGCCAATGGGTCATGTAAATACTTAATATCAAAACAAACATGAATTGATCATGAATAATAAAGATATTAGCAATGACAACAAGGATAAGCTGGATACATGCAATTGAGTTCCAACGAGTCAAACAATAAGCATGCAATCAAATCTCTTTCTCAATGGTTTTAGTCCAACGAGTCCTAAAACATTGAATTTCTACAAAGATTAGGTTTTGCTACGAGAAAACCTAGATCTATCAATAGAGAGTATTAAACTCCAACAAGTTAGCTAGGCCTGAAGGAATCAATACAATCAATAAAAAATTATGCACAAGAGAATTGAAATAACTTGTAGAAATAAACCTGAATAGAAGAATCTCACAATAAACTTGAATCTGAAAGCTTCAACTTGAATAGAACTTTAGGAGTTTAGTTCTCCATAAGAGAGAAAATACAAAAGTCTGGAATATTGAAAACTAGGTCTAAGAAATAGTAGAGATCCCCCAACAAAGTCTAAAACAACGCTTAAGTAGTCAACTAAAAACACGAAAGGAAAGATATAATAAAAAGGCAATAAAGATAGGCAGAATATCTCATCGCGTGTAAAATCAGTAGGTCTGCCACCTCCATAGCCGCGATCGCCGTAGAGGTTGGCCGTGATCGCGGTCCATGTCTTGACACAATTTTGACGATACTTTCGGACCCTGTTTTGACCACCTTAGAGTGGGAATTTGAACTCAAAGTAAAAATATGAATTTTAGATCTTTGAGTTAGATTTCAAATGATACCAAATTCGGAGTCATCTGACCACTATAGCTCCAGAACGAAGCCTCACAAGAAAGTGGTGTCGAAACAACAACTTCAATGGATGGCCTAGATTGAAGCGTTCTTTTCCACAACTTCTTGGGCCTTAATGATCATCAGAAATGGCTTGAATTATCCTTGGAAATACATCCAATATTGAATCCTTCAACTTAACCAATCTTTGCTCCTCAAAACGACCAAAAAACACGAAAGCACAAGATTAGACTCCGAAATGCAAAAACTACTAAAATTAAGCAAAATGCATGCAGCTACCTAATATTTAAACATAAATATGCCATAAAACTAACACCTAAATGCACGCTATCAGTGAACGTCGCCGAGACCAAACCTGCTAAATCGTTACCGCCAAAGAGTGACGAGTTCAACCTGGGTAAATCCCCTGAGGACCTCGTGAAGAACATAACACTAACAATATGGGGTGTTAGGTGGCCGAAGAGGAATGAAAAACCCTATCCAAACAAGGATATGAGCAGGTGATGTGACTTCCATGACGATTATGTTCATGTAACCAAAGAATGCGTGGCGCTGAGGAGAGAGATCGCCTACCTCGTATCTCGGGGAAGGATCACAGAAGTCACGCCAAATGTGCAAGTCTCCCCAGATGTCGTGGAAGCCTCACGTGCAGGAAGGCCAGCATTGCCAGTACCTGCCAAGGTCGTGAACCTGATCACTGGAGGGTCAAGCGTATGCGGCCTTACATATTCATCGGCCAAAGGGAATGCACGAGAAAACACTCTTCATCGCCTTGCACAAATGAAGAAAGACGTCATCAATCTTGCAATACATTTCAATGAGGATGATGTCAATGGTCTTGAAGGACCCCACCATGATGGTCTCGTGATTTCTCTCTCGATAGGGAACGTCTTAATGAAGCGGGTTCTCATTGATAACGGAAGCTCAACCAACATCATGACGCTGGGGGCTCTAAAAGAAATGGGATTAAGCGAGAAAAACGTGGAGAAAAGCCCAACAACGCTCGTAGGCTTCAGCGGAGAACTGAAACACACAGTAGGAGACATCACCCTTCCCACATACGCAAAGGGTGTGAACATCCAGGTTAGATACTCTGTTATGGATTGTCCTTCTTGTTATAATGTAATAATGGGGAGGCCATGGCTCCACGACATGAGAGTCGTCCCATCTACTTACCACCAGACGGTGAAATTCCTGACACCATGTGGGGTTCAAGAGATCCGCAGAGATCAAAGAACGTCCCGAGAGTGTTACAAGTTGGAGCTGAAGCCAAGCGCCAAACAAAAATCCACCTAGCAATTAAAGGAAACCAATAACTCTACCTCTCCAAAAGAAAAAGAAAAGAAAGATGAACATGTAGAGGAAGTGGCCTTAGACTAGTCCGACCTCAATCGGTCTGTAAAGATTGGGGAAGACTTGGAGCTATCCGTGAAAAATGAGCTAGTAGATTTCTTAAGTAAAAATACAGAATGTTTTGCTTGGTCCCATGAGGACATAGTGCGAATCGATTCGAAGATCATCACCCACAAGTTGAATGTGGATCCTAATCACCCACCGGTAAAGCAAAAACGAAGGAAATTCGCTGTCGAGAGAAATAAGGTAGTGGATGAAGAATTAAGAAAGTTGATGGAGACTGGAAAGATCAAGGAGGTCAAATACCCAGAGTGGCTGGCAAACGTAGTCGTCGTGCCCAAGAAGAACTGAAAATGGAGGATGTGTGTAGATTTCACGGATTTGACAAGGCTTGTCCAAGGATTCATTTCCGTTACCTCACATAGATGCCCTAGTGGATGCCACTGCGGGCCATGAATTGTTGAATTTCATGGACGCCTTCAATGGATACAACCAGATCAGGATAGAAGAAAGCGACCAAGAGAAAACATCCTTCATGACCAGCAAAGGAATATACTATTACAAGGTGATGCCCTTTGGGTTGCGAAACGCCGGAGCCACGTATCAAAGGCTAGTGAATAAAATGTTCCAATGCCAAATCGGAGAGACTATGGAGGTATATATAGATGACATGGTCATCAAATCGAAGAAAGTTGCAGATCACAGAAGTCATCTAGAGAAAACTTTTGAAATCTTGAAGCAATATAACATGAAGATGAACCTGCAGAAGTGTACCTTTGGCATGAAGTCAGGGAAGTTCCTATGGTATCTAGTCACCTAGAGAGGGATAGAAGCCAGCCCCAAGCAATTCACGCCATAGTAACGCTGAAGTCTCCCAGGTGCATGAAAGATGTTCAAAAGCTTACGGATAGATTCATATCTAAGTCAGCGGACCGATGTCGTCTCTTATACGAAGTACTTAGAAAGAACAAGTTCTTCCAGTGGACCGCCAGACACGAGGAGGCTTTCCAAGAGCTGCAGAAATACTTCTCTGATCCTCTAATATTAGTGAAACCTGAAGAAGGAGAGGCCCTACCCCTATACATGGCCGTCACCAAGCAAGCCATCAGTGGAGTGGTGGTCCGAGAACAGGACGGGCAGCAGCAACCTATATACTATGAAAGTAGGACTCTCTTGTCGACCGAGACCTGTTACTCTTCCTTGGAAAAGTTGGTTTTAGCACTAGTCATGTGCTTCAACAAACTTCGCCCGTACTTTGAGGCACACACGATCGTGGTAAGAACCACGCACCCTTTGAAAGCAGTCATGCATAAACCTGAATTCACTAGAAGAATGGCTAAATGGGCAATTCATTTGAGTGGGTTTGACATTCAATACGAGCCCAGAACCGCATCGAAGTCCCAGGCTCTAGTTGACTTTGTGGTTGATTTTAGTCCTACTATGGAAGAAGGAACAGAGCCATCGGAGTTAATGACACTAGAAGTCAAGTCTCCAATCAAATGGACACTTCACACAGACGGCGCCTCCAACGATGGGGAACAGGGATAGGAGTAGTCCTATAATCAACACAGGGGGATAGGGTGGCACAATCTGTGAGATGCACATTCGAATTCATAAACTGTTAGACCCAGATTTTAGGTGACGAAGCGTTGAGCCATAAACAGAGAATCTCCAACGCATACAGAGCTACGGAAGATCTTCGGGATCAACTAAGTCGGTTAGAGGAGGGAGGATTCTAGATATGTTTGTTGCAAGATAGATTTCTCTCCAGATTGTATTCATTATAAGATAGAAATAAGCCGAGATTTGTTAGTTAGAGATAAGATTATATCTTTGATTGAGATAGAATATGCTCTAGAGGGCTATATAAGCCAATGTAACCCTTAGGGGAAAAAAACGCTTGATTGACACTATTTCTTCTGATTCTACATCAATAAAACACATATCTTCGTCTATATTCTTCTTAGTTCATTCGATCAAGGCCCGATCTAAGCCAATGATCTACCTTTGGTAAATTTTGGCTTAAACAATTTGGCGCCCACCGTGGGGCCCTGATCGTTACAACCATCAGAAGAATCACCATTCAACCTCTTTTTGGATCAAGAACACGATGTCTGGGAACGGAGAAGGAAGCCCTGAAACCCCGATCACCACTGATGACCAAAACCTTAAGAACCACGGCGTTCGGTCTCAAGAAGAGGAGATGACGGACCTCAGGCAACGTATGGTGTTCCTCCAAAAGGCATTGAGTGACCAAAAAAAATTTTACGATGCTCATGTAGAACGCCTTACTGCCGAAAATAGCCAATTCAAACAACAATACGAGGTCTTGGCTACGGGGCACCGTTCTCTCCGCGTCGCCCAGCGCACTGACGGACTCGTCAGGAGGATAATTTCAACGCTGGAGAAGGAACTTCCGGAAAGGGTGCAGACCCGGACCCCCGAGACAAGGCATCTGCACAACGAGACGCAACACCAGAGCACATAGGCCGAGTTTGCCGTGAGGAAGTCTTCGACGACAATAATCCTCCAATCAATCTCCGGCCAATGGCTAACCAACACCGAGCGCCATCTCAAGAAGTCTGGATCGAGGATGATGGCACCTATGGGGAAGATCGAGAACGGCGCGAGCCAATCGATTTAGACGCAGCCATCCGAAGAAAGGTGACCGAACAAATAAGCGTCATCACTGACCAACTCCGGAGGGGAAGCCGAAGTTTCCAACCTTTGGAACCTGAAGCACCCGACGGGTTTGACGAATCTCCGTTTTCTCGTCGAATCGCCCGAGTAGAAATTCCAAAAAAGTTCTTTGTTCCTAGCATGCCCACGTACAATGGGACTACGGACCCTGATGAACACGTGGCCGTGTACAAGCAGAAGATGATGACGAGTGCGTTCCCATCCCACTCAAAAGAGGCAATGATGTGCAAGGGATTCGGCACGACCTTAACGGGACCCGCCTTAACCTGGTTCATCAACCTCCCACGTGGTAGTATTAGATCCTTCGCGGATCTCTCGGACACTTTCCGGACCCAATTCGCGAGCAGCCGCAAATTTGAAAAGCAATCCAGCGACCTCTATCGGATCCGCCAACGCCACCAAGAAACTACCAGAGAATTCTTAGATCGCTTCAATCGCGAGAAAATCTCCATCCTATCTTGCGACGTGACGATCGCAGTGGAAGCATTCAGGCAAGGGGTCACCCCCGATGGCGGCCTGTACAAGGAACTAACTAAGCACCCTTGTGCTACATTGGAAGAAGTGCAATCCAGGGCTTTGGCACACGTCCGGTTGGAAGAAGATAGGTCCCTGAGGAAAAGATCTTCAAAGACGGAGAAAACCGAGAGAAGGGGACCCATTGACAACCGGCAAGGTTCAATGGATTAGAGGAAAGACCGCCGCGCTCATCCTTACTCACGGCCTACCTCAGGGCAGGTCAATGTGACCAAGGCACGATGGACAAATGACAAAGAGCGAGAACCCATGCCGCCTTCACTCGAGTCTTTCAAACTTAACATATCCACAGAAAAGTTGCTCCGGCACATGGTGAAGAAAGGAGAACTCGTGAGGTGGCCAAGAAAGGACAGAACTCCTCGCTCGGGGGGAGACACGACTAAATGGTGCGATTACGACGAGTACCATGGACACTGGACTCGGGATTGCCTCATGCTCCGAAAAGAATTGGCCCGCCAAGTCGCGGAAGGAAGAATAAAAGACGTAGCTCCAAATGCTCCAGTACCCAAAGATTTGCTGGAGAATTCTCAATTTGAGCACCAAGAAAGGCGAAATCCTCCAACGCCTGACAGAGTGGTCAATGTGATATCCGAAGGGTCAAGCATCTGTGGACTATCGTACTCAGCAGCAAAATATCACGCAAGTGAAAGCAGCTTCAATCGACCTCATTCATCGAGGCACCGCTCCAGAGAATCTCCAGGACCAACCATCGTGTTTGACAACACCGATGAAGAGAACACTTCTGAGCCGATGGTCTTGTAATATCCTTGCATATTGGAAACGTGCTGATGAAAAGGGTATTGATTGATACAGGAAGCTCCATGAATCTCATGACTCTGACTGCCTTAAAGGAGATGGGTTTATCCGAAAACGACATCCATAAACACCTTGTGCCTTTAGTAGGATTCAGCGGTCAAACACACCGTGGGCGACATCGCCATCCCAACCTTCGCCAAAGGCGTAAATATGCAAGTCAATTTCCTCGTGATGGACTGCCCATCATGCTATAATGTAATCTTGGGACGCCCTTGGTTACACGACATGAAAGCTGTAGCGTCCACCGACCACCAAACGGTGAAATTTCCGACGCCATGGGAAATAGATGAAATTCGCGGGGATCAGAGGTTGGCTAGGGAGTGTTACAAGGCAGCCCTCAAGCCGACAACTCTGAGACCTGAAGCATAGCAATTACAGAACGTCACCCCTCCACCGGAGCGAACTGAAGACGGAGAAAAAGCGGAGGAGGTGACCTTAGAGGAAGGGAAGGTCGTCAAGATTGGAGAAAATCTGGAACCATCAGTCAGAGAAGAATTGGTAACATTCCTGAAGAATCACAAGGGCTGCTTCGCTTGGAGTCATGAAGACATGACTGGAATAGACCCTTCCATCATCACATACAAACTCAACGTAGATCCCGAGCACCCTCCAGTCAGGCAAAAGAGACGGAAGTTCGCCCCGGAGCGAGTACAAGCGGTCGATGAAGAGGTCAAAAAATTGATAGACACCGGAAAAATCAGAGAAGTGAAGTACCCCGATTGGCTAGCCAACGTAGTCGTGGTGCCTAAGAAGAACGGAAAGTGGAGGGTTTGCGTGGATTTCACTGACCTCAACAAAGCCTGCCCCAAGGATTCATTCCCTCTCCCCCACATAGACTCAATGGTGGATGCAACCGCGGGTCATGAACTTCTTACCTTCGTGGATGCATTCAGCGGTTATCACCAGATCCAGATGGAGTCGGAGGATCAGGAGAAAAGATCCTTCATCACAGGGCATGGAACGTATTGCTATCGCGTAATGCCCTTCGGCTTGAGAAACGTCGGGGCTACTTACCAAAGATTAGTCAACCGGATGTTTTGCGACCACATTGGCAAAACAATGGAAGTGTATATCGACGATATGGTGGTAAAAAGCACAAGCGCCTCCCTACATAAGGGGCACTTAGAAGAAGCGTTCAAAGTCCTCGAAGAATACAACATGAAGCTGAATCCCCAAAAGTGAATCTTTGGGGTACAATCTGGGACTTTCTTGGGACATGTGGTAACCAAGCAAGGGATTGAGGCCAGCCCAAATCAAGTGCGGGCAATTGCTTCCCTGAAATCCCCACGAAGCGTAAAAGACGTGCAGAAGCTGACCGGCATGATAGCTGCGTTAAACCGTTTTATCTCCAAATCCTCAGATAAGTGTCAACTATTCTACGAGGTACTAAAGAAGAGCAAGAGCTTCCAGTGAACAGAAAAACATGAGGCCGCCTTCCAAGAGTTGAAGGGCTACTTCTCCAATCCCCTATTGCTGGCTAAACCAACTCCGGGGGAGGTGCTACAACTCTACTTGGTTGTATCAGACCGCGCACTAAGTGGAGTCCTTGTCAAGGAAGAAGACGACCAACAAGTTCCGGTTTATTTGGTGAGCAGAACAATGGTGTCCACCGAAACGCGCTACTCACCAACAGAAAAACTGGTCCTGGCGGTCGTGATGTGCTAGAATAAAATCCGACCATACTTCGAGTCACACACTATCGTCGTCTTGACAAATTACCCCCTCCGACAGATCATGCAAAAACCAGAATTCTCAAGAAGGATGGCAAAGTGGGCAATCCACCTAAGCGGGTACGACGTCAGATATGAACCTCGAAAAGCAATCAAGTCGCAAGTACTGACCGACTTCATTGCCGACTTCACCCCGGCTCTGGAAGAAAGCGCTAAGGAGGAGGTCTTGACGTCATCCCTTGACGAACCTGAAGAAGAATGGATACTAAACACCGATGGAGCCTCAAACGCAAGAGGAGCAGGGCTCGGTGTCATGCTAAAGTCGGAAAAGGGGAAAACAATAGCTTAGGCAGTTAGATGCAACTTTGAAGGCACTAACAATGAGTCGGAATATGAAGCTCTCATCTTTGGGCTGGAATTGGATAAAGATTTATCCATCAAGAAGATCAAGGTACGCGCCGAGTCCTTACTCATCATCAATCAGATCCTAGGCATCTTCGACGCCAAAGATGATAGGATGGCCAGTTACCTCAATGTGGTTAAAGCACTATCCGAGAATTTCGAGCAAATACAATCCGAACAAATTCCTCGGGATCAAAATGCACCAGCCGATACCCTAGCCGGTCTGGGCTCTACCCTAGACCCCAGGGATTATGACAATATATCGTTAGTCCACTTACTACAGTCGGCTATAACAGAAACATCGGTGACACAGGCTGCTTAACCACCACCAGAGCAACTCGCCCCGGATATTCTCCAAACATCCACCAATCCAGGGGTCAGCTCGGACGACTGCTGGACCAAGCCATACCTCGATTGGTTCCTTCACGGCGAAACACCCAAGGACAAGATAGAAGCCAAAGCCTTAAAATCAAAGGCAACGCGGTTCGCCATCTTAAAAGAGGTCCTCTTCCATAATTCTGCAGAAGGTTTTTTACAATGGTGCGTAGAAAAAGAAGAGGCCGAGAAAATCATGCGTGATGTGCACAGCGGAGACTGTGGTAATCATACTGGGGGTCGCAGTCTTGCTAACAAAATTTTAAGGCAGGGGTGGTATTGGCCCACCGTTCGCCAAGATGCCACCAAGTATGCCCAAGCATGCGAGGCATGCCAACGTCACGCACCAGTCCCGCATTTGCCGCCAGAGATTCTCCATCCATCCCTGGCCATTCATGCGATGGGGCATGGACATCGTTGGCAAGTTACCCCCGTCTACAGGGCAAAAGGTGTTTTTCCTCGCCATGACAGATTACTTTTCTAAATGGATCGAAGCTAAAGCCTTTCGAGAGATCAAAGATAAGCAAGTAATATCATTCATCCAGCGCAACATCTTGAGCAGGTTTGGGGTCCCCACGGAGATTACTTGCGACAATGGGTCACAATTTATAAGCAAGAAGATGCGTGACTTCTGCAAACAATGGAACATTGATTTAGTCACGCCCACTCCCAAATACCCGCAAGCCAACGGACAGGCCGAAGCCAGCAACAAGGTAATCATCAATAACCTAAAGAAGCGGCTGATAAAATCCAAAGGGAAGTGGGCTGAGGAATTACCCTATGTACTCTGCACCGATCGCACCACCCCAAAAGGGGCCACCGGACACACTCCATTTTCACTGGTACACGGTTGCGAAGCTGTTATCCCAGCCGAAATCCTAGTCCCAACTGCAAGGTATGGGCTTGCTACCTCGGAGAGCAACGGTCGTGAGTTGAAAGCAGGCCTGGATACTATCCAGGAACTCAGAGAGGCTGCCCATGCTCGAATCACAAGGTACTGGCAGCAAGTAGCTAGGAGCTACAATAAAAATGTTCGAGTGAAGAGTTTTCAGCTTGGAGTCTGGGTATTGCGAAAGGTTTTCCAGAATACTACAGAAGCAAACGCTGGCAAGTTGGCACCCACTTGGGAAGGGCCATACAAGATCACCAAAGTCGCAGGAAACGGAGCCTACCAGCTAGAATCCAAAAATGGAACAGCGGTGCCACGAAGCTGGAACGCGAACCACCTAAAAAAGTATTACTTCTAAATTAATTCATTATCATGTTTTCACACATTTTTACATAATGATTTGCGAGAAAATATTCTCCCATTCTTGCACACTCTCTTATTGCTCATAAATGCAAGCATTGATGTTCGCATTTTTAGTATAATTTTTAGTAGGTTTTCTTTGTTTATTATGTTTAGTTTTGATAAGTTTAGGTTTAGTTTTGTGTGTTTTTGGATATTTTTGCATATTTCTATGGAAAGTATGGAAGCTACTCTATTTTGTGAATTTCGTAGGTTTTAGCAAGGAAAAGGAGCTATATGGAGCTGAATTTGGAGTGCTACAGTGAAAGACGGAGGAACACGAGTTTGAAGAAGTCAGAGTTCAAGATTTACGAGATAAAGTGTGGAAGAAATCAAGCCCAGGCTCGTTAACGAGGCTGTGAGGGCTCGCTAACGAGGCCACGAGACAGAAATTTCGAGGGGTAACTTTGTGACTCACCGATCCTGTGCGGGAAATTATTTCCGTGTCGGTAGAGTATCTTTTTGTGATATTTAGGGTTATTATATCATGTATTTTAGGTCCTTCTTAGATTTTATTTCTATCTTTTAGAGTTTTATTTCTATCTTTTTACGAAAGTTTATATCTTCTAGCCTTTTTAGTTTTTAGCCTTTTTAGTATAAATACTCTTCTATCTAGCATAGAAAAAGGGGGGGGGACTTTTAGAGAGATTCTTTTTAGAGATTTTGGAGAGGAGGAAGAACCGAAGAGGCGAGAGGATCGGAGTCGAGTTCGGAGGTCGGTGAACGAGAGTTACCGAGTTCGTTGATCGAGATTTTGGTTCGGTGTTTTGTTCCTTTTTTCGGTTTCTTCTTAATTTCTGTAAGACATATATTTTTTCTATTTAATTTGAGTAGGAATTTGTTTTCAATGGTTTCTTTTATTGAATTTGTTTATTTAGTAGTTATGATTAGTGAGTAGTCTTCTTTTCTAGGATCGGGGTTAAGCCCGGCATAGTTGAGGATGTTTGATAAGTGAGATTATGTGTTGAATGTCTTTTATCTATTATCGAGATTGTTTGTTATGCTTATACCGAGATGAAAGTTAAGGTAATTTGAGTTCTTAACTTGATTGAAAGAGAAAGTTAGTAACTTGAAGGTTGATATTGTTTGAATACGAAAGTTTCAAGCTTTAGATCCAAAGCAAACAATTAAGTGAATTAGGATGCGAAAGTAGGTTAATTTATTTGATAGTCAACGAAAGTTGATGACTCTATCTATTTAAAGGCATGATCTTATCTTCTTACGAGTTTATATGCTTGGCTATGTTGTGGTGTCCCTAGTCCTAGATCTTTGTTTTTATTTGAATTATCTTAAGTGAATTTCGTTCCTGAGTTACTTGGCTCGGTACCGAATTTATTTAGGTCGTTAGTTGAGTCTTTTTGTTTACGGTGGTTCGTTAACGACCCTGACAACGTCGTTAACGAGGCTGCTTGTGAGTGTTTTTGCTTGATTTTGTTTGCTTTTTAGTAGTTGATAAACGAACAACCTTGCTTCCTGTGGAACGATCCTGACTCTGCTATACTCAATGGGGTCTTGACTTATAAATTTATTTGTTGTCAAGAAACCCTCTCAACAAATTGGCGACGTTGCCGAGGAAGCAACGAGTTTGTTAGTTTATCTGTGGGTTTGGGAATAGCCCGACCTTGTTTTTGTTTTTAATTTTTGTTTTCTATGTCTGTTTTCTCAACGTATGCCGGTAGGACGACGAAGGCTTGAGTTTGACAACACTAGTTATTACTCCGAACCTGAACGTTCCCTGCACCGTAGACTCTGAGAAAACCGAGCCATGGCCACACCAGAAGAGATGGCTCGTCAAATGGAAGAACTCTAAAACCAGATGGAGGCGCTGAAGACTGAGAAAGAAGGTGTTGTTGCCGACGCTGAGCGTCAACGAGCTGTTAATGCTCGTCTACAGGAGAAGCTTAATGCCTATCCGAGGAATGCCAAACAATACATGCATCCGGAACTGAGGGTGCCAGAGTCTCCAATCGTTCTTCCCGAGATAGAGAAACCCTTTGAGATCAAGTCTCAATTTATATCCTTGATTAAACGGGCTCAGTTCGAAGGGAATCCTACTGATTGCCCTATGGAGCATATTAGAAATTTTCTTGATTTATGTGACACCATAGCTGCTGAAGGTGTCTCCCTTGAATATGTTCTGTTAAAAGCTTTTAGGTGGTCTCTTACAGGAAAGGCCCTGAGCTTGTTGGAGAGCCCACCTTCTAAGTCTATCAGGACTTGGAAAGCTTTGCACGATCAATTTCTTACAAAGTTCTTCCCTCCTGCTAATACGACGGAGTTGAGGAAACGCATCACCTCCTATCACCAGCTGCCTAATGAAACATTCGTTGAAATGTGGGAAAGATTTAAAGAGATGCTTAGACAATGCCCCACTCATGGGCAACCTTTATATGTTTTGCAAGAAATCTTTTTCTAGGATATCAACGCAGAGACCAAGAACCGCATCAACACGCATACTGCGTGCGGTTTTATAGAGATGAATCCGACGGAGGCATGGGAACTGTGGGATAAGCTTTCCATTTATGATGCCATGTATGGAACCCAGCAGACTCCACAGCCCCAGAAACGTCTCTACATACCTAACCGAGACGAAGTTGACCCGGATGTTAAAAATCAATTCTTACAAGATGAGGTCAACCATCTGAAGAAGCAGGTAAGTTTTCTGAAATCCTCTCAATCATGTCAAGAATGTGGTTCTTCTGCACATAGTACTTCTGCTTGCACTAACATAGAGCAGGTTAGAGCCGCCGAGACAATTTCTGAGATGAATTATATGAGAGGACCATACAGAAACCAACCTAGTTATCATGACAGGTCAAACAACTATCAGGCATTGGGCAATCAGAATACAAGTCAAAACTATGCAGTGCCCCCACCAAATAGACGACCTGCACCCTATCGACCTCTAGGCCATCAGGAGCCGCCATCATGGGTCCAAGGATTACAGGAAAGCATTAACAGAGTGACCAACAAGGTCAATGAAGTACAAGCCAACCTGAACCAACAAAATAGAAGATGGGGAGAGTTCGATATATGGCAGAAGAGTGTTAATTCCCAACTAGGGAACCTCGCTGCCCAAATTCCGAGACCACAAGGGAAACTCCCGGGCCGCCCTGAGGAGAACCCTAGGGGACAAATAGCAGTGGTGCACCTTAGGAGCGGGAAGACATTGTCAGAGCGAGTTCAAGCTGAGGATAAGAAGGAAGAGGACGTCACCGAACGGCTTGTTAACGAGCCAGCGAGGGCAAATAACGAGTTCATATACAAGGATGACGAGGCTCCGAGGGTTCTTGACGACCCTACCACATGTAAGTTTTCTAAACCGAGCCTTCCTCTCAACTCTAGTGTAGTTAACGACCCCACCAGGGTCGGTAACGACCCGCCGAGGCTAACAAACAACCCCAGTGTCGACCCGGTACTCTCACCTCTCGAGCCTAACTTGGTTCCAAGAATGGTGAAATCTCTTCCATTTCCGACTAAGAAATCTATGGACTCTACTGAGAGTAAGTTCAAGCGTTTCGTAAAAATTCTTCAGGGCATTAATATTTCCATCCCATTCGCTGAGGCCCTAAGTGAAATGCCGGCTTACACAAAGTTTTTGAAAGATATTCTTAGCAGGAAAAGATCCATTAAAGAGCTGCAGGATGAAGTCAGATCAATAGCTCTACCGGAAAAGCTAGGAGACCCAGGGAGATTCGCAATAACGATCGGCATAGGCAACCACAAGTTCAAGGCTTTATGTGATCTGGGCGCCAGTGCTAGTTTAGTCCCTCTCTCAATCTGGTCTAAAGCTAATAAGGGACCACTAGAGCCGGTAGATATGAATTTGTACATGGCAGATGGATCATGTGTCAAGGCCACAGGAGTGGTGGACGACTATCCGATTCAAGTCTGGAAGTTCTTTAACCGAATGATTTTATCGTTCTCGATATGCCTGAAGACCCTCATGTCCCCATAATTCTCGGCCAACCATTTTTAGCCACAGTAGGTGCAAGAGTTGATGTGCGGAAAGGACTCCTCACTTTTGATATTCGAGAGGAACGGGTGGAATTCAACATGGATCAGAATGCCAAAGACCCAATTGGGGTCGCACAAATCGAGTTGACCCAACCAGAACTCGACACAACTGTCCCTACCAAGCCTCATTGGCCAATCACCGAGTCCCACGTGCAAGATTACAATCAAGAAGAGTCCAAACCACCTTGGTTTTCGGATCTCACTACCCATCCTGTAGGAATACCGGGCATATTGATAGAAGAAAAGGGTCCTAAATTAGCAACTCAAGCACACAGAAGCTGCAAAGCTAAGTATGGGGTACCTCAAGACCCCCAACATGGCTACACAAGAGCCACCTTGAGTCAAAGGAGCACGTCGGGCTAACGACTTTAAAAATTGCGCTTACGGGAGGCAACCCGCTTTTAGTATAGAATTAGATTCTTTTTCTTTTCTTTCCCTTTTTTTAGATTATTTTTTTCTAGCTTTCTTTTTAGTTCTTTTTAGTAATTTTTAGGATAGAAATTAGGATAAATTTTTAGCTAACAAGAGGCAGGAGAAGGGATTGAAAATCACTCCAAGAGGCTACGGTGGCTCCTTAATGACCCACCCAGGGTCGTTAACGACCCGATTCGAATGACCCGACTCGGCAAACGGGCAGGTAACATTTTATAACCTAATCTATCTTTTTACCTACCCATTGCCCCACCCCCCTTCTTCCTATTCCTATCCCTTCCCTCTCCTATAAAACCCTCTTACCCCTTCCAAAAAGCCACCCTCAAATCCTCTCAATTCCACCCTTCTCAAAAACTCAATCAAAGATCCTGAAGACCTCCTCCCACCGATCGGAACCCCGCACTAACCACCACCGAGCAACCGTCGTTACCGAAGCCCGGAAATCCTTCCCTCCACCATTGAAGATCCGAGCTTTCGTTAACCCTCACCGAGCTCGTTACTCACCCGATTTCTGACCCCTTGTTCTTCAAATTTCTCGATTCTCCGGATCTCATGGTAAGTTCAAGCAGGCCCGCTACCCGAGCTCAGAAGAAGAGAAGGAACCAGAGGTCCCCATCTCCACCTCGTGTGGACGACGTGATTTTGAGCACTCAAGGCCAAGTGCGTCGCTACCGTGCCATTCTAGAGAAGGACCACTACACCCGTTGGCTCTCAAAGTCTAGTGCTGTAAACACGGGGATCTACACGGACGTCAAGGAGGCCTTTGTTATTCTTGGTGCCGCTCATTTCCTGAAGTAGGAGAATTTACCACACTATCCGGCCCTCACATCCGAGTTTTTGGCCACCTTGGAGACTAGCTTCTCGTCGAAGACCTCGGCGGGACGAATCCGGTTTCGGCTCGGCAAAGTGAGCCGTGAGTTCACCATGGCAGAGTTCAATGCATTTTAGAGCTTCCGAACCCGTCTAGAGACTACAGCTTGAAAGATTATAGAGTGACTCGTACATGGAGCTACATCACCGGGGAGGTCCAATCCTCCACAACGGCATTATCGGGGGCAAACATCATCAACCCGATCTTCAGGATTATTCTTCGAGTCCTAGCTGCTACGTTCTGGCCGAAGAGAGAGTTGAACAGGCCAACGAGGACGGAAGTTGCTTGTCTCCGCACCATCCTTTTCGAGGAGCCCGACCCCTTGAATTTGGGGTACGAATGGCTCTACTACGTCGAGAAATCAACCAAGTCCAAGGAGGTTTGGTGTGGCAACTTGGTTAGCATTTTGGCTAAAAACCTTGGAGTTGACCTCACTCGCTACACATCGGCCCATGCCCAACTCCTCAACAAGAACTATTGGTATAGCTCCAGTGTCTTCATTCAAGCCGAGGGAGGATTCAAGGTGAAAGTACAAGATCGCATCGTTACACCGACCCTCGATAAATTGGAGCTTCTCTACGTACCGAATTGGTACGAGGCGTGGACGGGGCATGCTTACCCGTTGGAACCCAAGCCGGAGGATGAGCTCTCACTTAGGCCGTGTGAGACGAGGTTTGATAGAGAGGAAGATGGAATGGATGAAGATGAAGATGAAGATGAAGATGAGGATACCAAGGTAGTAGGCGACGATACTGAAGAAGCCGACACCGAGGGCGGAATTGAGGAGCTAAACCTCGAGGCTGAAGACTTCGACACGGATGTATTGGGGAGCAGCGTCCTTGTTGACAAGCCCACCAGGCTCGTTAACGACCATTTTCAGCCTCCTTCCAACACTGCTAACGAGGCACCTAGCGTCGTTAACGAGGCACTGAGAGCTTTTGTCGACCCACCGCCAGCTCCTACAGACCCTCAGTCCTATGGACTCATGCCTTACAACCCGGTGATGTATCAAGATCATTTCCAGCCTCACTATCCACCACCTCCTCAGCCCGAGTACTCAAGATCGAGTATGCCACCACCATGGGCCAAGGATCTTTCTGCACGGATGCAGCAGCTTCACCTCCAGCAGGACCACATTCATAGGAGGATGGATAGATGGGAATCCGTCTATTCTGCTCGCATGTCAATGGAGGATGAGAGGCATCGTCAGAGAGAGGCGGATGATGTTGAGCGTTGGAGGACGATGTACGACTTCATGGGGAACTTTGAGCACTACTTTACTCCACCAAACCGTTGATTCAGCCTGAAGACGCAGTTTTTCCTTGTTTCCCACTTTTGAAACATTGTAAGTTTTTATGTTTTTCTTTTTCTTATTTTTATCTTTGTTTGTTTTCTTTTCTATTTCTTTTCCTTCTTCTTATTTTTCTTACAGTGGGGACACTGTAATTTTAAGTATGGGGTGGGATAAAATAGACAATTTGTGTCTTATGTGTTTTGAGTATTTGTTTATTCTGAAAATCGGAAAAAAAAAATCGGAAAATTTGAAAAAAAATAAAATAAAATTTAAAAAAAGAGTTTAAGAATTGATAGATATCCCTTTCTTAGGTTCTATGATAGTAGTTGCTAGCTTAATCATATAATTCCTTGCATGCATGTCTTTAATAGTATAGCCGGATTCTTAACTTGAAATTATTTGTTTTTAGAAGAAGATAGCATTTGATGAAATTAAGCACATATACTTTATAGCATAAGTGGTGCAATCCAACAAAATCATTACCTAGTGAGGAAATTTTGGCCTTATAGGGAGAACATCAATAAATCCCTCTTCTTTTCTTATGTGATTTACTCTCTATATGCATATTATCTCTTGGAATTGTGATTGTTATCTATTTCTTGAGACCCATAGGGGATTTATAGTTCATTACTTGTGAAAATCATATAAAGGAGAACTTATTTTTATAAGCCCTATTATTCCCTATCCACCTTTACATTATCCTTCTTTTGACAGCCAATTCTAGCCTGAAGCCTTTATTTTTAGCTCTACAAAATTTTCCCTAGCCGAGATAAGCTTGACCCTATCCGGGGATTAAGATTTAGATTGGAGAGGTATTTTTTGTTGAGTGTTAAAAAGAGAGGAGTGACTTATAATGTTTGCTTTGATTGAAGGATTATTGGGGAGGGTAGATTGGAAGTCTCTTGTTCTAATATTATGTAAAAGAAAGATCTCTTGATAATCAAAAGATGCACAAAATAAAGTTATTTGTTGGAGGTAATGAGAAAGAAATAATCAAAGAATACATAAGGAAGCTCGTTAACGACCCTGAAGTAGGCTCGTTAACGAGGCAGCGAGGCAGAAACGAAGAAAAAAAGTAGAAAAAAGAAAAGAAAGAAAGAAAGGAAGTGAAGTTTGAAGTGCATGTGTGTTTATAGATAATATCAGATATTCTTTTATTTCTTATGAGACTTTCTAGGATGATAATGGGTGAGTAAAAATGAGTGTGCATAATGAGAGAGTGAGTTTGGTATACTGTTTATGAGAGTTTTGTTTATGTATGAGTTTTTAGGAGTCTTTGATTCCCGGATATTATTAGCACCACATGACCAAATATTTTCCACGCCTTATTGTTATTACCAAGCCCCATTACAACCAGACCGAATAGAAGCTTCTATGAAGTTTTTCATTGAGCCCCCTAAGTTCTCTTGATGGTTTTTGCTTGTTTTGACAAATCTTGGGTGGAGAGTATTGGTGATATAAGTTCCAATTTCTATGAGTTTTTGTATATAAGATGAGTTGAGAGATTGAATTTATGAGCCTAAACACTTGAGAGTTGAGTGAAACACATTATATCCCTTGTGAGGTTGGATTGTATTTTCTTATGTCTATTTAGTGTATATATGTGTAATGACATTAATAGTCTTTTGCTGTATTTTTCTTATGTGTAGAAGTTGCTTTTTAGATGATGGATATATCTTGATAAGTATGTTTGTTTGGTTTTGGTTAGTGTTTAGTGATTGTTTGAGGACAAGCAAGTTTAAGTATGGGGTATTTTGATGTTCGCATTTTTAGTATAGGTTTTAGTAGGTTTTCTTTGTTTATTAGGTTTAGTTTTGATAAGTTTAGGTTTAGTTTTGTGTGTTTTTGGATAGTTTTGCATATTTCTATGGAAAGTATGGAAGCTACTATATTTTGTGTATTTTGTAGGTTTTAGCAAGGAAAAGGAGCTATATGGAGCTGAATTTGGAGTGCTACAGTGAAAGACGGAGGAATACGAGTTTGAAGAAGTCGGAGTTCAAGATTTACGAGATAAAGTATGGAAGAAATCAAGCCCAGGCTAGTTAACGAGGTTGTGAGGGCTCGTTAACGAGGCCACGAGACAGAAATTTCGAGGGGTAACTTTGTGACTCACCGATCTTGTACGGGAAATTATTTTCGTGTCGGCAGAGTATCTTTTTGTGATTTTTAGGGTTATTATATCATGTATTTTAGGTCTTGTTATCTTCTTAGATTTTATTTCTATATTTTAGAGTTTTATTTCTATCTTTTTACGAAAGTTTATATCTTCTAGCCTTTTTAGTTTTTAGCCTTTTTAGTATAAATACTCTTCTATCTAGCATAGAAAAAGGGGGGGGGGACTTTTAGAGAGATTCTTTTTAGAGATTTTGGAGAGGAGGAAGAACCGAATCAAAGTTACCCATACGCTAATCAAAGTTACAAACAAAATGAGACGCGTCAAATACACAAATACCATTGTTAAGACACAAGGTAATACCGTCTAGAAATGGCGAAGTCGTCACGAATACAACGTCGACGAAGTAACCCATAAGTTGGTTACCCCCTATCTAATTCCGATTAACGAAACATCCGATTAGTACGGGAAGGGGAAAGCTACAGCAAAAAAAACCAAAATGGCCATATGCGCGGGACGCCGCGATGACACTACATCCTAATCTAAGGATCCATTGCCCAAGAACACGTCAACTCTTAATGACCCCTGGCAGTGGCCAAAGGTAGCCTAATCGTAACAAACTACGCACGACCCCTTTGCAGAAAATTGTAGCACTCAACGCGCAAAACGTGATCCTACGCGGGACTCACGTTAAGTCGCTAACGAGAGGAGCGCCAAAAGCTCCTTCTTAAAACGCTAAAACCTAACGCGTACCCCACTTGCGGGCAACACATTCCTGGAGATTCTCCAAGAATCTCCCAACGCTAGTATACTACGCGAAATTTCCAAATGCAGACAAACAAGCAAATAAAAATAATATCGCGCCATTCAAAGGGCGTCAAAACCATTCAAAAACAGACGCCATACGAGTTTTAGGCCCCAGGCCCTAAAATTACCAAAGTAGTTTGACAATCATCCAGCAAAAACAAAAAAAAAGTACTTCTAAGAAGATCGAGGAGAGTCACATCAAGAGCTTAGTGTCCACCAGCTGGGTTCGAAGGTTCCTCCTTGTCCATGGCCTTCTCGCCATCCCCTTCCTTGTTGGACGGGCCCCCATCATTGTAGTCTTGACATTTTTCCTTGATCGGGGAGCTCACTTCGTCCTCCTGGTCTTCAGCCACCAGGTATTCTTTGCCAGGAGGGGGATGGTCGACGGGTTAGTATTCCTCCAGGACCTCCAGCTGCGTCTTTAAGTCCCATTTGGCACTCTTCCCGTCAGCAAAGTCCTGCAACAGCTCCACTTGAGATTCATCGTGTAATACGCTGCCACTTTTACCACCACCTGAGAAAAACCTTCGATCTCCTTCTCTGACTCCGATGCCTTCGCCTCAAGTGATGCCTTTTCAGCTTGAAGATCCTCCACCGACGATTGGAGTTGGCCAACCTTCTTGTCCAACGAAGCAGCCAGATCCCTCGCCTGCTTCTCTTTTTCTTCCTATGCCCTCATTTCCTCCTGGCAACGGACGATAGTGGCCATTAGTTCCTGGAAGGCCTGCGAAATTAAAAGAACAAGATAAATCAGGCAAAAGGCAAAGTAAGCGTCAAAGAAATGCCAAGGAAATGATAGCTAAATATCTAAGGGCTCGGTTAAGCGAGCTTACCACTCTTAGCGTTGCACCCACGTGGCTGAACACGCCGTCAAGAGTGAGGTTTTGGAAGTCCATCTTCACGCTCGGGAGCAAGGTGTCCTCAAAAGTACTGAGGAGATCTTTTGGCTCCGCCTTCCTGGCAACATGCGAGGTTGGAGAATCGTCAATCCTTTTCCGCTTCAATGAGAGAGATTTTTTGGTCTCGGAGCTGGGGGGAGGAGACAAGGGAAGCCTGACCCCACCGGATCTCATCCGTCGAACCATTGATGCGGCAGAGGTATCCACGATAGCGCCTGGGGAGTTTTTTAGCCACATTGAGAAAGGAAGACGTGGATTTAAAAGTAAGTTTAAGGAAATTAAACATATGAAAAGTAGAAGAAGGAGCAACCAACCTGATTTCTTCTTGGAGGAACTCATCATGTCAGAGGACAAGGGAGTGACTTCTGTTTCAGTTTTGTCTTCGTCGGATCCTGTAGATTCTTCGTCTTCACACACCCGTATCCGTTCTCTTGGAGTTGATTCCCACCGGCACTGCACAAGAAAGACAGATATGAAAACATGAAGACCAGAATATGCAAAAAAGAGGTTTAATAAAGAAGATCAGATCGTCTTACGAGATGTGTTCCATTCAACTCGAAAGACATCTTTCACTTCGTCATCAAGATCTCCTAAAGACGCTTTTTCGACGAAGAAGAATCGGGATTGCCAGCACCGGAAGAAAATTTTCAGTTTGGGAATAAGGGGGTTTTTTGTGTCCCTATCATGCAAAGTGATGCGACCCGCCCTCTGAGGAACGATTTTATATGCCAAGGGAAGTTTTCCCATGGTCATCTCCAAACCCCTCTCTGTGGCAAGCTCATCAATTCGGGCAAGGGTACGCCAAGTGGTCAGAAGGATTTGGCATGGAGAAACCTGTAGGGTTTAGATGAATTCCCGAATGAAAGGGGAGAAAGGAAATTTTAAACCTAAAGAAAAGGGGTAGTCGAGAAAGCAGACCCACCCTGGCTGAACCCAATCGATGAGTTCGACAATCGGGGCGTGGAAACGGGTCCCTTCCGGAAAGCCACCGAAGGAGATCCAGTCGGCGATCTCCGGCGTCATATCGCAGCGGTGAAGATCTTTGGGACCCAGGGATGAAGAAGAAACAAAAATCGAAACTTTGGCCACGGAAATTGAGCAGAATAAAGCTAGAGATGAGGAAGAAGAAGTGTTACCTGAGAAGTCGAAAGCGAGGATTGAGAAGGAAAGAAGGCGTGGGTTAGATAATGATGAGAACAACAAAGAGCCTCTCGGGTCATTAAAGAGAAGCGGCAGAAGCAGATCCCGTCTTCCGAGGCGATCTCCAAAACATCCTATCAAGTTTAAATGCAATTTTCGAAATTTGAATTTAAATTTTGAAATTGCATTTAGGGGTATTGTTAGACCCAGATTTTAGGTGACGAAGTGTTGAGCCATAAACAGAGAATCTCCAGCGCATACAGAGCTACGAAAGATCTTCTGGATCAACTAAGTCGGTTAGAGGAGGGAGGATTCTAGATATGTTTGTTGCAAGATAGATTTCTCTCCAGATTGTATTCATTATAAGATAGAAATAAGTCGAGATTTGTTAGTTAGAGATAAGATTATATCTTTGATTGATATAGAATATGCTCTAGAGGGCTATATAAGCCAATGTAACCCTTAGGGGAAAAAACGCTTGATTGACACTATTTCTTCTGATTTCTACATCAATAAAACACACACCTCCGTCTATATTCTTCTTAGTTCATTCGATCAAGGCCCGATCTAATCCAAGGTTCTACCTTTGGTAAATTTTGGCTCAAACATAAACAATGAAGTTGAGTATGAGGCTCTGATTTTCGGTCTGACTCTCGCTAGAGAATTAGGCATACAGCAAATAGAGGGCAATTATGATTTGTTGTTGGAAGTTAACCAAATTCTAGGGTTGTATGAAGCCAAGGATGAGAGGATGATAGCTTATCTAGATGTGGTCAAAAATCTAATTCCTCGGTTCGAGAAGATATCATTCACACAGATCCCAAGAGAGCAGAACGCTCAAGCGGATTCTCTCGCCCGTCTAGCTTCGGCCATTGATCCTAATGAGTATCCCGTAATCCCAATGATCCACATCATGGTTCCTGCCATTAGAAGAACCTATGCTGATAATATCAAGAAGTTTGATAGTGTGACCGAAGACGTATATCATCTCGGAACCACATCTCGGAACCACATCTAGAAGTTTTCGGAACGATCCCGACCCAAATCTGCCTCTTGAGTAGTCCGAGTCTTGAAAAGAATACCTTCGACCCCTCCGAGTTTAATGAAGTACCTTGGACTCAGTCATACTTTGATTGGCTAACCGAGGGGAAACTTTCGGAAGATAAAATTGAGGCTAAATTGATGAAGATGAAGGCTTCAAAGTTTACAGTTGAGAACGGGAAACTGTTCCACCGATCGACAGTGGTACACTCCAGCGTTGCCTAGCCAAGGAAGGCGTTCAAAGACCTTTCGAAGAACTTCATGAGGGAGATTGTGGAAACCACACCGGAGGAAGAAGTCTGTCCAACAAAGCCCTCCAGCAGGGGTGGTACTGGCCCACCATGAGAAAAGATGCTATAGACTTCTGTCGTAAATGTGACGCCTGCCAAAGACATGCGCTGACGGCCGACCAACCTCCTAAGCCGCTCTATCCTACACTCACACCATGGCCATTTATGCGATGGGAAATGGACAGAGTCGGGAAGTTACCCCCTTCGTCCGGGCAAAGAGTATTCTTCCTCGCAATGACTGATTACTTCTCTATGTGGGTTGAAGTCAAAGCTTACCGAGAGATCAAAGAAAAATAGGTGATATCCTTCATCATTGAGAACATCCTTTGTCGTTTCGGGGTACCCTCGGAGATTGTATGTGACAATGGGTCTCTATTTATAAGTAAGAGGACCAGAGACTTTTGTAGTCACTGGAACATCAATCTAGTCACCTCCACACCTCGCTACCCCCAGTCTAACGGGCAAGCCAAGGCTAGCATCAAGGTGATCATAGACAATCTGAAAAAACATCTAGCACCAAGGTCCTCTGGGCCGATCGAACGACACCAAAGGTAGCGACCGGACAGTCTCCTTTCTCGTTAACGCAAGGATGTGTAGTGGCCATTCCCGCCGAAATTCTCATCCCCACAGCCCGCACTAGCTTCTTGACCGAAGAACATAATCGTTTGGAGTTGTCGGCCGACTTGGATACTTTTGTCGAACTTCGTGACCAAGCCCGATTACGCCTAGCTAGACATCAGCAACAAGTCACCCGGAGCCACAACCAAAATGTCAGGATCCGGCCCTTCGAATCGGTGATTGGGTACTATGAAAAGTCTTTCAAAATGCCCATGAAACCAAGTCAGGTAAGCTAGCGCCGGCATGGGAAGGACCCTACAAGATAACCAGGATCGTCGGACAAGGTGCATACCAGCTGGAATCCAAAGACGGTGAAGCCATCCCAAGAAGCTGGAATGCGGTACACTTAAAGACGTATCACTTCCAAGGGAAGTCTTCTTCATCGGAACGTAAACTTCTCTGGTACTTCCGACAGAAAGTTTCCTTGATAGACACTCAACACATCCGAGGTCAACTATCCATAGTCGTCATTTTGTTTCTGCTCTAAGTTTATCTTTTCATAGTTCGGTTATGACCAACTTGTTTATGTGAAAATTCCTTGTTGTGTGATTTATATGATTGTGGTGTTTCGTTGAATGAGTGACATATGTATGCTTTATTGCTTGACCATGCTAATTTCTTTTCTTATTGCATAAGTAGAGAGTTTAAGTCAAAAGCATATTTTATTTACCATCATATAAACTACATCATACAATCGAACACAAGTACAAACAGCAGAGGTAACTAATACTAGACTAAATACGTCTTTAACCGACCGAACTTCCGGAGCCCAATTCCAACGCGATACACGTCGCCCGCCTGGAAACTCCCTACGGTAAGCGCAGCTGCCACCCGTGACCAGAGACTTCTGCATGAGTCCTCGTCTTAAAGCCTTCAGCCTGAAGCATCTAAGCGTCCCGAAACACCTGCAAACAAAGGGAGGACACTACCAAGCAAAATACGCAAGAAATTGAAAGCATGCATGCACAAATAAAAATCTACTTTCTCTTCCCCAGGAAGAGACCTCGTCCTCACAATGGACAAATATTGTTTTTGGCCCTTAGTGGCCCCATACATCCCAACAGAAGTTTGTTCAAAAGAAACTATCATAAAGTAAAATTACAAGGGCACACGGCCCTAATCTTCATCCTTGTTGAAAACGCCCCTCGGCTGCTCCATCTCGCTCACTGGAAGCCCGTTCAACCCCTTGCCTTGATCAGGTGCTACGCCAGCGCTCGGATCACAATCTCCACCATCTTCCTCCGCATCGAGAGAAGCGAAAAGCTCATTGCCAAGAGTCAGCTGATCTGGGGGGTAGCAATCATGAAAGGACGCGATCTCGGCGTCCAGATCCCATTCTGAATGTTGGCCGGCCACGAACTGTTTGATTGTTTCCACCCTTGACATCATTGAGTAGTAGGCTCCAATCTCACTAGCTTCCTTACGAATCTTTATGTTCGCGACCTCGAGCTCGGCAATTCTGGACCGATCTAAAGCAGCTTGAGAGGAATGGCGCTTGGACGCATCCGTCTTCTGGCGTTCGATCGCGAGGGCCACTTCTCTCTCCAAGGCAGACTTCTCGGTGTCCCACTTAGCCTGATGCTCTCTTAAAACCAGGTCTTCCTTGTCAACAGCATCAACAACCCAAAGAATGCCTTGTAAGGCCTATACACTAGAGCAGGATATCATCCGCGGTGAGGTATATAAAAAAAAAAGAAAAAGAAGATCAACTAGGTGAAAGCAAACCTTCCAGACCGATAGACTGGCATCCCTAACCAGAGTGCGAGTGTGAACTTCCTGGCGAGGCTACTTTGAACCATGACCACCGCGGAGCTTCTGCCACAGATCCGAGGGAACCTTCTCATCTAGATCGATAACTTTTGTGACATCAGGCGGTGGTCTCTTGACGGGGGTCACCTTCGTTGCGGCCTCAATCTTCACCTTGGGATCTAAAGGAGGCTTCTTGTCACTCAATCGCAATTTGTGCTGAATCAAAGCTGCAGTAAAGAAACTCCTCCCCAAGGAAGAAGAAGCTTATGGGAAGATAAAGGTTAAAACGGGTAGGTAAAGCCGTTTCAACATTCAAAGGCCAGAAAAAGACACATACTGGCAAGGTTCTTCACCGGCTTCGTGGTCGTCTCAGCAAGCTTCCCAAGCGTCGGAGCACTATCCTCGATTGTCTGCTTAGAGCTTCCCGATCTTGCGTCATCTTCATCGTCCGATTGACCCTCAGTAACAGCCATAGTTTTGTTGCTGGATTCACCTTCAAGCATTTTGCTCCACGGACTTTCGATACATCCTCTTTGCTTTAGGAAGAGCGAAGAGTTTCCTGCACGCTTCTGATTCTAGAACGTGGGTTTCCAGGTTCGATGGAACTGCATGTAAAGTCATCCAAAACGGAAAATCGATAAGAAACGACAAGTAACGACAGAGGGGTGCAAAAATTAGGGTTAGAGATACTTACTCTTAGTAGTCCATGAGTCAAAGAAAGTCGTTTGGTACATCGCCCCGAGTGTAGACTTCTCCACGAAAAAGAAAGGCAAGGCCCAGTCCTTATCATTCACCTTCTATTTCGGAATCAAGGGGTTCTTATCATCCCTCGCGTGGAGAGTGGAGCTCCCGGCCCTGAGGGGACAAACCCGGTAAGCACACAACAGATCCTGCACGGTGAAGTCAATCTTCTCTCCCAAACAGATTTCTCTTATTTGATATAAAATCTTCCACACCAACGGCATCAATTGCATCGGAGAAGCTTTGAGAGCCATCAAGAAATTCAGGATCAAGGGAGAGAAAGGGAAAAGTGCCCCTAGAGTGAAGGGATACTCCAAGAAGCAGATCCAGCCATCTTTAACCCAGTCCACAGCTTCGTGCGTGGGAGTGTAGAAGTTGGTGTTGTTCGAGAAGCCGTGAGTTCGAACTAACTTCTCCACCTCTTCCAGGGAGAGAGAGAAAGGACGACAGTCATGAGGCTCAAGGGTGTGAGAAGATTCGAACCCCATGTCCTTGACATCGATTTTGGCCATGGAGAATGTGTGATGAGGAATTAGGGTAAATGAATAGAGTTGAAGCAAGAAGATGATGAGACGAGAAGCAGAGGGAGATCAGCGCATATCTTCGAGAGGTCTGGTTTTGAACATTTAAAGCCTGAATGATGTGACCTTTCATCTCCCCGAGAATGATCGGATGGACGGGACTAAGCCGCGTGTCATACGCTGCCTATAGCTCACGCGGCAAATCCGATCCAAATCCCACCTAAAAGATTTGGATCAGGATTTGGGGGTATTGTTAGGCCCAAAATCCCTTCGTCCCATTTGACAAGTTGAGCCCAGAAGCAAACAAGAAAATCACCGGGTGGCTTGATTGTAGAAGTATCCAGGAACGAAGAGAATTCACCAGTCATTTAGGTAAAGGTAGAAAGCTTCCGTCACAAGGAACAGAAGCACACTCAAAGGACAACTGCTAGGACAGTTCATACCTCCGATATGTGCGGGAAGTGCATATTGGTTAGAGATGCGCCCTATAAACCCGGAGATCGTGGAGAGTGGGGGAGGACCGTTGGTTTGAAAGGACATATAGATAGATTTTTGTGGTTTATTGATGTACGCACACTTGTTACAGAAAATAATCAAAAGAAAGCTTTTGGCCTTCGTATCTCTGAAATTCACACCTCTTGAAGTATTTGTTTATTCACCGATTCGATCGTGCCACAATCTAGGGCAGAGATTTGCTTGTCAAATTTTTGTCCAAAACAGATACTAGGGGTCGAATTATTCGACGTGTGGGATTTTATGGGACCCTTCCCTTCATCGGGCCCCTACAAGTATATCCTGGTTGCGGTTGATTATATCTCTAAGTGGGTGGAGGCTGTTGCTACAAGGACCAATGATGCTAAAACCGTGGAGAAGTTTATTACTAACATTTTTCCCAGGTTTGGAGTTCCAAGAGTCCTAATTAGTGATGGCAGATTACATTTCACAGAGCAGGGTTTTGAGGCACTTTTGGCTAAGTATGGGGTATCACACTGGGTGGCAACACTATATCATCCCCAAACTAGTGGCCAAGTTAAAGTTTCAAACAGACAAATTAAGAGCATCCTAGAAAAGACGGTTTCCCTCTCAAGGAAGGATTGGTCATCTAACTTGGATGACGCTCTATGTGCTTATAGAACGGCATACAAGACACCTCTACGTATCATTCCCTACAATCTAATGTATGGAAAGGCGTGCCATTTGCCTGTCGAGATGGAGCACAAGGCGTTATGGGCTCTTAAAGAGCTTAATATGGACCTCGACAGGGCCGGAGCAAAACGATTCATGGATTTGCAAGCACTAGAAGAGATGAGGCTAAAGGCATACGAGAATGCCAAAATCTACAAAGAGCGTACAAAGCGGTGGCATGACCAGAAATTGGTGCCCAAGACTTACGAAGTTGGTGACAAGGTACTTCTTTTCAACTCTAGACACCGATTGTTCCCAGGGAAGCTAAGGTCAAGATGGAGTGGGCCATTTGTTGTTCATCACATATACCCTCATGGAGTAGTGGGGCTAGTAGATAATAGTGGAGCATTATGAAACCCGAAATAAACCTTTGCTAGAAGACAAGATACGAGATTCTTTAATTCGACTTTGCAAACACTTGCTTCTTTATTTATTAACCTTTACAACGAGGTTGCGAATCACGAAGTTACAAATGACGGAGTTTACACCTTAGACCTCCTACGAGTATATGAGATCTCGATCTAACAACGTTCGAGATCTCCTAATAGCTACGAGATTCTACCACCTATGGAGCACTTGACAGATTCTGGTGGCGAGGTTGAGTTTGAGAGTGAGAGAAGTGATGAAGACTTTGCGAGGTTCAGGTAGCGAGGTCTTTAGTGTGGGAAATAGCTCTGTGTGACTTGAATTCTTTTTGTGAACTTCACTTGTCTGTAGCGAGGTCTCTTGACGATGTTTCAACACGTCGATCTTCAACGAGCAAGATAGTTCTTGAGTTCAAGATGTTTTTCGACCCCTCTTCACTTACGAGGTTCTCCTTTATTTATAGAGAACTGAGGAGCCGAGTTTCGGTTATTGTCCGATGTGGGACGCCCGAGATCAGATCTTCTGATTGGCTCGGAGGCGAGGCCGTTGGTGATTGATTCGGAGGTGAGGCAGTTGGTGATTGGTCTGGGGGTGAGGCAGTTGGTGATTCGTCCGGATGGGAAGGGATGTCAGTTGAGTCGGTGGCGAGGTTGAGACCTCGTGCTAATAAGGATTTTGTTTAAATAAAAGGTGGGCATGGTTGTGGGTCCCGGAATCCACCTCGGGAGTCCCGTCGGATCCGTTTATTCTCCATACCCCAGGCGCACTTCCTGTCTTACTAATTTGAGCATCATCACAACCCCATGGCCGGGGGACCTCGTTCCGAGGATCGCGGGTCATAAACGTGCGGGTCGTTGGGCTCACCAAAAACTGGGGTGGGGGTTTGTATTTCTTAGGGTTGCGAGGCGCGAGGTTGAGAGGTTAGGTGGACGTTTATGAGGGGCTCTCTCGAGAGGCCTGACACTTAGGTTGTTCTCTCGCCCGTACAGGTGATGCTTCCTGGGCCCGGTCTCCGTACTTCTCTTAATGGCCGTCCAGGTGGGATAGGCCAAATAAGCTCTTTGGGAGCGAGGAGAGGCCCAGGCCTGTTCTTTATAAGGGGCTTCTCTCACACGCCTCATCTTCATCTTCTTCCCCCAACATTTTCGCTCTCTCTTTCTTCATGTTTCCAGTTCCCATCGAGCGATTTTCGAGACGGTTTCCGACGATCTCCCGTCATCCTCCAGTTGAGCCATCGCCCTTTCCACGCCGACCCCAAGCAAGTAAGTGCTCAACTCTCTTTTTCTCGTCTTTTCATTTCTTCGTCTTTCTTTCGCCGCCTTCTGCTCTAATGGGAGACAGACGCTCCCTTGCGTTTCGGGCCGGTGTCACGGCGGCGAAACGGTGGGGGTGAGGGCGGCACTTGCGTCTTCATGACGCCTTTCATTTTCTCCTTTTTCTTGTTCTTTCCCCGTTTCATGCCCTAGGCGGGCGACGGCTCGTTCCTCGGCGTCTCGCGCCAGTGTTACGGTGGCGAGACGGTGGTGGTGAGGGCGGCGGGTGCTTCTGTGTGGTGCCCTCGCCATCTCCTCTGCGTGTTTTCTCTTGTTTTCTTTTGTGCCCTAGTGGGCAACGGTCATTTTTCGGCTTTTTTGCCGGTGTCACGGCGGCGAGACGGTGGGTTTTCTACGTGTTTCTTCGTTGTTTTGAGATTTGAAACCCTTGGAAACCCAAACGTCATGATGCCCAACTGACGGGACATTTGGGTTTCCACAACCTGGTCTGCATTACTCCTTCTCTCTCCTCCTTTTGGCGCTTCAAATTCTTCCCTACCGTCCTATCTTGTCAGAGTAGCCCTAGGGTGCCATGTGGCCTTCTCCCCTTGTGACCTTGCGCTTTTTTTTCTTTGGTTGCTTTGCCCGACGTCTCAATTCTTCTCTCTTTTCCAGGTGATGGCCTCTCGTGGCCTAGACGTCGCTCTTTTATGCCTAGGAGAGCTTCTTTGAGCCCCCCACCGGGCTTCGCGTTCAAAGCTCAAGAGAGATTCTACGAGGAGGTTTTCGAGTCCGTAGGGAGTGCAGAGTCCAGTGACTCCCAGAACCCGAGGTCTCCCTCGTTGGTCTTTAGTGACCCTTCTTCTAGTGAGTTTTTGACTCCTACGACCTACGACCTCGCGAGTTTTTTTGTGGAGCACATTACGGATGCTGTGTCCAGCGTCCCGCCCGTCCTCGAGGAGCGGATCCCCATGTCTTCTGACTCGAATGAGACCTTTCTATCCGAGGGGTTTCCTACGGACCTGAAGCCTAAAGACCTCGCGGATATTGCCAAGGATTTCGCCTGGCCCGAAGGAGTTAAGATAGCGCTTCCTGAAGGGGAGGGCTGCTCAGTCTCCAGGCCAGCTTCAGACTGCCCCTGGCTTCACACATCGTTGATTTCTTGTGGGCCATGCGCGTCTGCCCTTCCCATTTGTTTCCCAACTCGTGGAGGTTGTTGTGTGCCTACACCGTTCGTAGTCGCTAGCTCGGGGATGGGCCGGATCTCGTTATCATGTCGAGCCTCTTTCTAGCGAGGAGGGAGCACAACTCTTGCCTCGTCAATCTGATTTTGCCGGGTATTAAACTCACCACAGCCCCTTCGAACGTCGGGTCGTGGAAGAAGAACTGATTCCTGGTCCGAGATCCTAATGGGAGGTATCTTAACTTTCCCACGACATCGGGCAACTTTGTTTGGCCCAAGGGTGCATTTAAAGCCGTAGAGCTCGAAGAACTCAAGGCGTGATATAACTCAGAGCATCAAGAATCGTACCAGAAGTACCTGGCACCGGACCGGCTTGAGCGGGTCGATCTAAGCCTCACCCTTCCATCTCGCAAGGGCAAAAAGGGTACTTGATTTTCCTTTTGTCGTCTGTTTTCGTTATTTGCCCTTGGTGCTGGGCAACGAGGTCGAAAGCTCGCTATTAGTGACGGCCGCGAGCCTCGCTCTTGGCCATGCTAGCATGATTTATTGTGATGTCTTGTTTCTCACTTTTTATCTAACTTATTTTCGTGTTTTTCTTTGACAGTGGATCTTTGCAACGCTCTAACCTCGAAGTCGCAGGGAATGAAACATGTGACTTGCACTTCTACCGCCCAGGCTCCTCGCGGCCAAAAGGGCGTTGTTATAAATGAACCGACCACGGTGGCGAGGCCACCGCCCTCGCAGCCGAAGGTGGCGGCCCCGCCTCCGAAGGCACCCGGGGCGAAGGAAACCGAGGCAGCCTCGTCTAAGGGGGACGTAGTGAGAATGTCGTCCCAAGTCTCCCAAGGATCCGGCGATGGAGCCGGGTCCAAGAGGAAAGGAGTGGAATCCCGCCGTGGAGACAAAAAGAAGAAGCCTAGGGGGGACAGCCAGCGCGGCTTGTCGGGGAGGGATGTCATCCCTAGCAATAATTTTGAGGGACGGGCCCTCGACGTCGGTGGTCCTTCTCCCGCGATGTTCCACTGCCCCGGGCCGGCTCAGGGTTCCTCTGCGAGGTGGAGTCGGGACGAATGGAAGGAAGAGGTCTCTTGAGCCAACAATCTCACTGAGGCGGCCCTTGATGACGAGGTCGCCCGATATTCGGCGATGGTACGTTCCGCTTTTATTGATCTCGCTTTTGTTTTGGATCTCGTGACCCTTTTTTTTAACAATCTTATGAATTTTTAGCATACCTTTTTTGAGAATTACAACCGCAGCCGCCTCACCCTTCTCTATACGAGGATGGAAAGAATGGAGGCGGCACTTAAGGCTCGCACAGCGGAATGTGCGAAGTACGAGAAGGACCTCACCGAGGTTGGAAACCGGGCTAAAGTCGCGGAGGTCGCAGCTAAGGACGAGGCCAAGGCGGCAGCGAGGGCGAAGGAGGGGGAGAATAAGGCGAAGGAGGGGGAGAACAAGGCAAAGGCCCTGGCCGGGGCTTTACAAAGCGAGAATGAGGAGCTTCAGGGCAAACTCACCGTTGAGCACAACTTCTTCAAAGAGAAGGAGGCGGAGCTCTTGAAGGCCGAGGATGAGATCTCCAACCTCCGACATCGCGTTATCGAGCTCAACGAGGAGGTGGTGGCTGCAGGGCCCAAGTACGTGGAGTCTGCGGAGTACAAGGAGGAGTTGGTGGGGAGCGTGCAAAAAATGTTCCGCCAGGCCATCTGCATGGGGGTCAAGCAGGCGGTTGCAAACTATGGGCACATTGACCCCTGTATTTCCTTCTTCGTCCCCAACTACACAGAGACCATTGGGGAAGAGACCGAGGAGGAGCCCGAGGGAGAGTGCGAGTTCTTCCTCAAAGAGGATGGAACCGTGGCCTCCGAGGCACCCCCCGCGGAGGACCTCGGCCGGGGAAGTCTGGACCTTGCTGGCGTGGACTCCCATCCTGCGACCAACATGGCGAGCTCGCACCCTGCTGCGATCTCCGACCTGGCCGCCCATCTAGTTTCCACGGAACCTACCGCCGAGGCCCTGAAAGAGCCCGTCACTGACGCCCCGAAAGAATGAAGGATGCCTTTGATTTTCTAATGTTTCTTTATTTCCGTTATTTTGGTGGCCCCGCCAGGGTTTGTAATTAAATGCTTCGGCCCTCGTGGCCTTATTTTATGCAGCTTTTCTTGCCTTATTGTTGTGTTTGTGTTTCTTGTTTTAATTTCCTTGTGTACATATCCTGATCCAACCCCATGGCCCGAGTGCTACAATAGTTGCGGCATCCTCGGGACACATCGGGCGTCGGGCTTATGCTGCGATCTCGAGCTTTGCTCGGATCGCGCGTAATTGTTTTTATGTCGAGATTGCGAGCCCCGCTCGGATCTCGCATGAAAATTTTTATGCCAAGATAACTAGCCTCGCTCGGATCTCGCATGACTTTTTATGCCAAGGTCACGAGCCTCGCTCGGATCTCGCATGATTTTTATGCCAAGATCACGAGCCTCGCTCGGATCTCGCATGACTTTTCATGCCATGGTCACGAGCCTCGTTCAGATCTCGCATGACTTTTTATGCCAAGATCACGATCCTCGCTCGGATCTCGCATGATTTTTATTGATTGTTTCCAACCCCAAGTGGGAAGCGAGGGGCGGACTTCGCAACATAAAACCGAGATTCTCCGACCCAAAGCGGGAAGCGAGGGGTGGGCTGTAACACGAGATTCTCCAACCACAAGCGGGAAGCGAGGGGTGGACTTAACGATTTAAAACCGAGATTCTCCAACCCCAAGCGGGAAGCGAGGGGTGGACAATAACACGAGATTCTCCAACCCCAAGCGGGAAGCAAGGGGTAGACTTCAACACGTGATTCTCCAACCCCAAGCGGGAAGCGAGGGGTAGACTTCAACACGAGATTCTCCAACCCCAAGCGGGAAGCGAGGGGTGGACTTAAACACGAGATTCTCCAACCCTAAGCGGGAAGCGAGGGGTGGACTTCAACACGAGATTCTCCAACCCCAAGCGGGAAGCGAGGGGTGGACTTAAACACGAGATTCTCCAACCCCAAGCGAGAAGCGAGGGGTGGACTTAAACACGAGATTCTCCAACCCCAAGCGGGAAGCGAGGGGTGGACTTCAAGACGAGATTCTCCAACCCTAAGCGAGAAGCAAGGGGTGGACTTCAACACAAGATTCTCCAACCCCAAGCGGGAAGCGAGGGGTGGACTTCAACACGAGATTCTCCAACCCCAAGCGGGAAGTTAGGGGTGGACTTAAACACGAGATTCTCCATCCCCAAGCGGGAAGCGAGGGGTGGACTTAAACACGAGATTCTCCAACCCCAAGCGGTAAGCGAGGGGTGCACTTAAATACGAGATTTTCGGTTTTGAGACAGATTTGAAAATTCCACAGCCCTTTATTCACAAAATTTGTAGCAAATATCGGAGTTTGGAGAGTTTACACATAATATTTTTTGACCGATGGATGTTCCATGTTTTGCGCAAAGTACGCCCTTCGCTGGCTTTTAGCTTGAAGGCTCCGGGCGCGACCTCTTCGCCGAGGAGGTATGGCCCCTCCCAGTTAGGGTCCAACTTGCCACCTTCGGTACGCCTCAAGACGAGGCTACCCGTGGCCAGGGACCAAGGCCTATCCTTCTTGTCGTGGTATACCGCCACACGTCGTTTATATTCTCGGGATCGTAGGTCTTCTACCTCGCGCAACTCATCTCTAAATAGCAGCTTGATTTTGAGGTTGACCTTGTTTTCTTTTTCATCAAAGTCGAAAAACCTCGCCGATGGGACCAAGGTCTCCACGGCGACTAGTGCCTTTGCCCCGTAGGTTAAAGCGAAGGGTGTTTCCCCCGTTGCGCGGCGCGCAGTGGTGCGGTATGTCCATAGGACGAGCGGGAGCAGTTCTGCCCAACGACCTTGCGCCATGCCCAGGCGCTTCTTCAGATCGGTCAAGATGCGGGCGTTGACGTTTTCCACCTGGTCGTTGGACTGGGGGTGGGCCACGGAGGAAAACTTGAGGGTTATGCCCAAGTCCGAGCAGAAAGTCTAAGTCTCTTCGCAGTCGAATTGGGGGCCATGATCAGTCATTATGGTCATGGGAATGCCGAAACGACAAACGAGGTTCTTCCATAGGAAGTCGCAGACCTTAGCCCCAGTGATCTTTGACGTTGCTTGCGCCTCGATCCACTTCGTGAAGTAGTCGACGATGACCAAGATGTACTGCACCTGGTCGGCAGCCTTGGGAAAGGGGCCAAGGATGTCCATTCCGCACATCGTGAAGGGACATGGCGCCTGGATGCGGCGAAGCTGCGAGGTCGGGGCGTGTTGGAGGTTACCGTGCTTTTGACATCCGTCACATTTCTGGATGTAGGCCCTCGCGTCCTGCCTGAGGGTTGGCCAGAAGTACCCCAAATAGGTGATTTTATGTCACAGGGCGCGCCACCCGGGGTGGCCGCCATAGATCCCCTCATGTGCCTCGTATAGGATGCGACTCGTAGACTCGGTTGGCACACACAGCAAGTTAGGCTCAGCGTAGCCTCGGCGATAGAGTCGGCCACCGATGACGCAATAGCGGGCCGCCTGCATTTTCAGCTTCCTAGCCTGTGCATGGTCTTCTTGGAGGACACCGCTCTCCACATACCTCGTTATCGGGATCCTCCAAACCTCTATAGTAACGGAGAGAACCTCGTTGGTCACACTTCGCGAGAGTTTTCTCTCCACCATCACGCGATTCCCCATTTTCAAGGGAAGGGCGGATCTCAACCTCGCGAGAGCAACCACCTTTGTGTTCGAGGTTCGCGGGATGGACTCCATTGCGAAGGTTTCTAGGCATGACACCAAGGCCTTAATTTTCTCCCGGTATGCGGGCAGAAACCTCGTTCTGGTGTCGTATTGCCCGTTGAGCTGACGCGCAACCAACTCGGAGTCGATATAGACTTCGATCTTGTGGGCCCCACTGAGGAGCGCCATCTCGATCCTGGCAATCATGGCCTCATACTCGGCCTCGTTGTTGGTGGCATCAAAAGCGAAGTTAAGGGCATACTCTGTCTCCATCGAGGGACCAGCGAGGAATACGCCAGCTCCGCCACAGGCATCACACCATGAGCCATCAACGAATACCTTCCACTCCTCCGAGCTTGCGTCAGCTTCGGGGAAGGTGACCTCCACCATGAAGTCGGCGAGGGCCTGCCCTTTCATTGCGGTCCTCGGGAGGTAGTTGATGTCGAACTCGGAGAGCTCGACTGCCCACTTCGTCATTCGCCCGGAGAGGGCGGGCTGGTGGAGGATTTGTCGAAGTGGGAGGTCAGAGAGGACCTGAATGGGATGTGCGTGGAAGTAAGGGCGTAGGCGTCTTGTGGCGGTCACAAGGGTCGGTGCCATCTTCTCCGCCAGGGAGTATCGCTGCTCCGTAGGTTGGAGCACGCGACTCACGAAGTAGACTGGGTGCATGGCCTTTTTGGTTAGCACGGCGCTGACCGTTTTCGGGCTTACGGCCACATACAGTTGCAAGTCTTCGCCTGCCATTGGAGGCGACAATGTGGGGAGCTTAGAAAGGAAGGCCTTCAACTCAGAGAAAGCGAGCTCGAGGCCCTCATCCTAGACGAACTTGTCGTTCTTCTTGAGAGCAGCGAAGAAGGGGAGAGACTTGTCCGCCAATCGGGAGCAAAACCTCCGTATATAGTTTACGGCGTCGTTGAGCCATTGAACCTCAGTGCGAGATCGCAACGACATCATTGAGAGGATCGACTCACCTTGGCGGGGTTGACGTCGATCCCGCGCTCGTTGATCATGAAGCCTAAGAACTTTCCCGACGATACGCCGAAGATGCACTTCTCGGGGTTCAAGCTCGTTGTTTCGCCGCGGTCACGTAGCAAACGCGGCCCTCTTCTTGGTTGCCCTTTACCTCCCCGACCCCGCCGTCGACGGGGAATTTCATTTTGAGGTGGTAGATGGACACCACCGCGTGGAACTTCATCAAGGAGACTCTCCCGATGATTGCATTGTACACCGAAGGTAGGTGTACCCGTAAATTCCACCATCTCGATCCTCCTCGTGGTGTCGGTGCCCAGCGTTATCCAAAGGTCTATGAGACCGGCGAAGTCGACTTCATCCCCCGAGAAGGAGGTGAGTTTCCCAGCGTAGGGCTTCAGGGACGTCGCGGAGATGCCCAATTGCTCGAAAGCGTCGTAGTACATGATGTCTACGGATGACCCCGTGTCCACCAGTACTCGCTTCACCATTTTCGAGCCCACTTGAGCGTGTACCACCAAGGGATCCGAGTGTGGAATGTGAAGTCCCTCGGCATCTTCGGAGGTAAAAGCCAGGGTCACGTGGGCTCGCGAGGTCTGGGCAACGCTGAATACCAAGCGCTCGTGGTGGCCAGCCCGCGCGTATCTCTTTCTTTCCGCCTGGCTTGATTCAGCCAGTGAGGGTCCACCTGAGATGGTATGGATATAGCTGTCGGGCGTGGTTGTGTGCCCAGACCTCGCCTGCTTCGCGGGGGCTTGTTGCTCGACGTAGTTGGCGCGAGCCTGACCCGGCCTTGCGGCACGGTGTTGGCTCCTGATGTGGGGTTGGTGCGCCCCTTCTCGTTCGGGTTGTACACAAGGCCGCCCTTGCCTTTGTAACCTCGTGGTTTCCCTCCGAAGCAGCTCCAACCTCCGTCGTCGCCTCCGCGGTTGTTATAGTGGTTGTTATTCCTGTTGTCGTTGTTGTTGTTGTTCCTGTTGTTGTTGTTTCTGTTGTTGTTGTTGTTGTTGTTGTAGTTGACGGGGTCTTGGGCCTGCGTCACATACGCATCCCTTGCGGCCGGCGCGGTCATTTTTGCCTTCCCTTTAGCCTCGGCGACGATTTCCTTGTCGGTCTTCGGTCGCGAGCTCTGATTAGCGGGATCTTCGGCGTACACCTTGGCTGTGATTCGAGCGCACAGGCTGTCGTATGTCGTCGGGCACTTCAAGAAAATGAAATTCTTCAAAGGACCAGGACACAGGTTGCCCATGAGGGTATCTCACACCGATGCCTCGTCGATGTGTGCGATCTCCGCGACTGCGGTGGTTAACCTCGTAAAAAAGTTGCCCAACAGCTCGTTCTCTCCCTGCTCAATACCGCGGAGATCCTGCATGTTCTTCTTACGCTTCCTTGAGTCGTTGAAGTGCCCGATGAAAGGATTTGCACATTTGACAGAACAAGGCTACCGACTCTATCTTGAGGCTTATGAACACGTCATCGCGGCCTTGTCCGGGGTTGTCGGGAAGATACGGCAGAAAATGGCGTCATTGTAGGCGTTGACATTCATTTGGACGGCGAAGTGTTTCACGTGGTCCTCGGGGTCGGCCGTGCCGTCGTAGAGCCCCATTTGTGTCCAGTGGAAACCTTTGGGCATAGGCGCCTCTTGGATCTCGGTCACGAAAGGGTTACGGTACCCGACCTCGACGGATTGGCGGCGCAACTTCGACTTCATGGGGTGCATAACACTCCTTGCTGTTTTGGACAACTCTGTGTCTCGCGTCCTTGAACGTCGCGAACGGGATTGCGAGATCTGCATTGGGTCGCGGGGAGGTCTCTCTGTTGACGAATCGTTGGTGGATGTCTCTTGCCCTGGCATATGCTCGGGAACGTACGTGGTTACATACTCGGAGTGGGGTTGGCCCGGAGCGGGTATAGGGACGTATGGGGGGCGAGTCCCGACTGGTACTGGATCGTGGGTGCAACTCCCTGTTCATACCCTTGGAATAGGTGGGGGTTCTGTGAGGCGTTGTACGTCCAGCCCGGAGGGACCACAAATGGACATCCTAGAGGGCCCGCGGCCATCCATTGCGGGGTCTCGGGCATGTTATCAGGGTGTTGGGGAAAAAATTTGTTTGGGCAGGCCATTTTTTAGGGGTTCAAAGTCAAGGTTTGCACAAATCGGGAAACTGCTTAGGATGAAGAGGTTCCCACAGACGGCGCCGGTGATGAAACCCGAAATAAACCTTCGCTAGAAGACAAGATACGAGATTCTTTAATTCGACTGTGCAAACACGTGCTTCTTTATTTATTAACCTTTTACAATGAGGTTGCGAATCACGAAGTTACAAATGACGGAGTTTACACCTTAGACCTCCTACGAGTATATGAGATCTCGATCTAAAAACGTTCAAAATCTCCTAATAGCTACGAGATTCTACCACCTACGGAGCACTTGACGGATTCTGGTGGAGAGGTTGAGCTTTGAGAGTGAGAGAAGTGATGAAGACTTTGCGAGGTTCAGGTAGCGAGGTCTTTAGTGTGGGAAATAGCTTTGTGTGACTTGAAGTCTTTTTGTGAACTTCACTTGTCTATAGCGAGGTCTCTTGACGATGTTTCAACACGTCGATATTCAACGAGCAAGATAGTTCTTGAGTTCAAGATGTTTTTCGACCCCTCTTCACTTACGAGGTTCTCCTCTATTTATAGAGAACTGAGGAGCCGAGTTTTGGATATTGTCCGATGTGGGACGCCTGAGATCAGGGCTTCTGATTGGCTCGGAGGTGAGGCAGTTGGTGATTGGTTTGGAGGTGAGGTAGTTGGTGATTGGTCTGGGGGTGAGGCAGTTGGTGATTCGTCCGGATGGGCGGGGATGTCAGTTGAGTCGGTGGCGAGGTTGAGACCTCGCTTCCGAGGTTTCGGGGGGACCTCGTGCTAATAAGGATTTTGTTTAAATAAAAGGTGGGCATGGTTGTGGGTCCTAGAATCCACCTCGAGAGTCTCGTCGGGTCCGTTTATTCTCCATAACCCGGGCCTACTTCCTGTCTTACTATTTTGAGCATCATCAGAGCCATCTTCAAACTCAATGGACACAGGTTGAAGAAATATTACGAGCAAGCCGACCCGGAAGAAGAGATTAGAGCCACTTGGGCCCTCACATCGTCGGACTAAGCCAAGGTGAGTTCGTCGGGCTAACGACGTTAAAAATAGCGCTTACGGGAGGCAACCCGGTTTAGTTTAGTTCTTCTTTTATAGTTCTTTTTCTTAGCATTCTTTTGAGTTTTTTAGTAGTATAGAAGTTTGCGGGATAGGATATTTTTGTGCTAACATGTCACAGAAGTCGGGCACGATAACGACGCTGGAAAAGAGTCACGCCAGGCTCGGTACCGAGTTGTGTAGGTCGGTACCGACCTACGATAAAACCCAGAATTGAGACGCGCGGCAAGTAAGTACTCTTAACCTAAAAACTCTTCCTTCCATAGACATTCTTTTCCACGCCGCCTCTACCTAAACCCTTAAAAACACTCTCAAACCAAATCCCTCAAGATCTAGCCACAAACCTTCCTCCTCAAATCCACGCACCCCATCGATCAAACCTCGCAAACCCCTCCCTTCGATACCGAGCAAATCCTTCGGGTTGTTCGTTACCGAGCTCCACCCTCGTTACTCTTGCTATTCAAATTTCGGATCTCAATTTCAACGGCTACGGTATGATTTCTTAACCCTAAACTCTTTTTTTGAATATTCATGGTAAAATTGGGTAGTTTTCATATCTTGATCTATGTAAAGATCCAAGATTGCATGTTTTCATTGCATCGTGCCTCTTTGTCTTTGTATTGATGCTTAATCTTGAATGATTTTTGGTTTCCTCATGCTTGATTTGCAATAAATTTCGATGATAGAAAAGCATGAAGTAACTTGTTCTTGATTTGCATGATTTTCACAATGATATTTGGCAATTTTTTGGCATGATTAGATAGGGCTTTGAGTAAGTATGGGGTTGCAAATACTTGATTTTGTAGTTTCTATGTGGAATCTCGCTTGAATTGTGTCAAAAATTTAAGGGTTAGAGATTCGTAATCCCATGCATAATGTTCTCGCACCAGGCTCGTTACCGACTTGTGAGGGTCGGTACCGACCTGTGATTGCCCTGAACCAGACCTGAACCCAGAGACCTCGATACCGACTCTCAAGGCTCGGTACCGAGGTCGGTCAAAGCTATCTTCGAATGCAAGTATGGGGTTTCTTGAGTGTTTGATTGGTTTTTGGGTCGATTTTACTTTGGTTAGTTATGGCATTTCAGGTACTAAATGGCAAGTTCAAGCAAGGCCAACTCAAGGGCGGTAAGAAAAGGAGGACCCAAAGATCTCCATCACCATCGAAAATGGATGACGTCAAATTACCGACTAGGGAGCAGCTAACACTATACAATTCAGTCCTTGAAAAGCCTCATCTCACAAGATGGTTTCCGAGGTCAAATGCAAAGACCTCCAGCATTTATGACGTTGTGAAGCACGCCTTCTGCATCCTCGGTGTGCCTCAACTTCTCTGATACGAAGAAATTTCTCATTATCCGGCCCTCACTTTGGAGTTTGTGACCACTCTCTGAACAAGCTTCATGACCAAGACATCTCAGGGGAGGATCAAGTTCCGGTTGGGCAATAAGGATCATAATCTCACCATGGAGGAGTTCAACCGACTTCTCAACTTCCCTCACCATTCCCGAGATTACAAGGCTCCTGATGATTTCAAGGTCACAGAGACTTGGGGCTACATTTCTGGAGAAGCTAATCCTACCGCACCTGCAGTTCCGGGGGCACACATCATCAACCCCATTTTCCGAATCATTCTCGGAATTTTGGGTGCAACCATTTGGCCCAAAAAGGAGCTTTCTAGGCCAACAAGGACAGAGGTTGGATGCCTCCGTACCATTCTCTTTGAAGACCCCGCTCCAATGAATTTGGGGTATGAATGGTTGAAGTATGTATAGAAGAACGGGACCTCTTCACAAGGAGTTTATTATGGCAACTTGGTGAGCCTCTTGGCTATTGCTCTCAAAATCGATCTCGAATGCTACACTGCACATCGCCCACAAAAGATGAACGAGAGTTATTGGCTGTCCTCCAACATTTTTCAGAGATCCAGGGGGCTCACCACTTTAATCCATGATCAACCCGTGCTAGTCACTCGAGCCAAGCTAGAGTTGCTCTATGTGCCAAATTGGTATGAAGCTTGGACATCTCGACCATTTCCTTTGGACAAAAAGCCTCAAGATGAGAAGACATTAAGGATATCCGAGTCAAGGTATGAGCGAGAAGAGGATGTAATGGAAGAAGATGCGCCAGCCACAACTGAAGAGCTTGAAACTAAAGAGTTTGATACCGAAGAGCTCGGTACCGAAGACCCACAGGTCGGTACCGAGGCCCCTGCACAAAACACGAACCTCGATACCGAGCATCCTGACCTCGGTACCGAGTACTTCGAGGCTAGCACCAAGGCATTACACTTCGACACCGAGCCTGCTCATCATCCTACCGAGCCACCATCGTTCGGTGTAGTGCCTTACGCCCATTTCGTCCAGCATGACTACTTCCAACAGCACACCCATTACCAGCCACCGCTCCATGCCAACTACGCCAGTTCAGATGCTCCACCGTGGGCTCAAGATTTGTCTTCTCAAATGCAGCAGCTGAAATTATAGCACTCTCAGCTCCACCAATGAATGAATCATTGGGAGGATGTCTATTCAGCTTGCATGGAACGTGAGGATGCATGGCAGCAAACGGTTGACGCTCGCCGGAGGATGATGGAGCAGCGTGTAACGGTTGATGAAGAACGCTAGCGGATGATATATCAATTTATGGGAAATTTTGAGTACTATTTTCCACCACCAAACCAATGAGGATCTCGCCTTCAAGGTTGTTTCCTCTGCTTTGACAGTTGCTTTGTAAGTTTCGTTTCTTTTTCCTTATCTTTTCTATCTTTTCTTATGCTTTGCTTTATTTTTACAGTGGGGACACTGTAATGTTTAAGTATGGGGTAGGGAGGGAAAAGATAACTTGTTTGTTTTTGTTTGTTTTTGTTCTTGCTTTAGTTTGTTCTTTCTTCTTACTTGTTTTAGTTGCTTTCGTTTTTCATAAAACTAAAATCACAAAAAAAAATTGAAAATTTGAAAAATCCAAAAAGATTTTTAAAACGGATGAGTACCCTTAATCTTTTGATTCTATGATTTCTTTCATTTAGCATGACCATGTAATTTCCTTTTAGCATGTCTTTTATAGTATAGCATGAGTCTTATGATGAAATTCTTTTTATGGTAAAATAGCATATGATGAAACTGAGCATGTATAACTTTTAGCATGAATAGTTGCAATCCAATAAAAAAAATGACCTTGTGAGCTTTTATTTCTGGCCTTGTTATTTTCCATGTGTGATTTGCTCTCTATATGTATATTATCTCTTAGAATTGTGATGGTTATCTATTTCTCAAGACGTATATGAGATTTTAGTTCATTACTTGTGAAAGTCATATGATAGAGAACTTAATTTTTCATAAGTCCTATTAATCCATATCCATCCTTATATTATCCTTGTTTTTTATAAACAATTTGAGCTTAAGCCTTTTTATTGTTGCTGCACAAAATTTTCCCTAGCCGAGATAAGCTTGACCCTATTCGGGGATTAGGATTTAGTTGGAGAGGAATTGTTTTTGTTGAGAGTACAAAGATATTTGTGGTTCAAAAATAAGGGTTTGGGTGGGGTAGATTAGAAGTCTCTTGTTTCAAATTATGTAAAAAGATCTTTTGGTTAGAAGATTGCACAAAAGAAGAAGAGGAATATCAGTTTGATACCAGACTATGTGGGTTCGGTACCAAAGTTTTCAAAGAAAAAAAGGAAGAAAAAAAATACAAGTCGGTACCGAGGCATGCAGCGAGGAAAATGCAGAAAAAAGGGAAAAAAAAAGAGAAAAATAAAGGAAAATGTGCTAGTGTTTCAAAAGTTTAAAACCAAAAGTTTCTTTATGTTTTTATGAGGCTTTCTAGGATTTAATGGGTGAGTGAAGAAAGTGCAGTAAAGAAAAGTGAGTTTGGTATATTTTTATGAAAGTTTTGATGTTGTGTGAGATTTTAGGAGTCTTTTGATTCCCAGATATTATTAGCACCACATGACCAAAATATTTCCACGCCTTTTTGTTATTACCAAGCCCCATTACAACCCGACCGAATGGAAACTTCGATGAAGTTTTCATTGAGCCTAAGTTCTCTTGATGATTTTTATGTGTTTTGACATCTCTGGTGGAGAGTTTGGTGATATAAGTAACAATGACTATGTTGATTTTTGTATATTGGATTGAGTTGAGAGTTGTTATTCTAAGCCCAAACACTTGAGAGTTGAGTGAAACACATATCCCTTGTGATGTTGGATTTTTAGTTGCTTTTGCTTGAGGTTGCATATATGTGTGATGACGTTACATTCACTTGTCTATTTGTTCTACTTATGCTTATGATGTTGTTTTTGATAGGGGCATTGACATGATATATGTGTTGATGGTTTTGATTCTTGTCTTGTGATTGCTTGAGGACAAGCAAGTCTAACGATGGGTATTTTGATGTCCGCCTTTTTAGTTGTGTTTTTAGGGTGTGTTTTTGTGTGTTTAAGTCTTTTTCTTTACTTCAATGTTTTTTTTAGTCGTATGTGTAGGTTTTCGTATTTTCTTAAGATATGGAGTTTACATAAGCTTTGGTGGTATTTTATAGGTTTTTAGAAGCTATTTGGAACACTTTTGAAGAAAGGAGCAAAGCCGATGAAAGATAGCGCTCAAGAATGAAGAGAAGATGAAGATTAAGCACTCAAGTAAAGAGGTTGAAAATCATGTTTGAGCCAAGAAAGAGATAGAGAAACTCTTTATAAGAATATAGGAAAAATAATCGAGTCAAACGGAGGTGTAACGAACCCGCTTTCAGTTTGTTTTACTCAAGGCTGTTTTTAGTGCTAAACAGGGTCAGTACCGAGGCTCAACCACTCAGTACCGAGGGTCCCGTCTCGTTAGCGAAGACCAAGTCAGTGCAAATTAAAGGCTTTTATCCTATTTCCTTTTATGTCCTTAGATAGATAGATGGGATATATCTTATTAGAAGATTTATTTCCTAATAAATAGACTTTAGATAGATTAGTTTCTCTATAAATACTTTTGTCTACCCTTTATTTTTCTCTACACAATCAATTGCCTATGAGGGCAAGTAAGGGGAAAAGAGAGAAGTTAGAGAGAGGCGAGGGAGGAGAGAGAGAGAGAGAGAGAGAGAGGAACGGATTTGTGGAGTTACTTGGAAGACAAGTTTGCTTTGGATTTGCTTTTAAGTTTACTTCTTAATTTAATTTAGATGTTTTCAATTATTATGATGTGTGAGTAGTCTTCTCCTTCTACAGTTGGGCTAAACCCAACAATGGTTGTGCATGCTTTCTCTTGATCATGTTTTGATTGTTTTTATTGCATGAATCCTCTCTCTTGCTCTTAACTCCTTGAAACGAATGTTGATAGGAATTTATCATTCATAGTTGAAGAGAAAGCGGAAACTTTGAATCAGAATAGTCAATTTAGGGTTTTGAAGCGAAAGCGGATCTATCCTAGTTGAAGTAGAAGAGATTAGATAGTAAGTTTATTGATTGAACGAAAGTTAGTTGATTTACTTGATTAGGTTGACGAAAGTTGACACCTTTATGTGATAAAAGCATGATCTATGTGTTTCATTAGCGTTTGGCATGCATAATTGTTGTTGTGGGAATACCCTAAACCTTAGAAATCTCTTTCCCTTGTTAAAACCTTTACTTTTGATTGATTGCTTGTGTTGCAAGTAACAAAACTTGACACTGACTTTCTCCTTGGACGAACTTGACTTCGCTATACACAGCAGGGTCTTCACTACAAATTTATTTGTTGTCGGGAAACCCTATCAACAGGAGTGTTACACTATTGGTGCAAGATCTTTGTGCTGCCCAAAGTAGTGATCAAATAGATTGTTAAGCTTCTAAGTTACTACTTATGGTCAGGCATTGGAGAAGGAAGGAAAGCACCCTTTCTTGGCAAAGAGTTTGAGACCAAGAGATGTAGATGGCCTTGGCATAGAGGAGATTCTCACGTAGTCACGTGGAATAAAGCTAGTTTCACTGAGTTGATCCATGACATTCTGGCCAACTCCAACTCAATTTGGTATGAATGGGTCAACATAGTGATATTAAGAGGAGACCATTTCTAGGAAATTGAATGCAAATCAAATTCAAGTGTTATCTACAAGACAGTGATTCAGCTCAGGGAGGAACTCAAGGACAAGCTGGAGCAGGATGATAATCAAGCTATAACAATGAATAGATGAGGCAAGTTTGATTGCAAGAACATTTATGATAGTCTAGGAATGAATGCTCTAGAGGTAGAGTGAAATTCTTGCATTTGGGGGAAATTCAATACTTTAAGGGTCTCATTCTTTTCATGGATGGTAGCAAGTAATGGGACCTACACCAAAGACAAACTTAGAAAAATGAGCATTGTTCAAGATGATGCATGTGTTGTGTGGAGACAATGAACAGGAGACCAGAGAACATTTGTGGTTCAACTGTAAGTTTTCCAAGGAGGTGTTGAATGATGTTTCTGACATGGGCAAAACTTGGCTAGAGACACTACAATATTGAAAGGGATGAAAGCTATAGAAAGGATGGTGCGGAAGAAGAGTTTTCTCTTCAATGTCTGGATGGCGTGTAATTGGGCAGTGATCTACTACATTTAAAGAGCTAGGAATAATAAGATAGCTAGGAATAATAAGATCTAGAGGAATGCACAAGCGACGAGTGCTCTAGAAATGTGATTTGTCATATACTGTAAGAAATTATATGAAGACTAGATGAAAGAAGATCAACAGAGATTTAAGGAGATGGTATGCTAGAGTAGGCCTAGATAAACCATGTAACAACTAGGTGCGCCTAGTTTATTTGACATATGAATGAATCACCCTATTCATTCAAAAAAAATCTTTAATGGATTTTTTCCAAACAAGCCAAAAAATAACCACTATTTTTAACTGTGAGCGGGTAAAATAAACATAATTACCATAGTTATTTTGACTATTAAAAAGGTATTTATTAAATTACTGCGCAGTTATTTTCTTATTTTCTATATAAAATTATATGGCGGTTATGCAACTTAATGGAAGATTCTATCTTTTATTAAAGGATAGAATTAAATTGGAGATAGGGTGGAATATTCCTTACTTGGGCTTTAAGGCAGTTGGCCAGCCCGAGAGGATAAGATTTTCGGTCCTAGAGGCATGATTTTCGGCCCCCTATGATTCTCTCTTCCATTATAAATACATGCCCTAGGCATGTAGGGAGAGACACACACATGTGCATTGCATATTCAGAAATCCTAGGCAAGTTAATATTCGCTTAGCTCGACTGTTTAGGGTTTCATCACTCTCTTGTTGTACCTCGACGCTCAAACGACAACTGCTCTTCTGACTTAGGCATCGGAGGTGGATTAGGGGGTCCCCACCCCCTTTGTCCATTGTTTTGCAGGTTTTTTAGGTCAGGAGACGGAAGAGGAGCGGAAGAGGCGGATTTCTTAATTGGTGTATTTGATACGAATTAAAGGCGAGATTTTGAACACCAACAATTGGCGTCGTCTGTGGGAAACGAGTATTCGATACACGTAATCATGGTGTTGGAATCGATACCGGAAAATCAGGAAGTTAAGTTTGAAGATGCCGGAGCGACATCGCGAAACGAGTCCGCGCGAGCCACAGGTTGCCGAAGATCGCGAGCGTGGACCGGCGGCCGAGATCGAAAACCCTGAAGTCCGTTCAGAAAACCGTGCCCCGATGGATATCGATCAAGGTAATTCCGATACTCGCTCGGAAGAACAAACCTTGGTGCCTGAAAGTGGTTCAAACAGTGATTCGGCCCTTCTTGCTAATACATCTGTTCATCGCACAGGTTGTTTAGGGTTCGGGTCAGGCGACGGAATTGACAATCGTAATACTCCAGGGTCCGAGTCAACCGGATTTGACCAATTATGGGACTCGGCTATGCGTGTGGCCGAGAACGAAGGAGGTCGAAGAGTTCCGGGGCAAGGCGAGGCTGTGCGCGCAAACGCTGGCGCCGCGCAAAACCGCGACCGCGGCCCGGAAAGCCGCGATCGCGGCCGATCGAACCGCGCCCGCGGTCCTGAAAACCGCGACCGCGGGCTGCGAGTTTCCGAGCCCTCGGGCTCCATCCGCGAGTCGAACCCTAGCCCGGTTAGTCCACGTCTAGAGCAGGGTCAGTCTAGCCGTGTCGGGTCCAATCCCGTCAGAAGAGAAGATCGCCTCATCTTATCGTCTGATCCGAATGGCGGGAACGGGGCATCTACTACCAATGAAGAAGAGGACGAGATTACCCACGCTTTGGCAACCACCTTGAGAGAGAACGAGAGATATCAGACGAGGTGTGCAGAAGCTGAATCTCGGTTGGAACAAGCCCTAGAAGAGGTCGCCATGTTAAAACATTCTTTGGAGAAGATTCAAGGCAAGCGCCCTGTTGATGAACCGGAAACTGAGAGGACTACTCGACGGCTCGCTAGCGTTATCGAATTCACTGATAACTGCCTTAGTCCTCAATCGATCAGTTCTGACGGGCAAGACGATATGCAGGTTGAATACGACAGCGATAGAAGGGCACCACGGAACCGACGAAGAGACCACCGCCATGGATCACCATCGCGTAAGAAGTCGCTGGCCGACCCGCCACAGCCGAGCGGGTCGACATCCAGCGAGTCGAGCGGAACTCGCCGCCGCGACAACAACCGCGGTCGAAGCCGCGAGCGTCACCCGCGAGATCGCGATCGCGGCGATCGCGAGCGTGACGAGTCGGATCGAGGCCGCGGGGCGGGCGATCGGCGCGGTTCCTCGCGCGAGCGGAACGATCGTTACATCCCTTCCCGGCGTGATCGAAATCCGGAAAACCGAGAAAAACGCCGACATCGAAGCGTCAGTCTGGAAAGGATTGAAGGAAGAGCCCGAGCGCTTGAGCGTACCCAAAACAGATTGTTTGATCTTTTGAGAGCGCAAGGCAACACCCTGCAATCGGCTCGGGATCAAGCAGAACACAAGTTGGCCATGTTGACGTCGACGCCGTTTCATCCAGATATTCAGCGAGCTCTGCCGCCGTCGAAATTCTCTCCGCCAACTTTTAATGTGTACGACGGAAACACGGATCCTGTTAATCGCATAGCCTCCTACACCCATAAAATGGCGTTGTGGGTGTCCGAAGCCGCGATCATGTGTAAAATGTTTCCGAGCAGCCTTGGTAAAGGCCCCCTGAAATGGTTTCAGAGTCTGAGGCCAGGTTCGATCCGAAGTTGGGGACGATTGGCTTCAAAGTTCGTAAAGCGGTTCATAGCTAACAGTCGGGATGCCGCCTCACTTGACACGCTTTTTGGTCTCAAACAAGAGAAAGGGGAAAGTTTGCGTTGCTTCTTCAACCGGTTTATGGAGTGCTATGCGGAAATTGAGGGGTGCGATCCGAGGACCGCTATCACCGCCTTTAAAAGGGCGATCTTTGCAGACAGCAAGCTGACAGAGGAATTGACACTTCGTCTGCCTACTACAATTGTAGAGCTTCAGGAGCGCGTTCACCAGTATGTGCGGTTGGAGGAATCCAATCTTAAAATAAGAGGAAGGTCGTCCTCTCCCCCCCCCCCCCCCCCCCCCGTAAAATCCGCCGCCGAGCCGATAATTTCAAGGGAGAAAGTCAAGTCAGGGCAATTTACACTACCTTTAGTGTACCAATCTATCGGATCTTGCCTCGCATTAAGCATGAAGGTTTCTTCCAATATCCTCCCAAAGAAGAATGCCGAGATGAGGATCCACGAAGCAGAAAATATTGCATGTACCACAGAAACCGGGGACATATGACTGAGCAGTGTGAGCCGTTCAAGCGGTATCTAGAGAGCCTGGTGGAGAAGGGATACTTGCAAGAGTTCATCAAGAAAGAAAAGCTTGAGAAGAATGATGAGCCGGGGCAGAAACAGATTGAGGTGATCCAGACTATTTCAGCATCGTATAGACATGAAGATGATGAGGCGAGGAGTAATTTCAGAAAGTCTTGCCATAAGCTTGAAGTTATGAGAGTTCAACAAGCCGAGCCTCGACGACCTCCTTCCCCCGTGCGTATGGTGGACGGATTAGTTGGATGCTCGTCTATGTTCCAAGGGAAGTCGTCCGAAGTCGGAATTCATGCAGAAAATAGAAGACGAGCTGAAGTCCGTGCGCCTGCCGCAGGACCGCCAACACGGCACTGATGCCGAGCGTAAGTCCCCGATCGTGGGGCAAAGCCGTCGCCGCGACGCCGGAGCTGATCACCTCGTCTCGCATGACGGGGATCGAAAGCGAGATCGCTCGGGTTCCCATGCGCAGGGATCTCGGGATTAGGGCTTCATATAGATAGGGCACTCTTTTTCCCACGTGGTTTTGATGAGGCCCTTAGGTTTTTTCGCTTTTTGCATTTCATCTTGTTTAGCTTTGTAGTTCATAACATTCACGTTTATTTATCAATAAAAGTCAGCTCTTTTGCATTAGTTTGAGTCTTGCATAAAAAAAATGTGTCGTGCAACATTAGTTAATCGCACTAATGGATTCTTCATATGCGTGTATGAAGAAGTTTATGAAATTCGCTCATAACACATATGATATTCGCTCATGTGGACTCGAATTACGAATATACGAATATACGAATATACGAATATACGAATATACGAAAGCGCTAGGGGACCAATTGACCGATCTGCATGGCCACTTCGATTAGAAACCCTCTGTACCCTACGTCGCCTAACACGGTGGGTCGTGTAAGGGCGGTGTAGGTGGGGCATTTGTGAGCGGGTAAAATAAACATAATTAACATAGTTATTTTGACTATTAAAAAGGTATTTATTAAATTACTGCGCAGTTATTTTCTTATTTTTTATATAAAATTATATGGCGGTTATGCAACTTAATGGAAGATTCTATCTTTTATTAAAGGATAGAATTAAATTGGAGATAGGGTGGAATATTCCTTACTTGGGCTTTAAGGCAGTTGGCCAGCCCGAGAGGATAAGATTTTCGGCCCTAGAGGCATGATTTTCGGCCCCCTATGATTCTCTCTTCCATTATAAATACATGCCCTAGGCATGTAGGGAGAGACACACACATGTGCATTGCATATTCAGAAATCCTAGGCAGGCTAATATTCGCTTAGCTCGACTGTTTAGGGTTTCATCGCTCTCTTGTTGTACCTCGACGCTCAAACGACAACTGCTCTTCTGACTTAGGCATCGGAGGTGGATTAGGGGGTCCCCGCCCCCTTTGTCCATTATTTTGCAGGTTTTTTAGGTCAGGAGACGGAAGAGGAGCGGAAGAGGCGGATTTCTTAATTGGTGTATTTGATACGAATTAAAGGCGAGATTTTGTACACCAACATTAACCAACTTTAAAACTGGTCAAACCAACCAATCACTAGGCAAGATCTTTTACATTCATTCCTTTTTGTTACTAGTTTGATGCCCCATGTTTGGCATGGAGGAGAATCAGAGAAATATGTTGTAAATAATAAAGAGAATGCCGTTAACATCTAACAGCTTATGTGAAAAAAATGAGATTCAGAAATGATCTATATCCCAAAAATGATATGATAAGAATACAAAGTGCTATTTTTTTTGGTCTATATCAGACCTTTGTGTGTTTGATGGTTCTCTTTTGAAATACATTTGTCCTTCCATCATTCAAATGTAAGAAAATTACTTTCACCAAAGATGTGTAAAAATAGTACTATAGTAAAATTACACTTTCATTATCCCACAATACAACAAAATACCTTACGGCTACAAATGCATTTAAAAAAAACATGTCAAAAGTTGGAAAGAACATATTTAAAGTGAACAATATTTCAAGCTTGAAATACAAAACAAGGTTCACTTGTTAAATTTTTTTTTAATCGATAATTGTTGTATTGATGTGGGTGTTCGTGCCAATTCCAAGTGGCAGACTACCCTTCGTAGCAAACAACTTCCTGTCAGAATCTGTTTGAAAACACAAGCATGATAGGGCAGCATGAGTAAAGTTATTTATAGGTTTTAGAACAAAAAAACAAAACATCAGTTATATTTATCAAGATTTGCATCAACGCTTCTCACCTCATAATAAGCTGCTCCACCACGAAAAGTTTATTCTATTCTACGATAGCATCCTGTTAAATAAACAATTTCAGTCCAATCACAGGAATGATGAATATTGCATTTCTATTATGAGCATTTAGAATTAGTTTAAGTGACCCAGCATATAAATTAGATGTATGCAAGACCTTGGCTAGTTCACTGACAACTCCCAGTAGAAAGAATGCGAGCACATCAGCGGTATCAACCTATTCCAAAGGGAAAATGCAAGAAGAGTGACTTGTAATATACCCTAGTAAACTTCCAGTTCTTATTGGGTATTCTATCTCAACTGGAGGCTAGTATATTAAGAGATCCATATGCTACATGCTTAAATTTCAATAACGAAATTTAAACTCTAATAAGTTATCCAATAAAGGAATCCAAGTGAAATATTTATTACTTAATCATTGCTAGTAAATATCATATTGAACTTGGTGTTTTATATTATTGATTTTTTGCTATTTTTGTGGCTATAAAAAAATCAAGAGGTCAAGAGGCTAGTATATTAAGAGATCCATATGCGGAGTAAGTTTTGTGTCTACTTGAGTTACAAGTAAAACGTTTGTTTTACTGGTAAGGCAAGTTCGACTTCTTTTCTTGTAGGTTAGCTCGAGACATATTTAATGTATTTTTCTTCCGAGGAGTTAGAGCTGAGTTTGGCGTTGGATCGAGTTGTATTAGGCTAGGTCGCTTGGTGCTTTGAGGCTTCTGAAGATCCTTCATCTCAGTGAAGGGAACGTCAGTAGTCCGTTTCGCACGCCCATGAGGGGTCGACCTGTTGCCTGCAACACTATTCTTATAGTGTTTTACTCACCCCCAATCTCAAACTCATCTTAGTTCTTATTTTTTGGAGTTTTGTACCTTTCATAGCTATTCCTGTTTGGTTTTTTACTCTCTTAGCCGTTTCTCGGCTGTCGTTTTATAACGGCCTCTCGGACTACCAAGTTTGTTTGGAATTCCGAATTCTTACCTTATCAAAAAAATATAGAGACAAATACTAGATGCATAGAAATGATTTTATTTTTTTGTGAAAAGACAATATAGGTATCCACTGGCTCATTACAATCTACCTACCCAACAATGGGTCCTAGCACATTGACATTACAGCACCTAAAATACTAAAGTGGAAACCATAAATTGTAAACAATTGGATAAGAATATTAAAAAGGAAAAAAAGAGATGCAAACTACCTTGTTCAAGTTGTGTAGAAGCACTCCAGCCATCCCACCACTAAACTTTAACCCTTTTCATCCTTGTATCCACCACTGCACTTGCATACTACATACATGCACTACTATCCTTGGGTTGTATTTAGTAGTTGTAAATCCCTGGGCTATATTTTGTAGTTGTAGATGCAAACTACCTTGTTCAAGGAAAAGAAGAGATCCGGAAAAGAAGAGATCTCTTCCTTTCAAAAAAATATTCAATAGACCCAATAAGTGTATTTCCAAATCTCTAGCTGGCTGCAGAAAATGAAAAAGGAATGTTTAGTTAATCTAGGTAAAACTAATGAAGAATAGATTTACTGGAGGGACTTCATTCTCAGCTCAACTGTAATTAAAAGGAATGTATTGAGCTTGTAGATGAAAAATACTTCATTCTTAGCTCAACTGCGATTAACATTGACTTCATATACAAGCTTAGTTAAATCACCATGTTAAAGTGGGAAGCTCTAAAAGGTGAATGTGGTTTCTAAACAAACAGGCATGAAAAAAATTATGCACTATTACTCAGATATATGAGATTGAAGGGGAGAAAAGTAAAGAACTTATATATATGCACTAATACCACGACTTTTGTTTTAGACTGTACAATTTCAACTCAACAAGCTCTATTTTACAATAGGTTTGAGAAAATAGTTTGTTAAGAATAAATTATGTCATAGCCAAGTAGTGAGCGTAGCTGTAAAAAGGACTTCCAAAAATGACTCCCACCTTCTTCCCAAAAGAAGAGCTAATGGAAAGGAAACATAACGTAGGCATAATATTCATATTTATATTTATATTGTAACTATTATCCGTAATATAATCTTCATATTACAATAAACACTTATTAGCTCCAACTCTACAAGTCAGTTAAAAGGAGGAAATTATCAAGCTCTTCAACACAATGTTGTAAGAGAAAAGGAATGATCTAGAACCACCTATCTGCTCAATACTTGGTTCTCGATCACTGCCCTTTGAGATATGTTGCTCTTTCCATTTAGAAATTTGCCCTATATTCAATTTTTTTTGCATCTCTCTCACCATCAACAAGGCTGCACAATTAAACACAAAAGCATTGGTATCCACATAAAAACACCAAAGCTAAAATGAAACAGCAGAAAACAAAATATAGTGAAAGAATCAATACCATCACTGGTACCAACTCTGTTGGATAGTTGTCTATAGAAGAATAACTAACATAAGAAAGCTAAAAGGCCAAATCAAAAAAACAACAAACCTCACAGATTTGATCTCAAACATTATATGGATGTAGGAATCAGACAATTTTGCAAGCATACTTCTCTAAGAACACTTCATTAAACAAATTATGCTCTCACAGTCTCCCTAGTTTTCTCACAGAGACATTTCTCTAAGAGTCTAACCCTCGGTACTCTACCCGAAACACATTGATCCAAATAAAAGTACTCTCAATCCTTGTTGATTGAATGCAGTAAACCTAAGAACTTGAGAGATATTAGCATAAGTTAAACATGGTATATTTTTGCATACATGATATGCCTTTTTCTCCTTATAAGAACAAAACATAGTAACCTGTTTGGAAAACATAGTAACATCAAAAAAAATTGAAAACACTTATCAATCCCTCCTCCCAATTAATCAAGCACACGGTATCCAAAATGTTAAGCAATGCCAAAATCATAAAAACGCACTAACAAACATAAAAAGATCTGTATTTTACCAATACCAGAGGGAAAATGCTGACTCGAACTGGAAAGAATAAGAAAGCATCCAACCACAGTTGACATGAAGAAGGTGGGAGTCATAAAAATTGTTTGGAAGTCACACATTCAACAGTACAAATAAAAAAATAGAACATGGTCACACATTCAACAGTACAAATAAAAAAAGCATAAAAAGCATAAATGTATCTTAAAAATTGTTTCCATGAATCAGCAACCCATCTGCAACAATCAATTCAAAACCAGATAAATAAGCCTACCCAGATCTTAGTTGTTGATGGAAGAATGTTAAACTATAGCAAGGAATCTGGTAATTAATAGTAGATGACATCAACCCGCTAATTTGGATCTCTCTCAATTGTGAAATGAGAACCACAGTTGACATGAAGACATTAGGAAACAAAAATTCAATTGAGAACAAGTTCAAACCGATCATTTTTGAAGACGAATTTGTAGACTTTGACAAGGCGGGGAAAATTTGCTGGCGGTGAAGAATTCTTTCTCCCGAGGCCGTCGCTCCGTCCTGATGCTCTCTCTGGTTCTGGATCCCTTACTGGAGAAATAAGAACCACCGTTGACATAAAGGCAACAGGAAACAAAATTCAATTGAGAAGGACAAGTTCAAACCGATCAATTTTGACTGGAGAATTTTGTACACTTTGACGAGGCGTAGAAGATTTGCCGGCGGTGAAGAATTCTTTCTCCCGAGTCCGTCGTACCGTCCTGAATCTCTCTCTGGTTCTTGTTCCGATCAATTCTGAAGACGAATTATTAGACTTTGACGAGGCTGATGAGATATTCCGGCGGTTAAGAATTCTTTCTCCCGAGTCCATCGTTCAGGGCTCTGGTAGTGGAAGAGGTTGAACAAAGAGAAAGAGAGGAGGAGGCAGGCAGGTGAGGCAACGAACGGTTCAGATAAGGGAGTAGTAAAATGAACGGCATAAAATCAATATTCTACGTTCTTTTATAGAATAATAGATTTGTCCATCCGACACAACAATAAGAAACCGTAATAGCAGTGTTTGAAATCCATCTTATAGAGGAAGAAATGGCTACAAGAAGTGTTCTAAAAAAACGCTAGGCGGACGCTGGGCGAAGAGGGACCGCCTAGCGCCTAGACGGCCTGAACGGTTGCATAAGAGGTCCTAGACGGGTGCCTAGACGGTCTGGATGACTAAGCGGGCTAGGACCTTCCAGCACCTAAACGGAGCCTAGAAGGGATTTTTAAAACACTGGCTGCAGGAGGTCAATAGGATTCGAATACGAGAGAGCCTACATTCATCTTTTTAAAGATAATGTTTAAATGTCACACGCGCGTGCGCACAAACGCAAATTCTTCCACTCGGAGGTCTCAAGACATGAAAGAAAACAGTGGTGGAGCAAGCCAAACATGTCTCTTTTATTTAATTTAAGTTGCTACCACTTTTACATTGACAATCCGATGAAACAGCCTTACATAACTTATATTAACCACAATGCACGCATAGCTTTTGAATAATAAGTTTTGGGATGTTCATACTACAAGCTTAAACCACACTAACAGGAGAACTTCAACTGCCAGGCCCCCCAGTTATCAGAAAAAATCCTGCAAAGGGGAACACCAAACATCGTAGCCAAGAGTAAACATTCTAAAATATAGACAAACAATACTGCAACCATCAAAGCAACAATATTCATATATCAGACCAGACACCCCCTGAAACAATTTGTCATCTTTGTAGTTTAATTTATTTATTTATTATTTATATCAAGGGTAAAGTAATCATAATACATATGACAATGTTCTAGAAAACGCAAGGCGGTATTGGTCTAAAAAACACTGGCAGAGAAGGACCGCCTAGCGTCTAGACGGCATGAACGAACGGTGACCTAGGCGGTCCTAGACGGGTGTGCCTAGGCAGGTCTAGACGGCTATGCGGGCTAGGACCTTCCAGCGCCTAGACGGGGCTTAGAAGGTATTTTTAGAACAGTGCATATGACTAGATCGAGTTTAGAAAATGGAATACACCAAAAAACAAGCCACTAATATATCCTAGCAAGGAAGCCCTTCTTGAAACCACTATCATAGACGACGGTAGATTTAAGATTTTCCAACTCCTTAACACCTTTCTTTTTGCTCCTTGGAAGAAAGAGAGAGCTCCAGCCTATCAAGAAAAGGTCCCAGCGTATATGGATTGATTTATTGCCCCCTCACTATGAGGCTTTGTAGTCTCCAGAATAACCGCATGTTGATAAGGACCAGGGCCCATTAGGAACCTACTTTTGTGGTCCATAATAATCCCCTCACTACCCTCCTCCCAAGTGTGAGCTTCTTCTAAATCCTCCCCTTTTAGCTCCAAACCACATTGAGACCTAATACCATCCAAGACCTTGTTAACCAGGCTCGGAAGTTTTAGATTTCACAAGCAATCAGTTGGCTAATATCTAGTCTCACACATCGATCATATTTCAAGTATGACATCCACGTCGTAGTGCTTACACGTGAACCAGGATTTTGTGCAGCCCTAACGGCGAAGCTAAAGATCGAGAAGACTTGATAACTCAACTAACACGTGAACCAGGATCAAGATAAAGAAAGTTAAAATCACTTCTATTGAATCCATAACCGACGATGACCACCAATATGGAAGAGTTAACTAAAGGTGGTGCTCATCTGGCCACACAGACAAATGAGAGCTAGGTCACTGACAAGGTAAACTTCTATCACGACATCCATTAACATACGAGTCGACTAAAACCTAATGGGCAAGCAATGGAATGACTTCTGATCACAAATAAACGGGACAACAAGAGAGAACTTTAAGCAATTCCGAAGCACAGAATTACAAAAATCAGGTACACCAAACAAAAGCAATGATGCGACGTCTTTTTAAACTAGATCTCTTCTCCAGTATTATATATTTATATTAACAAGAGAAAATTGAACTAAGGAATTATAGAAATTAAACTGGGGTAACTAAGAAAAGGAAATACTACACAGCTACCAAGGAAAGCCTTTCTTTAACACCTGTGCAGCTACAAAGCTACACAGCATCACCATCGGAGGCTCCGTCCAACAGCCTTTCTCATAGATATGCTTCTAAAAATAAAAAGAAATAACAAGTGGATCTTCACATAATAAAATAACCATATAGCTTTTTTGTTCAAGAATGATGCAAGCCTAGTGGTTGTTTTCTGCACCTTTCAAGGTTGATGGCAGATTTCCCATTCTCATGGCAATCCAAATGAATAAATTGGACTAAAAGGATACACTACTGATCATCCCCATTAACTCGACCATTACGTGTTCAGGGCATCTCTAACATATTTATGGAGGAATACATGGTTGTACGCACATGAATACATGATTGTAACTTATCAACTCATTTTCCATAAGTGAGCATAATACCAACACAGTTGAACTAATTCCCAAAAACATTAAGGGCATGTTATTTAAAGTGGGGTTTGATGTAATAGTGATATCGTCCTTGTTCTTCCTTATCCTTCCCTTTTGCTTCCCGTTTCTCCTAGATCATAATGAGGCAATTGAATTTATTATTTGTTTTTCCAAAAAAGTTAGGTTGTTCAGAATGATAACTTCAAATCATAGACAAAGTAAATGTTTAGTGACCGATAAAATAACAGGCAACAGATAGATGAAAGAAAAGAGAGGAGAGGAGCAGGGGGACCTTGAGAGGGATGATATTGGGAGCAATCTCGGCTGGAGGGATGGTGAGGGACGTGAAGGAAAGGGGAGTGAGAAGTAAGGCGGAAGGACTAGTGCGTTTGACAGTGATCTTGATAAAGTTGAGAAGAGCACCCGAATGAGACATGCAGCACAAAACCTTCTTACCAACACTGAACAAGGCCTCAAACCGAAAATAACCCATATTGACGCTGCTGATGCCGTCAATAGCAATATCCATGGTGGACCAAACCACATCCAACCATTTACCAGTGGTAAGGTCATATGCACGAAGCACATTGCGGAAGAAGTATTCGTAAGAGTAGAGGACGTTGTCGACAACAGTGGCGACCTCATGCCAGCTATAGAATTCGTTGGATAAACACGACCAATCACCACCAGGACCCTCCTTACTAGGGCGAAAAGAATAAAGGTAACCACGAGGCAAGTGAAGAAGAATCCTGTTGTTTTGAGGATCAGGGACGACAGGGGGCGAAAACATCAACTTGGAGACCTCCAGCTCGGGGATGGAGATCGGAAGATCGTCCCACTTGTCAAACAAAGGGTCGTAAACCCTGCTTGGGCTCAGGCCCGGGTAGCCAAAGCAGTAGATCCTCCCCATCATCGCGGCGATGGAACCCGGCACGTGCTTGGCTTTCGCGTTTGGAAGGTCGATGTATTGCCAGTCTGAGTCTCCTCCGTTGTTCAAGCAGCAGGTGCTGACGCGACAAGCTCCCATGTAGTACCCAGAATGCTTGTCCCCCTTGAGCTTCAGCACCTTCTGCGACATTCCAAAGCGAGGACGTGCCCCGCCGATCACGTACAGTATCGCTGGGTCTTCCAATTTCACCATGTTCCCTAATCCCGTACAGGTGTACAGAGAAGGCCGGAACTCTCGACACATTTTGCCCGTATCCAGATCAACCATGGTGAAATCTACCTGGTAGTAACGCCTTCCTTCCTCCTCCTCGTCCACCTTTTTTTCTCCCAACCTCACGCTCTGCACTACTATCGGCATCATCCACCCTTGTGACCCCATTTCCGCCGCCGCCGCTCTCTCTCTCTCTCTTAGGGTTCCTTATGTGGGTGAGGAGTTGATTTTAGGTTTATTGCAACTCTTGGTTCCAATATACCATGAGATTAGATTTTCATTCTCTACTTTTTGGGTTTGGACTTTTGGGTTTGGATCGGATTCCACTGGCCCAGTTTTTGGTATTTTTCGTTCCACTCCTCCCGGCCCAACTGCTTTATTTCTTCAAACTAGTTGAATCTCCGAGATACTCAAAAGATAGTTTTCCGCGCCCTGCGCAGATTTTCATAAATTTTTTAATTAGATTTTAAATAAAAAATAATTATTTTACGTACTGATTTAATACATTCATCTTCAATGAATATATTTCTAGTATTATACACAAATTCTTTTTATGAATAAAAAAAGTGGTGACTAAATAGCTAAATCTCTTATATAATAAAAAAACAGTTTGAAAAATCGATTGAAAAAGTTTGATCAATAAAAAAGACTTGTTCAAACTACATATTTTTATAGTTTAAACCATAAATTATCGCAATTGGTAATTCTAGTATAAATTATCGCTATTAGTCAAAAAATATTTTTGATAGATATCTTCTAAGTATATAGTTTTTATAATTCTAATAATTCTTTAGGAACAAAATATTTCTATAAAATATCTCTAAAGATAAAAATATTTCCATAAAAGGATAGCAAAAGATTTTATAGTTTGAACCAAACCTTCATTTTTATAAAAATACCTTTGCTAAAAAAATCATTAAAATATGGAAGCAAAAGATTTTATAGTTTGAACCAAATCTTCACTGTTTTAAAAATACCTTTTCTAATTATTTTTTTTAAATATCCCAAAATTTCAATTTTCAAGAATTTCATAATATCTATTAGTAGTAGTTTAAAAAGTATTACATAGAAATATAGAATACTTTTGCTCAAAATTAAAATTGAGAAGGTAGGATATTTTGTAAATTAAGGTAACTAAATACTCTATCTTAATTACATAAATATATATTAACAACTAATCTATAAAGTACAATAAAAAGAGTAAATAAATCACAATGATAAAATATATTAAAGTTAAAATATCGCTATTTGAAATTTGAACCAAGTCTTCATTTTTTAAGTCGTTTGAACAAATTATTTCAGAATAGAATCTTGACATAAAATATCTCTATTGATAAAAATATTTTCATAAAAAAATTGTAAATTTGAAATAAATCTTCATTTTTTTAAAAAATACCGTTACTAAAAAAAATTATACCCAAAATCTTCAATTTTAAAGAAAGTTCATAATATATTAATATTTATGACTATAAGTAGGAGTTTGGTTCAAATGAAACAAACTCTTATCCTGAAAATTAAAAAGTGCACTACAAAGTACGAAAAGTGCATTACAAAATACAAAAAATGCAATTTGAAAAGTGTACTACAAAAAATATAAAAAGTGCATTACAAATTAACGAAAAGTGCAAATGCAAAAAAGCACACTCCGAAGTATGAAAAGTATACTACGAACTAGATAAAGTGCATTCGTTTCATTTTTCATGATAAGAGTTTGTTTCATTTGAACCATACTCCTATAAGTAGTACTTTTGGAAAGTCTACGGAGAACAATTTTGCTCAAAATAAAGTGGAAAAGATAGAATATTTTGTACATTAAGGTAATTTTGAGTTGACATAAGCAAATTAAGTTAATTGTAGGCTATGATGAATTAATTTAAAAATCAAATCCATATACTCAGAAATCCTCTACAATTATACGTGTTTTTTAAATGTAATCAAATTTAAAATTTGAAAATTCTATATAAATAGAAAAAATATACGATTTTATTGTTAAAAAAATCCACTCATGTGATTTATATATAATTTATTATACTAATTTCAATTGAAGGTTATCTTTGATTATCTCACATACAATTCACGGTGATGGAGGCAGCGCCAACGACGACGACGACGATATTGGTAGTGTAGATAATGGATCCGTGGATGTCACCATTAACCATTATGCAGTTGCGTGCTTGAGGGTGGCGGAGAATGAAAGGGCAATGGATAGCAATGACAAACTAATCAAAGGAAGATGACATAGAGAATAGAAACAAATCGATCAGTGAAGATGAGCAAGAAATCAATCGATAGGAATTTCAATGTAGAGTAATCAACAATCAATTGTAAGGGCTATGATTAGCAAGCATATATGAGCGATAGATTCTTGATGGAGAAGGAGAATGAAACCTTAGGAACTATTGAAAGAACTCAAAAAGATGATTTTTAATTAATGTATTTAGATTTAGATTATTTATTATTTATAATTATAGTTAAATATGACATGTAAATGACGAGGCTTAATATAATATGATGTGACATGTGTGTAATATCCGCGATATTCCAAGCTTTTTATAATATAATATTTATTATCAATTATTTTCTGTAAATAAAAAGGAGAAGTTCTAAATATCGAATTAACTTCTATTATTTTCTTTTGAAAGAAATTATCAAGAAAATTAAAATAGATAAAAATTCAATAAAATAACTTGAGGGGCATAGATTAATAAAGAGAGGTAAAATAATAGAAAGAGACTTTAGATAAAAATAAGGCCCTTTAGAAATTGAATTTATTTCATAAAATAGATTACACAAAGGCCTAAGAATCCAATTTAAAAGCTTTGTAAAAAGAATGCAAGAGCCGGGATTTGAACCCGAGACCTCTTGCAACCCCTCTCACACGCCCAACCCCTCAAATCCGCTAGACCAATTGCAATTTCTTATTCAATCACCCCACCTCTTTTATTTTATACCAACTATTCTCCTTCTTCTTCAAAATAGACATCAGACTTGTGTCTGATGGATTTGACGTTGATTTGTGATGCTCCAATGCATGTCCATGGAGTCTCCCTCTCTTCACTCTTTGCTTGCAAGACTCCCCCTAGCACATCACCCTTGCATCACCCTCAAACAAGCACAACTCTCCCCAATCCACATCAATTGAACTCCTCTCCATTGGTCAATTGCCATAGACATGGATTGCCAAGCTCTATGATTTTGCCTATAAAAGGAGGCTGAAATTCACTTCTCTTCCACACACAATACTTCTCTTCTTTCTTCTAGCAAAATTGCTAGTCTAATTTGTCAATTCTCAGCCTCAAACACATTCAATTAAGTGCTGAATTTTCCAAAAAAAAAATCCTAAAACCCTAGATTTGGCCACTAGCCTCACCAAACCACCGCAGGACCACCGGCCGGCCACCCCATCCCTCGCGCGCGGCCACCACCACCTCGCCGGAGCCGCCCAAGACCGTCGTTGGTGCCTTCCCTTGCGTCGTCAGTCGTCCGCCTGATGTCTCTCCCTGGTTCTCTTTTACGTAAAAGCTAATAGAAGGAGGAAGAAGATAGAGGGTGGAGTTGGGCCTAATTAAAAATTGGGTATTTTTAATTAGTTGGGCTGAATAAATTAGGCCCAAATCCTAATTTAAATCAGATTTTTCTCACCCATTTTAGTACAAGGAGAAGGCAAGCCCAAATCCGTCACGTTCGATTTCCGTGCCAATTCCGTCCCGTTAACTCTCGGTATAATTTCCCGACTCGTAATTTAAATTTTTATCTCTTTATAAATTAATTTTACATATATATAATATTTATTTAAATAAATTCACTAAATATTACAAATGAGCTTTTAAAAAGGAATTATGTAATTAAATTAATTTGCATGCCCATCTAAGAGAAATATAATTTTCAATAAATCATATGTGAATTCATAGAATACTAATATCCATAACAATGATATTCTAAGCATATTAAGTTGTTGATAATTTGAAAAGAATAATAACCAAGAGCTTTATAAAAGTTTTTATAAAGTTACTAGCATAAAGGTTGTAGCTTCTCATACATTAAATATTATTTTTATAAAGGAATAATTTTATTTATACAAGATATATGAATTTTTATAATAATGATAGTTATGTTAATGAAGCTATTGCTAATAAAATATTGGGTTGCCATATCTTTAGGTGTAAGGATTTCTAAAAGATATAAGCTTTAATAATAAAAATATGATAGTGGTGATAATGAGTTGATATATAATATGCTATTATATTGCTATGTTATAAATGTTGCCATGTATAAATGATATTGGAAAATATGGGAAGGATGATAAAATTTGATTTAAGATATCATAAGATTATGCTTGATTTATTAAATGAGATATTTTAGCCATGATCATATTTATATGAATAAATGATATAAAGAGGATTTTGTGTAGACAAGTAAATAAGATTATTTTATTATTATACTAAGTTATAGAAAGGTTTCCTTATAAAGTATATATAGAAAGTTCTATTTATGGGAAATACTAAGAAGGTGGTCTATTGATATTTAATCTCTATATAATATGGTTTTTTATAGCTAAACAAGGTTTTATTAAAGTAATGTTACGATTAAAATATTCTTTAATGATAAAATAATATTTTAGTATTAGTATGGATATTATGGCAAATAAGGTGATCTTATAATAACATTAAGATGAGATATTTTAATAAGGGCATAATGGACTTTTTACAATCCTAAGAATATTTTAATAAATTAAATAAGAATATTATTTGATTTCCAAGAATGAAAATGTTAAATATTAAGAATAAAAATTTTATAAGAATAAAAGGATATTACAAAATGAAAATAATAATAAAGGAATATTATTATTTTATATAGCCACCTAAATTATTATTATAATAATTTAGAAATTCCATTCTGTTATGCTAAATATATAAGAGAACTCCCAACCTTAAAAATAATTCGTATTTAAAGATCGTTCGTAAATTCTCCGTGTCAATAGGTCGAAATTTTGTTCGGAGTCGCGAACAACACTTTCCGTCTTATCACTATTCTACTCGTGAGAACAAAGGCAAGTGGAATTTCCCCTTGTGCCCTTTTATATCCGTCTATATGATACCTCTCGATGTTGGGAACTTCTTGTATGCTTAATAAAAATGAACCTAGGAAATATCGATTGATAGAAATAACGACCCTTGTTAGCATAATAAATATTATATTCCTTGCTAGGATTATATTTGCTAGTGTGTGTACTCTTGATTGATTACAATCTCGTTCAGAGATTTGAGTTGAATAAACTAGAAAGGGGTGCGAGTTAGTAGACACCTCTATATAATCTTACTAAGTCGTACGTCCATACGACTTTCGGGATCATGATCTCCATCTGCTCCGATTGCAAGGAGGGATTGAGCGCACTCTAGCTAAGTGCAGGGGAATTGAAGTTCTCCTTCGGGTGGCTCGGTTTATCCGTGTCCCACCACTCTCTATTGAAATTCATTAACAAGATTGAATATCTTTCGTCACTATTTTAAGATAAGTGCGAATGCACATTTAAGATACCAAAACCGGACCGGTCTCAAATGATCGTTCCGGCTCTCAGTCCGCTCAAAGCGTGAGAGGTTTTCACTTGTATGAATTAATAAATGTTCCCAACATTCTATTGAAATTCTAGAGAAGTCTACAATCTAGTAGTTCTTCTATCGCTTTTCGAGTTATCTTTGCCTAAGATATACTCTTCTCTGAACCATTAAAGCTCCACATAAACAAGCCTTATCGTATAGCCTCATCGTAAACACACGATTATCTCTTTTGACAATAATTTGAAGTTACCGAAATTACCCTCGGGAAGTTCCATTCCCGCTTGCTTAGTCTCTTAGACTAATTCTTCTTTTTCGCAAGTTTGCCTAGCATTCTATCGCCCCTCGCGGATTATGTCAGAATCTAGGAATCCCCATAAGGCGTGAAGCGAAGTGAAGACGAAGGAAGAACGAGAATTTTCAAGATGTACTTCGTTCATCATTTTGTTTTGGTTTCAATATGTTTCAAGGACAAGCTAGCTTCGCATTTCAACTTCTGAACAACTTTATATTTGAAAACGATGTAAGATATTTGTAAGAACCAAGTCTCCCTCGGGAGCACCTTTTCTCATTATGTAATATGTTTTTATTCCGCATTTAATTGTTCTATATCATTCTAAAAGCCTTGGGTGACTTTAGACGGTAAAGTCTGAGGTCACTGGCGGTAATACCCAGTGTTGTAAATAGTGGTGTTACAATTGTGGTATCAGAGCCAAACGTTTTTGTTTTAAAACCGAAAAGTTTTAAAACCAAGAATTTTCGAAAACCGAGAACTTTTAAAAACCTTAACTTTTACTTCCGCTACTTAGGACTTCAAATTTTAGAAGACCTTCTTCTTTACTCTTTAAAAGAAAACCTAGGAATAGTACCCTTCCAATTTCGAATTCCTAGCTAAGAAAAATGATTCCCGAAAATATTAGAAACCTTAAATAGCAAATACTTAGTTCTAGAACTAACTAACTTTTTCTCAAAAATCTTTTTCTATCTTTTGAAAAACTTAAGCGGTATGAACTTTTCTTATCAATAATGTAAGTGTTCCTTTAGGAAACTTATAACTAGAACCTTATACCTTCACCCTAGGAAACTTGTTAGTAATCCCAAAATTTACTTCATAAAGTCACATGTTCTAAGGGAAAAATCTTAAGACCTTTAATAGGACCAAGAAAATGAAAAGTATTAAATAAAACTTTGTTTTAGTAATTTTCAAAACCTCAACTTCCTTCAACATGTCTTCGCCTTATAGAATCAAAGGATATTCTATATAAACGCCTTCTTCTCCTCTACAGATATGGTTCTCACTAGAAGCCAAACCCGAATCGAGGAAGAAGCCAAAAAGGCCGCTCAAGAGCTTGACGAGACTTTCGCTCAATGGCCATTTTTGCCAAATGGATACCCCGAGGACAACCCCGAGCTAGCTCCACAAGAAGAGATGCATGAAAATGCACCCGAAGCGAATCTCGAGGAAGAGAACCTTGAAGAAGCATTCCTCGAGGGAGGAGTTAATAATTCACTTCCCGGCCAAGCAAGTCCGGAAATCACTGAGCAAGAATTCTCGGGATATCATCCATGGGGACGCATGACGGAGACTCCACGTCACCAAATCACAAGTCAAGCTCCAATGACCTATCAAGCGGTTGGATGGGCTAACTGGACTCAGGGAGAGTCATCCAATCGCCAAGCAAATGGTCAAGCAAGAAACCCATCTCCAATCATTGACCCAAACCCAACGAGGATTCGTCAACCAGATTACGACGACCTCCTCCAATGTAAGGGGGTAGGATCGGAAGAAATAAGGTCCTACCAGAATGTGGATGTTCTTTCCCATGAAGGCGTCCATCCAAGACGAACCCGTTACATGAACTATGACCTCATAGAGAAGCGCAAAGAAGGTTGGCTAAACAGACAAATGGTCGAACAAGATGAATTGTTTCAAGTCGAAGTCCGACTAAGCGAACTTCGCGCAAGGAGTGCGTATCGCCTCCGGCAGATTGAACCAGCCAACTTAGTATTGGACAATGAGAGCGGGATTCTTGATGAGAATCTCTTTGACGACCATTTCCTCGATAAGTATAGTTACCCCAACCGTCCCTAGGCTTTGTCTTAATTGAATCTTCTCGTTGTACAAGAGGGAGCTAGTCCGCTTCTCTCGACTTTTGTTTTGTCTTTGAAAGGTCGAGTCGAAATTGTTTCTTTTCCGTCCCTAGTGTAATGGTTTTTATATGAAGCCTTTGTAATCAGTTTCCATAAAAGTTCTAATAAATGTTTTCCTCTCTTCTCTAAACTAACGCGTCGTCTCTTGCCTATGCTTGGGAATTAACAAAAACAACTATATCCTTATTCAAATATAGAATTACGGATATTCTATATGAATGTCGATTTTACCCATTTACAGAAAACGGTTGTAATAAAAACTAAGGTCATGCACATCGGGAATGAGAAGAAGTCACGCCAACTAAAGGGAATACTTACGTTTCCATAGAGTCAAACTTACTGAGCCAGTGACTCATGGGAAGATAGAAATTTCCAAAGAGGACACCATGGAAGGCTTAGTCGACTAAAGATCTAACCTGTCTCTACGTAACCCGATCTCGAAACAGATTATCGAGAAAAATGGGAGGGACAAACAATGATCTATCAATAAAGGAGTGGTAGAGATTTCCGACCAATGAAAGATATACAAATCCGACGTACCGACAAGCAGTTAGGATTTGCTCAACTAACATATGGAAGCTTGGCATGATATTTGTTTTTGTCAACCGATTACGCCAACCATAATAAAGCTATGCAAAAACCACGACATGGACTGCTCTTCGCCTCGATTTTTATAAATCAACACGGTGCCAGATAAAGTTAGAAAAGAAGTTGATAGGACCAAGATATTTTAGACATGGATCCCTATGACATCATTCTCGGAAAAGATTGGTTGTCTCGTCATGAAGCGATAAACCATAACCATCAACTCAGAAGGGAAGCACATATCTAAGCTCAAGGGAAAACGAGAAGAAGAAAATGGAAAGGTGATCAACGCCAAGAAGTGCGGGAAGCTACTCCGACAAGGTTGTGTTGGGTATCTCTGTTACCTCGAGTCGACGGAGAAGAAGGTCGTGGATATTCAAGAGATTCCGGTAGCCAGAGAATTCCCCGACATCTTCCCAGAAGAACTCCTTGGATTTCCTCCCCGACGAGAAGTCGAGTTTTCCATAAGCCTCAAGCCAGGAACCCCCGCCAAACCCCAAGGCACCCTACAAAATGGCCCTGCTAGAGATAAAAGAACTCAAGAGTCAGCTCGAAGAACTGCTTGAGAAGGGTTTCATTCGGCCAAGTGTTTCGCATTGGGGAGCACCGACGCTCGTTTTAAAGAAGAAGGATGAGACTTGCCGTTTCTGCATCGACTGCAGAGAGTTGAATAAAATCGCCATCAAGAACAAATATCCACTTCTAAGGATAAACGACCCTTAAGACCAACTCCAATGTGCAAAAGTCTTCTCAAAGATTGACCTAAGACAAGGGTATCATCAACTTCGGATTCGCGAGGAGGACTTTTCGAAGATCGCTTTCCGCACCCGCTATGGGCACTACGAGTTTGTAGTAATGCCATTTAGTTGACCAATGCACCTGCGGTGTTCATAGGTTGGATGCACCGATGCTTCCATTAATACCTCGACAAGTTTGTCATCGTCTTTATCGACGACATTCGGATCTACTCCGGAAATTCGGCTGAACATGAAGAACATCTCCGAACTGTGTTACAGATTTTAAGGCACAACCAACTTTACGCCAAATTGTCCAAGTGTGACTTATGGCTTAAAGAAGTGACTTTCTTAGGTCACGTCATCAACAAAGACGGAGTTATGGTAGACCCAAAGAAAATGGAAGCAGTCTCAGAGTGGAAGAAACCAAAGAATGTAAAGGAAATTCGCAGCTTCCCAGGACTTGCAGGGTACTACCGAAGGTTCATCGAAGGGTTCTCCAAGATCTACCACCCAAGCAGAGCTAACGCCGTAGCCGACACTCTCAGTCGTAAGACACACCAAGAGGGCTTAATCGCAGTACTAACAGTTCAGCCAAAACTCCAACAAGAACTGATAAGAGAAGGCCTCGAGGTCTGGTTTGGAAGACAACAAGGTTGTCCAAACACCTTGGAAATCCATTCCGACCTGTTAGCCGAAATCAGACAGAAGCAAATAGATGACATCATGCTAATCAGGATCAGTGGTGAGGTGCAAGAAGACAAGCACCTAGGTTCGTCATTCAAGATGACGGTTTCCTTTTGGTTCCAAAATTGGATTTGTGTGCACGAAAGATCATCCTGAAAGAAGCCCACACATATGCCTATTCTATACACCCGGGAGCAAGTAAGATGTACAAAGATGTACGAAGAAACTTCTGGTGGCCAAACATGAAACAAGATGTCGCAGAGTTCATACCCAACTGCTTAGTTTATCAGAAAGAAAGAAAGTAAAAATTGAGCACAAAAGACTCAGGAGAAAAAGGATTTCATCAAGGAAATAGTCCGCCTCCAGGGAACCCCGAAGACAAATGTCTCCGATCGAGACGGTCGTTTCATGGCTTCCTTCTGGAAAGAGTTACATAAGGCCATGGGCACCGAACTGAAGTTTAGCAAAGCTTTCCATCCTCAAACCGATGGTCAATTGGAAAGGACCATCCAAGCCCTTGAAGATATGCTTCGAGCCTGTGCGCTAGACCGCACAACGAGTTGGGATGACAGCCTGAATCGTATAGAATTCACCTACAACAACAAACCTGCATTCCACCATCAAGATGGCTCCCTCCGAGGCCTTGTACGACCGGAAATGTTGTTCTCCGATCTGCTGGGACGACAACGCCGACAAGAAACTTCTCGTATCGGGACTAGTGGAAAGAACTGCCTCTGAGGTTGCTCTCATCCGTCAAAGAATGTTGACTGCTCAGAGTCGACAAAAGTCATATGCAGACCTGAAGAGACGAGACATCAAGTTCATAGTAGGAGACAAGGTTTTGTCAAAATATCGCCCTCGAAAGGCGTGTTCCGCTCCAAAAAAAAGTGAGGCAAACTTAACCCTCGTTATACAGGACCTTTGTAATCCTAGAAAGTATCGACAATCTAGCTTATCGGGTTGCCTTACCACCGTCAACTCACCCCGTTCATAACATGTTCCACGTGTCACCTCTAGGAAGTTTGTGCCGACGAATCCCACGTAATCAATTTCGACGACGTCGAAATCCAATCGGATGGTCCTTGTGAGGAGAGACCGCTTAAAATAGTAGAGTACCGAGTTATGCAGCTACGCCACAAAGAAGTACCTCTAGTATGAGTACTTTGGTCCAAGGATGGCAATGAAGGTACAACTTGGGAAACCTGGGAAACTGAGCAGGATATGCCGACACGTTTTCCCCAGTTAATGTCTTCTTAAGTAACATTAGTCTTATCTTTTTAAGGGGGTACTAGACCCCGTAGTATCCTCATATTGTGAGTTTAGTAGCTATCTTTCCTATCCGAAGTTAATCTTCGTAATCATATTAGTGTTGCCCTTAAGGCACTTTTTGTATCGCAACAGTGGATGCTATTGTTGAACCATTCCGGTGACACTTTTCCTCATAAGAGTGTCTCATTTTGAAATCTATATTATGATTTGGGCTATCGTATTATACCCTTGCGTATCAAACCAAAGGCCACGTTCCATCGTGAGCTTAATAGAGGAGAAAGTTCGAGCTAAACCTTGATTTAACTTTTCGACATATTCACTGCATGACTAAGTTCGCCTAAAAATTTACTTTTATGCCAAAATGAAATAGGAAACCATAAAATCAAATATTCGGTATAGATTCATGGTGGTGAATAAGGATGAACTTTTACCTCCCACCTTGGCCACGTGGTTGAGGTAGAATTTCAGGTCTTATTCCTATGAAGATATACACTTGAGGCGATTGTATTGGATATAGTTCCCCGATACTGATCACATTGGTGGAACTAACCACGCAGTCTCTCGAGTTTGACCTTGCTTAGGAAAAACTACATTTTTGTTATACTATAAAACAGAATATAAAGGGACGCTCGAACCATTCCTCGATAGTATAATATATATTCGAATACGACATCGTAACGATGGTTACTCCCTCTTGGAAAATAACCATCCCATATACCAATAGTAACTTCGTTGGGAAACATAAATCGAAATTCTTCTTCTAGGGCATGGCCCTTACATATTCGAAACTTCGATTCCATATCGACAATTGTCAAACATCCATCTTAAAAGAATTCTTCCGCAACGACTCTATTCTAGAAGTATAGAATGGATTATTCGTTTATACTCGCTTCCTTGAAGCACAAAAACACTCATTCCAATTAGGATGCTTATTCTATAAGCAGTCCGACTTTTATGTAGGGAAAATCAACCCAAAACTTCCGTAGGGTTGACCCAAGCTTTTGAATAAAACCGTTGGACCCCCGCATACTTCGCTAGCCAGATCGATCGAATTTCCAATCCTATCCCTAGATTCCAATTGAGCCGCATAAGCTCAAATGTGGGAATCTTCTTAAGGATTTCTAACTTGACGATACCTTAAGATAAAGGTACAATAAAAATCCTTCTACTTGTACAATCATCATAACTAAAGAACGAAATGTTCTTTAAGGGGGTACTAGACCTTTTCTTGTTCCCTCACGGATGTGAGCGTTAGGAGCTTTCCGTGATAACCTTGTACCACCCTTAGTCTTTCCTAGTTTCGGGGACGAAACTAATTTTAAGGGGGTACTATTGTAATATCCGCGATATTCCAAGCTTTTTATAATATAATATTTATTATCAATTATTTTCTGTAAATAAAAAGGAGAAGTTCTAAATATCGAATTAACTTCTATTATTTTCTTTTGAAAGAAATTATCAAGAAAATTAAAATAGATAAAAATTCAATAAAATAACTTGAGGGGCATAGATTAATAAAGAGAGGTAAAATAATAGAAAGAGACTTTAGATAAAAATAAGGCCCTTTAGAAATTGAATTTATTTCATAAAATAGATTACACAAAGGCCTAAGAATCCAATTTAAAAGCTTTGTAAAAAGAATGCAAGAGCCGGGATTTGAACCCGAGACCTCTTGCAACCCCTCTCACACGCCCAACCCCTCAAATCCGCTAGACCAATTGCAATTTCTTATTCAATCACCCCACCTCTTTTATTTTATACCAACTATTCTCCTTCTTCTTCAAAATAGACATCAGACTTATGTCTGATGGATTTGACGTTGATTTGTGATGCTCCAATGCATGTCCATGGAGTCTCCCTCTCTTCACTCTTTGCTTGCAAGACTCCCCCTAGCACATCACCCTTGCATCACCCTCAAACAAGCACAACTCTCCCCAATCCACATCAATTGAACTCCTCTCCATTGGTCAATTGCCATAGACATGGATTGCCAAGCTCTATGATTTGCCTATAAAAGGAGGCTGAAATTCACTTCTCTTCCACACACAATACTTCTCTTCTTTCTTCTAGCAAAATTGCTAGTCTAATTTGTCAATTCTCAGCCCCAAACACATTCAATTAAGTGTTGAATTTTCCACAAAAAAAAATCCTAAAACCCTAGATTTGGCCACTAGCCTCACCAAACCACCGCAGGACCACCGGCCGGCCACCCCATCCCTCGTGCGCGGCCACCACCACCTCGCCAGAGCCGCCCAAGACCGCCGTTGGTGCCTTCCCTTGCGTCGAGACATGGAGCACGGCCCGAGACATAGAGGGTGGAGTTGGGCCTAGAGGGTGGAGTTGGGCCTAATTAAAAATTGGGTATTTTTAATTAGTTGGGCTGAATAAATTAGGCCCAAATCCTAATTCAAATCTGATTTTTCTCACCCATTTTAGTACAAGGAGAAGGTGATGTCTCTTTATTTGGTGGTGTTTTCATATATGATTTCCTTTGTAAATATGTTTCTTTTTCCCCTTTTCTTGTGTGTTTTGTTCCTTTTTAGCTTAGTTCCCGTATTTCTATGAGATTCGGAGACTACGCGTGTTTTATGTGTTTTGTAGGTGTTTTGGCATGAATCGAGGATCGATTTGAAGGAGGGTCGAGACATGGAGCACGGCCCGAGCAAAAGAGGGAAAGAGAGGAGCAAGCCATGAAGAAGAACAAGAGGAAAGCCAACAAGAAGAAGGTGGAACGAGGTTCGGACCGAGTTGCAACCAACCTCGGGCCCGAGGTCCTCCGTGTCGGTCCAAGTCGGTCACTGGACTACTTGGGCTCCAAGGCACGAAATTGTGAACTTCCACTTTTGCCCCTCATCTAATCTATAAAAGGCCCTCTTGTCTTCTAATTTAGGGGGCTCTCACACACAAGGAGGAGGTTCCCACACTTGGCAAGGAACCAACCCTCAAGAGGATACTTGGAGAGCAAGGAGGAAGGAGAGGAGAAGGAGAAGAGAGAGAATCGGCCCAAGGAGAGGGAGTTTGATAGGTTTGGTTGTTAGATTAGCTTTCCTTTGTTTTGATCTTGTGGATTTGGAAACCTTTGATTGGAATTTGTGGATTGCTTTTGATTTGTGAATGAAACTTTGCTTTGTTTTGAGATTGATGATGTTGATTGCTTTCCCTTTTGATTTGTTTGCTTTCTTTGTTTGACATATGGAGTAGATCTCCTTGATCTTGGGTTATGGGGGAAAACTCTAGCTAGGTTTGGGCTAGAAACCCCAATTCCATAGCCTTGAGTGCTTGATCTAGGAACCCACTCTACATAGAGCTACAATTCCTTGCGAAAGTTGGGAATCAAGGCTTGTGATTGGCAAAGTAGCGAAAGTGAACATGTGTCAATCTCAAGACCTTGCTTCGAAGGGGATTTCCCTAATGATCGAGGTGTAGAAGTGGTTGGAACGAGGGCGAAAACACTCGATCCTATTCCGATCATCACTTATTGCTTGAATTGGGGTGGAAAAGCCTTAACATACTAGAGAAGGAACCCAAAAGTCCAAGATCTACTTTAAATCTTTGAGTTCGACGAACCCAGCTACCTCGGGCCCGACTTACCCTACGTCGGTCCCGACTTCCTCTTGTCGCCAACATCGGGCCCGACGTGACCTCTGTGTCGGTCCCGACTGTTCTCTTTGTTTTCCTTTGTTTTAAGTTCTCCTTTCCAGCTTTCTAGTGTCTAGGCACATCAATCGAGTAGACTTCCCGAGTGTTCGACACCCACCACGTGCTACAACGGGGTCGGGTTATAAATTGTATCTCTAGACCCTCGCACAAACGAGAGCGATCAAAAGATTGGTGCTGTTGTCGGGGAATTCTAAGTGCATTGAGTGCCAATTTGGTGAGTTTCTTGTGTTTTGGTAGTGATTTGGGTGAGGGAATAGCCCAAACCCTTTGTTTGTTTTTGATTTGGTTTGGTTTGTGTCTTTTTTTCGTAGGTGTATGCTAGCTCGTTCCTCCCGAGGAACACTTGAGCTTGAGTTTGTGAGTGATCCGGAAAGTATTCTCAAAGAAGCCCGAAGAAGGAAAAGGATGGCGAATCAAGCTCTCCATGTTGATGATGAGTTGGCTCAACTTAGGGCCGAAATGGCTAGATTGCAACTTGAGAAGGACAATCAAGAGGAGGTGGCAAGAAGAGAAAGGGAGCTATGGATGAGAGCCGAGGCTCAACTCAACGCTCTACCCCGGAATGCACTCAATCACAACTTGGAAGACACTCTATGATGCTTTCTTGATGAAGTTCTTTGCGCCCTCAAAGACAACCGAGTTAAGGAGGAAAATTGCAAGATTTCAACAAGGTCCGAATGAGCCTCTCTTCGAAGCATGGGACCGTTTCAAGGAGATGTTGCGCCAATGTTCTACTCATGGCCAACAACCTTATGTGCTCCAAGACATCTTTTTCCAAGGCATCAATCCGGCAACGAAGGACAAGCTCAATCTCCACACCGATTATGGGTTCATAGACTTGACACCGGATCAAGCTTGGGAGCTACTTGACAAGCTATCCGATTATGAGGCCATGTATGGGATGAGTCAAGCTAGTAAAGAGGTGAAAGTTCAAAGTGAAGGTGCAAGGAAGTTATATGATCCAAAGGGAGAAGACATTGACAAGGATGTGAAGCTCCAATTCCTTGAAGGTGAAGTGAGCAAGCTTAAGAGACAAGTCCACTACTACAAGCAAAATGCTAGAGCTTGTGAGGAGTGTGGATCCTTTGCACATGCTACACAAGTTTGTCCGAATGAGAGCCAAGTGCGCTTGGCCGAGCGAATTGAGGAGGCAAACTATGTTCGAGGAAATTTTGGTGGAAGAGGCAACTTCAACAATGGTGGTAATGGCCGGTGGAACAACGGTCAAGCTCAAGGATACAACAACAACTTCAACCAAAACGAGCCAAGAGCGCCGCAACCACCACCATATAGGCCACCGGGATTCAATGAGATACAATCATTTGCTCAAGAGATGAGGGATGGGTTCAAGGAGATGAGAACCAAATTCAATGAGTTTGGTGCATGGAGAAGGCAAGTCGACAATCAATTTGCCCAAATTGCAACTCAAGCCCCGAGAGAGAATGGGAGACTTTCGGGCCGACCCGAGGAGAACCCCCGAGATCAAAACAATCAAAATGAAGTCCGGGCAATTGGATTGAGAAGTGGTCGAAACCTACCCGAGCCACACACGCCTAAGAAGAATGAAGAGAGCCGGACCGACTTACCCAGCAAGTCGGGTCCGATGTTCCCCGAAGTCGACCCAGCAAGAAGATCGACTCCTCTGCCCCGAACCGAGGTTGAGAGTAAGTCGGGCCCGACATACCCAGACGTCGATCCGACTACTCTGCCTCAGCTTTGCCCCAGGACCGAGACACACAACATCGGGCCCGACGTGGTGCCTAAGTCGGTCCAACCAGGAAATGTTGCAAGTGAAGTGGGGAAGTCCAAGGAGGTTGATCCAAGCAAGATTCAAGGTGCAACAACTCTTCCATACCCCTCGAAGAAGCCGAAAGATGTTGTTGAGAACAAGTTCAAGAGGTTTCTCAAGCTTTTGCAAGGCTTGAACATCTCTATCCCGTTCACCGATGCATTGAGCGTGATGCCATCCTATGCCAAGTTTTTAAAGGAGATTTTGAGCAAGAAGAGGTTCATAGTTGAAATGCAAGGTCAAGACCTTGGAGTTACCGCAAAAGCTAGGAGATCCTGGTCGCTTTGCTATAACTATTGGTGTGGGGTCTCAAAACTTCCAAGCCTTATGTGACCTTGGGGCAAGCGTTTCGGTGATGCCCACTAGTATTTGGAAAAGAGCAAATTTAGGTGAAATTGAGCCGGCCGATATGTCCCTAACTATGGCCGACGGTTCCATCATCAAAGCTAAGGGAATATTGGATGACGTGCTGGTACGAGTTGGAAAGTACTTTGTCCCCGATGATTTCATGATCTTGGACATGCACGAGGACCCCTTGGTCCTAATAATCTTAGGAAGACCATTCTTATCTACGGCGGGGGCAAGGTTTGATGTCAAAAACGGCAAGGTTTCCTTTGAGATTGGTGAAGAAAAGGTCGATTTTCACTTCAACAAGGCTTTGAATGAGCCGGACGCCTTGGCCATCCTCAAACTTGAAGAGAATGCCAAGAGAAAAGGAGAAGAAGTGGAAGTTGCTAGTGAGGTCATTATGTTGAGAAGTGATGAATGGTTCAATAAACAAATACAAGCAAGGGAGTTGTTGGAGCAAGTTGAGGATCAAGATGAGTCAAGGATCAATGCTAGCCCAAGGAGAAATGAAGAGTATCCTTACTTATATCCTTTTGATGTTGGTGATGACCACAATTCTTCCCAAACTTTTGATTCCTACATTTGTTTAAGTGATTTGAAAGATGACTTAGGAGACTCCTACATTTGCCTTAGTGACTTGAAAGATGAATTGGTAGAATCTCCTAGGAATTCTTTGGATAACCTTGGTGTAGGAAAAGAGGAACATGATGGAGCAAGTAAGGAGGAGAAATCTCATCCGTTGGAGGAGTATGATGAGAGAGGCACGAGATCGGAGAGCCATGCCTATATAGAGCATCGTTGGTGGTTTTATGGGTATGAGGGCAATGGGAATGGGCATAACAATGGCGAGCAATTCACCGTGTTTCACCCGCCTTGAGGTTGAGGTTAAGAAGTCAAGCTAGTGACTCTAAACGAGCGCTTCTCGGGAGGCAACCCGAGCTAGTAGTTTTCTTTTCGTAATTTTAGTTTGATTTATCTTACTTTAGCCTAGCTTTTCTCTAACCAATCTCTATCTAGTGTTTTGTGGATTTTTGGTGTTGTGTATTCTTTGAGGTTGTGTAGGATTTGAGGTGAAAATATATAAATGGAGATATGGGGAAAGAAGTTGCAAGAGGATGGAGTAAAAATTGGTGACCCGAATACTCCCACATCGAGCCCAGGTAAGTCGGGCCCGACATAGGGACGTCGGTCCATGAAGTCGGTCCGATCCGATTTGACTAGGTGGAATGCCAATTTTGCCCTTGACCTAATTTGTTCCTTTCCCCCATTAAATACCATCCCCCACCTACCTACCATCTTCATACTAACCACCATTCCCAAAATAAAACCCACCTCCCCACACTCTCAAAGTCGGCCACCCTCTCACTCACCATACTCGATCCACACACTCTTCCTTTCTTCATCTCGATCCAACCACAAAAAGGCCTCCCTAACCCGATTCCAAGTAGAAATTTCAAGTTCAATCTCGTTCTTCATCCCCCATCTCGATCTAGATTCAGAAAGTTTGAGTTCTAAGTTGATTATTTGTTTAAAAGTTCAATACTCTTCAAATCCGATATGTGTTACTCGATCTCTACCTATTTCCTTGGAAATTTTGTGCTTTCATTGCATAGATTGAGTAATGCCATGTTTGATTGAGAGCTTGAGCTTGAGCATCAATGGTGGATTTGCATGATTTGTGAAATTGAGCTTTAAAGTTCTTTATGCATGCTTAGATCCATTTAGAACTTCGATTAGGGATGTTTGATGATTGAATTTGAAATTTAAGTGCATGATAGAGTGATTTGGGTTGATTTGAGGGTAGAGTCGAAGCATGAACTAGGTCGAGATCGACGTGCCTAGGAAAGTCGGGCCCGAGTTGTGGAAGTCGGTCCAACAAGTCGGACCGAGGTTGAGTAAGTCGGGCCCGACATAGGTTGGAAGTCGATCCATGTTGTTTTTGCTCTCTTCTCGTGATATCATGTGGATTCATGTGTTTCATTGTTGGCTATAGTCTAATCATGATGTAGAATGATCATTTTGCTTAGCCATTGTTAGAAGATGTCCATGATGATTCATGTTGGATTGTGATGCATGTGTGTCTAGAAACTAAGTATGGGGTTCCCTTGTGTTGATGTGTTGTTGTGTGTTGATGAGTGCTTTTGTTGAGTTGTATGGAGTTTATCTTGGACCCTTTTGTTTGGTTGGATGTGTGTAGGTACCATGGAGACTAGAGCTTCATCATCTCATGCGGAAAGGCCGAGGAAGAAGTCCAAGAAGTCAAGGAAAGAGCCAAAGTTGGATGATGTCTACTTGGAGGATGATGAGCAAGTTGAGAGTTATGCAAGGTATATGGCGCTTGAGCATCATACAAGGTGGCTTGATTGGGACGCCGTGAGGAAGATGGACATGGATCAAGCTCTTCCAAGGTGCTACTCTCACATCGGTCTAAATGGGATGCTAAGGTGGGACAACACCCACTACCCCGCCCTCACCTTGGAATTCATGGCCACGTTTGAATGCACTTATGATAATGTAGAGGATGAGGAAGGGGCGATCACTTTCTAGTTGGGCAATGAGGACCACAATCTCTCTCTTAGGGACTTGGATACCTACTTCGGGTTTCCATGTCCTAGAGAAGAGGCCGGCGTCGACAATGAGAAGGTGAACCAAGTGTGGCGTCATGTGGCCGGGAAGAGCGAGATGAGAAAGGGCGCCTCCACAACCGAGATTGCTAGCCCTCTTTTTCGAGTCATGGTGCGAGTTTTGGGATGTGCAATCTATGCTCGCCATGAGTTGAGCAAGCCGATGAAGGAAGAAATTATGTTGCTACATGAGATGCTCTTCCACACCGAGAAGCCCATGAACCTTGCATGGGAGTGGGTCAAGATGGTGCGAGACTTCCAAAGCTCCTCTTGGATCTACTTCAGCGGGATGATAGCAAGGCTAGCCATGCGTCTAGGAGTTGATCTTAACAAGTATTCTCCGGCTCCGAATGGTGTTGAGTATATGAACATGAAGTATTTCAAGAAGGCCAACATCATCAAGGAGAAGCTCTACATGATTTCTTTGGCCCCTCACTCAAACTATGATTGTGTGTCGATCCGGTTGGCGGCCAATCTCTATGATCTTTCTCGGTATCAAAATTGGTACCAAGTGTGGGCCGGTAAGCCACACTCATTTGGTGACCCCGAAGGTGCAAGAGAGGGGCGGCGACAACAACCTCAACACATTCGGTTTACCTCCCCTCCATCTTCACCGGATTTCGACCAAGATAACTTTGTGTTTGCACCTCGTGGGGAAGACATGGACGTCGATCAAGAGCAAAATGAAGAAGATGAGCGCTTCCAAGGCTTGATGGCCAACATCCGAGCCACGCACCAAGCTCCAACATTGTCGGACCGAGGTACGCACCACATCGGGCCCGACTTCCCTCCAAGTCGATCTGGTGCTTTCTATGGTGATGAGGTCCCGAGGCACTATGAGCGTGGAGAAGGGAGCGGTGCAAGGCGAGAACAAGCTCAAGGTGGCGGTTATGAAGGTTACGCCCAATGGTATGGTCCGGGAATGGTGTTTCCCGAGCGACAACAAACGGTGGACATGTCCTTCTTGGCCAACCAAATGGCCCATCTTCAACTTCAACAAGAGAATGTTCTTCAAGAGGTCCATCAAGTGAATCTTCAACAACAACACATGTACCAACAACAACAACAATTGCTTCAACAACAAAGTGCTTTCCAAGCTAGCCAAGAAGAGATGAACCGAGCCCTCGGCTACACTAGGCGAGAGGTGGAGGAGCTTAGAGACGTGGAAGACCAAAGGCGGCGGGTCCAAGATAGCTTCAACACATGGATGAGCGGGAACTTCCCTTCCCGTGAGGACCAATGGACGCGCCCGGATCCTCAACTCCAACCACCACCACAAGACTTCTACCAAGAGCAAGTGTACGAGAGGGAGCGGCAAGCGAGGCTCCAAAGAGGACGTAGGCGTGACAACCCCTTCGAGTGATACTAAACATGCCATTGAAGAATAAAGAAATTGTGAGCTCTTCGTACTCTTCTCTCTTGCTTTTAAGTTTTGGTTTCCTTGTTTGATGGGGACATCAAAATTTTAAGTATGGGGTGGGGGTAAGTGTGCTCATGATTTCACTTGCTTGTGTGTGTTTGTTATTTTGAGGATATTTGTTTTCGGTTTCTAGTTTGTGTTTGGGATGTTTGTTTCTAGGTTTGTGGTTTGATGAACGACATGGATGATTGATTTGGTCTTGAATGGATGAGTCTTTGTTTTGGGTTTTAGAGAAATGTTTTTGCAAAAATCCATAAAAATTTGAAAAATTGTGTTAAAAACAACAAAAAGATTTTGTGTTTTGTAGTTTTTGGACTAGAAATTCCCATCTTAGATTGCCAAATGAAAGCTAATGATGATGTGAGCATGTAAATTCCTTTGCATATTTTTGGATGGTTTAGCCTCTAAAATGATGTTGTTTTTGATGTGATCATGATATCTTGCTTGTTTTATTGAACATGTGAGTTCTAGGATGAGATCTTATGCAACTAAGTATGAGTGACCCTTGTGAGATTGATTTTTGGCCATTTTAGGGATGCTTGTTCATATTTGCATACCCCTCATGTTTCTTGTGTGATTAGCTCATTCATGCTTAGTAAAACTTGCTATTGCGGTGTTTATCTATTTTCCAAGACCGTCATGAGATTCGTCCTAGCATTGTCACATTGATTTCGAACTTTATTCTTTTAGTCACATAAATGTTCCATATCCTACCATGAAGTGAATCCTTTGTTTGTAGCCCCGTTCTAGCCTAAGCCTTTGTTTGAAACTCCTCAAAAATATTATTCCTTGCCTTATATGACTTGACCCTTATGGGATTGGACTTTAGAAGAGAGGTTTGGATTGTATTTGAAGAGTTGAGATTCTCTTGGGTTTAAGGGCAAAGAATGGTGTTACGAATCATGTGGGTAGTGCATCTTTGTTGTGCAAAAAGAAAAACAAAGAAAGAAAGAAAGAAAGAAAATGTTGGAAATGTAAAGTGGAATGAAGGCAAAGAGCTTAAGTGAAGAAAAAGGGTCCGACCGAGTTATAAGCCACATCGGGCCCGATGTCATAAGAAAGTCGGTCCAAATGTAGAAAGTGTGGAAAATCCAACATAAAGCCTAAGAGCAAAGATGAAGTGGAATGTTAAGTGAAATTTTGGGTTGAAAGGAAAAATGTTAAGTCTTTTGGGATGAGTGTGAAATTGATTGTGGAATTTTGGTGAAGTTGGTGAGAGTTTAGGTTGTTCAATCCCCATTGTAAGCACCACAAAACCAAATAATTCCCACCTTGAGAAATACCAAAAGCCCCATTACAACCCGGCCGAATGGAACCTCTTTGAGGACCTCCATTGAGCCAAGTTCGAAATTCTTTGTGTACTTTGCATTAGGCATCTCTAGGTGGAGGAATTGGTGATATTAGCTTCAATAGTAAAGTCCTTATTTGCATGAATTTTGAGCTTGAGTGTTCATTGCTAAACCCAAACACATGATGAGTGATACACATTCACATATCCCTAAAGTGAGGCTTAGTTGCATTGACTCTATTCCTTGGAACACTTAATCATGTGTGATGATGTAATCTTGCTTGAATATTAATCACTTGTGTTAGAATGTGTTTTCATACGAGGCTTTACTTAAGATTATGTTTCGGTCTTGCTTACATTGTTATTGCTTGAGGACAAGCAAGTTTAAGCATGGGGTATTTTGATGTCTCTTTATTTGGTGGTGTTTTCTGTTGATAGGGTTTCTCGGCCAACAAATAAATTTGTAAGTCAAGACCCCGCTGAGTACAGTGGAGTCAGGATCGTTCCACAGGAAGCAAGGTTGTTTGTCTATCAATCTAATAAAAATCAAACACAATCACTCACGAGATGCCTCGTTAACGACCTTGTCAGGATCGTTACCGAACCACGGAATATAAAAACATCAATTAACGAACTAATAAAATTCTAATTAATACTCGGTACCGAAGCAAGCATTTAGCAACGAAGATTTATCAAAAATAATTCAATAAAAACAAATATCTAGGATAAGGGACACCACAGCATAGCCAAGCATAAGAATTCGTAAGTAGATAAGATCATGCCTTTAAATAGATAGAGTCATCAACTTTCATTGACTTGACAGGTAAATTAATCTATTTTCATAAACCAACTCACTCAATTGCTTGTTTTGGATCTAAAGCTTGAAACTTTCGTTTTCAAACAATATCAACCTTCAAGTTACTAACTTTCTCTTTCAATCAAGTTAAAACTCAAATTACCTCAACTCCCGTTTCGGTATTAAGTACAACAAACAATCTCAATAAAAATAAAAGGCATTCAAAACACTACCTTACTTCATCAAACATGCTCCACTATGCCGGGCTTAACCCCGACCCTAGAAAAATAACTACTCACTACTCATGATTAAGAAACCAAAAACTTCAATAAAAACAAACATGAAAACAAAACTCAAACTTAAATTAATAACAAAAATATCGTCTTACAGAGAATCAGAAGAAAAAAACCAAAACAAAACAATCACCGAACCACAAACTCGATCAACGAACCTCGGAAACCGTCGTCACCGACCCCTCGTCACCGACTTCCGATCCGACAGCCTTTCCTTCAGCCTTCCTTCCTTCTCCAAAACTAACTCTAAAACTCTACTCCCAAAATTAAGCCCCCCCCTTCTATGCTAGATAGAAGGGTATTTATACTAGAAAATCCTAAAAAACTAAAAAGGCTAAAAGATAAAAACTTTCCTAAAAAGATAGAAACAATCTCTAAAAGATAGAAATAAAATCTAAAAAGATATTAAACCCTAAAATACATATTCTATTAACCCATAAAGATTCTAAAAAGATACTCAACCGATACGGAAATAAATTCCCGCTCAGGATCGGTGAATAATAAAATAATACTCCGAAACCTTCTTCGTCGTGGCCTCGTTAACGACCCTTCACAACCTCGTTAACGAGCCTGGGGTTTTGTTTTCTTCAACACCTCCTCTCGTTTTCTTGAGCTTCGACTTCTTAAATCTTGCACTTTCCCGTCCTTCACTGTGATGCTCCAAATTTATCTCCATTTAGCTCCTTTCCTAGCTAAAACCTGCAAAATACACAAAATAGCGTAGATTCCACTTTTTTTCGCAGATTTATACAAAACTAACTAAAAACACTTAAAACGAAACCTAAACTAGACAAAATTAATCCTAATAAATAAAGAAAACCTATCAAAAACTATACCAAAAATGCGAACATCAAAATACCCCATACTTAGACTTGCTTGTTCTCAAGCAATAATCAAGATACTAACCAAAACCAAAACAAATCATGCTTATCAAGACATAGCCATCTTCAAAAAGCAACATCTATATATAAGAAAATTATAGCAAAAGACTATTAACATCCTCACACATATATGCATTAAATAGACATAAAATAATACAATCCAACCTCTCAAGGGATATAATGTGTTTCACTCAACTCTCATGTGTTTGGGCTTATAATTTCAATCTCTCAACTCATCCTATATACAAAAACTCATAGAAATTGGAACTTATATCACCAATACTCTCCACCCAAGATTTGTCAAAACAAGCAGAGAATCATCAAGAGAACTTAGGCTCAATGAAAAACTTCATAGAAGCTTCCATTCGGCCGGGTTGTAATGGGGCTTGGTAATAACAATAAGGCATGGAAATATTTTGGTCATGTGGTGCTAATAATATCCGGGAATCAAAGACTCCTAAAAAAACTCACACATAACATCAAAACTCTCATATAAAATAACCAAACTCACTCTCATATTATGCACACTTATTTTCACTCACCCATTTATCATCCTAGAAAGTCTCATAATCAAAAATAAAAGAATCTCTTGATATTATTTTTAAACACAAATGCACTTCAACTTTTCTTCTTTCTTTCTCTCTTTTTTTAATATATTTTTTTCTCTTTTTCTTTCGCTGCCTCGTTAACGAACCCACATCCGGGTCGTTAACGATCCACCGTATACATTTCTTCCCTTTAAACTTAATTGTGCATCTTTTTTTTTTCAAGAGACCTTTCTTACATGTAATAACAAGAGACTTCCAATATACCCTTCCAAATCCCCTTTAATTCAAGCAAATAAAAACTCTTTTCTTTTCAACAAAACACAAAACTTCACCTCTCCAATCTAAGTCCTAATTCCCGGATAGGGTCAAGCTTATCTCGGCTAGGGAACAATTTTTGTGGAGCTAAAAATAAAAGGTTTCAGGCCAAAATTGGTTATCAAAAGAAGGAATAATGTAAAGGTAGATAGGGGATAATAGGGCTCATAAAAATAAATTCTCCATCATATGATCTTCACAAGAAATGAACTAAAAATCCTATAAGGGTCTCAAGAAATAGATAACCATCACAATTCCAAGAGATAATATGCATAAGGAGAGTAAATCACACAAAAGAAGAGGGATTTATAAATGTTCTCCCTATAAGGCCAAAAATTATTTCTCACAAGGTAGGTTTTGTTGGATTGCATCATCTATGCTATAAAGTATATGTGCTCAATTTCATCTAATGCTATTCTCTTCTACTAAAACAATAATTTCAATTTTTTAAGAATCCGGCTATACTTTTAAGACATGTTTGCAAGGAATTAAATGGTCAAACTAGTGATTGCTATCATAGAACTTTAAGAAGGGATATCTATCAATTCTAAACTCTTTTTGGATTTTTCAAATTTTTCAATTTTTTTGGTTTTTTCGATTTAACAGAAGTAACAACTACATAAAACATAAAAACACCTAGGACATAATTTTTCTACTTTCTTCCCACCCCATACTTAAAATTACAGTGTCCCCACTGTAAGAAAAATAAGAAGAATAGGGAAAAGAAATAGAAAAGAAAAAAAAATTAAAAAGAAAAAGAAAGACATAAAACTTACAAAAGTAGAAACAAGGAAAGGAAACTTCATCTTGAGCTTGATCAACGGTTCGGTGGAGGAAAATAGTGCTCAAAGTGCCCCATGAAGTCATACATCGTCCTCCAACGCTCAACATCCTTCGCCTCTCTCTGACGTTGCCGCTCGTCCTCCATCGACATACGAGCGGAATAGACGGTTTCTCATCTATCCATCCTCCGATGAATGTGATCGGTCTGAAGGTGAAGCTGTTGCATCCGTGTAGAAAGATCCTCGGCCCATGGTGGTGGTATGCTCGATCCTGTGTACTCGGGTTGAGGAGGTGGTGGGTAGTGAGGCTGGAAATGATCTTGGTACATCACCGGGGTGTAAGGCATTAAGCCATATGCATGGGGGTCGACAGGAGCTGGTGGAGGGTCGACAGGAGCTTGCGGCACCTCGTTAACGAAGCTGGTTGCCTCGTTAACAGTGTTGGGCGATGGTTGGAAATGGTCGTTAACGACCCTGGTTGGCTCGTTGACGAAGATATTGCCTCCTAATTCCTCCGTCTCCATGTCTTCTTCGGTAAAGCTGAGCTCCTCAGTGCCGCCCTCGGTGTCGGCTTCCTCGGTATCATTGCCTACGACCTCGGTATCCTCTTGCTCATCTTCTTCTTCATATTCGTCCACATCATCCCGCTCAAACCGGGTGTGACATGGCCTAAGTGAGAGCTCATCTTCCGGTTTTGGCTCCAATGGGTAAGGCTGGCCCGTCCACACCTCGTACCAATTCGGTATGTAGAGTAGCTCGTACATGTCGAGGGAAGGTATGACGACTTGATCTCGAACCTTCACTTTGTAGCCTCCCTCGGCTTGCACGAAAATCCCGGCGCTATACCAATAGTTCTTGTTGAGGAGTTGAGCGTGGGCCGGTGTGTAGCGGGTGAGATCCACACCAAGATTCTTAGCCAAGAGGCTAACCAAATTGCCACACCATACCTCCTTGGACTTGTGGGACTTCTCACCGTAGTAGAGCCATTCGTACCCCAAATTCAAGGGGTCGGGCTCCTCGAAGAGGATGGTGCTGAAGCAAGCGACCTCCGTCCTTGTAGACCGGTTCAACTCCTTCTTCGGCCAGAATAGTGCGGCGAGGACTCTCAAGATGATCTGGAAGATGGGGTTGACTATGGTTGCCCCGGATAGCGTCGCGGTGGAGGATTGAACCTCTCCGGTGATGTAGCTCCAAGTGCGGGTCACTCGGTAGTCCTTCAAGCTATAGTCTCTAGACGGGTTTGGGAGCTCCAAGATTGCATTGAACTCCGCCATGGTGAAGTCACGGTCCTCGTTACCGAGCCGGAACCGAATGCGTCCCGCCGAGATTTTCGACGAGAAGTTGGTCTCCAAGGTGGCCAAGAACTCGGATGTGAGGGCCGGATAATGTGGCAAGCTCTCTTGCTTTAATAAGTGTGCGGCCCCAAGGATGGCAAAAGCGTCCTTGACATCCGTGTAGATGCCCGTAGAGACGGCGCTAGACTTCGAGAACCATCGGGTGTAATGGTCCTTCTCCAAGAAATCCCGGTAGCGTCGTACTTGGCTTTGACTGCTCAAAATCACATCGTCCACCCGGGGTGGAGATGGAGACCTGTGGTTCCTCCTCTTTTTCTGGGCTCGGGTAGCGGGTCTGCTTGAACTAGCCATGGATCCTACAAAATAATCGACAATTTTCCAAGATAAGATCCACTCAAAAATAATAGGTACGAGACCCCACACTTGGTCTCAAAATTAACCTCGGAATTATTCATAAACTACCCAATTGGGTTGTTCACGAGCTGGCCTCGGATTAAGCATTGATGAAGTGCAGGGTCGTTAACGAGCCTGGGTGGGTCGTTAACGAGCCACCGAGAGCGAAATCAGTAATGTCCGAAATTGAATCTACCTCTAATTCAGCACAAATCAAGCATGCAATCTTATATTATTCTCCACAATTCCCTCATTGGGTAAAAGCACCCCATACTTACTCAATTACCCATCCCGAACATGCTATAAATTTCCCGAAATTTTGACATGCAAAGTTCGAACTTTTAGATCTAGAACAAGAAAAATTCATGCTTTCTTAACTAAAGGGTTACAATAGCTAATCTAACGTGAATCGTCTTTCCTAAACATGAACAACTAAGCACAATTAAGAATTTTAGAACGGAATTTAGGCATGCTCATCGATCTCCCTAAAAATCATGATTCAAGATATGAAATTTAACCCTATAGATACTCAATCATGCAAATTCAAGCAAGGGTTTAGAAATCATACCGGAGAACCGAGAATTAAAAGGACAAGGGTCGGGATCGGGGTAGGTTAACGAGCTCGTCGTCGACGGTGAAAGGGCCTTCGAACTCCGGTAACGATGGCGTCTCCAATGGTCGTTAACGTGGGATTTCCGACTCGGTAGGAGAAAAGGGAAAGGGATTGAGAGAGTTTTGGGTTTGAGAGTGAAAGTTGGGAGAGATTGTGGTAGAATTTTGGGAGGGGTAGAAGGGTTTTTATAGGAGGGGTAAAGATAGAGGGGGTGGCGGCTAGGGTTAGAAAATGTTAACTAGGTTAGAATTACTTACCTGCCCCGTATTGTGACGAATCGGGTTGTCCGAACTGGGTCGTTAACGACCCTGAGTGGGTCGTTAACGAGCCACCGTAGCCTCCTTGAGTGCATTTCGACCCTTTTTTTCCTGAAATCTTGTTAGCTTAAAAAATCTTATTTCTATCCTATTTAAACTAAAAAAGAAAAACAAAAGAAAGCTAGGAAATAATCTAAAAGAAAAATAAAATAAAATAAAATAAAATAAACCTATTCTAAAAAGCGGGTTGCCTCCCGTAAGCGCTATGTTTAACGTCGTTAGCCGGACGAGCTCTCTTGCTAGTCTTGTGGTGTGAGAGCCATGGTAACTCTTATTTCTTCATCAGGATCAGGCTGCTCATGGAATTTCTTCAACCGATGTCCATTAACTTTGAAAATGACGCCTCGGTTATCAGTCAACTCTACTGCTCCGTGAGGATAAATGTGATGAACCACAAATGGTCCACTCCATCGTGTCCTTAGCTTTCCTGGGAATAATCGGAGTCTAGAGTTGAAGAGAAGTACCTTATCGCCAATGTGGTAAGTTTTGGGCACCAATTTCCGATCATGCCACCTTTTGGTGCGCTCCTTGTAGATTTCAGCATTTTCGTACGCCTTCAGCCTCAATTCTTCTAATGCTTCCAAGTCCATGAATCTTTTTGCTCCAGCCGTGTCGAGGTTCATGTTGAGCTCCTTGAGAGCCCATAACGCTTTATGCTCCATTTCGACCGGTAAATGACATGCCTTGCCATACACTAGATTATAGGGGGTGGTGCGTAGAGGCGTTTTGTATGCTGTCCTATATGCCCATAGAGCGTCATCCAATTTGGAGGACCAATCTTTTCTAGAACGAGAAACTGTCTTCTCTAATATGCTCTTGATTTGCCTATTTGAAACTTCAACTTGGCCACTTGTTTGGGGATGATATGGTGTTGCCACCCGATGAGATACCCCATATTTAGCCAAAAGGGCTTCAAAACTCCGCTCGATGAAATGGGAGCCACCATCACTAATTAGGACTCTTGGAACGCCGAATCTGGGGAAAATATTGGTCTTGATGAATTTAGCAACAGTCTTAGCGTCGTTAGTCCTTGTAGCAACAGCTTCCACCCACTTGGAAACATAATCAACCACAACTAAGATGTACTTGTAGGGTCCTGAGGCGGGAAATGGTCCCATGAAATCAATACCCCATACATCAAATAACTCAACTTCTAATATCCCAGTTAGTGGATTCTCATGTCTCCAAGTTATGTTGCCTGAGCGTTGACGTCCATCACATGCCGTCACATAAGCTTGCACATCTTTGAACATGGTGGGCCAATAGAGACCACTTTGAAGAATCTTCGCAGTAGTTTTGAATCCTTTTGCATGACCTCCAGTTGGCAGTGTGTGGCATTGACGGATCACGTTTTCAATCTCCTCTTCTGGGATACAACGCCGAAAAAGGTGATCACTTCCTTGTTTAAACAAGTAGGGATCGTCCCAGTAGTATTGTTTCACATCATGGAGAAATTTCTTCTTCTTTTGTGGGGTGAGGCCCTCGGGAATTACGCCTCCTACAAGATAGTTAGCGAAATCCGCAAACCAAGGAGCTTTTGGCCCTCTAATAGCATGGATTGATATTGAGGAAGAAGAAATTGAAGAAGGAGAGGGGATGGATTTTAATTGAGAGGACTTAGGTTCAGTAATCTTACCTAGATGGGTAGTTAACGAGCTAGGTTTCCATTTATTGACCTCGGTACCGACCTCCCGTAGATCAGTAATGACCCCATTGGCTTGATTGTCGACCAAACTTGAACATTTTCCCTTTTTATTTGTGTCTTCCAGCCTCGGCACCTCGTTAACGATCCTGAAGGGGTCGGTAACGAGGATCTTGTAGATCTCAACCTCGTTCAGTAGGAGGTGTTCGTCGGGTCTGGAATCATTTATCGGAACGTCATTGTTGGACTCGGTGATATGCTCAACTGGCAACCTGGACAAGTGATCCGCCACTAGATTTTCTGCTCCCTTCTTGTCTCTTATTTCATGATCGAATTTCTGCAGTAAGAGCATCCAACGAAGCAATCTAGGTTTTGCATCTTTTTTAGCCATTAGGTATCTAACGACCTCATGGTCAGTATAAACAATCACTTTGGATCCAACAAGATAGGACCGAAATTTTTCAAAGGCAAATACCACAGCAAGGAATTCCTTCTCCGTTGTGGTATACTTACTCTGCGCCTCATCCAGCGTCTTACTGGCGTAGTAAATGGCGTGGAGTTTCTTGTCTTTCCTTTGCCCTAAAACTGCGCCAACTGCATAGTCATTGGCATCGCACATGATCTCAAAGGGCAATGTCTAGTCTGGGGACTGCATGATGGGGGCGGACACAAGGGCAACTCTTAACCTGTAAAATGCTTCAAGACATTCTGGAGACAGCTAAAACACTACATCTTTCATTAGTAGGTTAGTCAAAGGTTTAGCTATCTTAGAAAAATCCTGAATAAATCGCCTGTAAAAGCCAGCATGCCCTAAAAAACTCCTAATGTCTCTTATAGAAGAGGGAGGAGGTAGTTTTTCAATAAGCTCAATTTTCGCTTTATCTACTTCCATCCCTCTTTTAGAGACAAGGTGTCCTAGTACTATCCCCTCTTGAACCATAAAGTGACATTTTTCCCAATTCAGTACAAGATTGGTTTCTTCACATCGTTTAAGCACTCGTGCAAGGTTAGCAAGACAAGAATCAAATGAAGAACCATACACAGAAAAATCATCCATAAAAACCTCTACAATATCCTCTATCATATCAGAAAAAATAGCCATCATACATCTTTGAAAAGTAGCGGGGGCATTGCAAAGCCCAAATGGCATTCTTTTATAAGCAAAGGTTCCATAGGGACATGTAAAGGTTGTTTTCTCTTGGTCATCAGGATGAATGGGAATCTGCCAAAAGCCGCTATAGCCATCTAAATAACAGAAGTAATCATGCTGGGCTAAGCGTTCTAAAACTTGATCTATGAAAGGAAGCGGAAAATGATCTTTTCTAGTAGCGCTATTGAGCTTCCTATAATCAATGCACATCCTCCAACTAGTGGTGGTTCTAGTTGGAATAAGCTCTCCCTTTTCATTTTCTATCACAGTCATTCCCCCTTTCTTAGGGACTACATGGACCGGACTCACCCATTGGCTGTCCGAAATAGGAAATATGATCCCTGCATCAAGTAATTTAATAATTTCCTTTTTAACTACATCTTTCATGTTAGGATTTAATCTGCGTTGATGCTCTATGGTGGGTTTATGATTGTCCTCCATGTAAATCCTATGCATGCAAAGAGAAGGGGATATGCCAGTTATATCATCTAGGGAGTAGTCTATGGCTTTTCTATGCATCTTAATCACACTTAGGAGTTTTTCTACTTCTTCATCTTTTAATCCAGCATTAATGATGACAAGAAGAGTAGAATTTGGTCCGAGGAATTCATACCTGAGGGAATCTGGCAAAGGTTTAAGTGTTGGGGACGGTTCGGCAGGAATTAGAATGGGCTCTTCTGGTTCCGTCTTCAATACTTCATGAAAGCATTCGAAAGCTGAGATCTCACCATCATCGGCAAGGATCGTTAACGAATCTGAGTGGGTCGTTAACGAGCCTGCTTCTTCTGCCAGGAGAATCGGTAACGATGCTGGAGGACGCGTTACTGAGACTGTAGTGGAGATTTCTACCCATCTTTGCCCTGAAATTTCATCATTGCATGCTGATCTTCCTATGGGGTCTCCACATTCAATGATCTCCTCGTGGGCGTAGAGCATCTTGACTTCAGCTTTGTCGGACTCCCTGGATTGTTTGAATCGGAATTCTGTCACCTCATCCCCAATTTTGAAAGTTAGGAGTCCTCTCCTAACATCGATTATAGCTCCTGCTATGGAGAGGAATGGTCTTCCCAGAATAATAGGCACAACTGGATCTTCGGGCATTGCCATCACGATGAAGTCATTCGGAACAAAGAAATTACCCACTTGAACTGGGAAATCTTCTAGCAGCCCTGTTGGTTTGATGCAAGATCCATCTGCCATATAAAGTCGCATGTTGACAGGCTCTAATGGTCCCCTATTTGCTCTAGACCAGATTGATAATGGAACAAGACTAGCACTGGCACCAAGATCGCATAAAGCTTTGAACTTGTGGTTGCCTATGCCGATTGTGATTGCAAACCTCCCAGGATCTCCAAGCTTTTCTGGAAGAGCTATGGATCTGACCTCGTCCTGCAGCTCTGTAATAGATCTTTTCCTGCTAAGAATATCTTTCAAGAATTTTGTGTAAGCCGGCATTTCGCTTAGGGCCTCAGCGAATGGGATGGAAATATTAATGCCCTGAAGAATTTTAACGAAACGCTTGAACTTACTCTCAGTAGATTCCATAGATTTCTTAACTGGAAATGGAAGAGTTTTCACCATTCTCGGAACCAAGTTAGGCTCGAGAGGTGAGAGTACCGGGTCGACACTGGGGTCGTTTGGTGTCCTCGGCGGGTCGTTACCGACCCTGGTGGGGTCGTTAACGAGCCTGGGATTGAGAGGAGGACTCGGTTTAGTAAACTTACCTGGGCTGGGCTCGTCAGGAATCCTCGGAGCCTCGTCATCCTGGCTTGTAGGCTCGGTACTAGCTCTCGTTGGCTCGTTAACGAGCTGTCTGGCGAGATCTTGTTCCTCCTTCTCTTCAGCTTGAATTCTCTCCGGTAGTGTCTTCCCGCTTCTAAGGTGTACTGCTGCTATTTGGCCTCTAGGGTTCTCTTCGGTATGACCCGGGAGTTGCCCTTGTGGTCTTGGAATCCGTGCAGCAAGGTCTCCTAGTTGGGAATCAACACTCTTCTTCCAAATATCGAACTCTCCCCATCTTTTATCCAATCCATTGATTCCCTCTTTAATCTCTTGAGCCCATGATGGTGTCTCCTGATGGCCTGGAGGTCGATATGGTGCAGGTCGTCTATCTTGCGGGGGCCCTGTGTAATTATGATTTGCATTCTGATTGCCCCATGATTGATAGTTGTTCGACCTGTCATTGTAATTAGGCTGGTTCTTGTAGGGTCCTCTCATGTAATTCATCTCAGCTATCGTCTCAGCGGTTCTAACCTGCTCAATGTTAGTGCAAGCAGAAGTACTATGCGCAGAAGAACCACATTCTTGACATGATTGAGAGGATTTCAGAAAACTTACCTGTTTTCTCAAACGGTTGACCTCATCTTGTAAGAATTGATTTTTAACATCGGGGTCAACTTCATCTCGATTGGGCACATAGAGACGTTTTTGAGTTTGTGGAGCCTGCTGGGTTCCGTACATAGCATCGTAATTCGCCAGCTTGTCCAACAGTTCCCACGCCTCTGTCGGGTTCATCTCTATAAAACCACACGCAGTATGCGTGTTGATCCGGTTCTTGGTCTCTGCGTTGATACCCTGGAAAAAGATTTCTTGCAATACATATAATGGTTGCCCATGAGTAGGGCATTGTCTAAGCATCTCTTTAAATCTTTCCCATGTTTCAACAAATGTCTCATTAGGCAACTGGTGATAAGAGGTGATACATTTCCTTAACTCCATTGTCTTAGCAGGAGGGAAAAACTTTGTAAGAAATTGATCATACAAAGCTTTCCAAGTCCTGATAGACTTAGAAGGTAGGCTCTCTAACCAGTTCAGGGCCTTTCCAGTAAGTGACCATCTAAAAGCTTTCAACAGAACATATTCTAGTGAGACACCTTCAGCAGCTATGGTGTCACATAAATCAAGAAAATTTCTAATATGTTCCATAGGGCACTCAACAGGTTTCCCTTCAAACTGAGCCCGTTTAATCAAGGATATAAATTGAGACTTGATCTCAAAAGGTTTCTCTATCACAGGAAGCACAATAGGAGATTCTAGCACCCTCAGTTCTGGATGCATGTATTTCTTGGCATTTCTTGGATAGGCGTTTAGCTCTTCTTGCAGTCGAGCCTTGTCTGCATCAACGCCGTCCTTCTCGGCTCTCAGTGCCTCCATCTGGGTCCGGAGGATCTCTAGCTCTCGAGCCATCTCTTCAGCTGTGGCCATGGCTCGGTTTTCTCGGAGTCGTCGGTGCAGGGAACATTCGGGTTCTGAGTAATAACTGGAGCTATCAAACTGAAGTCTTCTTCGTCCTACCGGCATATACTGAGAAAAAAAACAAAGAAAACAAAAATTAAAAACAAAAACGGGGTCGGGCTAGTCCCGATCCAAAGATAAACTAACAACTCGTTGCTTCCCCGGCAACGGCGCCAATTTGTTGATAGGGTCCAAAGAGGACGTAGGCGTGACAACCCCTTCGAGTGATACTAAACATGCCATTGAAGAATAAAGAAATTGTGAGCTCTTCGTACTCTTCTCTCTTGCTTTTAAGTTTTGGTTTCCTTGTTTGATGGGGACATCAAAATTTTAAGTATGGGGTGGGGGTAAGTGTGCTCATGATTTCACTTGCTTGTGTGTGTTTGTTTTTTGAGGATATTTGTTTTCGGTTTCTAGTTTGTGTTTGGGATGTTTGTTTCTAGGTTTGTGGTTTGATTAACGACATGGATGATTGATTTGGTCTTGAATGGATGAGTCTTTGTTTTGGGTTTTAGAGAAATTTTTTTGCAAAAATCCATAAAATTTTGAAAAGTTGTGTTAAAAACAACAAAAAGATTTTGTGTTTTGTAGTTTTTGGACTAGAAATTCCCATCTTAGATTGCCAAATGAAAGCTAATGATGATGTGAGCATGTAAATTCCTTTGCATATTTTTGGATGGTTTAGCCTCTAAAATGATGTTGCTTTTGATATGATCATGATATCTTGCTTGTTTTATTGAACATGTGAGTTCTAGGATGAGATCTTATGCAACTAAGTATGAGTGACCCTTGTGAGATTGATTTTTGGCCATTTTAGGGATGCTTGTTCATATTTGCATACCCCTCATGTTTCTTGTGTGATTAGCTCATTCATGCTTAGTAAAACTTGCTATTGCGGTGTTTATCTATTTTCCAAGACCGTCATGAGATTCGTCCTAGCATTGTCACATTGATTTCGAACTTTATTCTTTTAGTCACATAAATGTTCCATATCCTACCATGAAGTGAATCCTTTGTTTGTAGCCCCGTTCTAGCCTAAGCCTTTGTTTGAAACTCCTCAAAAATATTATTCCTTGCCTTATATGACTTGACCCTTATGGGATTGGACTTTAGAAGAGAGGTTTGGTTTGTATTTGAAGAGTTGAGATTCTCTTGGGTTTAAGGGCAAAGAATGGTGTTATGAATCATGTGGGTAGTGCATCTTTGTTGTGCAAAAAGAAAAACAAAGAAAGAAAGAAAGAAAGAAAGAAAATGTTGGAAATGTAAAGTGGAATGAAGGCAAAGAGCTTAAGTGAAGAAAAAGGGTCCGACCGAGTTACAAGCCACATCGGGCCCGATGTCATAAGAAAGTCGGTCCAAATGTAGAAAGTGTGGAAAATCCAACATAAAGACTAAGAGCAAAGATGAAGTGGAATGTTAAGTGAAATTTTGGGTTGAAAGGAAAAATGTTAAGTCTTTTGGGATGAGTGTGAAATTGATTGTGGAATTTTGGTGAAGTTGGTGAGAGTTTAGGTTGTTCAATCCCCATTGTAAGCACCACAAAACCAAATAATTCCCACCTTGAGAAATACCAAAAGCCCCATTACAACCCGGCCGAATGGAACCTCTTTGAGGACCTCCATTGAGCCAAGTTCGAAATTCTTTGTGTACTTTGCATTAGGCATCTCTAGGTGGAGGAATTGGTGATATTAGCTTCAATAGTAAAGTCCTTATTTGCATGAATTTTGAGCTTGAGTGTTCATTGCTAAACCCAAACACATGATGAGTGATACACATTCACATATCCCTAAAGTGAGGCTTAGTTGCATTGACTCTATTCCTTGGAACACTTAATCATGTGTGATGATGTAATCTTGCTTGAATATTAATCACTTGTGATAGAATGTGTTTTCATACGAGGCTTTACTTAAGATTATGTTTCGGTCTTGCTTACATTGTTATTGCTTGAGGACAAGCAAGTTTAAGTATGGGGTATTTTGATGTCTCTTTATTTGGTGGTGTTTTCTGTTGATAGGGTTTCTCGGCCAACAAATAAATTTGTAAGTCAAGACCCCGCTGAGTACAGTGGAGTCAGGATCGTTCCACAGGAAGCAAGGTTGTTTGTCTATCAATCTAATAAAAATCAAACAAAATCAAACACAATCACTCACGAGATGCCTCGTTAACGACCTTGTCAGGATCGTTACCGAACCACCGAATATAAAAACATCAATTAACGAACTAATAAAATTCTAATTAATACTCGGTACCGAAGCAAGCATTTAGCAACAAAGATTTATCAAAAATAATTCAATAAAAACAAATATCTAGGATAAGGGACACCACAGCATAGCCAAGCATAAGAATTCGTAAGTAGATAAGATCATGCCTTTAAATAGATAGAGTCATCAACTTTCATTGACTTGACAGGTAAATTAATCTATTTTCATAAACCAACTCACTCAATTGCTTGTTTTGGATCTAAAGCTTGAAACTTTCGTTTTCAAACAATATCAACCTTCAAGTTACTAACTTTCTCTTTCAATTAAGTTAAAACTCAAATTACCTCAACTCCCGTTTCGGTATTAAGCACAACAAACAATCTCAATAAAAATAAAAGGCATTCAAAACACTACCTTACTTCATCAAACATGCTCCACTATGCCGGGCTTAACCCCGACCCTAGAAAAATAACTACTCACTACTCATGATTAAGAAACCAAAAACTTCAATAAAAACAAACATGAAAACAAAACTCAAACTTAAATTAATAACAAAAATATCATCTTACAGAGAATCAGAAGAAAAAAACCAAAACAAAACAATCACCGAACCACAAACTCGATCAACGAACCTCGGAAACCGTCGTCACCGACCCCTCGTCACCGACTTCCGATCCGGCAGCCTTTCCTTCAGCCTTCCTTCCTTCTCCAAAACTAACTCTAAAACTCTACTCCCAAAATTAAGCCCCCCCCCCCCTTCTATGCTAGATAGAAGGGTATTTATACTAGAAAATCCTAAAAAACTAAAAAGGCTAAAAGATAAAAACTTTCCAAAAAAGATAGAAACAATCTCTAAAAGATAGAAATAAAATCTAAAAAGATATTAAACCCTAAAATACATATTCTATTAACCCATAAAGATTCTAAAAAGATACTCAACCGACACGGAAATAAATTCCCGCTCAGGATCGGTGAATAATAAAATAATACTCCGAAACCTTCTTCGTCGTGGCCTCGTTAACGAGCCTGGGGTTTTGTTTTCTTCAACACCTCCTCTCGTTTTCTTGAGCTTCGACTTCTTAAATCTTGCACTTTCCCGTCCTTCACTGTGATGCTCCAAATTTATCTCCATTTAGCTCCTTTCCTAGCTAAAACCTGCAAAATACACAAAATAGCGTAGATTCCACTTTTTTTCGCAGATTTATACAAACCTAACTAAAAACACTTAAAACGAAACCTAAACTAGACAAAATTAATCCTAATAAACAAAGAAAACCTATCAAAAACTATACCAAAAATGCGAACATCATTTTCATATATGATTTCCTTTGTAAATATGTTTCTTTTTCCCTTTTTCTTGTGTGTCTTGTTCCTTTTTAGCTTAGTTCCCGTATTTCTATGAGATTCGGAGACTACGCGCGTTTTATGTGTTTTGTAGGTGTTTTGGCATGAATCGAGGATCGATTTGAAGGAGGGTCGAGACATGGAGCAAGGCTCGAGCAAAAGAGGGAAAGAGAGGAGAAAGCCATGAAGAAGAACAAGAGGAAAGCCAACAAGAAGAAGGTGGAACGAGGTTCGGACTGAGTTGCAACCAACCTCGGGCCCGACTTGAATTTTCAACCTCGGACCGACTTGCACAGTAACTCAGGCCCGAGATCCTCCGTGTCGGTCCGAGTCGGTCACTAGACTACTTGGGCTCCAAGGCACGAAATTGTGAACTTCCACTTTTGCCCCTCATCTAATCTATAAAAGGCCCTCTTGTATTCTAATTTAGGGGGCTCTCACACACAAGGAGGAGGTTCCCACACTTGGCAAGGAACCAACCCTCAAGAGGATACTTGGAGAGCAAGGAGGAAGGAGAGGAGAAGGAGAAGAGAGAGAATCGGCCCAAGGAGAGGGAGTTTGATAGGTTTGGTTGTTAGATTAGCTTTGCTTTGTTTTGATCTTGTGGATTTGGAAACCTTTGATTGGAATTTGTGGATTGCTTTTGATTTGTGAATGAAACTTTGCTTTGTTTTGAGATTGATGATGTTGATTGCTTTCCCTTTTGATTTGTTTGCTTTCTTTGTTTGCCATATGGAGTAGATCTCCTTGATCTTGGGTTATGGGGGAAAACTCTAGCTAGGTTTGGGCTAGAAACCCCAATTTCATAGCCTTGAGTGCTTGATCTAGGAACCCACTCTACATAGAGCTACAATTCCTTGCGAAAGTTGGGAATCAAGGCTTGTGATTGGCAAAGTAGCGAAAGTGAACATGTGTCAATCTCAAGACCTTGCTTCGAAGGGGATTTCCCTAATGATCGAGGTGTAGAAGTGGTTGGAACGAGGGCGAAAGCACTCGATCCTATTCCGATCATCACTTATTGCTTGAATTGGGGTGGAAAAGCCTTAACATACTAGAGAAGGAACCCAAAAGCCCAAGATCTACTTTAAATCTTTGAGTTCGACGAACCCAGCTACCTCGGGCCCGACTTACCCTACGTTGGTCCCGACTTCCTCTTGTCGCCAACATCGGGCCCGACGTGACCTCTGTGTCGGTCCCGACTGTTCTCTTTGCTTTCCTTTGTTTTAAGTTCTCCTTTCCAGCTTTCTAGTGTCTAGGCACATCAATCGAGTAGATTTCCCGAGTGTTCGACACCCACCACGTGCTACAACGGGGTCGGGTTATAAATTGTATCTCTAGACCCTCGCACAAACGAGAGCGATCAGAAGGCAAGCCCAAATCCGCACGTTTGATTTCCGTGCCTATTCCGTCCCGTTAACTCTCGGTATAATTTCCCGACTCGTAATTTAAATTTTTATCTCTTTATAAATTAATTTTACACATATATATAATATTTATTTAAATAAATTCACTAAATATTACAAATGAGCTTTTAAAAAGGAATTATGTAATTAAATTAATTTGCATGCCCATCTAAGAGAAATATAATTTTCAATAAATCATATGTGAATTCATAGAATACTAATATCCATAACAATGATATTCTAAGCATATTAAGTTGTTGATAATTTGAAAAGAATAATAACCAAGAGCTTTATAATTGTTTTTATAAAGTTACTAGCATAAAGGTTGTAACTTCTCATACATTAAATATTATTTTTATAAAGGAATAATTTTATTTATACAAGATATATGAATTTTTATAATAATGATAGTTATGTTAATGAAGCTATTGCTAATAAAATATTGGGTTGCCATATCTTTAGGTGTAGGGATTTCTAAAAGATATAAGCTTTAATAATAAAAATATGATAGTGGTGATAATGAGTTGATATATAATATGCTATTATATTGCTATGTTATAAATGTTGCCATGTATAAATGATATTGGAAAATATGGGAAGGATGATAAAATTTGATTTAAGATATCATAAGATTATGCTTGATTTATTAAATGAGATATTTTAGCCATGATCATATTTATATGAATAAATGATATAAAGAGGATTTTATGTAGACAAGTAAATAAGATTATTTTATTATTATACTAAGTTATAGAAAGGTTTCCTTATAAAGTATATATAGAAAGTTCTATTTATGGGAAATACTAAGAAGGTGGTCTATTGATATTTAATCTCTATATAATATGGTTTTTTATAGCTAAACAAGGTTTTATTAAAGTAATATTACGATTAAAATATTCTTTAATGAGAATATAATATTTTAGTATTAGTATGGATATTATGGTAAATAAGGTGATCTTATAATAACATTAAGATGAGATATTTTAATAAGGGCATAATGGACTTTTTACAATCCTAAGAATATTTTAATAAATTAAATAAGAATATTATTTGATTTCCAAGAATGAAAATGTTAAATATTAAGAATAAAGATTTTATAAGAATAAAAGGATATTACAAAATAAAAATAATAATAAAGGAATATTATTATTTTATATAGCCACCTAAATTATTATTATAATAATTTAGAAATTCCATTCTCTTATGCTAAATATATAAGAGAACTCCCAACCTTAAAAATATTTCGTATTTAAAGATCGTTCGTAAATTCTCCGTGTCAATAGGTCGAAATTTTGTTCGGAGTCGCGAACAACACTTTTCGTCTTATCACTATTCTACTCTTGAGAACAAAGGCAAGTGGAATTTCCCCTTGTGCCCTTTTATATCCGTCTATATGATACCTCTCGATGTTGGGAACTTCTTGTATGCTTAATAAAAATGAACCTAGGAAATATCGATTGATAGAAATAACGACCCTTGTTAGCATAATAAATATTATATTCCTTGCTAGGATTATATTTGCTAGTGTGTGTACTCTTGATTGATTACAATCTCGTTCAGAGATTTGAGTTGAATAAACTAGAAAGGGGTGCGAGTTAGTGGACACCTCTATATAATCTTACTAAGTCGTACGTCCATACGACTTTCGGGATCATGATCTCCATCTGCTCCGATTGCAAGGAGGGATTGAGAGCACTCTAGCTAAGTGCAGGGGAATTGAAGTTCTCCTTCGGGTGGCTCGGTTTATCCGTGTCCCACCACTCTCTATTGAAAATCATTAACAAGATTGAATATCTTTCGTCACTATTTAAGATAAGTGCGAATGCACATTTAAGATACCAAAACCGGACCGGTCTCAAATGATCATTCCGTCTCTCGGTCCGCTCAAAGCGCGAGAGGTTTTCACTTGTATGAATTAATAAATGTTCCCAACATTCTATTGAAATCCTAGAGAAGTCTACAATCTAGTAGTTCTTCTATCGCTTTTCGAGTTATCTTTGCCTAAGATATATTCTTCTTTGAACCATTAAAGCTCCACATAAACAAGCCTTATCGTATAGCCTCATCGTAAACACAACCCGATTATCTCTTTTGACAATAATTTGAAGTTACCGAAATTACCCTCGGGAAGTTCCATTCCCGCTTGCTTAGTCTCTTAGACTAATTCTTCTTTTCCGCATGTTTGCCTGGCATTCTATCGCCCCTCGCGAATTATGTCAGAATCTAGGAATCCCCATTAGGCGTGAAGCAAAGTGAAGACGAAGGAAGAACGAGAATTTTCAAGATGTACTTCGTTCATCACTTTGTTTTGGTTTCAATATGTTTCAAGGACAAGCTAGCTTCGCATTTCAACTTCTGAACAACTTTATATTTGAAAACGATGTAAGATATTTGTAAGAACCAAGTCTCCCTCGGGAGCACCTTTTCTCATTATGTAATATGTTTTTATTCCGCATTTAATTGTTCTATATCATTCTAAAAGCCTTGGGTGACTTTAGACGGTAAAGTCTGAGGTCACTGACGGTAATACCCAGTGTTGTAAATAGGGGTGTTACAATATGACATGTAAAAATATAATGACATGGCTTTAGGAAAAGATGACACATGGCAAAATCTGAGGTGGCGTATAAAGATTATAAATTATTTTTTTAAATACAATCGGATTTGGTGGAAAAAGAATGAAAGATATATGTTTTTGAGATATCGGAAGATTAGTTTTCTTCTTTCCAAGGATCTAGATGATCAATTTTTTGTTTAAGAGATTTGGAAAATTAGTTTGTTGAAACTATAATTTAAATTCTATTTTTTAAATTAGATTTTATGGAGATAGTTTCATAAAAAATTCATCGCGTCTTTTTGTATTAAAAATGAATTTATTCTTTTATGGATGATCTGTTTTAAAATTACTTAAATAGATTTATAAATTGATTCTTTTTAAAAAATAAATAAAGAAAATATGAGATTTTGTATAAGAGTGTAGTTTAAAATTGACTTAGTATTTATCCAAAAAAATATCATAGTTTTGGAAAACAAATCTTCATTATATTTGTTCTTTAATATTTTTAAATTTAAATCTTTTTTTTAGAATAAATTAGATTTGGTATTTTCAAATTAAGTTAATATTTATCAACATTCATCAAATAGTTAAAAGCTTATTATAATTTTTTAAAACTTTTTACAAAAAAATGTTAATATTTATTTACAAAATTGAACAAATTAAAAATTAAAAATTAATATAAATATGTTTAATTAATACAATTGAGTGAACCTAACTAAACTAAGGATTTAATCAATTGAAGATTAAGGTTTATTAGGTTGATTTGATGTTGATTTGTACGTAATTTTGTTTTAGAGGAAGATTTGTAAGTAAATCTATTTAGGAAATTTGTTTTAAAATTATTTCGTTAAGGAAAATATTTTTATGTTCAAAAGGTTTTTATTTCAAAAGATTACACAATAAAAGATTTAGTAAAAACAATCTTTATTGAAAATTGCGAAAAATAAAAGAGACTTAAATATGACATGTAAATGATGGGGCAAAATATAGTATGACTTGACATATGACATGTAAAAAATATCATGACATGGCTTAAGGAAAAGATGTCACGTGGCAAAATCCGAGGTGGCGTTTTTTCGTAACGACATGTGGAAAAAGTTGAGGTGGCGCAATTGAATGACTCCAATCCTTATTGCTTTTATATATACTAGTTGTATCCGTCGTGCCATGCACCTATGGTTCGTCATTTTATAGATTTTAAATCAAAATATAATATAAAATTAATGTAAATAATTTATCGTCTATACAATGTACAATGTGTTTTTGGAATCAAATCAAATAAATATAAGTTATTAAGTTTAATGTTGAGAATAAAAAAATTATTAAGGTAAAATAATATATATTTACCATTTTCATTGATGATATTTCATAGATATTTAATTTAAAAAAATATAACATATGAATAAAAAAGATTTATATATTACAATAGGGAAGAGATAAGATTTAAATAAAATAATAATTAAATTAATTAATAAGATATAATAAAATATGAAAGATAAAGATAAAATAACTTATTTACCAAAATAGTCAAAATATTTTTTTTTGATTTAAGGTGGGGCCAAACTCATTTTGTGGCTCGATAAAGTAAAGATAAGATAAGACTAAATTTTTTATTTTTTATTACTTTCTATGGACCTTAACTTAGAGATCATCAAATATTTCAATATATTTATTAAATATTATATTACTTATTTTTATTATTTTTAAACATTATAAGTATTTATCATTAATTTTTTTATTATAAAAGAAAAAATATATATAAATTCGTGAAAATATATCGTGCTAAAAGATAAAAGATATTTGTACTTATTTTAAAATATTTTAAATTTGTTATCTTTAATTTTAAATATTTGTATAAGGAAGTTTTCAAAAGATATTGTTATAGTAAATAGATATTTGTTTGATGTTAAAGATAGATTTAGATAGTTGAATAAGAATTTAATAGAAAAAAGTTAAAATATTAGGAATAAAAATTAATTTTGTGAATATGAGGTTGGGTCAGAATCGTTATGGTGGCTCGAAAAGGTATAGCTTTAATATATAGTTATAGATAGTAGATTATGATATTAATATAAAATTTAAAATACTTGTATATAATATCGTAATAAAAATATGTAATTTATAAAAAAATTAAGATTGTGCCCCATATTTTATCAATATATAGATAAAAAAATTTATATACTTGAAGCCCGAGTCTTGTTAAAAGATAAGAAAAATTATTATACATAAAATTAATATAAAAAATATTATATCAAGTTATTATCAACATATAGATAAAAAAAATTGTATACTTAGATCCCAAACCTTGTTACAATATAAAAAAGAATGATATAAGTAATTATAATTTTTATTATTAAAAAATGTAACATTATTTTATTCAAAGAATAAATTAATATAATATCATGAGGTTGAGATTTGGAAAAATCCATCTCTACTATTCTAAGCTGCGATTTATTTTATATTTATTGATAATTTATTACTACTTAAATTGATTTTATAGCATATCATGAAGATAAATACACCACTATTATAAAAAGTGGGATATTATTAAAATTATTTATAGATATTCATCAATTAATCTTCAATAGAAAAAAAATAGTTATACTTATACATGATTATTTTAAAAAAATTGATTAACCCTTCAAGGAAAGAATTCGAGCAAATAAAATATAATTATATTTTGTAATCAAATGTCGATAAATTTTCAAAATTGAAAATGTTATTTTATAAATTCTGAAAATTAGCTAAGATTTTCAAAATGGATAGCATCGACAAATCGACCGGTGAAGAACAGAGAAAAATGAATAACAATCCTATCCATCGAGAAACTGATTGGAAGGGGTGTAATTAATAAGTACATATGAACAAAAAGGGTTGTGAGATGCTACTACCATGGAGTACATACATCATTGATTTCTTGGGCTCTTTACCTACAACCACCTTGAAGAGATGGAGAACCTTGAAAACGTCTTCACGGGGTTTGTGAATTGCGCTTCTTCATTGGAGGACATACCACCATCGATTTATCGGTGCAAAAAAGGGAATCATAGATTTACTATTTCGAAGTTTAATTTGAAGAAGAAGGGCATGAATATCGTATGTTGAATGAGTTATTTAAAATTAATTAGCAAAAATCGGTAGAGATTTGTAGATTATGTGACAATATGATGTGTACATGACATATGAGTGACATGGAAAATTTTTGAGATGTAGGATATGATGTGGAATATTTATAATGACGTGTAAAGTATAAGAAAATGACACGTGTAGAAATCTGATGTGGCTTAACGTAAGATCGCCATGTGGTAAAATCCTAGGTGGCACAATGAGAATGATCTAAACCTTATTGCTTTTATATATATAGTAGATTAGGTAGATTGACAAATACGAAAGACTCTCAGTCTCTCACTTCCTTCCTACTTTACCCTTTTCAAATTCCGGATTTTTTTAAAAATCAGATATAAAAAATTCAAACATTATATCCGATACAAAATCTTAAAAGCAACATCTACCTAATACATTATAAAGCAGAAATCATGTATGTTGAAAAAATTGCATCACGTGACAATAATTAAATAAAATAATATCAATTTTTTTAATAATAAATATTATAATAACTTGTGTTATTTTAGGGTCAAGACTCGAAAATATGAACCCGAAAACCAAAATAAACCGAACCCGACAGACCCGAAACCCATTGGGTTCAAACCAGAAACTCGTTGGGTTGACCCGATTTTTTATATTTTTAGAATATGAATAATATATTTTGAAAATTATAATATATTTTATTTGTTGGAAAGTTGTGTGTTAGAATAGAGTCAAGGAACAGTTATGGGAACTGTTCCTTGGGCAGCGGAATAACAAATAAATATGCAGGTGATAGACACAAAGAAGATAACAATATGGAAGTATAGGAACAAAGAATATTAAAGGAACAATTCAAGAAATTATAAGGAACAAGAACCAAAAGAATAAGAGAAGTAAAGGGACACAGTTCCTTATAGAGGAACCCCACTTCAACCAACAAGTTGAATGGGTAAACCTCTACCTCCCTTCAAGGATTTTGAATGACTTACTTGTTTTATTGATTGTTCCTTAGTAACAACAGGCAAGACTCAAACTTCTCTATTCCTACGAGTTCTACCTAACTCTAGCAACACTAATGAGTCTTCTCAACCAAGTTCCCAAGCAAACAACTCAACTAAGACAAGTAAACCAAACCTTACACCTGGACTTCACTATCACAGTTCCCTTCCTCCTGGGAACGTCTTCCTTCCCTCTTACACTTGGACTTGACTATCATAGTTCCCTTGCTCCTAGGAACTTCTTCCTCGTCGTGGCTGAGATCAAACACTCGCCGTCGACCACCTTCTCTCTCTTAATGCTCTTGTCTTTTTGGATTTCTGAAGGGGTGAATTTTTCTCTTGAGCGTTGTTCACTATTTATATCTAAAGAGCCTTGCTCCCCAATCCTCAACTTGGGAAATGTCAAGATTGCCCTTGTCTTGTTCCCCAAGTATGTACTTTCTCAACATGTGACTCTTGTTTTGAATTTGGTCAACTCTTGAAGCTCATCAAGCCGTTGGATGAATAGGCTCAGTCTGATGCACGGACTGTTCCTCTGTTTTGTCAGGAACATGTCTCCGTATTTCTCGCTGATGTGTTTTTTGGACTGGCTTGTGAGTTCCCTTCGATGGGAACAGTTCCTTCATTTTAGGTTTTTCTATCATTTTCAATTGTCAAGGGAACAGTGTCATCCTATTACACTGAGAGTTCCCTTTACTGTTCCCTCTATCAAGGGAACAGTTCCTTTCATCGTTCCCTTGAATCTTCATCTTTGTCTTGCTTCTCTTGGAGCCTTGAACTTCACAGTTCCCATCACTATTCTCTCTAGTTAGATGAACAGTTCCTTTCATTGTTCCCTTGAATCTACCTTCTTTGTTTTGCTTCTCTTGGAACCTTCAACTTCACAGTTTCCATCACTGTTCCCTCTAGTTAGAGGAACAGTTCCTTTCATTGTTCCCTTGGACAATTCCTTCCCTGAAACACTTCGTAGAACATATCAAATGCCAAGGGTTTGTTATCATCAAAACCCAAAGGGTTAAGGGAACCTTGCCTTAACAATTTCCCCCTTTTTGATAATGACAAACCCTTCAAAATTATAGAGCAAAACAAATACTAGTTCCCCCTGAGGGCAAGGGGCAAATTTTTGTTATCATCAAAACCCAACCCGAACCCGACTCAACCCGATTACAACCCGAACCCGACTCAACCCGACCCGATTTTGCAATGACCCGACCCGATTTGACCGATGACCCGTTACAACCCGAACCCGACTCAACCCGAACCCAAAATAACCGGACCCGAACCCGACCTGACCAACCCATTTGACAACTCTACACCACATTAATTATGGCCCCACCTTGTATTTTAAAAAATAATTTTTATTAATATTACTTTTGTTTAAATTCCTATTTACACATTTATGTCAAAATAATTAAAATTTCGAATTTTAATTGAAATTAATAAAAATAATTTTTCTTATTTTTTATAGATTTATATTCAAGATTTTTCTCAAATCAAAGTTTGACCAAAAAAAGAAAAAATTAGAAATCTTGATGAATACTTACTTAAATTAAATTTTGATAAAATTTTACATTATATTTTTCTTAATTTTCTTTTTCTTTTATTTATGTAAGTATAGAATATTTTTTATCCAACCCCACCTCACATTAAATTTTTTTTATCTCTTTGTTTTTTGGTGAAATTAATATGGATGATATATTGATTAATACATTAAATTTTATACATTTTCATAAACATTAATTTCCTTTATATTTTATTTCTTAGATATGTAAATTTAGTATGGAAAATATCTTTTTAGAATGATTTAATTTTGCAAAATAATTAGAGCTGTCAAAAACTGTCTAAACCCGCTAACCCGAACCCGAACCGCTCGATAAATTTAGGATCAAGACCCGAAAGTTTGAACCCGAAACCCGAAATCAACCGAACCGATAGAACCTGAAACCCGTTAGGTTGACCGATTTAGTATATTTATAGAATTTTTAAATTTTATTTTTAAAATTATAATATATTTAATTATTAAAATAAATCAAAATAATAAGTAAATATTATTATTTAATTAAAATCTATTTTAATAATCATAAAAAATTTTATGTTTTTGACCCGTTAGTCAACCCGACCCGCTCGAAAACCCGCATCGACCCGACCCGATTTAACCAGTGACGACCCGAACCCGACCGACCGACCCGATTGACAAGTCTAAAAATAATACATAGATAATTTTCTCTATATTTTATACTTAAATCAAGGACAATAGCTTTATATTTTCTCTCATTTTATGTAAAATTAGTATGGACAATGTATTTATAGATATTTAATTTAATAACTTTTAAATTTGAATTTCATAAAATTATATATAATAAATAATATTTTCAATAAATATATAATATTTATTTATATAATATTTTATATTTAATTTCTTTATCCATTTTAAATCAAAACTTATATATTGTATTTTATTTTCTTCATAAAAAATTATCTTTATTCTCAATTAAATTTTTAGCAACCCATTTATATATACTAGCAATTAGGCCGCGCGTTGCGAGGAGATTATAAGACGAAGACTTCATTAGTGTAGAGATATGGAAATGGCATTTTCGTAAATTTATTTAAAGGGGCACGGTTTTTTTGAAAAAGGAATATGGAAATGGCATTTTCATAAATTTATTTAAAGGGTCATGGTTTTTTTGGCATTAATTTACTTGACGTCACGCCATCCAATGTCTTAAAACTTGTTTTTATTACGTATACGAGCTTTCTTCACAACTAAGAAACAAACTTATCCGAGCTTGCTTACGAGCGAAGTAACTTGGACACGTTTTTCGAGACATGTCCAAATTACCCGTTCACATCCAAATATCACATAAGTCGATCACGCTTTTCCAAGAATATATATCCTGAGATTACTTAAGAGCTAAGCAATACGACACGAAATTCAACGAACACTAAAATATCAAAATTTTACGTATACGAGCTTTCTTCACAACTAAGAAACGAACTGATCCGAGCTTGCTTAGAAGCGAAGTAACATGGACACGTTTTTCGAGACATGTCAAAATTGCCCGTTCACATCCAAATATCACATAAGTCGGGCACACTTTTCCATGAATATATATCCCGAGATTACATAAGAGCTAAGCAATACCGAAACGAATTTCGAGGAACATTAAAATAACGAAATTATTCTTGAGAAATAATGATTAATGAATTAATTACAACCGCACGATGGTACACGCAATTTCATGAAATTGGACGGTCGTGATCAAAATATACGGATTTTTAACAGCCGCACGATAGTACACACATTTTTAAGTAATTGGATGGCCGAGATCGAAAGGTACGTACGCTTTTATAGTAGTATAGATATAGATATAGAAGTATAGATATAGAAGTATAGATATAGATATAGATATAGATATAGATATTAGTATTTTATGATAGATAATGCGATCTTTAAGCTAGGATATTTTTATGATAGATAGAAAAAAGAGACTTTTAACTTATCCAATATTTAATAACACATATATGTGTTTTTAATATTAGCTTTCTAATTAAATTATTTTCTATCTATTTATATAAAAAAAATTCAAATTTTAATTAAAAATAACAAAAACAATAACTATTTTTTTTTATCTTTTTCTTTTATCTATTTATGTACAAGATTTATCTTAAATCAAATTTTTATAAAAAGCAAAAAAAATCAATATCTAGATAATTACTTGCCTAAATTGAATTTTGATTAAAATAAATTACATTATCTTTTCCTTAATTTCCTTTTTGAATTATTCATGTAAATATAGAATTTTTGTTATCTCTAAAAAATTCAATCTTTATTTATATTGTTTCATAGTTTCTTATTAATTGTATTTTTCATTTTAAAGATTTAAAAGAATTGAATTTGATTAATTTTGTAAGAATTTACATTATTTTTACCTTTTTATCTATTTTGATAAAATATTTTTAAAATTGAATGATTCTAATTAAAATAATTTGTATTTATATATAATAGATTTTATAAAATATATAACATATTTATATAATTTTCTATCTATAGGTTGATATTTTCTATATAAAGTTAGAATTAAAATAAATAGGAGCCTTATGGAAAATTTATCATTTTCATTTATTATATAGTTTTGTTTATATTTCTCCCAATAAAATATATGAAATATTTCAAATTATACCATTAACCCGTACATGGTACGGGGCTTCAACTAGTTATTTATGTGTAAACTAGCTAGTTATACTCGTCGTGTCATGCACGACTACTTAGTTTTAATACTTAATTGATTTAATGTATATGGTTTTAAATTTAATATACAAAATAAAAATGACTTATTTATTATTAAAAAAGTATATATTAAATTTTACAATTGTTATAATATAAGATGATGAAGTCAAAATCATTAAGGTGAGTTCAATATGACTTTGATGGCTTAATGATAATTTATTCATTGAAAAATATAGATATACATGATTTTGATTACTCTTTTACAAAAATAGGTTAAAAGACAATGTTGGATCGTAATCGGTTAGCGAGAGCTTAAGAACTGGCTGTTAAGCTGTTCCCAAGGCAGCGAAAGTTAATAAGCGCAGGTAAGTAAACAGTAATGAACACAGTTCCCTTATAGAGGAACCCCACTACAACCAACTAGTTGTATGTGTAAACCTCTACCTCCGCTTGGAGGATTTTGAAAGACTTACTTGTATTATTGATTTGTTTCTTAGTTACAAACAGCCAGATTCAAACTTCTCTGTTCCTACGATTTCTTCCTAACTCTAGCAACACTAATGAATCTTCTCAACTGAGTTCCTAAGCGAACAACTACAACTAAAACAAGTAACTCAAACCTTACACCGATTCGCAGTTCCCTTTCTCCTGGGAACTTGGCTTCACCGTCGTCGAAATCAGACACTCACCGCCGGTGACTTCTCTTCTTCTTTCTTTCTCTCTCTTTGTGAATATGTGTGAGTTCTGGGAGAAGTGCTAAAACCTAGCACTATTCATTTGGCTTTATACTCGGTTGTACTTGGGCTTCAATCGCATCTTTCACGTTGTCCAAAATGCCCTTTGGTTGCTGCCCAAGTGTACAATCTTCACATGTGACTTCGATTTGAACTAGGTCAACTTCTTGAATCAATCGGACCGTTGGATCACTCGTGACAGTTTGCTTCTCAGACTGCGCCTTCGTTTTGTCCAAGACAAGATCCCGCGATTTCCGCTGAACGGTCTTTGCCGTTACATGCGAGTTCCCATGTCGTGGGAACTGTCTTCTTCAGAGTTCCTTTGAGAGAAACTCTTCATCGTATAAGCTTGTGTTCTTTGGACATTCATGGGAGTTCCTATAACATGGGAACTTTCCTCTTCAGAGTTCCTTTGAGAGAAACTCTTCATCGTGTACGCCTGTGTCCTTTGGTCATTCATGGGAGTTGGTTGCTAAACCTGTGTTCCTCATAAATACTTGAACAAAGCACGTTAGTTCCCATATGGTGTTTGTCATTATCAAAACTGGAGAACGATATCGTTGTTCCGATGTTTAGAACCAGAGGTCCCAACACTGTCCCAACAATTTCCCCCTTTTGATTATGACAAACCCATCACAAAATAAGCAAGTATTTCAAAGCATGATATGCAGATGAGTTCTTAGGCAAGTTCCTAGGGAGCCACTTATTGTGAAACACTGAGTTCCTACTTAGCTTTTTATGAGATTGTTCCCCCTTAGCTATAACATATTCTGTGATATCTTTTCAACTTAACTCATCTCGCATTTTTTTCTTTCCCCCTTTTGACATCATCGAAAACAAATAACACATAATTAAGGAAGAAAGGAACACGCAATCATACTAAAAACCATTTCATTACTTAAGCAAATAATTTGTACAGAGGAACACAGTACAATTTGTGGGAACATTGAGGATAAGGGGAAGAAAAGGGAAGATCATAGGCTTGGCGGGAGTAGGAGTTCACTCAGTCTGTTCAAGGCATGGATGATCTTTTCTTGGTTCCCTGCCATCCTATCCAGTGTGCTGGCAATGTGCATCAACACCTGTGTGTTCCCAACCTCTAGAGCTCCACCAGAGGGAAATTCCTCATGGTCCTCAACTTGCGTTGAGTGACACATCTTCTGGACCACAGAATGATCCAGTTTCCTCCCTATAGTCACTTCCTCTTTGTCAGCGTCGTAGAGCCCTTCCCTGATCATCAGTTTCTTGATCAAGCCGGCATAGGGAAGGGAATGGGTAGTCGAGGCCATGCACTTCTCCATGTGCCCAAAAATGATGCATGGGAGGTTGATGTGCATCTTTTGGAGGAAGTGGTAGAGGAGAATGGCGTCTGGGATGTTGATTTGATGACGCTTATCTTGGCGTGGGATCACCACAGTGATGATGAACTGATGGGCCAACTTGGCGATGAGAGACAGGTTATGAGTCGGTGTTCTAGTCTTGGGAACACAACCCTCATAGATGGCGTTGTAGACCACATCGCTTTTGAATTCGCCCCAGTTCTTGTTGGGCACAGCCTTGAGTCCCTGGACAGGGACCTGTAGTTGATGGCGAACAATAGACGCGGTGAAGACATAGTCGTCGCCTTGGAGGGAGAGAGTTCCCTTGGGGCCCTCTATGACAAAATGATTGTAGAAGAGGCGCACTTGAGCAGTGTCGACGCTCACACCAACGTCGCATATGTGTTCCCATCCTTCGGCCTTGATCAGCTCCCACAGTTCCCCGAGCCCTTGTTCTTGGAGCTGTTGCTCGGTGAGGATAAGAGGTGGGAGGAGCTTGCGATTCTCATTAATGTGCACCTTCTTGGGAGTTGTTCCCTTGCCCTTCTTGTTTGTGTTCCCCTTGGAGGCAGTAGCCTTTGTTTTTGGCTGGGGGGATGCAGCCGCTTCAAGCATTAAAGGAGGGTCCCTTGTTGCTTGGGCACCCTCCGACACCACCAGTTGGTGTCTTGGAGTTGCGATGAAGCCGGGTTCTTTCGTAGCATCAACCTCGCCTTGTTCCTCAGCTTCATCGCTGGAGGTCCCTTCATCTTCGGAGGAGGTTAGGCCCGTTTCCTCCTCGACATCTTCTTGATGACGGTTGCTTGGCCCAACACCATCAGACGGTGCTGGGGGTCTCCTTTTCTAGGGCCTTGCTCCCTTGCTCAGTAGGAGGCTCAGGAAGGACGTATTAGAATTCTTCCTCGAGAGCTTTTAGTTGGGCCTCCTCTTCAGCAGTTCCCATTACTATGGGAGGTTGTTCCTTGGCCTTTTTGGCGAGGATCACTGAGATCAGGAGGTCGTCGTCATCGGAGGCAAGGTCGACGATGGTCTTGGCGGGAGAGGGAGAAGGGAACTTTATGGTGGAGGGAGAAGATGGAGGGGGGGAGAATTTTGTGGAGTTGGGACCTTGGGGGTGGAAGGAGGAGGAGTGGTGACAGGTGCCTTGGGACTAGAGTTCCCAGAGGCAGTATTTGGATTTGGAGGGGGAGACTTGTCTGTGAGGGAGGTGGGTGGTGGAGGTGTCTTTTGTTTGGAAGACGGGGGAGGAGGTTTGGGTGTTCCCTCAATCATGGGAAGTGTGAGGGAAGAGGGAGGTGGAGGAGTCTTCTGGTGTGAAGAAGACGAGGGATTGAGAGTTCCCTCAATCATGGAAAGAGAGGAAGAAGGAGGTGGTTGACTCTGGGATTGTGATTTCCCAGAGTCGGAAACAAGGGGAAAAGTGAGAGGAGGTTTAACGACGTAGGAGTCGGGTTTGGAGAGGTTAAGATAGTCGTCGATTTTGAAAAAGGATTTCTTCGGTTCAGAGTAGAGGGAGGGGGAAGAGATCTCGGAATGTTTGCGTTTGGAGGAGTGTTTGGAAGAAGATTTGGAGGAGTGTTTGGATTTTGAGGAGTGCTTGGATGGGTTTTTGGATTTTGATTTTTTGTGTTTGGATTTTTCGTGTTTAGATGGGGGTTCGGAGCCGAAACTGTCAACGATGACAGTTCCAGATGAGGAAGGTGGTGGAGGGAGGGTGGAGGTCGGCGGCGCTAGGGGTTGCGCTGCCGGAGGAGGAGGAAGAAAGGGACATACGTAATTGTAAAGTCCCTCGATGAGGATGTCGCGGAGAACAGGATCTTGTTCCTTCTCGATGTCTTCCATCATGGAGATGAAGAGGGTTTTAGGATTGTTGTGAATCCACTCTCGCATTTGTTCGAAAGAGTGGGCTGGAGCCATGGAAAGTTTTTGGGGAAGGTAAGGGATTTGGAAGTTTTCTCGAAAGAGAGTGGGAGAAGGCTTTCAGAGAGAAAAATTTACAGAGATGGATGAGGGAGAAGGCCCAAAAGTAGCAAAGAGGGGTTTTATTTTAGGGGAGAGACGAGGGTAGAAAGGGAAGGATGAATAACCTCGATAACCGTTGGCCTATGAATGCGGAGGGGCGTTTCAACTTCCATAGCATGCGTCTGACACGCGTCGTTTTCTTCCTTGGGAAGTCTTTTTGATTTTTGAAATGCTTGGCCCAAAACGCTTCAGAGTCTAACACATAAATGCGTTTCCCAAGTGACGTTTCAACTTCTTCAGAAAGCAGTGTTCCCTTGCTTTGTACACACCAGTTCCCATGATCTTTCAAGAAGTCTGATTGAGTGGAGTGGTTAAGGGAACTCACACTCAAGTTCTTTGTGAGGCTAGGGAACTCAAAGGGATCCAGACAATTGCAACTCGATAAAGGAATAAAGAGTTTTGGCTCATGAGAGGCATTTGTATGATCCCTGGTTGAAGGGTTGGTTTGATGATCAACCGTCATAGTGGCTTGTAGAGATGGTTAGAGGGAACTCTGGTTGATCATTTTGGGCCAAAAAAGAGAATGTTCCACTGTACAAACATAAGCTCTAGACTAGTAATATGGCAAAATGAAAGCAATAAATCCAAGTGTTCCCTATCATGCATTTCTAGTTAGACTAGTCAGGCATTGAGGGAGAGACAAACATGGACTTGTTTAGTTTAGAGTCATCATCCCTAGAAGCATTCGAAAACGTTGGTAGGGACCTCTGTCTAAAGCTTTAGTGAGAATGTTCGCAATTTGCTCTTCAGTTCTACAGTGTTCCATAGAGATGTTCCCACTTTCAACATTGTCACGTAAGAAGTGATGCCTAATGTCTATATGCTTAGTGCGAGAATGATGCACATGATTTTTGGAAATGTTAATGGCACTTGTATTATCACAGAGTATGGGAACTGGGCCAAAAGACATACCGTAATCCTGAAGTTGAGACTTAAGCCATAGAACCTGGGAACAACATGAGGCGGCAACCACATATTCTGCTTCGGTTGTGGAGAGTGTCACTGAGTTTTGCTTCTTGGATCCCCATGAGACTAAGCATGACCTTAGGAACTGGGCCATTCCCGATGTGCTCTTTCTATCAACCAGGTGCCCTGCAAAATCTACATCTGTATATGCAATGAGCTCAAGGGAACTGTTCCTTGGATACTAAAGGCACAAGTTATCGTTCCCTTTGAGATACCTGAAAATCCTCTTCACCTCTTTCAGGTGTGATTCCATAGGGTTAGCTTGAAAACGAGCATAAAGACATACGAAGAACATAATATCAGGTCTACTAGCAGTCAAGTAGAGAAGGGACCCAATCATACCTCTATAATTCCTTTGGTCCACACTTATACCTGTTTCATCCGCATTTAGCCTTGACTTTGGTGAGATGGGAGTGTCGATGGGCTTTGAGTGTTCCATCCCATACTTCACGAGCATTTCTCTAATGTATTTTTGTTGATGAATCCTTGTTCCCTCCTTAGTTTGAGATATTTGGAGTCCCAAGAAGAACGTGAGTTCTCCTATGAGACTCATCTCGAACTCACTGCTCATGAGGTTCTTAAATTTTTCTACAAGAGTTTCGTTAGTTGCTCCAAAAACAATGTCATCAACATATACTCGCACAATCAAAATATCTTTAGACTCTTTCTTTAGGAACAAAGTTTTGTCTATGGAACCTCGAAGGTATCCATGTGACAAAAGGAATTGAGCAAACTTGTCATACCATGCTCGGGGAGCTTGTTTGAGACCGTAGAGGTCCCTCTCCAGAAAGTAGACATGGTTAGGTAGCTTCTCATCTTCGAATCTTGGGGGTTGAGCTATGTACACTTCTTCCTTGAGGTGCCCATTGAGGAAGGCTGTCTTCACATCCATTTGATAAAGTTTGAATCCCTTGTGAGCAGCGTAGGCAATTAGGAGTCGAATGGCTTCGATCCTAGCAACAGGTGCGAAGGTCTCATCGTAGTCAATTCCCTCCTCTTGCTTGTAGCCTTGTGCAACCAGTCATGCCTTGTTCCTTGCTACAACCCCAGTATCATCAAGCTTGTTTCTAAAGACCCATCGAGTTCCTATGATATTCTTGTTCTTGGGCCTAGGAACCAATTTCTACACCTTGTTCCTCTCGAATTGATGTAGTTCCTCTTGCATGGTTTGGTCTGGGTCCTTTAGTGCTTCCTTGATACTCTTGGGTTCCACCAAAGAAACAAACGCATTGAAAGCACAAAAATTATTGAGAGAGGAATGAGTTTGCACACCTTTGTCATAGGGAGTGATAATGTTCTCAATGGGGTGGTCTTTCCTCTGTTGGAAATTTCTTGTTCGAATGTGTGAGACGTCAGCCTGTTCCCTTGCATTTGGTTCAATTCCAGCTGATATTCCATCTTCATCATGGGAAAAGATGTTCTCAACTTCCTCACTGAGTGTTTCTTCAAGATTTTCCATCAAGTTCCCTCATTGTTCCCCCTGAACGCTTGATTCTGGCAAGGTGTTATCTTGGGGAACGCTTGATTCTGGCAAGGTGTTTTCCATCAAGTTCCCTCATTTCTTCAAGATTTTCGTTGCTGAGTTACTTGCCTCGGTACCGAATTTATTTAGGTCGTTATTTGAGTATTTTTGTGTTCGGTGGTTCGTTAACGACCCTAACAACGTCGTTAACGAGGCTATTTGTGAGAGTTTTTATTTGTTTTTGTTTGCTTTTTAGTAGATTGATAAACGAACAACCTTGCTTCCTGTGGAACGATCCTGACTTCGCTATACTCAGCGGGGCCTTGACTTATAAATTTATTTGTTGTCAAGAAACCCTCTCAACAAATTGGCGCCGTGGCCGGGGAAGCAACAAGTTTGTTAGTTTATCTTTGGGTTCGGGAATAGCCCGACCCCGTTTTGTTTTTAATTTTTGTTTTCTTTGTCTGTTTTTCTTAGTGTATGCCGGTAGGACGACGAAGGCTTCAGTTTGATAACACAGGTTATTACTCAGAACCCGAACGTTCCCTGCACCGTCGACTCCGAGAAAACCGAGCCATGGCCACGGCAGAAGAGATGGCTCAACAGTTGGAGATCCTCCGGACTCAGATGGAGGCACTTAAAGCCGAGAAGGACGGCGCAGACGTCGAAGCTGAGCGTCAACGAGCTGACAAGGCTCGTTTACAAGAAGAGCTTGATGCCTATCCAAGGAATGCCAAACAATACATGCATCCGGAACTGAGGGTGCCAGAATCTCCTATTGTGCTTCCAGCGATAGAGAAACCTTTTGAGATCAAATCTCAATTTATATCCTTAATCAAACGATCTCAGTTTGAAGGGAAACCTGCTGAGTGCCCTATGGAGCATATTAGAAACTTTCTTGATTTATGTGACATCATAGCTGCTGAAGGTGTCTCACTAGAATATGTTCTGTTAAAAGCTTTTAGATGGTCTCTTACTGGAAAGGCCCTGAACTGGTTGGAGAGCCTACCTTCTAAGTCTATCAGGACTTGGAAAGCTTTGTACGATCAATTTCTTACAAAGTTCTTCTCTCCTGCTAAGACGACGGAGTTGAGGAAACGAATCACCTCCTATCACCAGTTGCCTAATGAAACATTCGTTGAAACATGGGAAAGATTCAAGGATATGCTTAGACAGTGCCCTACTCATGGGCAACCTTTATATGTTTTGCAAGAAATCTTTTTCCAGGGTATCAACGCAGAGACCAAGAACCGCATCAACACGCATACTGCGTGCGGTTTTATAGAGATGAACCCGACAGAGGCGTGGGAATTGTTGGATAAGCTGGCTAATTACGATGCTATGTACGGAACCCAACAAACTCCACAAACTCAAAAACGTCTCTACATACCTAACCGAGAAGAAGTTGACCCATATGTTAAAAATCAATTCTTACAGGACGAGGTCAACCGTTTGAAGAAACAGGTAAGTTTTCTAAAATCCTCTCAATCATGTCAAGAATGCGGTTCTTCTGCACATAGTACTTCTGCTTGCACTAACATTGAGCAGGTTAGAGCCGCTGAGACAATAGCTGAGATGAATTATATGAGAGGACCATACAGGAACCAACCTAATTACCATGACAGGTCGAACAACTATCAACCATGGGGCAATCAAAATACAAATCAAAACTATGCAATGCCCCCACCAGATAGACGACCTGCACCATATCGACCTCCAGGCCATCAGGCGACGCCATCATGGGTTCAAGAAATAAAGGAAAGCATTAACAGAGTGAACAACAAAATTGATGAAGTTCAAGCCAAACTGAACCGACAAGATAAAAGATGGGGAGATTTCGATATTTGGAAGAGGAGTGTTGATTCCCAACTAGGGGACCTAGCTGCACGGATTCCAAGACCACAAGGACAACTCCCGGGCCGCCCCGAGGAGAACCCGAGAGGCCAAATAGCAGCGGTACACCTCAGAAGCGAGAAGACATTACCAGAGAGAGTTCAAGCTGAAGACAAGGAGGAACAAGACGTCACCAAACAGCTCGTTAACGAGCCAGCGAGGGCTAATAATGAGTCCACCAACCAGGGTGACGAGGCTCCGAGGGTATCTAACGACCCTAAACCAGGTAAGTTTTCTAAACCGAGCCTTCCTCTCAACCCCAGGGTAGTTAACGACCCCACCAAGGTCGGTAACGACCCGCCGAGGACAATAAACGACCCTAGTGTCGACCCTGTACTCTCACCTCTCGAGCCTAATTTGGTTCCGAGAATGGTTAAATCTCTTCCATTTCCAACTAAGAAATCTATGGACTCTACTGAGAGTAAGTTCAAGCGTTTCGTAAAGATTCTTCAGGGCATTAATATTTCCATCCCATTCGCTGAGGCCCTAAGCGAAATGCCGGCTTACACAAAGTTTTTGAAAGATATTCTTAGCAGGAAAAGATCCATTACAGAGCTACAAGATGAAGTCGGATCGATAGCTCTACCGGAAAAGCTAGGAGATCCAGGAAGGTTTGCAATAACGATCGACATAGGCAACCACAAGTTCAAGGCTTTATGCGATCTAGGTGTCAGTGCTAGTTTAGTTCCTCTCTCAATCTGGTCTAAAGCTAATATGGGACCACTAGAGCCGGTAGACATGAATCTATAAATGGCAAATGGGTCATGTGTCAAGGCCACAAGAGTGGTGGACGACTATCCTATTCAAGTCGGGAAATTCTTTATACCGAACGATTTTATTGTCCTTGATATGCCTGAAGACCCTCATGTCCCCATAATTCTCGGTCGACCATTTTTAGCCATAGAAAGAGCAAGAGTTGATGTGCGGAAAGGACTCCTCACTTTTGATATCGGAGAAGAACGGGTGGAATTCAACTTGGATCAAAAAGCCAACGACCCAGTTGGAGTCGCGCAAATCGAGTTGACTCAACCATTACTCGACACAACCATCACTACCGAGTCTCATTGGTCAATCACCGAGTCCCACGTGCAAGAGTACAACCAAGGCCCTATTATATGTACTACAGAAAAGTCCAAACCACCTTGGTTTCCGGACTTCACTAACCATCATGTAGGAATATCGGGGGTACTGATAGAAGAAAAGGGTCCAAATTTAGCAACTCAAGCACACAGAGGCTGCAAAGCTAAATATGGGGTACCTCAAGACCCCAACATGGCTACACATGAACCACCGTGAGCAAAAGAAGCTCGTCGGGCTAACGACGTTAAAAATAGCGCTTACGGGAGGCAACCTGCTTTTAGAATAGATTTAGTTTTTCTTTTTCTTTTTAGATTATTTTTCTTAGATTTCTTTTGTTTTCTTTTTAAGTTTTAGTTAGGATAGATATTAGAATTTTTGAGCTAACAAGATTTCAGGAGAAGGGATCGAAAAATCACTCCAAGAGGCTACGACAGCTCGTTAACGACCCACCCAGGGTCGTTAACAACCCGGTTCGACGACCGACTCGTCAAAAACGGGGCAGGTAATTTTTTTTAACCTAATCTATCTTATTACTACCCTAGCCGCCACCCTCTACCCCTTCCTATCCCTTCCCTCTCCTATAAAAACCCTTTTACCCCTCCCAAAAATCTACCACCACACTCTCCCAATTCAATACTTCTCAAAAACCCAACCAAAGAGCTCGTAATCCCTCTCCCACCGTTCGGAATCCTTCACTCCACCGACCACCGAGAGGCCGTCGTTACCGAAGCCCGGAAACCCGATTTTCTCACCGACGAGATCCGAGCTCGTTAACCACCCGATTCTGACCTATTGTTCTTCAATTTCTCGATTCTTCGGTATGATTTGTAAACCCTAACTCGAAATTGCTTGATTCATGTTTTTTAGGGTAGAAATTTCATGTCTTGGATCTTGTTCTTAGAGAGGTCGATTGACATACTTGGTTTTCGCTCATAAAATTCTTGATTGTGCTTAGTTGTTCTTGTTTTAGGAAAGATTATTAATGTTAGATTATGTATTGCAACACTCTAGTTACAAAAGCATGAATTTTTCTTGTTCTAGTCTCAAGCTTCAAACTTTGCATGTCAAAATTTTGGGTAATTTTAGCATGTCGGGATGGGTAATCGAGCAAGTATGGGGTGCTTATATCCGATCGAGGGATTGGTGGAGAAATATAGAAGATTGCATGCTTGATTTATGCTTTAATTTAAGGTAGATTAAAATCGGAAATTCTGTAATTTTGGTCTCGACAGCTCGTTAACGACCCACCCAGATTCGTTAACGACCCTGCAATGCTTCAAAGATCAATACCGAGTCCAGAATCGTAAACGATCCAATTGGGTAGTTAACGAATAATTCCGAGGTTAAATGAAGACCAAGTATGTGGTCTCTTGCCTATCTATTTTTGAGTGGATCTTATCTTGGAAAAATTCTTGATTATTTTGTAGGATCCCATGGCAAGTTCAAGCAGACCCGCTACCCGAGCTCAGAAGAAGAGGAGAAACCATAGGTTCCCATCTCCACCTCGTGTGGATGACGTGATTTTGAGCACTCAGGGCCAAGTATGACGTTACCGTGATTTTCTGGAAAAGGATCACTACACCCAATGGTTCTCAAAGTCCAGTGCTGTTAACACGGGGATCTACACGGACGTCAAGGAGGCCTTTGTTATCCTTGGTGTCGCTCATCTTCTGAAGCAGGAGAAACTACCACACTATTCGGCCCTCACATCCGAGTTTTTGGCCACCTTGGAGACGAACTTCTCGTCGAAAACCTCGGCGGGACGAATCCGGTTTCGGCTCGGTAATGAGAGTCGTGAGTTCACAATGGCGGAGTTCAACGCAATCTTAGAGCTCGCAAACCCGTCTAGAGACTACAACTTGAAGGACTACAGAGTGACTCGCACTTGGAGCTACATCACCGGGGAGGTTCAATCCTCCACCGCAGCATTATCCGGGGCAACCATCATCAACCTCATCTTCAGGATTATTCTCAGAGTCCTAGCGCGACGTTTTGGCCGAAGAGCAAGTTGAACAGGCCTACAAGGACGGAAGTTGCTTGTTTCCGCACCATCCTTTTTGAGGAACCCGACCCCTTAAATTTGGGGTACGAGTGGCTTTACTACATCGGGAAATCAACCAAGTCCAAAGAGGTTTGGTGTGGCAACTTGGTTAGCCTCTTGGCTAAAAATCTTGGAGTCGATCTCACCCGCTACACACCGGCTCACGCCCAATTCCTCAACAAGAATTATTGGTATAGCTCCGGTGTCTTCATTCAAGCCGAGGGAGGATATAAGGTGAAAGTGCACGATCGCATCGTTACACCGACCCTCGACAAGTTTGAGCTTCTCTACGTACCGAATTGGTACGAGGCGTGGATGGGACATGCTTACCCATTGGAACCTAAGCCGGAGGACGAGCTTTTGCTTAGGCCATGTGAATCCCGGTTTGAGCGAGAAGCCATTGATGAAGATGAAGATGAAGAAGAGGATACCGAGGTAGTAGGCAACAATACTAAAGAAGCCGACACCGAGGGTGGAACTGAGGAGCTAAATTACGAGGAAGAAAACATCGACACAAAAGTCTTGGGGAGCAACATCCTCGTTGATGAGCCCACTAGGCTCGTTAACGACCATTTCCAGCCCCCTCCCAACACTGTTAACGAGGCACCCAACTTTGTTAACGAGGTGCCGAGAGCTTCTGTCGATCCACCACCAGCTCCTATCGACCCTCATTCCTATGGGCTCTTGCCTTACAACCTGGTGATGTATCAAGATCATTTCCAGCCTCACTACCCACCACCTACTCAGCCCGAGTACACAGGATCGCATATACCACCACCATGGGCCGAGGATCTTTCTGCACGGATGCAGCAGCTTCACCTCCAGCAGGATCACATTCATAGGAGGATGGATAGATGGGAATCTGTCTATTCTGCTCGCATGTCGATGGAGGATGAGAGGCATCGTCAGAGAGAGGCGGATGACGCTGAGCGTTGGAGGACGATGTACGACTTCATGGGGAACTTTGAGCATTACTTTCCTCCACCAAACCGTTATATTCAGCCCGAAGATGAAGTTTTCCTTGTTTCCCACTTTTGAAACTTTGTAAGTTTTTATGTCTTTCTTTTTCTTTTTTATCGTTTGTTGTTTTCTTTTCTATTTTCTTTTCCTTCTTCTTATTTCTTACAGTGGGGACACTGTAATTCTAAGTATGGGGTGGGAGAAAATAGAAAACTTATGTCCTAGGTGTTTATGTAGTTTTTATTTCTTTATGTTGCAAATCGAAAAAAAAAATCAAAAAAATCAAAAAAATCGAAAAAAAAGAGTTTTAGAATTGATAGATATCCCTTTCTTAAGTTCTATGATAGCAATCTCTAACTTAATCATATAATTCCTTACAAGCATGTCTTTAAAAGTATAGCCGGATTCTCAACTTGAAATTATTTGTTTTAGAAGAAGATAGCATTTGTTGAAATTGAGCACATATACTTTATAGCATAGATGATGCAATCCAACAAAATCTTCCTTGTGAGTTATTTTTGGCCTTATAGGGAGAACATTTATAAATCCCTCTTCTTTTCTTGTGTGATTTACTCTCTTTATGCATATTATCTCTTGGAATTGTGATGGTTATCTATTTCTTGAGACCCGTATGAGATTTTTAGTTTATTACTTGTGAAAATTATATGATGGAGAACTTATTTTTTTATAAGCCCTATTATTCCCTATCCACCTTTACATGATCCTTCTTTTGATAACCAATTCTAGCCTGAAGCCTTTTGTTTTTAGCTCCACAAAAGTATACCATAGCCGAGATGAGCTTGACCCTATCTTGGAATTAGGACTTAGATTGGAGAGGTAAGTTTTGTTGTGTGTTAAGAAGAGAGAAGTTGCTTATATTTTGCTTCAATTGAAGGACATTCGGGAAGGGTAGATGGGAAGTCTCTTGTTTTTACATGTAATAAGAAAGATCTCTTGATAAGCAAAAGATTGCACAAAATAAAGTATTTGATGGAGGTGAGAAAGAAAGAATGTATACGGGGGCTCGTTAAAGACCCTGAAGTGGGTTCGTTAACGAGGAAGCGAGGCAGTATATATATAAAAAAAAGAAGAAAGAATAATAATAAAAGGAAGTGAAGAGTTGAAGTGCAATTATATTTATAGATAATATCAGAGATTCTTTTATTTGTTATGAGACTTTCTAGGATGATGAAGGGTGAGTGAGAATAAGTGCATAAAGAAGAGTGAGTTTGGTATAATCTTTTATGAGAGTTTTTGATATGTGAGTTTTTTTTTGGAGTCTTTTGATTCCCGGATATTATTAACACCACATGACCAAAATATTTCCACACCCTATTGTTATTACCAAGCCCCATTACAACCTGGCCGAATGGAAGCTTCTATGAAGTTTTTCATTGAGCCCAAGTTCTCTTGATGATTTTTTGCTTGTTTTGACAAATCTTGGGTGGAGAGTATTGGTGATATAAGTTCCAATTTCTATAAGGTTGGATTGTATTATATTATGTCTATTTAAGTACATATATGTGTGAGGACATTAATAGTCTTTTGCTATATTTTTCTCATGTGTAGATGTTGCTTTTTAGAAGATGGCTATGTCTTGATGAGTATGTTTGTTTTGGTTTTGGTTGGTGTTTGTTGATTGCTTGAGGACAAGCAAGTTTAAGTATGGGGTATTTTGATGTTCACATTTCTAGTATAGTTTTCAGTAGGTTTTCTTTGCTTAATAGGTTTAGTTTTGTTATGTTTAGGTTTAGTTTTGAGTGTTTTTAGATAGTTTTGCATATTTTCTATGAAAAGAGTGGAAGCTACGCTATTTTGTATATTTTGTAGGTTTTAGCAAGGAAAAGAGCTATATGGAGCTGAATTTGGAGTATCACAGTGAAAGACGGAGGAATACAAGATTGAAGAAGTCAGAGCTCAAGATTCCGAGAGGAAGTGTGGAAGAAGACAAAGCCCAGGCTCGTTAACGAGGCTGTTAGGGCTCATTAACGAGGCCACAAAAGAGAAGATTTGAAGGATGATTTTTATGATTCACCGATCCTGAGCGGGAATTTATTTCCGTGTCCGTTGAGTATCTTTTTTGAATCTTTTAGGGTTATTAGAATATGTATTTTAGGTCTTATTATCTTCTTAGATTTTGTTTCTATCTTTTAGAATTTTATTTCTATCTTTTTAGGAAAGTTTATATCTTTTAGCCTTTTTAGTTTTTAGCTTTTTAGTATAAATACCCTTCTATCTAGCATAGAAAGGGGAGGATTCTTTTGGGGATTTTTCGAGGAGAATTTTGGAGAGCCGATAGAGATAAGGACGGATCGGATTTGTGATCGAAGGGGCTCGGTAGACGAAAGTTACCGGGATCGTTAGTCGTGATTTTGATTCGGTATTTCGGTGTTTTCGGTTACTTCTGAATCTCTGTAAGGCGATATTTCTTATTAATTTGAGTACTGTTTTGTTTTCAATGTTTTCTTTGATTAAAGTTGTTAGTTTCTTAGTCATGATTAGTGAGTAGTCTTCTTTTCTAGGATCGGGGTTAAGCCCGACATAGTTGAGCATGTTTGATGAGTAAGATTGTGTGTTGAATGCCTTTTATCTTTTATTAAGATTGTTTGTTGTGCTTAGACTGAAACGGAAGTTGAGGTAATTTGAGTTTTTAGCTTGATTGAAAGAGAAAGTTAGTAACTTGAAGGTTGATATTGTTTGAATCAGAAAGTTTCAAGCTTTAGATCCAAAACAAGCAATTAAATGAATTAGGATACGAAAGTTGGTTAATTTACTTGCTAGTCAACGAAAGTTGATGACTCTATCTGTTTAAAGGCATGATCTTATCTTCTTACGAATTTATATGCTTGGATATGTTGTGGTGTCCCTAGTCCTAGATCTTCGTTTTATTTGAATTAGTTTTAGTGAATTTTCGTTGCTGAGTTACTTGCCTCGGTACCAAATTTATTTAGGTTGTTATTTGAGTATTTTTGTGTTCGGTGGTTCGTTAACGACCTTGAAAACGTCGTTAACGAGGCTACTTGTGAGTGTTTTTTTTTGTTTTTGTTTTGCTTTTTAGTAGATTGGTAAACGAACAACCTTGCTTCCTGTGGAACGATCCTGACTTTGCTATACTCAGCGGGGTCTTGACTTATAAATTTATTTGTTGTCAAGAAACCCTCTCAACAATGCCCAGTGTTCCCAGTATAGTAGTCTTCCTCACCATTTTTTCCACTTTGCAGGACCCTAATTTTTTCTTCCAGATGTGCGTTCTTTTGTTTCTCACATTGAGACTCTAGGGCCCTACACTCGTTGATTTCTTGTTCACTTAGAGGTGACTTCCCAATCTTAGGGCACTCAGACCTATACCCTATCCCGTGTCTGGCAAGGACAAACTTGGTTTGGGAACTAGAGGCTTCAAGACTCTCAACTTTCTTGCTTAGATTTTGTAGAAAGGCATTCTTATCACTTTCTAGGGACCTAATCTCATCTTCAAGTTCTACAATGTGAGAGACATAGGACTGAAGCTTGTCTATTAGGGACACACAATTTGAACAAGACTCAAGGCCAACTAATTCAGCATTAGTGTGTTTCGATTTCTCCAACTTCTTTTGCAATTTAATGTTATCTTTGACAAAGCTTGAAAGAATTTTCAGCAACTCAGGTTTTTCATAAGAATTTAAGGAAGCAAGAACGGATTCAGTAGTTACCTCACTGGGTTGTTCCTCAGAGGTGTCTCATATGGCCATTGCGCACATGTCTGGGGGTGCCCATGATTCAGGATCTTCGTCCTCGTCATCGCTCCAGGTGACGATGTAGGCCTTTTCCTTTGCCTTCGGTCGTTAGTTCCCTGTGGGCACTACTTTGCGAAGTGTCCCTTTTTGTAACACTTGTAGCATGTGACGTCCGAGAGGTCCTTCTTAACAGGTCTTCTTTGGGAACTCTGTCCTCTCCGAGTTCCCATTCCCTCTTTTGAACTTCCCTTTGTAGAAGGACCGAACGGCCTTTGTTACCAGAACTAGTTCCTCATCCTCTTCTTCTTCAGAGTCTTCATGTTGCTCTTGAACTGACTTGATCATCTTTTCAAGTTTGAGGGCGATCCCTTGGTGTGCCCTCTTTTGCTCCTGGTCGTCCTTCTTTCTTCTCTCATGTCCCACCAATTTTCCAAAGACTTGGTGGAGCATAAGAGTCCTGTTTTCCGGATTCTCCTTGAACATTGTTCTTTCATTGGCCCACTCGCCCGTTAGGCCGTTGAACAGCTGTTGGACCTTCATCTTGTCGGTGATCTCTTCCTTTGTGATTCCTAGTCCCACGAGCTTGGTGCATAGGCCCTCAAAGCGGGATTGGTAGCTGTCCACAGATTCTCCCATCTCCATTTGGAAATTGCAGAACTCTCTCCTGACATTCATCTAGAGGTCCTCTCTGAGGTCAGAGTTCCCAGTATGCATCTGTTGGATGGCTTCCCATACTACCTTGACTGTATCAAGATTGGCCACTCTGTCACAGTCTTGGACCGTCATGGCGTTTTTGAGGTATTGCTTGGCTTTGAAGTTAGCCTCCATGCATTTCCATTCATTTGGTCCCCATTTGGAGTAGTCGTCCTTGATAGCCGAATCCACTTCGAAGTTCCCCTTTTCTATGACGCACCAGGCTTGATAATCTTGGCTTCGCATCCAATCCTTCATATCGGCGTTGCCAGTTTTTGAACCTCCCAGTGATGAGCCTCGGAGGCTTGTTGTTGTTGTGTCCGACTTGGGTGAGTTCTTGAGCCATCTTTGTGATAACTGCGATGCTAACACAAAACTAGAGCAACCTTGCTCTGATACCAATTGTTGGATCGTAATCGGTTAGCGAGAGCTTGGGAATTGGCTGTTAAGCTGTTCCCAAGGCAACGAAAGTTAATAAGCGCAGGTAAGTAAACAGTAATGAACCTCTACCTCCGCTTGGAGGATTTTGAATGACTTACTTGTATTATTGATTTGTTCCTTCGTTACAAACAACTAGATTCAAACTTCTCTGTTCCTACGAGTTCTTCCTAACTCTAGCAACACTAATGAATCTTCTCAACTAAGTTCCTAAGCGAACAACTACAACTAAAACAAGTAACTCAAACCTTACACCGATTCACAGTTCCCTATCTCCTGGGAACTTGGCTTCACCGTCGTCGAGATCAGACACTCGCCGCCGGGGACTTCTCTTCTTCTTTCTTTCTCTCTCTTTGTGAATATGTGTGAGTTCTGGGAGAAGTGCTAAAACCTAACACTATTCATTTGGCTTTATACTCGGTTGTACTTGGGCTTCAATCGCACCTTTCATGTTGTCCGAAATACCCTTTGCTTGCTGCCCAATTGTACAATCTTCACATGTGACTTCGATTTGAACTAGGTCAACTTCTTGAATCAATCGGACCGTTGGATCACTCGTAACAGTCTGCTCCTCAGACTGCGCCTTCGTTTTATCCAAGACAGGATCCCGCGTTTTCCGCTGAACTGTCTTTGTCGTTACATGCGAGTTCCCATGTCGTGGGAACTGTCTTCTTCAGAGTTCCTTTGAGAGAAACTATTCATCGTATAAGCCTGTGTTCTTTGGACATTCATAGGAGTTCCTATAACATGGGAACTTTCCTCTTCAGAGTTCCTTTGAGAGAAACTCTTCATCGTGTACGCCTGTGTCCTTTGGTCATTCATGGGAGTTGGTTGCTAAACCTGTGTTCCTTAGAAATACTTGAACAAAGCACATTAGTTCCCATATGGTGTTTGTCATTATCAAAACTAGAGAACGATATCGTTGTTCCGATGTTTAGAACCAGAGGTCCCAACACCGTCCCAACAAACAAAAATAATGTAAATTCTTATAATTTGTTTAATCAAATCAAAATTCTTTCAAGGTCTTTTAGATTAAAAAAATAATCAAAAAGATAATTAATATAAAAATATGAAAGAATATGAATAAAGACTAGATTTTTAAATATAAAACATCTTCTATATTTACACGGATAAATTAAAAAGAAGATTAAGAATTTTTCCTTATCAAAACTAGTTGAATCCCCGTGATAATAACGGGATAATTTTACTAAAGATTATACAGTATTATAATATTAATATAAAATTTTAAACACTTGTATATAATGTAATAAAATATGTAATTTATTAAAAAAATCTTTAAGATTATGTCCCATATTTTAACAACATATAGATAAAAATTTATATACTTGAAACTCTAGTCTTGTTAAAAGATTAGAAAAACTATAAAGATATTGTCCCAGATTTAAGAGATAAAATATAGAGCAAATTATCTATGTATTATTTTTCAAAATTCAATCCATCTATATATTTTTCATACGAAATATACATAAAAAAGAATATCATATAAAGGAAATTAATGTTTATGAAAATTTATAAAATTTAATGTAGTAAACAACATATCATCGTTATTAATTTTACAAAAAACAAAGAGATAAAAAAATTTATAAATGTGAGGTGGTCAGGTGGGGTATAAAGAAAATTTAATTTTTATTAATTAAATTTAAAATTCGAATTTTTAATTTTTTGAGAAAACATGTAAAAAGAAATTTAATTGGAAAAACATAAGTACTATGAATAAAAATTATTTTTTAAAATATAAGGTAGGGCCATAATCAATGTGGCAGCACAAAAACATACAATTGTAATATATAGTTAGAACTCTATATAGTTATAGCTATACCATATATTCTATAAATAATTTATTATATTAAAGATTTTTAACATATAGATAAGAAAATATATACTTGAACCCCAAATCTTGGTAAAAGATAAAAAATATGCATAAACAATAATATAGAAAATATCAACATGTACATCAAGTTATATAAAAAATTAGATGTATTATGCATAACAAGAATAACACAAGTTATTACAATATTTATTATAAAAAACTTGATATTTATTTTATTCAAGTATTGTCACGTGGCATAATTTTTTCAACAGATATGGTTTTTGCTTTATAATGTATTAGGTAGATTTCTTTCTATTTTATAATGTATTAGCATATATATATATATATATATATATATATATATATATATATATATATATATAGATAGATAGATAGATAGAAATTTATATCGGTAAAAAAATTCAACAATCCGATAAAAATATTTTAGCATAATCTTAATATAACATATATAATATTGCTTATCAATATCAATAAACATAGATAGAAATTTATATATACAAAATTTTATTACATTACTTATTTTATAAAATCTAAAATATATGATTTTTTTATTTAGGACTTTTTGAAGAATAAAATCAATATTTAAATAGATAGAAAATAATATATATATATATTATAACATCTAAAACATTACCCTAAAAAACCTTCAATCTTTATAAAAAAAATTATTTAGTAATGTTTATTATTTAATTAATTTTTTTAAATACGTGTATATTATTATTTTTTTATTTTTTAGTATGTGATGCTATATCAAACAATCTACACATATAATATGATATCTATCCTTTATCTATTTTATGAAGTGGTTAAGATAAATCATGATTTCTAGAATTATTATTAAAGTATAATGTTAAGGGGGCTTTATAGAATTATTATTTATTTTTTTAAGTTGAAGCAAAATTTTTCCATTATTTTATTCTAATTATGCCACATGGCGCAAATTTTTACAAAGACTTGGTTTCTGCTTTATAATATAGTAGGGTAGATTCGATTCAGGCAAGTAATTATCTAGATATTAAAAATATTATATTTTTTTATCAAAATTGAATTTAAGATAAATCCCCTACATAAATGTCTTATGAGTAGGGTTCCGGTGTATAAATTTGTTACGATGAAAACTAAGAACAAATTAAGAGCGTTGGATGAGTGAAATCGACGGATAAGATTAGACTATGCAAAAAAAGGAAAAAGTTGATTCAATTAATAATGGCACAGAGTGTAATTTCTTAAAAATACCATTGTATTCCGAAAAATACCCGCTTCTTTCCTAAAACCCTTTCCCCTTGCAAACATAGAGAGAAGTTCAGGACGGAGCAAAAACTCGGGGAGAACGAAGCCAACATATCTTTCCTGACTCGTCAACATCTGCAAATTCATCTCCAAAATTGATTGGGGTGAACTTCTCTATTGGATCGTTAGGTGTTAGCAAGTGCTTGGGAAATGGCTGTTAAGCAGTTCCCAAGGCAGCGGAAGTATACTAATAAAGAGGTAAATAGAAAGCGTAGGGACACAATTCCTTTATAGAGGAACCCCACAACAACCAACTAGTTGTGTGGGTAAACCTCTACCTCCGCCTGGAGGATTTTGAATGACTTATATTATTGATTGTTCCTTAGTTACACAAAGACCAGATTCAAAATTCTCTATTCCTAAGAGTTCTACCTAATGATGTTCATGTTTTTGGTGTAGTTTTTAGGATTAGTTTTAGTATTTTTAGAGTTAGTTTTGTGTGTTTTTAGATAGTTTTGCATATTTTGTGAAAAGTATGGAAGCTACTCCGTTTTGTGTCTTTTTGTAGGTTTTAGCAAGGAAAATGTGCTTTTTGGAGCTGAATTTGGAATGCTATGGCAAAGGATGGAAGAATACGAGATGAAGAAGTCGAACAAGAAATCAACTCTAAGTGAACAAGAAATCAACGAGTGTAGGGCCCTAGAGCTTCAATGTGAGAAACAAAAGAACGCACATCTGGAAGAAAAAATTAGGGTCCTGCAAAGTGGAAAAAATGGTGAGGAAGACTACTATACTGGGAACACTGGGCTCTGTTGAGAGGGTTTCTTGACAACAAATAAATTTATAGTCAAAACCCCGCTGAGTACAGCAATGTCAGGATCGTTCCACAAGAAGCAAGGTTGTTCGTTTATCAATCTATTAAAAAGCAAACAAAAATAAACAAAAAAAACACACTCACAAGTAGCCTCGTTAACGACGTTGTCAGGGTCGTTAACGAACCACCGAACACAAAAATACTCAAATAACGACCTAAATAAATTCGGTACCGAGGCAAGTAAATCAGCAATTAAAATTCACTTAAAATAATTCAAATAAAACAAAGATCTAGGACTAGGGACACCACAACATAGCCAAACATATAAACTCGTAAGAAAATAAGATCATGCCTTTAAACAGATAGAGTCATCAACTTTCGTTGACTATCAAGTAAATTAACCAACTTTTGCATCCTAATTCACTTAATTGCTTGTTTTGGATCTAAAGCTTGAAACTTTCGTATTCAAACAATATCAACCTTCAAGTTACTAACTTTCTCTTTCAATCAAGTTAAAAACTCAAATTACCTCAACTTTCGTTTCGGTATAAGCACAACAAACAATCTCAATAAAAGATAAAAGACATTCAACACACAATCTTACTCATCAAACATGCTCAACTATGTCGGGCTTAACCCCGATCCTAGAAAAGAAGACTACTCACTAATCATAATTACTAAACAAATAAACTCAATATAAGAAAAAATTGAAAAACAAATCACTACTAAAATTAAATAGAAAAATCTGTCTTACAAAAATTAAGAAGAAAATCGAAAAAGAACAAAACACCGAACCAAAACTCGATTAACGAACTCGGTAACTTTCGTCCACCGACCCTCGTACTCGACTCGCCCTCGGTTCTTCCTCTTCTTCTCTTCTCTAATTCGACTTCTAGAATTGTCTCTCTCTCTCTCCTCCTCTCCCTTTCTATGCTATATAGAAGGGTATTTATACTAAAAAGCTAAAAACTAAAAAGGCTAAAAGATATAAACTTTCCTAAAAAGATAGAAATAAAACTCTAAAGATAGAAACAAAATCTATGAAGATAATAAGACCTAAAATACATACTCTAATAACCATAAAAGATTCTAAAAAGATACTCAACCGATACGGAAATAAATTCCCGCCCACGATCGGTGAATCATAAAATCAACCTTCAAATCTTCTCCTTCGTGGCCTCGTTAACGAGCCCTCACAGCCTCGTTAACGAGCCCTCACAACCTCGTTAACGAGCCTGAGCTTTTGTTTTCTTCCACACTTCCTCTCGTAATCTTGAGCTCTGACTTCTTCAATCTTGTATTCCTCCGTCTTTCACTGTAATGCTCCAAATTCAGCTCCATATAGCTCTTTTCCTTGCTAAAACCTACAAAATACACAAAATAGCGTAGCTTCCACTCTTTTCATAGAAATATGCAAAACTATCTAAAAACACTCAAAACCAAACCTAAACTTAACAAAACTAATCCTAATAAGCAAAGAAAACCTACTAAAAACTATACTAGAAATGCGAACATCAAAATACCCCATACTTAAGCTTGCTTGTCCTCAAGCAATCAACAGACACAAACCAAAACCAAAACAAACATACTCATCAAGACATAGCCATCTTCTAAAAAGCAACATCTACACATGAGAATAATATAGAAAAAGACTATTAACGTCCTCACACATATATGTACTTAAATAGACATAAGATAATACAATCCAACCTTACACGAGATATTGTGTTTCTCTCAACTCTCAGGTGTTTAGGCTTATAAATTCAATCTCTCAACTCATCTTATATACAAAAACTCATAGAAATTGGAACTTATATCACCAATACTCTCCACCCAAGATTTGTCAAAACAAGCAAAACTCATCAAGAAAACTTAGGCTCAATGAAAAACTTCATAGAAACTTCCATTCGGCCGGGTTGTAATGGGGCTTGGTAAAGACAATAAGGCGTGGAAATATTTGGTCATGTGGTGCTAATAATATCCGGGAATCAAAGACTCCTAAAAACTCACACAACAACCAAAACTCTCATAAAAGACAATATACCAAATTCACTCTTCATTATGCACTTATTCTCCCTCACCCTTTATCATCCTAGAAAGTCTCATAACAAATTAAAAGAATCTCTGATATTATCTATAAATACAAATGCACTTCAACTCTTCACTTCCTTTTATTATTATTCTCTTTTTTTTATATTCGTTGCCTCGCTGCCTCGTTAACGAACCCACTTCAGGGTCGTTAACGAGCTCCCGTGTACATTCTTTCCTTTCTTTCTCACCTCCATCAAATACTTTATTTCGTGCATCTTTTGCTTATCAAGAGATCTTTCTTATTACATGTAAAAACAAGAGACTTCCAATCTACCCTTCCCGAATATCCTTCAATTGAAGCAAAATATAAGCGACCTCTCTCTTTTCAACACACAACAAAACATACCTCTCCAATCTAAGTCCTAATTCTCGGATAGGGTCAAGCTTATCTCGGCTAGGATATACTTTTGTGGAGCTATGAATAAAAGGCTTCAGGCTAGAATTGGTTATCAAAAAGAAGGATCATGTAAAGGTGGATAGGGAATAATAGGGCTTATAAAAATAAGTTCTCTATCATATGATTTTCACAAGTAATGAACTAAAAATCTCATACGGGTCTCATGAAATAGATAACCATCACAATTCCAAGAGATAATATGCATATAGAGAGTAAATCACATAAGAAAAGAAGAGGGATTTATAATGTTCTCCCTATAAGGCCAAAAATAACTCACACGGTAAATTTTGTTGGATTGCATCATTTACGCTATAAAGTATATGTGCTCAATTTCATCAAATGCTATCTTCTTCTAAAACAAATACTTTCAAGTTGAGAATCCGACTATACTATTAAAGACATGCTTGCAAGGAATTATATGATTAAGTTAGCGACTGCTATCATAGAACCTAAGAAAGGGATATCTATCAATTCTAAAACTCTTTTTTAGATTTTTCAATTTTTTTTTTCCGATTTGCAACATAAAGAAATAAAAACTACATAAAACACATAAACACCTAGGACACAAGTTTTCTATTTTCTCCCACCCCATACTTAAAATTACTGTGTCCCCACTGTAAGAAAAATAAGAAGAAGGAAAAGAAATAGAAAAGAAAACAATAAAAGATTAAAAAGAAAAAGAAAGACATAAAAACTTACAAAGTTTCAAAAGTGGGAAACAAGGAAAAACTTCATCTTCGGGCTGAATCAATGGCTTGGTGGAGGAAAGTAGTGCTCAAAGTTCCCCATGAAGTCGTACATCGTCCTCCAATGCTCATCATCATCCGCCTCTCTCTGACGATGCCTCTCATCCTCCATCGACATGTGAGCAGAATAGACAGATTCCCATCTATCCATCCTCCTATGAATGTGATCCTGCTGGTGGTGAAGCTGCTGCATCCGTGCAGAAAGATCCTCGGCCCATGGTGGTGGTATACTCGATCATGTGTACTCGGGCTGAGGAGGTGGTGGGTAGTGAGGCTGGAAATGATCTTGATACATCACCGGGTTGTAAGGCATGATTCCATAGGAATGAGGGTCGACAGGAGCTGGTGGTGGGTCGACAGGAGCTCTCGGCACTTCGTTAACGAAGTTGGGTGCCTCGTTAACAATGTTAGGAGGGGCTGGAAATGGTCGTTAACGAGCCTGGTGGGCTCGTCAACGAGGACATTGCTTCCTAAGACTTCCGTGTCGATGTCTTCTTTCTTGAAATTTAGCTCCTCAGTTCCGCCCTCGGTGTCGGCCTCTTTAGTGTCGTTGCCTACTACCTCGGTATCCTCTTCTTCATCTTCATCTTCATCTTCATCCATAGCTTCTCGCTCAAACCTAGATTCACATGGCCTAAGCGAAAGCTCATCCTCCGGCTTAGGTTCTAATGGGTAAGCATGTCCCGTCCACACCTCGTACCAATTCGGTACGTAGAGAAGCTCAAACTTGTCGAGGGTCGACGTAACGATGCGATCTTGAACTTTCACCTTGGATCCTCCCTCGGCCTGAATGAAGACACCGGAGCTATACCATTAATTCTTGTTGAGGAGTTGGGCGCGAGCCGGTGTGTAGCGAGTGAGATCGACTCCAAGATTTTTAGCCAAGAGGCTAACCAAGTTGCCACACCAAACCTCCTTGGACTTGGTTGATTTCCCGATGTAGTAAAGCCACTCGTACCCCAAATTTAAGGGGCCGGGTTCCTCGAAAAGGATGGTGCGGAAACAAGCAACTTCCGTCCTTGTAGGCCTGTTCAACTCTCTCTTTGGCCAGAACGTCGCGGCTAGGACTCTGTGAATAATTGTGAAGATGGGGTTGATGATGTTTGCCCTGGATAATGCCGCGGTAAAGGATTGAACCTCCTCGGTGATGTAGCTCCAAGTGCGAGTCACTCTGTAGTCCTTCAAGATGTAGTCTCTAGACGGGTTTGGGAGCTCTAAGATTGCGTTGAACTCCACCATTGTGAACTCACGACTCTCATTACCGAGCCGAAACCGGATTCGTCCCGCCGAGGTTTTCGACGAGAAGTTAGTCTCCAAGGTGGCCAAAAACTCGGATGTGAGGGCCGGATAGTGTGGTAAATTCTCCTGCTCAGGAGATGAGCGACACCAAGGATAACAAAGGCCTCCTTGACGTCCGTGTAGATCCCCGTGTTGACAACACTGGACTTTGAGAACCAACGGGTGTAGTGGTCCTTCTCCAGAATATCACGGTCACGACGTACTTGGCCCTGAGTGCTCAAAATCACGTCATCCACGCGAGGTGGAGATGGGGACCTCTGGTTTCTCCTCTTCTTCTGAGCTCGGGTAGCGGGCCTGCTTGAACTTTCCATTGGATCCTACAAAATAATCAAAACTTTTCCAAGATAAAATCTACTCAAAATAGACAGGCAAGAGACCCCATACTTGGTCTTGAATTAGATTCGGAATTATTCGTTAACTACCCAATTGGGTCGTTTACAATTCTGGACTCGGTATTGATCTTTGAAGCATTGCAGGGTCGTTAACGAACCTGGGTGGGTCGTTAACGAGCCGCCGAGAGCCAAATCACATAATTTTCGATTTTAATCTACCTTTAATTAAGGCTTAAATAGAGCATGCAATCTTCTATATTTCTCCACCAATCCCACGATCGGATATAAGCACCCCATTCTTGCTCGATTACCCATCCCGATCATGCTAGAATTACCCGAGATTTTGACATGCAAAGTCTAAAGCTTGAGACTAGAACAAGAAAGATTCATGCTTTTCTAACTAGAGTGTTGCAATAGATAATCTAACAGGAATAATCTTTCCTAAAACAAGAACAACTAAGCACAATCAAGAATTTTTATGAGCGAAAACCAAGCATGCCAATCGACCTCTCTAAGAACAAGATCCAAGACATGGAATTTCTACCCTAAAACCCATGAATCATGCAATTTCGAGTTAGGGTTTAGAAATCATACCGGAGAATCGAGAAATTGAAGAACAAGAGGTCGGAATCGGGTGGTTAACGAGCTCGGATCTCGTCGGTGAGAAAATCGGGTTTCCGGGCTTTGGTAACTGATGTCTCTCTATTTGGTGGTGTTTTCATATGTGATTTCCTTTGTAAATATGTTTCTTTTTCCCCTTTTCTTGTGCGTTTTGTTCCTTTTTAGCTTAGTTCCCGTATTTCTATGAGATTCGGAGACTACGCACCTTTTATGTGTTTTGTAGGTAATTTGGCATGAATCAAGGATCGATTTGAAGGAGGGTCGAGACATGGAGCAAAGGCCGAGCTAAAGCGGGAAAGAGAGAAGCAAGCCATGAAGAAGAACAAGAGAAGCCAACTAAGAAGAAGGTGGAACGAGGTCAGGACCGAGTTGCAACCACATCGGGCCCGACTTTGAAGTCTCCAACCTCGGACCGAGTTGCACAGTACCTCAGGCCCGAGGTTCCTCCGTGTCGGTCACCGAACTACTTGGGCTCCAACGCACGAATTTGTGGACTTCCACTTTTGCCCTTCATCTAATCTATAAAAGGCCCTCTTGTCTTCTAAGAAAGGGTTCCCTCACACACACACAAAAAGGGGGGTTCCAAGGGAGCGAAGAGGATACTTGGAGAGCAAGGAGGAAGGAGAAGAGGAGGAAGAGAGAGAGAATCGGCCAAGAGAGAGGAAGGCTTGATAGGTTTTGTTGATTGTTTAGCTTTGATTTGCCTTGAGTGTTTGATCTAAGGAACCCACTCTACATAGAGCTACAATTCCTTGCGAAAGTTGGGAATCAAGGCTTGAGATTGGCAAAGTAGCGAAAGTGAACATGTGTCAATCTCAAGACCTTGCTTCGAAGGGGATTTCCCCATGGATCGAGGTGTAGATGTGGTTGGAACGAGGGCGAAAGCACTCGATCCTAGTCCGATCATCACTCATTGCCTGAATTGGGGTGGAAAAGCCTTAATCTACTAGGGAAGGAACCCAAAAGCCCAAGATCTACTTTTAAAATCTTTGAGTTCGACATCCCCAGCTACCTTGGGCCCGGCTTACCCAGTGTCGGTCCCGACTTTCTCTTGTCGCCAACCTCGGGCCCGACGTGACCTCAGTGTCGGTCCCGACTGTTTTCTTTGTTTTCCTTTGTTTTATGCTCTCCTTTCTAGCTTCCTAGTATCTAGGCACATCGATCGAGTAGACTTCCCGAGTGTTCGACACCCACCACGTACTACAACGGGGTCGGGTTATAAATTGTATCTCTTGACCCTCGCATCCGAGAGCGATCAAAAGATTGACGCCGTTGCCGGGGAAGTCTAAGTGCATTGAGTGCCAATTTGGTGAGTTTATTGTGTTTTGGTAGTGATTTGGGTGAGGGAATAGCCCAAACCCTTTGTTTGTTTTTGATTTGTTTTGGTTTGTGTTTTTGTTTCATAGGTGTATGCTAGCTCGTTCCTCCCGAGGAACACTTGAGCTTGAGTTTGTGAGTGATCCGGAAAGTATTCTCAAGGAAGCCCGAAGAAGGAAAAGGATGGCGAATCAAGCTCTCCATGTTGATGAGGAGTTGGCTCAACTTAGGGCCGAAATGGCTAGATTGCAACTTGAGAGGGAAAATCAAGAAGAGGTGGCAAGAAGAGAACGGGAGCAACGGATGAGAGCCGAGGCTCAACTCTACGCTCTACCCCGGAATGCACGCCAATACATGAATCCGGAGTTGAGGGTCCCCGAGCCGGCTATTGTGCTTCCCGAGGTTGCCAAGAATTTTGAGATCAAGACGCAATTCATCTCCCTCATCAAGCGAGATCAATTCGAGGGCCGTCCACATGAGTGTCCCATAGAGCATGTTAAACGTTTTGTGGACATGTGTGAGACGATCTCTACCGATGAGGAGACATTGGAGTATGTGCTTCTAAAGGCGTTCAAATGGTCACTTGGGGGCAAGGCCGCACATTGGCTCGAGAGCCAAGCTCCTAGGTCAATCACAACTTGGAAGACACTCTATGACGCTTTCTTGATGAAGTTCTTCCTGCCCTCAAAGACAACCGAGTTAAGAAGGAAGATTGCAAGCTTTCAACAAGGTCCGAATGAGCCTCTCTTCGAAGCATGGGACCGTTTCAAGGAGATGTTGCGCCAATGTCCTACTCATGGCCAACAACCATATGTGCTTCAAGACATATTTTTCCAAGGCATCAATCCGGTAACGAAGGGCAAGCTCAATCTCCACAGCGATTGTGGGTTCATAGACTTGACACCGGATCAAGCTTGGGAGCTACTTGACAAGCTATCCGATTATGAGGCCATGTATGGGGTGAGTCAAGCTAGCAAGGAGGTGAAAGTTCAAGGTGAAGGTGCAAGGAAGTTATATGATCCAAAGGGAGAAGACATTGATAGGGATGTGAAGCTCCAATTCCTTGAAGGTGAAGTGAGCAAGCTTAAGAGGCAAGTCCACTACTACAAGCAAAATGCTAGAGCTTGTGAGGAGTGTGGATCCTTTGCACATGCTACACAAGTTTGTCCGAATGAGAGCCAAGTGCGCTTGGCCGAGCGAATTGAGGAGGCAAACTATGTTCGAGGAAATTTCGGTGGAAGAGGCAACTTCAACAATGGTGGCAATGGCCGGTGGAACAACGGTCAAGCTCAAGGCTACAACAACAACTTCAACCAAAACGAGCCGAGGGCGCCACCACCACCATATAGACCACCGGGATTCAATGAGTTACAAACATTTGCTCAAGAGATGAGAGATGGGTTCAAGGAGATGAGGAGCCAATTCAATGAGTTTGGTGCATGGAGGAGGCAAGTCGACAATCAATTTGCTCAAATTGCGACTCAAGCCCCGAGAGAGAATGGGAGACTTCCGGGCCGACCCGAGGAGAATCCTCGAGCTCAAAACAATCAAAATGAAGTCCGGGCAATTGGATTGAGAAGTGGCCGAAACCTACCCGAGCCACAAGTGCCTAAGAAGAGTGAAGAGAGTCGGACCAACTTACCCAGCAAGTCGGGTCCGACGTTCCCCGAAGTCGACCCAACAAGAAGATCGACTCCTTCACCACGGACCGAGGTTGAGAGCAACTCGGGACCGATGTACACAGACCTCGATCCGACCCCTCTGCCCAGGACCGAGATTCACAACATCGGGCCCGACATGGTGCCCAAGTCGGTCCAACCAGGAAGTGTTGCAAATGAAGCGGGGAAGTCCAAAGAAGTTGATCCAAGAAAGATTCAAGGTGCAACAATTCTTCCATATCCCTCGAAGAAGCCGAAAGATGTTGTTGAGAACAAGTTCAAGAGGTTTCTCAAACTCTTGCAAGGCTTGAACATCTCCATCCCGTTCACCGACGCATTGAGTGAGATGCCATCTTATGCCAAGTTTTTAAAGGAGATTTTGAGCAAGAAGAGGTCCATAGTGGAAATGCAAGATGAAGTCAAGACCTTGGAGTTACCACAAAAGCTAGGAGATCCTAGTCGTTTTGCTATAACCATTGGTGTGGGGTCTCAAAATTTCCAAGCCTTATGTGACCTTGGGGCAAGTGTTTCGGTGATGCCCGCTAGCATTTGAAGAAGAGCAAATTTGGGTGAAATGGAGCCGGCCGATATGTCCCTAACCATGGCCGACGGTTCCATCATCAAGGCCAAAGGAATATTGGATGACGTTCCGGTGAGGGTTGGAAATTACTTTGTCCCCGATGATTTCGTGATCTTGGACATGCATGAGGATCCCTTGGTTCCAATAATCTTAGGGAGACCATTCTTAGCTACGGCGGGGGCAAGGTTTGATGTCAAGAACGGGAAGGTTTCCTTTGAGATTGGTGAAGAGAAGGTCGATTTTCACTTCAACAAAGCTTTGAATGAGCCGGACGCCTTGGCCATTCTTAAACTTGAAGAGAGTGCCAAGAGAGAACGTGAAGAAGTGGAAGTTGCAAGGGAGGTTGTTGCTTTAAGGGGTGATGAAAGCTTCAATGAACAAATACAAGTGAGGGAGTTGTTGGAGCAACTTAAGGATCAAGATGAGTCAAGGAACAATGCTAGCTCAAGAAGAGATGAAGAGTATCCTTACTCATATCCTTTTAATGTTGGTGAAGATCACAATTCTTCCCAAAATTTTGATTCCTACATTTGCTTGAGTGATTTGAATGATGACTTAGGAGACTCCTATATTTGCCTTAGTGATTTAAAAGGTGAATTGGTAGAATCTCCTAGGAATACTTTGGATGACTATGGTGTAGGACAAGAAAAACATGATGGAGTAAGCAAGAAGGAGAAATCTCATCCGTTGGAGGAGTATGATGAGATAGGCCCGAGATCGGAGAGCCATGCCTATGTAGACCATCGTTGGTGGTTTTATGGGTATGAAGGCAATGGGAATGGGCATAACAATGGCGAGCAATTCACCGTGTTTCACCCGCCATAAGGTTGAGGTTAGGAAGTCAAGCTAGTGACTCTAAACGAGCGCTTCTCGGGAGGCAACCCGAGCTAGTAGCCTTCTTTTCGTAATTTTAGTTTGTAGTATAGCTTAGCTTTTCACTAACCAATCCTTATCTAGTGTTTTGTGGATTTTTGGTGTTGTGCATCCTTCAAAGTTGTGTAGGATTTGAGGTGAAATATTTAAATGGAAATATGGGAAAGAAGTTGCATGAGGATGGAGTAAAATTGGTGACCCGAATACTCCCACATCGAGCCCAGGTAAGTCGGGCCCGACATAGGGACGTCGGTCCATGAAGTCGGTCCAACTTGATTCGACTAGTTAGAATGCCAATTTTGCCCTTGACCTAATTTGTCCCTTTTCCCCATTAAATATTATCCCCCACCTACCTACCATCTTCATTATCAACTACCATTCCCAAAATACAACCCCTCTCCCTCAAAAGCCTTCAAAGGCGGCCGCCCCTACCCTCACCATACTCGATCCACATCCATCCCACTTCATCTCGTTCCAACCACAAAAAGGCCTCCCAAACCCGAATCCAAGTAGAAATCTCGAGTTCAATATAGTCCTTCGTCCCCCATCTAGATCTAGATCTAGGAAATTTGAGTTCTAAGTTGCTTATTTGTTCAAAAGTTCAAATACTCTTCGAATCCGGTATGTGTTACTCGATCTCTACTTATTTCTTTGAAAATTTTGTGCTTTCATTGCGTAGATTGAGTAATGCCATGTTTGATTGAGAGCTTGAGCTTTAGCATCAATGGTGGATTTGCATGATTTGTGAAATTGAGCTTTAAAGTTGTTTATGCATGCTTAGATCCATTTAGAACTTCGATTAGGGATGTTTGATGGTTGAATTTGAAATTTTAAGTGCATGATAGAGTGATTTGGGTTGATTTGAGGTTAGAATCGAAGCATGAACTAGGTCGAGATCGACGTGCCCAGGAGAGTCGGGCCCGAGTTGTGGAAGTCGGTCCAACAAGTCGGACCGAGGTTGAGTAAGTCGGACCCGACATAGGTTGGAAGTCGATCCTTGTTGTTTTTGCTCTCTTCTTGTGATATCATTTGGATTCATGTGTTTAATTGTTGGCTATAGCCTAATCATGATGTAGAATGATCATTTGCTTAGCTATTGTTAGAAGATGTCCATGATGATTTATGTTGGATTGAGATGCATGTGAGTCTAGAGACTAAGTATGGGGTTCCCTTTGTGTTGGAATGTTGTTGTGTGTTGATGTTTTCTTTTGTTGGGTTGTATGGAGTTTATCTTGGATCCTTTTGTTTGGATGTGTGTAGGTACAATGGAGACAAGAGCTTCATCCTCTCATGCGGAAAGGCCAAGGAAGAAGTCCAAGAAGTCAAGGAAAGAGCCGAAGTTGGATGATGTCTATTTGGAGGATGACGAGCAAGTGGAGAATTATGAAAGATATATGGCGCTTGAGCACCACACGAGGTGGCTTGATTGGGAAGCCGTGAGGAAGATGGACATGGATCAAGACCTTCCAAGATGCTACTCCCACATCGGTCTTAATGGAATGCTAAGGTGGGACAACACTCACTACCCTGCCCTCACCTCGGAATTTATGGCCACATTCGAGTGCACTTATGATAATGTGGAGGATGAGGAAGGGGCGATCACTTTCCGATTGGGCAACGAGGACCACAATCTCACTCTTAGGGATTTGGCTACCTACTTCGGGTTCCCATGCCCAAGAGAAGAGGCAGGCGTCAACAATGAGAAGGTGAACCAAGTATGGCGTCATGTGGCCGGGAAGAGTGAGATGGGAAAGGGAGCCTCCACAACCAAGATTGCTAGCCCTCTCTTTCGGGTCATGGTGCGAGTCTTGGGGTGTGCAATCTATGCTCGTCATGAGTTGAGCAAGCCGATGAAGGAGGAGGTCATGTTGCTCCATGAGATGCTCTTCAACACCGAGAAGCCCATGAACCTTGCATGGGAGTGGGTCAAGATGGTGCGGGACTTCAAAAGTTCCTCTTGGATCTACTTCGGCGGGATGATAGCAAGGCTCGCCATGCGTCTAGGAGTTGATCTTGACAGGTATTCTCCGGCTCCAAATGGTGTTGAGTTCATGAACATGAAGTATTTCAAGAAGGCCAACATCATCAAGGAGAAGCTCTACATGATTTCCTTGGCCCCTCACTCAAACTATGATGGTGTGTCGATCCGGTTAGTTCACAACCTCTATGATCTTTCTCGGTATCAAAATTGGTACCAAGTGTGGGCCGGCAAGCCACACTCATTTGGTGACCCCGAAGGTGCAAGAGAGGGGCGGCGACAACAACCTCAACACATTCGGCTTACTTCCCCTCCATCTACACCGGATTCCGACCAAGACAACTTCGTGTTTGCACCTCGTGGGGAGGACATGGATGTCGATCAAGGGCAAAGTAAACAAGATGAGCGCCTCCAAGGCTTGATGGCCGACCTCCGAGCCACGCACCATGCTCCAACACTGGAGGACCGAGGTACATACCAAGTCGGGCCCGACTTCCCTCAACGTCGGTCCACTTCATTCCATGGTGGTGAGGTCCCGAGGCATTATGAACGAGGAGAAGGGAGCGGTGCGAGGCGAGAGCAATTCCAAGGTGGCGGTTATGAAGGCTATGCCCAATGGTACGGTCCGGGAATGGTGTTTCCCGAGCAACAACAACCGGTGGACATGTCCTTCTTAGCCAACCAAATGGCTCATCTCCAACTTCAACAAGAGAATGTTCTCCAAGAGGTCCATCAAGTGAACCAACATCAACAACAAATGTACCAACAACAACAACAAATGCTTCAACAACAAAGCTCTTTCCAAGCTAGCCAACAAGAGATGAACCGGGCCCTCGGCTACACTAGGCGAGAGGTGGAGGAGCTTAGAGAGGTGGAAGACCAAAGGTGGCGGGTCCAAGATAGCTACAACACGTGGATGAGCGGGAACTTCCCTTCCCGTGAGGACCAATGGACACGCGCCCGGAGCCTCAACTCCAACCACCACCACAAGACTTCTACCAAGAGCAAGTGTACGAGAGGGAGCGGCAAGCAAGGCTCCAAAGAGGACGTAGACGTGACAACCCCTTCGAGTGATCCTATACATGCCATTGAAGAATAAGAAATTGTGAGCTTTTCATACTCTTCTCTCTTGCTTTTAAGTTTTGATTTCCTTGTTTGATGAGGACATCAAAATTTTAAGTTTGGGGTGGGGGTAGGTGTGTTCATGATTTCACTTGTTTATGTTTGTTTGTTATTTTGAGGATATTTAGTTTGTGTTCCTAGTTTATATTTGGGATGTTTGGTTAGTGGTTTGAGGAAAGACGTGGATGATTAATTTGGTCTTGAATGGATTAGCTTTTGGTTTTAGAGAAATGTTTCATAAAAAAAAAAAAAAAATTGAAAAATTGTGTTAAAAACAACAAAAAGATTTTGTGTTTTGTAGGTTTTGGACTAGAAATTCCCATCTTAGATTGCCAAAATAAAAGCTAATGATGATGTGAGCATGTAAATTCCTTTGCATATTTTTGATAGTTTAGCCTCTAAAATGATGTTGCTTTTGATATGATCATGATACCTTGCTTGTTTTATTGAGCATGTGAGTTCTAGGATGAGTTCTTATGCAACTAAGTATGAGTGACCCTTGTGAGATTGATTTTTGGCCATTTTAGGGATGCTTGATCATATTTGCATATCCCTCATTTTTCTTGTGTAATTAGCTCATTCATGCTTAGTAAAACTTGCTATTGCGGTGTTTATCTATTTTCCAAGACCGTCATGAGAATTGTCCTAGCATGGTCACATTGATTTTGAACTTTATTCTTCTAGTCACATAAATGTTCCATATCCTACCATGAAGTTAATCCTTTGATTGTAGCCCCGTTCTAGCCTAAGCCTTTGTTTGAAACTCCTCAAAAATATTATTCCTAGCCTTATATGACTTGACCCTTATGGGATTGGACTTTAGAAGAGAGGTTTGGATTGTATTTGAAGAGTTGAGATTCTCTTGGGTTTAAGGGCAAAGAATGGTGTTATGAGTCATGTGGGTAGTGCATCTTTGTTGTACAAAAATGAAAAAAGAAAAAGAAAAAAAAGAAAGAAAAGAAAGAAAGAAAATGTTGGAAATGTAAAGTGGAATAAAGCAAAGAGCTTAAGTGAAGAAAATGGTCCGACCGAGTTACAAGCAACATCGGGCCCGATGTCATAAGAAAGTCGGTCCAAATGTAGAAAGTGTTGAAAATCCAACAAAAAGCATAAGAGCAAAGATGAAGTGGAATGTTAAGTGAAATTTTGGGTTGAAAGGAAAATGTTAAGTCTTTTGGGTGGGTATGAAAGTAATTGTGGAATTTGGTGAAGTTGGTGAGAGTTTAGGTTGTTCAATCCCCATTATAAGCACCACAAGACCAAATAATTCCCACCTTGAGAAATACCAAAAGCCCCATTACAACCCGGCCGAATGGAACCTCTTTGAGGACCTCCATTGAGCCAAGTTCGAAATTCTTTGTGTACTTTGCATTAGGCATCTCTAGGTGGAGGAATTGGTGATATTAGCTTCAATAGTAAAGTCCTTACTTGCATGATTTTTGAGCTTGAGTGTTCATTGCTAAACCCAAACACATGATGAGTGATACACATTCACATATCCCTAAAGTGAGGCTTAGTTGCATTGACTTTATTCCTTGGAACACTTAATCACGTGTGATGATGTAATCTTGCTTGAATGTCTATCACTTGTGCTTAAAATGTGTTTTCATACGAGGCTTTACTTGAAGATTATGTTTCGGTCTTGCTTACATTGTTATTGCTTGAGGACAAGCAAGTTTAAGTATGGGGTATTTTGATGTCTCTCTATTTGGTGGTGTTTTCATATGTGATTTCCTTTGTAAATATGTTTCTTTTTCCCCTTTTCTTGTGCGTTTTGTTCCTTTTTAGCTTAGTTCCCGTATTTCTATGAGATTCGGAGACTACGCACCTTTTATGTGTTTTGTAGGTAATTTGGCATGAATCAAGGATCGATTTGAAGGAGGGTCGAGACATGGAGCAAAGGCCGAGCTAAAGCGGGAAAGAGAGAAGCAAGCCATGAAGAAGAACAAGAGAAGCCAACTAAGAAGAAGGTGGAACGAGGTCAGGACCGAGTTGCAACCACATCGGGCCCGACTTTGAAGTCTCCAACCTCGGACCGAGTTGCACAGTACCTCGGGCCCGAGGTTCCTCCGTGTCGGTCCGAGTCGGTCACCGAACTACTTGGGCTCCAAGGCATGAATTTGTGGACTTCCACTTTTGCCCTTCATCTAATCTATAAAAGGCCCTCTTGTCTTCTAAGAAAGGGTTCCCTCACACACACACAAAAAGGGGGGTTCCAAGGGAGCGAAGAGGATACTTGGAGAGCAAGGAGGAAGGAGAAGAGGAGGAAGAGAGAGAGAATCGGCCAAGAGAGAGGAAGGCTTGATAGGTTTTGTTGATTGTTTCGCTTTGATTTGCTTTGATCTTGTGGATTTGAAAACCCTTGATTTGAATTTGTGGATTGTTTTGGATTTGAATGAAACCTTGCTTTGTTTTGAGATTGATTATGATGATTGCTTTCTCTTTTAATTTGATTGCTTTCTTTGCTTGTCACATGGAGTAGATCTCCTTGATCTTGGGTTATGGGGGAAAACCCTAGCTAGGTCTAGGCTAGAAACCCCAATTCCATAGCCTTGAGTGTTTGATCTAAGGAACCCACTCTACATAGAGCTACAATTCCTTGCGAAAGTTGGGAATCAAGGCTTGAGATTGGCAAAGTAGCGAAAGTGAACATGTGTCAATCTCAAGACCTTGCTTCGAAGGGGATTTCCCCATGGATCGAGGTGTAGATGTGGTTGGAACGAGGGCGAAAGCACTCGATCCTAGTCCGATCATCACTCATTGCCTGAATTGGGGTGGAAAAGCCTTAATCTACTAGGGAAGGAACCCAAAAACCTAAGATCTACTTTTAAAATCTTTGAGTTTGACATCCCCAGCTACCTCGGGCCCGACTTACCCAGTGTCGGTCCCGACTTCCTCTTGTCGCCAACCTCGGGCTCGACGTGACCTCAGTGTCGGTCCCGACTTTTTTCTTTGTTTTCCTTTGTTTTATGCTCTCCTTTCTAGCTTCCTAGTATCTAGGCACATCGATCGAGTAGACTTCCCGAGTGTTCGACACCCACCACATACTACAACGGGGTCGGGTTATAAATTGTATCTCTTGACCCTCGCATCCGAGCGCGATCAGTAACGACGGCCTCTCGGTGGTCGGTGGAGTGAAGGATTCCGAACGGTGGGAGAAGGATTTCGAGCTTTTTGGTTGGGTTTTTGAGAAGCTTGGAATTGGGAGAGTGTGGTGGTAGATTTTTGGAAGGGGTAAAAGGGTTTTTATAGGAAAGGGAAGGGATATAGAGGGGTAGAGGGTGGCAGCTAGGGTAGTAAAAGATAGATTAGGTTAAAAAAAAACTTACCTGCCCCGTTTTTGACGAGTCGTGTCGTCGAACCGGGTCGTTAACGAACCTGGGTGGGTCGTTAACGAGCTGTCGTAGCCTCTTGGAGTGATTTTTCGATCCCTTCTCCTGAAATCTTGTTAGCTCAAAAATTCTAATTTCTATCCTAACTAATACTTAAAAAGAAAACAAAAGAAAGCTAAGAAAAATAATCTAAGAAAGTAAAAAAAGAAAAAAAGGAAAAACTAAATCTATTCTAAAAGCGGGTTGCCTCCCGTAAGTGCTATTTTTAACGTCGTTAGCCCGACGAGCTCTTTTGCTAGTCTGATGATGTGAGAGCCATGGTGACTCTTATCTCTTCGTCCGGGTCAGTTTGCTCATGGAATTTCTTCAGCCGGTGTCCATTAACTTTGAAGATTACGCCTCAGTTATCGGTCAACTCTACTGCTCCGTGAGGATAAATGTGATGAACCACTAATGGCCCACTCCATCGTGTCCTGAGCTTTCCTGGGAATAATCAGAGTCTAGAGTTGAAAAGAAGTACCTTATCGCCGACGTAATAAGTTTTGGGCACTAATTTTTGATCATGCCACCTTTTGGTGCGCTCCTTGTAGATTTCAGCATTTTCATACGCCTTCAGCCTCAGTTCTTCTAATGCTTGCAAGTCCATGAATTTTTTTGCTCCTGCCGCGTCGAGGTTCATGTTGAGCTCCTTAAGAGCCCATAATGCTTTATGCTCCATTTCGACCGGTAAATGACATGCCTTGCCATACACTAGATTATAAGGGGTGGTGCGGAGAGGCGTCTTGTATGCTGTCCTATATGCCCACAGAGCGTCATCCAATTTGGAGGACCAATCCTTCCTAGAACGGGAAACTGTCTTCTCCAATATGCTCTTTATTTGCATGTTTGAAACTTCAACCTGGCCACTAGTTTGGGGATGATAGGGTGTTGCCACCCGATGAGATGCCCCATACTTAGCCAAAGTGCTTCGAAACTCCGCTCAATGAAGTGGGAACCACCATCACTGATAAGGACCCTTGGAACGCTGAATCTGGGGAAAATGTTGATTTTGATGAATTTAGCCATAGTCTTAGCATCGTTAGTCCTTGTAGCAACAACTTCAACCCACTTGGAGACATAATCGACCGCAACTAGGATGTATTTGTAGGGGCCGGATGCAGGAAATGGTCCCATGAAGTCTATGCCCCATACATCAATAGCTAAACCTCTAGTATCCCGGTTAGTGGATTTTCATGTCTCCAAGTGATATTTACTGAGCATTGGCATCCATCACATGCTGTTACGTAAGCTTGCACGTCCTTGAACATGTTTGGCCAATAGAGACCACTTTTGGAGAATTTTTGTTGTGGTTTTGAATCCTTTCGCATGGCCTCCAATTGGAAGTGTGTGACATTGACGGATCACACTCTCTATCTCCTCTTCTGGAACACAACGCCTAAAGAGGTGATCGCTCCCTTGCTTAAACAAGTAAGGATCATCCCAATAGTATCGTTTTACATCATGGAGAAATTTCTTCTTCTTTTGCGATGTTAGACCCTCGGGAATCACGCCTCCTACAAGATAGTTAGCGAAATCCGCAAACCAAGGGGTTTTTGTCCCTCTAACATCATGGATTGATATTATGGAAGAAGAAATAGAAGTAAGAGAAGGAATGGATTTGATTTGAGCTGATTTAGTTTTAGAAATCTTACCTGAATGGGTCGTTAACGAGCTAGGAGTCATTATTTTGACCTCGGTATCGACCTCCCGTGGCTTAGTAACGACCTGATTGACTGGCATGCCGACCCACTCTGTAAATTTACCTTTGTAATTTGTGTCTTCCAGCCTCGGCACCTCGTTACCGACCCTGAAGGGGTCGGTGACAAGGGTTTTGTGGAGTTCGACCTCGTTTAGTAGGAGGTGTTCGTCGGGCCTGGAGTCGTTTATTGGCACATAATTGTTGGACTCGGTGATATGCTCTACTGGTAATCTGGATAAGTGATCCGCCACTAGATTCTCTGCTCCTTTTTTGTCTCTTATTTCATGGTCGAATTCCTACAGTAAGAGCATCCAACGAAGCAATCTGGGTTTGGCATCCTTCTTAGTCATTAAGTATCTAACAACCTTATGGTCAGTATAAACAATCACTTTGGATCCAACAAGATAGGACCGAAATTTTTCAAAGGCAAATACCACCGCAAGGAACTCCTTCTCCGTTGTGGTATACTTACTCTGCGCCTCATCCAGCGTCTTACTGGCGTAATAGATGGTGTGGAGTTTTTTGTCCTTCTGTTGCCCTAAGACTGCGCCAACTGCATAGTCACTGGCATCACACCTAATCTCAAAGGGTAATGTCCAATCTGGAGACTGCATAATGGGGGTAGATACGAGGGCAGCTCTTAACCTGTAAAATGCTTCAAGACATTCTTGAGACAGCTAACACTACATCTTTCATTAGTATGTTAGTCAAAGGTTTAGCTATCTTAGAAAAATCTTGAATAAATCGTCTGTAAAAGCCAGCATTCCCTAGAAAACTCCTAATATCTCTCACAGAAGAAGGAGGAGATAGTTTTTCAATAAGCTAAATTTTTGCTATATCTACCTCTATCCCTCTTTTAGAGACAAGGTGTCCTAGTACTATCCCCTCTTGAACCATGAAATGACACTTTTCCCAATTTAGCACAAGATTGGTGTCTTCACATCTCTTAAGAACTCGTGCAAGGTTAGCAAGACAAGAATCAAATGAAGAACCATAAACAGAGAAGTCATCCATAAAAACCTCTACAATATCCTCTATCATATCCGAAAAAATGGCCATCATACATCTTTGAAAGGTAGCAGGGGCATTGCAAAGCCCAAATGGCATTCTTTTATAAGCAAAGGTCCCAGAAGGACATGTAAAGGTTGGTTTCTCTTGATCATCGGGATGAATGGGAATCTGCCAAAAACCGCTATAGCCATCTAAATAACAGAAATAATCATGTTGGGCTAAGCTTCTAACACCTGATCTATGAAAGGAAGCGGAAAATGATCTTTTCTAGTAGCACTATTAAGCTTCCTATAATCAATGCACATCCTCCAACTAGTGGTAGTTCTAGTCGGAATAAGCTCTCCTTTTTCATTTTCTATTACCGTCATCCCCCATTTCTTTGGGACTACATGGACCGGACTCACCCATTGGCTGTCCGAAATAGGAAATATGATCCCAACATTAAGTAATTTAATAATTTCCTTTTTAACTACATCCTTCATATTAGGATTTAATCTACGTTGATGCTCTACGGTGGGTTTATGGTTGTCCTCCATGTAAATCCTATGCATGCAAAGGGAAGGGGATATGCCAGTTATATCATCTAGGGAGTAGCCTATGACTTTTCTATGCATCCTAAGCACATTTAGGAGTTTTCCTACTTCCTCATCTTTTAATTCAGCATTAATGATGACAGGTAGAGTAGAATTAGGACCAAGGAATTCATACCTGAGGGAGTCTGGCAGAGGTTTAAGTGTTGGGGACGGTTCAACAGGGATTAGAATCGGTTCTTCTGGCTCCGTCTTCAACACCTCCTCAAGATATTAAAATGCTGAAATTTCGCTGTCTTCGGCAAGGGTCGTTAACGAAGATGGTGTGGTCGTTAACGAGCCTGCGTTTTCTGCCAGGAGAATCGGTAACGTTGCTGGAGGACTCATTACTGAAACTGCAGTGGTTATTTCTGCCCATCTTTGACCTGAAATTTCATCGCTTAATGCTGATCTTCCTATAGGGTCTCCACATTCAATGATCTCTTTGTGGGTGTAGAGCATCTTGACTTCGGTTTTTTCAGATTCCTTATTGGATTGTTTGAATCGGAATTCCGTCACCCCATCCCCAATTTCGAAAGTTAGGAGTCCTCTCCTAACATCGATTATGGCTCCTGCTGTGGCAAGGAATGGTCTTCCCAAAATAATAGGCACCACCGGATCTTCGGGCATTGTCATAACGATGAAATCGTTAGGAACAAAGAAATTGCCTACTTGAACTGGAAAATCTTCTATTAGCCCTGTTGGTTTGATGCAGGATCCGTCTGCCATGTAAAGTCGCATGTTGATGGGCTCTAGTGGTCCCATATTAGCTTTAGACCAGATTGATAGAGGAACGAGACTAGCACTGGCACCCAGATCGCATAAAGCCTTGAACTTGTGGTTGCCTATGCCAATCATTATTGCAAACCTTCTTGGATCTCCTAGCTTTTCCGGTAGAGCTATTGATCTAACTTCATCTTGTAGCTTTGTAATGGATCTTTTCCTACTAAGAATATCTTTCAAAAACTTTGTGTAAGCCGGCATTTCGCTTAGGGCCTCAGCGAATGGGATGGAAATATTAATGCCCTGAATTTTTTTTACGAAACGCTTGAACTTACTCTCAGTAGAGTCCATAGATTTCTTAGTTGGAAACGGAAGAGATTTAACCATTCTCGGAACCAAGTTAGGCTCGAGATGTGAGAGTACCGGGTCGACACTAGGGTCGTTTATTGTCCTCGGCGGGTCGTTACCGACCCTGGTGGGGTCGTTAACTACCCTGGGGTTTAGAGGAAGGCTCGGTTTAGAGAACTTACCTGGGGTAGGATCGTCAGGAATCCTCGGAGCATCGTCATCCTTGTTTGTGGGCTCGTTATTTGCCCTCGCTGGCTCGTTAACGATCCGTTTGGTGACGTCTTGTTCCTCCTTGTCTTCAGCTTGAACTCTCTCTGGTAATGTCTTCCCGCTTCTTAGGTGTACCGCTGCTATTTGGCCTCTCGGGTTCTCCTCGGGGCGGCCCAGGAGTTGTCCTTGTGGTCTTGGAATCCGTGCAGCTAGGTCCTCTAGTTGGGAATCAACACTCCTTTTCCAAATATCGAAATCTCCCCATCTTTTATCTTGTTGGTTCAGTTTGGCTTGAACTTCATCAACTTTGTTGTTCACTCCGTTAATGCTTTCCTTTATTTCCTGAACCCATGATGGCGTCTCTTGATGGCCTGGAGGTCGATATGGTGCAGGTCATCTATCTGGTGGGGGCATTGCATAGTTTTGACTTGTATTTTGATTGCCCCATGATTGATAGTTGTTCGACCTGTCATGGTAACTAGGCTGGTTCCTGTATGGTCCTCTCATATAATTCATCTCAGCTATTGTCTCAGCGGTTCTAACCTGCTCAATGTTAGTGCAAGCAGAGGTACTATGTGCAGAAGAACCACATTCTTGACATGATTGAGAGGATTTTAGAAAACTTACCTGTTTCTTCAAACGGTTGACCTCGTCTTGTAAGAATTGATTTTTAACATCTGGGTCAACTTCTTCTCGGTTAGGTATGTAGAGACGTTTTTGAGTTTGTGGAGCTTGCTGGGTTCCGTACATAGCATCGTAATTAGCCAGCTTATCCAACAGTTCCCACGCCTCCGTCGGGTTCATCTCTATAAAACCGCACGCAGTATGCGGGTTGATGCGGTTCTTGGTCTCTGCGTTAATACCCTGGAAAAGATTTCTTGTAAAACATATAAAGGTTGCCCATGAGTAGGGCACTGTCTAAGCATCTCCTTGAATCTTTCCCATGTTTTAACGAATGTTTCATTAGGCAACTGGTGATAGGAGGTGATGCATTTCCTTAACTCCGTCGTCTTAGCAGGAGGGAAGAACTTTGTAAGAAATTGATCGTACAAAGCTTTCCAAGTCCTGATAGACTTAGAAGGTAGGCTCTCCAGCCAGTTTAGGGCCTTTCCAGTAAGAGACCATCTAAAAGCTTTTAACAAAACATATTCTAGTGAGACACCTTCAGCAGCTATGGTGTCACATAAATCAAGAAAGTTTCTAATACTCCATAGGGCACTCAACAGGTTTCCCTTCAAACTGACCCCGTTTGATTAAGGATATAAATTGAGATTTGATCTCAAAAGGTTTCTCTATCGCTGGAAGCACAATAGGAGATTTTGGCACCCTCAGTTCCGGATGCATGTATTGTTTGGCATTCCTTAGATAGGCATCAAGCTCTTCTTGTAAACGAGCCTTGTCAGCTCGTTGACGCTCAGCTTCGGCGTCTGTGCCGTCCTTCTCGGCTTTAAGTGCCTCCATCTAAGTCCGGAGGATCTCCAACTGTTGAGCCATCTCTTCTTCCGTGGCCATGGCTCGGTTTTCTCGGAGTCGACGGTGCAGGGACTGTTCGGGTTCTGAGTAATAACCAGTGTTATCAAACTGAAGCCTTCGTCGTCCTACCGGCATACACTGAGAAAAACAGACAAAGAAAACAAAAATTAAAAACAAAAACGGGGTCGGGCTATTCCCGAACCCAAAGATAAACTAACAAACTCGTTGCTTCCCCGACAACGACGCCAATTTGTTGAGAGGGTTTCTTGACAACAAATAAATTTATAGTCAAAACCCCGCTGAGTACAGCGAAGTCAGGATCGTTCCACATGAAGCAAGGTTGTTCGTTTATTAATCTATTAAAAAGCAAAAAAAAATAAACAAAAAAACACTCACAAGTAGCCTCATTAACGACGTTGTCAGGGTCGTTAACGAACCACCGAACACAAAAATACTCAAACAACGACCAAAATAAATTCGGTACCGAGGCAAGTAACTCAGCAACGAAAATTCACTTAAAATAATTCAAATAAAACAAAGATCTAGGACTAGGGCCACCACAACATAGCCAAGCATATAAACTCGTAAGAAAATAAGATCATGCCTTTAAACAGATAGAGTCATCAACTGTCGTTGACTATCAAGTAAATTAACCAACTTTCGCATCCTAATTCACTTAATTGCTTGTTTTGGATTTAAAGCTTGAAACTTTCATATTCAAACAATATCAACCTTCAAGTTACTAACTTTCTCTTTCAATCAAGTTAAAAACTCAAATTACCTCAACTTTCGTTTCGGTTTAAGCACAACACAATCTCAATAAAAGATAAAAGGCATTCAACACACAATCTTACTTATCAAACATGCTCAACTATGTCGGGCTTAACCCCGATCCTAGAAAAGAAGACTACTCACTAATCATAATTACTAAACAAATAAACTCAATATAAGAAAACATTGAAAAATAAATCACTACTAAAATTAAATAGAAAAAACTAGATAGAATGGTACTCGACTCACCCTCGGTTCTCCCTCTTCTTCTCTTCCCTAATTCGACTTCTAGAATTGTCTCTCTCTCCTCATCTCCCTTTCTATGCTAGATAGAATGGTATTTATACTAAAAAGCTAAAAACTAAAAAGGCTAAAAGATATAAACTTTCCTAAAAAGATAGAAATAAAACTCTAAGAGATAGAAACAAAATCTAAGAAGATAATAAGACCTAAAATACATACTCTAATAACCCTAAAAGATTCTAAAAAGATACTCAACCGATACGGAAATAAATTCCCGCTCAAGATCGGTGAATCATAAAATCAACCTTCAAATCTTCTCCTTTGTGGCCTCGTTAACGAGCCCTCACAACCTCGTTAACGAGCCTGGGCTTTTGTTTTCTTCCACACTTCCTCTCGTAATCTTGAGCTCTGACTTCTTCAATCTTGTATTCCTCCGTCTTTCACTGTAATGCTCCAAATTCAGCTCCATATAGCTCTTTTCCTTGCTAAAACCTACAAAATACACAAAATAGCGTAGCTTGCACTCTTTTCATAGAAATATGCAAAACTATCTAAAAACACTCAAAACTAAACCTAAACTTAACAAAACTAATCCTAATAAGAAAAGAAAACCTACTAAAAACTATACTAGAAATACGAACATCATCATCCCGCCAGAGCGCGGTTTGTGGCACGTGAGAGCGCGACCGCGCTCTCCCGGTTCCCCCGCGCTCACGCCGCAATAAGTTGGATCATCAGCGCGGTCTTGGCTCCACTCCTTGTCTTTGCAATTCTTGCCTCAAATCTTGTCTTCAATGCTTCTTATGCATCCCGAGGTCCGTCCTAAGCTTTCCATCTACCGTCTTCCACCATCCGACCAGCAATTATGCACAAAGACGCGTAGATTCTGAACTAAACAAAAATAAAACCTAAACTAAACTTAGAACGAAATCCTAGCTAAAAATGCATATAACGAGAATAAAAACATGCTCTAAAGCCTATACCTATATGCTCTATCAAATTCCCCCATGCTTGAACCTTGCTTGTCCTCAAGCAAGACATAGAAATCAATCACACCACAAACAAGCAAGTCATGACTTAATTCATTTTCAAGAAGCACAAACTTAACCATGAAATCTTTGCATACATTTATCGAAAGTTTCAAACCAAGCTATCAATCCATTCTAACCCTCACCAAGGTATATGTGTTTGCACTCAACACTCAAGTGTTTAAAGGTATGTGTTTTCGCTCAAAAATCATCTTTGAATGCCAACTACCATATGCTTGCAACAGTGCACTAAATCTCCACCACGAATGTTCAAATGCACAACATAAATCATGAGGTCTTTTTTCAAGGTTGTAATGGGGCCGAGGTATAAACAAGTAGGAAGAGATCATTATATGGCCATGTGGTGCTAAATCCGGGAACTAGAATCAACTAAAACCCAAATTACATCAACACTCACTCTACAACTTCCCAACTTGTACTTCCCTTTCTTCTATTACTTTCTTTTAATCACTTCTTTCTTTTGCTCAACTTTTGATTTTTCTTTCCACAAACCCATTTGAGATTTTTTTTTTCTTTTTCATTCTTCTCTCACAAGAATACTTTGCAATTTACACATACAACTCATCTCAATCAACCTTTCAAACCAACCTTACTTAGAGATTCTTCACTAAACATTCCCAACATCCTTAAACTTTCAAACACTTTTCATTTTGGACATTCCCTTGTATTACACCTTTTCAACTTTCCTCACAAACCCCAAAATACAACAAACAACCCACAAAATTCCCCTAGTCAAATCCTAATTCCCGGATGAGGGTCAAGCTTATTCGGCTAGGATTAATTTTTGTGGAGCTAATAAACAAGGCTAAGGCTCAAAAACAATGGGGCTACAAAAACAAAGATATAATGTAGGGTGGATAAGGATATAAATGAGCTAAAGAAAATTTGCCTCAATCACTTTTACATCAAGCATTCAAATCATATAATGTGGCCTCGAAAAAGAATCTAAACGCAAGTTCTAGAGTTGAAACAATCAAAGTGATACACTCAAGAATTTCATGCAAAATTGGCATGTAAATTCTCAAAAGAAATCTCACAGGGCAAATTTTTTGGTTAGAACTTCATAACTAGCTCAAGTTTTCACTTTCATGCATACTCCTTCATAATTAAGCAATTCTTATTTAGAACTTCCATCATGAACTAATCAAGTTATGGGATATGAAATCATGCTCACTATTTAAACAAGTTGTTCCAAGGGGAAAAATGAATCCTAAATGCAAACAAACCATTTTGTTTTTCAAATTTTCTGATTTTTTCATATTTTTAGTGGATTTTCAAAACTTTTAATCAATGCATACAAATAAAAATAAACATGCACATGCAACTATATGATCTAACTAAACCAAGCTCTCATGACAAAATAAATAATCCCCTTCTCCCATGCTTAAACATTACTTTGTCCCCAAAGTAATAAAAACATAAGAGTAAAAGAAAACTAACCTTATCACAAGAACTTGTTAACTCGGGAATCTACTCTGATGGTGGTGGTGGGTACCCCGGGTATGGCCACTCAGGAGCTGGATATCTATGATAAGGCTGATAAGCATACGACTGATAACCCTGCTCAGGCGTGTATGTGTCCATCCTCTGATGCAAGTACCGGGTCTGCTCATCAACATAATCAAAGCGGCTCGTCGCATAACCCCGGAAATGGTTGAAATCAGCCACCATGCCATCCATACGAGTGTGCAAGCCACTCACTTGTGTAGACAAGCCTCCCATCAATTCCACCAAATGGTTGTATTGGGTAGTAGACATGTTACCACCTTGGCCTTGTTGCTCAAACTCCTGAACTGGTGGCACTTCAGTGTGCTCATCATCATCTTCATCATTTTCCCCATCATCATCTTCAGTTGCAATATCTTCAGGAGCAGCTTCAAACTCCTCATCTTTGTCCTCCTCATCGACATCCATTGAAGTGCTAGCTTCCTCAACCTCACCCCTTGATTTCTTTCTCCTCTTTGTCCCTCCAATCACTTCTGAAACCGGTAAATCACCATCTTGAGGATAAATGAGCCATGTTTCAGCATTGTTCAAACCAACCTTTATCTTCACCCTCTCTGGATTAGGCAACTTCATAGCAAAAGAACTGTTTCCTAGCACCCAATAGTACTGATTGTTCTTCACATATAGCACCTTCATCTTGTTGTAGAAAAGCAAGTTCATTGGAAGAGGATCAATCCTACCCACACACTGCGCCAAATTAATATCAAAGTGTTGGGCAAACTTGGTGATGATACCACCCACAACGATCCGACCAATACTTCTCTTAACCATGAGCTCCATATAATGCATCATAGCTGCACCTATGTCAATATCTAGCCCTTCCAGAATACCTCGAAGGAGAAAGATATCCTTCCTAGGACAATTATTCTCACCCTTTCCTTTGCGTGTAATAGAGTGAGCAAAGAACCTCTGAAGAATTCGAATTATCGGATGAGAAATTCCAAATGCCTTGGTTCTAGAAGGCAAGTACTCATCAATCCCAGAAAGGAGAGCCCACTTTTCATCATCCATAAAAGTGGCTCTAGACTCCCATCTATCAACATCCTTTTGGTATGTGGTAAATCTGAACAACTTTTTGATATTACTAAGAGTCATGCTTCTCATCATCCCACCTAGCTGAAAAGTGCACCGCCCTTCATTAGCAAACTGCCCCTCTAAGATATGAGCCTCCAATGTGCTCAAGAACTCCAACACTAGGCTACGGTAAACTGGCAATCTCATGCTCAACATAGTCAAATTGTGATTAAACTCTATCTTCCTCAATTCTCTAGCCAAACCCAACTCCTCCAACAAATCCCAATCAATATATCTCGGAGCTTGGATTTCACGCTCTTTCAATTGATCAAACCGGTCTAGATGCTTCATCTCTCGGAATTGGAGACCAAAAGTTGCCGGTGTAATCTCATTGCTTGAGGAAGAAGCTCTAGGTGGAGCTCGGGATCGAGAAGAAGAGGGTGCAACATTTTGAGCTCTAGTTGATGTCGCTCGGGTTGCTCGAGTTGCTCTTTGAGGACGACTAGGTCCCGATGAAGAGGCATTGGCGGGAACCTTGGTACGACCCATGATTATGTCACCTACACAACAATCAAAAACACCACAAGCAAGCACAATTCGATTGCCCCGGCAAGAGCAATCCACTAAACAAGTGATAATAGACAATAATTGCTCTCAAAACTCTCTCTTCCCCCACTAACCTAGATTAATTAGCATGAAAATTAATTAATTTCGAAATTACGGAATTTTCAAGTTCTAGACATGAAACTAACTCATAATCATGCTAATATGGATGAATCTAAACTCAAATTGAAGAAATTTGGCCTAAAAATCCCTTAAATTGAGGTTATTATGCAAAACCTAATTTAGAAAATTTTAGGTTGAGATCTTCAATTTTCGGATGAAATTTGAAGAGAAAAGTGAGAAATCTTACTTGTTTGATGATCAGGAGTGCAAATCCGGTCTTGATTTGGAGTTTTGATCTTCAATGGAGCTTCAATGTGGAGCTTCAATGGAGGAGAAGGGAGAGGAGGTGCGGCGGCCTAAGGTAGAAGATGGAGTGAATGGGGAAAGTTTGGGGTTTTTCGGGTTTAATTCGCCGAAACGGGCCAGAGCGCGGTTTGTGACCGCTGAGAGCGCGGTCACGCTCTCCCGGTTTTGACCGCGCTCCGGCCACAGTAACTCGGCCCTTCGGGTTGCGGTTTCGGTGTGACAGCGCGGGGGCGCTCTAGCCGGGTGTGGCCGCGATGTGGCCTCAGTAACTCGGCCTCGATTTGCTCGTTCCCGGGCCATGAATGCAAGGCCGTCTTGACCTCCTCGTACCGCGTGTACCTGTTTTCCGACTTTACCTACAACTAAGAAAAACAAAAACAAACCGAAAACCACACAAAAACACAACTAAATCTAGAAAATAAAATAAAAATAAAAAACAAAGCTTGGGTTGCCTCCCAAGAAGCGCTTGTTTAACGTCATTAGCTTAACACATTACCGCTTATGTGTTTGGTTCGTTCAAAACCGTTTCTTCAAGAATAGCATTGCTAAATCCTTCAAAATACGGCTTCAGACGCTGACCATTCACCTTTTTCTAACAAGTTTAATGTAGTAAACAACATATCATCGTTATTAATTTTACAAAAAACAAAGAGATAAATTTTTTTATAAATGTGAGGTGGTCAGGAGGAGTATAAAGAAAATTTAATTTTATTAATTTAATTTAAAATTCGAATTTTAATTTTTTGACAAAACATGTAAAAAGAAATTTAATTGGAAAAACATAAGTACTATGAATAAAAATTATTGTTTAAAATATAAGGTAGGGCCATAATCAATGTGGCAGCACAAAAACATACAATTGTAATATATAGTTAGAACTCTATATAGTTATAGCTATACCATATATTCTACAATAATTTATTATATTAAAAAATTTCAACATATAGATAAGAAAATATATACTTGAACCCCAATTCTTGGTAAAAGATAAAAAATAAGCATAAAAAATAATATAGAAAATATCAACATGTACATCAAGTTATATAAAAAATTAGATGTATTATGCATAAAAAGAATAACACAAGTTATTACAATATTTATTATAAAAAAACTTGATATTATTTTATTCAAGTATTGTCACGTGGCACAATGTTTTCAACAGATATGGTTTTTGCTTTATAATGTATTAGGTAGATTTCTTTCTATTTTATAATTTATTAGCATATATATATATAGAAATTTATATCGGTAAAAAAATTCAACAATCCGATAAAAATATTTTAGCATAATCTTAATATAACATATATAATATTGTTTATCAATATCAATAAACATAGATAGAAATTTATATAGACAAAATTTTATTTTGATACATTACTTATTTTATAAAATCTAAAATATATGATTTTTTTATTTAGGACTTTTTGAAGAATAAAATCAATATTTACATAGATAGAAAATTATATATATATATATTATAACATCTAAAATATTACCCTAAAAAACCTTCAATCTTTATAAAAAAAATTATTTAGCAATGTGTATATTAATTTTATTTTTATTTTTTAGTATGTGATGCTATATGAAACAATCTACACATATAATATGATATCTATCCTTTATCTATTTTATGAAGTGGTTAAGATAAATCATGATTTCTAGAATTATTATTAAAGTATAATGTGAAGGGGGCTTTATAGAATTATTTATTTAGTGTTTTAAGTTGAAAAAAGTTTTTCCATTATTTTATTCTAATTATGCCACATGTCGCAAATTTTTACAAAGACTTTGTTTCTGATTTATAATGTAGTAGGGTAGATTCGATTCAGGCAAGTAATTATCTAGATATTAAAAATATTATATTTTTTATCAAAATTGAATTTAAGATAAATCCCCTACATAAATGTCTTATGAGTAGGGTTCTAGTGTATAAATTTGTTATGATGAAAACTAAGAACAAATTAAGAGCGTTGGATGAGTGAAATCGATGGATAAGATTAGTCTATGCAAAAAAAGGAAAAAGTTGATTCAATTAATAATGGCACAGAGTGTAATTTTTTAAAAATACCATTGTATTCCCAAAAATACCCTCTTCTTTCCTAAAACCCTTTCCCCTTGCAAACATAGAGAGAAGTTCAGGACGGAGCAAAAACTCGGGGAGAACGAAGCCATCATATCTTTCCTGACTCGTCAACATCTGCAAATTCATCTCCAAAATTGATTGGGGTGAACTTCTCTACTGGATCGTTAGGTGTTAGCAAGTGCTTGGGAACTCGCTGCTAAGCAGTTCCCAAGGCAGTGGAAGTATACTAATAAAGAGGTAAATAGAAAGCGTAGGGATACAGTTCCTTTATAGAGGAACCTCACAACAACCAACTAGTTGTGTGGGTAAACCTCTACCTCCGCTTGGAGGATTTTGAATGACTTAATTATATTATTGATTGTTCCTTAGTTACACAAAGGCCAGATTCAAACTTCTCTATTCCTAAGAGTTCTAGCTAATGATGTTCATGTTTTTGGTGTAGTTGTTAGGATGTTTTCTTGGATTATTAGGATTAGTTTTAGTATGTTTAGAGTTAGTTCTGTGTGTTTTTGGATAGTTTTGCATATTTTGTGAAAAGTATGGAAGCTACTCCGTTTTGTGTCTTTTTGTAGGTTTTAGCAAGGAAAAGGTGCTTTTTGGAGCTGAATTTGGAATGCTATGGCGAAGGATGGAAGAATACGAGATGAAGAAGTCGAAGCCCAAGTTTTTAGAGTTGAAGTGTTGAAGAAATCAAGCCCAGGCTCGTTAACGAAGCTGGAAGGGTCGTTAACGAGGGTACGAGATAGGTTTTTCGAGGAATCTTCGTGATGACCTACCGATCCTGTGCGGGAATTTATTCCGTGTCGGTAGTGTGTTTTTAATGAGTTTTAGGGTTATTATATTGTATATTAGGTCTTGTTATCTTTCTAGTGTTTTATTTCTATCTTCTTAGAATAGGTTTCTATCTTTTAGGAAATTTTATATCTTATATGTTTTTTATTTAGATAGCTTTATTAGTATATAAACCCTTCTTTGTAGCCTAGAGAGGAGAGAGAAAATTGTGGTGGCAATTGTGTGACACGTTGGAGAGAAGTAGAGAAGAAGTCGGAGACGAGTCGGAGGTCGAGAACTTTTGTGGAGAAAGCATGGCTAAGAAAAAGAAAAAAGGTGATCATGGGGCCCTAGGGAGCGAGTTATCAATTAGCTGTGATAAGATGGTCAGGATCTTCTCCTGAGTTCCTGCCATTCGTTCAAGAGTGGCTGCAATGTGTATCAACACTTGAGTGTTCCCAACCCTTGGGTCTTCACCCGAGGGGAACGCCTCTTGATCCTCAACTATCTCCGAATGACGCATCTTTTGGATCACGAAAAGGTCCAGTTCCCTTTCGATGGTCACTTCTTCCTTGCCAGCGTCATAGAGCCCTTCCTTGATCATCAGTTTCTTGGTCAGGCCAGCATAGGGCAAGGAATGGGAGGTCGAGGCCATACACTTCTCCATGTGCCCAAAGATGATGTAGGGAAGATTGATGGGCATCTTGTGGAGGAAGTGTAGAGGAGAATGGCATCTTGAATGTTGATGTGGTGACGCTTCTCCTGCCTTGGGATCACCATCGTAATGATGAACTGGTGAGCCAGCTTAGCAATGAGGGACAAATTGTGAGTGGGTGTTTCAGTCCTGGGAACACGACCCTCATAGATGGCGTTGTAGATCACGTCGCTGTTGAACTCGCCCCAGTTCTTGATAGGAACAACGCTGAGGCCCTTGACAAGGACTTGTAGTTGAAGGCGGATGGAGGAGGTAGTGAAGACGAAGTTGTCGCCCTGGAGGGTGAGAGTTCCCTTGGTGCCCTCTATGACGAAGTTGTTGTAGAAGAGGCGCACCTGGGCAGGGTTGACGCTCACAGCGCTGTCACACACATGTTCCCATCCCTGGGCTTTGATGAGATCCCAGAGTTCCCCAAGTTTCTTTTCTTGGAGTTGTTGTTCGTTGAGAATGAGGGGAGGGATGAGTTTCCGATCCTCAGTAATAGGGACCCTCTTTGAGGCAGTTCCCTTCCCTTTCTTCGTTTTGTTCCCCCTGGAGGCGGTAGCCTTTCTTTTCTACTGGGGGGAGGCAGCCGATTCGATCATTAGGGGAGGGTCCCTTTCCTCTGGAGCTCTTTCGGACACCACCATTTGGCGTCCGAGTTCCTCTTCCGCCAGAGCTGCAACATGCTCTTTCGCTAGGCCATCCTGGTCAAATACCTCGGTTGGAGCACCTTCTTCCGAGGTCCCTTCTTCATCAGAGGACATGCCAGGTCCTCATTGTCATCCTCTTCCTGATGACTTGTACTTGCCCTAGCACCATTAGTTGGTGCTAGGTTCCCTTCTTCTGGGGCCTTGAGAGCAGCGGTCTCTTCTTCAGCTGAGGGCCGCGTGATTTCTGCTCGGAGATCTGCATCGATGGCGTCGAGATGCACATTTTCTTCGGCAGTTCCCATGACAATAGGTGTCGTTTTCTTGGCCTTCCGCCTGGCAATCTCGGCGATGGGGAGCAGGTCCTCGTCACAGTCGAGGTTTATGTGTTGCTGGGCCGAAGGTGTGGGGGACGTCCTTACTGTGGAAGGAGGTGGAGGTGAGTTTTGAGGAGGAGGAAGAGGGGATTTTGGAGGAGAGGGATTTTTTGTGTGAGGAGAGGTAGGAGGCGTGGGAAGGAGGCGTGGGAACTTTGAGTGGGGGAGGTGGATGGGTTGAGTGTTCCCTCAAAGGTGGGAAGGGACTCAAAGGTAGGGAGGGTGTCTTTGGGACTACAGTTCCCAGAGACAGTGTTGTTAGGAGAGGAAGGTGGAGGAAGAAGATCCAGAGATTGAGTGTTCCCATAGACAGGTTTTGGATTTATAGAGGGAGGATCCTTGGTTTGATTGTTCCCTGAATCAATAGAAAGAGGAAGGGAGGAGTCGTGTGAGGAGGATGGTGATTGAGTTTGTGTGGGAAGGGGTTTAAGAAGATGAAGGTACTTTTCGGAGGGAGGGACGATGACAAAGGAATTTGGTTTGGAGAGATTGCGAACTTCGTCCATGGTGGGAAGAGATTTCTTCTTCGTCATGTGAAGAGAAGGAGAGGAGGGAGTAGAGATTTGTTTGAATTTTCGTTTGAAGGAAGAGTGTTTAGAAGGGTGGTTAGATTTCGATTTCTTGTGTTTGGATGAAGGGGGGTCAAGACCGAAGGTGTCAACAATGACAGTCCCGGAGGAGGAGACGGAGAGAGGTTTAGGAAAGGTGGAGGGAGACGGCGCTAGGGTTTGCGCTGCCGGGAGAGGAGGAGGAAGGAAGGGACTAACGTAATCATAAAGTCCTTTGAAGAAGATTTCACGAAGAGCAGGATCTTGTTCTTTTTCGACATTCCTCAACATGGTGATGAAGAGGGCTTTGGGGTTGTTTTGGATCCATTCAAGAACTTGTTTAAAAGTGTGAACTGGAGCCATGAGGAAATCTGGGGAAGAAAAGAATTTTTGGAGGTTTGCTTGAAAAGGAATGAGCGAAAGTTTCAGAGAGAATGGGTTGCAGGGGATGAATGAGGAAGAAGGGCCAAAAAATAGCAAATGAGGGTTTTTAAGTGAGAAGAAGCGAGGCGTAGAAAGGGAAGAAAGAGTAACCTCGATAACCGTTGGCCAATAGATGCAGAGAGGCGTTTCAACTTCCGTAGCACGCTTAGGACATGCGTCGCTTTCTTCCAAGGGAATTCACTTCGAGAATTTCAAAAGCTTGGCCCATAACGCTTCGAATTCTGACACAATTTCCTGTTTCCCAAGTGACGTTTCAGCTTCTCAGAGATAGCAGTGTTCCCTTGCTTGTGATTAATTCGCATACCAGTTCCCATGATCTTTCAAAGGGTTAGGTTGAGTGGAGTGGTTGAGGGAACTCACACTCAAGTTCTTTGTGAGGCTTGGGAACTCAAAATGGAACCAGACAATTACAACTCGATAAAGGGACAAAGAGTTTGGTTCATGAGAAGCGTTTGTCTGATCCTTGGCTTAAGGGTCGGTTTTATGATCAACCGTCATGGTGGCTTGTAATGAGGGTTAAAGGGAACTCTGGTTGATCATTTTGGGACAAAAGAAGTAGAGTTCCAAATGTACAATAAAAGCTCTAGACTATTAACATGGCAAAATGAAAGCAAATGTTCCTATTGTTCCCTATCATGCATATCAAAGTAAACTAGCCAAGCATTGAGGGAATAACAAACAAAGACTTGTTCAGTTTATAGTTATCATCCCTAGAAGCATCCAAAGACGTTGGTAGGGACCTTTGTCTAAAGCTTTAGTAAGAATGTTCGCAATTTGCTCTTCAGTTCTACAGTGTTCCATAGAGATGTTCCCATGTTCCACATTGTCACGTAGGAAGTGATGCCTAATGTCTATATGCTTAGTACGAGAATGATGAACATGATTCTTAGATATGTTAATGGCACTTGTATTATCACATCGAATGGGAACAGGGCCAAAAGACATATCGTAATTCTGGAGTTGGTAATTAAGCCATAGAAGTTGGGAGCAACATGAGGCGGCAACCACATACTCCGCTTCAGCTGTGGAAAGTTCCACTGAGTTTTGCTTCTTTGATCCCCATGAGACTAGACACGATCCTAGGAACTGGGCCATCCCAGAGGTGCTCTTCCAATCAACTAGATGCCCAGCAAAGTCTGCATCTGAGTATGCAACAAGCTCAAGGGAGCTCTTCCTTGGATACCAGAGGCACAAGTTGTCGTTCCCTTTGAGATACCTGAAAATCCTCTTCACCTCTTTCAGGTGTAATTCTTTAGGGTTAGCCTGAAAGCGTGCACATAGACACACTGAAAACATGATGTCGGGTCGACTAGCGGTTAAGTAAAGAAGAAACCCAATCATACCTCGGAAGTTCCTTTGATCCACATTTATACCTGTTTCATCGGCATTGAGCCTTGAGTTTGGAGAGATGGGAGTGTCAATGGGCCTGGAGTGTTCCATCCCATACTTTGCTAGCATTTCTCTAATTTATTTTTGTTGATGGATCCTTGTTCCCTCCTTGGTTTGAGATATTTGGAGTCCCAAGAAGAATGTGAGTTCCCCTATGAGACTCATCTCGAACTCACTGCTCATAATGTTCTTGAATTTCTCAACAAGAATTTTGTTAGTAGCTCCAAACACAAAATCATCAACATAAACTTGAACAATTAGAGTATCTTTATATTCTTTCTTAAGAAAAAGGGTTTTGTCTATGGAACCTCGAAGGTATCCATGGTATAAGAGAAATTTAGCAAACCTGTCATACTATGCCCTGGGAGCTTGTTTGAGACCATATAGGGCCCTCTCTAAGAAGTACACATGATATGGAAAGTGTTCATCTTCAAAGCCTGGAGGTTGTGCTACATAGACCTCTTCCTTGAGATGCCCGTTTAGGAACGCCGTCTTGACATCCATCTGATATAACTTGAAGCCTTTGTGGGCTGCATAGGCTATGAGAAGGCGACTTGCTTCAATTCTTGCAACTGGTGTGAAGGTTTCATCGTAGTCGATTCCCTCCTCTTGCTTGTACCCTTGAGCAACTAGACGGGCCTTTTTCCTATCTATTGCTCCAGTGTCATCAAGTTTGTTTCTGAAGACCCATCGAGTTCCTATGATGTTTCTGTTTTTGGGTCTAGGAACCAGTTTCCACACTTTGTTCCTCTCGATTTGATGGAGTTTCTCTTGCATGGCTTGAATCCAATCCGGATCCTTTAGAGTTTCCTTGATGCTCTTGGGCTCCACCAAAGAGACGAAGGCATTGAAGGCACAGAAGTTTTTGAGAGATGAACAAGTCTGTACTCCTTTGTGATACGGAGTGATGATATTTTCGATGGGATGGTCCCTTCTTTGCTGGTAGTTCTTGGTTCGAATGTGCAGGACGTCATTCTGTTCCCTTCTTTCTTTATTTGCAGCTTTGGTTTCTTCTCCTTTATGGGAACTGTTGTTCTCATCTTCATCACTGTGTGTCTCTTCATGATTCTCCTCATTGTTTCCTCGTTGTTCCCTCTGAACACTTGACTCTAGTATGATCTCATTTTGAGGAGCTAGAGAATTGGAGGCGTCTACTGGCTCTTTTGTTGAGAAAGGAACCTCGAAGGAGTCTTGATCAATCAAATTTTGATCTCCTTCGTTGTTCCCTTGTTGTGGGAAGTTGTTCCCACTCGGATAGTCCTCATCTCACTCGGATAGTCCTCATCTTGTTTTCTAGGCTCATCATCGTCGTCTTCCTCTTCCTGTCTGACCAGTTTGAACAAAGTTCCCTTTCCTTGAGATTCTGTTCCCATCTTTACAGACTGTTCGTCGAAGATGATGTGAACACTTTCCTCTATCTTCTTGGTCCTTTTGTTGTAAAATCTGTACCCCTTGCTTTGGGAAGAATATCCTAGGAAGATCCCTTCGTCACTTCTAGGATCGAACTTCCCAAGATTGTCTTTCCCATTGTTGTGGATGAAGCATTTGCACCCGAACGTTCTAAGATGAGAGATGATGGGCTTCCTTCCTTTGATCAATTCATATGAGGTTTTCTTGATCATGGGACGAATCAGGGGTCGGTTTAGAATGTATGCAGCCGTTGAGATAGCTTCAGCCCAGAAGCTTTCGGGAACTCCACTTTCAAGCATCATGGTCCGTGGCATGTCTTCCAAGGTTCTGTTTTTTCTTTCCACCACACCATTTTGTTGAGGAGTATGAGGGGCCGAGAAATTGTGTGAGACGCCGTTGCTATCACAGTACCTTAGGAACTTTGAGTTTTTGAACTCAGTTCTATGATCAGATCTGAGAGTCTTGAGCTTCAATCCCATGTTGACTTCCATTTTCTTGATGAAGGGCTCAAATTCCTTGAATGCATCTGATTTTGATCTCAAGAAAATAACCCATGTGAATCTTGAAAAATCATCAATTAGAACATACATGTACCTTTTACCACCATAGCTGGCTGTTTGCATGGGACCACAGAGATCCATGTGGATTAACTCCAGGGGTCTTGTTGTGCTCGCTACCTTCTTTGGCTTAAAGGAACTCCTCGTTTGCTTCCCACGAACACATGCATCACACATCTTAGCTCCCTCAAGGTTGATTCGTGGTAGGCCAATAACCAAGTCCTGTAGGTAGAGTTTTAGAATTTGACTTATGCCTGCGTGACAAAGCCTTCTGTGCCAGAGTTCCGTATCGTCATGGGAGCTTGCGAGACAAAGCTTCCTTGGTGGTTCAAACTCTGTGTCCACCACATAGACGTTGTTGGACCTTCTTCCTCTTAGGATGATTTTGTTTGTTTTCTTGTTGATGACCAAGCACTCCTCTAAGTCGAAAGTGACAATGTTGTTCCCTTGATCACATATCTGAGATACACTCAAAAGATTGTATCCCAGATCCTTCACCAGATTGACCTTGCTAATCTTGATTGACTTGTTGAGTAGAACTTCCCCTGTTCCTATGATTTCTCCTTTATTCTTGTTGCCAAAGGATACGTGACCTCCTTCGGCCTTTGTGTGGAGTGAGGTGAGATTGTCTTTGTTCCCAGTCATATGATTTGAGCATCCGCTATCAATGACCCATGTGTTGTTCCCCCTCACTGCCACCTGCAAGGAAAGTTAGTTTTTGATGACCTAGGCAAGATGACTCTTCCCTGGTCCTTTACAAGGAAAGACATTTTCAAAAAGGACATACTCAGCAATGTTAATATCTCGAGAATTCTTTGAGTTATGAGCAGAGTTCCTAATAGGGTTGCCATGAGTGGGGCCTCTAGCGGATTTGTTGGCCTTTTGGTTATGCTTCTTCTAATAGTCGTGAATTTTCTGAGATTGAGCTCTAGCTTTGGGACAACCTTTCTTGTAGTGCCCATGAGCACCACAAGTCCAGCAGGTCTTATGGTATTCTCCTAGGTAGTACTTAGGATGGGGTTTCTGTATCCTGTTCCTATCCATTGTTTCCTTATTGTAGACTTTGGACCCTTCCCCTTGGCTATTTGAACATAGAGTTTATGTCTAGTGTTCCCTGTGTAGTAGTCCCTCTCTCCGTTTATCCCACTTTCTAGGACACGTATTTTTTGTTCTAAATGGGCATTCTTTTGTTTTTCACTTTGAAGCTCTAGGCTCTACACTCATATATTTCCTACTCACTTACAGGAGACTTCCCATTCTTTGGGCACTCAGAATCGTACTCAATCCCATGTTTGGCTGGGAGAAATTTTGTTTAGGAACTTGAGGCATCAAGACTTCCACATTCCTTACTCAGCTTTTGGAGAACATCATTTTTATCATTTTCTATAGTCTTAAGCTCATATTCAAGGTATACTATGTGGGAAAGATAGATTTGAAGCTTATCAATTAGAGTCATGCAATTGGAACAAGGTTCGAGACCAACAAACTCGACATTTTTGTGTTCCGACTCATCTAGTTTCTTTTGCAATTTTATGTTGTCCTTAACTAGACTAGACAGTATCTTCCACAGTTCAGGTTTCTCATAATTGACTAAAGAAGCAAAGACAGTTTCAGTAGTTACCTCACTGGGTTGTTCCCCAGTGGTTTCTCCTATGACCATTGCGCATGTGGCAGGATGTGCCCATGACTCGGGATCTTCGTCCTCATCATCGCTCCAGGTGGCGATGTAGGCCTTCTTCCCTTGCCTTCGATCATCAGTTCCCTGAGGGCATTCCTTTGCGAAGTGCCCCTTCTTGTAACATTTGTCGAATGTTACGTCAGAGAGGTCCCTTTCAACAGGCTTTCTTTGTGAGCTTTGCCCCTTTTGTGAGTTCCCATACCCCTTTTTGAACTTTCCTTTGTAGAAAGATCGAAGGGCCTTTGTAACTAGGACCAGTTCCTCATCTTCTTCTTCCTCAGACTCTTCATGTTGTTCTTGGACTGACTTTATCATCTTTTCAAGCTTTAGGGCGATTCCCTTTTGTTCCTTCTCTTGCTCCTGATCGTCTTGTTTCCTCTTTTCATGTCCCACCAGCTTCCCAAAGACCTAGTGAAGCATGAGGTTCCTATTTTCGGGGTTCTCTTTGAACATGGTTCTTTCATTTTCCCATTCACTGGTTAGGCCATTGAAGAGCTGCTGGACCTGCATCTTGTCAATAATTTCTTCCTTGGTGATCCCTAGTCCAGTCAGCTTGGTAAATAGGCCTTCGAAGCGTGACTGGTAGTTGTTGACTGATTCTCCCATTTCCATTCGAAAACTGAAGAATTCCCTTCTAAAGTTCATTTGGGGGTCTTCTCTAAGGTCAGAGTTCCCAATGTGCATCTGTTGAATGGCTTCCCACATTTTTTTTGCCGTTTCGATGTTTGCCACTTTGTCACAGTCTTGCACAGACATATCATTCTTGAGATACTGTTTGGCTTTGAAGTTGGCTTCCATGCACTTCCACTCGTTAGACCCCCATTTGGTGAAGTCGTTCCTAATGGCTGGGTCTACCTCGAAGTTCCCTACATCGATGACGCACCAGACCTGAAAGTCATGGCTTCGTATCCAGTCCTTCATGTTGCGTTGCCAGTTCTCGAACCTTCTAGTGATGAGCCTTTGCGGCTTGTTGTTACCATGTCCAACCTGAGTGAGTTCTTCATCCATCCTGTTACCTGCGATGCTAACACAGACAATCTAGAGCGTTCCTGCTCTAATACCAATTGTTGGATCGCTAGGTGTTAGCAAGTGCTTGGGAACTGGCTATTAAGCAGTTCCAAAGGCAGCGGAAGTATACTAATAAAGAGGTAAACAGAAAGCGTAGGGACATAGTTCCTTTATAGAGGAACCCCACAACAACCAACTATTTGTGTGGGTAAACTTCTACCTCCGCTTGGAGGATTTTGAATGACTTACTTATATTATTTATTGTTCCTTAGTTACAAAAAGGCCAGATTCAAACTTCTCTGTTCCTAAGAGTTCTATCTAATGATGTTCATGTTTTTGGTGTAGTTTTTAGGATGTTTTCTTGGTTTATTAGGATTAGTTTTAGTAAGTTTAGAGTTAGTTTTGTGTGTTTTTGGATAGTTTTGCATATTTTGTGAAAAGTATGGAAGCTACTCCATTTTGTGTCTTTTTGTAGGTTTTAGCAAGGAAAAGGTGCTTTTTTGGAGCTGAATTTGGAATGCTATGGCGAAGGATGGAAGAATACGAGATGAAGAAGTCGAAGCCCAAGTTTTTAGAGTTGAAGTGTTGAAGAAACCAAGCCCAAGCTTGTTAACGAAGCTGGAAGGGTCGTTAACGAGGCTACGAGATAGGTTTTTCGAGGAATCTTCGTGATGACCTACCGATCCTGTGCGGGAATTTATTCTGTGTGGGTAGTGTGTTTTTAATGAGTTTTAGGGTTATTATATTGTATTTTAGGTCTTGTTATCTTTCTAGGGTTTTATTTCTATCTTATTAGAATAGGTTTCTATCTTTTAGGAAAGTTTATATCTTATATCCTTTTTATTTAGATAGCTTTATTAGTATAAAAACCCTTCTTTGTAGCCTAGAGAGGAGAGAGAAAATTGTGGTGGCAATTGTGTGACACGTTGGAGAGAAGTAGAGAAGAAGTCAGAGACGAGTCGGAGGTCGAGATCGAGCTCGATGGACGAGAGTTACCAGGGTCGTTGATCACTGTTTTCGGTTCGGTGTTATTGTTGTTTTCGGTTTCTTCTGAATTCTGTAAGACGATATTTTCTTATTAATTTAAAGTAGTTGTTTTGTTTTCAGTGTTTTCCTTTATAGAAGTTGTTTGCTTTCTAAACATGAAAAGTGAGTAGTCTTCTTATCTAGGGTCGGGGTTGAAACCCGACATAGTTATGCATGGTTTGATGAGTAAGATGTTGTGTTGAATGCCTTTTATCTATGTTTAGATTTCTTGTTGTGTTTATACCTAGATGAAAGTCAAGGTAATTTGAGTTTTAAACTTGATCGAGAGAGAAAGTTATAAACTTGAAGGTTGATATTGTTTGAATATGAAAGTTTCAAGCTTTAGATCCAAAACAAGTGATTGAGTGAATTAATTTATGAGAGTAGATTAATTTACTTGCTAGTCAATGGAAGTTGATGAATTTATCTATTTAAAGGCATGATCTTTATCTTCTTACAAGTTTATATGCATGACTATGTTGTGGTGACCCTTATCCTAGATCTTTGTTTTTATTTGAAATCTCCTTTAATCATATTCGTTACTGAGTTTCGTGGCCTCGATACCGTACTATTTTGAGGTTGTTAGTAGTTTACAGGTTCGTTAACGACCTTGACAACGTCGTTAACGAGGCTCCGTGAGTGATTTGCCTGTTTTTGCTTGATTTTCATTTATTAGTAGTTGATAGACAAATGAATCTTGCTTCCTGTGGAACAATCCTGACTCCCCTATACTCAGCGGGGTCTTGACTTATAAATTTATTTGTTGTCTAGAGTAAAGGCCCGTCAACAAATTGACGCCGTTGCCGGGGGAAGCAACGAGTTTGTTTGTTTATCTGTGGGTGTGGGAATAGCCCGACCCTGTTTTTGTTTTTAATTTTTGTTTTCTTTGTCTGTTTTCTCAGCGTATGCCGGTAGGACGTCGAAGGCTTGAATTTGACAACGCTGGTTATTATTTCGAACCTGAACGTTACCTGCACCGAAGACGCTGAGAGAATCGAGCCATGGCCACACCTGAAGAGATGGATCGTCAGTTGGAAATCCTCCAAAACCAGATAGAGGCATTGAAAACTGAGAAAGAAGACGCTGCTGCCGAAGCTGAGCGTGAACGAGCTAACAATGCTCGTTTATAGGAAGAGTTGAACGCCTATCCAAGGAATGCCAAATAGTACATGCATCCAGAACTGAGGGTGCCGGAATATCTAATTGTGCTTCCAGCGATAGAGAAAACTTTTGAGATTAAATCTCAATTTATATCCTTGATCAAAAGGGCTCAGTTTGAAGGGAAACCTTCTAAGTGCCCTATGGAACATATTAGGAATTATCTTGATTTATGTGACACCATAGCTGCTGAAGGTGTCTCATTTGAATATGTTCTATTAAAAGCTTTCAGGTTGTCTCTTGCTGGAAAGGCCCTGAGCTGGTTGGAGAGCTTACCCCCTAAATCTATCAGGACTTGGAAGAGCTTGTAGGATCAATTCCTTACAAAGTTCTTCCCTCATGCCAAGACAACGGAGTTGAGAAAACGTATCACCTCCTATCACTAGCTGCCTCATGAGACTTTCGTTGAAACATGGGAAAGATTTAAAGAGATGCTTCGACAATTCCCCACTCATGGGCAACCTTTATATGTACTTCAAGGTATCTTTTTCCAGGGTATCAACGTTGAGACCAAGAACCGTATCAACACGCATACAACGTGCGGTTTTATAAAGATGGACCCTACGACTGCATGGGAATTGCTGGACAAACTATCGAATTATGATGCCATGTATGGAACTCATCAATCACCCCCAGCCCAGAAACGTCTCTATGTGCCTAACCGAGAAGAAGTTGACCCAGATGTTAAAAATCAAGTTTTACAAGACGAGGTCAACCGTCTGAAGAAGAAGGTAAGTTTTCTGAAATCCTCTCAATCTTGTCAAGAGTGTGGCTCTTCTACCCATAGTACTTCTGCTTGCACTAACATAGAGCAGGTGAGAGCCGCTGAGACAATTGCTGAAATGAACTATATGAGAGGCTTATACAAGAACTAGCCTAGTAATTTTGACAGGTCAAACAACTATCAAATGTGGGGCAATCAAAATCCAAATCCAAGCTATGCAGCGCCTCCACCGGATAGACGACCTGCACCTTATCGACCTCCAGGCCATCAAGAGCCACCATCATGGGTTCAAGGGTTACAGGAAGGCATTAACGGAGTGACTAACAAGGTTAACGAAGTTCAAGCCAACCTGAACAATCAAAATAAAAGATGGGGAGAGTTCGATATTTGGAAGAAGAATGTTGATTCCCAACTAGGGAACCTTGTTGCACAGATTTCGAGACCACAAGGGCAACTCCTGGGCCGTCCCGAGGAAAACCCTAGGGGACAAATAGCAGCGGTACACCTTAGGAGCGGAAAGACACTACCGGAGCGTGTCCAAGCTAAGGAAAAGACTGAAGAGGACGCCACGGTTCAGCTCGGTAACGAGCCAACGAGGGCAAATACCAAACCAGGGAAACATGGTGACAAGGCTCCGAGGGTACATAACGACCCTATTCCAGGTAAGTTTTCTAATTCGAGCCTTCCTCTCAATCCAAGGGTAGTTGACGACCCCATCAGGGTCGGTAACGACCCACCGAGGACATCTAACGACCCTAGTGTCGACCCGGTTACTTCACCTCTCGAGCCTAACTTGGTTCCGAGAATGATGAAATCTCTTCCATTTCCCACTAAGAAATCTACTAACTCTACTAAGAGTAAGTTCAAGCGTTTCGTAAAGATTCTTCAGGGAATTAATATTTCTATTCCATTCGCTGACGCCCTAAGCGAAATGCCGACTTACACAAAATTTTTGAAGGATATTCTTAGCAGGAAAAGATCCATCACAAAGCTGCTAGACGAAATCAGATCTATTGCACTACCAGAAAAGCTAGGAGACCCAAGAAGATTTGCAATAACGATTGGCATAGGCGACCATAAATTCAAAGCTTTATGTGATCTAGGAGCCAGTGCAAGTTTACTTCCCCTCTCAATCTGGTCAAAAGCTAATATGGGACCACTAGAGCCCATCAACATGCGGTTATACATGGCAGATGGCTCTTGCATCAAACCTACAAGGGTTGTAGAAGACTTTCCGGTTCAAGTGGGCAAATTCTTTGTTCCAAACGACTTCATTGTCATGACAATGCCCGAAGATCCGGTAGTTCCTATTATTTTGGGAAGACCGTTCCTCGCCACAGCTGGAGCCATAATTGATGTTTTGAGGGGACTCCTAACTTTCGAAATTGGGGATGAGGTGACGGAATTCCGATTCAAACAGTCAATGAAAGAGATCGATAGAGCCGAAGTCAAGATGCTTTACACCCACAAGGAGATCATTGAATGTGGAGACCCTGTTGGAAGACTTGCGTCAGATGATGAAATTTCAGGTCAAAGATGGGCGGAACTAGCCCATACAATTTCGGTAACGAGTCCCCTAGCCTCCGTACCGGTTCTACTGGCAGAAGAAGCAGGCTCGTTAACGATCCCGTCAGCATCGTTAACGACCCTGGACGAGGACTGTGACATTTCGGCATTTGAATACCTTGAAGAAGTGTTGAAGACGGATCCCGAAGAACCAATTCTCATTCCAGCTGAACCTTCTTCAACACTAAAGCCTCTTCCAGACTCTCTCAGGTATGAATTTCTTGGTCCAAATTCTACTTTACCGGTCATCATTAATGCCAAATTAAAAGATGAGGAAGTAGAGAAACTGTTGAATGTACTTAAGGTGCATAGAAAAGCTATAGGCTACTCTCTAGATGACATAACTGACATATCCCCTTCTCTTTGCATGCATAGGATATACATGGAGGATAATCATAAACCCACCATAGAGCATCAACGTAGGTTAAATCCTAACATGAAGGATGTGGTTAAAACGGAAATCATTAAATTACTTGATGCTGGGATCATATTTCCTATATCGGACAGCCAATGGGTGAGTCCGGTCCATGTAGTTCCAAAAAAAGGGGGATGACTGTTGTTGAAAATGAAAAAGGAGAGCTTATTCCTACTAGGACTACTACCAGTTGGAGGATGTGCATTGATTATAGGAAGCTAAATAGTGCTACTAGAAAAGATCATTTTCCGCTTCCTTTTATTGATCAAGTGTTAGAACGCTTAGCCCAACATGATTATTTCTGTTATCTAGATGGCTACAGTGGTTTTTGGCAGATTCTCATTCATCCTGATGATCAGGAAAAGACAACCTTTACATGCCCCTATGGAACCTTTGCTTATAAAAGAATGCCATTTGGGCTTTGCAATGCCCCTGCCACCTTTCAAAAGTGTATGATGGCCATTTTTTCAGATATGATAGAAGAGATTGTGGAGGTCTTCATGGATGATTTTTCTGTTTATGGTTCTTCATTTGATGCTTGTCTTGCTAACCTTGCACGTGTGCTTAAAAGATGTGAAGAAACCAATCTTGTGTTAAACTGGGAAAAATCTCATTTCATGGTTCAAGAGGGGATAGTGCTAGGACATCTTGTCTCTAAGAGAGGGATAGAAGTAGATAAAGCAAAAATTGAGCTTATTGAAAAACTACCTCCGTCTTCTTTTGTAAGAGACATTAGGAGTTTCTTAGGGCATGCTGGCTTTTATAGACGATTTATTCAGGATTTTTCTAAGATAGCTAAACCCTTGACTAACCTACTAATGAAAGATGTGGTGTTTGAGCTATCTCCAGAATGTCTTGAAGCATTTTACAGGTTAAGAGCTACCCTCGTGACCGCCCCTATTATGCAGTCCCCGGATTGGACACTACCCTTTGAAATAATGTGCGACGCCAGTGACTATGCAGTCGGCACAGTTTTGGGACAACGGAAGGATAAGAAACTCCATGCCATCTACTACGCCAGTAAGACGCTGGATGAGGCGCAGAGTACGTATACCACAACAGAGAAAGAGTATCTTGATGTGTTATTTGCCTTTGAAAAATTCCGGTCCTACCTTGTTGGATCACAAGTGATTGTTTATACTGACCATGAGTCCATTAGATACCTAATGTCCAAAAAGGATGCCAAGCCTAGATTGCTTCGTTGGATGCTCTTACTGCAGGAATTCGATCATGAAATAAGAGACAAGAAAGGAGCGAAAAACCTAGTAGCAGACCACTTATCCAGATTGCCAGTAGAGCATATCACCAAATCCAACAATGAAGTGCCAATAAATAATTCCAGACCAGACGAACACCTCATGCTGAACGAGGTCGAACTCAACAAGACCCTCGTCACCGACCCCTTTAGGGTCGTTAACGAGGCACCGAGGATGGAATACATAGATCACGAGAGCAATGACCCAAGGTGCATCGATATATCAGTCATGCAGGTCGTAACCAGGCCACGGGGGGTCGTTACCGAGGATATTACTACCTCTCTAGGGTCGTTAACGACCTAGTCAAGTCCGGTGACAACCAGGTCAGGTAAGATTTCTGAACCAGAACTTGCTCAATTCAATTCAATTCCTTCTCCTCCTTCTACTTCTTCTTCTTCAATATCAATCCATGTTGTTAGAGGGTCAAAAGCCCCTTGGTTCGCGGATTTCGTTAACTATCTTGTAGGAGGTGTAATTCCCGAGGGTCTAACCCCACAAAAGAAAATGAAGTTCCTCCACGATGTAAAACATTACTATTGGGATGAGCCTTACCTGTTTAAACAAGGTAGTGATCACCTCTTTAGATGTTGTGTCCCAGAAGAGGAGATAGAGAATGTGATCCGTCAATGTCACACACTTCCTACTGGAGGCTATGCAAACGGGTTCAAAACCATGGTGAAGATTCGTCAAAGTGGTCTCTACTGGCCAACCATGTTCAAGGATGTACAAGCTTATGTGACATCATGTGATGGATGCCAGCGCTCAGGCAACATCACTTGGAGACATGAGAATCCGCTAACCGGGATATTAGAGGTCGAGTTATTCGACGTATGGGGCATAGATTTCATGGGACCTTTTCCTGCATCAGGCCCCTACAAGTACATCCTAATAGCGGTTGATTATGTCTCAAAGTGGGTGGAAGTCGTTGCTACAAGGACTAACGATACTAAAACCGTGGCCAAGTTTATTAAGACTAACATTTTTCCCAGGTTTGGCGTTCCAAGAGTCCTAATTAGTGATGGCGGTTCTCATTTCATCGAGCGGAGCTTTGAGGCACTCTTGGCTAAGTATGGGGTATCACATCGAGTGGCAACACCGTATCATCCCCAAACCAGTGGCCAAGTTGATGTTTCAAACAGGCAAATAAAAAGCATATTGGAGAAGACAGTGTCACGTTCTAGGAAGGATTGGTCCTCTAAATTGGATGACGCTCTTTGGGCACATAGGACAACATACAAGACGCCTCTACGTACCACTCCCTATAATCTGGTGTATGGCAAAGCATGTCATTTACTGGTCGAGGTGGAGCATAAAGCACTATGGGCTCTTAAAGAGCTCAACATGAACCTTGACACAGCCGAAGCAAATCGATTCATGGACTTGGAAGCACTAGAAGAAATGAGACTTAAGGCGTATGAAAATGCTGAAATTTACAAAGAGCGCACCAAGCGGTGGCATGATCGGAAACTAGTGCCAAAAACCTATGAGGTTGGCGATAAGGTACTTCTTTTCAACTCTAGACTCCGTCTATTCCCAGGGAAGCTAAGGACAAGATGTAGCGGTGACGAGCACTTTTACGTCGCTATAAAAGCACTGCCAAAGAAAATTCCTAACTTCCTAACCTAGGTATAGTGGAAGCAAGGGTCGAACCCACAAGGACTCAGATTATTCGTATTTATATAATATTACTAAGCAGAAAGTTTTTTTTTTATGATTATAAACTAAAATCTAAGTAATTAAACTAATTAAAACTAAACAACTAAAGTAAGTTGAGATTCAAATATGGAGAAAAGCGTCCAACTAGTTTCGTATCCATTGCATACATGAGTTTTGATCATCGATTATCCTTATTTCAATTTCCCTTGACTAATCTATTGTGAATTTATGAATTCAAGCATAGTGTGGTTGTTAATATACACCGTCTTTAACAACCTTTTAATCAATTAACCTAGAAAACCTTCTATGTCAAGTTGATCATGCAATTAAGTTCAAAGCATTCAATAGAAACAATATTCATGAATTCCACCGTCTATTCACGAAATCTTGTGATTAAATTCTCCGCCTTTGATTAACCTTAATATACATCGTCTTTAAGTTTAATCAAAGGATTAATCCATGAATAATCAAATTCCACCGTCTATTTAATTATTCTAGTTGTAATTCAACCTAGAAGTAGAATAGGTGGCCAATCTATTATAATCCTAAGTGAATTTAATCAATTAAGCATGGAGAGATTCAATCTAGTCAAGGTAAATTAAAATAATTCAAATCTCACAAACAATTATGCATACAACATCAACTAACTAGTTGGACATGAGAAATTTAGCTAGAAATCGACATTAAAGAGAAATCAAACTTACAAAAGTCAAATTGATCTTCAATTGCAAAAACTAGGGTTTGTCTCCCACAAATCTCCAAATTGCATAAAACTCCAAAGGATAGCATAAGATCTAAAATAAAATCTAAGGAATGTATTTATTTCAAACTAAAAATATCCAAAAGATCCAAAAATATCCAAATAAACATTAAGAAAGTCGGCCCATAAGATCTCGCGAAAGCCCAAGTCCACGCCACACCGACGCGCCTGAGCGCGGTTTGCGACCTCCCAGAGCGCGACCACGCTCTGCCCATGTTTGCCCGCGCTGACGCCGCAGTAAGTTGGCTCCTCTCGGCGCGGTCTTGGCTTCACTCCGCGGTTTCGTCTTCGCTTCTTGCCTTTTGTAAGCCTTTGCCTCGGTCTTCATTTCCAATCCTTCCTACACGTCCCGAGGTCCATCCTAAGCTTTCCATCTACCGTCTTCCACCATCCGACTTGCAATTACGCACAAAGACGCATAGATTCCGAACTAAACGAAAATAAAACCTAATCTAAACTTAGAATGAAATCCTAGCTAAAAATGCAGAAAGCGAGATTAAAAACATGCTCTAACAACTACATCTATATGCTCTATCAAATTCCCCCATGCTTGAACCTTGCTTGTCCTCAAGAAGCTGCTTGAGAAGGCTCGCCATGAGTGAAACTGCCCTTCTTGAGCCTATTCTTACTTCATTTTGACTATTTTTGGTCCTAAGGCTCATGTGGAACCCGAAGCTATAGGTCGCATTATGATTTGAAGTCAAGGGCTCCGAGTGAGGAAATGGTACCGTGCAGGCAGAAAGCCAGATATAGTAAGAGGCGCACTCCTGGGGGCAGGAATAGGAAAGGTTTCGAAATCCTATTAAATCCAAGCCGACATTCTCGCTTCCGCTTCGTCCACTTCGCCCTTTAAGTAACAAGGGGAGTGAGATAAAGAATAGTATAAGAGTGGCTCGGTCTCAAATAGGTTCGAGCCTCTCCTTATTCATTCTATAGGGCAATACTGCAGACCAACAATCCAGCAAAAGGAGCCAGAAGCCTCCTTTCCTTGCTTCGACTCATTTTCTACTCCGGTCTCTCTAAACGTCAGTGTTATGGATAAGGCTATCAAGTATTGGCCATAGTGATAGAGAAGAAATTGGCTGACTAAGGAGATCTAAACATAGGATGCATACCTTCACGCCTACATCCTTGACCAAGGAGGAAACACTAACTGCGAGTAATCCAAAGCTTTATTGAAAGAGTTTGCGGAGAAGGGTTTTGTTGCGTAATAGCAGATTCGTAGGCAGGATATATAAATCATTGGATTTGAAATCGCCTTGGGCGGATAGGAATTGAGACTTTCAATGGTCCGCTCTTCTCTCCTAAGTCACATTAATAGCAAAATGAAGAGTATACAAAAACGTCTTTATAAATGGATGAGTGGAAGGTCACTCTGCCCCCTTTAGATAAGGGCGATAAAAAAAAGAAGAAAAAGAATTTCTGTAAGTAATAAGTAAATGCCTTTTTTTTCTCCTAAAGTTGTCGGAATTTTTCGTAATAAGATATTGGCTACAATTGAAGAGGTCTTATCAATTGAATTTCAATCAACCTTTCAAACCAACTTTACTTAGAGATTTTTCACTAAACATTCCCAACATCCTTAAACTTTTCAACACTTTCTATTTTGGACATTCCCTTCTATTACACCTTTTCAAATTGCCTCACAAACCCCAAAGTACAATAATTAACCCACAAAATTTCCCTAGTCAAATCCTAATTCCCGGATGAGGGTCAAGCTTATTCGGCTAGAATTAATTTTTTGTGGAGCTAATAAACAAGGCTAAGGCTCAAAAACAATGGGGCTACAAAAACAAAGGTATAATGTAGGGTGGATAAGGATATAAATGAGCTAAAGAAAATTTGCCTCAATCACTTTTACATCATGCATTCAAATCATATAATGTGGCCTCGAAAGAGAATCTAAACGCAAGTTCTAGAGTTAAAACAATCAAAGTGATACACTCCAGAATATCATGCAAAATTGGCATGTAAAGGCTCAAAAGAAATCTCACAAGGCAAATTTTTGGTTAGAACTTCATAACTAGCTCAAGTTTTCACTTTCATGCATACTCCTTCATAATTAAACAATTCTTATTTAGAACTTCCATCATAAACTTAACAAGTTATGCGATATGAAAGCATGCTCACTTTTCAAACAAGTGGTTCCAAGGGGAAAAATGAATCCTAAATGCAAACAAAACACACATTTTTTTTTTCAAATTTTCAGAAATTTTCAAATTTTTAGTGGATTTTTCAAACTTTTAATCAATGCATACAAATAAAAATAAACATGCACATGCAACTATATGATCTAACTAAACCAAGTTCTCATAACAAAATAAATAATCCCCTTCCCCCATGCTTAAACATTACTTTGTCCCCAAAGTAAGAAAACATAAGAGTAAGAGAAAACTGACCTTATCACAAGAACTTGTCAAACTCGGGAATCTACTCTGATGGTGGTGGTGGTGGTGGGTACCTCGGGTATGGCCACTCAGGAGCTGGATATCCAGGATAAGGCTGATAAGCAAAGGACTGATAACCATGCTCAAGCGTGTACGTGTCCATCCTCTGATGCAAATACCGGGTCTGCTCATCAACATAATCAAAAAGGCTCGTAGCATAACCCCAGAAATGGTTGAAATCAGCCGCAATGCCATCCATACGAGTGTGCAAGCCACTCACTTGTGTAGACAAGCCGCCCATCAATTCCACCAAATGATTGTATTGGGTGGTAGACATGTTACCACCTAGGCCTTGTTGCTCAAACTCTTGAATTGGTGGCACTTCATTGTGCTCATCATCATCTTCATCATTCTCCCCATCATCATCTTCAGCTGCAATATCCTCAGGAGCAGCTTCAAACTCCTCATCTTCGTCCTCCTCATCAACATCCATAGAAGCGCTCGCTTCCTCATCCTGACCCCTTGATTTCTTTCTTCTCTTTGTCCCTCCAATCACTTCGGAAACCGGTAAATCACCATCTTGAGGATGAATGAGCCATGTGTCAGTATTTTGCAAACCAACCTCTATCTTCACCCTCTCTGGATTAGGCAACTTCATAGCAAAAGAGCTATTGCCTAGCACCCAATAGTACCGATTGTGCTTCATATATAACACCTTCATTTTGTTGTAGAAATGCAAGTTCATTGGAAGAGGATCAATCATACGCACACATTGCTCCAAATCAATCCCAAAGTGTTGGGCAAACTTGGTGATGATACCACCCACATCGATCCGACCAGTATTTTTCTTAATCATGAGCTCCATGTTGTGCATCATAGCGGCACCGAAGTCAACCTCTTGCCCTTCCAGAATACCTCGAAGGAGAAATATATCCTTCCTAGGGCAATTATTCTCACCCTCTCCTCTGCCTATAATAGAGTGAGCAAAGAACCTTTGAAGAATTCAAATTATTGGATGAGAAATTCCAGACGCCTTGGTTCTAGAAGGCAAGTACTCATCAGTCCCAGAAAGGAGAGCCCACTTTTCATCATCCATAAAAGTGGCGCAGTTTTCCCATCTATCAACATTCTTATGGTATTGGGTAAATCTGAACAGCTTGTTGATATCATTAAGAGTCATGCTTCTCATCATCCCCCCTAGCTGAAAATTGCACCGCCCTTCATTAGCAAATCTCCCCTCTAAGATATGAGCCTCCAATGTGCTCAAGAACTCCAATACGAGGCTACGGTAAACAGGCAATCTCATGCTCAACACAGTCAAGTTGTGATGAAACTCAATATTCCTCAATTCTCTAGCTAAACCCAACTCCTCCAATAAATCCCAGTCAATATATCTCGGAGCTTGGATTTCACGCTCTTTCAATTGATCAAACCGGTCTAGATGCCTCATGTCCCGGAATTGAAGACCATAAGTTGCCGGTGTAATCACATTGCTTGAGGACGACTAGGTCCCGATGAGGATGCATTGGCGGGAACCTTGGTTCGACCCATGATGATATTACCTACACAACAATGAAAAACACCACAAACAAGCACAATTCGATTGCCCTAACAAGAGCAATCCACCAAACAAGTAATAATAGACAATAATTGCTCTCAATACACTCTCTACCCCCACTAACCTAGATTAATTAGCATGAAAATTAATTAATTTCGAAATTATGGATTTTTCAAGTTCTAGACATGAAACTAACTCATAAACATGCTAATATTGTTGAATCTAGACTTAAATTGAGGAAACTTGGCCTAAAAATCCCTAAAATTGAGGTTTTTATGCAAAACCTAATTTAGTAAATTTTTGGGTTGAGATCTTCAATTTGGGTTTTAGGAGGAAGAAGAAGGGTATGGAAAAAAATAAGAGAAAATGCGGGTTTATTGCGCCGAACCCGGCCTGGGCGCGGTTTGGCACCCTTGAGAGGGCGGTCGTGCTCTCCCGAGGTTTGCCCGCGCTCAGGCCGCCAGAACTCGGCCCTTCGGGGCGCGGTTTCGGCGTGACAGCGCAGGGGTGCCCTGGCTGGGTTGCACCGCGTCCCGACCTTATGAACTCGGCCTCGATTTGCTCACTCCTGGGTCATGAATGTAAGGCCGTCTCGACCCCCTCGTACCGCGTGTACCTGGTTTCAGACTTTACCTATAACTAAGAAAAACAAAAACAAACCGAAAACCACACAAAAACAAACCAAAAACACAACTAAATCTAGAAAATAATATGAAAAAAAATAAAAACAAAGCTTGGGTTGCCTCCCAAGAAGCGCTTGTTTAACGTCATTAGCTTGATGCATTACCGCTCATGTGTTTGGTTCGTTCAAAACCGTTTCTTCAATAATAGCATTGCTAAATCCTTCAAAATATGGCTTCAAGCGCTGACCATTCACCTTTTGTAGCGAATGAGTAGCTTCATCATAAATTTCCACCGCTCCATGAGGATACTTCTGAGCTACTACGAACGGCCCCGTCCATCTCGACCTCAGCTTACCTGGAAAAAGTTTGAGTCTAATTGATATAGCAAAACTTTATCACCTACCTGAAAAAGTTTCTTCCATATTTTCTTGTCATGCAAAGCTTTGGTCTTCTCCTTGTATATGGTCGCGTTGTCATAAGCTTCTAAACGTAATTCCTCAAGCTCTTGCAACTGAAGCTTCCTCAACTCACCGGCTTCGTCCATCTGCAGACTACAGTTCTTCACAGCCCAATAAGCTCGGTGTTGGATCTCCACCGAAAGATGACAAGATTTACCAAACACCAACCGAAAAGGCGACATTCCAATCGGTGCTTTGTAAGCCGTCCTATACGCCCATAAAGCATCGTCTAAGCGAGTACTCCAATCCTTCCGGTTTGGCGACACCGTCTTCTCAAGAATGGCTTTGATCTCTCTGTTTGATACCTCAGCTTGGCCATTCGTTTGTGGGTGGTAGGCCATAGAAATCCTGTGTGTGACATGATATTTCTTCAAGAGCGCACTGACTGTTCGGTTGCAAAAATGAGATCCCTTGTCACTAATTAAAGCTCTAGGAATCCCAAATATTGAGAATATATTCACCTTCAAAAAATCTGCCACAACTCGGGAATCATCAGTCCTGGTGGCCTTCGCTTCCACCCATTTGGAAACGTAGTCCACCGCTAATAAAATATAAATATTCCCTTAAGAGCTAGGAAAGGGGCCCATGAAATCTATACCCCAAACATCAAATACCTCACAAAAGATAATTGAATTTTGAGGCATTTCATCCATGCGGGATATATTTCCGACCCTTTGGCATCGGTCACAGGATTTGCAAAAGGCATACGCATCCCGAAAGATAGTAGGCCAAAAGAATCCTGCATCCAATACTTTCCTAGCGGTTTTCTTTGCACTAAAATGCCCCACCCCCCCCCCCAAGCATAAGAATGACAAAATGATAAAACTGAAGTTACCTCATTATCCGGAAGACAACGCCGGATTACCTGATCGGAACAATGTTTCCACAGATATGGATCGTCCCATACATAATACCGTGCTTCACTCTTGAGTTTATCCCTTTGAGCCTTGCTAAAGCTAGGAGGAAATACACTCGAAACAAGAAAATTTACCAAATGAGCATACCAAGGTTGAAGTACACGTACCGAAAACAAGGTGTCATCTGGAAATTCTTCTCTAATCGGTGTGATTTGAGCACATCGTTCCCCCTCATGAACTAAGCGACTAAGATGATCCGCCACCACGTTTTCCGCCCCCTTTTTGTCTTTGATCTCAATGTTGAATTCATTCAACAATAAGATCCATCTAATCAACTTGGGCTTTGCCTCCTTCTTCGTCAACAAGTAACGAAGGGTTGCATGATCCGTGTAGACGATCACCTTTGTACCTAGAAAATAAGACCGAAACTTTTCCAAAGCAAACACCACCGCCAAAAGTTCCTTCTCGGTGGTGTAATAATTTTTTCGTGCTTCATTAAGAGTCATAGAAGCATAATGGATAACATGAGAAGCCTTACCAATCTTTTGGCCCAAAACTGCTCCTACCGCATAGTCGCTTGCATCACACATCAGCTCAAAAGGTAGGGACCAATCCGGGGGCTGAATTATTGGTGCAGTGGTGAGGCGAGCCTTCAACTCATCAAAAGCTTTTTTACAAGCTTCATTAAAGTCAAAGGTTACATCCTTCTTGAGTAACTCACAAAGGGGTGAAGCGATCTTGGAGAAGTCTTTTAATGAACCTGCGGTAAAAACCTGCATGACCAAGAAAATAACGTACTTCCCGAACATTAGTAGGATAAGGCAAGGATTGAATTACTTCAACCTTTGCCTTATCAACTTCAATCCCTTTAGATGACACTATATGACCTAACACTATGCCCTGCTCTAGCATAAAATGGCATTTTTCAGAATTAAGACAAAGGTTAGTTTCTTCACAACGTTTTAGCACAAGTGTCAAGTGAGTTAAACAAGAATCAAAATCATTGCCATGAACTGTGAAATCATCCATAAAGACTTCAATGAAGTTCTCTATGTATTCAGAAAATATACTGACCATACACCTTTGGAAAGTGGCGGGTGCATTACATAGACCAAATGGCATTCTTCTGTAAGCGAATGTGCCAAATGGGCAAGTAAATGTTGTCTTCTCTTGATCCTCGGGTGCAATTGCTATCCAAAAATAACCTGAATACCCATCCAAGAAACAATAGAAGGAACGACCCGCAAGTCGCTCAAGCATTTGATCAATAAAAGGTAAAGGAAAATGGTCTTTACGGGTTACCGTGTTGAGCTTTCGGTAATCGATGCATACACGCCACCCGGTTTGACTTCTTGTTGGAATTAACTCACCATCTTGATTCTCCTTCACCGTGATTCCACCTTTCTTAGGAACGACCTGAGTAGGACTTACCCATTTGCTATCCGATATGGGAAAAATCATTCCTGCTTGAAGAAGTTTCAGGACCTCCTTCTTCACAACTTCCATCATAGGCGGGTTCAACCTCCTTTGTGGTTGTCTTGAGGGTTTTGCTTCATCCTCCAATAGGATTCTATGCATACAAGTAGAGGGGCTTAATCCTCTAATGTCGGCAATAGTCCATCCTATTGCGGATTTATGCTCCCTTAAAACATCCAGCAACCGGTATTCTTGATCTTGAGTCAGCTTGTTTGAAATTATCACCGGTAGAGTATCTCCATCACCTAGAAAAGCGTACTTGAGGTGGTCCGACAGTTGTTTGAGCTCTACCTGTGGGGCTTGCATAATAGAGGGAACAAGCTTCTCGCTTGGCACTGTTAGTGGAATGGGCTTTGAGCCCGGTAGCAAGAGTGGTCGCTCATAGTGAGCGTTCAACTCGACTACAATTTCTTGCATATCATCATTAAGCATAAATTCCACTTCATCTTTATCAACCACAGAGTTTTCAAGTGTAGATTGCAATTCATCATGATCATTAATGTCAAAGAAATCTTGCATAAGAGTATCTAACACATCAATTGAACACAAAGAATGAACATCATAGGGGAATTTCATAGCATCATAGATATTGTATTCCACTTTTTCCCCATCAAACTCCATGGTTAATGAGCCACTACACACATCAATTTTAGTTTTGGCTGTCTTTAGGAATGATCTACCTAAAAGGATTGGAGCAGCATGCTTGTCATGTTCCATTTCAAGTACGTAAAAATCAGCAGGGAAAATCAACTTATCAACCATAACAAGCACATCTTCTATTATCCCCTTTGGGTAAACGTTAGACCTATCAACCAATTGAATAACTACGGTTGTTGTATGCAATGGACCTAGCTCAAGAGACTCATAAATTGAATAAGGCAAAACATTGATAGAAGCACCTAAGTCTAGCATAGCCTTTTCAAATTTTCTCTCACCTATGATACAAGGGATAGTGAACATACCTGGGTCCTCATATTTTTGTGGCAATCGCCTTTGGAAGACCGCTGAGATTTGCTCACTGACCTATATCTTTTTCTTCCCTTTTTGCTTTTGATTCCGCTTGACCGTACATAACTCCTTCAAAAACTTAGCATAGCGAGGAATGCTCTTGATAAGCTTGAGTAGCGAAATATTCACCTCACACTTGCTAAATGTTTCGAAGATCTCTTTATCGTTCTCGATCTTACGGGTCTCCTTTAAGGCTTCGGGTTAAGGTGGGGGAGGTTTGAGAGCCGATGTCGAAGGAATCGAAGGATCTTCGGAAATCACCGCCGACACGGTTTGGCCCTCCCGGAGCGCGGTCGCGCTCTGGACGGTCCAGAACGCGCTCTGGCCGCAGTAAGTTGGCCCCTTGGAGCGCGGTGTAGGGCATGGCGGCGCTGGGGTGCCCTGGCTGGTTTGCCCGCGCTCAGCATGAACGTCAAAGTCCGAATTTTCGCCTCCCTCGGTTTCTTCATCAGGCAATGTTTGTGGCTCTCCGGCTTTGTTTTCCAACACTTTACCACTACGGAGAGAGATTGCATTCACATTCTGCTTAGGATTGAGTTCCGTTTGAGAAGGTAACCTGTTGGAATTTTAGCTTCAAATTTGGTCATTGCCTGTGCAAGTTGGCTCATTTGATTTTCCAAGTTGGTGATGCTCGACTTGGTGTCTTGCTGAATTTGGCCCATAGTTTGCTGCATCATGGCCATATTCTGGGTAAGAGCACGGATCATATCATCTGTGGATGAGGATGGGCCTTGATTCGATGCTTGATTCTGAGGTTGATGTTGAAAAGGAGGTCTCAAACCTGGAGGCCCGTTTTGAGGTGCATGCTGTTGATTCTGATTTCCGTACCTCAAATTGTGATGATCCTTCCAACCTGGATTGTACGAGCTTGAATAAGGATCATACGTTGGTCTTCTTGGCCCATATCCTCCAAGTGCATTAACTTCCTCCTCTTGAGCATGAAGAGTAGGACAAGCATCCGTCTTATGAGTAACATCAGAGCAGAAACCGCAAGGCTTGACTTGTTGTGATCCCTTCAGCATGAATTGCCTGAACATTGACTTCAACTCATTCACATCATCATGTAAAGCTGTAACATCAACAAAATTGGCTGCCTTCATTGAAGCTCTTTTGCTGAATTGACGAGAGCCTTCAGAAAGTTCATGAAATAGTTCAAAAGCTTGTTTAGGAGTCTTGTTCAGGATGTTCCCTCCACAGGCAGCATTAACATGTCGGCGTTCTTCATCCAATAAGCCTTCATGAAGGTACATAACAAGACCCATCTTAGAGTAACCATGATAGGGGCAACTTGAGATTAGCTTCTTGAACCTCTCATAATGCTCATAAAGCGATTCATTCGGGAGCTGTTCAATATTTCTAATGCACTTTTTCATACTCAAGAGCTTTGTGGCTGGGAAATACTTCTCAAGGAAAGCCTTTTTCATTTCCTCCCAAGTCTCGATACTGCCAGGAGCCAAATAATAGAGCCAGTCATTCGCTGCATCCTTCAAAGAGAACGCAAAAGCTCTCAACTTGATTTGGTCATCAGTGATTCCATTTGGTTTCATGCTAGTGAAGACAGCATGAAAGACCGATAAATGCTTGTTGGGATCTTCACCCACCTTCCCATAGAATTGAGGAAGAAGGTGAATCAATCCTGATTTCAGTTCAAATTGGACACCGTCAGGGAGTGCAAGTATCTTCACCGCCAATGGTTGTTGTGCCAAATCTGGTGCAGTTAACTGTCTCAGTGTCTGAGCCATCTCTGGTATTTCAGGAACGCTATCAGAATCAGAATCAAAAGAAGAATAGGAAGATGCCAGATTGAACGGTAGTTCTCGAGAATTCGCACGAGCTTGCCTATGCAACCAAGAGATTGTCCTTTCGATTTCTGAATCAAACGCAACAAGAGATGGATTAGTAGCACGGGTATGAACCATACAAGTGGTTCACACCCAAAAAGAAATAAAAAGTAACACTAGATAAATACAGATAATTTGCCGAGTCCCCGGCAACGGCGCCAAATTTGACGAGCACTTTTACGTCGCTATAAAAGCACTGCCAAAGAAAATTCCTAACTTCCTAACCTAGGTATAGTGGAAGCAAAGGTCGAACCCACAAGGACTCAGATTATTTGTATTTATATAATATTACTAAGCAGAAAGGGGGTGTTTTGTGATTATAAAATAAAATCTAAGTAATTAAACTAATTAAAACTAAACAAGTAAAGTAAGTTGAGATTCAAATGTGGAGAAAAGCGTCCAACTAGTTTCGTATCCATTGCATACATGAGTTTTGATCATCGATTATCCTTAGTTCAATTTCCCTTGACTTATCTATTGTGAATTTAAGAATTCAAGCTTATTGTGGTTGTTAATATACACCGTCTTTAACAACCTTTTAATCAATTAACCTAGAAAACCTTCTATGTCAAGTTGATCATGCAATTAAGTTCAAAGCATTCAATAGAAACAATATTCTTGAATTCCACCGTCTATTCACGAAATCTTGTGATTAAATTCTCCGCCTTTGATTAACCTTAATATACACCGTCTTTAAGTTTAATCAAGTCATCAAAGCCTTTCTGACTTGGCCTGGCCCAGTCAGGTATCTTTTTCCCAACGCTTTAGCTCTCACCTAAAGGATTCATCCATGAATAATCAAATTCCACCGTCTATTTAATTATTCTAGTTGTAATTCAACCTAGAAGTAGAATAGGTGGCCAATATATTATAATCCTAAGTGAATTTAATCAATTAAGCATGGAGAGATTCAATCTAGTCAAGGTAAACTAAAATAATTCAAATCTCACAAACAATCATGCATACAACTTCAACTAACTAGTTGGACATGGGAAATTTAGCTAGAAATCGACATTAAAGAGAAATCAAACTTACAAAAGTCAAATTGATCTTCAATTGCAAAAACTAGGGTTTGTCTCCCACAAATCTCCAAATTGCATAAAACTCCAAAGGATAGCATAAGATCTAAAATAAAATCTTAGGAAAGTATTTATATCAAGCTAAAAATATCCAAAATATCCAAAAATATCCAAATAAACATTAAGAAAGTCGGCCCATAAGATCTCGCGGAAGCCCAAGTCCACGTCGCACCGACGCGCCTGAGCGCGGTTTGCGACCTCCCAAAGCGCGACCGCGCTCTACCCATGTTTGCCCACGCTGACGCCGCAGTAAGTTGGCTCCTCTCGGCGCGGTCTTGGCTTCACTCTGCGGTTTCGTCTTCACTTCTTGCCCTTTGTAATCCTTTGCCTCGGTCTTCATTTCCAATGCTTCGTACACGTCCCAAGGTCCGTCCTAAGCTTTCCATCTACCGTCTTCCACCATCTGACCTGCAATTACGCACAAAGACGTGTAGGTTCCGAACTAAACGAAAATAAAACCTAATCTAAACTTAGAATGAAATCCTAGCTAAAAAATGCATAAAGCGAGAATAAAAACATGCTCTAACAACTACATCTACATGCTCTATCAAGCGGGCCGTTCGTGGTTCATCACATCTATCCCCATGGCGCGGTAGAGTTGATCGATAACCAAGGCGCAATCTTCAAAGTTAACGGCCACCGATTGAAGAAGTTTTATGAGCAACCCGACCAGGACGAAGAGATTAGAGTCACTATGGCTCTTACAATGTCGGATTATCCAAGGTGAGTACGTCGGGATGACGACGTTAACAATTACGCTTACGGGAGGCAACCCGCTTTTAGTATAGATTAGATTTTTATTCTTTCTTTTTTAGATCTTTTTCCTTGCTTTCTTTTTGAGTTTTTTGTAGTTTTTGAGGATAGAAAATAGGATAGTTTCCTTTTAGCTAACAAGATGCCGGAGAAGGGCTTGTAATTCATTCAAAGAGGCTACGGTGGCTCGTTAACGACCCAACCCCGGGTCGTTAACGACCCGATTTGACGACCCGACTCGGCAAACGGGCAGGTAAGTTTATTTTTAACCCTAGTTCTATCTTTTATCTTTTACTCAAGAGCCTCCGCCCCCCTCATACCTCTTCCCCTTCCCCTACCCTCTCCTATATAAACCCTTCTAAACCTCTAAAAAATTTCACCCTCAAATCTCTCTCAAATCCCAACAGCTCAAAACTTCAAATCCTTACCGAAACCCTTCACCACCAATCGGAATTCTTAGCTCCACTAACCTTCGGAAAATGCCCCGTTACCGAAGCCCGGCGCCCTAGTTTCCCACCGACGAGATCCAAGCTCGTTAACCACCCAAACTAGAATTTTGTTCTTCAATTTCTCAATCTTCCGGTATGATTTCTAAACCCTAACTCTTTATTGCATGATTCATGGTTTTTAGGGTAGAAATTTTGTATCTAGATTGTGTTTATAGATTTGGCCGAGTTGCATGCTTGCTTTTTCTCATGAATTTTGGTTGTGCTTAGTTGTTCTCGATCTAGAAAAAGGTGTTAGTGCTTAGATTCTCCATTGCAAATTTGATTGGAAAAGCATGAACTTTCTTGTTCTAGGAATCGAGATTTATCTTCACAATGATAATTTTTGGGCAAATCCTAGCATGTTCGGGATGGGTAATTGAGCAAGTATGGGGTGCATATACCCGATTGTGTGTTTAGTGAAGGATTATAGAGGATGCATGCTTGATTCATCACTGAAATTTAGGATTTCTTTCACTCGGAAGTTTTTCGACTGGCTCTCGATAGGTCGTTAACGACCCACCCAGGTTCGTTAACGACCCTGCGTATCCTCCATGCTTAAAACCAGTCAAAAATCGTTTAACGATCCAATCTGGGTAGTTAACAAGGCATTCCGAGAACTACTTCGAGAACAAGTATGGGGTCTCTTGTCTAATTTACTTGAGTGGATCTTATCTTGGAAAAGTCATCTTTTTTGTAGGTCTACATGGCAAGTTCAAGCAGAGCCACTACCCGAGCACAAAAGAAGAAGAGGACACAACGATCACCATCTCCACCTTTCATAGAAAATGTGATCTTGCGCACTCAAGGACAAGCGGACCGCTACAACACCATTCTAAACAAGGACCACAACACTAGGTGGTTTTCGAGGTCAAGTGCTAAATCCATGAGGATCTATGAAGAGGTCAAGGATGCTTTCTCCATTCTCGGTGTAACTCACTTGTTGAAGAAAGAGCATTTACCACACTTCCGGATCTCACATTCGAGTTCCTGGCTACGTTTGAGACAAACTTCCCAACGAAGACTTCGGCTGGACGCATTTGATTCAGGCTCATCAACATGGACCGTTAGTATACCTTGGCGGAGTTCAATGCTATTTAGGAACTCCCAAACCCTTGAACTTGGGGTACGAATGGCTTTACTATGTGGAGAAGTCAACCAAGTCAAAGGAAGTGTGGTGCGGGAATCTGGTTAGTCTCTTAGCGACCAATCTTTGAGTCGATCTCACCTCTACACACCGGCCCACGCTCAGCTACTCAACATGAACTATTGTTTCAACTCCGGTATTTTCACTCAGGTTCGGGATGGGTATATTACAAAAGTTTGAGGCCGAGATGTTATACCCACCCTATCCAAGATGGAGCTACTTTATGTACCAAATTGGTACAAGGCATGGACGGGGCATGAATTCCCGTTAGAGCCCAAGCCGGAGGACGAGTTGTCACTTCGACCGTGTGAGACACGGTTCGAGAGAGAGGGAAGCAATGGACGACGATGATGATGATGAGACTGAAGAAGCAAATACCGAGGGAGATACCGAGGCAGCTACCGAGGGAGACACAGAGGAGCTCGACATAGAGGAAGAAGACCTCGATACAGAAATTTTAGGCAAGAACATCTTTGTTAACGAGCCAGTCAGGCTTGTTAACGATCACTTCGAGGCTTCTACCGATGCTCCACCGAGAGTATCTACCGACCCCCTCCAGCCTCCTATCGACCCTAACTCTTATGGCCTCATGCCATACAACCCGGTGATTCATCACGACCATTTCCAGCCTCACAATCACTATCAACCACCTCCCCCACCCGAGTACACTGTATCGAGCATCCCGCCTCCATGGGCCGATGATCTTTCAACTCGGATGCAACAACTTAACCTGCAGCAGGACCACATTCACAGAAGGATGGATAGATGGGAGAGCGTCTATTCTGCACGGATGACATTTGAGGATATGAGATATCAACAGAGGGAGATGGAGGATGCAGAGTGCTGGAGGACGATGTACGACTTCATGGGGAACTTTGAGCATTACTTTCCTCCACTAAACCGTTGATTCAGCTTGAAGAAGTTTTTCTTGTTTTCTGCTTCATCACTTTGTAAGTTTTTTTGTTTTCTCTTTTCTTGTTTTCTTTTGTTTTTCTTTTCTATTTCTTTCCTTCTTCTTATTTTTCTTACAGTGGGGACACTGTAATTTTAAGTATGGGTGGGAGAAATTAGAATTGTCTTGTTTTGTCTTATGTGTTTTATGAGTTTTAAGTAGTTCTTTGTTTCATAAAAAATTGAAAAAAATCACAAACAATTTTTTTTTGAAAATTTAGAAAAAAAAAGAGTTTTAGAATTGATAGATATCCCTTTCTTATGTTCTATGATAGTAGTTGCTAGCATGATCATATAATTCCTTGCAATCATGTCTTTGAGAATATAGCCGGAATCTTAATTTGAAGTTGTTTTTAGGAAGGAATAGCATTTGATGAAATTGAGCATGTATACTTTTTAGCATAAGTGATGCAATCCAACAAAAAAATCAACCTTGTGAGTTATTTTTTGGCCTTATAGGGAGAACATTAAATTCCCTCTTCTTTTCTTGTGTGATTTACTCTCTATATGCATATTATCTCTTGGAATTGTGATGGTTATCTATTACTTGAATCCTATATATGATTTATAGTTCATTACTTGTGAAAATCAAATGATTGAGAATTTATTTTTTCATAAGCCTTATTAATCCCTATCTACCTTGCATTATCCTTCTTTTTGATAACCAATTTGAGCCTTATAGCCTTTTATTTTTAGCTCTACACAAATTGTTTCCCTAGCCAAGAAAGCTTGACCCTATCCGGGGATTAGGACTTAGATTGGAGAGGAGATTGTTTTGTTGAGTGTGAAAAGATGTTATGTTTGGTTCAAAATTTAAGGATTGTTGGGAAGGGTAGATTGGAAGTCTCTTGTTTTATTTTGTAAAAGAAAGATCTCTTGGTAAAAAAGATGCACAAAATAAGGTTGTTAGTTAGAAGAAATAAATGAGGAGTACACGATGTAGCTCGATAACGACCCATTTTGGTTCGTTAACAAGGTAGCGCAAAGAAAAAAAGAAGAAAAAGAAAAGAGCTGAAAAAAATATATGAAGAAGAAAGAAGGGTGCATAGTGTTTATACGATAAACCGGAGATTCTTTTGAGCTGTTTAAATGAGACTTTCTAGGGTGAAAAGGGTGAATGAGAATGAGTGTGCATAAAGAGAAGAGAGTTGGTATGTTTTTGAAGAGTTTTGGAGATGTGTGAGTTCTTAGGAGTCTTTGATTCCCGGATATTATTAGCACCACATGACCAAAATTTTCCATGCCTTATTGTTATTACCAAGCCCCATTACAACCCGGCTGAATGGAAGCTTCTATGAAGTTTTTCATTGAGCCCCTTAAGTTCTCTTGAAGATTTTTATATGTTTTGACAAATCTTAAGTGGAGAGTTTGGTGATATAAGTTCCAATTTCTATGAGTTTTTGTATATAAGATGAGTTGAGATATTCAATTTCTATTGCCCAAACACATGAGAGTTGAGTGAAACACATTATCCCTTGTGAGGTTGGATTGTATTTGCTTATGTCTATTAGGTGCATATATGTGTGATGACATTAATAGTCATTTGCTGTTTTTCTTCTATATATTGAAGTTGCTTTTTAGATAATGGCTATAGTTTGAGAAGTATTGTTGTTTGGTTTTGATTATTGTTTAGTGATTTCTTGAGGACAAACAAGTCTAAGTATGGGGTATTTTGATGTTCATGTTTTTGGTGTAGTTTTTAGGATGTTTTCTTGGTTTATTAGGATTAGTTTTAGTAAGTTTAGAGTTAGTTTTGTGTGTTTTTGGATAGTTTTGCATATTTTGTGAAAAGTGTGGAAACTACTCCGTTTTGTGTCTTTTTGTAGGTTTTAACAAGGAAAAGGTGCTTTTTGGAGCTGAATTTGGAATGCTATGGCGAAGGACGGAAGAATACAAGATGAGAAGTCGAAGCCCAAGTTTTTAGAGTTGAAGTGTTGAAGAAACCAAGCCCATGCTCGTTAACGAAGCTGGAAGGGTCGTTAACGAGGCTACGAGATAGGTTTTTCGAGTAATCTTCGTGATGACCTACCGATCCTATGCGAGAATTTATTCCGTGCCGGTAGTGTGTTTTTAATGAGTTTTAGGGTTATTATATTGTATTTTAGTTCTTGTTATCTTTCTAGGGTTTTATTTCTATATTTTTAGAATAGGTTTCTATCTTTTAGGACAGTTTATATCTTATATCCTTTTTATTTAGATAGCTTTATTAGTATAAAAAACCTTCTTTGTAGCCTAGAGAGGAGAGAGAAAATTGTGCTAGCAATTGTGTGACACGTTGGAGAGAAGTAGAGAAAAAGTCGGAGACGAGTCGGAGGTCGAGATCGAGCTCGGTGGACGAGAGTTACCGGGGTCGTTGATTACTGTATTCGGTTCGGTGTTATTGTTGTTTTCGGTTTCTTCTGAATTCTGTAAGACGATATTTTCTTATTAATTTAAAGTAATTGTTTTGTTTTCAATGTTTTCCTTTATAGAAGTTGTTTGCTTTCTAAACATGAAAAGTGAGTAGTCTTCTTATCTAGGGTCGGGGTTGAAACCCGGCATAGTTATGCATGGTTTGATGAGTAAGATGTTGTGTTGAATGCCTTTTATCTATGTTTAGATTGCTTGTTGTGTTTATACCTAGATGAAAGTCAAGGTAATTTGAGTTTTAAACTTGATCGAGAGAGAAAGTTATAAACTTGAAAGTTGATATTGTTTGAATACGAAAAGTTTCAAGCTTTATATCCAAAACAAGTGATTGAGTGAATTAATTTATGAGAGTAGATTAATCTACTTGCTAGTCAATGAAAGTTGATGAATTTATCTATTTAAAGGCATGATCTTTATCTTCTTACAAGTTTATATGCATGAATATGTTGTGGTGACCCTTATCCTAGATCTTTGTTTTTATTTGAAATCTCCTTTAATCATAATCGTTACTGAGTTTCGTGGCCTCGGTACCGAACTTTTGTCTTGTGTGTCAAGTACATGTGACAATTTGAATTTAGTCAACTTGGAGAAGTAATCGGGCCGTTGGATCAAACACTTCAGTCTGTTCCTCAGACTGAGCGTTTGTTTTGTCTTGAGACATGATCCCGTAAATCTCGCTGACTGGTCTTTGTTTGCACATGTAAGTTCCCGTGTGATGGGAACTGTCTTCTTCAGAGTTCCTTTGAGAGGTACTCTGAAGACATGTATGCCTGTGTTCCTTGGATGTTTATGGCGCTTCTTCACAGGACCTGTGTTCCTTAAAAATACTTGGATAAAACACATGAGTTTCCAAATAGTGTTTGTCATTATCAAAACTGGAGAATGGTATCGTTGTAATGGTGTTTAGAACTAGAGGTCCCAACATCATCCAACATTCTCGTCTCAATTTAATTTGTTTCCTGATGTCAGCTTTATTTAAACCGTGATTCTTATTTCTCAATTGAGAAAGATCGTTCTATCCAAAAAAATTGAGAAAGATCCAAATTTTCACTTGCTTTGTGCCGTTGGTGCCTCACCGAGAACTCCCAGCCTCCGGTGAGGGCGGCCCCACGGCTGGAAAACGCGTCTGTAGCCAGAAAACATTTAGCCACGAATTTTGGCAAGGGTAAATTGGGTGGCAACGGCCATAAATTTAGCCACAAATATTTCCGTTTGCGGTAATATGGCCATGAAATATAGAGTTGTGGCTAATATTGGGGCTGAATAGCTCCGAAAAGTGAGCGCGGCTAGATTTGTTTGTAGATTTCTGACCATATTGTCATGAATAAAAGCTCGTGGCTAACGTTAAGGCCCAATGGGCGCGAATCTTTTGCGCGGCTAGATTCATTTCTAGAGTAGTAGCTAATTAGCCACGAAAAAAGATTCGTGTGTATATTCAGGACAAAGTCTGGAGCTAAGTACCCACATACTACTCGTGGCTAGGTTTGTGGATATTTGTGTGGGTAATTTGAATCATTGACTCATAAGTGGTCCTTCATTTCGTTAGAATTTTTAGGAATAACCATAAAACTAGCCACGAGTTCTTATTTTCGTGTCTAACATAGTTTGTTTGGAAACATTTGCGATAACAGTCACGAGATTAGCCACGAGTATTTTTTTGGTGAGAAATCTGCAGAAATAACCACGAGACTAGTCTCGAGTTCTTTGTTTCGTGTCTAACTTTGTTTATGTGGAAAAATTAGCAGAAACAGTCACGATATTAGCCACGAGTTCTTCGTTTCATGAGAAATCTGCAGAAATAAGCACGACATTATCCACGAGTTCTTCATTTCGAGACAAATATGCAAAAATAGTCACAAGACTAGCCCAATTACTTTTCATTCATGAAAACCTGCTCAAAATGCACTTAATATCTGTTCTAAACACCATCTTACACAAACATGCCTCAAATGTACCAAACATCATAGACCTTAATTATACATAGTGCACTTAAAGAGGTCGACCAAACATGCATTTAGGGCAAACACATAAAATGTTCACAATTGAATATCATAACCCTGCTGAAAATACACATAAAATTTGGGCAGATCCTCCCCCAAAATGCACATAAACCTGCCAAAACCTGCCCAAACTTACATAAACCTGCTTATCCCAACATAATTGTCAATGTCAACATTCATCCAACATTGTTTGCTACATAAAATCCATAGAAAAGATCACATAAAACCCTAAAGGTCAATTCTCCTACTCCTACTCTTAACACTTACCATTACACTTACACTTACACTTCCTCTTCCTCTTCCTCTTCCTCTTCCGCTTGTTTGCTACAACCCACGTCTTCCTCCTCTTCCTCATCGTCACTACTCAGGTAGAACGCCATCCCTTCATCATCCATGAGCCGAAAATTCCAAATACCGTCCAAAAGACGACTCATATTGGGGTCCATGCCATACGTTCTGAAATGCTTGTAATAGCGGCATTCCTAACAAACAAGAGAAGTGCAAAGCTTAAATAATAAAAACAAAACATAAGCAGTGAAGGAAAAGGTGTTATGCGAACAAAAGTAATAGAAATCATGAATTTCTATTATATGGTGCAAATTTATAAGTTAGGTACCCCTAGAATATTATGTAATGATGTTCTTAAATAACAACATGATCTTCTCTGAGGCAGAAAACGCGTAATGATGACATGATGTTTTCTAATTAACAATGTTGAGTGTTTTAGGAATTAGAATGAATACATGACAACAAAAACGAGGAAATCAGATTAATTAACTAAGCAAGCACTCTCACATTGTAGTATCGTACAATAGAAATAAAACACTTACTTTGAGCTTCCCCGCCCACCACCCTTCATGACCAATAATTTGCCAAGTAGTTGAGTCCCACATAACGCCCCCCTTGGTGTTGCGGAAATCCCGCCATATCTTCCAAAGCCTGTAAAAGTGATAGTACCTTGATCGCGCAGTGATTCTTGTACACGGGCACCTACACTCAGCCCGAAAACGCTCATTCACATCAACCTAGTTAGGGCACTAGGTATCATACAAGGGAGGACTAAGCTCTCGAACAATCTTGAGGAAGATCAACTCTTCCTCATGTGTCCACTTCCTAGGCATTTCCACAAACTGGGAAGAAAAGAAATGCACCAGTTTAAGTAGAGCAATCAAATAGAGCATTGAAGTATTTGACAAATAGAAAAATTGTTTTGAGAAAATAAGTAGAGCAATCAAATAAATTGTTACTAGAAGACATGAATGCACCCATTCTCATTTAAACAATCATGATCCAAACCTCAAGTGACATAAACATTCTTATCTTACCAAACCTGCTTAAAATGCACTTCAAAACATTCTTATCCTATTTATGTTGCAACACACACATCAACCTACTTAAAGAAAACTACTTCTACTTTTGCTATTCCAAATAAATGCATGCCAGACATTTGTAATTCTGTTACAAATCAGTTATAAGCCAATGAGATTGACTGTCAATTTGCTATACCAAATTAATGTAAACATGTACTCAGCAACACTTAGATTTGTTAAAAGCCAATCAGTTTCAGAATATTCATGATTCTTTGAGATGTTTATTCTAAGTGAACATGTAGACAAAAATAAACCTTAGATCCAAAAGACATGTAGATCTAAATGCAAATACATTTTTAGGGTTTTAAGACATTGAAATCATTAAAAAGACATGTAAACCATGCCAATCAGTTTCAGTTTCAGATTGACATGCACAAACCATCGAGAAAAAGGGTGGAGAGAGATGGAGGCAAGAGACATGCAAATCTAATCCAAAGACATGCAAATCTAATTTCATGGATGGTGGAGATTTTTGCAACCTAAATGAATCAAATGAGATTGACAAAGAGAAAAGGTAAGTCGATTCAAAAATTCGAAAAATTCCAGGAATGGAGGCAGCCAAGCCGGCGGGGGGAAATGGGAGCAAGCTAAGTCGATTCGGGGGCTTACTTGGAGGATCGGAGAAGCTGTCGACACCGACGGGGGGAAATTGGCAATCCAAGCCGACGAACTCACGAACAAGCCGAAACCGACGGGGGGAAATTGGCAAGCCAAGCCGACACCAACGGAGAGAGATGGAGGGAGTAGTTGTGGAGGCAAGATGGAATGGAGGCAAGAGGCAAAATGGAGGGAGTAGTTCGGTCTTGTGGTCCCAAAACCCTAAAAGAATGCTCAAAGAACCGCCTCATGAGATGGAGGTCGGTCGTGGGCCTAAAGCCAAATAAGGCCCAATAAGGCTCATAAGCCCAAATGTTTTTTGAAATAGCCCGTTAATGGCGCCCAATGTTCAAGTCGTCTCCTACATTGATGACTCGTGGCTATTTTCGTGGTTAAATTTGTGGGTAAAAAAAAGGTGATTCAGCAACTCATTAAATGATCCATACCAACCTTCATTCAATAATCTACACCAACAATCATACGGACTCGATCTCTTTACCCTACCTTTCTTCACATTCCCTTAAAATATCACTTTCAACACACATTTTTGTCTCTTATTCCATCCCATTTGAATTTGTCTCAAGTAAACAAATTAAACACATGAAACCAAGTTTAATTGATTTCTTCTTTTGAATCTGGTACATTCTTGTTCAAGTGGTCAAGTTCTCTTCCATTGTTGGTGCAAGAAAGGTTCTTGCTTTTGTTGGTGCAAGAAAGGTTCTTGCTTTTATTGGTGCAAGAAAGGTTCTTGCTTTTGGGAAATTTTTCAGAAGTAGCCACGCGAGTAGCCACGAAGTTTGGCACAAGTTCTTCGTTTTGGGGCTAACGGAGTGGGTCTTCAGAGTTGAAACCGATCTGTCGTTTGCCTATCACCCATTGTTGCTTGAATCTGGTACGTATGTTATGCATATGTTCATAATTTTTTACAATAACAACATACATTGGTGATTGTAACCTATTTTAGTGCCAAAATATTCAGCCTTAACCACAAAATTAGCCACCTGTTCTTTAATTCGTTCCTAATGTTTTTCTTGTTTTTGATCTAGTCATTATTACTTATTTGAATATAGGTACCATATATGACATGGACAATCGTGAGTGGATGTATGATAGATGGCTTCCTAATGGTGAAGGTTTGAGAAGCGAATTTTATGATGGTGTTGAAACATTCATTACCTTTGCAAAAGCTCAACCGAATTTAATGGATGGGGAGAAGATCAAATGTCCTTGTTTCCATTGCAAGAATGGCAAATTTCAAGATAAAGACATTGTTCGCCTTCATCTATTCAGAAAAGGTTTTGTTGACAGTTATTATTGGTGGACCGCACACGGAGAATCACCTTTTGTCAACTCATCACCTCCCTTGGAAGACTTGAATCCTACTTCAAATCCCAATGATATGGATTTCTTTGGGATTGGGATGCATTTATTTGGTAACTTGAATCCTACTCAAAGAATGGTTTTTGATGCAGCTGGTCCAAGTTTTGTTCCACCTTCGTGGTTTGACCCTAAAAATTATGTGAATGAGCCAAGTAGTAGTCGTCATGTAGAGTTCGAAAACCCTATTCATGACGAAGAAGAAATTAACATGGACCAACGGATCAACCATGTTCAAGAAGAAGAGATTAGCATGGAACAACCGATCAACCATGTTCATGAGGAAATGTCCTTCTTATCTGAGCGCTTCAATGATGTTTTGAGGGCGGCAGATCAACCATTATATCACGGTTCTCATATGTCCCAGTTAGCTGCAGTTGGTTCTTTTATGGAGTTAAAGACCAAATACAATACGTCACAGGTTGGATATAGTGCACTACTCCAGAAAGTCAATGATGTATTGCCAAAAGACAACAACTTTCCAAAACGTTTCTATGAACAAAAGAGGTTGACTAAAGAGTTGGGGTTGCCCCAGCAAAAGATAAACCTTTGCCCCCAAGGTTGTATGTTGTTTTGGAAGGATGACGTTGATGCCACTGAGTGTAAGTTTTGCAATAGTCCAAGGTATCGACCTTGTTTGTCTAAAAAAGTAAAGTCAATACCTAATAAGGTGTTGCGGTACTTTCCATTGATCCCACGTTTGCAGATATTGTATGCTATGGAGGAAACAACTTCAAAGATGCGTTGGCATGCTGAACATCAAACAAATGAAGGGTATATGACTCACCCATCGGATGCTGAGGCTTCGAAGCATTTTGATAGAACCTTTCCAAGGTTTGCATCACAGATTCGTAGTGTGAGATTATGTTTGTGTTCAGATGGATTTTCTCCATTTGGTAAGTTTCGCAAGACATATTCGACTTGGCCAGTGATTGTCACCCCCTACAACCTACCTCCAGATATGTGCCTGAAATCTCCTTATTTGTTCTTAAGTACCATTGTTCCACGTCCACAGAATCCAAAGAAGCTAATAGATATTTGTATGCAACCATTGATTGATGAGTTGCTTTTGTTGTGGAGAGAGGGTGTGCCAACATTTGATGTTTCTACTGGAAAAAAATTTAGAATGCGTGCAGCTCTTATGTGGACAGTGAATGATTTCCTTGCGTATGGCATGTTATCTGGGTGGAGTATTGCTGGTATTTATTCTTGTCCTCATTGCATGGAGAACACAAAAGCCTTTCGTTTACAAAATGGATGGAAGGCTTCATGGTTTGATTGTCATCGTTGCTTGTTGGAATTAGATCACCCATTCAGGAACGATAGGAGAAACTTTTACAAAGGGAGAACTGAGGATGATCCTCCTATTCCGTATTTATCAAGTCGAGAGATGTGGGAACGTGTTCAAGGTTTGCCGAGCGCAATGGAGTCTCCACGTGAATATCGAGATGGCTATGCTGTAACTCATAAGTTCACAAAGAAAAGCATTTTCTGGATGCTTCCTTATTGGAAGCATAATTTGCTTCGTCACAACCTTGATGTCATGCATATTGAGAAAAATGTGTTTGAGAACTTGATTAATATAGTAATGGATGTTAAGGGGAAGACAAAAGACAACATCAGCTCAAGGAAGGACTTGCTCCTATATTGTAATCGCCCAGAGCTTCAGGTGGAGGATAACCATAAGGGCCCTAAACCAAAAGCAGTTTATGCATTAGATAGAGATAAAAAGACAACCTTGCTTAATTGGTTAAGGCGCTTGAGATTTCCGGATGGGTATGTCTCCAATATTGGTCGATGTGCGCAATTGCAAGAGGGTAGACTAATCGGAATGAAAAGTCATGATTGTCATGTGTTCATGCAAAGACTTCTACTAATTGCTTTCAAGGAACTTCTACCCGTGGGTGTGTGGGGACCATTGACAGAATTGAGCTTATTTTTCCAATCATTATGTTCATCCACACTCGAGATGAAATGTCTTGAGGATTTAGAACGTGCTGCACCTCTTATATTGTGCCAATTGGAAAGGATATTTCCACCATATTTCTTTGATTGTATGGAGCATGTCATTGTACATTTAGCATATGAGGCAAAATTAGGAGGTGCAGTACAATACCGATAGATGTATCCACCTGAGCGCTTCTTATTCAAGTTGAAAGGGAACATGATGAATCCACAAAAGGTGGAGGCATCCATAGTGGAATCATATTTGTTTGAGGAGATAACGACATTCACTCGACATTATCCCCAGCCTCAAGACTTGTATAAGAGAAAGAAAACTACCATGGAGGAGGAAACCAATGCCACTCATCCTCAAATTTCCATTTTCAACCATCCAGGGCGTGCAAGCGGAAAATGTAAGGTTGTATGGATGACCAAGGGGAGAGATTTTCACGTGGCATGGACGTATATCCTACTTAATTGTAGAGAGGTTGACTCTTACGTCGAGTAAGTGACTTCAACTTATAATATATAAATACATGTCAATCCGATTAATATTCCACTATTAATTAATTGTTGTTCATTTTCACATGCAGAGAGTTTCAAAATACGGTAGGACAAGGAGATCCGACTGCTATTGCCAATTGGTTTTGTGATTGGTTTCATGATTATGTAAGTTTAAATGCACATTGAATATGTTTGGGATGTTATTATGCATTACATATATATATACATATAAAGGTTTCATTAACAATATTACAGGTTTTGAATAGAAAAGTCCTACACCCCCCAGAAGAGGATCATGTGTTGATACATAGTTTGGCTTGGGGCCCATCCAAAAAGGTTGTGTCATGGCCCGTATATTTCATCAATGGTTATAAATTTGAAACTTTGGAACGTGGTGAAGGCAAATTAACCATGAATAGTGGTGTGTGTGTACAAGCTTGCAACGGTGATACAGAATCTGATTTCTTCGGGTTAATAGAACAAATTATTGAGTTTGAGTTCACCGGATTGCCATGTAAGAAGATTGTCATGTTCAAGTGTTTATGGTTTGACCCTTCTGCGAGAGGGACGAAAGTCCATCCAGAATACCATTTTCAGGAGATTAATGTGAAGAGGCGATATAACAACCACGATCCTTTTGTCTTTGCGCAACAATGCATCCAAGTTTACTACGCAGACTTCCCCGGCGCACCCCGGAGTCGTGCAGATTGGAGATATGTGTGTAAGACAAAGCCTCGAGCTAGAGTTGAGCAACGATGGACAGAGAGAAAGGAGGACGAGCCAAATGATTTAGATCCATTACAACCAGAGGAATTTGAGATTGATGGATTTGCAGGGTCGTCAATTCACTCATTACCGTTACATCTTAATGATCCACTTTCTCAGCATGAAGAAGCATACGATGTTCAAACCGACGAGGATAACTCGGACATTGCAAATGATGACGAAGAAGATGATTTTCCTTCAGATTCAAGTTCCTAAAATTATGAGTGGTAATTCATCTTATCATAGTTTATTTATTTTATATCAACATGATTATCCTTTTGCAAAATATGCTTTATAATTTATTTTCTACCAATTTTATTTTTCTATTAGAAATGAAAATCATATTAGAATGGACAATTTATCTAGGAGGGAAAGTTCATCTAAGGAGGGAGGGAAAGTTCATTAAGGTGGGAAGTAGAAGATCTCGGTTGAAATTAAGGAGGGAAAATTTGAGTGATTTGGCGGGCTAGAAATTTAGGGAAAATTTAGGGAAATTTGGCGGGCTAGAAATTTCAGTGTTTCGGCCAAAATACACACAAGCCCAACAATTTTCTCTCATTTGGAAGCACGCTTGCTAACCCTATCCCTCATTTGCGCGTCTCATTTGCTTTAGGGTTCCCTCATTTGCTAACTTGAATCCCCTCTCTTTCCAGACGCCTCCCCTCTTTGGTTCACGAAGGATCTGCTAACTTGAATCCTCTCAAGAAGGATCTGGTTAGAGCTCAAGAAGGATCTGGTTCGAGATCTCTCAGGTTCTCTCTCCCTCCCTTGATGTATGTTATTGGGCTGGAATTTTGAGAATGAATGGTGATTTTGCTTCTCCTTATGTGAAATAGCTTCTCTTTGAACTCGTTTTTTAGTGTTTAATTGGTTGGTGTGTGGCTATTTGTTTAGGGTTTTGAGATTGAATGGTGTGATTCTTCTTACTTCTCTTTCAACTCGATTTGGAGACTTCTACCAATTTGCATGTCTTTCTTCTTGCTTCTCCTTGCTTGTATTTCATTTTCTTAGACTCAGAGTTTAATTTGTTGGTGTGTGTCAATTACAACAGATTTTCATGCTTTAGGGTTCGAAATGGTGTTTCTTGTCTTGCATGTGCTCAACTCATATGAAATCGGTGTTTCTTGTCTTACTTCTCCTTGCTTTTCCTTGCTTGTCATTCGTTTTTAGTTTCATGATTAATTTGTTGGTGTATGTCTAGAAGCATACGATTTACATGCTTTATGGATCGAAATGGTGTTGCTTGTGTTGCTTATCCCCATATCATATGAAATTGGTGTTGCTTGTCTTGATTCTCCTTGCTTGCCTTTACTTCTCCTTGCTACTTCTTGCTTCTCCTTGCTTGTCATTCATTTTTTAGTTTCATGATTAATTTGTTGGTGTGTGGCTATTAAAACAGCTTTGGTTGTTGTTTTTGGTATGTTGTTTTGCAAGGTTTGGTTGAATCATCCGTCACCTTAGAAGCACAACACGAGGGCGAGCCCAAATTCTCAATTGGAACTTCGCTCGTGCTCCTCGTACTTCTTCGGAGCAGCAGCTTCAAAGTCCTAAGAGACCTCCTCGGTTACAACCAACCCTCCCGGTTCGTAGTAGCCCAAGATTTAAAAAAGTTGCCAACCAACAAGTTGCTCCAATACAAGCTCCCCGTGCTCCCCGTGCTCCTTTGAAGAAAACCAAGCCTAACCTTACTCTAGCATCTTCTTCACAACAAGTTCTTGACCCTTCAAGAACTCCTAGCCCTACTAATAGTCCAACACTTCGTCCACAACAAGTTCTCTCTATGGAAAGGGTTCCTTCCAGAAATCCCAGCCCTAAACTCACTCAAGCACCTCATTCAAAACAAGTTCTCTGTAACGAAAGGGTTCTTTCAAGAAATCCCAGCCCTAAGCTCACTCAAGAACCTCAATCACTCCAAGTTTCCTCAAAACAAAATGCTCCTGCAAACAATCCCAGCCCTACTCCTATTCTCACACCATCACAAGTGAATGAAGCAAACACTGAAGCATACATGGAAGAGGGATTTGAAGAAGAAGTGGAGGAAGAGCACGAGGAAGAGCACGAGGAAGAGCTTGAGGAAGAGCACGTGGAAGATGATGAGGAAGATGATGAGGAAGGTGATGAGGATGGTGATGAGGAAGGTGAAGAAGAAGAAGAGGAAGGTGAAGAAGAAGAAGAGGAAGGTGAAGATGAACAAGAGGAAGGTGAAGATGACGAAGAAGATGAGTCTACTCAACCAAAGCTGCTTATATGGATTAAAGGAGATGGAATCCGGTTGGTAACCTTTCAAACTTTTTTTTATTAATGTGATTTACATTGTAAATTTACTAATTATATCCATTTCTTTGTAGTGATTTTGAACCACGCAAAGCTGCCTACTCCAAGACAAAGGAAATTGTGCATGGCCACTACAAAGGAAATCGGACAAGTATTTCTAAAGTGTCGGGGCCAGTTAAGACGTTGTGGTTTGAAGAGTTTAAGGTGATGCTGTTTTTTACATTTACTAATTCTATACATGAGTATTTCTATACATGTTGCTAAGATTAGCTAAAAGTTCATGTTGTTGTTTTTTGTGAACAAGTTCATGTTGTTGTTGTTTGTCTAAGTACCAATGTAAGGTTGCTGATTTTTTTAAAGAACCATTGATGGATCTTTTTTTTCAAGTACCATTTGTTAGAAATGGTTGTTATAAATGAACTGCATTTTTAAATACCGTTTGATGTTGCTATTTTTGTTGGATTGCTAGACCTTGCTTCAATATGAGTGTCTTTTTGTAAACAATGCAGAAATTTTTTTATTGGAGGGAATCTGATGAACTAATGCAAAAGGTCTTTTTACACCAAGCCGGAAAACACATCACCAATGTCTTTAAGAAGCATCGTGAAAAAAGACCAAACCTTTCTTTGTTTCCGAGAAGAATTGGGAGAGGATGAACACCATAAGGAAAACGGATCCCAATCTGTTTGTTAAGAAGCTCAGGTGAATGCGCAAAATCGGTCATCAAAGAGGTCATTAGAGTTTGGAAACTATCGAGGAGGTTCTCGAAAGTTTACAAAATGGATGGAAGTTATGGTAAGTACATTCACTTTTCAAAATTTAAGTACAAATCTGTTTGTTTTAAAAAGAAGTATATGTTTAACTTGACTTTACTCTTTTTTTTTGCAAGGAAAAGGAGACTGGGAGCATGCCGCTTATTTCTGAGGTGGTCAAAAAATTGTGGTCAAAGGAGGATGGGACTGGACTAGGGGAACGACCATCTGCAATCATTGTAAATTCATTCAAGTATTTTGTTCTTTTTGTTCTTGTGGTTTTGGATTCATGTTTGATTGAATTTGAGTTCTTTTTGTATGATATTATGTGATTTTGATTGTTGATGTGTACAAAGATATAGCTACTTTAAATAGGAAATTATTTTGAAGTATTTTGCATGTTCAAAATTCAGACAAATGAATCAAATACACATGAACCTCCTAGATGAATTTTGTGCTTATGGTTCTCTCTCTCTCTCTCTCTCTCTCTCTCTCTCTCTCTCTCTCTGACTTTGTTTGGTTCTTCTCCTCAATATGTTATGTGTTTTAGATTTTTAAGATTGACAACTTGAAAGTTTGGTTCGAGATGTGTGTTTGAGAACTTGAATGGTGATGATATGGATTCGTTGATATTTAGGATTCTCTTTTGCTTCTCCTTATGTAAATTTGCATCTCTTTGGTTCCTTGTGAATCAATAGACATGAAAACTTCAATTTCCATTTGCTAAATCCCATAAAAAATATGCACCAGTGCACTGACTCTTGCCATTGTTGTTTTTGTTGATGTTGTTGTTTGGTGAATTTGCTTCTCTTTGCTTCATGTTTTTGCATTAATATGCACCACAGCACCAGTCCCTATTATTCTTGCTTCATGTTTTTGCATTGATATGCACCAATACCTATTATTCTTGCTTCATGTTTTTGTTGCTGTTTTACATTGTTTTTAGGCTAAATTTGAACGCCTTGTGGCTGCTGAGGATGGGGATGGACCAATCTCAAGTGTTAGGGCGACCGAGCTATGGATTAAAGCTTCTGACGGCTTTGCTAGCCGTAGGATTTTTGCATTGGCTGATGAAGGTGTCGCCCTCTTTCGCACGGGAAAGCTTGAATCTAGAACTCCTTCCCGCTCCTTTAGCCTTCTCCAAACCCATCAAGTTGTTGAGCCTCTAAAGGATGAGATCAAGGAGATGCGAGAGGAGATGAAGACTCTTCAAACTCAAAATGTGGAAATTCAAACCCAGAACAAGGCACTCAAAGGTATGCTTGAGCAGTTGGTTAAACACATTGGAGACAACATGGATAATGTCACTCTCTGAATTGTTTTTACCCCTCTATGAATTATATGGATATTGTGGTGTTTTTGGATGGTTTGTTTGGCTGGATACTTTGGATGGTTGCTTTGTGGATATTTTGATGGTTATGTGTGGATATTTTGGATGTTAAGGGCAAGATATTGAATGGTTGTAGTGCTATTTTATCCATTAGCAGGTTATAGCTTATTGCATTATGATAATGCAATTAGCATATATTAGCAGGTTTATGGTGCATTATCATAATGCAATTAGTGCATATATTATGGCTTATTTCGTAATTTTTTTATTAATGCTTATTTATTTGACCACAAAATTTGTAACCAAATGTTTTCAAAGCCAATTTCAAGGTTAACTACCAATAGCTTTTGCAACCAAATAGATTCGATGCAAATGTCAAGGCTAAATGGCCACAGTTTTCCTACCAAATGCGTTCGGTGCAAATGTTAAGGCCAAATGACCACGGTTTTTCCCCCTAAATAGATTCATGGAAAATTTCAAGGCTAATGCCCACGAAATGGGTACGATTATGAGTTCAAATTCGACTTGACTTTAGATACAAAATACATTCATGGCTAAAATTTGATGGTGATGCACTCAAAACCAACCACGAAAATCAATTCTGGCTAATATGGTTGAACGTGACTTTCGTGGCCAATGGCAACACATTTGGCAATGAACTAATTCGCGGCTATTATTTGCAGCTAAATAGCCACAGAACTAGAATTCTGTGGTTCTTTTTCAGAGTGATATTTAGCCTCGCGCCTTTTAGCCCCAGGGCACCTTTCGTAGGGCAATCCGTTGGGGATGTCGTGGCTAACGTGATTTCGTGGTTATTGTTGTGGCGGAAGTCGTGTCAATTTTCCTGGATACAGAAGCGTTTTCCAGCAGTGCCCCATCTACCTTCGCGACTTAACTTAGGCTTAATGATTGTAATGTAAAATTGCAAACTAGTTTTGTGATTTACTGATTTTAGATCTAAATTTGATATGGAGGAGTGTCTTATTGAGAATGATGTTTGACGGTGTCTTGGTTTTATGTTGATTGCCACTTTATGTTATTAGTTTGCTTGTCTTCTCCTTATGTTGGTGTATTGGCCATTTTGCTTGTCTTCTTCACTTTACTCCCGTTTCCGTTCACATCCGTGCTACATAGCTGATCACTTTCAAACATTTACACGATTTTGGAAACTATATTTTAAATCAAAGGGGAGTTTCATATTAGGATGGAGTATAAGATATAAATATTACATTTAGAACTTATCACATTCTTGTTGAGCTTTTCACATTTTAACCATGCAATAGCTGCATTACTTTGATGGTTGTCGAAATTTAGTCTAGGAAGATAGTTGTTCTCAAGATCTCACTTCGTCTGCCACGATCTAATGTTGATGAAAATAGTTGAGCATTGGGAAAAATCAGTTCTCTGATGATCTGTAATGATGAAATTGCAAAGCACATCGTTTTTTTTATTAAATTTTAGGCAGGCTTCTTCTTTTGAGCTAATATTAATTCCACCAATTGGCAGTTGTCTAGTTTCTTCTTTTGTACAATTCAGTCATATTGATATCAAATTTGTGTTTGATGAATTATTGAGTTGTGGCATTGAACGATGAAATTGAGCTTTGTGTTTGTGATTGGATAATCTATTCGCTCAAATGATAGAGCAATGTGTATGTGCACATAGATGTGAGTTTAAATCTCAAATAGGCTAATACTTCATACAATTGGTTCATTATAGCTCTTGTTTTGGTTCATATTTTTGTAAGCTCGGGTTCAAAGTAGTTTATCTTACAGTTCATTTGTTTAAAGTATACTAGTTATTTTGGTTCATGTCTTTTGGTTCATGACATTTGTTCTTTTGGTTCATATATTTATAAGTATAGGTTTATATTTCATCTTATGGTTCATAACCATATCGTTTTAAGTTTCACGTGTGTCATGTATTATAGTTCATAAATAGCATTATGTTGGTTCATGTTTTTATACGATTAGGTTCAGAACTGTAATATTCGGGGGTTTTTCTTTTTGAGACCGAGAATCCGGATTTCTTGAACCGCAAGTAACTTCGAGTTATTTAATTACCTTATTTTACTAACTAGTTCTACCCAAATCTACCCTTATCCTATCTAAGTAAATTATTATTATTTAAACTAACTAGTACTAATCCTATCTAAATCCTAAATAGAACCAAATCCTTGTATTTGTTCGTAACCACCTCTCCGCTTGTATTCTTCCCATCGAAAACTTCTCCTATCCATTCGGAAGCCTCAAGTACCAACATCGGAACCATGTCTTGCTTTTGCCGTCTCCGGTTGCCAGCGCCAACGGTATCTCTGACCACCCCTGTGAACAGGACGACCGTGAACCGCTAGGAGGAGCCCTGTTACAAGAGTGGTCGTCGTCCCGCCGCACACGTTAAGCGATCACTAGATAGCAACATCAGATCGAGCGCTCGCGAGACCCATCGGAGATCGTTGCACTCCATCCGTCTTTCGATCGGAACTGATCTGCCGTTAAGTCGCCATCTCTTCTTTGTGATGTCGCACTTTTTAGTTAGTTTTCGTGGGTAGTTTTCTAGTTAGGATTGAGTCTTTTCTAAGTTTATTGTGTTGCTTTGAGTCATTTTTGAGGGTTTTCATATTATCGTAAGATATGGAGTCTACATAAGTTTGTTTGATGTTTTGTAGGTCTTTGAAGCGTTGAGGAGGAGATTTCTTGGTTTTTCAAGCTCTCTAGGAGGTGGTGCTAGAAGTTGTTTGGTGGTGATGTTGATAGAAGAGCAAGAGTCAATACATGTGAAAGTTTGATGGTTAAAGAGTGAAGATTTCAAGATCTAAGTGCTTAAAGAAGGAGCTAAAGGACGTCTTAGAAGGCCAAGAGTGATTGAAGAAGGAACAATGAAGGAAAGCCAAGCATTGGAGCAAGTTTTGATCAAGAAATGAAGAGATCAAGTGCAGCCAGAGGTCGGTGACGACCCATACATGGTCGGTGACGACCCACTCCGTGTGTTGCGGAATTTTTACTTGCGCCTTAAGTTTGGTTTAGTAATTGTTTTATTTATGGGCCTTTTTAAGATAGATTTTAGTTTCCTTATAGTTTTATTTCTACTACTATATAAGGATCTCTAGGGTTTTATTTCAAAGGGAGGCTTTTGGGGAGAGAGACGTTTTTCTTAGGGTTATTTGTGGAGAACGGAACGAGTTGCAAATTTGGTTTTCTAGGTTACTTTGAATCCAAGCTCTTGGACAATTAGAGAGACTTGGAGGTTTGCTTAAGTTTGTAAGTTTTCTTTTGAATTGAAGTTTGTTTGATTTGAATCATGTCTTCTCTTTCGTTTATGATTGTTGATTGTTTCATGGATCGTGAGTAGTCTACTTTCTAGGGTTGGGGTGAAACCCGACGGGTTGTGCATGATTAAAGCATGAATATTTGAATTAACCATCTCTTTTAATCTCTATCTATTATCCTCTTGTTTGCTATCAATTCCTTGATGCAAGTCAAGGCATGTTCATGTTTATGAGTGAATAGAAAGATTTAGTTGTGAATTTGGATTATATTTGGTTAAAACGAAAGTTAAACCTTTAGGAAACAAGTAGGGTTGCAAGTCTAGATTTTTATGAAAGTTAAGATTTTTACTTGATTTATCATGACGAAAGTCATTCATGGGATTATTTATGGTTGATTTTGATTCATGTTTGCATGCATAAACTTGTTGTGGTGAATCCTTTGCTCTAGATCTTCTTTAATTTGGTTTCTCGGAATTTTCTCATACCCGGATAGGTCGGTTACGACCACTTGTAGGTCGGTGCCGAGCGTCTGTCTCCCTTGTTTTTCTCCTGCATTTGTGTTGAGTTGTTGGTCGGTTACGACCTGTTGTGGGTCGGTGCCGAGCGACTGTTGGAGTGTTTTGTTTTGTTTTGTTTTCTTCTTGTTAGGATTAGTAGCTAGACATAGATTCTTCTAATTCCCGTGGACGAACCTGACCTCCCTATACTCAGCGGGGTCTTGACTACAAATTTATTTGTTGTCGGGAAACCCTCTCAACACTTTGTTGGGTAGGGAATTGGGCTTGAACGTCATAGGCGGCGGCGAACTGCGAGACCGCCGACGTTGTGAAGTCGGAACTCTGAAGTTAGTTTAATGTTCCACGTTCGTAATTTTTTTTACAGAGGAGGTGGGAGGTGTTCTTCATAGGGTACGATTTTATTATTAATAGTTAGTTTTGTTAATTGTTTAGGTTATAGCTTTTAGTTTGTTAGAAGATTGTTTTAGATTGGCGTTTGGATTTTAGTGGTATGGTATCGTAAGTTGAGTCTCAAGTTTATTTTTTTTTAATTACATATGGGTCGCATCTTTTTTTTAGATGTGTTCGAATTGATTAGTTGGTTTCCCAAGTGCATAGATTAGTTGGTCTTGTAGGTTGGTTCTAGTTTAATTATATGTAGTGTTTATTTATAAGAGTTGTTAAGAGGGGCAAGGGTAGTAGTATCTACATTAACCTTACACGTTAATATTTCTTTTAGGGAATCGATTTCGCTCGCGCTTTTAATTCCGTCTTCTTCAAAGAATCCTTATTATTGAAGCTTAACTAATGTCAAGGAATGTTGTGAAGCTTAACTAATGTCGAGTGGCGTATGTGATGTTTTGGGCAACAACCATTATCGACTAAGTGGACGATTGTAGGGGAGTTTTGCAACAATGTCTCTATCTACTCCTGGATGTGGAAGAACATGTTTTCCTTTTGGAGACTACATTAAAGACTAAACGATACCAGTTGTGTGTAGAGCATGGAGTATGATTTTGGATAACCGAGGAATTTGTTGTGAACAAGTGACCCAAGGAGAGAAAATAAGGCTTGATCTCGAGGAAATTGATGTGGTATCGTGGTAAAAGTACCCTTAGAAACGAGAATGCATCACCAAACTTCTAGGATTAAAATGGTACTAGGTTGGGCATAAGGAAGGCTTCTAGTCTAAACCACCATTGACCAGGTAGGGTGCAAATAAGAAAACCGCTTGGATTCTAAGTTAGAAGAAGAGTTGTGACTAGTTGAAGGGTGGGATGACTTGTGTACTCAAACCCCTGTATCGTAGGATCACAAGAGATATGCAAATTTTAATAACGTCTCAAAACCATAAGAGGTGTGTCACGAGGGACAAGGTTGAGTAATCGCCTATGTATCTGGAGAGATAAAGTTATAAGAGCCGTGCGAACAGAAACAACATAAGGAATGAGTAACCAAACCCAAGGGATTGGACGACCAAATTCGGTATATGCTAAGTTTGGATAGACAAACACCAACTAACGAACCTCATCATAAGTAAAGTTGAAGCATAAGATGCTAGGATGGCTCAAGCTATGGAAGATCATGACTTGGAAGATTAGTGACATCCACAAAAGAGATTAATAAAGGAGGTATTACCAGGATGATAGTTGAAGTGTGTTGTCCAGATTTAATGATGAGAGGTATTGAGTATTCTATAATGTTAGTCGAATATGACTTAGAAGCGGATGTTGTTTTACTCAAATGATCCACACTTATTGGAAAAGTCAATGAAGGAACAATACCATAGAAGTGGTTCAAGGGTACTATGGATACGTCATGTAAGAGAGAATTAGTTGCTCAGCCGGAGAAAATTACTAGCGATAAGACACATTTGGGGTTTTGAGAACCACAATGACGGAATTGTATGGTAAAGGAGATTTGGAATAGAAGTGAAAACCCACTCATCGCTATTGGAAAAAAAAGGGATGAAAAAAAAAATGACATGGAACATGTTGAGATGTTTTTATACAGACATATACTTGGTTCTGGATTCTATGAGAAACAACAATTAGAGTATGGATAGAGATATTTGTGGTGTCTAATTCGCTCGGAAAAGATATGGACTAGTACCAAAGCCATCGAGATGGAAGTATTGTGTAGTAATAATGTTTTAAACAAGACTTGAACACGATGTCTAGTGGTTAATCAATCGGGGTTCGAAATTCATTGGATTGGTTTGCTAGGATTGACAGTCAAGAACTTGGAGGTCAAGTTTGGCAATGGAACTCCGTTTGGGTGGACAGTTGTGTAAGGACAACATGGAGGTTTAACTTGACCTAGGAAACTTAGGAACATTAGCGGATATATGTTGAGAAGTTAGCAATAGGTCATAAGCTGTGTTATTCAAACAGGGAATGCATCGACTAGTTGATACAAGTCTGCCAGGAGTCAAGTGGTGTATACAATACTTAGTTACCTAAGTGGTGGGAGCCTTTCAGCGAGAGGAGTAAATTCTAACTAGTACTTGGCGTTGAGGATCGGACTGATCAAGCGGATGTGCCTGGGCAAATGGAGTGTTGGAGTGAGGACTTGGGAGACTGAAATACTAGGGTGTACATGAGTTTCCTAGCTTGAATAGTTATGAATCAATTTTGAAGAAAACAAGAAGGTTGCTTAAATTTAGATTATCGAGAGAGTTGCAACTGGGATGGTTGGTGTACCAAACCGTCATTGTCACAAGACCCTGAGGCTTACACAAATGTTAATAATGTCTCGAAGTTTGTTTGTTATAGAAAGAGAATGGGTAATCATCTTGCATCTGTGGGGTTAAAACACATCTCTAGTTGGTGCAAGTTAAAGCTAAAGTAGCCGGAATGGCTTAAGTGCGTGGAATCACATAAGTTGGAAGTTCGTTATCTTTTGGTATGAGGATTGTGATTGCTAATATTCTGGCAAAGTATAACGGTGTGACTTGAATGAACAAATAGAATTAAAGAGATATTATGGTGAAGAACGTATTGTAGCGACACCAGTGTGGAGGTAGAGAAGATTCTTTAATGCGGACATTTACTTAACATTCCCAACGAATAAAATGGAGTATTAAGATCAAATCGTCATAATATGAGAGTCAGAGGGATGAAGATTCCTAGATCGACGAATGAAGAAACTATCGAACAAGGAGATTCCTATAAGGTGCTTATTCAGTTGTCTCGACTAAGAGTAGAGAATGCCACTTGGGAGACTGAGTCTAGGACGAGAGAGAGTTACATGGAGCACTACCCAGGTTTAGTAGATGTGTTAGATGTATTCGAGGTGAGGGTTAGTAGCTAGCAAGTTGTTTACAAATTCGATGATTTACTTGTGTACTGTCTTCGTTTTAACTTGACTGTTTGATTTTTTTTGGTTGTCATGCTATCTGTTTTGGTTGTTAGCGTTATATATTAGGTTCGAGGACGAACCCTTTTAGGGGGAAAGGTTGTAAAACCTCGTGTTTTGTTATAGGTTGCTATACTTAGTAACAGAAGTTTCGGGACGAAACTTTCTTTAAGAGGGGTAGTATGTAATATTCGGTTTTTTTTTTCTTTTTGAGACCGAGAATCCGGATTTCTTGAACCGCAAGTAACTTCGGGTTATTTAATTACCTTATTTTACTAACTAGTTCTACCCAAATCTACCCTTATCCTATCTAAGTAAATTATTATTATTTAAACTAACTAGTACTAATCCTATCCAAATCCTAAGTAGAACTGAATCCTTGTATTTGTTCGTAATGACCTCTCCGCTTGTATTCTTCCCATCGAAATCTTTGTCGGGTAGGGAATTGGGCTTGAACGTCACAGACTGCGGCGAACTGCGAGACCGCCGATGTTGTGAAGTCGGAACTCTGAAGTTAGTTTAATGTTCCACGTTTGTAATTTTTTTTACAGAGGAGGTGGGAGGTGTTCTTCATAGGGTACGATTTTATTATTAATAGTTAGTTTTGTTAATTGTTAGGTTATAGCTTTTAGTTTGTTAGAAGATTGTTTTAGATTGGCGTTTGGATTTTAGTGGTATGGTATCGTAAGTTGAGTCTCAAGTTTATATTTTTTTTTAATTACACATGGGTCGCATCTTTTTTTTCGATGTGTTCGAATTGATTAGTTGGTTTCCCAAGTGCATAGATTAGTTGGTCTTGTAGGTCGGTTCTAGTTTATTTATATGTAGTGTTTATTTATAAGAGTTGTTAAGACGGGCAAGGGTAGTAGTATCTACATTAACCTTACACGTTAATATTTCTTTTAGGGAATCGATTTCGCTCGCGCTTTTAATTCCGTCTTTTTCAAAGAATCCTTATTATTGAGGTAAGTCGTTTTTCGACTTGCTCGGTTCTTCTCTATCCCGTTAGACTGCGTACCGTTATTGTAGTGCGGGTTTTGGGAACTAGTCCCGAATACCTTTTAAATTGTTTTGAACTTCTCGAATTGTTGTGTGCGTAAAATGGTTTGGAATGTATTTTGTCGGAAAGATATTTTTGGAACGTTTTCTCTGTGTTGGTACCGTTTCCGACACGGCCCATCGTAGCTGGCGTGGAGGAAGAGTTGGCTATGTATGACCCGTGTGACAGGGAAACCGTGCCCCTTCAAAAACGAAAATTATTATCTATGTGTTTTGGCAAGTGCTCCAGTGGAAGCTTAGTCGGGGTTAGATGGGAGATTTTGAAGTGGAGTGAGAGGGCATGCCTCTGCACTCGGCGCGGTGATGAGCGCCTTGGAAGTCGGATTGTGAGATGGAGTAATGGCACTGTTATTAAGTATAATTTGTAAATGTGTATGTGGCAGTGTGAGTGACTAACTATAACTAATTTACGTATTGGCCTTTAGAGTTATGGTTGCGGTTGTGGACTTGAATGCTGATTATAGAAATGTTTTTAAAACCTCTTGCAATTTCCGTATTCTTTCTAACTTGATAGATTAGTAGCTGACCCTTTGGAGAATATTTTTCAGTTCCAGGTATGAACCAAGGAACCTTGCAGGAACCAAGGCCAGATGGCGGGGCGGAGCGGTGAAGAGCGCGTGTCATAGATGGGTTGGGTTACTTTGGTTTCTTGTTATATTAGGGAGTTGAGTTTATTGTTATATTGGATTTATTATTGTGTGATTTTTATTATTGTTACTAGGTTAATTCGTTAATAATAGGATTTTTCCTGGTTTTAATATTTATGTTCTCGGGAATACATGCATAACTATGTTTTCTAATTTTTATTAAATAAAAAGGTTGGATGTTTTTATTAAGTTTTCTCGTCGTGCCCGCGTTGCAAGATCCTATGTGTTGTTGTCAACCCACTTAAGTAGTACCTGGTAAGGTCTACTTCTAAGTAGCGCCTTGTGGAAAGACGGGGTGTTACAATAACAATTTTCAATACAGTTCATGAAATATAATTCAAAATACTCGTTGTTCGTGTCATGTATCGTATTTCATAAATGATATTTTATGGGTTCATGTCTTTATACGGTTAGGTTCATAACAATTGTCATAAAGGTCCATGAAATTTAAGTCACAATACTTGTTATTTGTGGCAATTATCGTATTTCATACATGATATTTACTATTTTACGAGTTCGTGTCTTTATGTAGTAGGGTTCATAGCAATTGTCATGCAGGTTCATGAAATTTAGTTCACCATACTCGTTATTTGTGTTATGTATTCTATTTCATAAATGATATTTTGTCAGTTCATACATTTGAATGTTAAGGTTCATAATAAGTGTTCTTACGGTTCATGAATTTTTCACTCGTAGTGGTTAGTGTCATGAATTTGATTGCAATTTGAACACATGGAATCTCAATATGGTTTATATCATTTTATCAAAGAAGAAACAATAAAATTAGAAAAAAAATTTTAAGAACCTAAAAAGAAGACATGATTTTAACCACTACGAGCGAAAAATTCATGAACCGTTGGGAGTACCGCATTATGTATTTATTTTCATCTAAAGTTTTCCCTCTCAAATCAAATAAATGCTCCACATTATGTATTTATTTTCATCAATATTAAAATATAATAAGTATTTAGAGATTTTCATCAATTTTTGAAAGCTTTCACTCCTTCAACTATGGGGAGTACCGCATTCAGGGCGGAGCTGCTGGAAATTCTACAAGGGCTGACGATCGCAAAGGAAATTGGGATTAAGCAATTGATCCTTGAAGTCGATGCTAGTGAAGCAGCATGTGCAATCATTGAAATTATTGCGCCCTCTAATGCCTCTATTGCAATGATTCATAAAATTAGAGGAATGATTGTTGAACCGGGTTGGATGGTGGAAGTTAATTTGATAAGAAGGAATGCCAACACTGCAACAGATTGATTGGCTAGGGTTGGGAGAAATTTTATGGGGGATTTTATTCTGTTTAATGAGCCCCAGGAGGAGTTACTGACTATATGTGAGACGAAAATGTTATATCCTACTATATATGTAATTCTCTTTTTATTGAATAAAACGGGTCGATAGCCCTCCGTTCTACCAAAAAAAAATTATTTGAAATACATTATACACATTTTTATAAAATGACTATTTTTCTTCTTTCAAAAACTTGAGATTATTTTTTTAGAAAAAAAAATAAACATTAATATCATTTTTCTTAAAAAAAGAAACAATATCATATATTATTGGTTATTCACAATTTCACATGTACGAGAACCGCATTAATTTAAATTTAAAAAATTAAAGTATAAAAAACTTTGAAAAACTGGTGGTAGATTGAGCAAATAAAATCAAAATAATACTTGAAATATCAACCAAATTTAGATGGAAAATAAATTTATTATATCTTAGGTTGCTATGTAGTGTACACTAATTAAACAATCAAATAGTTTATTTATGTATGATTTACAATATTTTATTTTGTTTCAGTTATATGATTAGTTATTTTATTTCATAATTCAATTCAATAAAGTCGAATTTAATACACTTAATCATATGTTATAATTTTCAAAAACCTAGACCTTTAAAATAATAACAAACATAAAATATAACATTTGCCCCGTCCAACGGACGGGTTCATCACTTTAGTTTGATAAAAATATACCATTAGCCTTTATTTTCAATAAAACAATCATATTGTAACACAAAACATGCACAAACTTCATAGGTTTGAGTAAAACCAACAAAGCTAACTCAAAAATAGCTTCTATTGAAACTTGCAATTTATTGAACACTTGGGGTGCACTTCATAAATTCAACCAAAAAGACCTAAATAAATAAAAATAAGAAGGTTTTGCTTTCTTTCATCATATCACAAAACATTAAAGATTCAAAATAAATGAAAACATACATAAAAACACAAAAACATTCACAAATTCATACAAATTAAAAGTAATAAAACCCCGAAAAAGAACACTAAAATCGTATCGTAATTTTCGGTTTCATAGAATTACAAGTGTTGATTCATAGTATTACAAGTGACGGTTCATACGAAACCAGTAAATTCAAATATCGACTTGAATTCTAACAATGGTGAAATGGCAAATAATTTTGGTTAAATGACAAGATTTTCAATGAAATAATGCAATAACACATGTTTTAATCCATACAATTCATGGTAAATTAAGGCTCGATTTAAAAAGCTAATTGAAATCCCCTAAATTTGAAAACACCCCTAAATTAGACATTCAAACCCTAAGAAAACAAAAAAAAATCTAGAAGCAACTCAAATGAGGTCGAAAATAGCTATTAATCAAATTAAAACTTGTAAATGGAGTGAGAAGAAGAGAAAAATCGAAATCCAACAATGGAAGAAAGAATTGGAAAAGCTCCAAGGAAGAAGAAGAAAGAGGGGGAGAAGGAGGGGTTTAATTTTGGGGGAAATAGTGAAATTACCCCTCTCGTTAAAAAAAACCCCATTAATGAAACACTCACCTACATCATTGATTCCCCAAAATCCAATGTTCCACATTTATTCTCATTTTACACTATAAAACAGTTCTCATTTGATCTCAACTCTATGATATAATTCTTAAGTTTATTATAATTATGTTTTAGGATTTAAGAGATTTAAAGTTAATATAAACCACATTATTTGATTAATATTTTTTTACAATGATATAATACTGTGTAATATGTACTATAATTAATTACACATCCATCATTACTATTTAAATTATTATAGAAGATGAACACAAGTCTACATAAGTTAATTAATAATTTTGTTTTTAGAATCGAAATTTTGATATTATATATGTAAAATAACTTATCTTGGTAATTATATAAGAATGTTATAATTTGATAGATATTTATCCTATTATCAAATTTTTGATGGATATATAGCTAATTAGATAAGATTTGGTGGGTATATATAAATATAGAAAGAATTTGGTAAAAGGGCAAAAAATATAAACCTAATTAACCGCTTGTAATCAAAATTCATTTTTATATAGTTTTTTGTTAAGTATAAAAGCGCCCTTTATTTTTTTTCTCTCACCTCCTATCTCTATCTCCTCTGAGTTCCGAATTTCTCTCTCGAAAGAAATTGTTCCGACTTCCGAAGACTCTCTTCTTCCCGAATGCCAGAGTTTCGAGCACTCTCCTCTCCTCCCCCTTCTTCTTCTTGTTTCTCTCTCACTAAAGAAAATTTTGGATCCCATGCTCCCCCACCTTGGCTCGAAACATGTCCTTAGCAAACGATTTGGAGAATATGATATGGTGACGGTTCGATTCCTCCTTGCCCAACGCAATTCCGGTAGCGATGGTTGATGGAAGTCAGAGACGTCAACATTGGTGACGAGTTGGCTGTTACGGCTCTAATTGCAGGGAATCGCGAGAGATTGGGAGAAATTTCGATGTTGAATGAGGAAACGGTTGCTACGGTTTTTGATGTGTTTATTCATATCGGCATGTAATGTCCTCCGCTATTTGAGGTCGATGGAAACTAGGTTCGATTCACTGTTCTCTACGGAAAGGGGAAGCACTCGGATTGAGCAAGATCAAAATTTTTATCATCTAAATTTGTGAATTTTTTGATTATTTGACTTTTAGATTGAGATTGAATTCAAGGTCAGGCAAAGGTCCGTTTCACATGTGTTCAGTTTGTATTTTTCTGAATCTATTGGAAATTTAACAGATTTACTATTTGTATGGGTCTGATGTTGATGACTGAGTTGCAATTCTAAGCTTGTGAAGACACATTTAGTAAGATATGATTTTCAATTCGTGTCATTGAAATTCTGAGCTTGTTGGCAATTAATCGAGATCATGTTATACAGATCATGTTCTGATGACTTGATTATTTCTTTGTATGAGTGTGTTTTTACTTCTTTTATCTTATACAGATCATGTTAGATTTAGAAAGAGAACGAGCTGATGGGTGGGAAAAACCGCAATAAGGTGTTTACAAGATGAAGAATTATGTAATGTAATGGGAAATAAATCAACAGAGGAAGAAGATGAAGGTTTAAAACATGATACATCTTCACACAAATTGCTTGGCAACATTGGCAAACATGACTCCTCACGTTCACTGTTTGAGTTATTATGTAGCAAAAAGATTAGTTAGCCTTTTCCACATGCTATCACGCAAGTATGTCATCCACAATTGTATTTTACATTGATAAGAGTATTAATTTGATCATTAAAAAAAGTGATCTTGATTATTCTAATGTGGAATACAACTCAGGTACAAAAAATTAGCTGAGCGGATAATGATATGAAGCAAACTAATAAAGAGATCTCTATTGACAGAGATATTATTCCAAAAGATATGGTGCCCTCCCAAATGAGGTTTTGTGCTCCCTTCTTATTAAATACATCGTTCTTTAGTTTTGTGCTTTTTTTGAAAAATATTCTTGACTTTTTTGAAAAATAATTTAATGTCATTAAGACTTTGATGACGGTTGAATTTCAACTTATTTGAAACATCGAAAATTATATATACCTGATTTATTTTTACTATAATATGTGTTTAGCCTATTAGCTCAAATGGTAGAGCGTTTTTCTTAAAAAATAATGATGTGGGTTCAAATCCCACATATGCTTATTAATAATTTTTATGATGACACTTGTTAATAATTTTTTTGATGACAACTTTGTTTTTATGTGTTTATGATAGTTGTTTTTGTGTGGTTTAATGTCATTAAGATCGTTTCAAAGTATGTGATGAAATTTTTTTATGACAATTGATGACAGTTGTTTGTCATCACGACCCTTTTGATGACAAACAAATGAAGCTAGCTACTAATTTATGTATACAGGAAAAAAAATTTGGACAACTGTAAAGTGAAAGAAAAAGGCTTAATAAGATCATGTGTGTGTTCCACACACTCTAATATCTGGTTTGAATGCTAATAAGTTCATTGTCAAATTTAGTCAACCAAAGGGGCGGGGTAAAAAGAAAGTGGCTAAGAAAAATGTGGTTGATTTATGCTCACTTTTGACCTTGTGTGTCAAGTTTAGTCTAACCAAAGGGGCGGGTCAAACAAGGTCATTTAAAAAATATGTGATGACAATTTTTTTATGACACTTGATGACGGTTGTTTGTCATCAAGGCCTTTTTTCATACAAACAAATCAATGTTATCAAGGTTGTTTGGTGACACTTGTTTGTCATCAAGGCTCTTTTGACAACAAACAAATCAATCAAACTGTCATCAAGTAACGATGACAATCGAACTGTCATCAAGTAACGATGACAATCGAACCGTCATCACTAGGGATGACATTTGTGATGATAGTTGATTACAATCAAACCGTCATCAAGTAACTATTTTTTGTGATGATGATAAAAATGAACAAACTTTGAGTGATGACACTTGATGACGGTTGTTTGTCTTCAAGACCATTGTCATCAAGGCCCTTTTGATGACAAATTAATCGAACCGTCATCAAGTAGTGATGATAATTGATGACAATCGAACCGTCATCAAATAGCGATGAAGATCGATGAGAATCGAACTGTCATCAAGTAGAGATGACATTTATAATGATAGTTGATGACAATCAAACCGTCATCAAGTAGTGATGACAATGATGATAGTTGATGACAATCAAGCCGTGTCATCAATACTTTTTTTGTAACAATTTATGAAAAAAATGATTACAATCGAATTGTCATCGCTCGTCATCAAGTAGCGATGACAATTGATGACAATCGAACCGTCATCAAATAACGATGACAATTGATGAAAATTGAACCGTCATCACTAGGGATGCCATTTGTGATGATAGTTGATGACAATCAAACAATCGAGCTGTCATCAAATAACGATCGAACCGTCATCAAGTAGTGATGACAATTTATAACAATCGAACTGTCATCAAATAACGATGACAATTGATGACAATCGACCCGTCATCACTAGGGATGACATTTGTGATGATAGTTGATGACAATCAAATCGTCATCAAGTAGTGATGACAAGTGATGAAAGTTGACGATAATCGAATCGTGTCATCAATAATTTTTTATGACACTTTGAGTGATGACACATATTTGATGACACTAGAAAAAAAATTGTATGTGATGACACATATTTGATTACACTAAAACATTGAACGTGATGATACATATTTGATGACAACTTTAATATTTTTATATGTGATGATGGTTGTTTTTATGTGGTTGAATGCCTTTGATGACACTTTTTGTCATTAAAAATTTGTCATCAAGACATTTTGATGATATTTTTTACCTTTTATTACACTTTTTGTCATCAAAAAATTGTGATGACAGTGGAAAAAATTGTGATGACGGTGAAAAAAATTTGTGATGATGGTGGAAAAAATAGTGATGACGGTGGAAAAAATTGTGATGACAGTGATGACGGTTGTTTTTTATGTGGTTGAATGCCTTTGATGATACTTTTTGTCATAAAAAAGTGTCACCAAGACATTTTGATGACACTTTTCATCTTTTATTACACTTTTTGTCATCAAAAAATTGTGATGACGGTGAAAAAATTAGTGATGACGGTGGAAAAAATTGTGATGACAGTGGATAAAATTGTGATGACAGTGATGGCGGTTGTTTTTTATGTGGTTCAATTCCATTGATGATACTTTTTGTCATAAAAAAGTGTCACCAAGACATTTTGATGAGACTTTTCATCTTTTATTACACTTTTTGTCATCAAAATATTGTGATAACGGTGGAACAAATTGTGATGACGGGGGATGACGGTTTTTTTATGTGTTTGAATGCCTTTAATGATACTTTTTGTCATAAAGAATGTCATCAAGACATTTTGATGACACTTTTTTACCTTTCATTACGTTTTTTGTCATCAAAAATTATGATGACAATGAAATAAATTATGATGACGGTGAAAAAATTGTGATGACGGTTATGAAAATGATGATAGTGATGCGTGTGATGTTGGTCAACGGTCGGTCAACGCCGGTCAATGGTCGGTCAATGGGTGAGTCAACTTGGTCAACGGGCGAGTTAACCTGGTCAACGACCGAGTCAACTCGGTGGGAGTGGGGTGGGGGTGGGTGATGGGGGTTTTGCTATTTACCTAATTTCCACACCCTGCTTAAAATTCACCTAATTAGCCTCTTTTTTGCTATTTATTTAAATCATTCTATAAATATATCCAATTTTCCCTTAAAAAGGATTAATCGTTTTTTCAGAAAAAAGATTGGGGCACGAGCGTCTGGCACACACTGCGCCTACTTTTAATCTTTCTCAAACCTCACTAAAGGGTTGTCGTTTTTATTTCAAAAAAATAAAAACAAATTGCCCCCTCATTAACAAAAGCGCAGTCGTTTTATTCATCTTTCTCAAACCACTTTTTTTCAGATATGGGCACTGCTCGCTGCAACTCTTCGACTTCAACAGAACAATAGCAGAGCGGTAACACCTCCGCCCTCCTCGGCTCCTCCAAGCTCGCCACCGTCGCGCCCCCATGAGGCCACGTCCACTCGGATCCTGCCTCTCGGTTCTGCAATGTACTGCCCCTTTCCGACGCTGCACCTCCCCACTCTCTATTAGTTTTTTCGGCGAACGGGGGGCAGTTGCCCGCCCATACCCCCTAGATCCGTCGTTGCTTAGAAGAAGCTAGAGCAATCCTTGTCGCGTTTGAGATATGGATGGGGAGGATTTTTAAAATTGAATTATTTATATTTTTTCATGGATAAAATATCATTACGTTTTCAAATTTATATTGGATTCACCTTAATAATTTTAGATTCGTCTCACACACTAATTGTAAAATTTTATATAAACGTTTTCTAATATAAAATTATACATATTTTTATACTAAATTAAAATCATATTCATTAAATAAATTAAGTATTAAATTTATGAAGTCGTGCATGGTACGACGAGTATAACTAGTTTTGATAAAAAACATTATCTTTATATTATATACTGATTTCTTAATCTCGAACTATCTTACTCCCTTCGTCCCCAATTGTTCGTCCTAAAGGACGATTTTTGTGGTTATTAAGGAAGATGTAAAGTAGTATTGGTAATTGGGAAAATGGTAAAAAGTGAGATTGATTGGGGGTATGTTTGTAATTTTATAGGGATAAAAGGTGTAAAGTAGTATTGGTAATTGGAAAAGTGGGTAAAAGATGATATTAGGTAGGGGTAATATTATAAGAAAAGTATAGATATAAAAGGAAAATGGACAAACAAAAGGGGAAGCCCGAAAAGGAAACTGAACAAACAAATGGGGACTGAGGGAGTAGTATTTATAGTATGGGTTACAAAATTTATTGAATGACTAGTTGTACCCGTCTTGTCATAGATGTCTACTACTTATTATTGTTAGATATATTTAAACCTATCAATCGGGTCGGGTCGGGCGGGTTCGGGTTCGGTCATTTCGGGTTCGGGTTAAATCGGGTTCGGTTTTGTTCTGGGTCACAGGTCAATCGGGTCGGGTTATAGCCGGTATTTTGTAACACCTCGTCTTCCCACGGGGTGCTACTTAGTAGTAGACCTTACCCGGTACTACTTAAGTGAGTTGACAACAACACTTTAGGATCTTGCAACTCGGGCACGACGAGAAAACTTAATAAAACATCCAACCTTTTATTCAGTAAAACTTAGAAAACATAGTTATGCATGCATTCCCGAAAACATAAATATTCAAACCCGACAAAATCTCATCATTAAGGAATTAACCTAGTAACAATAATAAACATCACATAATAATAAATCCCACATGACAATACATTCAACTCCCTAATATAACAGAAGAAACCAATGTAAACCCAACCCCACTATGACACGCGCTCTTCACCACTCCGCCCTTCAACCAGTCACAACTATTTTGGTAGCCCACCTTCCTTGAGATTTGCTTAATCTCAATTAATCAGTTCAATGGTGGGTTAGACTAGAAGTCCTCCTTATACCCCACCAAAAGTTTAATTTTAATTTTTTTAACCCCATATGTTTTGTGACGCAATCCTATTTCAAAAGGTACTTCTAACATGTTATAGCGTTGATTTCTCTAAATCAAACCTCTTTCCTCGATTTGAGTCACCTATTCACCACATGCTCCTCGTTTATTCGAAATTATACTCCATGAGCCTTACACACCACTGGTATTGTTTAACCATCAATGCAATCTCCAAGAGGATAGCATGCTCTTCCAGGTCCGTTAAGAGACAAGGATACCATTAATAAAGACCCTTACATTCGATCCAATTAGTCGATAATGGTCTTGGCCAATAACTTCCCACCCTAGTAGACATTTGTTAACTTTACAACATTTATTTTACACCATTCACAGTGCTTATATCACATGCAATTATATTTTTGACATCCTCTTCTAAAGTCTTCGATTGAAACTAACTCGTCCTTTAGCCAATTCTAGAGAATTGCAAACTTTCACTATGGTCAAACCACCCGAGCAATGTTTCGTGACCACCGATTCTTAATCGTAATGTTAAGTTCAGCTTCTAAAGAACCAAACCGAACCTCTTCCGGAAGTGGACTCAATGCATTTAATCCTTAACTTCATCCTACCACTCCCTTCTCTTATGATCAAACTCCATCTAAGTGAGATTAATTGTAGATCACTACTTCCTTCCTATCCTTTAGTTTATACTCCAAGATAAACTTCTTAAGTCATGCGTTCAGCTCTTTCTAAAGCAAGCAACATCCTTTCTTCGGCCCCTATTCCTAGCTGGAGTTCGACCACCATCAAATCTTATTATGTGTACGCTTAGGTAAGATTCCCTTCAATTTGCTCCATTCTCTTCAATGTCGACCACTTGTCTTCTCTTGTACTAAATTCCACTACTCGATCCCCTTAACGGACCAGTACTACGCACCCTTGGAGACTATAAAGCCCAACACTTCAGTACTATGCTTATTGCTTCTTAACACTCCCTTAGTAATTCTAGCGCTACAAACGGGTTTGGCTTTTGTCAAACCTACACTTAGAATTAGAAGTTAAACAATAATACTATTGGAAGTCCTTCAACTTGTGGTGCGGAGTCGGGGCCCTGTTGTCAACCGGGCTCTGATACCAATTTGTAACACCCCGTCTTTCCACGGGGTGCTACTTAGTAGTATACCTTACCCGTTACTATTTAAGTGGGTTGACAACAATACTTTAGGATCTTGCAACGTGGGCACGACGAGAAAACTTAATAAAACATCCAACCTTTTATTTAGTAAAACATAGAAAACATAGTTATGCATGCATTCCCGAAAACATAAATATTCAAACCCGAAAAAATCCCATCATTAAGGAATTAACCTAGTAACAATAATAAACATCACATAATAATAAATCCAACATGACAATAAATTCAACTCCCTAATTTAACAGAAGAAACCAAAGTAAACCCAACCCCACTATGACACGCGCTCTTCACCACTCCGCCCCGCCATCTGGCCTTGACTCATTCACGGTTCCTGATACATACCTGGAACTGAAAAATATATTTCCCGAAGGGTCAGGTACTAATCTATCAAGTTAGAGATAATGCGGAAATTGCAAGATGTTTGAAAAACACTTCTAAGGTCAGCATCCAAGTCAACAAACGCACTCATAACTCTAAAGGCCAATACCTAAATTACTTTTGGTTAGTAACACATAGCCACATACACAATCACAAACACAATATCACAACAATACAATTCCTCCATCTCGCAGTCCAACCTCCAAGACGCTCAACCCCGCGCCGAGTGCAGAGGCAGGCCCTCTCACTCTACTTTACAATCTCCCTTCTAACCCCTGCTAAGCCTCCATTGGAGCACTTGCCAAAACACATAGATAATATTTTTCGTTTTGAAGGGGCACGGTTTCCCTGTCACAAGGACCATACATAGATAACTCTTTCTCTACGCGGACTATAATGGTCGTGCCGGAAACGGTACCAACACAGAGAAAACGTTCGAAAACTGATTTCCGATAAAACTCCTTTAACAATCAATTTGCACACAACAACACAAGCAATTAAAGAAAAACATTTCAAAAATATATTTGGGACTAGTTCCCAAAACCAATCCTACAACAACGACACAAAATCTAACAAGACAGAAAAGAACCGAGCAAGTCGAAAACGACTTACCTCAAAAGGGAAAGCGATCCTTTGTGCGATTTAGCAATAACGAGTAAGCTAGAAACCTAGAGATATCGACAATTGTTACTACACACTCAACTAATAAAAGCACTGACTGACAAAATTAACAACACGTAAACTTTGCTAGGATATCTCTTTAATACGTTCTTCACCATGATATCTCTTTAATTCTATTCCTTCATTCAAGTCACACCGCTAAACTTTGCTAGGATATTAGCAGTCGGAATCCCCGTACAAAAGATAACGTACTCCCAACTTAAGTAATTCCATGCACTTAAGCCATTCTGACTACTTTAGCTTTAACTTACACTAACTAGAGATGTGTGTTTAACCCCCATATGCAAGATTATTACACATTCCCTTTTGATAACATACAAACGTCGAGACATCATTAACACTTGTGTAAATTTTAGGGTCTTGCGACAATGGCGGTTTGTTACACCAACCATCCCAGTTACAAATCTCCCATAATCTAAATTTAAGCAACCTTCTTGTTTTGTTGAAAACTGATTCATAACGGTTCAGACTAGGAAACTCAAGTACACCCCAATATGTCAGTCTCCCAAGTCCTCACTCTAATACCCCATTTGGCCCAAGCATAACCACTTAATTTACTACTCTCGCTGAAAGGCTCACACCACTTAGGTAACTAAGGATCGTATACACCACTTGACTCTGACACACTTGTATCAACTAGTGGATGCATTCCATGTTCGAATAACATAGCTTATGACCTAGTGGTAACCTCTCAACGTATATCCGCTAATGTTCTTAAGTCTTCTAGGTCAAGTTAAACTCCCCGTTGTCCTTGCAAAAAAGTCCACCCAAACGGAGTTCCATTGGCAAACTTGACCTCCAAGTTTTCGACTGCCAAACTTAGCAAACCAATCCAATGGAGTTCCAACCCTGATTGATTAACCTCTATACATTGTGGTCAAAGTCTTGCTTAAAACATTATTATTGCACAATATTTCCATCTCGATGGCTTTGGTACTAGTCCAAATCTTTTCCGAGCAAAATCGACACCGCAAATATCTCTATCCATACTATAATTGTTGTTTCTCACGGAATCCATAACCATGTATAAGTATATATAAAACCTTCAAAACAAGTTCCATGTCATTTTTTTTCATTCATTTTTTTTCAATATCGGTGAGCGAGTTTTCACTTCTATTCCAAATCTATCGTTGCGTAAGTTTTCTCCAACTGAACGACTAATTCTCTCTTATATGACTTATCCATAGTACCCTTGAACCACTTCTATGGATTTGTTCGTGCACCGAATTTTCCTATAAGTGTAAATCATTTGTGTGTCGAATAACACTATAGAATACGCAATTCGTGACATCATTAAATCTGGACAACACACTTCAACTACCATTCCGATAATTACTCCTTCATTAATCTCTTTTCTGGATATCACTAATCTTCCAAATCATGATCATCCATAGCTTGAGCCATCCTAGCATCTTGTGCTTCGACTCTTACTTATGATGACGTTCTTTAGTTGGGGTTTGTCTATCCAAAATTAGCATATACCAAATTCGGTCATGTCTAATCTCTTGGGTTTGGTCACTCATTCCTTATGTTATTTCTATTCGCACGACTCTTATAACTTTATCTCTCTGGCTGCATAAGCGATTACTCAACCTTTTCCCTTGTGACATACCTCTTATGGCTTTAAGGCGTTATTGAAATTTTCATACCTCTGGCGATCTTGTGATATAGGCGATGTGAGTATACAAGTTATCCTACCCTTCAACCAGTCACAACTATTTTGGTAGCCTACCTTCCTTGAGATTTTCATAATCTCAATTAATCTGTTCAATGGTGGGTTAGACTAGAAGTCCTCCTTATACCCCACCAAAAGTTTAATTTTAATTTTTTTTAGTGGTAAAGACATAACTAGCCTAATTTCAATCTTTTATTCCACAAATATACCCTTGCATCTTAATTTTTCCAATAGTAACCTCTTGTAAATAATTAGACTAAAATATCCTTATTTTTCATTTTGGTACACAAATTTTATGTAATGTATTTTTGTTACATAAATTTTTTTACACAAATTTTATGTAGGGTATTTTTGTTACACAAATTTTATGTAGGGTGTTTTTGTTACATAAATTTTCTTACACAAATTTTATGTAGGATGTTTTGTTACATAAATTTTTTTACACAAAATTTATACAAGGTGTTTTGTTACATAAATATTAAATAATGTTACACAAATTTTATATAAAATGTTTTTGTTACACAAATTTTAGTAAACTAATGTATAATACTTTGTGGAAACTGATTTTATTTTATTAAATTAATTTAATTACATAAATTCATGTAAATTAATTTTGTTCTACAATTTTTTGATTATGGTGGTTATTGTGGAAATTGATAATGACTGTTACGTTAATTTTATTAAGGTTTTTCTACATAAATATTGTTAACATAAAATTTATGTAGGATTATTTTTCTACATAAAATCATTTTTTATTACATTAAAATTTATTATTATATTGCTCGTAAAATTTTATTTGTATTTTGCTACATAAAATTGTTAGTGTAACAATTTTTTTAGTGTAACACATGTAACGTTTAGTTAGTGTAAGTGTGTAACCTAGTTAGTGTAATTTTTTAGAGACCTTTATTAATTAGTGTAACATAATTAATGTAACCTAATTAGTGTAACACATATAAGAAATTACAGTAGTAATTAGTGTAATCTACAATTAGTGTAACAAACTTAATTAGTGTAACCTAATTAATGTAATTCTAATTGAGATTATTTACACAAATTAATGTTTGCACTAAATTAGAACATAAATTCATGTACAATTCTTAAGTTGACCTAATTTACACAAAGCAATGAATTTGGTCAACAAAAAGAACGTAAACCTAATATTAAAAAACCCTAATTTTACACTAATTATTGTTTGAACTAAAAATTTGTGATGAATTTACACAACATTGGATTTGGTAAAAAAAAAACGTATAGGGTCCAATGCACGATCAATCAGAAACCTTGATATAATAATTCGTTTACGATCAATCAGAAACTTGGTTACATAAAATTATGAAGGCTAAAATACATTATTGCTACATAAATTAGTGTTATGGCGTGGTTTTCCATTCAATCTAATTCGTTCAAAATTTGTGTTACATGATTGAAACCCTAATTTTGTGTGCTAACTCGTTCACGATCAAAACACTAATTTTGTATGCTAATTACTGTAATTATGTAGCTAGTATATATCTGTTCATGATTGACACTAATGTTATATCATTCACGATCGAAACCCTAACTATTACACTAACTAGTTGTACCCGTCATACCATGTACGACTACGATTCGATATTTTATAGACATTATAAATAGTAAATTAATAAATAAAAATATAATATAAATTTTAATATAAGTAATTTATTGCTATAAAATGTATAATTTTTATAATCAAATATTATATTATTCATATTTTATTACTTTGTATGTACATAAATTTAGAGATTATCAAATATTTCAATATATTCATCAAATATTATATCACCTATTTTTATTAGTTTTAAACATTATAATTATTTATCATTATTTTTAATATTATAAAAGAATATATATATACATATTCGAGAAAAGATATTATGTTATAAGATAAAAGATATTTATACTTATTTTAAAATACTTTAAATTCGTTATCTTTCATTTTAAATATTTGTAAAAGGATGTTTTCAAAAGATATTGTTATACTAAATAGATATTTGTTTGATGTTAAAGATAGATTAAAATAGTTAGAGAAGAATTTAATAGAAAAAAGTTAAAATATTAGAAATAAAAATTAATTTTATAAATATGAGGTGGGGCCAGAATCGTTCTGGTGGCTCGAAAAGGGACAACTTTAATATATAGTTATAGATTATATAGCTAGTATACTATATTGTTCACGATCGAAAACCTAACTCGTTAGTGATTGACACTAGTTTTAATTTTATGTAGCTTTACACTAATTTATATTCCGTGTTAATTTATACCAGATTGTTATATTGTTGTGTAACTATTACTTTAATTTCATAGTAATTCATAGAAATAACTCAATTATATTAACCGTACAATTATGATCCGATCGAAGAGAGGCGTGACCATAGATCTAGAGTCACCGTGCAATTGCAGATGCACCAGAGGCAGATCGTGCAGTTGCAGAAGAGGCACCGTGCGACAAGCCGAAGAGCCGAGCAACGACTAGTTGTAGAAGGGCAAGGACGACGGTCGCTCAGGGAGGGCAGGGACGACGGTGGCTCAGAGACGACAATCGTTCGTGAGAGCGAGAAAGATGCGTACAGTTATCTATTAGGAGGTTATCTATTAGCTAATAAATTAGGGGTAATTTAGGATTTTTTAATGAAAAGATATAGTTTTGGAAACAAGATAGGGTAGGGGTATTTTTTGGAATTAATAATTGAAAGTAGTACTATTGTGGGATTTTTCTCACTTTTTTAACCTCATATGTTTTGTGACGCAATCCTATTTCAAAAGGTACTTCTAACATGTTATAGCGTTGATTTCTCTAAATCAAACCTTTTTCCTCGATTTGAGTCACCTGTTCACCACATGCTCCTCGTTTATTCGAAATCATACTCCATGAGCCTTACACACCACTGGTATTGTTTAACCATCAATGCAATCTCCAAGAGGATAGCATGCTCTTCCAGGTCCGGTAGTAGACAAGGATACCATTGATAAAGAACCTTACGTTCGATCCAATTAGTCGATAATGGTCTTGGCCAATAATTTCCCACCCTATTAGACATTAGTTAACTTTACATCATTTTTTTACACGATTCACAGTGCTTATATCACATGCAATTATATTTTTGACATCCTCTTCTAAAGTCTTCGATTGAAACTAACTCGTCCTTTAGCCAATTCTAGAGAATTGCAAACTTTCACTATGGTCAAACCACCCGAGCAATGTTTCGTGACCACCGATTCTTAATCGTAATGTTAAGTTCAGCTTCTAAAGAGCCAAACGGAACCTCTTCCGGAGGTGGACTCAGTGCATTTAATCCTTAACTTCACCCTACCACTCCCTTTTCTTATGATCAAACTCCATGTAAGTGAGATTAATTGTAGATCACTACTTCCTTCCTATCCTTTACTTTATACTCCAAGATAAACTTCTTAAGTCATGCCTTCAGCTCTTTCTAAAGGAAGCAACATCCTTTCTTCAGCCGCTATTCCTAGCTGGAGTTCGACCACCATCAAATCTTATTATTTGTACGCTTAGGTAAGATTCCCTTCAATTTGCTCCATTCTCTTCAATGTCGACCACTTGTCTTCTCTTGTACTAGATTCCACTACTCGATCCCCTTAACGGACCAGTACTACGCACCCTTGGAGACTATAAAGCCCAACACTTCAGTACTATGCTTATTGCTTCTTAACACTCCCTTAGTAATTCTAGCGCTACAAACGGGTTTGGCTTTTGTCAAACCTACACTTAGAATTAGAAGTTAAACAATAATACTATTGGAAGTCCTTCAACTTGCGGTGCAGAGTCGCGGCGTGTCACCTACCCTCTATATGCAGCATGTCTACCCCGGTTAAAAACATTTGAAAACACCGGCCGGTTTTGGTTTTAAGTTGGACCTCGGGTACACTCGTTGGTCAGTTCCATTTGCCCTGTTGTCAACCTGGCTCTGATACCAATTTGTAACACCCCGTCTTTCCACGAGGTGCTACTTAGTAGTAGACCTTACCCGTTACTACTTAAGTGGGTTGACAACAATACTTTAGGATCTTGCAACGCGGGCACGACGAGAAAACTTAATAAAAACATCCAACATTTTATTTAGTAAAACATAGAAAACATAGTTATGCATAATAAACATCCCATCATTAAGGAATTACCTAGTAACAATAATAAACATCACATAATAATAAATCCAACATGACAATAAATTCAACTCCCTAATTTAACAGAAGAAACCAAAGTAAACTCAACCCCACTATGACACGCTCTCTTCACCATTCCGCCCCGCCATCTGGCCTTGACTCATTCACGGTTCCCTGATACGTACCTGGAACTGAAAAATATATTTCCCGAAGGGTCAGGTACTAATCTATCAAGTTAGAAATAATGTGGAAATTGCAATACGTTTGAAAAACACATCTAAGGTCAGCATCTAAGTCAACAAACGCACTCATAACTCTAAAGGCCAATACCTAAATTAGTTTTGGTTAGTAACACATAGCCACATACAGAATCACAAACACAATATCACAACAATACAATTCCTCCATCTCGCAGTCCAACCTCCAAGGCTCTCAACCCCGCGCCGAGTGCAGAGATAGGCCCTCTCACTCTACTTCACAATCTCCCTTCTAACCCCGGCTAAGCCTCCATTGGAGCACTTGCCAAAACACATAGATAATATTTTTCGTTTTGAAGGGGCACGGTTTCCCTGTCACAAGGACCATACATAGATAACTCTTTCTCTACGCGGACTATAATGGTCGTGCCGGAAACGGTACCAACACAGAGAAAACGTTCGAAAATTGATTTCCGATAAAACTCCTTTAACAATCAATTTGCACACAACAACACAAGCAATTAAAGAAAAACATTTCAAAAATATATTTGGGACTAGTTCCCAAAACCAATCCTACAACAACGACACAAAATCTAACAAGACAGAAAAGAACCGAGCAAGTCGAAAACGACTTACCTCAAAAGGGAAAGCGATCCTTTGTGCGATTTAGCAATAACGAGTAAGCTAGAAACCTAGAGATATCGACAATTGTTACTACACACTAACCTAATAAAAGCACTGACTAACAAAATTAACAACCCGTAACCGCTAAATCTTACCATTTATTCTAGCCGAAACCAAACATAGCTTATCATAACAGAATCCCATACGAGTCCCACATAAGCTCTAGTCTAATAAACCCACTCACTACTAAGATTTCAAGTATTAAAGTATAATTATATATATACGTGTACAACTTGCATCTCCCATGTTCCATTTCAAATGTACACCCGCACATTCTGATTTCAATTCCCAATTTGCATTTACATGTCAACTCACTAACAGTTTACTACTTAACATCCTAATAGCACGCGATCAACACCAGGCCTCCCCCTAGCACACAACACAAAATCATGCCACAAAAAAAAGCATTCTACAACTAACCATCATCTACACTAATTAATCAACCGTTCACTTTAACCTTACACCCAAAAAGATTAGCCAGTAGAAGAGTACTAACTATCTACAACGAAAGTGTTTCTAGAAACTTCTAGAAGATGTAAGAAGGTTATGGAAGAATTCTAGAAGGATGCGGAAGATTCTAGAAGACATCGGAACTTTATGGAAGATTGTAGAAGACATTAGAATGTTATGGAAGCTTCTAGAGAGTTGTGAATATTTCTAGAAATTATTCTAGATTTGTAAGGAGATATCTAGATTGGAAGGATCTAGAATAGTTTAGATAAAATTTAGTCTAGAATTCTCCTTAGTGATGTAAAGAGGGTGACATGCCTATAAATAGGCAAGTGTGTGTAATAGTTTGGATCATCACTCAAGTGAGTCATCAAGTGGGTAAGTTAGATCGAGTAAGAAAGCTCAACTAGGAGGTGTGAGCTAGCTCGATCGAGTGAGAGTGAGGTATCGTCACACGTGTTAGTTATTGTGTGTGGGCGTCCCATCATATAAGAGTGTCGAGTTACCCGCGTCTTATAATATCTTGTACATTCACTATATATTACAAAGTCACTTTTGTAAAATTGTGTCTTTGTGTCGGTGTGGTTTCGGTGAATGTACAAGTGTCCTGGGTGGGTAGATTTCCCAACAGTGGTATCAGAGCTGAGGTTGTCCAAGGTGCCGATGTTGGTGAAGCGTGCGGGTAGAACTCGTTGGTGGAAGGATCTCGTGTTGGCATGAGGATAGGCGGCTTGTTGAGGGTGTTCGAGATCTAACTCTTTGATGGGAGTAATAACTTCACCTCGTGGTAGAGTATGGTTGTTATGGTTGAGTGTGGTACGAGACCTATTGGTGTAATGAGCGAGGGAGGAACCAGTGAAGAGATACCCGCGTATGAGGGAGGACCTAAAGAAGTTGAGAGAGGTCCTTGCGGAGGAGAGTTGGTGACTGGTACACTAATACGGTTTGTATGTGTTGTTTGCGTGGATGATGTTTACTTGGCAACGAGTGAAGAGGTTCCCAAGTCCGAGTGGTTGATGAATGTAGCCTCGATCTGTGTGTGTAGAGATCAAGCTTGTTCGTCACCTTGATGAGAGATGAAGAGTTTTGGTCACCTTAACCTTAAATATGGAGCAAAGTTGAAGGTTGTAGGTACTAGAAGTGTGAGGATGGGACACTACATGCCATGCTCTTCATAATGTGAGTGGTGCAAGGTGTTCAGTAGGATGTACTTGATCATGTGGAGGCAGAGGAATGAGAAGAATGTGTGTTTGGTGAAATGAAGGGTTATGAGGAGATGTCAAGATCAGGAAGCGAATAGATGAGAGACGTTTGGAGACGCAAGGTATTTGAAAATATGAATTAAGGAAGGAATTGTTGAAGATTAATTCATATTTAAAATATCTTGAAGGCTACGGAAGTTTCTAGAAGCTTCTAGAAGATGTAAGAAGGTTATGGAAGAATTCTAGAAGGATACGGAAAATTCTAGAAGACGTCGGAACTTTATGGAAGATTCTAGAAGACATTAGAATGTTATGGAAGCTTCTAGAGAATTGTGAATATATCTAGAAATTATTCTAGATTTGTAAGGAGATATCTAGATTGGAAGGATCTAGAATAGTTTAGATAAAGTTTAGTCTAGAATTCTCCTTATTGATGTAAAGAGGGTGACATGCCTATAAATAGGCAAGTGTGTGTAATAGTTTGGATCATCACTCAAGTAAGTCATCAAGTGGTTAAGTTAGATCGAGTAAGAAAGCTTAACTAGGAGGTGTGAGCTAGCTCAATCGAGTGAGAGTGAGGTATCGTCACACGTGTTAGTTAGAGTGTGTGGGCGTCCCATCATATAAGAGTGTCGAGTTACCCGCGTCTTTGTACATTCACTATATATTACAGAGTCACTTTTTTAAAATTGTGTCTTTGTGTCGTGTGGTTTCGGTGAATGTACAAGTGTCCTGGGTGGGTAGATTTCCCAACAGAAAGAACTCTAGACTAACCCATGAAAAGCTAGTCTACAACAGGTCGAAAACAGAAGGAGAGTACTGACCGAGCGCGACCAAATTCTTCAGCGATTGACTCCATCGGTGACAAATCGAAACAACCACCAACGACGTTGTTGACCGCGAGAAGGCACTTCCCCGACAACACGCTACTGAGTAAATGAGGAAGAAGATGACGAAAGCGGTACTGGAAAGCAAGTCGCTGACGACTACACTCGAAGTAGAGAAAGGCAAGAACTTTACCGAAAACAGGGGAAGGTTTCATCCTCGAAGCGCGAAACCACCGTCAATCAAGACACGATGGCGTTTCAAGGCGTGGGGGTGGAATATGCCCGATGGTCCGACACCGAACGGTTGTGTAGCCCATCGGCGGCGGCCGCACAGACTGATGACGAGGAAGGTCGCCAATGGATTCGATCGATCAGGCGAGTACAAAGAGAAGAAGATGAAGTTTGTTGGCAGTGAAACACGAAGGCAACGAAAGGGCAAAATTTTCCGGCTTCTCCACAAAGAACAAGAAGGCGCGTTCGGTGTAATATTCGGATGAGAGAATCACAAGGATTACGGTGCTATACGGTTTGTTCGGTTACGGGAAAAGAATCGATCGGGTGATCACAAGGCTAAGAAGTTATATTAAAAAAAATGACTCGGAAAGATAAGATTAATTTGTTATGAGGCTATGGTCTAACGTTCAGGATATATTTTTTTTATTGGTAATTAATTATAAAAGAAATTAAGAAAAACTCTAGCGGAGTTACTTGCAGATCAAGTCATCAGGATTTCTTGCAAAACAAGAAAGTCGTTTTTGACCTAAAAAGGGGAAAAAAAAACCCGACCATTACATACTATCCCCCTTAAGAAAGTTTCGTCCCGAAATGTTTATAAAGAAGAAAAGATGTCTTGAGGTTTCACATTTTTGTAATGATTATTAAAATCAATTTTTAATTAAATAATTATTTAATTATAATATGTTATTTTTTATTTATTTTAATAATAAAATATATTATCATTTCGAAAATAAAATTAAAAAATTCTTTTAAATATACTAAATCGGTCAACCCAACGGGTTTCGGGTTTCAACCCATCGAATTTCGGGTCTATCGGGTTTGGATGATTTCGAGTTTCGGGTTCAAATTTTTGGGTCTTGACCCTAAAATTATCGGGCGGTTCGGGTTAGCAAGTTAGGTCAGCTTTTGACAGCTCTAGATATATTACACATAAAATATTAATGAAGAAAAATATCACATAAAATTTAATGGTAATCTATACTCGTACTATATACAAATCTAAATTAAAAATAGTAGTGTAATCTTTTCTCGTTTTTCATATCCATTTCGCTTCAATTCAAATAGCCAAACATTTATCTATCCAGCCGTAAGGTAAATTGGCAGCGACTCCCTGATATCGCCGTGGAGGGAAAATAGGATTGTTTGGGGAGAGTCTTTTTTTCAAACTAGTAGAGTTATGCGTGCCATGCACGCGTTTAAGATACAATACATCAAGTCTATCCAACGGATATTATACACATTAGTATTTTCTCGTTTGACTTTATGCTGCTGCAGTGATGGTGTTTTCAAACTCTTTGCAATAATCAATTATATGCGTAGATAAATACTGATATAAGATTACCATGAGGCTTAGCAAGAACGGGAACATGAAAGGTTCTCTAAACCGTGTACTCCACAATGAATGCAAGCAATATATCCCATTGAAATAAAGAGTGTTGTTGATAAAACACGAAAAGATCCATGAACAATTTGATGCAAATGATTAGCTCTCGAAGCTTCTACTTCCATTTTGTAGATTAGATCACAAATGATACTTGAAAATGGAATTCAAAGACGACAGAGCACCACTGGTAAAAGGTGAGTGCTTGTTTCTGTTCAAAAAGATAGAAGACATGAATGAGTAAGATGATCTATAGCAACAACACATTACTATATGTATTGCTTCGTCATCATTGAAACAAAAAACAGAAAAACATATGTATCGCTAATATATATTCTTCTCAGTTTTCCATACAAACAATGGAAATGTCCATCCCATTTTATGATGTAGCTTCAAGTTTGATGCACAACTTTCCAAGTTCTAGGCCAAAATTCAGTAAAAATTTGGTATTGCTAAATTTTTACTATGATGTGAAAAAAGAAGTTTGAACATTTCAACAAACTTGTCATATTCACCAGAGGCAGCTGTTATAAGAACATGAAGTCTTATAGCTGCAAATCAAACCAGAAGGTGAGCATTAAAAATTTAAATCCATATAAGTTCATATATGTATGGTAATGAAACATAATATAATGCCATGTTATAACGATAGCAATATTGCTTGCAAAACGTGAAAGAAGGAGCTTAAGAGGATATGCATACTTTTGTTGCAAGATGAAGATGGTAACTGATACCGACTACTGAGTGGGAAATCACAGAGAAAGCTAATCTCAGAGTGTTGCTCAAAGGTGACATCTGAAGGCAAACTCTGGAGGAGGCACCCGGATTCTTTTTAACAAAAGAAAGCACATGGGAGTATGTAAGAGGATGTCATCCTTGAAACTCTTCCAAGAATTCATTCCAAACCAGAGCAGTGCGGAAGAAATAAATACCAAATTACAAGCATTATAATGCAGAACTCATTCAACTCACTACCATGGCCACATCGATAGCAAGCTCAAAACCAGAGTCAGATGCCTTGGCATACCATCCTAGTTCTTTTTCACATTTCAAATGAAATTTTATATGGGTCATAATAAAATATTTGAGCACAAAACAAATCAAAAGGAGCGATAAGGAACCTTTAGAATCTTCACAAAAAGGTGCATTGCTTTTATAGAAGCCATGTTTCCAAGCCATTGAAGTTGCAGAAGTAGATAACCAACTTATATTCATCATTAATCCAAATCTAGCAGTGCTTACAAAACCTATACAATCTATAATTTATGGCTTCCTTCCTCATTAAAATCAAATGCAGTTAAAATCATTCACAAAATCTTGTTAAGTGAAAGCACATGACGGAACGACGGACTCATGGACAAGAATTCTTCATCGCCGCCAACATATCTTGTCTGCATTGTCAAAGTCAAAAAATTCGTCTCCAAAATTGTTCGATTTGAATTTATCATTCTCAATCGAATTTTGTTCCCTAATATTTATATGTCAACCATGGTTCTTACTTTTTAATTGAGAAAGATCCGCATTAATAGTTGTTTTTTGCCATGGGTGTTTGGCTAAGAATTACGATCGTTGGTGGGGGCAGCTATGAACAGGGATCCTTGAGTTCTGCAGGTTCACAATAGTATTGGAAGAGGGCGAATTTCAAAAAGCCCTTGGTGGAATTTTAAAGTTCAAAGGCATCGTCGGTATCTAGTAAGGATTACAATTAACTCTCTCATTTACATTTATAAGCTTCATATTGATTCTCACGTCCATTGCAAATGACTTGATTTGTTTAATGTAATCATTCTCAAACTTTTGGGTGTCACACCATTTTAGATAATAAAATATATTATTCAATGACACTTATGGAACAAAAACATGATAAGACATGCTGCCATTTCGTTATAAATCTGTAGAAATAACCACAAGACTAGCCACGAGTTCTTATTTTCGTGTCTAACTTAGTTTGTTTGGAAAAATTTGGATAACAGTCACGAGATTAGCCATGAGTTCTCTATTTCGTGAGAAATATGCAGAAATAACCACGAAACTAGTCACGATTTCATGTCTAACATTGTTTGTTTGGAAAAATTGTAGAAACAGTCACGAGATTAGCCACGAGTTCTTTATTTTGTGATAAATCTGCAAAAATAACCACAAGATTTGAACAAAGGAAGAGGAGAAGAGTTTGGATTGGGCTGCTCCTCCATTTTGGCCGAGTGGGGTGATCCAAAAACCGGCCCATTTCTTTTGACTCCCAAGCCTATCAGATTTTTTATTAACTCCCAAGCCCATTCCTAATTAATTTTTATTATTTGTAAAATTATTTCCACTATAAATAACAATTATGTTAAAATTTTAATAAATATTATCCATAGGCATTTATAAAGAATATTTATTAAAAAATATTAATCATGCATGTTTAAGACTAAATTATTTGAGAATAATAATTTAGAATAATTTCCTTAGAAATCGTTCAATCTTATAAGAAATCGTTATATTACTTCAGAATCGTTCATCCTTATAAGAAATCGTGATATTCCTTAGAACCGTCATTCTTATAAGAAAACGTTTTATTCCCTTAGAATCGTTCATTCTTATAAGAAAATGTTATATTCCTTTAGAGCCGTTCATTCTTATAAGAAATCGCTATATGCCTTTAGAACAGTTCATTCTTGTAAGAAATCATTATAGTCCTTTAGAGTCGTTCATTCTTATAAGAAATCATTATATTCCTTTAGAACCATTCATTCTTATAAGAAATCGCTATATTCCATTAGAATCGTTCATTCTTATAAGAAATCCTTATATTTCTTTAAACTGTTCATTCTTATAAGAAATCATTATATTCCTTGAGACCCGCTTATTCTTATAAGAAAACATCATATTCCTTTAGAACCGTTCATTCTTATAAGAAAACATCATATTCCTTTAGAACCGTTTATTCTTATAAGAAATAGTTATATTCCTTTAGAAACATTCATTCTTATAAGAAAACGTTATATTCCTTTAGAGTCGTTCATTCTTATAAGAAATCGTTATATTCCTTTAGAATTGTTCATTCTTATAAGAAAACATTACATTCCTTAGAACCGTTCATTCTTATAAGAAAATGCTATACTCCTTTAGCACCGTTCATTCTTATAAGAAATCTTTATATTCCTTTAGAACCGTTCATTCTTGTAAGAAATCATTATAGACCTTTAGAGCCATTCATTCTTATAAGAAATTGTTATATTCCTTTATAACCGTTCATTCTGATAAGAAATCGTTATATTCCTTTGTAACAATTCATTCTTATCAGAAATCGTTATATTCCTTTAGAACTATTCATTCTAGTAAAAAATTGTTATATTTCTTTGAACCATTCATTCTTATAAGAAATCATTATATTCCTTTGAAATTGTTCATTCTTATTAGAAAACGATATATTATTTTAGAATCGTTCATTCTTATAAGAAAACGTTTTATTCCCTTAGAACCGTTCATTCTTATAAGAAATTATTATATTCCTTTAGAACCGTTCATTCTTATAAGAAATAGCTATATGCCTTTATAACCGTTCATTCTTGTAAGAAATTGTTATAGTCCTTTAGAGTCGTTCATTCTTATAAAAAATTGTTATATTCCTTTAGAACCGTCATTCTTATAAGAAATCGTTATATTCCATTAGAATCGTTCATTCTGATTAGAAATCCTTATATTCCTTTAAACCGTTCATTCTTATAAGAAAGCGTTATATTCCTTTAGAACCGTTCATTCTTATAAGAAAACATCATATTCCTTTAGAACTGTTCATTCTTATAAGAAATAGTTATATTCCTTTAGAAACGTTCATTCTTATAAGAAAGCGTGATATTCCTTTAGAGCCGTTCATTCTTAAGGATTCGTTATATTCCTTTAGAATCGTTCATTCTTATAAGAAAATGTTATATTCCTTTAGAATCGTTCATTCTTATAAGAAAATGCTATATTCCTTTAGAACCGTTCATTCTTATAAGAAATTGTTATAATCCTTTAGAACCGTTCATTCTTGTAACAAATCGTTATAGACCTTTAGAGCCATTCATTATTATAAGAAATCGTTATATTCCTTTAGAACCGTTCATTCTTATCAGAAATCGTTATATTCCTTGAGAACCGTTCATTCTAATAAGAATTGTTATAATTTTTTGAACCGTTCATTCTTATAAGAAATCGTTATATTCCTTTAGAACCGTTCATTCTTATAAGAAAACGTTATATTCCTTTGGAACCGTTCATTCTTATAAGAAATCGTTATATTTCTTTAGAACGTTCATTCTTATAAGAAATCTTTATATTCCTTTAGAACCGTTCATTCTTTTTAGAAAACGTTATATTCCTTTAGAATCGTTCATTCTTATAAGAAATCGTCATATTCCTTTAGAACCGTTTCATTCTTATAAGAAATCGTTATATTCATTTAAAAGATAATCAATGTTTTCTATTTTTGAGTTTATTGTGATTTGTTTTAAAATGCATGAACTTGTTGTAATCGTATTTTTCATTAATTAACATCTTTCATTCAAATATATAAACTTGTTCTAATTGTTAGTACTTATAAAGTTATAATACACATTATGTATATGTGAATTATTTGTAAGCATTTTTTATATTATTTTCTCTTAGAATATGTTAACTTATTTATATATAGAAAGATGCATTATGACGAGCACTTTTACGTCGCTATAAAAGCACTATCAAAGAATTATTCCTAACTTCCTAACCTTAGTAAAGTAGAACTAAGGGTCGAACCCACAGAGACTCGGAATACTTGTATTTAAGTAATATTACTAAGTTAAGGGGGAGATTTTATGATTGTAAACTAAAAATCTAAGTAATTAAAACTAATTAAAACAAAGCAAGTAAAATGATTTAAGATTCCAATATGGAGAAAAGCGTCCAACTAGTTTTGTATCCATTGCATACATGAGTTTTGATCCTTGATTATTCTTATTTCGAGTTCCCTTGAGTAATCTATTGTGAATTTATGAATTCAAGCTTAAGGTGGTTATTAATATACACCGTCTTTAACAACCTTTTAATCAATTAACCTAGAAAACCTTCTATGTCAAGTTGATCATGCAATTAAGTTCAAAGCATTCAATAGAAACATAGTTCATGAATTCCACCGTCTATTCATGAAGTTTTGTGATTAAATTCTCCGCCTTTGATTAACCTTATTCCACCGTCTATAAGTTTAATCAAAGGATTCATCCACGAATAACCAAATTCCACCGTCTATTTAATTATTCTAGTTGTAATTCAACCTAGAAGTAAAATAGGTGATCAAGCTATTATAATCCTAAGTGAAGGCAAACTGAAATAGGTGATCAATTAAGCACGGAGAGATTCAATCTAGTCAAGGCAAACTGAAACAATTCAAATCTCACAAACAATCATGCATACAACTTCAACTAACTAGTTGGACATGGGAAAATTAGCTAGAAATCGACATTAAGGAAAAATAAAACTTACAAGAGTCAAATTTCTCTTCAATTGCAAATCTAGGGTTTTGTCTCCCACAAATCTCCAAATTCTTCAATAGCATAAAATTAGAACAATAGATAGCATAATAATCAAATAAAACCCTAGGGAAAGTATTTATATTATGTCTAAAAATATCCAAAAACATTAACTAAAGTCGGCTCATAAGATCTCGCAAAAGCCCAAGTCAACGCCGTTGACACGCTCCGCAACGCGGTCATGACCATCTGTAGCGCGGTCGCACCATGGGCATTTTGCCCGAGCTTCCTCCGCAGAATCTCGAACCCTCCAGCGCTGGCTTGGCCTTCAAACCGCGGTTTGGCACTTTGCTCTTGTCTTGTAATTCCCGCCTCGGATCTTCTCTTCAACACTCCCTATACATCCCGAGGTCTGATCCTAAGCCTTTAATCCATCGTCTTCCACCTTCCGACCTACAATCATACACAAAGATGCGTAGATTCCGAACTAAACGAAAATAAAACCTAAACTAAAACTTAGAACAAAATCCTAGCTAAAACTCCATAAAACGATAATAAAAACATGCTCTAAGACCTATACATATATGCTCTATCAAATTCCCCCATGCTTGAACCTTGCTTGTCCTCAAGCAAGACATAAATCCAAAACACACCACATAAATGCAATCATACATCCATCTCAAATCAAACAAGCATTTCACATATAATCAAAACCCGACCAAGACTTCCTAACATGCATTATAACAAGCAAAAAGTAAAGATCATTCATCCATTCTAGACCTCACCAATGTATATGTGTTTGCACTCAAACTCTCAAGTGTTTAAGGACGTGTTTCACTCAAATATCAACCATGAAAACTAAACTACCATAAGCTTGCATCAGCGTACTAAATCTCCACCGCTGGGGATCAAACACATAACAAAAATCATGAGGTCTTTTTAAGGGTTGTAATGGGGCCAAGGTAAAGAGAAATTTGGAAGGGATCATATTTGGCATGTGGTGCTAAATCCGGGATAAAGAACTAATCTTAAACCCAACTCAACACTTTCTTTTCTTCTCATCTCCCAACTTCTTTTCCCAACTCCATTAACACTTTCAAGCTCTTTGTTTCTTCTTTTCTTTTCTTGTGCCTCTTCTTCAACTCTTTCTTTGCTTTATGAAGACTACTAACAATTGTACTTAATTAATTTTTTTTTCTTTTACTTTGCAACATACTTTCATCTTCATTTTTTTTCACTTTACACACAAGAGTTTTATTTCCTCTTTTCCTCCTTTTCTTCTAACTCACCCATACTTATATATAACCCACACAAAACAAAACATAACCTAATGTCCTAAATCCCGGATTATGGGTCAAGCTTATTAGGCTAGGAAAATTTTGTGGAGTTAATAAAAATAGGCTTAAAGCTCAAAAGAATAGGGGTGTCAAGAACATGGATCTTGTAAGGTAGGAAGGGAAATAATAGGCTTATAAGAAACATTGCCTCAATCATTTTAATGTCATGTATTCAATCATATAAAACAGTCTTGACAAAGAGTCATAACGCAAGTTATAGAGCTAGATAATCATGGTGATATACTCAAGAAATATAGAGAACAAATATATCATGAAAGGCCAAAAATATCTCACAGGGCTAATTGTTGTTTAGAACTTCAGAATGAATCAAATACTCAAGCTAAATACATGCTCGATCCTATAATCAAGGTAATTAATCAATGATCATGCTCATATCATATCAACTTCAGCATATCATGCAATTCATGGGTTAGGACTTATACTTAGCATAGAAACACAAGAGGAAACAAACAATGGGGAAATAAGAACCTAAATGCAAAATTTTTGTATTTTTTTCAAATTTTTCTGATTTTTTCTTCTGATTTTTTCATTTATTTTTTTCAAGAATTTTAATCAATGCAAGCAAAAATATAAACATGCAAATGCAACTACATGATCTAAATACAACCAAGCACTCATGACAAAATAAATAATCCCCTTCCCCCATGCTTAAACATTACTTTGTCCCCAAAGTAAAAGAAAATATAAGAGTAAAAGAAAACTGACCTTATCACAAGAGCTTGACAAACACCAGAATCTACTCCTCAGATGGCGGTGGTGGTGGTGGGTGTAATATCCGTATTCATTTTAGGTCGCATAAGTCGGAAAACGGGTTCCTTCACTTACAAGGATTTGAGTTCTCGATCCGTAAGTAAAATCGTAAAATAAACTAATTAGTAATCCGTAACCTATTATCTACTTAATGATATATTTATATATTACTCCCGATCCACGATCCAATTTGATAGCTTTGATTGGGATACAATTGAATTTTATCTAAATAAGTAAATCAAAATCCAAATCCAATCTTAATATCTTAATTGATATTTATCCTTAGCCAAAAACTAACTTATCCAAAATCCGTCTCTTGAACTCGCACGAGCACAATCTTTTTTATTATTATCCAATCAATAAATCGATCTATCGTTAGGATTCCTTTTAAAAATCAGCCTCGGAGATCCACGTTACCAAAATCACCGTGTCTTCTCCGCTATCAAATGTACCCAACTGCATCAGGGAATTCACGACGTCGCCGATTGCTGTTTGATTCCGGATAGGAGAGCCGAGAGGTTGTCGGAACTCACCACCGCCGTCAATCGTTGTGAGAAATTACCACTGGTGAGATTCTGATCCTTGCTAATTCGTTGTATTGTCGGGGTAGGCAAGATCATAATTTGTTTAATTAGGAAGGGGTTGTCGTCGGAAGGCGCCGACGGTTCGAGCGGGGTTTTCTAGTCACCTGGGAGCGCCTGCGGGCCGCAAACAGGGGCGCGAACAGAGGCACGAGCAAGGGCAGTAGAGACTGCTCGTCTCTGCTCTCCTTCGAAGCCGCCAGGCAGGAGCTGCGAACGCGACCAAATCAAGGAAGCGAACCAAAGGGCGGAGGCAGTAGGAAGCCTCGTCTCCGGTTTCCTTCGTGACTGCCGAGTTCGGAATGGGTTATCGCGGGGTGTGGGGCAACCGGGGAAAAATAGACGGGGTCGGGTCGGAGACGCGTTGAAGGGGGCGTTGCCGGAGGTATTTTTGAACGGAGGTAGGGGGCGGAGCGGAGTACGGCGAAGTGCGGACTCTCGCAAGGTTGAAGATGGTGATGGAGTGGGGCCCACATATGGGGTCAAACCCCTTGTCCGGTCAAAGAGTGGTGTAGGGAGACGGGCTCGTTTGGTGGCCCAGAAACCAACATGGGAAGGGGGAGACGGGCCAAAAATTGGGCCTTCTCTTGTTCTTGTTTCTTTTTATTATTGGGCCAGAATTTGGGTGGGTTAGTTTGCAATTATTGGACTGGGAGACTGTTATTCAAATGGGGATTGTTTTATTCTTCTAATTTGGACTGGACCGAATTAGGTTTAATTTGGAATTTAAAATTGGGCCGGTCTTGGCCTCAAAATTGGTACGATGGGCTGGGAGAAATTGGTGGGCTAGGATTTAGTATGTAAATGGGTAAATATTAAGTAGCTTGGGCTAATGGGTTAAAATAAGTGAATTAATTAGCAGGCCTCGTTATAAAAGCCCGGTTACTTAATCTTTTCTTTATAATTATTTAGGGAATCGTTTCCGCTTGAGATCGTAGTTCCGGCTTATTTGAGGATCCATCGTTCGAGGTAAGTCGTTTTTCGACTTGCTCGGTTCTTTTCTCCCTTGTTAGACTGCGTATCGATATTGTAGGAAGGGTTTTGGGAACTAGTCCCGAATACCTTTTGAATTGATTTGAACTTCTTGTGTGTTGTGTGCGTTAATGATTTTAAATCTGATTTCTCGGAAAATATTTTGGAATGTTTTCTCTGTGTTGGTAACGTTTCCGACACGGCCCATTGTAGCTGGTGTTGAGGAAGAGTTGGCTACTTTGACCCGTGTGACTGGGAAAATCGTACCCCTTCAAACGAAAATTATTATCTGTGTGTTTTTGGCAAGCGCTCCAGTGGAGGCTTAGCCCGGAGTTAGAAGGGAGATTGGGAAGTGGAGTGGGAGGGCCTGCCTCTGCACTCGGCGCGGTGATGAGCGCCTTGGAAGACGGATTGTGGACAAAGGAAGAATTTCATTGTTGTGTGATTGTGATTGTAAATGCGTATGTGACTTGCGTGACTGATATAACTAATTTAGGTACTGGCCTTTAGAGTTATGATTGCGGTTGTGGATTTGTATGCTGACTATATATAACTGATTTCAAAACGTTCTACAGTTCCCATATTCTTTCTAGCTTGGTAGATTAGACGCTGACCCTTCGGGGGACATTTTTCAGTTCCAGGTGTGAATCAGGGAGCCGTGCAGGAACCGAGGCAAGATGGCGGGCCGGAGCAGTAAAGAGCGCGTGTCATAGTAGGATTGGCTTTTACTAGTTATTCATAATAGTTAGGATGTTGACTTTAATATTTGTTAGACAGAGTTGGTATTGTGTTTCGTTTATTATTATTTTTGGTTCAGATAGTTCAGTTCAGTAGGCGTTGTGACGTATTTGATTATTTATAATTTTCGGGGATTCATGCATGATACGTTTTTCTAAGTTTTACTAAATAAAGGTTGGATGTTTTATTATGTTTTCTCGTCGTGCCCGAGTTGTAAGGTCCTACAGTGTAGTTGTCAACCTAAATAATAGTACCTGGTAAGGTCTATTTCCCAGTAGCGCCTCGACGAAAGTCGGGGTGTTACAAATTGGTATCAGAGCCAGGTTGACAACAGGGCACATGGAACTGACCAACAAAGAGTACCCGAGGTCCAACTTAAAACCAAAACCGGCCGGTGTTTTCAAATGTTTTTACTGGGGTAGACATATTGCATATAGGGGGTAGGTGACACGTCGCGACTTCGCCCCATCAGCCGAAGAACCTCACATAGAATAGTAAGAATTAGGTTGAAAAATAGATTGTTTAAGTTTTGACTGTGGGACTTTCTATTATAGATGACCCCACCAACCAGAGCTAGAGCTGCTACAGCTAACGGAAGAGGCCGCGGTAGAGGCCGAGTAGGAGGTCGTGGCAGGGGTAGAGGAGAGGCCCCTGTAGCTGCTGAGCCAGAGGTACAACAGGATAACCATCAGGAGGAGGTTGCTGAGAGTCAGGATGTGGCTGCTGCTGTTCATCGAGATTACAGTGCCTTTGTCGCTGGAAGAGGTCTCCTAGCAAACGAGGCTTAGGTGGGAGGAGGAGTACCACCAGCAGGATTGGCCCCAGAGGTGACTGCTGCGATTCAGCTGTTATTGCAAACGTTGATGGGTGCGGGAGCTGCACCGAATCTGAACGCAGCTGCGGGGCAACAAGGAGTTGAGAGGAGGGCACCAGGACCTGATTCTATTTTGGCTGCCCAGCTAGGAGCAGCGCCAGCTTCTGGAGGACCAGTGATAGCTGATCAGGTGGTCGAACCGAGGAGACAGTATCGTGAGCCTCAGCCTGATAAGTGGCTCGCAGAGTTTACGAAGATTGGAGTACCGATCTTTGTTGGAGCTCAGGGTTCAGACGTAGAGCAGTGGTTGAGGAGGGTGAAATCTGCGTTGGATTCTATTAAGGCACCGGAGGAGCGAAAGATGTCCTTAGTACAGAGTCTGCTACAGGAGAGCGCTTTTGATTGGTGGGAGCTATGTAGGGACCACCGGACTGAGGTTACTTTCGAGGAGTTTGAGAGACAGATTCGAGATCAGTATTGTCCTCCGGTGGTGAGGGCGGCTCGGGAGGCTGCTTTTCGGGATGTTGGACCCGAAAATAACACAGTATCTGAGACTATTCTGAAGTTTCAACAGGAGTTGGCAGCGGTGCCAAATGCTGCCCCTACTGAGGAGCTGAAGATTGCGACCTTTCTGAAAAGGTTGCAACCGCATCTACGTGCTTATGTGTCTGGTCTCCGACTTACGACATTGGCAGACGTTCAGCAGTCTGCTTTGGCTTATGCTATGGCCACGACCCGACAGAGTCAGCTGGAGGTGCATACCACGTGTAGCAAGAGGCAGAAGTTGTCTGCCCCGACAGAATCTAGGAGAGATAGTCGTCCCGGCTCTTCTCAGCCGCAACGATCAGGGTTTCAGCCACAGGGTCGCCAGGACCATCGTCGTCAAAATCAGTCCACTGGAGGGCAGAGAGACTGCTTCAACTGTGGAAGTACTGCTCATTTGAGGAGTTAGTGTCCGAAGCCAGTCAGGAGTTGCTTCAGTTGTGGGAAGCCTGACCATTTGCAGCAATATTGTACTATGGGGGCACCCTCACAGGGATCTTCACCGGGAACGGTGAATCAGATGCCTCGTCGTCAGCCTCAGCAGTTTCAGCAGGCACCGAGCCAGGGCAGAGGACGCGGCGTAGGAGTTAGCAATACCGGGGGCAATCAGCCCCGAGTGTTTGAGATGAGGAGGGCCGATGCCCTACACGCGCCGACTGCTACAGGTACGATTTGGATTCAGTCTAGACCTGTTCACATACTGTTTGATACGGGAGCTACCCATTCTTTTATGTCTTCTGCTTGCGTGGCTAGACTAGGACTAACTTGCATTGAGGGGGTATCTCTTGTTGTGGGGTTGCCTGACGGTAGTAAAGTAAGAGGGAATAAGGAGATTTTACAATGCCCTATTAGAATAAAGAATAGAGATTGGTATGCAGATTTTATAGTAATGCAGTTGTCGGCAGATGATGACGTGATTCTGGGGATGGACTGGATGATGCGTTATCGAGCAGTTTTGGATACACACAGAGGTATGGTTACAGTAACCGCAGATGATGGGACCAGAGATGTATGCCAGGAGTTAGAGTAGGAGGGGCCCAGATCGGTGATTAGTATGGTGAAGGCCGCCAAGTTGATCAATGACGGATGTGTTGGATATTGGTGTTATGTCCTTCAGGGGGACAAGGCGGAACCGCACATTCAGGATATACCAGTAGTGTGCGAGTTTGAGGACGTTTTTGCTGACGAACTCCCAGGATTACCTCCTCAGAGAGAGGTGGATTTTGGGATTGAGTTGGAGCCGGGAACGAGGCCGATTTCGAGAGCCCCATATCGCATGGCCCCGATGGAGATGCAGGAGCTGAAGGCACAATTGGAGGAGCTGTTGGAGAAGGGTTATGTACGACCGAGTGCGTCGCCATGGGGAGCTCCAGTTCTGTTTGTGAAGAAGAAGGATGGTTCTCTCCGTCTGTGTATCGATTATCGGGAGTTGAACCGCGTTACCATCAAGAACAAGTATCCGTTGCCGCGTATTGATGACTTGTTGGATCAGTTGCAAGGGGCTACTGTGTTCTCCAAAATGGATTTGAGGTCAGGTTATCACCAGCTGAGGATTCGGGAGGAAGATATACCTAAGACGGCTTTCCGAACGAGATATGGACATTATGAGTTTGTAGTGATGCCGTTCGGACTGACGAATGCACCCGCTATGTTTATGGAGTTGATGAATCGTGTGTTTATAGACTACTTGGACAGATTTGTAGTAGTATTCATCGACGACATTCTGATCTACTCTCGGAGTAAGGAGGAGCACGCCGAGCATCTTAGGCTGGTGTTGGGAGTATTGAGGCAGCATCGATTGTTTGCTAAGCTGTCCAAGTGTGAGTTCTGGTTGCCTGAAGTTACCTTTCTAGGGCATGTCGTATCTGCTCAGGGAGTCATGGTAGATCCTGCAAAGATTGAAGCTGTAAAGGCATGGGAACCTCCGAAGATCTGAAGGAGGTGCGTAGTTTTCTGGGATTAGCAGGGTATTACAGGAGGTTTGTGGAAGGGTTTTCTCGGATATCCCAACCACTTACCAATTTGCTTAAGAAGACTACTCGTTTCGAGTGGAACGAAGCCTGTCAGCGGAGTTTTGATGAGCTGAAGAGAAGGTTAACTTCGGCTCCTATATTAGCTCTTCCTCAGGGGAATGAGGATTTTGTGATTTACAGTGACGCCTCCAAGATAGGCCTGGGTTGTGTGCTGATGCAGAGGGACAGAGTGATTGCTTATGCCTCTAGACAGTTGAAGTCGAACGAGCAGAATTACCCTACTCATGATTTGGAGTTGGCAACTGTGGTGCACGCTCTGAAGATTTGGCGTCATTACTTGTATGGGAGTACCTGCAAAGTGATGACAGATCATAAGAGCCTTAATTACATCTTCACTCAGAGGGAGTTGAATATGCGACAGAGGAGATGGCTTGAGTTACTGAAGGATTACGACCTTGAGATCCTTTACCATCCAGGGAAAGCGAATGTGGTCGTTGATGCCCTTAGCAGGAAGACGCCTCAGGAGAGTATGTTGGCTCATCTGACGGCTCATCCAGAGTTACAGAGGGAGCTGATGAGGTACGGAATCGAAGTGCAGATTCAGCGTTATCAGGGTAGTCTGAAAACCCTAGAATGTCGGCCGTCTTTATTTGAGGAAGTAAGACAGAAGCAGGAAGATTGCCCAATGATTCAAGATTTGAGGCAGAGATTGAGCCGTGGAGAGGCACTCGACTTTGCGGAGAGAGCAGATGGTATTTTGTGTTTACATGGTCGGATTTGTGTACCTCGAGATGCAGAGTTGAGGCAGAAGATTTTGCAAGAGGCTCATGCTACACCTTACTCAATCCACCCCGGGGCGAGTAAGATGTACAAGGATTTGCGACAGTTTTATTGGTGGGATGGCATGAAGCCGGATGTAGCGAGATTCGTCGCTAAATGTCAGGTTTGTCAGCAGGTGAAGATCGAGCATCAAAGACCAGGAGGAATGCTTCAGTCGCTTCCTATTCCAGAATGGAAATGGTAGGACATCTCCATGGATTTTGTCACAGGTTTGAGACTCAACAGAGGCCATGATGCTATTTGGGTAGTGGTGGATAGACTGACGAAGACTGCTCGCTTTTTGCCTATCCGAGAGACGTGGCAAGTGAGCAAGTTAGTGGAGGTGTTTATTAATCAGATAGTTAGGCTACACGGAGTGCCTAAGAGGATTGTGTCGGACCGAGATGGACGTTTCACTTCTAGATATTGGCAGCAAGTGCATGAGGCATTGGGGACGAGATTACATTTCACGACTGCTTACCATCCGCAGTCGGACGGTCAGAGAGAGAGGATGATTCAGACGTTAGAGGAGATGCTGAGGTCCTGCGTTTTAGAGTGGGGAGGTCAGTGGTCTGATCACTTGGCTTTGGTGGAGTTTGCCTATAACAACAGCTGGCATTCGTCGATTCAGATGGCTCCTTATGAGGCCTTATATGGTCGGAAGTGTAGGACACCACTGTGTTGGGATGATCCCTCGGATGTAGTAGGAGAGAGGCCACAGATGATTGAGGAGACGATCGGGAAAGTGGTCTTAATCAGAGAGAGAATGTTAGCTGCTCAGAGTCGCCAGAAGTCCTATGCAGACAAGAGGCGTAGACCGTTGGAGTTTGAGGTCGGAGCCCATGTTTGGTTGAGAGTATCGCCTACCGGCGGAGTAAGAAGATTCGGGGTGAAAGGGAAGCTGAGTCCCCGATATATCGGTCCATTCGAGATTCTAGAGAGATTAGGCGAGGTGGCTTACAGGATAGCATTGTCGCCTGCTTTGGAAGGAGTGCACCCTGTATTCCATGTTTCCCAGCTGAGACAGTACGTTCCGGATCCTAGTCACAGACTGAATTATGAGGATTTGGTGGTAGAACCAGATCACACTTTCCGGGAATAACCATTGCAGATTTTAGACCGGCGAATGAAAAAGCTGCGGATTAAGGAGATTCCTCTAGTGTTGATTCAGTGGTCTCGACGGGGAGTCGATGAGGCCACTTGGGAGACGGAGTCCAGAATGAGGGAGAGCTATCCAGAGATCTACCCGAGTTTAGTAGAGGAGTTTGAGGGGAAGGTTAGTAATTAGTGTGTTGTTTACAAATTCGATGTTTACGTCGTGATTCTTGGTTGCTTGATTTGTTTGTTGAATGACCTGCTATATATTTTGGATGGCTAATACTAGTTATGATTATCGTTAGCAATCGATTCTGGTTCGAGGACGAACCTCTTTAAGGGGGAGAGGTTTGTGAGAACCTCGAATATCTTATAACCTCGGTATATATAGTTTCTTTACTATAAAGTGTCGGGACGAAACTTTCTTAAGGGGGGTAGTATGTAATATCCGTATTCATTTTAGGTCGCATAAGTCGGAAAACGGGTTCCTTCACTTACAAGCATTTGAATTTTATCCAATTTGATAGCTTTGATTGGGATACAATTGAATTTTATCTAAATAAGTAAATCAAAAGCCAAATCCAATCTTAATATCTTAATTGATATTTATCCTTAGCCAAAAACTAACTTATCCAAAATCTGTCTCTTGATCTCGCATGAGCACAATCTTTTTTATTATTATCCAATCAATAGATCGATCTATCGTTAGGATTCCTTCTAAAAATCAGCCTCGGAGATCCACGTTACCAAAATCACCGTGTCTTCTCCGCTATCAAACGTACCCAACTACATTAGGGAATTCACGACGTCGCCGATTGCTGTTTGATTCCGGATAGGAGAGCCGAGAGGTTGCCGGAACTCACCACCGCCGTCAATCGTTGTGAGAAATTACCACTGGTGAGATTCTGATCCTTGCTAATTCGTTGTATTGTCGGGGTAGGCAAGATCATAATTTGTTTAATTAGGAAGGGGTGGTCGTCGGAAGGCGCCGGCGGTTCGGGCGGGATTTTCTAGTCACCTGGGAGCGCCTGCGGACCGCAAACAGGGGCGCGAACAGAGGCACGAGCAAGGGCAGTAGAGACTGCTCGTCTCTGCTCTCCTTCGAAGCCGCCAGGCAGGAGCTGCGAACGCGACCAAATCAAGGAAGCGAACCAAAGGGCGGAGGCAGTAGGAAGCCTCGTCTCCGGTTTCCTTCGTGTCCGCCGAGTTCGGACTGGGTTATCACGGGGTGTGGGGCAACCGGGGAAAAATAGACATGGTCGGGTCGGAGACGCGTTGAAGGGGGCGTTGCCGGAGGTATTTTTGAACGGAGGCAGAGGGCGGAGCGGAGTGCGGCGAAGTGCGGACTCTCGCAAGGTTGAAGATGGTGATGGAGTGGGGCCCGCGTGTGGGGTCAAACCCCTTGTTCGGTCAAAGAGTGGTGGAGGGAGACGGGCTCGTTTGGTGGCCCAGAAACCAGCATGGGCAAGGGGGAGACGGGCCAAAAATTGGGCCTTCTCTTGTTCTTGTTTCTTTTTATTATTGGGCCAGAATTTGGGTGGGTTAGTTTGCAATTATTGGACTGGGAGACTGTTATTCAAATAGGGATTGTTTTATTCTTCTAATTTGGACTGGACCGAATTGGGTTTAATTTGGAATTTAAAATTGGGCCGGTCTTGGCCTCAAAATTGGTACGATGGGCTGGGAGAAATTGGTGGGCTAGGATTTAGTATGTAAATGGGTAAATATTAAGTAGCTTGGGCTAATGGGTTAAAATAAGTGAATTAATTAGCAGGCCTCGTTATAAAAGCCCGGTTACTTAATCTTTTCTTTATAATTATTTAGGGAATCGTTTCCGCTTGAGATCCTAGTTCCGGCTTATCTGAGGATCCTTCGTTCGAGGTAAGTCGTTTTTCGACTTGCTCGGTTCTTTTCTCCCTTGTTAGACTGCGTATCGATATTGTAGGACGGGTTTTGGGAACTAGTCCCGAATACCTTTTGAATTGATTTGAACTTCTTGTGTGTTGTGTGCGTTAATGATTTTAAATGTGATTTCTCGAAAAATATTTTGGAATGTTTTCTCTGTGTTGGTACCGTTTTCGACACGGCCCATTGTAGCTGGTGTTGAGGAAGAGTTGGCTACTTTGACCCGTGTGACTGGGAAAATCGTACCCCTTCAAACGAAAATTATTATCTGTGTGTTTTTGGCAAGCGCTCCAGTGGAGGCTTAGCCCGGAGTTAGAAGGGAGATTGGGAAGTGGAGTGGGAGGGCCTGCCTCTGCACTCGGTGCGGTGATGAGCGCCTTGGAAGACGGATTGTGGACAAAAGAAGAATTTCATTGTTGTGTGATTGTGATTGTAAATGCGTATGTGACTTGCGTGACTGATATAACTAATTTAGGTACTGGCCTTTAGAGTTATGATTGCGGTTGTGGATTTGTATGCTGACTATATATAACTGATTTCAAAACGTTCTACAGTTCCCATATTCTTTCTAGCTTGGTAGATTAGACGCTGACCCTTCGGGGGACATTTTTCAGTTCCAGGTGTGAATCAGGGAGCCGTGCTGGAACCGAGGCAAGATGGCGGGCCGGAGCGGTAAAGAGCGCGTGTCATAGTGGGATTGGCTTTTACTAGTTATTTATAATAGTTAGGATGTTGACTTTAATATTTGTTAGACAGAGTTGGTATTGTGTTTCGTTTATTATTATTTTTGGTTCAGATAGTTCAGTTCAGTAGGTGTTGTGACGTATTTGATTATTTATAATTTTCGGGGATTCATGCATGATACGTTTTTCTAAGTTTTACTAAATAAAGGTTGGATGTTTTATTATGTTTTCTCGTCGTGCCCGAGTTGTAAGGTCCTACAGTGTAGTTGTCAACCTAAATAATAGTACCTGGTAAGGTCTATTTCCCAGTAGCGCCTCGACGGAAGTCGGGGTGTTACAATGGGTATCCCGGATATGGATATGCAGGGCGTCTTGACTTCCTCGAACCGCGTATACCTGTTTTCTGACCTTGCCTAAAACTAAGAACAAAAACAAACCGAAAACCACACAAAACCACACCAAAACCAAAACTATTTCTATAAAAACAAATAAAAACTATAAAAAACTAAGGCTTGGGTTGCCTCCCAATAAGCGCTTGTTTAACGTCATTAGCTTGACCCATTACCGCTCATGTATTTGTCCCGTCCAAATCCGTCTCTTCAAGAACAACATTTCTAAATTCTTCAAAATACGATTTCAAACGCTGACCATTCACCTTTTGCATTGAATGAGTGGCTCCATCATCTAGAAAGGCGTACTTAGAGTGGCTTAGTGATTGCTTGATCTCCACATTAAGGCCCTGCAAAACAAAAGAAACAAGCTTCTTGCCTAGCAATGTTAGTGGCATAGGTTTAAAGCCCAGTGGCAAGGGTGGTCGCTCATAGTGCGCGTTCGACTTAGCTATAACTTCCTTCATGTCAGCGTTAAGCATACAATCCACTTTGTCATCATTAACTAACGGATTCTCAAGAGAAAATTGCACTCCATCATGATCTTTAACATTAAAGAAAACCGGAACAGGTGTATCTAAAACATTAATAGAGCACAAAGAATTGCTATTGTAGGGAAATTGCATGGCATTAGAGATGTTATACTCAACCCTTTCCCCATCAAAGTCCATAGTTAATGAGCCACTACGCACATCGATTTTTTTATTGGCCGTGTTTAAGAATGGTCTACCTAGGAGAATTGGAGTCGCATGCTTGTCATGTTCCATATCAAGTACTTAGAAATTAGCAGGAAAGATTAACTTATCAACCATGACAATCACATCTTCTACAATCCCCTTTGGGTAAACATTGGATCCATCGGCGAATTGAATTACCACATCCGTTGCACGTAATGGACCTAGCTCAAGAGATTTATAATTTGAATAAGGCAAAATATTTATAGAAGCACCCAAGTCTAGCATGGCCTTATCAAATTTCGTCTCACCTATAGTACAAGGGATAGTGAACATACCTGGGTCTTCGCATTTCTTTGGCATCCGTCTTTGGAAAACCGCTGATAGTTGCTCGCTAACCTTGATCTTTTTCTTCCCTTTAGGCTTTTGATTCCTCTTGACCGTGCATAGCTCCTTCAAGAATTTGGCATAGCGAGGAATGCTCTTGATAAGCTTGAGAAGTGGAATATTCACCTTGCAATTGCTAAACGTCTCGAAGATCTCTTTGTCGTTCTCGATCTTACGGGTCTCCTTTAAGACTTCAGGAAAAGGTGGAAGAGGTTTGAGAGCCGAGGTCGAAGGAATCGAGGAGTCGTCGTTGATCACCGTCGGCGCGGTTTGGGAGCCCTGGAACGCGGTCGCGCTATGGCCGGTCTTGGCCACGCTTTGGCTGTAGAAAGTTGGCCCGTCGTAGCGCTGTTTAGAGCCTTGGTGGCGTAGGGGCGCTCCGACCGTTTTGACCGTGGACGTTCTCGTGTCCCAACTCCGAAATTTCACCCTCCTCGTGTTCTTCCTCATGCAAAGTTGGTTGCTTTTCGGCTTTGTTTTCCAACACTTTACCACTACGGAGCGATATTGCACTCACATTCTGTTTAGGATTGAGTTCAGTCTGAGAAGGCAATCTGTTGGAATCTCTAGCCTCAAGTTTGCTCATTGCCTTTGCAAGTTGGCTCATCTGATGTTTCAAGTTGGTGATGGTTGACTTGGTGTCTTGCTGAAATTGCCCCATAGATTGATGCATAATGGTCATATTTTGGGTAAGAGCACGGATCATTTCATCTGTGGATAAGGCCGGGGCTTGATTCGGTGCTTGAGGTTGGGGTTGAAAGTGAGGTCTAAAACCTGGAGGGCCATTTGGAGGTGCATAATGCTGATTTTGATTTCCATACCTCAAATTGTGATGATCCTTCCAGCCCGGATTGTATGTGGTCGAATAAGGATCATATGCTAGCCTATTTGGCCCATAGCCTCCAAGTTCATTGACTTCTTCCTCTTCAGTATGAAGAGTAGGACAAGCATCCGTCTTGTGAGTAATATCAGAGCAGAAACCGCAAGCCTTGACTTGTTGTTGTCCTTTCAACATGAATTGCCTGAACATTGACTTCAACTCATTCACCTCTTCATGTAAACCCGTAACATCAATAGAATGGGTTGCTTTCATTGAAGCTCTTTTGCTAAATTGACGAGAGACTTCAGAAAGTTCATGAAATAGATCAAAAGCTTCATCGGGAGTCTTGTTCAGGATGTTTCCTCCACAGGCGGCATTAACAAGTCGGCGTTCTTCATCCAATAAGCCCTCATGAAGGTACATAACAAGATCCATCCGAGAATAACCATGATAGGGGCAGCCTTAGATTAGCTTTTTGAACCTCTCATAATACTCGTATAGCGATTCGTTCGGGAGTTATTCAATGTTGCTAATGCTCTTCTTCATACTCGAGAGCTTTGTGGCTGGGAAATACTTCTCAAGAAAAGCCTTTTTCAGTTCCTCCCAAGTCTCGATACTGCTAGGAGCCAGATAATAGAGCCAATCACTCGCTCCATCTTTCAAAGAGAAAGAGAAAGCTCTCACCTTGATTTGATCATCAATGACGCCGTTTGGTTTCATGCTACTGCAGACAGCATGAAAATCCGATAGATGTTTGTTGGGATCTTTACCCGGCTTCCAATAGAATTGAGGAAGGAGGTGAATCAGCCCTGATTTCAGTTCAAATTGGACACCTTCAGGGAGTGCAGGTAGCTTCACCGCCATTGGTTGTTGGGCCAAATCTGGTGCAGTCAACTGTCTCAGTGTCTGAGCCATATCTTTTACTTCAGGAATGCTTTCAGTTTCAAAATCAGATGAGGAAGACGCCAGTTTGAACGGTAATTCTCGAGAAATCGCACGAGCTTCCCTACGTAACCTAGAGAATGTCCTTTCTATTTCTGAATCAAATGCAACAAGAGATGGATTAGTAGCACGGGTCTGAACCATGCAAGTGGTTCACACCCAAAAGAAATAAAAAGTAACACTAGATAAATACAAATAATTTGCCGAGTCCACGATAACGGCGCCAAATTTGACGAGCACTTTTACGTCGCTATAAAAGCACTGTCAAAGAATTATTCCTAACTTCCTAACCTTAGTAAAGTGGAAGTAAGGGTCGAACCCACAGAGACTCGGAATACTTGTATTTAAGTAATATTACTAAGTTAAGGGGGAGATTTTATGATTGTAAACTAAAAATCTAAGTAATTAAAACTAATTAAAACAAAGCAAGTAAAATGATTTAAGATTCCAATATGGAGAAAAGTGTCCAACTAGTTTCGTATCCATTGCATACATGAGTTTTGATCCTTGATTATTCTTATTTCGAGTTCCCTTGAGTAATCTATTGTGAATTTATGAATTCAAGCTTAAGGTGGTTATTAATATACACCGTCTTTAACAACCTTTTAATCAATTAACCTAGAAAACCTTCTATGTCAAATTGATCATGCAATTAAGTTCAAAGCATTCAATAGAAACATCGTTCATGCATTCCACCGTCTATTCATGAAGTTTTGTGATTAAATTCTCCGCCTTTGATTAACCTTATTCAACCGTCTATAAGTTTAATCAAAGGATTCAACCCGAGGTCTGATCCTAAGCCTTTCATCCATCGTCTTCCACCTTCCGACCTACAATTATACACAAAGACGCGTAGATTCCGAACTAAACGAAAATAAAACCTAAACTAAAACTTAGAACAAAATCCTAGCTAAAACTCCATAAAACGAGAATAAAAACATGCTCTAAGACCTATACCTATATGCTCTATCATATTACATCAATTTTACAAAAATTTCGTTCGAAATATGTGAAAAAATATTGGCGGGCTTAATTGGAGGGAAAATTGTTTTAAGAGGGAAAATGAAATTTTGGGCTGAATAAAAATGAGCCCAAAAGCCAAACTCAAACCCTAGTTTCTATTATCACATTCTCATTATTGTGCCACTCATTCAACTGATAAACAGATAAACAACTCTAGGAAGGAACCAGATAGAGAGAACTAGGTTTGAACGATGGACTCGGGAAGAAAGAATTCAGATTCTTCACCGCCAACATATCTTCTCCGCCTCATCAAAGTCTACAAATTCGTCTCCAAATTGACCGGTTTGAGCTTGTCCTTCTCAATTTTTCATTCCATTCCCGACATAAAAGATTGAGAGACCAACACTTCCACCGAGCTCTCTCTCTCTCTCTCTTTCGTTCACGCCAAGAGTCTCAATTATGGATCAGATGGCTTGACGGTGGCTTCACTACTTCTGGTTCCGAAGAAGGACGGTGAGGTGGAGGTTTCGCCGTCGTTTCCATGTCGGAGAAGAGGGAGGAGAGAGAAAGACTTCGTCTCCAAATTGATCGAGAGAGAGAAACGGGAAGGAACGACAAACTTGTAACACCCCGTCTTTACACTGGGCGCTACTTGGGTGTAGACCTTACTAGGTACTACTTAGGTTAGCTTGACAACAAATTCACTTGGATCTTGCAACTCGGGCACAACGAGAAAACAAAATAAAATATCCAACCTTTCTTTTTATAAACAAAAGTATTAAATCATGCATGAGCATCCCGACTAAACATTAAACAAAACAAATTCTTAATCCCAGCTCCCAACAAAAAAACTTAAACCAGTTAATCAAACATAAACATTATACTAAAGAACAACCAAAGACGCTCAAACCTGAATCCGACCTAATGCACGTGCGCCAACATCCGCTTCACCACTTCGCAGAGGATCCATCACGATTCCTAAGACGTACCTAAAACTTTAAAAATATTCCCCGAAGGGTCATCTATAATTCTAATTCAAGCTAGAAAGAGCGAGATGCATATAGAACGTTTTAAAAACCACATAGAATCTAACAACCGATATTCACACATAAAGCAAAAATCTTCAAGTCATCAATTCAACACATAAGTTAAATAATTACATACAAACAGATAAACACATATAAAGATAACATCCAACTCCATCACCTCCACCATCACCATCATCGCCCATATTCACAATCACATCATCGCCTATACTCACAATCACCATCAACGCCCATATTCACAATCACCTCCGTTCACAATCCCCATCACCATCATCGCCCGTTCAAACACAAGCACAATTACAAGCACAATCATCATAACAATTACGATCACAATTGCATGTACAATTTCAAACATAGACACAATCGCAATCAAAATCACAATTCTCATAAGCACACTCATAATCGCAATCAGCTTAAAAAATTCTCATAAGCACAAAATAAAAGATCTTTAGTTAAAAATAATAAACAAATGGACTAATTCCCAAAACCAATTCTACACATATGGCAACTAATCTAATAAGAACTGAATTAAACCGAGCAAGTCGTAGAACGACTTACCTAAAAAGCGACCATTTGTACAATTATTGAACACGAGTAAGGCTAGAGTCTAAAATTATTAACGATTATTACTGGTTAGAAATTTTAGTAAATAATGCCTACTAACAAACATAATTAACAACCCGTCTAAACCGTATCCGCTAACCCTGAATAAAAAATAATGACTAGAATAACCAAACGTATTTTAACCGGTCACCACACGTATATATATATATATATATATATGTATATATTGATACAAGATCGTAGTGACACCAAATTCAATGAACAAACTGTAATTAGGGAAGGGAAGAAGGGCCAAAGGCCATGGGGAGAGTGACTCATTATGAGGGAGACGAGATAGAAGAGTAGGAGAAGAGAGAATTATGGTTTGGATAATTATTTTCTGATTAATTCATAAACATAATGTACCACCCCTATTTTGCAACGATGGGTATTACCGCTAGTGACCTTGGATTTTACCGTCCAAAGTCACCCAAGGCTTTAAATAATTTAATGAGACAAAAATTAAAGAAGAAATGACTAAAAGTGAAATTTTATTCATTGATAAGAACATTTGTTCATTACATTGAGAGTCGTTTTACAAATGATGTAGCAGCGGAAACTGAAACCACTACAACAGAAAGGTGTTTTGGCGAGAAAACATTTCCTCGCTAAAAGTGGAGGTTTTGTCACTAAAGGTGTTTGGAGAGGAAATTAATTTAATCGCAAGTTCGTCGCAGAAAGCTCGTCAAGGAAGGGTTTCAGCGAGGAAAAAATATTTTCTCGGAAAAACCTTTTCGCGATGATAATAAATTTTCTCGATATTACAATTTCACGAGCATTTTTTTCTCGCAAAAAGGTATACAATTTTGTTGCCAAATAAGAGGAAGGACTAGACAATGGTCGTTGAATATTATTGTCGAGAAAAGTTTCTCGCTAATATAGTATATAGTAATCAGGCTACATCGATCTAGCATAACTAGTAATTGGACTAATAAGTGCAAACTAAATTCAAAATAGAAATGAGCTAAAAGTTTAACTATCAAGTGGTTGGTTGTTGAAGTTTGCCATAAACTCTTCAAATATCTTCGTCTTCTCTTCTAATGCATTGATTTGCTCATTTTGAGCTTTGATCTTATCTTCCAATGCTTTGTTTTTCTCATTCATTTCATGTAATGATAATTGAGAATGCTTAGCTGGTGTAGGCCAAGGTCCAAAACCACAAACTTTGATGTAGCTTGATTTTGCTCCAAGAACTTTTTTGCAGAATTTGTCATCAGTCATTGTGCGAGTTCCATCTTCTTTAGTTGTCTTTGTTCGCATTAGCACCATTTGATCCTACAAATCAAGAAAATCGGGTAAAGCTTAACATTATATTCTAGAAGCAATAACTATAAACAAAAAAAGGAAAACAAATGACATAAATATAATTCTTTGGCTTTCGGATCCCACCCTTTTTTAGTGCTCTTATAATGACTTTCAAATCGATCAATTGCATCAGGCATCTCACCTTTTTGTATAGCCTACAAAATCAAATAAGATATTTACACAATAAACTTCTTGAACATGTATATTGAGACAACGCTATATGAACACAATCAATCATAGTATACAAAGCTACTTAAAATTGAAGGTAAAAAATACACATTATTTCATGAATTACATCAAGCAGTAGAAATTTATTATTTTGTGACCAAAATCAAGCAGCAAGAATTAAAATTGAGCACGAAAAGTTTAAATTAGATCAATAAAAATAGAAAAACCAAGCCAAACACTAGCAATAATAATGGTTGTTTGGACACCAGCAAACAACAGTACTAGCTTTTGGGACACCAACAAACATCAATGTTGGTTGTTGTGACACCAACAAGCAATAGAAAACAGTAGAAAATTAAGTGTAGTTTCTGCATCATAATTATTGTATTTACTATTACATAATCTTACATAACTAATATATTTACTATTTGCTATTACATAATCTTACATTCAATTTTAAACATGTATAAAATGACTACATGGGTAGATTTTGTAACATAAAGACATGGAATTAGCATAAACAAGAAGCTCTAAGTAAGAACTGAAACTTACTAGCAACTTTAAAGAAAGCATGTTTCTTGAAATTAAATTCAAAGTGGAAAAGTTGATTCATATAAAAGCAAACACTAAAGGTACCATATTCATCTAAAGTTAAAATTCAAAAGAATAATTAAATGAAAAATTTATGCAACTTACGCGTGACATACAAGACTTCGACCCACATTTGTGGTGATATCCCAACTGTGACCTATTGATTTTATTTTTTTGTGACCGTTCTTGCAAAACAATACACATTCAAGATAGTAATTATGGAGAGGGTAAAAGTTGAAATTCACATAAAAAGAATTTGCACAAAGTTTTACCTTGAATTCATCACTTGAAAAATAATTACACAGAAAAGTCCATTCTTCATCAGATTTGACTTTTGGATGTCTTTTTGTAATGCTTCTTCCTTGGTTGAGAAGGTCACAAAGTAATTATTTAACTTCGTAAGGAAGTTACCAAAGCATGTTTGAAAAGCTTGGTGCACATATCTTTGAGATGCAGGTAAAGACATGTCTATGTCGTACTTGGTCTGCAATAAGAGCCATTTTCAAACAAAATACTACAATCTAATTATGTATTGTAAATGAACAAAAACTGAGCAAAGTGTATAACTTAAGGTTAATCGTTGGACCAGGTTTGCAATAACTTCTGGAGTTGCGTGCTTCCACTATTTCACATTGAGTGGTGCATGATTCTTGATTATGAAACCAATTTCGCTGGCAATCATCTGAGTGTATGGACCCGTAGGTCTACCAATGGCCTCCTCCACCGTGATTGGTATCCTTGTACCAAGTTGCTCATTAACCTTATCGGCAATGAGTCCTCTACTCCTTCCCCACTTTTTTTATGGGTACTTCTGTAACAAATAAAAAATTATTTACATGTACACATATGAAAGTAATCAAGTAAAGTATTTTCGATAGTAAAGTCAAATATACCTGCTTGAGTAGTTAAATCATCAGTCTGGGCATCGATCGTCATCGTCTCTAAAGGGGCACCATTTACATTTGTAGATATATCCCCAGTCTGGGCATTAGTCATGGGCTCACCTGTTGTACATAATGTTAGTTAGTACACATTTTAAGCTTTAGAAATGCATAATTTGTAAGTTAAGGAACTTATTTACCAGCTATAATAGTAGCATCCCTTGCATTCGTTTTCTTGGATGTTGGATTACTTGGCAAGACAAATTCATCTTGCAAACTAGCCTCGATGGGAAGGGGATCATCTTGGATGCGTAACCTTTTCTTTGCAAAAGCACCTGCAAATTAGTTTACAAAATAGTAAATAAAAAATATTATTAAAATAAAAGCAAAAGATAATGGTTCTACACTAAAAATAAGTACATACCAGCAATATCGTGTGTGTTGTTAGACACATAGTTACGACGCGTAGCTGAACGTGTTGACATTGTCGGTGTTGAGAATTTCCTAAATGTGAAAATTGTGAGAATACTTATCAACTCATTCAAGGAGAACTTATTTCCAACATCGCATACTGAATGGAATGAATCAAGGTCAAAATAACGATGTGATCTCAATAAAAAGTTGAAAAGGCTAAATGAATATATCCAAGCTAGCAAGATGATAAAAAACAACTTGTTGGGTTAAAAAAAGTTAGGAACTGGAAGAACTCAAAAATCAGGAACTACAAGCAAGTAAGAAATATATCCAAGCAAGAACTCAAAAACCAAAATTATTTAGGAGCTGCTTCAAACGAATATATCCAAGCAAGAACTCAAAACCCATATTCATGATGCCGGACTGCCAATAGTCAATATACAAGATACTTAAATTGCAAGCAAACTGGTGTATTGTGTTAACTACAAGAGACTGAAAAGTTGGAGATTAATGTCTAGTTTGTTTTTGGACACCAGGGGAAGCAACTAGTGTAATATCCGTATTCTTTTTAGATCCCATAAGTCGGAAAACGGGCTTCCTCCGCTTATAGACATTTAATAATTCGTTTAAATAATTCGTTTGATTTATTATATCGAATCCTAATTCTATCTAATTAAATCTATTTCTTTTAACCGAAAAGATTGCCATCCAAGTCAGTAATTAGAAAATCTATCTAAATCGCCCTTGGATAATTAGTTATCCAAATCATTCCGAATCTATCTTAAGCCAATAAATATATATATCCAAATAAATATATATCCAAATCATTCAGTACCGGAAAGATTCGGATTAATTGGTTTTAAAAACTACCATAGTCCACCTAAATCAAACCTTAAAACTTATCTTGCGGAACCGATTAATCAGCACGCCTCGCCAACCGAGTTATTGCGTGGAAGGGAGAGATCACCGGCGTCCCTATCAGGCGCCAGCGTTATAAACGAACGTCGCCGATTGATTCCGGTAAGTGCCCCTCTGTTTTTAGTGTGTTGTTTTGGCTCGGGAAGTAGTTAGGTTGGGATCGGGGTGCGGGACGAGAGGGAGGTGAACGAGGAGGGCCGTCGGTGGGATCGAAGCTGCCTGGGAACGTTGGCGAGGGGTGGCGAACATGGCCAATCGGGGCTTCCCCTCGCTGTTCTCCTCCGTTACCACCGGCGTTGGGCTCGTTGCAGGATAGCCGGCGAGGGAAGGAATCGAACCAGCGCGATGTCGACCGAGGAGGAAAGAGGAGTCGACCGGCGCTGCTCAGTCGAGGCAGAGTGGGGTCGAAGTCGAGAAACACCGGCGGGCGAAAACAGGGGCGGTGAGAAAGGCGTTCGACGGCGCTCGCTGATTGTCGCCATCGGATTGCGGCGGGGACACGGGGTCGGAGAAACGCTACGAAGGACGTCGGGAGTCCGGGCGTGGGGAGGAAGAGAGGCGCGCGATGGCGTCGTTCGCCGAGGAGGAAGGAGGCAGGGGCACCCTCGGAGTCTCGTTTCGGGAGGTTGAAGATGAAGTCGGGGTGGGGTCCACGCGGGGTCAAAGCTCCAGGTCTGGTCAAACATGTTGAAGGGAGAATGGGCCGGATTAATTGTTGGGCCTCATTGTTGAAAAAAAATGGGTATTTAATTGTTCAGGCAAAGGAGACGAACTTGGGGGGGAATGGGGCCAGAAATTGGGCCGGATTGGTTTCCAAATATTAAATTAAGTTGGGCTGGTTGCTTTGATTAATTAATGGTCTGAGTGGGTTCCGAATTGGGTGAATTAGATTATTGGTTTGGGGAAAATTTTTATAAGGGACTAATTAGCACATTCTAATATATATTAATTAGAATTGTCGTAATAAAAAAAAATTAGGTATATCGGTTCGTATTTAAATTAATCTCTGCCTTAATAATTCTTTAGGGAATCGTTCCGTTTGAGATCGTAGTTTCGTCTTTCCGAGGATTCTTCATTCGAGGTAAGTCGTTTTTCGACTTGCTCGGTTCTTTTCTCCCTTGTTAGATTGCGTATCGATATTGTAGGACGGGTTTTGAGAATTAGTCCCGAATACCTTTTAAATTGTTTTGAACTCCTTGTTTGTTGTGTGCGTTAATGATTTTAAATGTGATTTATCGGAAAATACTTTGGAACGTTTTCTCTGTGTTGGTACCGTTTCCGACACGGCCCATTGTAGCTGGTGTTGAGGAAGAGTTGGCTACTTTGACCCGTGTGACTGGGAAAATCGTACCTCTTCAAACGAAAATTATTATCTGTGTGTTTTTGGCAAGCGCTCCAGTGGAGGCTTAGCCCGGAGTTAGAAGGAAGATTGGGAAGTGAAGTGGGAGGGCCTGCCTCTGCACTCGGCGCGGTGTTGAGCGCCTTGGAAGACGGATTGTGGACAAAGGAATAATTGCATTGCTGTGTGATTGTGATTGTAAATGCGTATGTGATTTGTGTGACTGATATAACTAATTTAGGTACTGGCCTTTAGAGTTATGATTGCGATTGTGGATTTGTATGCTGACTTTAGAAATGATTTTTAAAGTGTTCTGCAATTTCCATATTCTTTCTAGCTTGGTAGATTAAACGCTAACTCTTCGGGGAATATTTTTTAGTTCCAGGTATGAATCAGGGAGCCGTGCAGGAACCGAGGCAAGATGGCGGGCCGAAGCGGTAAAGAGCGCGTGTCATAATGGGATTTGGTTTTTATTAGTTATTTATAATAGTTAGGATGTTGATTTTAATATTTGTTAGACAGAGTTGGTATTGTGTTTCGTTTATTATTATTTTTGGTTGAGATAGTTCAGTTCAGTAGGCGTTGTGACGTATTTGATTATTTATAATTTTCGGGGATTTATGCATGATACGTTTTTTTCTAAGTTTTACTAAATAAAGGTTGGATGTTTTATTATGTTTTCTCGTCGTTCCCAAGTTGTAAAGTCCTACATTGTAGTTGTCAACCTAAATAATAGTACCTGGTAAGGTCTATTCCCTAGTAGTGCCTCGTCGAAAGACGGGGTGTTACAAATTGGTATCAGAGCCAGGTTGACAACAGGGCACATGGAACTGACCAACAAAGAGTACCCGAGGTCCAACTTAAAACCAAAACCGGCCGGTGTTTTCAAATGTTTTTACTGGGGTAGACATGTTGCATATAGGGGGGTAGGTGACACGTCGCGACTCCGCCCCATCAGCCGAAGAACCTCACGTAGAATAGTAAGAATTAGGTTAATAAATAGAATGTTTAAGTTTTTACTGTGGGACTTTCTATTATATATGGCCCCACCAACCAGAGCTAGAGCTGCTGCAGCTAGTGGAAGAGGCCGCGGTAGAGGCCGAGTAGGAGGTCGTGGCAGGGGTAGAGGAGAGGCCCCTGTAGCTGCTGAGCCAGAGGTACAACAGGATAACCATCAGGAGGAGGTGGCTGAGAGTCAGGATATGGCTGTTGCTGTTCATCGAGAGGACAGTGCCTCTGTCACTGGAGGAGGTCTCCCAGCAAACGGGGCTCAGGTGGGAGGATGAATACCACCAGCAGGATTGGACCCAAAGGTGACTGCTGCGATTCAGCTGTTATTGCAAACGTTGATGGGTGCGGGATCTGCACCGAATCTGAACGCAGCTGCGGGGCAACAAGGAGCTGAGAGGAGGGCACCTGGAACAGATTCTATTTTGGCTGCCAAGCTAGGAGCAGTGTCAGCTTCTGGAGGACCAGTGATAGCTGATCAGGTGGTCGAACCGAGGAGACAGTATCGTGAGCCTCAGCCTGACAAGTGGCTCGCGGAGTTTAGGAAGACTAGAGTACCGAACTTTGCTGGAGCTCAGGGTTCAGACGTAGAGCAGTGGTTGAGGAGGGTGAAATCTGCGTTGGATTCTATTAAGGCACCGGAGGAGCGGAAGATGTCCTTAGTGCAGAGTTTGCTATAGGAGAGCGCTTTTGACTGGTGGGAGCTGTGTAGGGACCACCGGACTGAGGTTACTTTCGAGGAGTTTGAGAGGTAGATTCGGGATCAATATTGTCCTCCGGTGGTGAGGGCGACTCGGGAGGCTGCTTTTCGGGATGTTGGACCCGAAAATATCACAGTATCTGAGACTATTCTGAAGTTTCAGCAGGAGTTGGCAGCGGTGCCAAATGCTGCCCCTACTGAGGTGCTGAAGATTGCGACCTTTCTGAAAAGGTTGCAACCGCATCTACGTGCTTATGTGTCTGGTCTCCGACTTGCGACATTGGTAGACGTTCAGCAGTCTGCTTTGGCTTATGCTATGGCCACGACCCGACAGAGTCAGCTGGAGGTGCATACCACGGGAAGCAAGAGGCAGAAGTTGTCTGCCCCGATAGAATCTAGGAGAGATATTAGTCCCGGCTCTTCTCAGTCGCAACGATTAGGGTTTCAGCCACAGGGTCGTCAGGACCATCATCGTCAGAATCAGTCCACTGGAGGGCAGAGAGAGTGCTTCAACTGTGGAAGTACTGCTCATTTGAGGAGTCAGTGTCCGAAGCCAGTCAGAAGTTGCTTCAGTTGTGGGAAGCCTGGACATTTGCAGCAGTATTGTACTGTGGGGGCACCTTCACAGGGATCTTCACCGAGAACGGTGAATCAGATGCCTCGTCGTCAGCCTAAGCAGTTTCAGCAGGCACCGAGCAAAGGCAGAGGACGCGGCGCAGGAGTTAGCAACACCGGGGGCAATCAGCCCCGAGTGTTTGAGATGAGGAGGGCCGATGCCCTACACGCGCCGACTACTACAGGTACGATTTGGATTCAATCTAGACCTGTTCACATACTGTTTGATACGGGTGCTACCCATTCTTTTATGTCTTCTGCTTGCGTGGCTAGACTAGGATTCACTTGCACTGAGGGGGTATCTTTTGTTGTGGGGCTGCCTGACGGCAGTAAAGTAAGAAGGAATAAGGAGATTTTAGAGTTCCCTATTAGAATAGGGAATAGGGATTGGTATGCAGATTTTATAGTAATGTAGTTGTCGCCAGATGATGACGTGATTCTGGGGATGGACTGGATGAGGCGTTACCGAGCAGTTTTGGATACACACCGAGGTACGGTTACAATGACCGCAGATGATGGGACCAGACATGTGTGTAAGGAGGTAGAGCAGGAGGGGCCCGGATCGGTGATTAGTATGGTGAAGGCCGCCAAGTTACTCAATGACGGATGTGTAGGATATTGGTGTTATGTCCTTCAGGGGGACAAGGCAGAACCGCACATTCAGGACATACCAGTAGTGTGTGAGTTTGAGGACGTTTTTCCCGAGGAACTTCCAAGATTACCTCCTCAGAGAGAGGTGGATTTTGGGATTGAGTTGGAGCCGGGAACGAGGCCGATTTCGAGAGCCCCATATCGCATGGCTCCGATGGAGATGCAGGAGCTGAAGGCACAACTGGAGGAGATGTTGGAGAAGAGTTACGTACGACCGAGTGCATCGCCATGGGGAGCTCCAGTTCTGTTTGTGAAGAAGAAGGATGGTTCTCTCCGACTGTGCATCGATTATCGGGAGTTGAATCGAGTCACCATCAAGAACAAGTATCCGCTGCCACGTATTGATGATTTGCTGGATCAGTTGCAGGGGGCTACTGTGTTCTCCAAAGTGGACTTGAGGTCAGGTTATCACCAACTGAGGATTCGGGAGGAAGATATACCTAAGACGGTTTTCCGGACGAGATATGGACATTATGAGTTTTTTAGTGATGTCGTTCGGACTGACGAATGCACCCGCTGTATTTATGGAGTTGATGAATCGGGTGTTTATAGACTACTTGGACAGATTTGTAGTAGTATTCATCGACGACATTCTGATCTACTCTCGGAGTAAGGAGGAGCACGCCGAGCATCTTAGACTGGTGTTGGGAGTATTGAGACAACATCGATTGTTTGCTAAGCTGTCCAAGTGTGAGTTTTGGTTGTCTGAAGTTACCTTTTTAGGGCATGTAGTATCTGCCCAAGGAGTTATGGTGGATCCGCCAAAGATTGAAGCTATAAAAGCATGGGAACCTCCGAAGAATGTGAAGGAGGTGCGGAGTTTTCTGGGATTAGCAGCGTATTACAGGAGGTTTGTGGAAGGGTTTTCTCGGATAGCCCAACCACTTACCAATTTGCTTAAGAAGACTACTCGTTTCGAGTGGAACGAAGCTTGTCAGCGGAGTTTTGATGAGATGAAGAGAAGGTTGACTTCGGCTCCTATACTTGCTCTTCCTCAGGGGAATGAGGATTTTGTGATTTACAGTGACGCCTCCAAAGTAGGTTTGGGATGTGTGATGATGCAGAGGGACAGAGTGATTGCTTATGCCTCCAGATAGTTGAAGCCGAACGAGTAGAATTACCCTACTCATGATTTGGAGTTGGCAGCTGTGGTGCACGCTCTGAAGATTTGGCGTCATTACTTGTATGGGAGTACCTGCAAAGTGATGACAGATCATAAGAGCCTCAAGTACATCTTCACTCAGAGGGAGTTGAATATGTGACAGAGGAGATGGCTTGAGTTACTGAAGGATTACGACCTTGAGATCCTTTACCATCCAGGGAAAGCGAATGTGGTCGCTGATGCCCTTAGTAGAAAGACGCCTCAGGAGAGTATGTTGTCCCATCTGACGGCTCAACCAGAGTTACAGAGAGAGTTGATGAGGTACGGAATTGAAGTGCAGATTCAACGTTATCAAGGTAGTCTGAAAACCCTAGAATGTCGGCCGTCTTTACTTGAGGAAGTAAGGTAGAAGCAGGTAGACTGCCCGATGATTCAGGATTTGAGGCAGAGATTGAGCCGTGGAGAGGCACTCGACTTTGCGGAGAGAGCAGATGGTATTTTGTGTTTACGTGGTCGGATTTGTGTGCCTCGAGATACAGAGTTGAGGCAGAAGATTTTGCAAGAGGCTCATGCTACACCTTACTCAATCCACCCCGGGGCGAGTAAGATGTACAAGGATTTGCGATAGTTTTATTGGTAGGATGGCATGAAGCCGGATGTAGCAAGATTCGTCGCTAAATGTCAGGTCTGCCAGCAGGTGAAGATAGAGCATCAGAGACCCGGAGGAATGCTTCAGTCGCTTCCTATTCCAGAATGGAAATGGGAGGACATCTCCATGGATTTTGTCACCGGTTTGAGACTCAGCAGAGGCCATGATGCCATTTGGGTAGTGGTGGATAGACTGATCAAGACTGCTCGCTTTTTGCCTATCCGAGAGACGTGGCAAGTGAGCAAGTTAGTGGAGGTGTTTATTAATCAGATAGTTAGGCTGCATGGAGTGCCTAAGACGATTGTGTCGGACCGAGATGGACGTTTCACTTCCAGATATTGGCAGCAAGTGCATGAGGCATTGGGGACGAGATTACATTTCACTACTGCTTACCATCCGCGGTCAGACGGTCAGACAGAGAGGACGATTCAAACGCTAGAGGACATGCTGAGGTCCTGCGTATTAGACTCGGGAGGTCAGTGGTCGGATCACTTGGCTTTGGTAGAGTTTGCCTATAATAACTGCTGACATTCGTCGATTCAGATGGCTCCTTATGAGGCCTTATATGGTCGGAAGTGTAGGACACCGCTGTGTTGGGATGATCCCTCGGATGTAGTAGGAGAGAGGCCACAGATGATTGAGGAGACGATCGGGAAAGTGGCCTTAATCAGGGAGAGAATGTTAGCTGCTCAGAGTCGCCAGAAGTCCTATGTAGACAAGAGGCGTAGACCGTTAGAGTTTGAGGTCGGAGCCCATGTTTGGTTGAGGGTATCGCCTACCCGCGGGGTAAGAAGATTCGGGGTGAAAGGGAAGCTGAGTCCTCGATATATCGGTCCGTTCAAGATTCTTGAGAGAGTAGGCGAGGTGGCTTACAGGCTAGCATTGCCGCCTGCTTTGGAGGGAGTGCATCCTGTATTCCACGTGTCGCAGCTGAGACAGTATGTTCCGGACCCTAGCCACAGACTGAACTATGTGGATTTGGTGGTAGAACCAGATCACACTTTCCAAGAACAACCGCTGAAGATTTTAGATCGAAGAATGAAGAAGCTGCGGAATGAGGAGATTCCTCTGGTGTTGATTTAGTGGTCTTGACGGGGAGCCGAGGAGGCCACTTGGGAGACGGAATCCCGGATGAGGGAGAGCTATCCAGATATCTACCCGGATTTAGTACAGGCGTTTGAGGGGAAGGTTAGTAGTTAGTGTGTTGTTTTCAGATTCGATGTTTGCTTCATGATCCTTGTTTGCTTGACTTATTGTTTGACTGTTTAAATTTTGTTGACGTGTCGTGTATTTTGGATAGCTAGTATTGGTTATTATTACCGTTGTCAATCAGTTCCGGTTCGGGGACGAACCTCTTTAAGGGGGAGAGGTTTGTGAAAACCTCGAATATCTTTCTGTCGTGATCTTTCTTTCGTGTAAAAGTTTCGGGACGAAACTTTCTTAAGGGGGGTAGTATGTAATATCCGTATTCGTTTTAGATCCCATAAGTCGGAAAACGGGTTTCCTCTGCTTACAGACATTTAATAATTCGTTAAAATAATTAGTTTGATTTATTATATCTAATCCTAATTCTATCTAATTAAATCTATTTCTTTTAACCGAAAAGATTGCCATCCAAGTCAGTAATTAGAAAATCTATCTAAATCACCCTTGGATAATTAGTTATCCAAATCTATCCGAATCTATCTTAAGCCAATAAATATATGTATCCAAATAAATATATATCCAAATCATTCAGTACCGGAAAGATTCGGATTAATTGGTTTTAAAAACTACCATAGTCCACCTAAATCAAACCTTAAAACTTATCTTGCGGAACCGATTAATCAGCACGCCTCGCCAACCGAGTTATTGCGTGGAAGGGAGAGCTCACCGGCGTCCCTGTCAGGCGCCAGCGTTATCGACGAACGTCGCCGATTGATTCCGGTAAGTGCCCCTCTGTTTTTAGTGTGTTGTTTTGGCTCGGGAAGTAGTTAGGTTGGGATCGGGGTGCGGGACGAGAGGGGGGTGAACGAGGAGAGCCGTCGGTGGGATCGAAGTTGCCTGGGAACGTTGGCGAGGGGTGGCGAACATGGCCAATCGGGGCTTCTCGTCGCTGTTCTCCTCCGTTACCACCGGCGTTGGGCTCGTTGCAGAACAGCCGATGAGGGAAGGAATCGAACCAGCGCGATGTCGACCGAGGAGGAAAGAGGAGTCGACCGGCGCTGCTCAGTCGAGGCAGAGTGGGGTCGAAGTCGAGAAACACCGGCGGGCGAAAACAGGGGCGGTGAGAAAGGCGTTCGACGGCGCTCGCTGATTGTCGCCATCGGATTGCGGCGGGGACACGGGGTCGGAGAAACGCTACGAAGGACGTCGGGAGTCCGGGCGTGGGGAGGAAGAGAGGCGCGCGATGGCGTCGTTCGCCGAGGAGGAAGGAGGCAGGGGCACCCTCAGAGTCTCCTTTCGGGAGGTTGAAGATGAAGTCGGGGTGGGGTCCACGCGGGGTCAAAGCTCCAGGTCTGGTCAAACATGTTGAAGGGAGAATGGGCCGGATTAATTGTTGGGCCTCATTGTTGAAAAAAAATGGGTATTTAATTGTTCAGGCAAGGGAGACGGACTTGGGGGGGAATGGGGCCAAAATTTGGGCCGGATTGGTTTCCAAATATTAATTTAAGTTAGGCTGGTTGCTTTGATTAATTAATGGGCTGAGTGGGTTCCGAATTGGGTGAATTAGATTATTGGTTTGGGGAAATTTTTTATAAGGGACTAATTAGCACATTCGAATATTGATTAATTAGAATTGTCGTAATAAAAAAAATTAGGTATATCGGTTCGTATTTAAATTAATCTTTGCCTTAATAATTCTTTAGGGAATCGTTCCGTTTGAGATCGTAGTTTCGTCTTTCCAAGGATTCTTCATTCGAGGTAAGTCGTTTTTCGACTTGCTCGGTTCTTTTCTCCCTTGTTAGATTGCGTATCGATATTGTAGGACGGGTTTTGAGAATTAGTCCCGAATACCTTTTAAATTGTTTTGAACTCCTTGTGTGTTGTGTGCGTTAATGATTTTAAATGTGATTTATCGGAAAATACTTTGGAACGTTTTCTCTGTGTTGGTATCGTTTCCGACACGGCCCATTGTATCTGGTGTTGAGGAAGAGTTGGCTACTTTGACTCGTGTGACTGGGAAAATCGTACCCCTTCAAACGAAAATTATTATCTGTGTGTTTTTGGCAAGCGCTCCAGTGGAGGCTTAGCCCGGAGTTAGAAGGAAGATTGGGAAGTGAAGTAGGAGGGCCTGTCTCTACACTCGGCGCGGTGATGAGCGCCTTGGAAGACGGATTGTGGACAAAGGAAGAATTGCATTGTTGTGTGATTGTGATTGTAAATGCGTATGTGATTTGTGTGACTGATATAACTAATTTAGGTACTCGCCTTTAGAGTTATGATTGCGATTGTGGATTTGTATGCTGACTTTAGAAATGATTTTTAAAGCGTTCTGCAATTTCCATATTCTTTCTAGCATGGTAGATTAGACGCTGACCCTTCGGGGAATATTTTTCAGTTCCAGGTATGAATCAGGGAGCCGTGCAGAAACCGAGGCAAGATGGCGGGCCGGAGCGGTGAAGAGCGCGTGTCATAGTGGGATTTGGTTTTTATTAGTTATTTATAATAGTTAGGATGTTGATTTTAATATTTGTTAGACAGAGTTGGTATTGTGTTTCGTTTATTATTATTTTTGGTTCAGATAGTTCAGTTCAGTAGGCGTTGTGACGTATTTGATTATTTATAATTTTCGGGGATTTATGCATGATAAGTTTTTTTCTAAGTTTTACTAAATAAAGGTTGGATGTTTTATTATGTTTTCTCGTCGTGCCCGAGTTGTAAAGTCCTACAGTGTAGTTGTCAACCTAAATAATAGTACCTGGTAAGATCTATTCCCTAGTAGTGCCTCGTCGAAAGACGGGGTGTTACAACTAGCTCCTTGACAAAAGTAGTTAACAAGACTCGACAATACTCTATGAGAATCTTGACAGGCATAGCTTAGAGTATCACAATCTGTGATTAGAATCAGTACAATGATCATACAACCATAGATATGTTATTATTTTAGCTTACTATCATCCTTTCTTCATCCAAAATTTTAAAAAACGGGTTGCTTAAACCTAACGGCCAAATAACAATTCTTGTAATCCTATTTATCCTCCTCTCCCTATTCAAGCATATTCAAGCAATTATCAAACATGACCTAATGTTCACACATCTTAGGTAACGTAACTACCAAGGATAAATTGGCTATATGAATGAAAAGCAATAAAAGAAGCATTAAGATAGTGCATCTTATCAGGACAAAGAAAAGAAACTATCAAGACCTGGATAAGCTTGAACTATAGTACTACCAGAGGATGGATATTAGGATATCTTACATAGTTCAACAGTCATGTACACAAAAATGAAATATCAAACATTCCTGAGCAGAATATATTGCAGCATCCCACTTCAATTCAAAGAAAGATGAAGACATGTTGCAGCAAACTACTTCAAAGCACAAGGAGTCGCTCAAGGGAAAATATTCCAGGGGAAGCAACTATCTCAACACAAGTACATATCAATTGGGCTTAATAATTCCCGACCTGCATCATTCAATGCTCAACACATTTCTTAAGAAATCCAGTTTGACTAATGGATAAGAAGACACCAGCATCATTCAACGCTCAACACATCTGTTTGGCATTTCATTACCGATTTCTTAAGAAATCCAGTTTTTAGACCTTGGAGGCCGAGAAAGGGTATATTTAGGATACTAAAATTGGGCGTGCTGTGACTAATGGATAAGAAAGACAACAAGATCAATTATACAACAGAGAGATTGCAAGCAAACACGATTGGAACTGGGTTATTCCCAAACAACTGTACAACAGGATCAATTGCAAAACAAATCAGGAACCACTGAGTTATTTAGAAAGAACGCAGTTGTATTGACTAACCTGAATGAACGAGAACTTAGACTCCCCATAAGAGGAGAACGGGAAAGCGAGAGAGAGACAATTCGGATGTGAGAGAGAGAGAGGGAGCAGATCTGAGAGCAAGAGATAGCATTCGGCGTTGGTGTGAGAGTGAGGGATAAAGAAGAGCGTTGGGATAAAGAAGAGCGCTGGGATATTACTCCCCAAATCCAGATTTGATTTTTTGACCACCTAAATAATTTGATTTACCGCCTAATTAATTTGGATAAAATTTTATTTAGTGCTATTAGAATTTCATTTAGCGCTAATCAAGAATAGGTTGTTGACCACATATTTTACATAAAGAGGCCAATTAGAATTTAACACAACTAATTTTCATAAATTACTAGAATTATTATTTGTGATATTTAAACTAAGCTATAATAAAATGATCAAATTATAATTTTTAAACTAAGCAATAACAAATATTACTAAGAATTTATTAGGGATGTCCAAACTCGGTTCACCGGATTTTTCGGTTCATTTTTTTATACATGATACTATGGTTATTCCATAAAAATGATAATAAAATATAATGTCACATAATCCATTTTCAAAGTATCTAACGATGCTAATAAAAAATTGTTATATAATAATGTCAAATTCTCAAAATGTCAATTTTTTCGGTTCGGTTATTTTTTTACACTCCTACTATATATTATAGATTATTTTAAACTTATGTTCTAAATCAAACCACATACCCCAATCCCAAACACAAATCCCTAAAACTAAACCCTAAACCCTAATCCCCAAACCCCAAATACAAACCCTAACCTTAAACCTAAACCCCATATCCCAATCCCAAATCCAAACCTAAATTCTAAACCCTAACCCCCATATCCCAATCCCAATTCCAAACCCAAACCCTAAATATAAACCCTAACCCCAAACCCTATATCCAAACCTAAACCCTAACCCCAAACCTTAGTCACAAACCCAGACCCCAAACCATAAACCCTAACCCCAAACATAAACCCAAATCTTAAACCTCAAACACAAACCCCATATCCCAATCTCAAACCTTAAACCACATACCCTAACCCAACACGCCAACACAAACCCTATATCCTAATTTTATACCATAATCCCCAATAGAAATACAAATCCAAACCCCAAATCCTTTTATTCCAAGAAAAGTTCGAAAATGAGATCGATGTTTAGTTTCTCTTACATAGAAGTAAAAAGACTATAACTTTTCATTCTAACATCCGTCTCGCTATTACGACCACTCATTTTGAAGCTCTTGACTCAAACTAGAATATAGATCCATAAAAAGAATCGATTGCATGAGCCGAGAGAAGCCATATTGCAAGAAAAGGTTAAAATCGGGGGCATTTTAGGGTGGTTTTGAACGGAAAAGCGCAAATTTGGAGGCTTAAACGACATTTTTTGAGATTTCGATTGAGACAAGCCCTTTGGCCCGAGAATAAGAGCGTCTTTTCTAGAGCTTTCTTTTGATATATAATACGCCCCAATCCGATAACTGAGCGCAAAGTTACGCTAGTTTTAATCGACATGTGTCGGAACCGTCTACCGTTTAACCCAGATTCTATGGCTCCACTTTAACAATTATGAAAAGTTAATACATTCATATTGTATCTTAGGTCGAGACTTTCGAAATGAGTACTCACACTTCTCCAACGGATTATCGAGTCAAAAAGTTATGGCCATTCAAAGCAACATCTGTCACCTTACACAGCTGCCCGGGAATGGACGACACACAGTTGTTTTGCCTTGCCTTTACTTTGGTAATTTTTCTTTATTAAAACTGATTCCTATGTTATTGTTGATGTACTAATTGGTCCAGTGGTACCAAGCTATTAGCATATGCAGGTTTTTCTGAGTTCAAATCCTGCTAGTAGTATTTTCATGAATGTGTGCCCCCTCTTTTTTTTAGAGATCCAAGTTGTAGCAACAACATAACAACAACAACATAAAAACATCAACCTGAAAAAATTGGTTGGAATTATGTGGCAGACACTAGCAGCTTGTAATTGAAAAATCAGGCATCAGGACCCAACAGACTCCAACAGCCTCGTTGAATCAACAAATAGCAAAGCCAGCACCCATGACAACAGCATAAACAACACCATCAAGTTCGAAATCACGACATAGCAGCAGCCTCAGCAAATCAGTGTGGAGCCATATAGAGTCCCAAAGATAGAACAACATCAGCAAGGAACTGCTCACAACAAGGAACAACAACAAGGAAATGTTCACGGCAAGGAACAACAACAGTCTTTGCAAGGCATCCATTCAGTTTACAGCATAACAGAGAATTTGACATGTTAGACATTTTTTTGGCCAAGATAGTCCAGCAGTAGTCAACAAAGCAAAAGCTACGCAACAAGTTACGAGGGTCACAAACCCTGTTCCAGCTTAATCTTCAAAGTGACATAATGTTTAATTTTTTTAGGTTGTCAAGTTCCGCCAGATATTGAAAACCAGAAGGCAAATTACAAGTGTTTTTTCAGGTTTTGTAGCAAATGGGTGCCCCTCTCTTTGATTTTATATCAACTAAATGAGCAATCTCAAGCAACAAACTTACATAACACATCTCCATTTTAAGAAACCCCATTCAAACTGCATTAATACCCTGATCAATGTCCATATTGGCAGGCAATGGAAACAGAAATGTCAAACAAGAGAGCTTCAAAACTAACACTTATCTCAGCCTCATATGGGATAGAGTAATGAGCAACAAAAAATAAGAATAAAACTCACAGCTAATCATATAAGCAAGACAAAAAATCATTCAACGACCACGATTCTAAAAAAATCAATTATTCACTATAATCATCATCACTTGTGGAGATTTCTTCATTGTCCATGTCATCAGTATTGGTTTCTTCATAATCATCACTTCTAGAATCATTATCATCGCTTCTATCTCCTATAATGCTGTCAAGATTTGAATCAACGACTTCAAGCTCAACATCTTCTTGATGTAGGTGGGGATTCTCAAGTCCTTCTTCTTCAACTGACCAATGAGCTACATTAAACTCATCTTGTTGGGCTGCATATATATCATCCATTGTATTAAAATCTTCCTCGCTTATCTCTTCAGACATGCGCTTTTCGAACAACTTTCCATCCATGCCTTAATTTTGGGTCATCTAGATAAAACACTTGTTGCGCTGCACTTGCAAGTCTAAAAGGTTCACCCTCGTACCACACAGAATCTGTATTAATGCTCAAAAGATTGTAACCCCGTTGTACTCTCTTATGCACATTTCTTCCCATCTCGTCCGTGTTGAATCACTTGCACTTGAATAGATAAACGTGATGCACCTATATAGCTCAACTTTACAATACTAAGTAGAACGCCATAATAATCATGTGTTCCCCAGTATAAACTCTAGGCACATAAATTCCACTATTCTGCGTGGTACGACGATCATCAATTTCTTTTATATGATATCTAACCCCATCAGCAACACAACCAGTAAATGTATGGACGCGTGAATTTGGTTTATTGGCCAAACAATAAAGGTAATCATTTTCAGAAACCTCTCCACTTTGGACTAAACAACTCATCTGTAATTAATATAAATGAGCTTAGTATATTATAAAACAATAAAAACTAATAAATCAGATGCCATAAATTCAATACAGACAAGCAAGTACATACTCTAATTTGAAAGCAATTGGGAAATTCATCCTCGTGCTCCCTGCAAGTATTGAAAGACAATCAACAACAAATATTCAATATTGATAATATATATTTATGATGAATACAAAACTGATATTGTAGCCACTTATTTCATATATGGTTCGACTTCTTCACAATTCGATAGCATGCACCAATGTGCTTTTTTTACTTCTTGTTCGTCAAATAATACATATTTTTTGCCGCTAAAAGGATGAACTTTTTTGGGAAAAAACAGATAATCCACCATCATCATCTTCGTTTTGAAGGTCATCATTACGTTCCCTTGGATTAAAATGTGTTTCAACTCCACGGAAATACATCGCGCAAAATGTAATTGCCTTATTCACAATATATGTTTCGGCAATCGTACCTTCATGCCGAGCTTTGTTTCGGAAATTGAATCAATTGATTCCCATGTTGCTTGATATGCAATTCTTTCCTTTATGTTCATATTTGCTAAGTCCAAACGAGCTTTATTGGTATCTTTTATTTTCCCATCAATATCCAACAAAGTTCCCACAAGACTTTCAGCTATATTCTTTTCACAATGCATCATATCAATGTTGTTTTGTAACTCAAGCTTAGACCAATACGGTAACTCATAAAAGATGCTTTTATTGGTCCAATTTAGTTCACAAGGATCTCGTTTTCGCTTTAAAACTGGATTATTTGGATGTTTGCCTGGCCTGGTCATATGAATCCGTTCTAGTTGCCTCAATTTGTCATCCCTAGAATATAATCTAGGAGATGGCCGATCTTCAACTTTTCCATTAAAGTCTAAACTCTTTCTCCACTCGTGATCTTCTTCTAACAATCGTTGATGGTTGTTGAAAGGGTTTCTTGACAACAAATAAATTTATAAGTCAAGACCCCGCTGAGTATAGGGAGGTCAGGATCGTCCACAGGGAGAAAGTCAGTGCTAAGTTCTATTAATTCTCATGCAAGCAATCAACTAAAGGTAGGGTTTTTAACAAGAAAAGGGAAATCTAAGGTTTAGGGTATCCCCACAACAACAATCATGCATGCCAACACTCATGAAACACATAGATCATGCTTTTATCACATAAAGGGGTCAACTTTTGTCAACCTAAGCAAGTAAATCAACTAACTTTCGTTCGATTAATAAACTTACTATCTAATCTCTTCTACTTCAACTAGGATAGATCTGCTTTCGCTTCAGAACCCTAAATTGACTATTCTGATTCAAGGTTTCCGCTTTCACTTCAACTATGAATGAGAAATTCCTATCAACTTTCGTTTCAAGGAGTTAAGAACAAGAGAGAATAGATTCATGCAATAAAAACAATCAAATCATGATCAAGAGAAAGCATGAACAACCATTATTGGGTTTAACCCCAATCTTAGAGAGGAAGACTACTCACTAAGCATAATTGAAAACAAACAACTATATTAAATAAAAGGGAAAGCTTACAACTTGAATCCAAACAAAACTTGTCTTCCAAGCAACGCCACAAAACTCGTCTCTCCTCTCTCTCCCCACGCCTCGTCTCTCTCTTCTTTCTCTTCACACGCCTCTATCTTCTCTCTATCTTCCCTCCTCCTTCTCCTCCTTTAACGTGCCCCTCGGGCCCTAGATCGGTGTTGGTTCGCTCCTCAAAACAAAGGGTAGACAAGTGTTTATATAGAAAAGCTAATCTATCTTAAATCTATCTATAAGGAAATAATATCTTCTAATAAGATATATTCCTTCTATCTATCTAATAACATAGAAGGAAATGTGATAAAAGATCATTAATTGTAACACCCCCCTTCATACCCTGGAGGTATTACCGCCAGTAACCCCGTTTAAGACTAAACCGAAGCTACCCGAGGCTTTAAACTGACTGAACAAACTAAAAAAAAGGTAAATGAAACCATTTGAAATCCTAACAAACTTAAGTTGAATAGTACAGCGGAAAAAAACCTAAAAGGTCTTATACAAACCTTAACTTAAAAGAATAAATAAATAGAACAACCTTCTATTCAAGCAGAATCTTCATCAAGTCTTCCTTGAGTTCTTATTTCTGAAACTCATCTTCGTTTTAAAGTAGTTCAATCATGATCTTCACTCAAGTATAGCCATTGGAAACCTTTCTTCAACTTTTGGAGCTACAAACATCTGAAACCGCCTCTTGAATCAACTTCCAAGAAGAACCTGATGTATCGTAAACCAACGGTGGACACCAGCCAACCATATAAAAGAAAACAAGATGGACGGGTTAGACTAATGATAGACTAGCAAGCGGAGAATCTAACTTCGTTCTTATGGTTGTAACTAAACATATTGGCATCCAAATCCAATTAGACTCGGATTATGATCCAACAATTAGCAGTCCTATAGAGAATAAGAAGGAGACTCGCATAATCAAGAGAGAGAACACCACCGCTTGTGGTTTCTTTTAAGAAGCATAAACAATTGTTGGGAACTCATATTAATCACATCACATTTTGAAAAGCCTCCATCGACTATTCAGATTAACTTAACCAAAGTTCGATTAAGAATCATTCATAACCGGAAGCAAGAATGGTTATCGAATAGACTAACCATTCGGGTACAGTAATGTGCCTAACACACTTAACTTTATTACTCTTAGAACTTTTCACAAACATGTTAGTAACTATTAAGCGGCTAAAACCGCAGAGAATCCACCTGTACATGGAGACGTCAAGATGAGAGGGATGAAATCCATGATCATTGACGAACACCTAGTGCCAATTTGCACTTAGCTAGAGTGCATAAAAACCTCTTCCAACGTTGAGTGAGGTATGAGTCATGACCCGAATGTTGGGATATGATAGTAACGAGCTAAACCTCCGAACATAGACTGTGTTATAAAGAGGTCATTGGAGACTCGGCTCCTACCCCTGAAAAACTAACTTACTTCACAATAATGTCTCAGCATGAGACAACAAACAAGGTCACACATACAACGGACCTAAATCCAGTTCTAGCGCGAAACTGAATGAATAACAATGTGGTCATTATTTCTAACAAAACAACAACCTATCATATTTTAATAATCATACAAGTTGTTCCCAATGCAAATATTAAATGGGATTCAATTCCTCATTTAATAATAATAACGCAAGAGAGAATCGTCCACTTGCCTAAGAAGGCGTCCTCAACGTCCTTAGCAATTCCAACAGTAATCTTTATCATCCTTCTGACAAATATAACAAAAGGATTTCTCAGCACGAGCTCACAGAAAATACTTCTTAGTTGTATACTCAGCTTCTATAACTTCCTAATCGATAAACGATTTAATTTCTGAATATCGATATATAATAAATCCTTAGTTATCATGCTTTAAGGAGCCATCTTGGCGGAATTATAACTAATTATCTGCTTCACATTTGAAACAATTTTCCAATAAAAATTGTTCATTAGCAACAGTTCTTAAAGGTCACCAAATCTCGGATCAAACGGATTAACAACGAATCCCGAGTAATTATCCGAAGTCCTTTACCTGCCAATCGGTGTCAAAACTTGTATTCGGTATAACGGAAGATCCGGACGTCCGTTTCACGAGCGGTTTGAACCTGTGGGACCGTATCAACGTCAAGATTATAAAAACCATAAATTTAATCAGCAAAGTGGAACCGAAAGGCTCTTACGGTGGCTCCGCAATCAACCCGCTAATTAATTTCGATCGTATATACCTTCACTCGAGCCCATGGCTCGTTTGGCTCGATCATGGCTCGATCCCCGAGCCCGAGGGTGGTCGAGCGTTTCTCGGTGGCAGCCCTTGCTATGGGTGGTGGTCAGACAAGCTACCGATCGCCGGCGACGTCGCTTGGCGAGGCGAGAAGCTTGTCGGCGGTGTAGACTTGAATTCTTTCTTCCCGATTGTCGTTCCGCCTGATTTCTCTCATGGTTCTGCTGCAGCCAGCACAAAGGGGAGGAGGAAGAAGAGGTGGTGGAGGAGATGGAGGTGGAAGGGGCGGAGAAGGCTGGCCGACGGTGGAGTAACTTCCGAGCTCGTCGTCGTCCTAATCCCTCTCGATTTCTCTCCTCTATCTCAATCTTAATACAAAAGTTCGAGCCCCTCCCAACATCATCTCTTCTGGTTTCCTTCCTTAGTAAGGCAAAGAAAGTGGCTTTTAAAAATCAAAACCCGTCTCGGAACGAGACTCGCGGTAAAGCGGTAAAATTATGTACCTCGGATGGAAAAACTTACTAAATGCAAAACGGCTCGTAAATTATGTAGACCAATAAAATCAATTTTCCATGATTTTATCATGCTACCTTCAATTTTTAAGGCTTCCGTTTTGCATTTTAAATCCTTTCCGGTACATAATTAAAAAGACGGCTTATCCAATAAATATTCTTTTTCCACCGAAAAATCCTAGAATTCACACCGATCCATAAAATTATTTCTTTATGATTTTAGGATATCACCAAGAATTTTCTAGGATTTAATCTCCAAAAAAAATATTAGATTAAACGTTAAAACGAACAAAGAGGTTAAAAGGATATCCGAGAAAAATTCAAAAATATCCATAAAAACCGTAGTTATTACATTAATACCCCCTTAAAAATGGTTTCGTCCTCGAAACCAAGGAGAACTCGGATCACAAGGAAGGATAGCATAAACATACACACACAACCACTACAAACCTATACAGAAGTTTGTAGTACCCTCTTAAAAAAACATACGGTTACTTCTGCACCAAGCACAATCAACCATTGCTTAGTTACCAAACTCCTTCTTTACAACATTCACTAACTTTGGAAAATGGCTTAGCATTTCCTGTTTGGTTCAGGAAGCCTTTTCTTCACTTCCACTTTTAGGCCAAGGTAACCTAATCAAAGGTATTTTTCTTATTCACAATTCAACCTGACCCTTCTTCATAGGGGTCATTTGGTTGAATATCCATTTCATTATTGTTGAGTACATGAGATATATCGAACGTATACTATCAAGGAAAACATTACAGATAGAATAAACTAAAGGTGGCAATGCCAACCGATAAACAAACTTATCAGTTCTTTCCAATATCTCAAAAGATCTAACATAGTGAGCATTTACGTTGTCTGGCATTCCCCAGCAAAATACGCCTTTCAAGGCGGATACCAGAACAAAAACATTGTTCTTTACAATGAACTTAACATGCTCTCGCTTTAGCACAACACACAACTGTTGTCGCTTTTGAGCAGTTAACACCATTGAACGTGTTAGTGCGATATCAGTTGTTGTTCTCATGGCCAAGTCTAGCACATGAAGAACCTTGTCAGCATTGTCATTCAAACAAATTGACAACTAAAACTTCTGGCCTTACAAAGCCTCAAAAAAGTCATTTTCTTTATCTTGAACTCAAAATTCTTGTATGTGAATTCACTCAAACTCAAATTACCATTCCAACTCAGGTGGAATCCATAATACATGTCCTCGGAAGTTTAAATTTGTTTCAATGCATTGTTCATCAGTTTGATGAGTGAAGCCAGCGCTAAAATTCAATTCAATCCACAAAGCTTGATGTCATTCCCTTCAAAACTTTGGTATGAACCATTCATCTCAATCAGAGATAAAAGTCTTTGGAGTTTTATGAAGATCAAAAACTTCATGCATGAATACCTTAGCTAACTTCTGTACTCTTTAAGTCATCTTAAATGCATTAGAAAGAACACTCTAGATGAGTTTCTTAACCACCTCCATATTATATTCTTCTTTCATTAAGTCTTGAACGACTAATGACAAGAATCCATTGTAACATCTTCCCACTTCCATTCTGAAACAGGAAAAGGCTATAACATTTTATTTGGTCTTCTATACTCAATCAGGATTTCCAGACAAACTAAACATATCAAAACGAACTTGGTGACATTTCGCTTCATGTCAGACCATCATTATCTCGAATCCTTATACATTTACTTGTTCCAGACTGAACTACTTAAGCAAATAACTATGCTTCCTTTGAATTAAGCTTTCGAAGCTCATCAACAATAGGCACACATGAACAGTCTTGAAACCAATCAATCCATGGTCTTAAATAACAATTTTTAGTGTCTTACCTTCTTGATTTTTGCAATGATCTTAAACAATATTACTTTCCCATACTGCTTTTCCTTGATCTGGTCAACAGATTTTGAATAGAATCCTAGGGTATTCACACAACCTTGTTGTCATCCAAACCAAACCTTTAGTCCTTCTCAAATTAGTTTCTTTACAAGGATTACTTAATATCCTTACTCAATTTCCTTTCTTGGGATAAAATCTCAGTATTACCTTAACCAAGAAATTGAGATTCATCCAACACATGACAAGATTTCTCAACAAAACTCAGCTTGGGCATACTAACATTCAAAAATAGTTATCTCTTTTTCAACTACTTCAAACTACACTCATATGCATTACTATACCAACATATTGGACAATAATACCTTTAGTCCAAAAATTTCTAATAAAATTGTCTTCATTGACAATTTTCAGTCTTTTTTATCAAAGAACTGTTTAGACTTCACTTAACATTCTGACTTGTTGAGCAACCTAACACTTAGGATTAGAACATATCCTCACGTGCCCACTCTCCATATGCAACAGCTTATCAGGTTGAGATTGAAAATCAATACTAATTTACATATTCAAACTCCAGACCTATTGGAGTTCTACTTAAAGTCCTCACTTGACTATCTTATCTCAAAGAGATTTAAGTTTTCTAGACAACCTGAAAACAAATAACAACTAATGGAGAAATTACTAGTACATCCTTTACTCCAAAGAAAGGATTACTACTATATCATTCCTTAGAAAGGGTTCCATCCCAAGAGTCCATATCAACTTACTTTCAAGGACAATTCCGCTAAAAAGGCAATGACTTTCTTAAGTCATAACGTCAACCAAGATGAACTACTAGCAAACTGCTTAGAGAATTCCAATAATCGTTGACTGAAAACAATCCCAAACTTTTAGAGAAGTACGGAGTTACTCCATGCTCTTCAGAGACCAACATAGATTTGTAAAGAATCTTACCAAATTTCTTTACTTATAATCGACTGTTTTGGGAAGTTTGACCATACTCCTTAAACGGTATAGGGTACCAAAGATGTACTAACTCAAAAGAGTTTTACCAGATACTAGATATAGCAATTTCTATAATGCAAAAGAAAGCTTGCATCTTTTGATCTCAACCAACTACACTTGCAAAACTCATGTAATTGCAAAACTTATATGATTGCCAAATCATACTAGAAATCATTCTTTAAAACCCAAGGAATTATGTGATCTTATTCCATCATGTGATTAGGATGGGAAACAAAATAAACATGATCCTTTACTGCATTCTCATAGGAATAAGACATGTAATCTTGCCTTACCATGTAATCAAGATGGAAGACAAATCGCATTTACTCACGACCATGAAAACCGTAGAAAAATTTATTCATGAATCCCGCATATCAAATCAACATTTCTTTGAAAAAAATCATACTTGAACTCTACAAAGTCCTAAGATTTTTCTCAAAAGAGAAAATCACAAAACAATTTCAAATATCCCTTAAATCATAACAGCTTGACAGGAACTCAACATAGTCTACAAGCATACATGCTTTAACTTTGAATGTCGTTGAAACAAAGATTAGCTATTCTCTTGCATAAATGGATGCGTCAAGCCAATGCATCATATAAAATTTTTGACCTTATCTTGATGATACTACTTACGCTTTGCCCTAATTTTGTGCTGACACTTGCACATTAGCTGACCTTACCAACTTGGCAAAAGTTTTGAATCAAAATTGAGCCTCAAAGGAGCTAAAATAATCCAATTCACTTCTGAGCCCCACATTTCCCTCGAATGTAATACTTCATTCCTTCCTCAAGATAGAACCTGGTGGCATTCCTTGACTTTTCTTAATTAGAACATACTGCCAGACTTTTGTACAATCCATAGTATTGAGTAATCTCTGCCTGATTTAACTCAATCTCAACCCAACTTAAATTCACAAGTTGAATAAAAGAGTTGATCACTCAAATCCACTTACTTACGAACCTTAGGGAAAATGTAATTTCGACATTTTCATACTCATAGCAAAGATTCTTCTTCGATCATTCTCAACTTGTATGCCTCCTTCACATACTACCTTAACGTTATACAAATATGATCCATTGACAAAAAGTTAATACTTAAGTTCAAACATTCACCAACCAACAAGCCTTCTGCAAGTTAATAGTCATTTAAATTCCGATATCCAAGAGTGACTATCGAACTCTTTTGACGATTTTAAGGACTTTCAATCCTCTTACAACTTAATCTTCTCAATATAACAAGTGAATTTTCGAACTATGCATCTAGTTCAAAACATTCAATCCATATACCTCTATATATATATAATGAAGGACCTTTAATTTCCAATTTCTTTTAACAAAAGAATGGATGCACATGGCCAAACAAAATATTTTTGAACCTATCCCAATTCAACATTGGTAAACAAACTAGACTTCTCCATCATTCTTGTCTTCTTACTTAACCATAAGGAGAAGACATATACCTTTTTATTAGCTCAAGTTCAAACCACATTGCAAGGAAGAACTTGTGGTTAGGAGACTTGTCGACAGCTTAATAGTTTCACCAGTACCACCTTAGACATTAGATTTGACAGATATAAAATCTTCAAAATCCAAACGCAATTGAAATTATCCTTTCAGCGATAGAGTCTAGGCCTTATTGACGATAGATGATTGATATTTTTCTCCCAACTAAACGAACATACCAAAATCATTCCTTGAATGATCTTCTCAAAACTGAACTTTATCATTTCCAAGAAACATAGGCCAATACCATTGGCTATTTAGAACATCTTACTGCTGATTCCATTACTAGTCAATTATAGACCTCAAGTTTTTTCTCATTATCCCGAGTTGGGTAACATACAACGAAACTCCAATAACGTTGTCACATAGGTTAATCATTTGGATATCAACAACTCATGTAATCAATTAACACTTGTACTAAGTAGTTAATTGAACATAAACACATCATCGATGAACTTTTACCTGTTCAATCCATTTTAACCAATTAACCTTATTCACAACAACCTTGGTGATTAACCACTTGTGCACCATTTGATCTAAACCAACATTCTCCCTTTCTTTCTTACTATAATCATAAAAAAATTCCTATTCCATTTAGGATTCTCAATCCTCTTAACTCAAAGGATAACAACATATATGAAAATCCAAGTTTGAACACTATAAGGTTAAAAATTGAATTGTATTTTCCAATAGATTAACATTTCAATTGATCCAACATTTGAGCACTTCAAAGCTCTTTAACTTCCCACTGATTATATACCATAGAGTCACAAACACAGTTGTTGAAGAAAGTTTCCAAAGACAATCCTTTTCTTTTCAAGATTCTTTTACCTCACTTCATGATCCATACTGATCTTTTTACAATCACTCAAGGCTCATAAGATTCTCCAAATCTTAACATTGAAAAGTAGAGGTTCCAACTCTAAACTTCTATTAATAATCAAATTTCAACCAAATTCAGAAATTCCTAAGAAAAATATTCTCGGGAAAACTCTTACTCTTCCAAGAAACTCACTTTAAAAATTTCCTTTTTAAAGACAACACTTGGACTCTCATATCTCAAGAAAAGAATTAACAATTTCTTTCACATAACTTTGAATCATAAACTTTCTAACAAAAATTCTTAACTTGAAATCTTCCATCATAAGAGCTTAAAATAGGAAACCTTCAAAATAGAAAGTCTTTATGAAGTACAATACTTAACTTCAAAATTTCACAAGAAGTTTCCTAATATGGAAGAAACAACGAGGGTACACCCAATTTAGAATCTTACTTTGGATCCTTCTCGGAATCCATTCCCATCTCCAGGGAATCAAATTTCCACCATTGGACAAAACTTATTACCTCATGTTCTCCAATCCATTTTCTCCTTCTATCTCTTCACGATTCTGGCTTCCAATCGTAACCACTTTCAATAAATGGTTCTAAGATAACACCCATATAGAATTCTCCGTAATTCTATATAAAAGAAGAAAGTCTTAAGCAAGACTTAGGAACTTTTAGCTCTGATACCACTTCTGTAACACCCCCTTCCTACCCTGGAGGTATTACCGCCAATAACCCCGATTAAGACTAAACCGAAGCTACCCAAGGCTTTAAACTAACTGAACAAACTAAAAACAAGGTAAATGAAACCATTTGAAATCCTAACAAACTTAAGTTGAATAGTACAACAGAAAAACACGTAAAAGGTCTTATACAAACCTTAAATTAAAAGAATAAATAAATAGAACAACCTTCTATTTAAGCAGAATCTTCATCAAGTCTTCCTTGAGTTTTTATTTCTGAAACTCAGCTTCGCTTTAAAGTAGTTCAATTATGATCTTCACTCAAGTATAGCCATTGGAAACCTTTCTTCAACTTCTGGAGCTTCAAACATCTGAATCTGCCTCTTGAATCAACTTCCAAGAAGAACCTGATGTATCGTAAACCAACGGTGGACACCAGCCAACCATATAAAAGAAAAGAAGATGGACGGGTTAGTCTAATGATAGACTAGCAAGCGGAGAATCTAACTTGGTTCATATGGTTGTAACTAAACATATTGGCATCCAAATCCGATTAGACTCGGATTATGATCCAACAATTAGCAGTCTTATAGAGAATAAGAAGGAGACTCACATAATCAAGAGAGAGAACACCACCGCTTGTGGTTTCTTTTAAGAAGTATAAATAATTGTTGGGAACTCATATTAATCACATCACATTTTGAAAAGCCTCCATCGACTATTCAGATTAACTTAACCAAAGTTCGATTAAGAATCATTCATAACCGGAAGCAAGAATGGTTATCGAATAGACTAACCATTCGGGTACATTAATGTGCCTAACACACTTAACTTTATTACTTTTAGAACTTTTCACAAACATTTTAGTAACTTTTAAGCGGCTAAAACCGCAGAGAATCCACTTGTACATGGAGACGTCAAGATGAGAGGGATGAAATCCATGATCATTGACGAACACCTAGTACCAATTTGCACTTAGCTAGAGTGCATAAACACCTCTTCCAGCGTTGAGTGAGGTATGAGTCATGACCCGAATGTTGGGATATGATAGTAACGAGCTAAACCTCCCAACATAGACTGTGTTATAAAGAGGTCATCGTAGACTCAGCTCCTACCCCCGAAAAACTAACTTACTTCACAATAATGTCTCAGCATGAGACAACAAACAAGGTCACACATACAACGAACCTAAATCCAGTTCTAGCGCGAAACTGAATGAATAACAATGTGGTCATTATTTCTAACAAAACAACAGCCAATCATATTTTAATAATCATACAAGTTGTTCCCAACGCAATTATTAAATGGGATTCAATTCCTCATTTAATAATAATAACGCAAGAGAGAATCGTCCACTTGCCTTAGAAGGCGTCTTCAACGTCCTTAGCAATTCCAACAGTAATCTTTATCATCCTTCTGACAAATATAACAAAAGGATTTCTCGGAAACGAGCTCAAAGAAAACATTTCGTAGTTGTATACTCAGCTTCTACAACTTCCTAATCGATAAACGATTTAATTTCCGAATATCGATATATAATAAATCCTTAGTTATCATGCTTTACGAAGCCATCTTGGCGGAATTATAACTAATTATCCGCTTCACTTTTGAAATAATTTTCTAAATAAAAATTGTTCATTAGCAACAGTTCTTAAAGGTTACCAAATCTCGGATCAAACGGATTAACAACGAATCCCGAGTAATTATTCGAAGTCCTTTACATGCCAATCGGTGTCAAAACTTGTATTCGGTATAACGGAAGATCCGGACGTCCGTTTCACGAGCGGTTTGAACCTGTGGGACCGTATCAACGTCAAGATTATAAAAACCATAAATTTAATCAGCAAAGTGGAACCGAAAGGCTCTTACGGTGGCTCCGCAATCAACCCGCTAATTAATTTCGATCGTATATACCTTCACTCGAGCCCATGGCTCGTTTGGCTCGATCATGGCTCAATCCCCGAGCCCGAGGGTGGTCGAGTGTTTCCCGGTGGTACCCTTGCTATGGGTGGTGGTCGGACAAGCTACCGATCGCCGGTGACGTCGCTTGGCGAGGCGAGAAGCTAGCCGGCGGTGTAGACTTGAATTCTTTCTTCCCGATTGTCGTTCCGCCTGATTTCTCTCATGGTTCTGCTGCAGCCAGCACAAAGGGGAGGAAGAAGAAGAGGTAGTGGAGGAGATGGAGGTGGAAGGGATGGAGAAGGCTGGCCGGCGGTGGAGTAACTCCCGAGCTCGTCGTCGTCCTAATCCCTCTCGACTTCTCTCCTCTATCTCAATCTCAATACAAAAGTTCGAGCCCATCCCAACATTATCTCTTCTAGTTTCCTTCCTTAGTAAGGCAAAGAAAGTGGCTTTTAAAAATCAAAACCCGTCTTGGAACTGGACTCGCTTTAAAGCGGTAAAATTATGTACCTCGGATGGAAAAACTTACTAAATGCAAAACGGCTCGTAAATTATGTAGACAAATAAAATCAATTTTCCATGATTTTATCATGCTACCTTCAATTTTTAAGGCTTCCGTTTCGCATTTTAAATCCTTTCCGATACATAATTAAAAAGACGGCTTATCCAATAAATATTCTTTTTCCACCGAAAAATCCTAGAATTCACACCTATCCATAAAATCATTTCTTTGTGATTTTAGGATATCACCAAGAATTTTCAAGGATTTAGTCTCCAACAAAAATATTAGATGAAACGTTAAAACGAACAAAGAGGTTAAAAGGATATCTGAGAAAAATTCAAAAATATCCATACAAACCGCAGTTATTACATTAATAGCACCGACTCGGACTTCTGCTACGACACGGGGTGCCTCGTTAACGACCTGAGAGCCTCGTTAACGACCCTGTTCCGCACTTCGAACAGCCTTGAGTAAAACTTGCGTATCGGATTCGTTACAACTCCGTTTGACTCGATTCTTTTTCCTATGTTCTTGTAAAGAATTTCTCAATCTCTTTCCAAGATCAAACTTGATCTTCAATGACTTTACTTGAGCGCTTAATGTTCATCTCCTCTTCATTCTTGAGTCCTATCTCTCACCGGTATTGCTCCTTTCTTCAAAAGTGCTCCAAATAGCTTCTAAAAACCTATAAAACACCACCAAAGCTTATGTAGACTCCATATCTTAAGAAAATACGAAAACCTACACAAACGGCTCAAAACAAAACACAAAACTAAAGAAAAAGACTCAAACACACTAAAAACACACCCTAAGAACATGACTAAAAAGGCGAACATCAAAATACCCCATACTTAGACTTGCTTGTCCTCAAGCAATCAACAAGACAAGAGCCAAAACCATCAACACATATATCAAGTCAATGCCCTTATCAAAAAGCAACATCATAACTCAAGTAGAAATAGACAAGTGAATCTAACGTCATCACACATATATGCAACCTCAAGTAAAAGAAACTAAAAATCCAACCTCACAAGGGTAATGTGTTTCTCTCAACTCTCATGTATTTGGGCTTATAATAACAACTCTCAACTCAATCCAATATACAAAAATCAACATAGTCATTGTTACTTATATCACCAAACTCTCCACCAGAGATGTCAAAACACATAAAAATCATCAAGAGAACTTAGGCTCAATGAAAAACTTCATAGAAGCTTCCATTCGGACGGGTTGTAATGGGGCTTGGTAATAACAAATAGGGCATGGAAATATTTTGGTCATGTGGTGCTAATAATATCCGGGAATCAAAGACTCCTAAAAACTCACATAATACCAAAACTATCAAAAGATAATACCAAACTCACTCAAATATTATGCACACTCACTTCATTCAACCCTTTTAATATCCCAACTAATCTTGCTTAGAAACAACAAGGAAATTTGGCTCATGCACAATTTTCACTCTTCAACTCTTTTTTTCTCTCTTTTTCTTCCTCCCTATGGATTTTCATTTTTTTTTGGCTAGGAAGGTCGGTACCGACCCTATTGGGTCGGTAACGATGTTCTGCTCAATTTTCTTCCTCTTTCTTTCTTGCTTTGTAAGTGCAATCAGGGAACCAAACTCCTTTTACATGATAAACTGCAAGACTATCACTTTACCGAACCCATATTACCCCACACTTGAACCAATACATCTCACTCAACAAAACCATCAACCAACACTAAGTCCTAATCCCCGGATAGGGTCAAGCTATATCAGCTAGGGAATAATTTTTTGGAGCTAAAAATAAAAGGCTTAAAGGCTCAAATTGGCTTCAAAAAGAGGATAATGCATAAGGTAGGTAAAAAGAAGGTAGAAAATGGGTTAAAGAAATAAGTTCTCCATCATATGATTTCACATGTAATGAACTAATATCTCATAAAGGTCTTAATAAACAGATAACCATATCAATGACAAGAGATAATATGCATAAGGAGAGTAAATCACACAAGAAAAGAAGAGGGATTTATGATGTTCTCCCTATAAGGCCAAAAAATTAACTCACAAGGTAGCAATTTTTTGTTGGATTTCAGTCACTTCTACCTAAGATCATATGTGCTCAATTTCATCACATTCTAAATATCCACATAAAAACAATTTTCAACATGATTTAGGCAAAGCTATCCAAACATGCTAAAGGAATTACATGATCAAGCAAGTTAAAACATATCATAGGACATCTAAGTGGAACATTATCAATCCTAAAAACACAACAAAAACTAAAACTAAAACAAAGACAAAAACTGAGTTACCTTTTTTCATACCCCATACTTAAACCAAACAATGTCCTCACTATTTAAAGCAAAGACATAAAAAAAGAGGGAATAGAAAAGGGAACTCACAAAATAAACTGAAGCTATTTAAAACCATTGATTACTTGAGGAGTATTGCTGAATTTTTTTCTTCAGTTTCCTATAAGGATCGGTAACGACCCTGGGGGTCGTTACCGTGCTTGCGTGCTTGTCCACAGATTCCGCTTTTGTTGCTCTTGCACCGAGTATGTGTAGCACTTCTTCTTCTTTGTACATGAGTCACTTTAGAAAAACTTCTATCCTACTATACTAATCTAACCTAAAAACAAGTCAAAAGAAAGCTAGCAAAAAGAACTAAGAAAGCAAAAACTAAAAGCAAAAAAAAAGCGGGTTGCCTCTCGGAAGCGCTATTTTTAACGTCGTTAGCCCGACGAACTTACCTTTGCTTACCTAGGGCGGCTGCCATCTAGTATCGAAGGGATCATAAGAAACCCCATATATAGCCTAAAAAACATCATAGCTTCTCTCCAAAATATTTGGTCCTTGATCATCCATAAGAATGCTTGGTAATCCTACAACAGGGTTAGTAAAATCTGAAAACCAAGGAGGTTTTGACTCCTTCACATTACTAACAGTAGGATATGAAATAGAACAGGGATATAAGAAAGGATCATTACCAAAATTGATTGGATAAGAACAAGAAAACTCACCTGGTCCACTCGGAAGATGACTCGTTACCGAGGGTATGTGGGTCGTTAACGACCCTGTTGGATCTGGAAGTGGCTCGATATCGTGCCTGCATCCACCCCCCACCTCATTTTCCTTCAAATAAGGGTCGTTACCGACCCATGGGGGGTCGGTAGGCTCCTCGGTAGATGTTTCTCCAGTGATTTTGCTCGTTTTTGTACTTAGAGAGGGGTCGGTACCGACCCATGGTGGGTCGGTAGGCTCCTCAATACTACAACTAGCCACTTCGCTTACTGGCGAATCGAATTGAAACTCAACCCTCTCCTCTCCAATATCAAACATGAGAAGTCCTTTTCTGACGTCCACACGTGCTCCTACGGTGGCTAAGAATGGTCTTCCAAGAATAATTGGCACCACAGGGTCCTCTGGAATATCTAGCACAATGAAATCATTTGGAATAAAGAATTTTCCAACTCGGACAAGAACATCGTCAACGACTCCAGTTGCTTTCACAGAAGATCCATCCGCCATGTAGAGTTTCATATTGACAAGCTTCAGTGGCCCCATGTTGGCCTTGGTCCATATAGACAATGGTAGTAAACTAGCACTGGCACCTAGATCACATAAAGCTTTAAAACGGTGAGTCCCAATACCAATCGAAATTGCAAACTTACCTGGATCACCGAGTTTTTCAAGGAGCCTTATGGAATGAACCTCATTATGCAGCTCTAATATAGATCTTTTCCTGCTCAAAATCTCTTTTAAAAATTTAGCGTAGGCAGGCATTTCATTAAGGGCATCAGTAAATGGAATTGAAATATTTAGCCCTTGAAGAATTTTAACAAACCGTCTAAACTTCCCTTCCGTGACATCAGTAAACTTCTTAATCGGGAAAGGAAGGGTTTTTTACGGACTCGGGATAGAGAGAAGACCGGATCGAGGCCCTACCGAATCGACAAGAGGGTCGATTGGTGAACTTGGAGGATCGGTACCGACCTTGGTGGGGTCGTTAACGAGCCTGGGATTGAGAGACGAGCTCGAAATAGGGAACTTACCTGGATTGGGGTCATTAACGACCCTGGGAGCATCGTTACCAAATTGTTCAGGCTCGTTATCGATCTGAGTCGTGGCTTCCTTGTCAGTTTTGGGGCTCTTCTCCTTAGCTTGGGCACGCTCTGGTAGTGTCTTTCCGTTTCTAAGGTGCACCGCCGCTAGGTCCTCTAGGGTTCTCCTCGGGACGACCCGGGAGTTGCCCTTGTGGTCTTGGAATCAGTGCAGCGAGGTTCCCTAGGTGGGAGTCAACATTCTTCTTCCACACATCGAACTCTCCCCATCTTTTTATTTGGTTGTTAAGGTTGGCTTGGATTCCTTCAATCTTGCTATGGACTTCATTGAATTTGTGATGGACTCCATTAATGCCTTCCTGTAACCCTTGTGCCCAGGATGGTGGCTCTTGGAAGCCTAGAGGTTTGTAAGGTGGAACCCTTTGATCTTGCTGGGGAGGTTGGCTCCTTGGCCATATGGATAATTGCCCCAAGTGGGCTGATTGTAAATCCTCCCTGCATAAAAAGTATCACCGTGGTTCCTATATGGACCCCTCATGTAATTAGCTTTTTCATATGCCTCAGCAGCTATGGTTTCCCTTTCTCGTTGGATCTCCTCTATCTCTAAACAGAGTTCAACAATCTGCTTAGGTAGTTCTCCAGGCGTAGCCATGGCTTTGCGTTCTCTTAATCTCTTGTCGAGGGAACGCTCGAGTTCAGGGTCTACTTTATTGGATTAGAGACAACTCGGCGTCCTTCAGTGGTCCTACTCTGTAAGCAAAAACAAAAAAACACAAAATCAAGAAGCAAAAACGGGGCCTCAGCGAGGGTCAATACCGACCTTGGAGGGGGTCGTTAAAGAGCCTGGAGTGGTCCCTTGAAAATCGAAACTAAAAAAGAAAGAAGCAACTACCTGTCGACAGGGTCGTTAACGACCCTGAAGGGGTCGGTAACGACTCGACAAGGACCTAGAAAATAAAAAGAAAAAACACAAAAAACTGGGTTGCCCAGGAGGGTCGGTACCGACCCTGAGGGGGTCGTTACCGACTCGGAGGAGTCCCAAAAAACGTAAAAAGAACAAAACTTGGCACTATTGAAATCTCCCCGGCAACGGCGCCAATTTGTTGAAAGGGTTTCTTGACAAAAAATAAATTTATAAGTCAAGACCTCGCTGAGTATAGGGAGGTCAGGATCGTCCACAAGGAGAAAGTCAATGCTAAGTTCTTTTACTTCTCATGCAAGCAGTCAACTAAAGGTAGGGTTTTTAACAAGAAAAGGGAAATCTAAGGTTTAGTGTATCCCCACAACAACAATCATGTATGCCGACACTCATGAAACACATAGATCATGCTTTTATCACATAAAGGTGTCAACTTTCGTCAACCTAAGCAAGTAAATCAACTAACTTTCGTTCAATTAATAAACTTACTATCTAATCTCTTCTGCTTCAACTAGGATAGATCTTCTTTCGCTTCAAAACCCTAAATTGACTATTTGATGTCTCACTTTCTAGTTAGTTATCATGGGTAGTTTTCTAGTTAGGATTGAGTCTTTTCTAAGTTTAATGTGTTTTTTTGAGTCGTTCTTGTGGATTTTCATATTATCTTAAGATATGGAGTCTACATAAGTGTGTTTGATGTTTTATAGGTCTTTGAAGTGTTGAGGAGGAGATATTTCGGTTTTTAAAGCTTTCTAGGAGGTGGTGCTAGGTGTCGTTTCGTGGTGATGTTGAGAGAAGAGCAAGAGTCAATGCATGTGAAGATTTGATGATTTAAGAGTGAAGGTTTCAAGGTTTAAGTGTTTGTAGAAGGAGCTAAGGGACGTCTTAAGAGGCCAAGAGCTATTGAAGAAGGAACAATGAAGGAAAGCCAAGCATTGGAGCAAGTTTTGAGCAAGAAATGAGGAAGTTATGTGCAGCCAGAGGGTCGGTGACGACCCAGCCATGGTCGGTGATGACCCATTCCGTGTGTTGCCGAATTATTGCTTGCGCCTTAAGTTTGGTTTAGTAATTGTTTTATTTATGGGCCTTTTTAAGATAGATTTTAGTTTCCATATAGATTTATTTCTACCACTATATAAGGATTTTTAGGGTTTTATTTCGAGGGAGGCGGATTTGGAGAAAAACGTTCTTAGGGTTTGTTGTGGAGACGGAACAAGTTGCAAGTTTGGTTTTCTAGCTTTCTTTGATTCTAAGCTCTTGGACAATTAGAGAGACTTGGAGGTTTGCTTGAGTTTGTAAGTTTTCTTTTGAATCGAAGTTTGTTTGAATTTGAATCATGTCTTCTCTTTCGTTTTTGATTGTTGATTGTTTTATGGATCGTGAGTAGTCTACTTTCTAGGGTTGGGGTGAAACCCGACGAGTTATGCATGATTAAGGTATGAAAATTTGAATGAACCATCTCTTTTAATCTCTATCCATTATCCCCTTGTTTGCTATCTATTTCTTGATGAAAGTCAAAGCATGTTCATGTTTATGAGTGAATCGAAAGATTTAGTTGTGAATGTGGATTATATTTGGTTGAAACGAAAGTTAAACTTTTAGGAAACAAGTAGGATTGCAAGTTTAGATCTGTATGAAAGTTAAGATTTTTACTTGATTTATCATGACGAGAGTCATACATGGGATTATTTATGGTTGATTTTGATTCATGTTAGCATGCATAAACTTGTTGTGGTGAATCCTTTGCCCTAGATCTTCTTTAAATTGGTTTTTCGGAATTTTCTCGTACCCGTGTAGGTCGGTTACGACCTGTGTTAGGTCGGTGCCGAGCGCCTGTGTTCCTTGATTTCTCCTGCGTTTGTGTTGAAGTGTAGGTCGGTTACGACCTGTTTTAGGTCGGTGCCGAGTCTCAGTTTGAGTGTTTTGCTAGTGTTTTGCTATTGTTTTGTTTTGTTAGGATTAGTAACTAGACATAGATTCTTCTAATTCCCGTGGACGAACCTGACCTCCCTGTACTCAGCGGGGTCTTGACTACAAATTTATTTGTTATCGGGAAACCCTTTCAACAAATTGGTGTCGTTGTCGGGGAGTTAGTTTAGTTTCTTGTCTAGTTATTTTTGGGGTTTGGGAATAGCCCATACCCTCTTGTGTTTACTAATTTGTTTTCTTTTGATTGTGTGTAGGTGCATGCCCTCTAGTTCGCGAAGGGAAATCGACCTTTTTCCTTTTGATTCCGAACTTGAGAGAACCCTTCACCGCAAGCTGAGAGAACGACGAGCAATGGCCAACGCTGAGGAACTTGCTCGCCGGATGGCTGATCTTCGCCTTCAGATGGAAGGCATTCAAAAAGAACGTGATGATCAAACTACTACTGTTACTCTCCTTCGACAACAGCTCAATGCTATTCCACGCAATGCTAAGCAGTATATGCATCCTGAATTCAAAGTTCCTGAATCTGCTATTGTACTCCCTGTTATTGAGCACGCTTTTGAGATTAAGTCACACTTCATCACTCTTATCAAGAGGTCACAATTTGAAGGCAAGCCCACCGAGTGTCCCATGGAGCACAGCAAGAACTTCACTGACCTTTGTGACACGATTGCGGCTGATGATGTATCGCTAGAATATGTGCTTTTGAAAGCATTCAGATGGTCTTTGGCTGGAAAAGCTCTTACTTGGCTTGAAAGTTTGCCCTCCAAATCGATTCATACATGGAAGGCGCTGCATGATCAGTTTCTGACTAAATTCTTTCCACCAGCTAAGACTATAGAGCTAAGGAAGCGCATTATTTCCTATCATCAACTTCCCAATGAAACTTTTCTGGAGACTTGGGAGCGATTTAAAGAACTTCTTCGGCAATGTCCCACTCATGGACAGCCGCCTTATGTGCTTCAAGAGATCTTCTTTCAGGGAATCAATGCCGCAACTAAGGACCGCATCAACCTCCACACCGACTGCGGATTCATTGAGATGGATCCCGATGAAGCTTGGGCCTTGTTGGATAAACTTACCAACTATGATGCGATGTATGGCACTCAACAACCTGCCCGGGTTCAAATGAAAAAGCTTTATGATCCTAATGCCGAACCAATTGATCCCGATGTGAGGTTCCAATTTATGCAAGATGAGATAAACCGGCTTAAGAAGCAAGTGGGCCACTATAAATCCACCGCTCAACCTTGTCAAGAATGTGCTTCCCCTGCTCATCCTACTTCTTCTTGCACAAACGTGGAACAAGTCCGAGCTGCAGAGGCTTATGCGGAAGCACATTATATGAGAGGACCCTACCGTAGGCAAAACAACGCTTATCCAAGAAACAACAACAACTTTTTTCAGTGGAATAACAATGGCTATGGTCAAGGTTTTCAAGGACCACCACAAGAGCAGAGAGCCCCGCCCTATAGGCCCCCCGGTTTTCAAGAGCCACCAACATGGGCACAAGGACTCCTTGAAGGAATGAATGGCATCCGAACCGATATGAATGCAGTCCGAACCGATCTTAAAGGAGTACAAAATCAACTTGGTGACTTGGAGGCTTGGAGGAAGAATGTGAATTCTCACCTTGGTGATTTAGCGGCCCATATTCCACGGCCACAAGGGCGATTACCGGGACATTCTGATGAGAATCCGAGAGGCCAAATTGCTGCAATTCACTTGAGAAGCGGAAAGAAGCTACCAGACCGAGGAACAAGCAAGAATAAGGAGGACGAAGAAGACCGGCCAAGCTCGGAGCAGGTCGTCACCGACCCACCACAGGTCGTAACCGACCCCCCTCCTACCAGAGATAAGGTCGTCGCCGACCCAACCCAGGTTGTGGCCGACCTCATTCCCGGAAATTTTACTTCTCTCCCTCCTTCATCAACAGCAAAGGTTCTTCCTTTCCCATCCAAGAAAGCTAAAGATTCCACGGACGGCAAATTAAAGCGTTTTGTGCAGGTTCTTCAAGGTCTTAATATCACCATTCCTTTTGCTGAAGCTTTGAACGAGATGCCCGCCTACACCAAATTTCTTAAAGAGATCTTGTCCAAAAAGCGGTCCATGCCCGAACTAACTGATGAAGTGCGATCCTTAGAGCTTCCAGAGAAACTCGGAGATCCGGGTAAATTTGCAATCACTATCGGAATAGGTGCTCATCGTTTTAAGGCTTTGTGTGATCTTGGTGCAAGTGCTAGTCTTCTACCTTTCTCTATATGGTCCAAAACCAACATGGGTCCTTTGGTACCGGTGAATATGAAGCTTTATATGGTGGATGGTTCTTGTGTTAGACCCATTGGAGTTGTTGATGATTTCCCTATTCAGGTCGACAAGTTCTTTGTGCCTAATGATTTTATTGTTATGGAGATGCCGGAAGACCCTGTCGTCCCGATCATTCTTGGGCGACCTTTTCTTGCAACCGCTGGAGCTATTATTGATGTGAAGAAAGGTCTCCTTACTTTCGAAATCGGAAATGAGGTGGTTGAATTCAGGTTCAATCCGACGATGAAGGAAACCGGTGAAGCCATGGAAGTGAAGATGTTGTACACTCGCTCGGACTACATTGACTGTGAGGATCCGATCGAACGTTTGTTTGGAGCTTATACAAGTGAAGCTGAAGCCGAAGACGAAACTGCAAGGTTGGCACCAAACACTTTTTGCTCGGCACCAACCACTTTTTGCTCGGCACCAACCACTTTTTGCTCGGCACCGACCATCTCTAGGTCGGCACCGACCACTTCCAGCTCGGCACCCACCCCCATTCCGATCGTTGCTGAGGATTTTATGCTTGCTTCTGGCTCGGTGACGACCTCCCTATGGTCGGAGCCGACCCTTCTGGAGGCAGATGATACTACTCAATTTGAAGAGTTTTTCAAAATGGAGAAAGATGACGAGATTGTTACACCACCACCACCGACTCCAGAGCTTAAGACTCTCCCCGAGTCTTTGAGGTATGAGTTTCTTGGCCCAAATTCCACTTTTCCTGTGATTATTAATGCTAACCTTAATGAGGAAGAAGTTGGAATGTTGTTGAATGTTCTTAGGGTTCATTGGAAGGCCATTGGATACTCACTTGAGGATTTAAGTGGCCTCTCACCTTCTTTGTGTATGCATCGTATTTTTCTTGAGGAAGGACACATACCCTCCATAGAGCATCAACGAAGGCTTAATCCAAATATGAAGGAAGTAATAGAGAAAGAAATATTGAGAATGCTCGATGCAGGTATCATCTTCCCTATTTCAGATAGTAAGTGGGTAAGCCCTGTTCATGTTGTGCCTAAAAAGAGTGGTCTTACTGTTGTTGAGAATGATAAAGGCGAATTAGTCCCCACTAGGACTACTACTAGTTGGCGCATGTGCATAGATTATAGGAAGTTGAATAGCGCCACTAGGAAGGACCATTTTCCCTTGCCTTTTATTGACCAAGTGCTAGAGAGATTAGCTTTGCATGACTATTTTTGTTATCTCGATGGCTATAGTGGTTTTTGGCAGGTTCCGATACATCTAGATGATCAAGAGAAAACCACCTTCACATGTCCTTATGGCACATTTGCTTATAGGAGGATGCCGTTCAGGCTTTGCAATGCCCCGGCCACTTTCCAACGGTGTATGATGGCCATCTTCTCCGACATGATTGAGGACATTGTGGAGGTATTTATGGATGATTTTTCGGTTTACGGTACCACTTTTGACTCTTGTCTTGCCAATATTACTAGAGTACTTAAGAGATGTGAGGAAACTAACCTAGTACTTAATTGGGAAAAATGTCACTTTATGGTGCAAGAAGGAATTGTTCTAGGTCATGTTGTGTCAAAAAGGGGAATTGAGGTTGATAAAGCTAAAATTGAATTGATCCAAAAATTACCACCCCCTTCTTCAGTGAAAGATGTTAGGAGCTTTTTAGGACATGCCGGGTTTTATAGGAGGTTCATTCAAGATTTCTCTAAGATTACCAAACCATTGACTAACCTATTAATGAAGGATGTTGTGTTTGAGTTTTCCTCTGAGTGTCTTGCAGCTTTCCACAGGATCCGGGATGCACTTGTATCGGCTCCTATTATGCAACCTCCAGATTGGACCATTCCCTTCGAGATCATGTGTGACGCTAGCGACTACGCCGTGGGCGCATTCCTTGGGCAACGAAGGGAGAAGAAGCTTCATGCTATCTATTATGCGAGCAAAACGCTAGATGAGGTCCAAAGCAAATACACGACCACGGAGAAGGAATTCCTGGCTGTTGTGTTCGCCTTTGAGAAGTTCCGGTCATATTTGGTGGGTTCCAAAGTAATCGTCTACACAGATCATGCAGCTATCTGTTATATTATGGATAAGAAGGACCCCAAACCGAGATTGCTCAGATGGATGCTTCTATTGCAAGAATTTGACCTTGAAATACGAGATAAGAAAGGAGCGGAAAATCTTGTGGCGGATCACCTTTCTCGGTTACCTATGGAACACATTAAGGAGTCTGGAGATACAATAACCATCAACGACTCTCGCCCGGATGAAACTTTATTGAGCAATGAAGTCTTGCGGATCGAAACAACACAGGCTGGGTCGGAGACGACCACTTCTGGGTCGGAGACGACCACTTCTGGGTCGGAGACGACCACTTCTGGGTCGGAGACGACCACTACTGGGCTGGCACCGACCCCCCATGGGTCGGTGACGACCCCCCATATGCAGATTTTGGCTGGCACCAAGCTAGGAAGGATGGCACCGACCCTCACCACCACTAATCAAGGTCATGTTTCTAACCCTTCTTCGGTACCTTCCACTATTCTTCATTTCTCTCCTTCCATGCTCTCTTGCCATTCTATCTATGCTATTCGAGGGGAGAAAACCCCTTGGCTTGCGGATTTTGCTAACTATGTTGTAGGAGGCATTATCCCCGATGGATTGACTTCCCAAGCTCGAAAGAAGTTCCTTCACGACGCAAGCAATACTATTGGGACGATCCCTACCTTTTCAAGCAAGGGAGCGATCATATTTTTAGGCGTTGTGTGCCGGACGATGAAATTGAGGGAGTAATCCGACAGTGTCACACTCTTCAAACGGGCGGCCATGCTAAGGGATTCAAGACCACCGCTAAAATTTTGCAGAGCGGATTCTACTGGCCTACCCTCTTCAAAGATGTTCATACTTATATCACGGCTTGTGATGAGTGTCAGCGTGCGGGAAATATCACATGGAGGAACGAGAACCCACTCACAGGAATTCTGGAAGTTGAACTTTTTGATGTATGGGGAATCGATTTCATGGGACCCTTCCCTTCTTTGGGTCCATACAAATACATCCTCGTAGCGGTTGACTACGTGTCTAAGTGGGTTGAGGCCATAGCAACAAGAACTAATGATGCAAGAGTTGTGGCCAAGTTTATGAAGACCAACACCTTTCCCCGCTTTGGTGTTCCCCGAGCTCTTATTAGTGATGGCGGTTCTCATTTCATTGAGCGGAGTTTTGAGGCACTCTTAACTAAGTATGGGGTCATTCACAGGGTAGCAACTCCCTACCACCCCCAAACTAGCGGTCAAGTAGAGATCTCCAACCGGCAAATCAAAAACATCCTGGAGAAGACGGTTTCCCGCTCAAGGAAAGATTGGGCCTCCAAGCTAGATGATGCACTTTGGGCATACCGCACCGCCTATAAAACTCCACTCCGCACTACTCCTTAAAATCTTGTGTATGGCAAGTCGTGTCATTTGCCCGTCGAGCTCGAACACAAAGCTCTATGGGCTCTCAAGGAGCTCAACATGGATCTTGACGCAGCCGGAGCAAAGAGATTTATGGACTTGCAAGAATTGGAGGAGTTAAGGCTTAAAGCATATGAGAATGCCAAGATTTATAAAGAAAGAACCAAGAAATGGCATGATAAGAAGCTCATCCTGAAGACCTTCAACAAAGGTGATCAAGTACTCCTTTTCAACTCAAGACTTCGACTTTTTCCCGGAAATTGCGATCCCGATGGAGTGGACCATTTTTTGTCCATCACATCTATCCACATGGAGCGGTCGAGCTTTTGGATGAAAATGGAGGGATTTTTAAGGTCAAGGGCATCGTTTGAAGAAATACTTTGCAAGGGCCGAACCTGATGAAGAAATTCGAGCCACATGGGCTCTCACATCTTCGGACTAAATAGAGGTACCACCCGTCTAGCTAAAGACGTAAAATTAAGCGCTTTCGGGAGGCAACCCGCTTTATTCTTGTTTTTTTTGAATTTTTCTTTTTTTTTAGGTTTGGTTTCATTTGTTTTTCTTAGTCTAGAATAGCTAGTTTTCTTGTCTTGGTTCTCCACTAACTTTTTGTAGGAAGCTAAGTGAGGCGGGAGAAGTTGAAAGGGCCGAAATACATAAGCAATGGGGACAATTCCATGGTCGTAACCGACCCACTCATGGTTGGCACCGACCCCTTCCAAGCAAATATGGTAAATATTTTCAGAAATTGGAAATTGCAGGTAAGTCCCTCAATTTTTTCACCCTTTTTAACCCTATCCCCTCCCACCCCTTCCTCCCTCACGCCGACCCCTCCTCTTTCCCAAACCTCCATTGTTCCCCCACTCTCTTTGCCTCTCAAACATCACACAATCCTTCATTCCCGTCCCAAATCCACCCAATTTCTCCCTTGTGCTACATAAACTCTCCAAATCATTCAATAAAAACCAAAAATCTCACCCACACAACAATTTCTCACAATTTTGAACCACTTTGGTGCTCGTAGACGACCTCCTTTTACTTTCATTCTTATACTTTTGCTCATCTTTGGTATGTTTTTCTACTCCTTTGATCTTTAATTCGAGTTTACTTGATTTTTGTTTGAGGGATTAGTTGAAAACCTAGGTTTTGGGTGTTCTTGTATTTGAATATGGAAATTTGGGTTGTTTGCATGTTTAGGTGGTTAGATCTATATCATGCCATGATTAATTGGGGATTGTATGTGGAACTCTTGATGTTTGTTTAGTTGTTTGTTTGATTGGGAGAGGATTTAATCCTTAGTAGGAATTTTTGGGTACAATTCCATGAACAAAAGTCGAAGTTAAGGGGCATCTTTTTGCCCGGATTGGTCGGTGCCGACCCCCCATGGGTCGGTGACGACCCCCCAGCTCCCACATTCTCGAAATTGCTCGACACCGTGTTCCTAAGGGTCGGTTCCGACCCCGATTGACGGGTGTCCCTTTGTTCATACATGATAATGGAGCTATTTTTACCAAGATTTGGGGTGATTTTGGATTGATCTTTCCCTCTACTTACATATTGTTCATGCTTAAGCATGCTAGGTTGAGATCCATTCTAAATTTATGCATGTTTCTTTGAATAATTATGGGGTACTTCTTTGGAATTGACATGGGTGTCTTGTGTTTTGGCCTTGTTCTTTCAAATTATGGAAATTATCTTGGAAAGTTGTTGATTGTTTTGTAGGACAATGGCTTCATCCTCTCGCCCACAATCCAAGAAGCAAAAGAAGAACAAGCAAAAAGTGGATTTGGTTGTGTTTGACTCGAAAGAACAACAAGCTCGGTTTCTTGAGCTGTGGGAAGGTGATGTGAATGTCCGAGCTTATCAAAGGGCCGGAGCCGACAAGATTGGTGTTCATAGAGAGGTGCTCGAGGCCTTCTCTTGGATTGGTGCTCAACACCTCATTCTCCATCCTATCGAGGAGCACTATGTGGCGCTAACATGTGAATTCATGTCTAATTTCCGCTTATACTGGAATGAGGACGATTTCAACCGCTCCATGATCACTTTCCAACTTGGTAATGAAGGGCATGAGATGAACATCAAGAAATTCAACAAGCTTCTTGGTTTCCGTGCCCCACCCGGCTCTTACAAACAAACGGACTTTCCCGCCAAGGAGTTGTGGCAATACATCACCGGCAAAGAAGAGTACCCCACCAACCACCTTCCCGGCGTCTACATTGCAAGTCCGGTTTTCCGGATTATCCTTCGCATCTTGGGGTCCACCATTTGGCCACGCTATGAACTCTCCCGCCCACACAAGCAAGAAATAGCATGCCTATCCACCATGATCTACGAACAAACCGTTCACATGAACTTGGGATATGAGTATGCTACGGCCGTCATCAACCACCAACGCCAAACAACTCACACTACTACCTACTTTGGGTGGCTTGTTGCTATTCTTGCTAAGTCCTTAAAGGTCAACCTCTCCGCCTACTCTTCAAAGCCGGTCATTCCTATGGATGTCAAGTATTTTGTGAACTCTAAAGTGATTGCTCCATCTCCCACCGGCTACATCAGCAAGTTCCATATTAGAAAGCATGAGACTCATGATGTGGAGCTTACCGAGGAGAATCTCGAGCCTTTCTATCTCCTTAATTGGTACGATGCTTGGGCCCTCGCTCCTTACCCTTTGAGAGTCAAAGTTCGGGATGATGAGAAGATTAGACGCCAACCCAGCAGATTCCGCCGAGCCATACCCAATCCACCGCCAAGAGGAGCATCTTCCGACTCGGACTCAACACGGAACAACACTGGGGTGGTCGGTGTCGACCACCAAAGGGTCGGTGACGATCACCACCCGCTCGGTTACGACCAACATGCGGTCGGTGATGACCCTCCAGTGGACAGCCACTTCCACAACCTGTCCGGTGTCGACCCGATGGACTACACCATGGGACCTCAGTCGGATATGGTTCCTTACTATTCACATCCGTATGGTTTTGACGGGTCCGGTGGCTCTAACTTCCAAGGACAAAGCACGTACAATACCGGTTCAAGCTCGGGCGGTAATCTCGATATCTCTCTTCTCTCGGCTAAAATGGATGCTCTTATGCTTCACCAACACCATCTTTATGGAGCACTCAACCACCACCACAACCAATTCGTCAACCACCAACAAGAGCTCCACGACTTCCGAGTTGAGTATTATGAAGACCATAAAGAGGATGCTTTAGATGGGAAGCTCAAGAGGAATTCAACCATTGGTTGGGGCAACACCTTTACCAACCTCCACCACCTCCTCAACCTCCTCAAGAAAGATCCTCCTCCTATGTCGACGCTTCAAATTGTGTCCAAGTAAGTTCTCTTTCCTTTCTCCTTACTTTCTTAATCAATGGGGACATTGATGTTTAAGTATGGGGTGGTTTGGGAGATTACTCGTTTAGTCTTTATTTGTTTAAGTCATGTGTTGCTTTGTGTTACTATGTGTTTAGTTGTGTTTAGTCTTGTTTTGAGTCTTTTTCCTTTTGAAATTTTTAGATGGATAAATGCCCTATCCCTTAGATGTTCTAGGACGGAAATTGCTTGCATTATCATATAATCCCAATGACATGCTTTAAGAATCACCTAAACCATGAGAAATAGATTCATGCAATAAAAAGAATCAAATCGTAATCAAGAGAAAGCATGCACAACCATTGTTGTGTTTAACCCCAACCTTAGAGAGGAAGACTACTCACTAAGCATAATTGAAAACAAACAACTATATTAAATAAAAGGGAAAGCTTACAACTTGAATCCAAACAAAACTTGTCTTCCAAGCAACTCCATAAAACTCGTCTCTCCTCTCTCTCCCCACGCCTCCTCTCTCTCTTCTTTCACTTCACACGCCTCTATCTTCCCTCCTCCTTCTCCTCCTCTAACGTGCCCCTCGGGCCCTAGATCGGTGTTGGTTCGCTCCTCAAAACAAAGGGTAGACAAGTGTTTATATTGAAAAGCTAATCTATCTTAAAGCTATCTATAAGGAAATAATAACTTCTAATAAGATATATTCCTTCTATCTATCTAATAACATAGAAGGAAATAGGATAAAAGATCATTAATAGCACCGACTCGGACTTCCGCTACGACACGGGGTGCCTCGTTAACGACCTGAGAGCCTCGTTAACGACCCTGTTCAGCACTTCGAACAGCCTTGAGTAAAACTTGTGTAGCGGATTCGTTACAACTCCGTTTGACTCGATTCTTTTTCCTATGTTCTTGTAACGAATTTCTCTATCTCTTTCCAAACTCAAAATTGATCTTCAATGACTTTACTTGAGCACTTAATCTTCATCTCCTCTTCATTCTTGAGTCTTATCTTTCACCGTATTGCTCCTTTCTTCAAAAGTGCTCCAAATAGCTTCTAAAAACCTATAAAACACCACCAAAGCTTATGTAGACTCCATATCTTAAGAAAATACGAAAACCTACACAAATGACTCAAAACAAAACACAAAACTAAAGAAAAAGACTCACACACTAAAAACACAACCTAAAAACATGACTAAAAAGGCGGACATCAATGGCCCATGTAGCAAATTTTCCCTCTCAAACGATCTAAAGTTACATCTTCATTAAACATTGAACAAGCTTTGTACCCTTTTGTGCTTCAACTTGATAAATTTCCATAAGCCGGAAAGTCATTTATAGTCCAAATGACACATGCTCGCAATGCAAACCTTTGATTGAGGGAAACATCGAATGCTTCAACACGAACATCCCATAACTCTCTAAGCTTATCTATTAAAGGACGAAGATACACATCAATGTCCTTTCCAGGTGCATGCGGACCAAGAATAAGCAATGACATTATAGAAAGCAACCCTTTCATGCATTTCCATGGTGGGAGATTATAAGGCACTAGAATAATTGGCCACATACTGTAACTAGTGCTCATGTTCCCAAATGGATTTAAACCGTCTGTAGCGAGCCCCAACCTAACATTTCTACAATCTCAGCAAATCGGGATTGTCCGCATCAAACTTCTTCCACTGCTTAGCATCGGCAGGGTGTCCAAGGTAACCCTCTTCATCTTTACGTTTCAGTTTATGCATTTCATATCAGCAGCCGTGTGTCTGGACATGAATAATCTTTTCAAACTTGGTTTCAACGGAAAGTAACGCAATTTGTTTTTCCTTTTCCGTCTTTGGAAATGTATCTAGGCTCATGGCACACTGGACATTCTTCAAGCTTCTCATTATCTTTGCGAAATAGAGCACAATCATAGTTACACGCATGTATAGACTCGTACCCCTACCTAATCCTCACAATATTTTCTTGGCTTCATAAAGTGATGATGGGATAGTTGCCCCATGTGGGTGTGAATCCTTTAGTATTTTCAATAAAGTATTGAAACTTTTATTGCTCCAACGATTTACTACTTTCTTATGCATAAGCTTTTAAAATAAAACTTAAAGGCTGAAAATTGTGTACAACCAGGGTACAACTCCTTTACAGCTTCACTAAACAAATTTTAAAGTTGACATCACCCTGATTATCCATCTCTTCATCATCCATGTCCACCTGTCCATTCCTCTGCAAATCATCTAGCATGTCCATCATCGAAACATCGTCATCAGCCTCATCATAACTTTCAATTTCATCCTCATCCTCATCCTATGCTTCATCATCATTCATATCTTCTCCTTGATTTGTCTATACCGAATAATTCAGTTGAAACCCTTTCGTTGGTATATGTGTACGTATATCTGTCAGTGAATGAAGCTCTCTATTGTTACAAGAACAACAGGGGCATCGGGTTTTTATTTTCTTCATTCAAATGTTGTCTTACAGCATCCAAGAATAAGTTGAGACCATTAGTAAATTCAGATTGAAATTTGTGCTTCAAATACATCCAACTTCGATCCATCTTGAAACTACAAAGAAATTATTTTTTGAAACAAATAGTCAAAAATCTCCCTAAGAATAAGATATAAATTTATAATTAAGAACGAACTAGTATGTATTCTCGTACCTTGTACAGGTTTTTCTTAAATAAAATACAAGTAATAAAATATTTTCAAATATATTTATTATCCGAGAAAAATAATCATGTAAATGCTTAAATATAAATTTTGAATAAATAATTAAAATTAATAAAATATAAAAGTTGTTTATTTGAAACAATAATATTTTATTAGTATTACAAATTAAATTAATATCCAAAACATGATAATTTATTTAATTATGAAAATAGATAAGTAATAAGATAAAAACTTATCAATTTATTATATAAATGGGAATGTGACCGTTCAAAATAAACTTTATTATAGTGATATAAGATTGTACGTAGATTACACTATATTTATATTAAACTTAATATTATAAACCTAGCATATGCATTCTATCTAAAAATAAAATAAATATCCTAATATTTGTATAATATATAGCATAAAAAATATCTTAATAATCTTCTTATTCATCATATCCAAAAATAAAAGATTATTTTTAAAAATTAAGAATGAGATTTTCTTTCCATTGATTATAGTGATATAAGATTGTACGTTGTTGGATCGTAATCGGTTAGCAGTGAGCTTGGGAACTGGCAATTAAGCTGTTCCCAAGGCAGCGGAAGTAAATAATCGCAAGTAATAAAAACAGTTAAGGGGACAGTTCCTTTATAGAGGAACCCCACTACAACCAACTAGTTGTATGGGTAAACCTCTACCTCCGCTTGGAGGATTTTGAATGACTTACTTATATTGATTGCTTTGTTCCTTAGTTACACAGCCGGATTTACACTTCTCTGTTCCTACAAGTTCTTCCTAACTCTAGCAACACTAGTAAATCCTCTCAACTGAGTTCCTAAGCTCACAACAGCAAAACACAAGTAACTCAAACCTTACGCTGACTTCTCAGTTCCCTTGCTCCAGGGAACTTCAGCTTCACCGTCGTCGAGATCACACACTCGCCGGCGGGGACTTCTCTTCCTTTTCTTTCTTTTCTCAGATGTGGGTGTTTTGTAAGTTCTGGGAGAAGTACACAAACCGAGTACTATTCATTTGGCTTTATAGTCCATTTGTCTTGGGCAGTAGCATCTTTCGTTTGTGTCCAAAATGCCCTTTGCTTGATGCCCAAGTTGTACTTTCTTCACATGTGACTTTGGTTTGAACTAGGTCAACTTCTTGAATCAATCGGACCGTTGGATGAAGCGTGACAGTCTGATCCTCAGACTGTTCCCTCTGGCTGTCTGAGACAGGATCCCGCGATCTGCGCTGAACGGTCGTTGTCTTCACATGTGAGTTCCCATTTCATGGGAACTGACTTCTTCAGAGTTCCCTTGATGGAAACTCTTCATCGTTGTAAGCTTGTGTTTTCTTGTTTGTTTCTGGGAGTTCCCACTTCATGGGAACTTTCCTCTTCAGAGTTCCCTTGATGGAAACTCTTCATTGTGGCTAGCAGCGGCTTTGTCATTCATAGAAGTTCTTTGTTGTACCTGTGTTCCTTAGAAATACTTGAACAAACCACATTAGTTCCCTATGGTGTTTGTCATTATCAAAACTTAAAGAGGAGTGAATCGTTGATCCGTTGCTTAGAACCAGAGGTCCCAACAACGTCCCAACAATTTCCCCCTTTTTGATGATGACAAACCCATCAAAAAAAAATGCAAATATTTCAATGAATGATATGTTGATGAGTTCCTAAGTATGATTTTGGGAAATCACTCTTAGTGAGACATTTAGATTTAGGGAGCCACTTCTGGTGAGACACATAGTTCCTATTAGGCTTTTTATGCAATTGTTCCCCCTTAGCTTATGCGTGGTCTGTGATGACTTAAACTTTGAACTCATCTCACATTTTTTATCTTTCCCCCTTTTGACATCATCGAAAATCAAGCAAAGCAATATTAGGAAAGAATGGAACACGCAATCAAAATAAAGACCATTTCATTACTTAAGATAATATGTACAATGGGAACCCAAGTACAATTTTGTGGTCATTTTTGGATTAAGGGAACAAGAAGGGAGAGATCATGGGCTCTGAGGAAACAAGGCGTCACAAAGGCGCGTAAGGACTTGGGTAAGTTTTTCTTGTCCTCTGGCCAATACTGCCTGGTCCCTAGCAATCTGATCGAGGGTGTTGGCGATGCGGAGCAACACTGGAGAGTTCCCCTCTTGTGTACCAGACTCTAGGGGAGCCGCCTCCTCTACAGGCTCCGAGTGCCTCATCTTCTGGGCAATTTGAATGTCCAGTTCCCTTCCAAGCTCGATTTCTTCTTTAGAGGCATCGTAGAGACCCTCTTTTTGTAGGAGCTTTTTGATCAGCCCGGAGTAGGGAAGGGAATGGGACTTGGAGGCCAAGCACTTTTCCATGTGCCCAAGGATAATGCGGGGAAGATTTATGGGCTTCTTGAGGAGGAAGTGGTAGAGGAGGATGGCATCGGGGATGTTGACAACCAGGCGCTTTTCTTGACGTGGGACCACCACGTTGATAATGAATTGGTGAGCGAGCTTGGCAACCAAGGATAGATGATGCGTCGAGTGGACCTTAGAGGGAACCCGACCCTCAAAAATTGTGTTGTACACCTCGGCGCTGTTGAAGTCGCCCCAGAGCTTGCTGGGCAACTCGCTAAGCCCTTGACCAGGGACCTGGAGTTGAAGGCGGATCGTAGACGTTGTAAAAATGAACTCGTCGCCTTCGTGGGAGAGAGTTCCCTGAGTGCCATCGTTGGTGATAGTGAAGTTGTTGTAGAATTGACGCACTTGTGAGGGATCTACGCTCACAGTTTCTTGGCAGAGTCTCTCCCAGCCCTGGGCCTTGATCAGTTCCCATAGTTCCTCCAGACCATTTTCAGTCAGCGCCTCTTGGGAAACTATGAGGTGATGGAGAAGCTTGCGGCGCTCACTGACATGATGCTTGGTGGTCCCCTTCCCCTTTCTAGACTTGCTTTTCGATTTGTTCCCCCTAGAGACCGTGCGAGGTCCTTTCTGCTTAGGGGGTGCAGCCGCTTCGATCATGAGCACGCGGTCCCTTGGTGGTGGGGAACTCGCGGACACCACCATTTGGTGTCCAGGTGTAGGGATGCGTGCTGGCTCCTTTGAAGCTGGAGCTTCTTCTTCTTCTTCGACCTCATCATGGGAGGTCCCTTCTTCCTCGGAGGAGCTCGACCCCGAGCCCTCCGCGTCATTTCCAGGATGACTTGTTGTTGCCTCAGCACCTCCAGCTGGTGCGAGGTCCCTTGTCTCTGTTGGCTCTTGAGGAGCAACCTTTTCTGGGGACTTTGTCCCTTGGGAGACTGTGTGCTCAGAGGGACCCCTGTTGAGTTCTTCCTCGATGTCCTTGAGCTGGGCTTCCTCCTCCAAAGTTCCCATGATCATTTCAAGGTCAGGGAGAGTGAAGTGGGTGAGAGAACTTCACACTCATCTTTTTGTGGGGCTAGGGAACTCAAAGGGAACCAGACGATTTGCAACTCGATAAAGGAAATGTTTTGGCTCATGAGAAGCATTTGTCTGGTCCCTAGCTTAAGGTGGGTCATATGATCAACCGTCATGGTGGCTTGTAATGAGGGATAAAGGGAACTCTGGTTGATCATTTTGGGCCAAAAGAAATAGAGTTCCTTTGTACACATTTTTCTTTAGACTAGTAATCATGGCATAGTGAAAGCAGTGAATCCAAGGTCCTTATCATGCAATTTTAGATAAACTAGTCAGGCATTGGGAGAGAGATAAACAGGGACTTGTTTAGTTTAGAGTTATCATCCCTAGAAGCATTCGAAAACGCTGGTAGGGACGTCTGTCTAAAGCTTTGGTAAGAATATCCGCAATTTGCTCTTCAGTTCTACAGTGTTCCATCGAAATGTTCCCATTCTCAACATTGTCACGTAGAAAGTGATGTCTTATATCAATATGCTTAGTTCTAGAATGATGCACAAGATTTTTGGAAATGTTTATGGCACTAGTGTTATCACAGAGTATGGGAACTGGGTCAAAAGACATACCGTAATCCTGGAGTTGTGACTTAAGCCATAGAACCTGGGAACAGCATGATGCGGCAGCCACATATTCAGCTTAAGCTGTGGAGAGTGCAACTGAGTTTTGCTTTTTAGATCCCCACGAAACTAAGCAGGATCCTAAGAACTGGGCCATTCCTGAAGTGCTCTTTCTGTCAACCAAGTGCCCTGCAAAGTCAGCGTCTGTGTATGCAATGAGCTCAAGGGAACTGTTCCTTGGATACCAAAGGCACAAGTTATTGTTCCCTTTGAGATACCTGAAAATTCTCTTCACCTCTTTCAGGTGTGATTCCTTAGGGTTAGCTTGAAAACGAGCACAAAGACATACGGAGAACATGATATCAGGTCTACTAGCGGTTAAGTAGAGAAGGGACCCGATCATACCTCGATAGTTCCTTTGGTCCACACTGATACCTGTTTCATCTGCATTTAGCCTTGAATTTGGTGAGATGGGAGTGTCAATGGGCTTTGAATGTTCCATCCCATACTTCACGAGCATTTCCTTGATGTATTTCTGTTGATAGATCTTTGTTCCCTCCTTTGTTTGGGATATTTGAAGTCCCAAGAAGAACGTGAGTTCCCCAATGAGACTCATTTCAAACTCACTGCTCATGAGGTCCTTAAATTTTTCTACAAGAGTTTCGTTAGTTGCTCCAAAAACAATGTCATCAACATATACTTGCACAATCAAAATGTCTTTAGACTCTTTCTTTAAAAACAAAGTCTTGTCTATGGAACCTCGAAGGTATCCATGGGACAAGAGGAATTGAGCAAACTTGTCATACCAAGCTCGGGGAGCTTGTTTGAGTCCGTAAAGGGCCCTTTCCAGGAAATAGACATGGTTGGGCATTTTCTCATCTTCGAATCCTGGAGGTTGGGCCACATACACTTCTTCCTTGAGATGTCCGTTTAGGAAGGCTGTTTTCACATCCATTTGATAAAGTTTGAATCCCTTGTGAGCAGCATAGGCGATGAGGAGTCTGATTGCCTCGATCCTGGCAACTGGTGCGAAGGTCTCATCGTAGTCAATCCCTTCCTCTTTCCTGTATCCTTGTGCTACTAACCTAGCCTTGTTCCTTGCTACAGCTCCAGTATCATCGAGCTTGTTCCTAAAAACCCATCGGGTTCCTATGATGTTCTTGTTTTTGGGCCTAGGAACTAGCTTCCAAACTTTGTTTCTCTCAAATTGGTGGAGTTCCTCTTGCATGGCTTGAATCCAGTCCGGGTCCTTTAATGCTTCTTTGATATTTTTGGGTTCCACCATTGAAACAAACGCGTTAAAAGCACAAAAATTATTGAGAGAGGAGCGAGTTAGAACACCTTTATCAAGAGGGGAGATGATGTTCTCAAGGGGGTGGTCCTTCCTTTGTTGAAAGGTTCTTGCATGAGTGAGTTCCTTTGCATGTGTATTATCCTCATGGGAACTCTCATCTTCAGCTTCTTCATTTGATGTTTCTTCAGAGATTTCTGGCAGGTTCCCTCTTTGTTCCCCTTGAATACTTGATTCTGGCAGTGTATTGTCTTGGGGGACAGCAGAGTTGTTCCCTGAAGAGGGGACCTCGAGAGAGTTGGAGGTTTCTTGTAGTTCTTCTGAGGAGGGAGCCTCAAGGGAGGTTTGATCAGTGAGGGTTGGACCTTCGTCGTTGTTCCCTGATTGTGGGATATGGCTTGCACTTGGATAGTCTTCATCCCTTTTTCTTGGCTCATCCTCGTCATCATCATCATCTTCATGTCTGACTAGCTTGAACAGAGTTCCCTTCCCTTGGGACTCGGTTCCCATCTTTACAGACTTTTCATTGAAGACAACATGAATGCTTTCCTCTATCTTCTTGGTTCTTTTATTGTAGACTCTGTAGGCCTTGCTTTGTGATGAGTATCCCAGGAAGATCCCTTCGTCGCTTCTGGGGTCGAATTTGCCAAGATTGTCTTTTCCGTTGTTGTGAACAAAGCATGTGCAACCAAATGTTCTCAAGTGTGAGATGTTTGGTTTTCTCCCTTTGATGAGCTCATAGGAAGTCTTGTTGATCAGGGGCCTTGTCATGGCTCGATTCAGGATATATGTAGCTGTGGAGATTGCTTCAGTCCAGAAGTACTCGGGAACTCCACTTTCGATCATCATGGTTCTAGCCATATCTTCCAGAGTTCTGTTCTTTCTCTCGACCACTCCATTTTGCTGAGGGGTGCGAAGAGCTGAAAAGTTGTGAGAGATCCCATTTTGCTCACAGAAGTTTAGGAACTCCGAGTTTTGAAACTCAGTTCCGTGATCAGATCTGATTGCTTTCAGTTTCAGCCCCAAGCTTACTTCAGTTCTTTTGATGAAGGGCTCAAATTCTTCAAACGCTTGTGATTTTGCCTTCAAGAAAACAACCCAGGTGAATCTTGAAAAGTCATCAATTAATACATACATGTACCTTTTTCCACCGTAGCTGGCTGTTCTCATGGGACCACAGAGATCCATGTGAATCAACTCCAGGGACCTGGTTGTGCTTACCACCTTCTTTGGTTTGAAGGAGGTCCTGGTCTGTTTCCCTCGAACACATTCTTCACACATTTTGACTCCTTCGAGATTGATCCGTGGGAGACCAATGACCAGATCTTGTAGATAAAGCTTCAGGATTTGATTTACACCAGCATGTCCCAGTCTTCGATGCCAGAGTTCCGTGTCATCTTGGGAACTCGCAAGGCACAGCTTCATTGGTGGTTCAAAGTTGGTGTCCACCACATACACATTGTTGTATCTTCTTCCTCTCAGAATTACTTTGTTGGTCTTCTTGTTGATGACGAGACATTCATCTGAGTCGAAAGTGACGATGTTGTTCCCTTGATCACACATCTGGGAGACACTCAGCAGATTGTATCCCAGATCCTTTACCAGGTTTACGTTGCTAACTTTAATAGATCTATTGAGCAACACTTCTCCTTTTCCAATAACTTCTCCCTTGTTCTTGTTGCCAAATGAGACGTGGCCTCCTTCGGCATGAGTGTGGAGTGAGATGAGGATATCCTTGTTCCCTGTCATATGGTTCGAGCATCCACTATCTATGAACCATGTATTGTTCCCTCTCACAGCCACCTACAAGGAAAAGTTAGTGTTTTGAGACCCAGGCAAGATGACTCTTGCCAGGTCCCTTGCAAGGGAAAACATTTTCATTTAAGATATAGTCAGAAATGTTGATGTCTTTGGAATTTTGAGAGTTGGAGTTCCTTTGTTGATGAGCATGACGTTTTTGTCTGTTTGGGAACTTATGGCTTCTAGGGATTTGGGCTCTCTTCTTGGGACATGCATCCTTGTAGTGCCCATGAGCACCACAGTGCCAACATGTCTTGTAGTATTCTCCCAGGTAGTATTTTGGGTGTGGTCTCTGGATACGGTTCCTATCCATGGTTTCTTTGTTGTAAACTCGAGACCCATTTCCCTTAGCAATTTTGACATAGATTCTATGTCCAGAGTTCCCAGTATAGTAGTCTTTCTCACCATTGTTTCCACTCTCTAGGACCCTGATTTTTTCTTCGAGATGAGCATTTTTCTGTTTCTTGCACTGGAGTTCTAAGGCTCTACACTCATGGATCTCATGTTCGCTCAGGGGTGACTTTCTGTTCTTGGAGCACTCACCTTTGTATCCTATGCCATGTCTGGCTGGGACAAACTTGATTTGGGAACTAGAGGCTTCAGGGTGTTCGGGAGTCTTACTCAGGTTTTGCAGGAGGGTGTTCTCATCTTTCTCTAAAGTTTTGATTTCTCTTTCTAGATCTACGATGTGAGACACATGGGACTTGAGTTTTTCTAGAAGGGATATGCAGTTGGGACAGGGCTCAAGACCAACTAATTGAGAATTTATGTGTTCCTGTTTTTCCAACTTGTTTTGCAGTTTTATGTTATCTTTAACAAGACTTGAAAGGATTTTCAACAGTTCAGGTTTTTCATAATTACTCAAGGAGTCAAGAACAGTTTCAGTGGTTACCTCACTGGGTTGTTCCCCAGTGGTTTCTCCTATAGCCATGCCACACATGTCTGGAAGTGCCCATGCTTCAGGATCTTCGTCTTCATCATCGCTCCAAGTAGCGATGTAGGCCTTCTTTCCTTGCTTTCTGCCTTCAGTTCCTTGTGGACATTCCTTCGCAAAATGTCCTTTCCTGTTGCATTTGTAGCAAGTCACTTCTGAGAGATCCTTCTCTGTGGGCTTTCTTTGGGAACTCTGTCCCTTTCCCCAGTTCCCACTGTTCCGTTGAGACTTTCCCTTGTAGAAATTTCGAAGAGCCTTTGTTACAAGAACTAGCTCTTCATCCTCTTCTTCTTCAGAGTCTTCATGTTGTTCTTGGGTTGATTTGAGCATCTTTTCGATCTTGAGTGCGATCCCTCGATGAGCTCGAGTTTGTTCCTTATCATCGATCTTCCTCTTCTCATGTCCCACTAGCTTTCCAAACACTTGATGAAGCATAAGTGTTCGATTTTCTGGGTTTTCCTTGAACATCGTTCTCTCGTTTGCCCATTCTCCAGTCAATCCATTGAAGAGCTGTTGGACCTTCATTTTGTGGGTGCTTTCTTCTTTTGTGATCCCCAATCCTTCCATCTTAGTGCAAAGTCCTTCAAACCGGGATTGGTAGCTATCGACGGACTCTCCCATCTCCATTTGGAAGTTGTAGAACTCCCTCTTTGCGTTCATTTGAAGATCTTCTCTGAGATCTGAGTTCCCAACGTGCATTTGTTGGATGGCTTCCCACATTTCCTTGGTTGTGTCAAGGTTTGCAACCCTGTCGCAATCTTGTACGCACATGGACCTCTTTAGGTACTGTTTGGCTTTGTAGTTTGCCTCCATGCACTTGTACTCGTTGGGACCCCACTTTGAGAGGTCGTTGACAATAGCTGGATCGATTTCGAAGTTCCCCCTTTCGATGACGCACCAGGCTTGGTAGTCTTGGCCACGCATCCAATCTTTCATGTCGCGTTGCCAGCTTTCAAATCTTCCTGTTATAAGCCTTGGCGGCTTGCTGGTATTGTTCCCCACCTGAGTAAGTTCCTGAGCCATTTTGACACCTGCGATGCTAACACAAATCTAGAGCGCTAGCTCTGATACCAATTGTTGGATCGTAATCGGTTAGCAGTGAGCTTGGGAACTGGCAATTAAGCTGTTCCCAAGGCAGCGGAAGTAAATAATCGCAAGTAATAAAAACAGTTAAGGGGACAGTTCCTTTATAGAGGAACCCCACTACAACCAACTAGTTGTATGGGTAAACCTCTACCTCCGCTTGGAGGATTTTGAATGACTTACTTATATTGATTGCTTTGTTCCTTAGTTACACAGCCGGATTTACACTTCTCTGTTCCTACAAGTTCTTCCTAACTCTAGCAACACTAGTAAATCCTCTCAACTGAGTTCCTAAGCTCACAACAGCAAAACACAAGTAACTCAAACCTTACGCTGACTTCTCAGTTCCCTTGCTCCAGGGAACTTCAGCTTCACCGTCGTCGAGATCACACACTCGCCGGCGGGGACTTCTCTTCCTTTTCTTTCTTTTCTCAGATGTGGGTGTTTTGTAAGTTCTGGGAGAAGTACACAAACCGAGTACTATTCATTTGGCTTTATAGTCCATTTGTCTTGGGCAGTAGCATCTTTCGTTTGTGTCCAAAATGCCCTTTGCTTGATGCCCGAGTCTTGTTAAAAGATAAAAAAAAATTATTATGTATAAAATTAATATAAAAAACATTAGATTAAGTTATTATCAAACATATAGATAAAAAATTATATACTTGAATCACAAATCTTGTTATAAGATGAAAAATATGCATAAAATATCAACATATAGATCAAGTTAATAAATTATAATTCGACCAAAAAAAAGTTATTAAATTATAAAAAAAATCGATATATAGAAAGAATGATACAAGTAATTAGTATATTTATTATTAAAAAACATAACATTATTTTATTCAAGAAATGACATGTGGCACAATTTTTTCAATAGACATGGTTTCTGCTTTATAATGTACTAGTTGATGTACCCGTGCCCTGCACGGGATCTTTAATAGTTGTTTGATATACTTATTGTAAATAAGTACTTATTTTAAGTAAATATTAATAATTATTTTCAAATAAATCAAATATAACTTAATGTTAATAACTTCATATAATTTAAGCTCCAAATACTAAATAGAACAACCAATACGAAAATATATTTGCAATAACTATAAGACTAAAATAAGAAAAATTTGTTCGAAATAATGTTTGAGAAAGAAAATTCATATTGTAATATTGCAATGATTTTCATTGGATATGCAAACAACTCAGTTTTCCTCTTCGTGCTTCAAAGTTTTTTGGAGGTGGAAGTGAAAAGTTGACCTTCTGTAAGTTTGTCTCCATTATCATCATATAGGATGAGCTTTCATTTGAACACTTAGAAGGAGTAAGTGGTTCATTCAACGATACATTGCAGTATAGTTTAGGCTCAAATGCGGTTTGTGGCCCAAAGTGATGACAAATAGGATAGATGGATTGGACTTTAATTATAGTGTATTGATATTAACTGATAAAAAAAATATTTGCATAATTTGTATTACAAAAATTTTAACAGATTTTTTTTATAAAAAAATTTCAACATGATGACGTTATTGGAAAAAAAATCTACATGATAAATCTTGTTGAAATTTCTACGCATTTGAGAAAACGATGATTAATCAAACTTCATGATACAATGATAAATCTATATACTATGATATTGTACATGAAACATGTTATTGAATCTTTTAAAATCTTGTCGTCATCATTTGTACTGCTTAAATAATTTATATTAGAAAATTATCTTATTAATTTTCACATTTGGGATATTTATTTAGTGAATGAGAAGAAAAAACAATCTTGAAACTGTAGGGATGTACACATATATTTAAAATAGAAACAATCATTTTTACACATAATTCAAAAATTATTTTTTTGTAATTATTTAATATAAATTGATCCTAAAATACAATTATTTAATATATATATTGATCTTAAAAAGTTACGTGCATGTTAGATTTTGTTTTATGAAATTTTTTCATATAAATTGATCTTATAATTACAATTATTTAATAATTACTTAAGAAAATTGATATAAATAATTTTTAAAAATACAAATTGAACTACTCATTAAGGAAATATAATTAGTGAATAAGAAGAAAAAGTAAGCATGAAATTTTAGGGATATATATGCATAGAAGAGAATACAATAAATTTATTCCTTTTATATAATTATTTAATCTAAATTTATTTTAAAATACTATTATTTCATATTGATTGATCTTAAAAAGTTACATAGATGTAAGCTAATTAAGAAAGATATAATAATGATTTTATATACATTGATCTTAAAGAATTAATACTTTTTATAAAAATATAATTTTGTAGATACTACGATTAGAAAAAGCAAGTACAATATGACAAATCACCAATAAGTAAAGTGACCAAATCAATATATATCTTCTAAATCTAAAGCACGTTTGGGCAGATTCGTCATTAAAAATTTATATCACAACCACCTATTTTAATAAGATAAAGAGTCTTGTGCGAACGGTCGCGTGTGTGAGAAATGAGAAATCTCCCTGGCCGTTCGATCGTATGACACGTACGGTTGAGATTGCTCTTATCTAAAAAAAACTGTAAAAAAAGGAAACGCGCTCCTTTGAGCGTTTAGGAGACGCGCTTTTTATATAGTTCATCGTCTTCTCTTCTCTCACCATTTCTCTCTCACTCACTTTTACAGTTTCTGAAGCGGTTTTTAAGCAGTTCAAGCTATTTCAGAGCGATTTGGAGCCTGATTCTTAGCATTAACGCCATTAGAAAGCTCAATCCAGTTCTAGATGGAGAATCAAAGTTCGTCTCAAGAGAATCAAGGTTTTTATCTGTCGTTTTAAATTTACTGAAACCCTAGGTTTTTTCGTTTGTTAATTGTGTTTGTCCAGTGTATATATACTAAATGTTTGATCAATTGTGTGTTTTTTAGTGTTTATTTGAGTTGTTTGAAGTTGATAGTGTTGATTTTGGTGTTTTGTGCTTTTCTGAATAAAAAAATGCATGAATCTTCACTTTCTTTTTACTCGATTTTTGGTCCTACCACTTGAATAAAATAGAAATTGTGTGTGCATGTGCATATTTGATGTTTTTATCCATGTTTTTGATGTTGAGTTTTGCAATAGGTGATTGTGGCTTTGTTAGTTGCATGAAATGATTTGGTATACGTACGTGGGAAAGTGTTAGTGATCTTGTGTTTGACTTTTGTTCATTCATTTTTTGTGCATATTTGTTCATTCAAATTGGCATAGCATTTGTTCATCAGAAACTGACATTTGTTCATCAGAAACTTGCATTTGTTCATCAATAATATAACACCCCCTCCTTAATGTATTTGAGGTGTTACCGCCAGTAACCCTAATTAGTCCTAATTCAAGGTTACCCAAGGCTTTAAAACTTATAATCACAATAAGTATTACAACACTTTATTACAAACCATAGTATGACTTCCTTCCATATACAAAGTCCTAACCACAACTTGGACAAAAGTAAAATATTTACAACAAACTTGTTCTTTTTCAAGCGACCACTTTCAAAACCTTTTTACATTCTAAACTCCTTGGCTAGCCTTCTCTTCGCGGATTAACTTCTTTAGTAGCTGATGCGTCGTATACAGACGGTGGGCACCAGTCGGCCATGCAATTGAATAAGGTGGTCGGATTAGTCTAATGAAAGACTAAGCAAGTGGAGAAAATGATTGGTTGCTATGGTAGTGACTAAACATATTGGCATCGAAATCCGAAATACAACCGGTCGATGATCCAACAGTTAGCAGTCCCATAGAGGATAAGAAATGAGGCATGCATAATCAAATGATAGGACACCACAACTCGCAGTTCCATTACGAAACATGAATAATTGTTGGGAACTTATATTAATCACACAATATTTTCTTTAAAAGCCTTCATCGACTAATCAGATTCACATAATCAAAGTTTGATTAAAAATCATTCATAACCGGGAGTAAGAATGCTTATCGAATAGACTAACCATTCGGGTACATTAATGTGCTTAACGCACTTATCTTGTATTACTTTCAAAACTTTTCACAACCAAGTTGGTAACTTTTAAGCGGCTAAAACCGCAGAGAATCCACCTGTACATGGAGACGTCAAGATGAGAGGGATGAATTCCATGATCATTGACGAACCTAGTACCAATTTGCACTTAGCTAGAGTGCACGAACACCTCCTTTGGCGTTGAGCGAGGTATGAGTCATGACCCGAATGTTGGGATATGATAGTAACGAGCTAAACCTCCCAAGATAAATTGTGTTATAAAGAGGTCATCGGAGACTCGGCTCGTACCCCTGAAACTAATTTACTTCACAACAATGCCTCAGCATGAGACAACATACAAGGTCGCATATAACGGACCTAAATCCAGTTCTAGCGCAAGCTGAATAAACAACATGGTCATTATTTCTAACAATATAACAACCTATCATATTTTATTAATCATACAAGTTGTTCCCAACACAATTTTTAAATGGGATTCAATTCCTCATTTAATAATATTAATGCAAGAGCGAACCGTCCACTTGCCTTATAAGGCGCGCTCAAAGCTCTCAGCGATTCCAACAGAAATCTTTATCTGCCTTTTGCCAATTATAACAACAGATTCTTAAGAACGGGCTCATGGATACACTTCTTAGTTGTATAATCCAATTCTACAACTTTTTAATCGATAAACGATTCGATTTCCGAATATCGATATATATATAAATTCTTAGTAATCATGCTTCAAGGAGCCATCTTGGCGGAATTATAACTAATTATCCGCTTCACTTTTGAAACAATTTCCTAAATAAAATTTTTTCATTAGTAGCAGTTCTACAAGATTACCAAATCTCGGATCAAACGGATTAATAACGAATCCCAAGTAATTATCTGAAATCCTTTACCTGACAATCGATGTCTAAACTTGTCTTCGCTATAAGTAACAATCCAGACGTCCGTTTCTCAAGCGGTTTGAACCTGTGGAACCGTATCAACGTCAAGATTATAAAAACCATAAATTTACTTAGCAAAGCGGAACCTAAAGGTCCTTACGGTGGCTCTGTAACCACCCCGCTAATTAATTTCGAGCGTTAATACCTTCACTCGAACTTCGAGCTTGTTCGGCTCGATGGCGGCTCGACCCAAGGACCCGAGGGTGGCGGTGTGACATCCGGTGGCAACCCCTGGCGGTGGGTGGTGGTAGGAGAGCTATAGTTCGCCGGCGGCGGGGCGCAACGAGGCAGTGAAAGAGGTCGGAGGTGACGCACAACTCTTTCCCCGAGTCCGACATCGTCCCGATTCTTTCTCCCTGGTTTCGGTTGTTGGCTTCACACAAACAAGAGGAGGTGGAGCTGAGGGAAGAGCTAGGGTGGTTGGCTAGCAACGTGGTGGCAAGGAATTCACCGGCGGTGGAGGTTCGAATCTATCGCCCAAGTTCGTTCCGTCCAAACACTCTCTCTCGGCTTGCTTTAGAAGAAGGAAGAGGATGATGTTTGAAAAGTCAAAAAAATGGCTACTTGAAATTCTATCTCCCACTCCTTAGCCTCTAAGCAAGAGACGTCACATGCAATTTTCCGTCCCGGAACGGGACTCGCGTTAAAGCGGTAAAATTATGTACCTCGGGTGGAAAAACTCACTAAACGAAAAACGCCCCGAAAATTATGTAGACCAATAAAACCAATTTTCCATGATTTTATCTTGATACCTTCAATTTTTAATGCTTCCGTTTCGTATTTTACATTCCTTCTGGTACATAATTAAAAAGACGACTTATCCAATAAATATTCTTTTTCCACTGAAAAATCCTAGAATTTACACCGATCCATAACATTATTTCTTTGTGATTTTAGGATATCACCAAGAATTTTTCTAGGATTTAATCTCTAACAAAAATATTGGATTAAGCGTTATAACGGACAAAAAGGTTAAAAAGATATTCGAGAAAAATTCGAAAATATCCTTAAAAACCGCAGCTATTACATTAGTACCCCCTTAAAAATGGTTTCAACCACGAAACCAGAAGAGTCAAGTTACAAGAAACAAAAGATGTCGATGTACACAGTTACATGAACAAAAATGCAAAGCTGGTAGTACCCCCTTTAAAGATTCACACTAGGTGGATATCAACTCAGGCTAACGACTTAGCATTTCCTGCTCTGTTTCCCATGTTTCCCAAGTTGTCCCCTCTCCACCATTCTTAGACCACAAAATTCTTACCAAAGGTATTTCTTTGCTACGAAGCATCTTCACACGACGTTCCAGTATTCTGATTGGTTTCTCCTCATAAGTACCATTTGGTTGAACTTCAATATCATCATAACTAAGGACATGAGATTCATCCGGAACATATAACAAGGACACATGAAAAACATCATGCACGGGGTGTGTTGCCGGATGTAAGGCAAGTCGATAAGCTAGCTTACCTACTCTTTCTAAAATCTCAAAGGGTCCAACGTATCGAGGATTGAGATTATCTCGTTTACCAAAACGAAATACTCCTTTAGATGGAGATACTCTCACAAAAACTTTGTCACCAACTGCAAACTCAATATCTCTTCTTTTCAAGTCAACATAAGACTTTTGACGACTCTGAGCTGTTAACATTCTTTGTCTGATCAAAGCTATATCAGTTGTAGTCTTCTCAATCAACTCGGGTTTGAGAAGAATCTTAACAGCACCTTCATCCCAACATATCGGGGATCGACACTTACGACCATAAAGAGCCTCAAATGGTGCCATCTTAATCGTAGAATGCCAGCTATTATTATAAGTGAATTCTATCAAGCTTAAACTGGTATCCCAGCTGGTTGTTCGATCAAGTACACAAGCACGAAGCATATCCTCAAGAGTTTGAATTGTTCTCTCCGATTGCCCGTCAGTTTGAGGATGAAAAGTAGTGCTGAAACATAATTCAGTTCCCAAAGCCTAATGCAAATTCTTCCAGAATCTTGACATAAACCTTCCATCTCAATCAGAGATTATAGTTTTAGGAGTACCATGAAGACGAACAATTTCATGAATAAAGACCTTGGCTAACTTTTGGATTTCCCATGCTATCTTGATTGCTATGAAATGTGCACTCTTTGTGAGTCGATCAATAATAACCCAGATAGCATCTTTCTGCCCTTGTGTCTTAGGCAATCCTGTGACGAAGTCCTTGGCAATGTCTTCCCATTTCCACTCAGGTACTGGAAGTGGTTGTAATATTCCTCCTGGTCTTCTATGTTCAATCTTCACTTTCTGGCATACTATGCATCTAGCCACAAATTCTGCCACATCATTCTTCATATTGGGCCACCAGAAATTTCGGCGTAGATCTTTGAACATCTTGCTAGAACCTGGGTGAATGGAATATGCAGAGGAATGAGATTCCCTCAAAATCATCTTCCTTATGTCTTCAATTGCAGGTACACAGATCCTATCCCGAAACCACAGAGATCCATCATCCTGAATAATAAACCCCGGTGCATTGCCTTCTTGCACTTCTCCGCTAATCTTAATCAAAACAACATCTTCTGCTTGTTTCTCCCTGATTTGATCTAGCAGAGTAGCTTGAATTTCTAAGGTACTCAAACACCCTTGTTGCCTTTCAAACCAAATTTCAGTTTTTGTTTGAATCAATTCCTGTTGTAGCCTTGGTTGAACTGTCAACATTGCTACTATAGTTTCTTGAACAGTTTTTCTACTTAAAGCATCTGCCACCACATTGGCTTTACTTGGATGATATAGCAGCTCAATATCATAATCTTTCAACAATTCTAACCATCTTCTCTATCTCATATTCAACTCCTTTTGAGTAAACACATATTTTAAACTCTTGTGGTCAGTAAAGATTTGGCGCTTGACACCATAGAGATAATGTCGCCAAATTTTCAAAGCAAAGACCACGGCTGCAAGTTCTAAATCATGAGTCGGATAATTCACCTCATAAACCTTAAGTTGTCGAGATGCATATGCAATAACCTTACCATGATGCATTAACACACAACCCAACCCTTGTTTAGAAGCATCATTGTAGACCACATACCCTTCATTCCCATCTGGCAGAGTCAAAATTGGGGCACTGGTAATTCGTCTCTTGAGTTCTTGAAAACTTGCTTCACATTTGTCATCCCACATAAACTTTTTATTCACCTTACGAAGTAATCCTGTCATAGGTAAAGATATTTTCGAGAACCCTTCTACAAAACGTCGATAATACCCGGCAAGTCCTAAGAAACTTCTTACCTCTTTAACATTCTGAGGTTGTTTCCATTCAGCGACTGCCTTGACCTTTTGAGGATCTACCATTACTCCATCTTGATTGACAATATGTCCCAAGAAGGCCACTTCCTTTAACCAGAAAGCACACTTAGACAACTTAGCATAAAGTTCATGATGTCTAAGTACTTCAAAAATTATCCGAAGATGCTCTTCATGCTCAACTTTATCTCTTGAGTAGATCCAAATGTCATCAATGAATACCACTACAAACTTGTCGAGATATTCATGAAAACATCTATGCATTAAATCCATGAAAACTGCAGGTGCATTTGTCAGTCCAAAAGACATTACCAAGAACTCATAATGACCATAACGAGTTCCAAAAGCTGTTTTTGGAATATCTTCCTCACATACTCTCAGCTGATGATATCCTGACCTTAAATCAATCTTAGAGAAGATCTTTGCACCTCTTAGCTGATCTAACAAATCATCAATCCTTGGTAAGGGATATTTATTCTTAATGGTGACCTTATTCAGCTCATGGTAATCAATACATAACCGGAAGGTTCCATCCTTCTTCTTTACAAAAAGTACCGGAGCGCCCCAGGGTGAAGCACTCGGTCTTATATATCCCTTTTCCAGCAACTCATCGAGTTGTTTCTTCAATTCCTTCATCTCGATAGGAGCCATTCTATAAGGTGTTTTAGAAATTGGTGCCGTTCCAGGTTCCAACGTAATTGTAAATTCAACAATACGCTTTGGAGGTAAACCTGGGAGTTCCTCGGGAAAAACATCAGTAAATTCTCTAACCTCAGGAATTCCTTCAATATCTACCTTATTTTCATCAGACTCTTCAAGAAAACACAAATAGCCAACACATCCTTGATATAGCAGTTTAGCAGCTTTCATAGAATTGATCAGCTTCCCATTTTCTGCATCACCTTTTCCTTTGAAACGACACACATATTTTCCTTCTTCTTGGATGGTTACTGTTCGGGAACTAAAGTCTTTATAGCTCCATGTTGCAATAACCAATCCATGCCTAAGATGATGTCGTAAGGAGCCATTGGAATGCATATATGGTTGGCTTTAAACTTCCGACCTTGAATGCTAATGGGAAAATTGTTAAGTTGTTTGGTTCCTACGATCTTTTCTTTGTTTGGTAGGTTTACCACAAAAGGTTCACATGAATTACTGCATTTTAGTCCTAATTTCTCTACACAGTTCTCATATATGAAAGAATGTGTTGCTCCTGAATCAAACAATAAGAAAACAACAGTTGACTGAACATATAAAATACCTTGACATACAGGAGCTTCTGGTTCATCACTACGCCTCATCTCATAGAGACGCTGACCTTGCTTTGTTGATGTCATTGCCGATTTTCCCTTATTCTGAGCAGTAGACTGAACAGAGGCTGATTTGACAGCTTCAGTCAGAACACGGCTATTCTGAGCAACAGAGGTTTGACACGACTTGGCTGAACCATCTTTATTTTGTGGACCATATGCACGCATGTGTCCTTCCTTTCCACACTGATAGCACTTCCTGATTGATTTAGAACACTGTTTGTTGAAATGTCCTGTCTCCCCACAGTTATAACAAACTATAGGACCTCTCTTTTGCTTGGATTGAAAAGACATAGTTGAACCAGACTCATTTTTAGCCCGGTTTGACTTTTCAAACTTTTGAAAGGGTGTCGGTCTTTTGAATCCACTAAATTGTGAACGTTGTTGAGATACTTGTTCCCCTTTCTTTACCTCCTGATCAGACCTTTCCAAAGAAACTTCTAAGCGATAGGCTGCATCAACATACTGTTCCAAAGTTGAACACTTTACATGGACCATTAGTGGCTTCATCTTCGGGTTTAGCCAGTCATAGAATCTCTCAATCTTTTGTCCTTCAGTAGAGATTTTGGATCCAGCATACTGCAAAAGATGACTAAAATTTGGCAGCCATCTCAGGTATTTTCATACCCTCAACTTGCGGCTACGAAAATTCTCTTTCTTTTTCTTTCCTCATAGCAGCAGAAAAGATCATATCTAATATCTTATCTTTAAACATTCTCCAACTCAGTTTTGGGTGCCTAGACAAACCAGTACTTTTCCACCATTCAGTCGCCCCTTCCTTAAGCTGTAAAGCAGCAATACGTACCTTCTCAGACTCTGTACATGAGATGTTTTCCATCAATTGCTCAATGTGGGAAAACCAATATGCTATTTTAACAGGTTCACCTGTTCCATCATAATTTTCGGGCTTCATGGACAGGAAAGTTTTCAAGGCCCGAGAAAAATTCATACTTTGAACAGGTGGAAGCTCATGAGGGTATTCCACTTCTATATTTCCCACATGTCCACTTTCTTCAACTACTGGTGCAACATTTTGAGCAGCTGGGAGAACAAACTGAATAGTTTGAAGCATTAAATTCTTCAAAGTCTCCATAGTTTCCTCATTGAAAACTATATTCCTTCTAACCTTCGGATCAGGTTGATTCGCAGGATTTTGAGACTCTCCTCTCTTCCTAGAATTCTTATCTGAACCATCCCCTTGCTCAGATCTTCCTGTGTTTACCATCTGAATGAAACCACAAAAGACAAAACTTCCTTTATTCCACAGCAAAAATAAGAAATTAAAGAGGCATATATATAAACAAAACTCCCATTTATTTATATCACATCATACACCAACTCTATTTTACAACTCTGTTATGCAAACAAAGTCAAAACCAACTTATTTACATAAAGGGACTTGTACTTCCACAAACCATTCTATCAACCATTATTTACATTCTATAAAGGCACACTTAAAACCACAACTTCTTAAACCCTTACATCAAACCTTAATTTACATCTAAGAAAACCCACAAAACCAACTTATCCATCTCGACTCGTTCATGCCCTTATCCATTCCTCACTACATCGAGGGAGGATGACAGAAGTTATCTAAAAAGTCAGCATCAAACTGCAAAGGGTCTTTTAGGACATTCTGATCGAATAAAAGTGATTCCCCTTGCTCGAGTTTTCTATAGAAGAAGTTTCTACGCGAAGGGCTTAAATGCAGTCCCGCAATGCCCCAGATAAAAAGGTCTTCATAAGGTTCCAATTCTCGCTTCCAAGCCTACACGACATTCATTAACCTTTCCGTCTTTACCTCAAATTTCACAAATTGAGTTCTCCCAGAGGATATCCAATCCTCCCAAGACTGTATCATCACAGGATTTCCACCTTCAGTTTCCTGAACCTGATCTTTACCAGAAGAACTAGGACCTGCCGATCCTACTATCTGCCGAGGATAGTTATCCACAGAAGGAGAAAACCGTTGAGACGAAGTATAGACTCCAGACTCATGCGAAGATAGCGAAGATTGACTTGAATTCGAATATCGTATCTGCTCTGATTGTGGAGCCTCTTCTTCCTCAGGGTCTTCTTCTTCACTCGAGATGACTATTGGGTTCACTCCCATACCCAATTCCTCGTCGCTGGGTATGTCCACATATTCAATTTTCATTCTTGGTGAAGCTGGAAACCTTTGATTAAACTTACTCGAGAAGATTCTGCTTCATCAGCGGTGAGTGCTCCATTCTTCGCTCTTTTTTCGAGCTCATCATTACTATACTGCCCTTGGTTCCTCTTCATTTCCTTGGAAAAAGAACAAGAAAAAGAATTTAGAATCTCCACAATTCTATTCATCAAAACTTCAAACCTAACTCCAAGGTTTAAAAGATATCCACTGGTAATCTATTTTTAAAGAACTTTCGGCTATGATACCACTTCTGTAACACCCCCTCCTTAATGTATTTGAGGTGTTACCGCCAGTAACCCTAATTAGTCCTAATTCAAGGTTACCCAAGGCTTTAAAACTTATCACAATAAGTATTACAACACTTTATTACAAACCATAGTATGACTTCCTTCCATATACAAAGTCCTAACCACAACTTGGACAAAGTAAAATATTTACAACAGACTTGTTCTTCTTCAAGCGACCACTTTCAAAACCTTTTTACATTCTAAACTCACTGGCTAGTCTTCTCTTCGCGGATTAACTTCTTTAGTAGCTGATGCATCGTATACAGACGGTGGGCACCAGCCGGCCATGCAATTGAATAAGGTGGTCGAATTAGTCTAATGAAAGACTAAGCAAGTGGAGAAAATGACTGGTTCCTATGGTAGTGACTAAACATATTGGCATCGAAATCCGAATGACAACTGGTCGATGATCCAACAGTTAGCAGTCCCATAGAGGATAAGAAATGAGGCATGCATAATCAAAAGATAGGACACCACAACTCGCGGTTTCATTAAGAAACATGAATAATTGCTGGGAACTTATATTAATCACACAATATTTTCTTTAAAAGCCTTCATCGACTAATCAGATTGACTTAATCAAAGTTTGATTAAGCATCAATCATAACCGGGAGTAAGAATGGTTATCGAATAGACTAACCATTCGGGTACATTAATGTGCTTAACGCACTTATCTTGTATTACTTTCAAAACTTTTCACAGCCAAGTTGGTAACTTTTAAGCGGCTAAAACCGCAGAGAATCCACCTGTAAATGGAGACGTCAAGATGAGAGGGATGAATTCTATGATCATTGACGAACCTAGTACCATTTTGCACTTAGCTAGAGTGCACGAACACCTCCTTTGGCGTTGAGCAAGGTATGAGTCATGACCCGAATGTTGGGATATGATAGTAACGAGCTAAACCTCCCAACATAGACTATGTTATAAAGAGGTCATCGGAGACTTGGCTCCTACCCCTGAAACTAATTTACTTCACAACAATGCCTCAGCATGAGACAACATACAAGGTCGCATATAACGGACCTAAATCCAGTTCTAGCGCAAACTGAATAAACAACATGGTCATTATTTCTAACAATATAACAACCTATCATATTTTATTAATCATACAAGTTGTTCCCAACACAAATATTAAATGGGATTCAATTCCTCATTTAATAATATTAATGTAAGAGCGCACCGTCCACTTGCCTTATAAGGCGCGCTCAAAGCTCTCAGCGATTCCAACAGAAATCTTTATCTGCCTTTTGCCAATTATAACAACAGATTCTTAAGAACGGGCTCATGGATACACTTCTTAGTTGTATAATCCAATTCTAGGACTTTTTAATCGATAAACGATTCGATTTCCGAATATCAATATATATAAATTCTTAGTTATCATGCTTCAAGGAGCCATCTTGGCGGAATTATAACTAATTATCCGCTTCATTTTTGAAACAATTTTCTAAATAAAATTTTTTCATAAGTAGCATTTCTACAAGCTTACCAAATCTCGGATCAAATGGATTAATAACGAATCCCAAGTAATTATCCGAAGTCCTTTACCTGACAATCGATGTCTAAACTTGTCTTCGCTATAAGTAACAATCCAGACGTCCGTTTCTCGAGCGATTTGAACCTGTGGAACCGTATCAACGTCAAGATTATAAAAACCATAAATTTACTTATCAAAGCGGAACCGAAAGGTCCTTACGGTGGCTCCGTAACCACCCCGCTAATTAATTTCGAGCGTTAATACCTTCACTCGAACTTCGAGCTTGTTCGGCTCGATGGCGGCTCGACCCAAGGACCTGAGGGTGGCGGTGTGACGTCTGGTGGCAACCCCTGGCGGTGGGTGGTGGTAGGCAAGCTATAGTTCGCCGGCGGCGGGGCGCAGCGAGGCAGTGAAAGAGGTCGGAGGTGACGCACAACTCTTTCCCCGAGTCCGACGTCGTCCCGATTCTTTCTCCCTGGTTTCGGTTGCTGGCTTCACACAAACAAGAGGAGGTGGAGCTGAGGGAGGAGCTAGGGTGGTTGGCTAGCAAGGTGGTGGCAAGGAATTCACCGGCGGTGGAGGTCCGAATCTATCGCCCAAGTTCGTTCCGTCCAAACACTCTCTCTCGGCTTGCTTTAGGAGAAGGAAGAGGATGATGTTTGAAAAGTAAAAAAAAAATGGCTACTTGAAATTCTATCTCCCACTCCTTAGCCTCTAAGCAAGAGACGTCACATGCAATTTTCCGTCCCGGAACGGGACTCGCGTTAAAGCGGTAAAATTATGTACCTCGGGTGGAAAAACTCACTAAACGAAAAACGTCCCGAAAATTATGTAGACCAATAAAACCAATTTTCCATGATTTTATCTTACTACCTTCAATTTTTAAGGCTTCCGTTTCGTATTTTACATTCCTTCCGGTACATAATTAAAAAGACGGCTTATCCAATAAATATTCTTTTTCCATTGAAAAATCGTAGAATTCACAGCGATCCATAAAATCATTTCTTTGTGATTTTAGGATATCACCAAGAATTTTTCTAGGATTTAATCTCTAACAAAAATATTGGATTAAGCGTTATAACAGACAAAAAGGTTAAAAAGATATCCGAGAAAAATTCGAAAATATCCTTAAAAACCGCAGCTATTACAAATAAAATCAAGGAAAATTTCGAGTGGTACCCCTCAGTTTTATACTTTTTCGAGTGGTACCCATAAAAAAAAATTATTGCGCATGGTACCCCGAGTTTTTACACAAGTCCGCTCTGTACCCTTTTTCTACCATTTCATTAAGCTTCCGTTAGATTACTAACTCAAAAGGGGAAAATAGTTCTACGATTGTTGAGAGCGATTGTCAGTTGTGTTTGTCCGGTGACGACTTTTGTGCGTTTACTAGTGTTGTTCCGGTGGTCCGGTCACGATTCAATCTCTCTTCCCTGTTCTTTCTTCCTTTTCTCTGTGCCCTAATCCCCTTTCTCTACTATGGATCCGGGATCATCTCTCTCTAAGCACGAAAATACTTCTATTGTTGTCGATCCGGGAGATACTGGCCTGCCTTCGACCCGTTTTGACTTGTACCTGATCAGAAAATCTGTATCTTCAAAGACGATCAACATCAACGCTCTCCGCAACACTTTTCGCTCGATTTGGCGCTCCAAAAATTGGTTAGTTTTCCGCCCCGCGGGAGATGATTTGTTTGTTTTTCAACTTTTCAGTCAGGAGGATCGCCAGCGCGTTCTTGATGGGCGTCCATGGTGCTTTGATGACCAATTATTCATACTTCGGAAGTTTGGGGGTCTGGAGAATCCTTGTGCTCTCGATTTCTCTTTATCGCCTTTTTGGGTTCAGATTAAGGACCTTCCTCTGGCTTTGCGTAGTGTATCCACATCCAGAGCGATTGGCTCACATTTGGGGACGTTTTTAGAATTTGATGACTCCGATTTACTCTGTCTAGACTCTATTTTTCGTGTTCGGGTTCAGATTGATGTTTCAAAGATTTTATGCCGACGCATGAAGTTCTCTGTTGGGTCTTCCACTTTCTGGTCTGATATCCAGTACGAACCCTGCCCATTTTTTGCTTTTGATGTGGTAAGATTGGTCACATTGTTAAGCATTGTCATATGGCTGATCTCTCCAATCTCAAGTCTCAATCTCTTCCATTTGGTTATTGGCTCCATGCCCCTGTGATTGCTCGTCAACTCAGGCCATCTATCGCTGACAGTGATTTGGAACATGAATGGCTTGAGAAATTTATTGCACTCTCTGTATCAAAGTTTGCTGCACCATCTGTGACTGATAACTCCACTACGGATATCTCTGCTGAGAATGTTGTTACTGGTCCTACTCCAATTGGTGGAACTGCAATGCATCTCCTGTTGTTTCTGGGCATATGGCTACTTTAGTTTCTCTGACTAAACATCATGTTGTTATTGTGCCTAATTTGTCTACTCCATCATGTGAATGCTCGCATATTTATGTAAATTCCTGCATTGCTGAAACTGAATTTCTATATTCTGAAATCTGAAAATCAGAATTTCTGTATTCTGAAAATCTGTTACAGTTCAGCATTTGTTACTTGATCTGTTGAAATTCTAAAAATCTGTTTAACATGGCCAAAATCTATTATAGTTCAGCACTTGTTACTTGATCTGTTATTGCTGAATTTTTCATTCATCTATTACAGTTCACTAGTTCAGAATTTGTTGTAGTTAGAAATCTGTTGTAGAAATGATCCTTGATTGTAAGGCTATTATCATGTTTTAATGCTACTGTGCACAAGCTATTTGCTATTATCATGTTTTAAGCATAAGGCTGTGATACATCAATCATTAGCCTATAATTACAAAGCAAATTATACATCAAATAGGAAAGGAGTCCAAAACATGGAGCACCCAAAAATGCATCTTTTCCTTCCACTGCCAATAATTTTTGATAGAGAGATAAAATGGAGCACCCAAAAAAATGCACACAATTTATACAATATATATCTGCCAAGTTTCAGTACATGAGATAATTAATAAAGCAAACAAAATCATACAATCAGGTATTACGCCATATTCCAAGATGGCATCAAACACACAATCAATTGTTGATCTTACACCGATGTATTTGTTAAGAAAATCATATAGTAATCACACTGCTAAGATGAACTCCTTAACATCTTTCTTCAATTCCTCGATGTCGTTTCGAGAGGTTGCGGATGTCTCAACAACATCATTAAGCGAGTTGTGTTCAATCTGATGATCTCCAAGAGCCTTTTTCCTTCAGACATAGCCCGGTTCACATACAAAAAAAACATCATTAAGGATATAAATATTGCATCCATTAAAGCACAATAAACCAAAATGATTCAAGAAAGAAGGGAACAAATGAGATTAAGAGCCCCTTCACAATCCAAATCATTTCAACTGATTATCATATTCCTCTAAAATACAGTAATTTTGCTTATGTCTAAATTGAAATTCTACACATATTTACAAGCTAGTTTTGCTAAAATTAAGTGTAAATAATTATCAGTACTTTCATTAACTTGCTTAGGCTGACAATTCTTATACCAACATTTCAGTATTCAAATTTGCAAGTCAATTCAACAATTCTTATACAAATACCAACAATTAAGTATTCAATTAATAACGTAAATTACGATCAGTGCTTTCATTAACCTGTTTAAGATGACAATTCTTATACAAGATGCTAACTATCAATATTCAAATTTGTAAGTCAACAATTCGGTTCTTTCATTAACCTTTGTGAATTCAGCAAATCAATAGTCAAAATTAAGAATGAAAAAAAACCCTAAATCGCCTTGATTTAGGAGTGGAAAAATAAAAAACCCTAACTACAATTTGAAAGTAAAAATACCTATTGAGGGAAAAAAACTCAATGATACACTAAACCATCCTATTTCAACCATTAAACCATCAATTGAAAAAAACCCTAAATCGCCTAAGTTACATACCTGGAAATTCGGGTTGTCTAGAACGCGTCTGACTTCCGACCTCCACACAAACGCGTCTGACTCTCGCTGCACAAGGATCCGACCGCCAGCCGTCTTCAACCTTCCTCTTCCGTCCGCCTAATCACCGACCTTCAGCCTGCCGCCAACCGCTCCGACTCGCTCCTCTGAGACTTTCTCCAGAAGTTGAACTTCGCTAGTAGGAAGGGAAAAGAACGATATCGAATGGATCCTTCAACTGATGCGTTTTTTCTTTTAATTGTTTTCCTTTTCTTTTATTTATTGTGCTTTATTTTTATTTCCCTCTTTTTAGTTAAGTAATCTAACGGAAGTTTAATGAAATGGTAGAAAAAGGGTACGGATCGGACTTGTATAAAAACTCGGGGGTACCATGTGGAATAACTTTTTTTTTTTGGCACCACTCGAAAAAGTACAAAACTGAGGGGTACCACTTGGAATTTCCCTAAAATCAAACATTGTGTTCGATACATGTGTGAATTTGTGCTTTGTATTTCTTGTTTATTTAGGGAATAAGCATTCAGGATCTATTAAACAACGTTCTACAAATTATAAACAAGTAAAACATCTAAGGTTTGGTACAATGACAATCGGAGAAGATGAAATATGTGTTATTCGAAGAGGTTTTTCATTTTTTATTTTTTGTATTGTTGTTTTGATATGTTTTTTTGTGCTTTTAAAATATGTGTTTATACTGTCCTTTATCCCTTTTTTGTAATAGAAATCAGGAGCAAATCCGGAAGTGATGCTTCTTCTCCTGTCGAAAAGAATGTGAGAAGAAAATCAATTGCTAAGAAGCCGGTTTCAAAAGCAATTGCTACCGAAGTGCCTGTATTGAGGAAAAAGCCGGACTTTGAGTCGTCTCATCAAATAAGAGACGTCGGTTGGACAAGGGAAAAAAGTTGCGTCTGATGAATTCCCCGATGATGTGTTGCTTATTAATATGATCCCTAGAAAGGGAGTGATGATCAACGAACCATCTGAGAGGAAAACGGATGCTGCTATTGGTGAATTACAAGTTGTTGTGAAGAAGAGGAAAGTTGATATTGTTGTTGGTAAAGGACAAGGTGTTGGTAAAAAGCCAAAAGAGAAGGTGTGATTGAGAGCTTTGAAGTGTGGGTATTTGTTGTTGAGTCACAGGAACTCTCCCAAGCTGATCTGTGAAGTTATTGCTGGTTTTGAAGGGGGAAGCAAGTTTACTGCTCTTAAAGAGATGGGGTTTGAGCACCTCATACAGTGGAATGTGATTGATCTGCCTAGTAAGCTGTGCTACTATGTTGCTAGTTGGTTTGATCCTACATCATGCACATTTAAGATTGGTGATGGACCAGGTGTTAAGATAACACCTGAACTTGTGCAATTTTACCTTGGTCTACCTCGTGGTCCAAGGACAATTTCTATCTCGAAGACTGTCAAGCATTCAGATATGTATAATAGTTTTAGAGAACAGTTTGTGTTGGCTGAAATTCATGAGGTGACAGGGAAGAACAAATTGATGGACTTTGAGAAGATCAAAATTGGGCATTTGAGTATAGTGATCAAGGAGGCTGATAATGGTGGTGCTTGGTTTAGGAGGAACTTCATTATATTTTTCTACACCCTTTATATAGAGAGCATTCAAAATGGTGGTGTAAACTTAAAGTTCTTGGATCATTTGGTAGACTTGGACAAAATCAGTGAGTATGATTGGTGTGCTCATCTTGTTGAGAAGTTGGTTGAGAATGTTGATTCATGGAGGAAAACAAACAATGGGTTTTTCAGAGGACCTATCATATTGTTGCTGGTATGATTTCTAATTTGTTCATTACTATCATCAGTTTGTTCATTGGTTTATGCATATTTGTTCATTAATAAGATTAATTTGTTCATGACAGATTGTATATTGCGATTGTATGCTCATCTATCATCGTCCTAAAACTCCGAGATCCTTCCCGGTGATCAAGCATTTCAACCATGATTACTTGGTTGAGAGAGAGAGAGAGTTTTGAGGTTTCCAAGGGTGGTTTTGGGAAAGGCTATTTTAGTGGTTTGCTTGAGTTTGTTTACCCTGGTGTTGATCATGACAAGAATGAAGGGAAAGCCCCTGCTTCTGAACATTTGAAAGAACGAATTGATCTTGGCGATGGTGGTGACGTATATGTTTTGATTTTTTGCATGTTTTGTCTTTTATATTTTTTGCATGATGGTGATGTATATTTATTTGTACATTAAAACTGGCATATCATTTGTTCATAAGAAACTAGCATTTGTTCCTCACAAACTAACATTTGTTCATCACAAACTAGCATTTGTTCATCACAAACTAGCATTTGTTCATCAGTAACTAGCATTTGTTCATCACAAACTAACATTTGTTCATAGTATGTTGTGTCTTTTTTAAAAAAATATTTATGTACTTATATTGATTATTTCTTGTGCAGTCATTTCAGAATGAACATCTTAAGATGTCAATGGAGCTTGCATCAACATTGAAAAGATAACTTGATCATGTGCAAAGAGCTCCAACTGAAATTGCTAGCCATGGACTTTTCACCAAGATCAATGAAGGTTTTGAGAAGCTATTGGGGTTGAAGGGTGTTTCATCATCATCCCAATCTAGCACCCAAGAAGATTCTGAATCGCAAAGCTAAAATTCATTATGGGAGGAAGCTACAAAGGTCTTGGATGAAATTGAGGCCGCAATGAAGGCAAAGAAGCGTTTTGAATTACCTTCTTTTGACCTGGGCGTGTCTCCGTTGAGGGATGATTGGCTTGTGTTTCATATATCGCTAGGGAAAGCGAGATGATGCAAGAAGATGAGGCCAGGAAGGTTGATGTGACAAGGAAGAAGGAACTAAAGATTTCGTTTGTTTGTAAGGGATTAACTGATGAACAAATTAGAAAAAAGGCTGAGGAAGATAGGAGAAAGATTGAAGAGGAAGAGAAGTTGAAAAGGGGTGAAGAGGACAAGAGGATAAGAGAAGAAGAAGAAGAAGAAGAAAAGAGGAAGCGGGAAGAGGATTTGTTGGATCCCATAAGGAGGGAGGATGCATTAATACAAGAGGAGGATAAGAGAAAGAAAGAGGAGGAAGAGAAGAGGAAACAAAAGAGGAAGAGAAGAAGAAGTGGGAAGAGGAGGTGGAGAAAAAGAGAAAAGCAACTGAGGAGGAAGAGAAGAGACAAAGAGAAGACGAAGAGAAGAAAAAGCGTGAAGAGGAGGAAGAGAAAAGGAGACAACTAGCTGAGGAGGAAGAGATAGACAAAGAGAAGAGGAAGAAAAGAGAAAGCGGGAAGAGGAGGAAGAGAAAAGGAGACAACTAGCTGAGGAAGAGAAGATGCGTTTAGTAAAGGTTAATAAGCTGGAAGATGAGGAAGAGAAGAAGAGGAACAAGGAAGTGGAAGAGAAGAAGAGAGAAGAAGAGGAGAAAGAGAAGAAGAGGATTGAGGAGGTGAAGAGGAGGCAAGAGGAAAGGAAGAAGAGGAAAGAAGAAGAGGAAGAGAAGAGGAAGAAGGAATATGCTGAGGCAAAAAAGAAGATTGATGAAGAGAAGAGAAAGGAAGAGGAGAAAAAAGAAGAGGAAACAAGAAAGGGATGCAGAATTGAAGAGAATTGGAATGGAGTTGAAGAAGAAACAAGAGGATTTAGATAAGATGAAGGAGGCTGAAGCAAAGAAGAAACTTGAAGAGGAGCTGAACAGGATTCAGGATGAGATTTGTTCATTGATATTCCTGATTTGTTCATTGATTTTTGCTTATTTGTTCATAAGTTATAGGAAATTTTGTTCATTGATTTTTTATGTAGTTTTATGTCATGAATAATATGTGTTTTTACATTTGTAGATGAGGAATGAGGCGCAGGAGGTTGGTTCTAGTTCGATTGACACTCTCGTTGGTGTTAAACTTATTGGTGAGGATGTACTTGATAAAAGAATATCTAAGCCTTCTGATTATGTGAAGTCACCTTACATGGGAAGGAGTGTTGTTTTGACAGAAAAAGTATCTCCTGCTGCCAAGAAATTGTTCGATTGGCTGATTGAAGACATTCCTGATCAAAGAGGGTAACAATGCATAGAATAGTATTTTTTTCTGTACATATTGCTGTTTTTATATCTTCAAGTTGATTTTATTATTAAAATTGATCATTTTTTGTTTTAATGTTTCTGATTTGTGTAGTATTGAAATCTTTAAGATGATGAAAGCTTCCACCATGAAAAAGGATTTTGTTTCAATGGCGGTAAAATCTGAAGTAAAATCAAATATAATTGGGCTTTGGAGTTGTTATCTCAATATACAAGAGCAGTGGAAAAGCGACTCAAACCCCTTGAGGTTTTTTGTGGCTCCTGAGGATTTGGTAAGAGAAAGTTGTTTTTTATATTCATATTATCTTATCTTAATGACTTTTTGATATTTTCAATTTAATTTATACTTATATGTATTTTTCAGGCCTTTCCACTGGACAAGGATTTTAGTTTAAGGATTCCATACAGTTTTTCATTAATGCCTTTCATGACACTCTTGAAAATTTCAAGTGGATTAATGTGCACAAGATTGGCTTGGTATGCATTTTTGTTCATTGATATTCTTTTATTTGTTCATCAGTACTACATAATTGTTCAGAGGCATTAGCTATTTGTTCATTAGAAAGATTGACTCTTCACTATGTTGTTTTGAATGAATATAAGGTTTTTTCATGCTTGTTTTCCTCTGCATTCTTACAGTTTGTGTTTCCTATATGTACCTCATCGCATTACTATTGTATTGCGTTGAATTTGAGAGTGCCATATTTCCACATAATTGATAACTCAATGATTGATGTGCCCTTGGAAGCAAAGTATGAGCACGTACCTGCTAGATTGGTGAGTTTTATTTTATTTTTGTAATAGTTTGTTATTTTTATCATTGACATGTGTGTTTAATATTGAATGAATTGTGTTTGTATCTTTTTTGTTATTTTGTTAGAGAATGCTCTTTTTCGAGCTTTTGAAGACGCTGAAGATGGATGCGAGGGCTACATTGTTCGAGGATTTAGATAGGGTTCCATATGAACGTCTTGAGATGAAATGGAGAGATACCAAAAACAAGACTGATTGTGGAATTTTTATGATGCGGCACATGGAAACGTACTTCGGCAGCGGCTTGTCTGGTTGAGAATGTGGACTCAATAAACTTGATTAGCATCAACTTGATGACTTGAGGATAAGGTACTGTAATAAGTTGTTGTTGAGTCCATTGAATGAGCACAAGGCAACAGCTTAAAAGCTTGTTCAAGAATTTGTCTCGCGTAAACCGACAGTCGCATCTCGTGCTCCTCTTACAAGGAAGGCAAAGAATAAGAAGTGATGTACAAAGAATAAGAATTTGTCCTGCGTAAACCGACATTCACATCTCGTGTTTTGTGTTTTTTGTATGGTTTGTGTTTAGAATACAATTTATGGTGTTGTATGGATTGAATGGTGCAGACATTTGGTTTTTCTTTTTGTATAGTGTGGAATGTGGATGATGGTTATTGAACAGGTTCTTTTGTGTTAGAGTGACATTTTGATTAGGAAAACATGATTTGTCGTAATTTGTTCATCGATACCTTCGATTTGTTCATCGTTACCTTATATTTGTTCATCGACACCTTCGATTTGTTCATCAATTGAGAATGAAATTTTTAATGTTCATCAATACCTTATAATTGTTCATCCATAACTTAGATTTGTTCATCAACACCTTAGGTTTTTGTTCATCCAATGGTGTCATTAGGTTTTGTTCATACATTTTTATTGAATAATGAAATTATTTTGTTCATTAGATAGTAAATTTGTTCATTGCTAATGGATAATTGTTCATCCAAAACTAGAAATTTGTTCATTGATAATGCGACAACTAAGAATACTATGTATTTCACCCTAATGCAATAATTATGTATCAGGAATCAATGATTAATGAGATATCTAATTGGGAACATAGGTGCATGTCATGCTGTTGTGTCCAAGCTTCTTGCATTTTGCACAAGCCCTTTGCTCTTTGTTTGTTTTCTTCTTTGCCATCTCTTTACCTCCCATGATACGCCCTTCTTTCTTCCTTCCCTTTGTCACTGCTCGTTCTGGACGGTGTACCTCAATAACACTCGGTCTGTTTCCCAAGAATGTTTGGATTGAACTCTGCCTTGTTGATGTAGATGATTCTCCTCCCAATAAACTCATATATGTTTCCTTTTTTTCCTTCAAGAAACATATCAACTCTTTTAGGTGTTCTGTGTTGTCCTGTATGGCATTAATGCAAGAATGTACCTCGCCCAATAAATCAGCAATCAACAGCTTCTTCTCATTTATCACATCACATTGTTCAACTGTTGAACCTTCTATCTCAAAAGTAGGAGTTAGATTTGATGTCTTCGTCCATCTATTCTTGATGTATTTAGTTGGCACTTTCCTCAACCCAATGTTTTTGAATACGAAAAATATATGGCAGCATGCAATCCCGATGTTAATGAACTTATTGCACGAGCAAATGAACTCTTCGTTTTGAAGCTCATGTTTCACAACATGTACCTTCCCAAACTGTCCGTTGATGTGATACTCGTGGACGTTGTCTTCCTTGAACAAATTGCTTAGACCACATTCAAATACAGAAGCAACAATTTTTGTCTGGACGTCATAGAAGACGTTTATGGTGTAAACAGATGAACAATGTTTCTCTAGATCCAATGGTGTCATTAGAGTGGGGGATCTTGTTGAAGATTCAAAGTCTAACCTCTTCTTATTGTGTCTTTGTGAATCAATTGCACTCACAAATTGCATCATGAAGATAACTAGAGAAGATGTGGATCCAATGAAATGCGAGAAGAAGAAGTTCAGGCTCTCAGACCTTGAAGTTGTTCTAAGAAGTCCACCCATGTTTACATCATTGAAGTATATAGGGATTCATAATTGGCGTAGCTCAAACATCAGTGGCAACCAAGTGTTTGACTCAAGTACAAATTCAGCAATAATGGAATGCCAAGTCTCCTCAAACTCTTCCCGGCTAATTTCATTGTTCCAAACAAGCTTGTTGAACTTGCTTCCGAATTGATCATTGTTATACACATCATTTGTAACTTTGACGGTACCTTGAACATGATATGCCACATGCAAAAACGAGTACAGCCTTGTCAAAAACTTTTTCAATTGCAATTCTTACTGCAGGATCTTGATCAGTGAGAATGACAAATGGTTCATGCCCCCTCATTGCATCTTTGAAGTTTTGGAATAGCCAGACATAAGATTCGATATCTTCTTTTAGAAGCAACCCAAAGGCAAAAGTAATGCTCTTCTTGTTGTTGTCAACCCCTGTGAATGGTACAAACACCATTTCATACCTGAAGGCAAACAATAAAATTTGTTCATCAATATATGTGATTTTGTTCATCAGTATGTACGATTTGTTCATCAAAATATACGATTTGTTCATCAAAAGAATCAATTTGTTCATTGTAAATTCCTGAAGGCAAGTATTAATTTTGTTCATCAATACATTCGATTTAGTTCATTAAAATAATCAATCTGTTCATAAAAAATAAGCCTTTTTCATACCTGTTTGATTTGTATGTTGCATCAGCTGAGACAATATCCCCAAAATATGATAAGTTCTTCCTTGCAATAGGATCACACCAGAATAATTTGGTTAATTGATGTTGTTCATCAACATCATATTCAAAGAAAAATGTGTCATATCTTTCTTTTTTCTTGAAGAAGTTGTCAATAACCATTTGAGCATCACACCCAATCATGAAAGAGTTCAGATCTCTTTTAAAATTCTTGAAATCAATTATAGTTGCACCAATTTTTGCATATGAACCAACAAACTCCTTGTAGACCTTGTATGACTTGCTTGTAGCAACGTTTGCTCGGATGCAATTCATGATGAAATCTTCATGGAAGTAGGTCAGTTTCCTATTGCTCTTTGCAAAGTGTTTTTTCCCATCTTCAAACATAACATGGGTGTGACGCTCTTCAAATTTCTTAACAATATATCCGTTTCTTCTAGAAAGTCTCATAGCCAGTTTAGCAATGCAACCACACCTTTTGGTTACTCTTTTTCGCTTTTTCACTTTTCCTTGTTGTCCTTCTTCTTCATGATTCTCTTCATCATCTTCTTCATCATCTTCTTTGTCTTTTTCTTTACTAGATGCAGTATGTTCAGGTTTTTGAGTTGAGTTTTTAAATCCTGCCCGATTACACGACATGTATTTCCAAATTGTAGTGTTAGTTCCATCCGAAGACTTTGTAATGGTGCCAGCACGTGCTTGGAAACCACATGCATCTGCGTATGCCTTGTAGAAATTTACTCCTGTTCCCAGGTTCTAAACACCATCCCCTCTTTAGGTCTTAAGTTGTCATCAAAAAATGGTATGTAGTAATGTGTGTTGCCAGGCGAGATCACGATCTTTTAGTTCCTTTTTATCTTCTATTTTTCCTTCATTATAGGGAAAAGAAACATGTAAATACGCATCAGTATCCACTACATGTACAAGTGATACCAATGAACAAATGCGTGATATCTCTATGAACAAATCCGTGATATCCGTGAATAAATCCGTGATATATATGAACAAATTTGGATGAACAAATGTGTGATAGGTATGAACAAATGTGGTTGTCTTCCCAAATAAATCATAGCAATGTCCCTCAAAACCATAAAATGGAGTTTTCCTACTACTAATGTGTAAACATAAACAAATTTTGACGATATATGCGATGGAAACTTTCAAAATCGTGTTGTATTAGCTTTAATCAGGGAAAAATCGTTTATTACCTGGTTCCGTTAATTGTAATGAGTCATATCTCCAAAATCGTAAATCTGAACAAAGCTCCTTCGAATATCGTAAATCGTCTTGTTTCAATCCAGTTTAGAAGCTTTATTTTCGCAGAGGAAGAAAGAGGTTTTTTGGTTTTGATTTGGAAAGAGAATAAAAAATTGCCTTTTTCGGGTTTGCTTGGGCGACAAGTACCTTCTGGTAGCGTTTGGTTTACACGCGCGTTGCACCCTCGTAAAGGAAATGCTTTCTCTTTTTGCACCCAGGCGTCCATTCGCACGTGAACTGCCCTCTTTTAATAATGCTTTTTCTAATTAATTATATATTATATAATTCAATCATCTTATGGAATTTCCAATTTTGTGCACTCAGCTTATTTAAAGATTTACTATGAGATTGGATAAATTTTTATCTCTATCCATTAGTTTTTATCTTTGTTCATGTTCATTATATTATAATATTTAATTATCTTATTCATATAGTATAGATAAAATATACTACATAATAATTTATATTTTTTTTTTAGTTTATTATGAGATTGGATAAATTTTTATCTCTACCCATTATTTTTTATCTTTGTTCATGTTCATGTAATATTTAATTATCTTCTATCCACACAATATTGATAAAATATACTCCGTATTACATCTATAACTATATATTAAAGCTAAGAGGGGAGTTCTAGTGATAATAATGCTTATAGTGAGAAATGAGAACAAAGAATAGCCATTGGATTCTACAAATCAAGGGTGGAGATTAAAAGAGAGAAATATAAGGGGCGGATTAATGAATGGCATATTGAGTAAATATTCTAATTTTAATGTTAGAAGACGAAATTGCCCTAATTTCTCCTGTGAAAGTTCAAGCGACATATTTCGGGTCTCTCTCCTCCTTGCTCCAGATCTGGGCGATCGAGGCTTTCCTCCTTGCTCCTCTTCTGGTTTGCTTTTCTCGTCTCCGACGATGCCTCCTACCTCCGCCGAAGGTACCTCTCCTACGAACTCGGCAGACACCGAAGGTACCTCTCCTATGAGCTCCTCTTCCGGTTAGGGTTTTAGCGATCTAGGCAATTGAATGAACTTGATTGATGTCTTAGCAATGTTGTCTTAGCAATCTCCCATTTACTGTTGCAAATAACATGTGTTGTACTTGCTTAGAGTCTTACGATGTTTATTTCAAAAATCATTGGATGGTCCTTTATGTGAATCTACCTTCAATCAAAGAATCTATTTGCTTTCCTTGGCATAATTGGGACGTGTATCCGCATCTATATAAGTGTCCTACGTACGTACGTGGAGTATTGAGTTTGGTGGTTGTAGATATGCTTTGGAGATGAACAGGTTTAGGGTTTCGTGCTCTTAGATTTCCAAATCACCCTGTTTGTCAGCCCAGGTGAAATTTTTATGGGAGTTGCTGAATAAAGCAACTCATCCATCTTGTTGTATATTCATTTTTCTTATTTTTACTTTTCTGCTTGAATTTCCAATTAATTATATATATGAGCTCAAATTCTTCTAATTTAATTAGCCTAAGTAGCCATGACAAAATAAGTTATTAGTTGTATTGATCAATTGATTTACTTGATTGTTCATATACATTTGATAGTCAATTCAGTTTGTATTCTTGATGAAATCTGGATGTGATCCTGCTTGTAAATGAGTTAATTAAGGACAGGTTCGATCGGGATCGATTCCTCATATAGGGAATCAACGGTCAAGATGCTTTGTAGATGAGAGTTGTTGGTTTGAAGAAATTTGAATTGGTCAGCTGCTAGCAGCTCATACTACTGATGGATCACATATCAAAGGGGGGGATCATAAGCCTTTTTCTCTGACTAATGGCTTCAACTGTTTGTCTTCAACAATTGAAATGATATGGTTCATTTTTCATTATTGTCATTACTCATGTACAAATATAGGCCAAAAGGCTCATTCATTTTATTCTTTTGTATATAATGTACTTGATGTGCTTATTAGTTATGTTCATAATTTTTGCGAATAAGGTTCATAAGATTTAGTAAACAAATACTTTTAATCTCTGTTGTATTTTGAAGTTTCATATTACAGTTCATGCTCTTATGTTTGTAGGTTCATGAAAATCCACACTTAGGTTCATGAAAATTCACACTTAGTTTCATATTATAGTTCATGCTCTTATTTGTGTTTTATTCTATTTTATGCATATGACAGTGGCAATTTCGAAAGGCTTGAAAAGAAAGACACAAGTTAGCTTCACACGTCAAAGTCCGTGAGGAAAGAAAATATTAAAGCTTTCAACTCCACTAACCGATAGCTTGGAGTTTGAAGGATGTGAAAATGAAGATGAAGCGGATAAATGGAATTGTTGAATTCATTTGTTCCTTGAGATTATTAAGAAAATATCACCATGGCTACACCCTTGGCCATTAATTATGCATATTTGTTAGCCTATTAGCTCAAATGGTAGAGCAATGTGCATGTGCACATAGATGTGGGTTCAAATCTCACATAGGCTAATTCTATAAACACTTTATATATTTTGGTTCATGACTTTGTAAGCTCGGGTTCATAATAGTTCATCGTACAGTCAGTGTTCTAAAAAACGCTAGGCGGGAGCTAGGCGGTGGGCTGGGGCCTAGCGCCTAGACGGCTAGGCGGGGGCCTAGGCGGAATCTGGGCGGATTAGGCGGATTGGTATGATTTTTTTTTATATAAGATTATTATTTGTAATGATTAAGAATATATAAATAAAAAATAATCCTATTATAATGTTCTGAATAAATTCAAGCCTAGAACCTTCTTAGGGTCCGCCCAAGCTACCAAGAAGGCCGCCTAGCCCGCCTAGAAGGCCGCCCATCCCGCCTAGGCGCCCGCCTAGCCCGCCTAACCCGCCCAACCCACCTAACTCGCACAACTTGCCTAGCCCGCCCAGCCCGCCTAGGCGCCCGCCCAACCCGCCTAGGCGCCCGCCCAGCCCGCCTAGCCGCCCAGCCCACCGCCCAGGGCAAAATCCGGACGGTGGACCACCGCCCAACGCCTAGGCGCCGCCCAGGCCGATTTTTAGAACAGTGCGTACAGTTCATGTCTCTTAATTCATACTAGTTGTAATTTTGGTTCATGACATTTGTTCTTTTGTTTCATTGTACATCAAAGTTTGGTTAACAATAGTTCATGTCTTTTATGGCATACTAGTTGTAATTTTGGTTCATGACATTTGTTATTTTCGTTCATAGTGCGTTAAAGTTTGGTTCATGCGTTTTTAATTGTACTTGTTATTTTAATTTATACTTGTAGGTTAATTGAATACTAACTATGATTTTTTTAAACGGGAATACTAACTTTGATTTTAAATTACATTGTTATTACAATAGTTAACTAGAAGCAGTGGAAATCACTACAGGTGTTACACAGTGCTCGACATGAAGGTTCATAGTGTTCGACATAAAGGTTCATATTGTTCAACATGAAAGTTCATAGTGTTCAACATGAAGGTTCATGGATTTTAAATAATCAGTTCATTTAACAGAAAATGCATAAAATTTGTAAGGAAGACATTCAGCTCATTGGGTTCGATGTGAAGTCAAAAACAACCTTAAAAACAATTACAATGTAGCAAAATGATTTTTCAAACACAAAGTAACATAAAAATAGACAACTTAATCCCCAAAACACATAACAACTACTAAAAAGACAAATAGAGAATTGGAACTTCAATGTTCAATCTTGGGAATGAAATAAGAACAATCTTGTGAAAAGTGAAGAATTTAGGTGTCACTAGATTCATCATGATCATCCAATGGAAAACCATCAACATTCTCATCATTATCAAGACCCTTCAATGAAACTCCATCAATACTAGCATCATTATCCGAATGAGACAAATTAGGTTGACCAGAGCTTGATGAACAACCTACAATAAAAAAAAGAAAAAATTACTAATTTATAAGCAACATGGAACACATAATGGGCAACAAAAATGTGAAAAAAATGTTTTTCTTTTGGTTCACAAATATTATCATTACGGTTCATAATATTACACTATAAGGTTCATTGAAAATCACAATGCGGTACATGTAAATAACAATAGTATTTGACATAAACTGTATCAAATTTGGTCATTTTTGGTGGATTTGGAAACCAAATGACCAATATCTATTAGTTTACTTCAAATGTTAGGATGATCGGAGCTTGATGAACCCTATCAATACTAACATCATTATCAAGACCCTTCAATTGAACTCCATCAATACTAGCATCATTATCCAAATGAGACAAGTTAGAATGACCGGAGCTTGATGAACAACCTACAACAAAAAGGGGGGGGAGGGGGGGGAGAAGGGATCTAGTAAAAATGTGCAAAACACCATTTTTCATTTGGTTCACAAATATTATCATTGTGGTTCATAATATTAAACAAGAAGGTTCACTGAAAATAACAATGCGGTTCATATAAAATAACAATACGTATTGTAAGTGAAATGATCTAGCAAAGGTCACAAGGGTACTAGTTGTTGATTCAAAACAATCTTTAACTAGTCAATGTGGATATCTATGCATAGACATATACACAAAAACATCATATCCAACAAAACATACTAAGCACTTAACAATATGAGATTAAAATAATATGCAAGCATTCATTTTATTCACAAAGGGGGAATTTGAACACTAAAACATCATCAATATATGAAAAGGTCTTGTAATTTGTTCACATATCTTTATATTCACTAATTAGAACATTAAAAATATTATTCAAAGTCATTTTAGCAAAACATGTTCATTGAGATATTTTATCAAACACTTTGTGGGCAATCAAATAAGCATACAAATTCAAATTCTAGTTTCTATAAAATTTTGTTTCCAATCCCTAAATCAAGAATATAACACATTTCTCCATGATCTCAAGCAACAAAGAACCATGAACAACAACAAATTTAAAAACTATTTGAGAGTAAAAAATCATTCACCAAACTAAAATCTTCTTAAATATTCTTCATAACCACTTACCTAATTCATTGTACCTTCAATTTGGGGTAGGAGTATGGATCGAACGAAGGGGAGATTGAGATCGAAAGGGAGATCGATATCGAAAGAGGGATCGAAAAAGGTAGTCGTCGTTCATCACCGCCATTAACGTAGTAGAGAGGGAGGAGCAATTTAGGGCTGAAAGGTAAAATTAAAAATAAAAGAATAGTAAAATGACAAAAGTACCCTTCCAGCTTTAAAAAAACAAAGGAGTGTGAGTGTGGATAGCAGCCCATCTGGACCCTTAATCTCACAAAATCAATGGATGAGAGAGTTGTTCTCATTTCTTATGATAAGAATTGTTCTCATTTGATCCCCAATCTTAAAGCTAAACCTTTTCGAACCACCACATTAAATCTAGACCCTTATATTTAATAAAATCAATTTTTATTTTCATTAATTTTTATTTTTCAATTAAATTCCTTTTTATCTATTTATATGAAAATAAATTTAAATTCGAATTTTTAAAAAATAATGAAAATTATTTTATCTTTATCATTTTATCTATTTATGTAAAACAATTATCTTAAATCAAATTTTGATAAAAAAAGGTAAGAATTTCATAATCTAGATAATTAATTGCCTAAATTGAATTTGATAAAAAGAAAATTACATTATATTTCCTTAATTTTTCTTTTTCGCTTATTCATAAAAATATAGAAGATTTTTTATCTTTAAAAAAATTCAATCTTTATTCTTATTTTTGCATCTTTTGTTAGTAATTATCTTTTTAAAATGTTATTTAAAAGAGTTTTAACGAATTTCATTTGATTAAAAATTTATAATAATTTACAATATTTTTGCCTTTTTATCTATTTTTGTAAAAGATCTTTAAAATCGAAATATTCTTATTAAAACAATGTTATCTATGTTTTTGCATAAATAAATTATCATTAAGTCATCAAAATCATATTAGACCCACCTTAATAATTTTGTCTTTGTCTCACATAATGGCAATTGTAAACTTTTATATAAACTTATTCTAATAAATAAGTTTATTTTATTTTTTATATTAAATTAAAAGCACATTCATTAAACAAACTAATTATTTATATTCATGTAGTCGTGCATGCCATGACGAGTATAAGTATATATAACTATATATTCAACCTGTACGTTTTGAAGTCATCGCATTGAATCTGATCCCACCTTATATTTACAAAAAAACTAATTATTTATTTATTTTTTCAATTAAATTCATTTCTATATATTTATATTAAAAATGTTTAATTCGAAATTTAAATAAAAATAATGATTTTTTTTATCTTTATCTTTTTATTTATTTATGTAAAAGATTTATCGTAAATCAAATTTTGATAAAAATAAATAAATAAAATTTTCATGATCTAGATAATTACTTGCCTGAATTGAATTTGGATAATAAAATTACATTATCTTTTCCTTAATTTTCTTTTTGTCTTATTCATGTAAATATAGAAGATTTTTTATCTTTAAAAAATTCAATCTTTAGTCATATTTTTCATCTTTTCTTATTTTTCATCTTTTTGAATTCAATATTAATTTTATATAAATAAGAATGATAATATTAAAAATTTCAATCGTAAATATGTTGAATTTTATACATTTATTTTCTGTCTATAAATATGAAATTTAAATGCAATATGGTCATTAAATTTTATGTCTTAGTCACCATATTGTTAGTTACGAAATTTTTTATATTAATATTTTATCTGTAATTATTACAAGCTTTTTAATTAGTATGAACCATAATAAATAAAAATTATTAATCCCTTAATCTTAAATCGGTTAATCACTATACATATATATATATATATATATATATATATATATATATGACACATAAAAATACTAACTTAATCTATTAGAGTAAAATAGATAATTTTTTTATCAATAAATGTGATAAATATAAAAAAAATATTTTTCTATTTGTAAGTATATTTTTAAATAAAAAATTTTAATATTAAGTTTTTATCCATAAGTATGACAAATACAAAATAGTAATTTAATATCCCAAATCCATTTTGTTAATTTAATACCCCATTTATATTAATTTTAGTATCTCTAAATGAAATAGATAACTTTTATATCCATGACCATGATTATGAAATATAAAACGTATTTTAAACTACGAATTTTCAAAATTAAATTTCTGATTCTCTTATATTAACTTTCAATTCAAAAGTATAATAAGTTTTTTAATTACTATGAGACATATTTTTAATCAAGTGCCTTTATATTAATTTTCAAAATTTTATATTAATTTTATTATTATAAATATGATAACAAATTTAATTAATATTGACCATGTTTTTCATAATAATATTGGATTTTTTAATATTAATTTTCTACAAATAAGAATGATAACTTTTAAATTTTCCATCTATAAATATGTTGTGTTTTTTATATTATTTTTTTTATCTATACATATTATATTTAAATGCAATATTATCATCAAATTTTAATGTCTCAATCAACATATTTTTAGTTACTAATTTTTTATAATAATATTTCTATCCACAAATATGAAAAGTTTTTAATTAATTATAATACCCTGATTCGTTACCGAAAAACCGATAGCTAATTCTCGTCTCAAACTTTCTAGCGTATAAATATAATCATGCATTTTATTCATTTTTGGGCCTAAAAGCCCAAACCTCGGTTGAGCTTTTCATTATCCCAAATTCCCTTTCCGACTTAACCTAGGTGGTAGCTCATCTTCATCCTATTTTTTCTCTAGCGCCGCACCAGTGGAAACCAAAAAGCCCTAACCCCTCTTTTCCCATCTTCATCGTTCGCTCCATTAGAAGAGGAGTCGAATTCCTCTGCTACCGGAACCGAGCTTCGACGTTCTTCACGCTCCGCCACTCACCTCGGCAATCGAAGCCGCGCTTGCTCTTGTCGTTGGAGAAGAAGAACCAGGGAGTGAGTCGGGCCTTCGACGCCACCGTCGACTGGATTCTGCTTCTTGTTCTCCCGGCTCTATGGGCCAAACGACGAATTCGGACTACTCCGAGGGAGATAAGTCTCCTAGTCGCCCTCTTGAAGCAGTCGCCCAGCGGTAGCGTGGCGGCAACCCCGTCCTTCGGCCGCTCGAACCCAGATCCGATTGTCGTTCGCCACCGATTGAGGCAAAATTCGTCCAACTCGATGAAGATCCATTTGAAACAAGCTCAACTGGAGATCTGCCTCGTCTTTTAGATCGAGATCTCGGTCGTTGATTCTGCCGGTTGTCGTCGCGCCGGTTCCGACTTGAGTCGCCTTGATCCAAGTATGCTATTAAGGTCGGACTTCCGTAGCTTGTTTTAATGTTCTTCTTCTGAGAGCCTATAACTCTTAAGGTTGAGTTTGATTCTTTTGGATTGCAATCTGTGCTACTTGTTAATTAGTAGTGTGGTAGACAAAATTGTATGCGTGTAATTTCATTTGATAAGATTCTAATTTGTGAATGTAAATTTCATGGTATGGAATTCCAGTTTTTGCATAGTTGTAATGGGTGGGTTAATCTCAGTAATTAATTGAGGGGTTTTGTTTTATTGTCGATAGTGCACATGAAATTTGAGTATTTGTGTTGAAAAGTGGGGTTGATGATGTTCATGAGTACTAGCTTCATTTACATATATGTGCTTGATTAATCTGAGCTTTAGTGAACGTTTACTTTGAGGTTAGTGGTAGTCTGTTTTTAGGTTAAATCTTGGGGCTAATTCGTTCAATTTAAATAGCATTAGGATTAATTAGGAGAAGATGGGTTACTTAAGCTAGCATGTACGTATGTTTATAATTATTATATATATACATAAATAAGGATGAGTTTGCATGCTCACATATTAAGCTTTAGTTTGGATATGAATTCAAGTTCTATTCAGTTAGTGTGAGAAGAAAATTATTAGAGGAATAGAAGTTAATTAGGTTAATTAGGTTAGACTATGAGACGTGGATACTTTTTAATCAAGAGGATGCTCCAATTGATTAAGCTCGGTTTTCTACTGGATAATTTAAAGGGGATCACCTAGTTTCTTTTTGGGAAGTTTATCAATGGCGAGTTTTTAATTCATTAAATCTTGTTTCAAGGGGCTTTGAGATTTTAAATACTTCTTATTATCTTTGGTTAGGGAGTGCTTTCGCTCGGTTTGCTTAAGTAGTCTGCTCCTGCGAGAATCCGTCTTCCAGGTAAGTCGTTCTACGACTTATTCGGCTTAATTTAATTCTTGTTAGATTGCGTGCCATGTATGTGGAATTGGTTTTTGGGAACTAGTCCCTCTGCATATTAATTCCTTTAAAGTAAATTTTTCTCTCTATGCTTGTGAATGTTGTAATTATATTTGAAAATTGTGTTGTACTCATATTTGTAAATTGTGGCTGTAACTGTATTGTAATTGCGATTGCGATTGTGCATTTGAAACTTGTAATTGTAATTGTCTTTGTAAATGTAAATGTGTTTGTGTTTGTGCTTGTATTGGTGTTGAAGTTGTAATTATATTTGTAATTGTTGGTGTAGCTATAACTGTGATTGTGATTCGGTTTGTGGTTTTAAGTTTGATTGTGATTGTAATTCCGACTGTAACACTCGGTTTTTTGAAAACCCGATAGCTAACTCCTCCCTCTCAATTTCTCTCCTTTTATTCCAATCCATCTCTTCTTACTTGTTGGGCCGAAAAGCCCAAAAAGAAAAAAATTAAATTAATGAGAAAGCCCAACCCATTCCTTCCCTTTTTCTCCTACCTATTCTACCCTATTTGTCACTTTTCTTTCCGGTAGAACGCCGCTCCAAACAATCCTTGGAACCCTAGATACTCCTTTCCCAACTCCTCTCACAACACCAGAGAACTGAGTAGTGAGTCGCTGATTCGTCCTTACCTCAATCCGTCGCACCACCGGTGAGCTCTACCACCTTCCTTCTTCTTTTCTTGTCTTCGTTCTCCAACTAAGGGTCTAGCCTGGTGTAGCTTTTCGCGGATCCGAGAAGTTCAGCCAAGGAACGACCTCTTCGAATCATGTCTAAGCTCGTGTCGTCACCGTCGTCCTCCATCTTCTTCATCGTTTTCCCTGCGCACGCTGGTGGTGTCGAGATAGCCAGAGGCTTCACCGCTCGAGGGCGTCCTCTCCCGCCAAGACTCGGCCACCAGGAGACTTGCCGCGACCTCGCATTGTTCCGCCGTTTCTGTCTCGCCGACGGTAAGTTCTGCCTCGTCGGTTCCATCTTCCTTCTTCTCGTTTTTGTCTTGTTGAACCTTCTTTTGGTATTGAATCTGGGGGAGGGTGCAGGTCGAACCTAGAACCCACTGGTTGGTCTCATATGTCGCTCGTGTGACTCGCCTCGCGCACTCCTCCGAGCCAAGATTGATTCATAAAGCGTTCAAGTTGTTTCGAAGAGGGCGTTGTTCGATCACAGCTTGTATCCACCAGAAGTTGAGGCAGTGTATTAAGTCGGGAAATCCATCTTCGTCTGAGGAGTATCCGATCGTGAAGCTCGAAAGGTCGGATATCCCTTGTTTTCAGATCCTTGTTTCTATGGATTTGCCTTGTAATTGTTGTGTCGTTTGTGATTGTTTTAGTTTGTTAAATCATGTTCTTGCCTTGTAATTGCGTGCATGGTTCACTCAACCGAATGGGTTGTTAGCTTGATCTATTATAAATGTTGTTGAGTTAATGTTGCTATTGTATAGTATAAGTTTCAATCGAGGTTGATTTAATTAAGGCCAATGTTGGTCTTTAAAGTAGGGCTTAGTCAAGTTTGTTGGGTTCTTGTTGTCATTGTGGTTGGGACTTGTGAGTACGGCTTGTGGTATTGTTTTGATTGGCAGATTTGTTAGTTGGTTCTACTGAATTTGTTGTCGAATGTAACGTTTTGCTAACGAAATTCCTTAATTGTTCCTCTAGAAATGGTTATTGAAATTGTTGTGGTTTGGATTAAATGTTTCGATCTAGATTAGTAGGTTAAAATATTGTTATTTGGATCAAGTAGATCCTTAATGTAAAAATGTCGCTTGGGAAGCGTGCTAATAACTACTCGCATAGATTAGAATCGGATGAATGACGAAGTTGGGTTATTTTACACAATGTACGTTGGTTAAAGAAAAATCGATAATGTCTTTAAAGCATCAACTAGAGAAGAAGGCTCTTAGCTTTTGGGGCGTTAAGTTGTGTTTCACCTTCTTCGAATATTATAGCCTTGGTTATTGATTTGATAGGAATCTGTAACATTCGCGTGTAACTAGTTCGAGACTTCTTCCGCTACGTATTTGTGTTCGCTTTCCAGGTAAGTCATTCTTGACTTGCTCGGCTTTATTCTAGTCTTGTTAGATTTCATGCCGTGATTGTGAGATTGGTTTTGGGAGTTAGTCCCGAATGTATGTTTTCCATGTGAACTGTTTTCATGCATGATGTGTTGCGCTTTCCATTTCAAACGTTTTCTCGTAAAAGAAATAGTATCGCTTTCTCTGTGCTGGCAGCGTAACCGGCACGATCATGTGCGACGATTGTCGGTGGCGAAGAGGCATCTAGCCATGGTCGTATGTCGGCTGGGCCCCTTTAAAAATAAAAATTGATTGCTTGTTTTTGGCAAGTGCTCCGGTGGAGGCTTGACCAGGGGTTGGAAGGATGACGTATATGGAAAGTGGGAGGGCCTTCCTCTGCACTCGGGCGCAGGGAGTTAGCGCCGTAGATGGGAATGCGGTGGTGGAAGGGAGAATGGCATTTCCCAATAGGATTGTGAATGGTTTTGTTGTGTGCGTGTGTGATTACTTAGTTGTTTTACGACCTTGTGAATTTTTGCTTCGCTTGAGTAATTGCTTGTCTCGTTGTATTTCTCTTTATTTTTTTGAATGCCGAAGTGTTGATTATTATTACAAATGCTTTACTTTTGTGCTTGTTAGTTGATTGTTGGGATGTTTCGTTTCCTTTTCTTCTCCCCGTTATCTAGATTTCTGAGTTGTGTGTTAATCTATTTTGTTTTGTTTATTTAACTTGTTAAAGGGTAAGTTGTTAGTTATATATGGTTTTCAAACGTCTTACTATCGCCGTGTGTTATCTAGCTTGCCTAGAGTAGTAGCTGACCCCTCGGGGACTTTATTTTTCTGTTCCAGGTATTCACACAGGTCCCGTGTTGGAGCCTCGGTCAGATGCTGCAGCGGATCGTTGACGCGTGTCATAGGTCACTGAGTGGGTTTGGAGTTACGTTTAGGCTTGTTAGTTGTTTTTGAGATTTCACTATGTTGTTGAGTTCAACAGTTTTCTGGTGTTGAATATAAATTGGCTAGACATTGGGATTCATGCATGACATTATAAAAATGTGGTTTGTTTGAATGACAGTTGGATGTTTTAAAATGGTTTTCTTGTTGTGCCCGAGTTGCAAGGTCCAGGTATTCTAGTTGTCAACCAGTTCAGGTAGGACCCGTTAGGGTCAACTACCTAGTAATGTCCCGACGGTAAGTCGGGGTGTTACAGATTTGTATCAGAGCGAGGTTGGCAACAGGGCACAAGGAATCGATTAATACGTGTACACGAGGTCCAACTAAAAACTAAAACCGACCGGTATTTTCCAAAAAAGTTTTTAAAATGGGGTAGCCATGCTGCATATAGGGGTAGATGACACGACGTGACTCCGCTGCCATCCGCCGAAGGACCTCACAAAGATTGGTAAGTAAATCCTTAACTTTTTGTCAAGTTTAAAGATTTGACTGTGAGACTTTCGGTTTTAGATGACCCCACAAACCAGAGTCAGAATTGTTGTTGTTAGTAGGAGAAGTCGTGGTAGGTGTAGAGGAGAGACTTCCTTTGTCGTAGCCAGGTGAGCATCTGAATGTTTACCCATAGAAAGAAGTTTATGAGAATAGAGGCATAACTGTTGATGACTATCAAGATGCTAGTGTGTCTGTCGTTGAAGGAGGACCTCTAGCTAATGGGGCCTAGTTTAGAGCCAATGCACTGCCAGTTGGGTTATCACTAGAGTTTTACATGATCAGCATACTAATGTTGAGTTTCAAAGGATTAAGATGAAGGCACCAGATCAGAGTACTGTTCGAGCTGCTCAACTAGGAGAGCTACTAGAAGTATAGAGACTGGAAGTAGTTAACCGTGTGGTAGAGCCACTAAGAGATGAGCCTAGCCAGACAAGTGACTCGCGGAGTTCAGAAGGCTGGGGTGCCAAGATTCACAAGGGCCCCAAGTACTAGAGTAGAGCAGTGGCTGAGTATTATGGTGTCGACATTGGAATTCTAATCAGGCGCTAAAGAAGAAGAAGATGTCTCTGGTGCAAAGTGTTCTACAAGAGGGTGCTTCCGATTGGTGGAATTTAAGCCAGGACTGTCAGAAAAATGTTACCTTCGAGGAGGGACAATCGACTATGCTCGTTTTAGCAGAACGGGTCGTGTTCTCAATCACAAGGTCATCAGGATTAGACTCAGCAGGGCCATTCTGTTACAGGTTCGAGAGAGTGCTTCAAGGGTGGAGGCAATGATCACATTAAAAGACAATGTTCGAAGATAGTTCGAAACTACGTCATCTGTAGGAAGCCGACCTTATACGATAGTATTGTGGGGTTTGTGTACCCTCTCAGGTTCATTCACCAAGGAAGGTGAACCATGGAGCTCGTCATTCACCATAGCAAACTCAGTAGGCATCAAGCCAGAACAAATGACGGGGTACAAGAGCCAATCACCTAAGGACTAACCAGCCTCGAGTGTTCGAGATGAGGAGGGTTGATGTCTTACAAACGCTGACAACTATAGGTACGTTTTGGATCCGGTCTAAACTTGTCCATATTCTCTTGACAAAGGTGCCCCACCCTCTTTCGTGTCCTCTGCCTATGTGGTTAGACTAGGCTTGGCTTGTACAGAAGGGGTATCTTTTGTGGTGGGATTACCCGATGGCAATAAGGTGAGTTGAAGTACAGAGTACTATAGTGCACTACCTGAATAAGGGGTAGAGTTTGATATACAGATTTTGTGTACTTGGACGACGATGTGATTTTGGGAAGGGATTGGATAAGACGCTTCATAGTGGTACTAGATACAGAAAGGGGTATAGCCATAGTGACCACGAGTGACGGGACTGTACCAGTGAGTCAGAAGTTGTAGTCGGAACTAGTGCCTAGTATTATGAAGGCAACAAAGTTGCTTAGTGAGGGTGTGTGGGAAATAGAGAGAGTTTGACTTCGGTTTTGACCTAGAGCTAAAGAAGAGACCGGTCTTAAGGCCTTGTATCGCATGACTCCAATGTGACTGCAAGAGCTGAAGGCTCAATTGAAGAAGTGTTAGAGAAGGGGGCATGTACGTCTGAACGTCTCACCTTGGAGAACCCCAGTTTTGTTTGTAAAGAAGAAAGAGTGGGAACCCCAAAGAAACGTGAAGGATGTGCGAAGTTCCTAGGTTTAGTGGGGTACCACCGGAGGTTTGTGGAAGGGTTCTCCCGTATAGTCCAACCACTTACCAACCTGCCAAAGAAGACCACTCGTTTTTAGGGGAATGAGGCCTACCAGAGAAACTTCAATGAGCTGAAGAGGAGGTTGACTTTGGCCTCTATACTTGCGCTCCCTCAGAGGAATGAAGACTTTGTGATCTACAGTGATGCCTCTAAGGTCGGCCTGGGATGTATATGGATGCGGAGGGTTAGGGTGATTGTTTATACCTCAAGACAATCGAAATTGAATGAGCAGAATTACCCTACTCGTGACTTGGAGTTGACAGCGGTGGTGCATACCTTGAAAATTTTGCGTCATTACCTGTACGAGAGTGCATGCAAGGTGATGACAGATCATAAGAGTCTCAAGTACACCTTCACTCAAAGAGAACTGAACATAAGACATTTGAGAGGGCTATAGTTTCTGAAGGACTATGACTCGGAAATCCTTTACCACCCAGGGAAAGTGAGCGTAGTCGCCGATGCACTTAGTAGAAGGATCTCTCAGGAATTTATCTTGGCCCATTTGACGGTTCCACCAGAGTTGCAGAGAGAGCTGATAAGTTACAGAATCGAGGTATAGATTCAGCAGTATCAGGGCAGACTGAGTATCTTGGAGTGTTAAAAAAAATGAGGATGAAACAAGAAATGTGTCCCTTGATTCAAGATCCGAGGTAGAAGTAGAGCCATGAAGAGGCACCTAATTTTTGTAGAGAGAGCAGACAATATCTTGAGTTTGCACGACCGAATTGGTGTGCCTCGGGATGCAGAGTTGAGACAGAAGATTTTTCAAGAGGCCCATGCTAAGCCTTACTCGATTCACCCAGGAGCGAGTAAGATGTACAAAGATTACGACAATATTATTGGTGGAATGGCATGAAGCCAGACGTAGAAAGAGTTATGGCTAAGTGTCAGGTTGTTAGTAGGTGAAGATCGAGCACTAGAGGCCGGGCGGGATGCTCCAATCACTTCATATTCCAAAATGGAAGTCAGAGGACATTTTAATGGATTCTGTCACTAGACTATGGATCAGCAAGGAGCATGATTCCATCTGGGTTGTAATGGATAGCTTGACAAAGACTGATCGTTTCTTGCCTATTAAGGAGACTTGACCAATGAACAAGCTGGTAGAGGTGTTCGTAAATTAGATAGTGCGACTGCATGGTGTGCCCAAGATGATTGTGTCAAAACGTGATGGGTGTTTCACTTCCAACAAGTTCATGAGGCACTCGGGACGAGATTGCACTTCACAATTGCTTACCAACCGCAGTCAGATGGCTAATCCGAGAGGACAATTCAGACTCTATAGGACATGCTGAGGTTTTGTGTTCTTGACTGGGGAGGTCAATGGTTAGATCATCTAGCATTGGTGGAGTTTGCCTACAATAAAAGTTGACACTCCTCGTTTCAGATGGCTTCGTATGGGGTTTTGTAGAGCCACAAGTGCAGGACACCGTTGTGTTGGGATGACCCGTGTGGTAAGGGAGAGGCGACAGATGATAGAGGAGACATTTGGGAAGGTGGTTTTGATCCAGGAGCATATGCTAACTACATAAAGCTGCTAGAAATCCTAAGTAGACATCGTCGACCACTAGAGTTTGAGTTAAGGGCAACTGTCTGGCTGGGAGTGTCGCCTACTCGTGGTCTGAGGAGATTTGGGATGAAGCGAAAGTTGAGCCCCGCTACCTTGGCTCGTTTTAGATTTTAGAGAGAGTGGGTGAGAGCCTACATGTTACCGCTACCATCCGCCTTGGTCGGTGTTTACCCCGCTTTCGGGAATCACAGCTGAGATAACTTTTTCTGGATCCTAGTCACATGCTCAACTATGAAGAGTTGTAGGTTAAGCCCGACCGTACTTTCAGAGAAGAGTCGATAGTGATACTGAACAAAAGAATGAAGAAGCTGCGAAACAAGGAGATTCGTTTGGTGTCGATACAATGCTCCAGGCGAAGAATCGTGGAAGCCACTTGGGAGACCGAGGATAGGATGAGAGAGAACAACCCTGAGTTGTACCCGAGTTCAGTAGAGGCCTTTGAGAGTAGAGTTTAGGGGGTCGCTAGGAAGTAGGATTGATGTTGTATGACTTGGTGTTTCTAAGCGTGTTTGTTGTTCACTTGTTTGTGTTTTGACATGTGTTTGGATTGGTGTCATTTCTAAATGGTGATAGTAGTTTGGTATGTGTTTTACTGGTCACGTTTTATATTTAAGTTGGTGTTAACAATTTGGGGTTCGTGGACGAACCTATTCAAGGAGGAGAGGTTGTGAAACCTCGAGGATCGTTGTGAACTTCCACGTTTAACCACGAAAGTTTCGGGATGAAACTTTCTTAAGGAGGGTATAATGTAACATTCGGTTTTTCAAAAGTTTTGGGACGAAACTTTCTTAAGGAGGGTATAATGTAACACTCGGTTTTTCGAAAACCCGATAGCTAATTCCTCCCTCTCAATTTCTCTCCTTTTATTCCAATCCATATCTTCTTACTTGTTGGGCCGAAAAGCCCAAAAAGAAAAAAATTAAATTAATGAGAAAGCCCAACCCATTCCTTCCCCTTTTCTCCTACCTATTCTACCCTATCTGTCACTTTTCTTTCCGGTAGAACGCCGCTCCAAACAATCCTTGGAACCCTAGATACTCCTTTCCCACCTCCTCTCACAACACCAGAGAACTGATTAGTGAGCCGCTGATCCGTCCTTGCCTCGTTCTGTCGCACCACCGGTGAGCTCTACCACCTTCCTTCTTCTTTTCTTGTCTTCGTTCTCCAACTAAGGGTCTAGCCTGGTGTAGCTTTTCGCGGATCCGGGAAGTTCAGCCAAGGAACGACCTCTTCGAATCATGTCTAAGCTCGTGTCGTCACCGTCGTCCTCCGTCTTCTTCATCGTTTTCCCTGCGCACGCTGGTGGTGTCGTGATAGTCAGAGGGTTCACCGCTCGAGGGCGTCCTCTCCCGCCTAGACTTGGCCACCAGGAGACTTGCCGCGACCTCGCATTGTTCCGCCGTTTCTGTCTCGCCGACGGTAAGTTCTGCCTCGTCGGTTCCGTCTTCCTTCTTCTCGTTTCTATCTTGTTGAACCTTCTTTTGGTATTGAATCTGGGGGAGGGTGCAGGTCGAACCTAGAACCCACTGGTTGGTCTCATATGTCGCTCGTGTGACTCGCCTCGCGCACTCCTCCGAGCCAAGATTGATTCATAAAGCGTTCAAGTCGTTTCGAAGAGGGTGTTGTTCGATCACAACTTGTATCCACCAAAAGTTGAGGCAGTGTATTAAGTCGGGAAATCCATCTTCGTCTGAGGAGTATTCGATCGTGAAGCTTGAAAGGTCGGATATCCCTTGTTTTCAGATCCTTGTTTCTATGGATTTGCCTTGTAATTGTTGTGTCGTTTGTGATTGTTTTAGTTTGTTAAATCATGTTCTTGCCTTGTAATTGCGTGCATGGTTCACTCAACCGAATGGGTTGTTAGCTTGATCTATTATAAATGTTGTTGAGTTAATGTTGCTATTGTATAGTATAAGTTTCAATCGAGGTTGATTTAATTAAGGCCAATGTTGGTCTTTAAAGTAGGGCTTAGTCAAGTTTGTTGGGTTCTTGTTGTCATTGTGGTTGGGACTTGTGAGTACGGCTTGTGGCATTGTTTTGATTGGCAGATTTGTTAGTTGGTTCTACTGAATTTGTTGTCGAATGTAACGTTTTGCTAACGAAATTGCTTAATTGTTCCTCTAGAAATGGTTATTGAAATTGTTGTGGTTTGGATTAAATGTTTTGATCTAGATTAGTAGGTTAAAATATTGTTATTTGGATCAAGTAGATCCTTAATGTAAAAATGTCGCTTGGGAAGCGTGCTAATAACTACTCGCATAGATTGAAATCGGACGAATGACGAAGTTGGGTTATTTTACACAATGTACGTTGGTTAAAGAAAAATCGATAATGTCTTTAAAGCATCAACTAGAGAAGAAGGCTTTTAGCTTTTGGGGCGTTAAGTTGTGTTTCACCTTCTTCGAATATTATAGCCTTGGTTATTGATTTGATAGGAATCTGTAACGTTCGCGTGTAACTAGTTCGAGACTTCTTCCGCTACGTATTTGTGTTCGCTTTCCAGGTAAGTCATTCTTGACTTGCTCGGCTTTATTCTAGTCTTGTTAGATTTCATGCCGTGATTGTGAGATTGGTTTTGGGAGTTAGTCTTGAATGTATGTTTTCCATGTGAAATGTTTTCATGCATGATGTGTTGCGCTTTCCATTTCAAACGTTTTCTCGGAAAAGAAATAGCATCGCTTTCTCTGTGCTGGCATCGTAACTGACACGATCATGTGCGACGATTGTCGGTGGCGAAGAGGCGTCTAGCCATGGTCGTGTGTCGGCCGGGCCCCTTTAAAAATAAAAATTGATTGCTTGTTTTTGTCAAGTGCTCCGGTGGAGGCTTGACCAGGGGTTGGAAGGATGACGTATATGGAAAGTGGGAGGGCCTGCCTCTGCACTCGGGCGCAGGGAGTTAGCGCCGTAGATGGGAATGCGGTGGTGGAAGGGAGAATGGCATTTCCCAATAGGATTGTGAATGGTTTTGTTGTGTGCGTGTGTGATTACTTAGTTGTTTTACGACCTTGTGAATTTTTGCTTCGCTTGAGGGATTGCTTGTCTCGTTGTATTTCTCTTTATTTTTTTGAATGTCGAAGTGTTGGTTATTATTACAAATGCTTTACTTTTGTGCTTGTCAGTTGATTGTTGGGATGTTTCGTTTCCTTTTCTTCTCCCCGTTATCTAGATTTCTGAGTTGTGTGTTAATCTATTGTGTTTTGTTTATTTAACTTGTTAAAGCGTAAGTTGTTAGTTATATATGGTTTTCAAACGTCTTACTATCGCCGTGTGTTATCTAGCTTGCCTAGAGTAGTAGCTGACCCCTCGGGGACTTTATTTTTCTGTTCTAGGTATTCACACAGGTCCCGTGTTGGAGCCTCGGTCAGATGCTGCAGCGGATCGTTGACGCGTGTCATAGGTCACTGAGTGGGTTTGGAGTTACGTTTAGGCTTGTTAGTTGTTTTTGAGATTTCACTATGTTGTTGACTTCAGCAGATTTCTGGTGTTGAATATAAATTGGCTAGACATTGGGATTCATGCATGACATTATAAAAATGTGATTTGTTTGAATGACAGTTGGATGTTTTAAAATGGTTTTCTTGTTGTGCCCGAGTTGCAAGGTCCAGGTATTCTAGTTGTCAACCAGTTCAGGTAGGACCCGTTAGGGTCAACTACCTAGTAATGTCCCGACGGTAAGTCGGGGTGTTACACCGACTGTAACTATGAGTGTGGTTGCAATTGTAATTGAGAATGTGAATGCGATTGTGTTTGAATTTGTGATTACGTTCGAATTGTGGTTGCGCTCGAATTGTGATTGTGGTTGTGCTTGTTATTGTGATTGCGACTTGTTCGAGTCTATCTTTCTTTCGTTGTGTGTTTGTTTCTGTTGTTCGAGGTTAATCATTTGTCGACTTGCTTTGCTTACGACCATTATGAGTTAAATGACTGAATTGAATGTGCAAACCTTATTTTGGAATGATTTCATATTACGTGCTTGTATATATTTTTGGGAATTATGAAAAATTATTTTTAAACATTTTTCGATATGCGTGCATTGGGTTCCACCGGTATGGCCATGGGTACGGGTACGCTGAGGAGGAAGATGCCCCTCGGCATGGTTATGCGGCTGGAAGGGACCCCCTTCTAAAAATAAAATAAAATGTTTAGGCAAATGCTCTAGTAGAGGTTTAGCCGGGGAAAGAAGTGTGAATAGAGGAAATCGACACGTGTATATGGTGTGCCCTGACCGGGCGCCATAGATGAAAGGTCGGAGGGTGCCATTTGGATTTGAGGAGGATGTTGCTTGCTATTTTATTTGATTGATTTTTGTTTGAATGGCTCGTGTTCATGGGTTTCGTTTAACGGAATGTATTTTGTGGTTATATATGTTGGGAAGATCTTTGTGAAGATTATTGTTACCCTTGTTATTATTATTGATGTTATCTGTATTAATTTTATTGTTGTGATATTGTGGTATTTTAACGTGATGTTGATTGTAATGTGGTTTGTAGGTGTGTGTGTGTGTGTGTGTATTTGTGTATCCGTGTGTCTGTATGATTGTGTGTCTGTGTGTATGGGTGTCTGTGTGACTATTTAACGTTAAGTGTTGAATTGATATGAATTGATAATTATTGATTTATGTGTGAAAATTGATTTCTAGGGTTCTGTATGGTTTTTCAAACGTTCTGTATGCATCTCACGCTTTCTAGCTTGTGTATCCGTGTGTCTGTGTGTATGGGTGTCTGTGTGACTATTTAACGTTAAGTGTTGAATTGATATGAATTGGTAATTATTGATTTATGTGTGAAAATTGATTTCTAGGGTTCTGTATGGTTTTTCAAACGTTCTGTATGCATCTCACGCTTTCTAGCTTGAATTAGAATTGTAGCTGACCCTTCGGGGAATATTTTTACAGTTTCAGGTACTTTTCAATAACTGTTATGGATTCTCTACAGATTGGTGGAGCGGATGTTGGCGATGTGTCATTAGGTTCAGGCTGTTAGTTTCTGGTTAATTATGTATTGAGAGTTGTCTGTTGAATTGTTTTGTTACTAGTTGGATAGAACTAGTTTAGGATAGTTTGAAATTTCAGATTGATCCGATTGTTCTCTTCTGTTTATGAATTTGAGAATACTATCATGTTTTCCACCTTCTATTTAAAATAAAAAGTTAGATGTTTATTTGTTTTCTCGTCGTGCCCGAGTTGCAAGATCCTAGCGAACTTGTTGTTAAACTAATCTGAGTAGTCCCTGATAGGGTCTACCACCGAGTAGCGCTCTGGCGAAAGTCGGGCCGTTACAAATTGGTATGAGAGCCAGGTTGACAACAAAGGCACATGGAACTGAACAACGGAGGTAACCGAGGTCCAAAAAAAAAATCCGCTGATGTACGTTTAGGTTAAAAAAACAAACAAACGGTGTAGCGTGTTGCATTAGAGAGTAGTTTGACACGTTGCTACTCCGCCGCCACTAGCTATAGGACCTTTCATTGTTTAATAGTTAGCACTTTAATTTCGGTTGCAAGATAACATAATATTTATTTGCGTACTTGCTTGGATGATTGGAGTGTTTGTTAGTTTGACTGCCGGGATTCCTTACTTGCATTACTGTGGATTGACTATTCTCTATAAGTACGAGTTGGTTATGTTTATTGGATTTGATAAGCTTGTTTCCAGTTATTGATGATTTAGTGTGGTTTTTGTAGACTCCAAGTTGTCTATCTATGTGTTGAGTGCTTAGCTATCTCGAATCGACGGTTCGGGGACGAACCGTTTCTTTAGGGGGAAGTAATTGTAGAACTTCGAGATAACAAAACCACAACTATATCTATGTTAAGTTTCACATAATGTTAGCTACGGTTTAGTTCGTGAATACCTTAATTTCTTTTGCAAGACAGTAGATAATCTACGTGATTACCTGTCACTCGTTTGGTTGTTTGTTGGGTGGACTTAACCGAGATTCTCTAATGTTGTTGCTCTGTTTGACTAAATTCATATGCAAGGAGATTAGTTGTGTTTGTTGGATTGGATAAGCCTTGGTTTGTTGATTTAGAGCTGCTTTTGTGTGTTACTTTTGTGGAAATGTTTGGAGTTCGAAGTGTAGAAATAACAGTTCAGGGACGAACCGACTCCTAGGTGGAGGTATCTGTAGAACATCAAACTGGACTTAGCATTCCTTTATCGTTCTGTCTTTCTTAAGTTTCGGGAAGAAACTTTCTTTAAGGGGTGGTAATGTAATACCCTGATTCGTTACCGAAAAATCGATAGCTAATTCTCGTCTCAAACTTTCTAGTGTATAAATATAATCATGCATTTTATTCATTTTTGGGCCTAAAAGCCCAAACCTCGGTTGAGCTTTTCATGAGCCCAAATGCCCTTTCCGACTTAACCTAGGAGGTAGCTCATCTTCATCCTATTTTTACTCTAGCGCTGCACCAGTGGAAACCAAAAAGCCCTAACCCCTCTTTTCCCATCTTCATCGTTCGCTCCATTAGAAGAGGAGTCGAATTCCTCTACTGCCAGAACTGAGCTTCGACGTTTTTCACGCTCCGCCACTCACCTCGACAATCAAAGTCGCGCTTGCTCTTGTCGTTGGAGAAGAAGAACCAGGGAGTGAGTCGGGCCTTCGACGCCACCGTCGACTGGATTCTGCTTCTTGTTCTCCCGCCTCTATGGGCCAAACGACGAAATCGGGCTACTCCGAGCGAGATAAGTCTCCTGGTCGCCCTCGCGAAGCAGTCCCCCAGCGGGAGCGTGGCGGCAACCCCGACATTTCTGTCCTTCGGCCGCTCGTGAGCACTGCCACTGTTGGCAGATATCGTTGGTTGGGTCCAGTGTTGCTAGTGCGGGCTCGAACCCAAATCCGATTGTCTTTCGCTGCCGATTGAGGCAAAATTCGTCAAACTCGATGAAGATCCGTTTGAAGCAAGCTCAACTGGAGATCTACCTCGTCTTTTAGATCGAGATCTCGGTCGTTGATTCTGTCGGTTGTCGTCGCGCCGATTCCGACTTTAGTCGCCTGGATCCAAGTATGCTATTAAGGTCGGACTTCCGTAGCTTGTTTTAATGTTCTTCTTCTGAGAGCCTATAACTCTTAAGGCTGAGTTTGATTCTTTTGGACTGCAATCTATGCTACTTGTTAATTAGTAGTGTGGTAGACAAAATTGTATGCGTGTAATTTCATTTGATAAGATTCTAATTTGTGAATGTAAATTTCATGGTATGGAATTCCAGTTTTTGCATAGTTGTAATGGGTGGGTTAATCTCAGTAATTAATTGAGGGGCTTTGTTTTATTGCCGAGAGTGCACATGAAATTTGAGTATTTGTGTTGAAAAGTGGGGTTGATGATGTTCATGAGTACTAGCTTCATTTACATATATGTGCTTGATTAATCTGAGCTTTAGTGAACGTTTACTTTGAGGTTAGTGGTAGTCTGTTTTTAGGTTAAATCTTGGGGCTAATCCGTTCAATTTAAATAGCATTAGGATTAATTAGGAGAAGATGGGTTACTTAAGCTAGCATGTACTTATGTTTATAATTATTATATATACATAAATAAGGATGAGTTTGCATGCTCACATATTAAGCTTTAGTTTGGATATGAATTCAAGTTCTATTCAGTTAGTGTGAGAAGAAAATTATTAGAGGAATAGAAGTTAATTAGGTTAATTAGGTTAGACTATGAGACGTGAATACTTTTTAATCAAGAGGATGCTCCAATTGTAAGCTCGGTTTTCTACTGGGTAATTTAAAGGGGATTTCACCTAGTTTCTTTTTGGGAAGTTTATCAATGGCGAGTTTTTAATTCATTAAATCTTGTTTCAAGGGGCTTTGAGATTTTAAATACTTCTTATTATCTTTGGTTAGGGAGTGCTTTCGCTCGGTTTGCTTAAGTAGTCTGCTCCTGCAAGAATCCTTCTTCCAGGTAAGTCGTTCTACGACTTACTCGGCTTAATTCAATTCTTGTTAGATTGAGTGCCATGTATGTGGAATTGGTTTTTGGGAACTTGTCCCTCTGCATATTAATTCCTTTAAAGTAAATTTTTCTCTCTATGCTTGTGAATGTTGTAATTATATTTGAAAATTGTGTTGTACTCATATTTGTAAATTGTGGCTATAACTGTATTGTAATTGTGATTGCGATTGTGCATTTGAAACTTGTAATTGTAATTGTCTTTGTAAATGTAAATGTGTTTGTGTTTGTGCTTGTACTGGTGTTGAAGTTGTAATTATATTTGTAATTGTAACTGTGATTGTGATTCGGTTTGTGGTTTTAAGTTTGATTGTGATTGTAATTCCGACTGTAACTATGAGTGTGGTTGCAATTGTAATTGAGAATGTGAATGCGATTGTGTTTGAATTTGTGATTACGTTCGAATTGTGGTTGCGCTCGAATTGTGATTGGGGTTGTGCTTGTTATTGTGATTGCGACTTGTTCGAGTCTATCTTCTTTCGCTGCGTTTTTGTTTCTGTTGTTCGAGGTTAATCGTTTGTCGACTTGCTTTGCTTACGACCATTATGAGTTAAATGATTGAATTGAATGTGCAAACCTTATTTTGGAATGATTTCATATTACGTGCTTGTATATATTTTTGGGAATTATGAAAAATTATTTTTAAACATTTTTCGATATGCGTGCATTGGGTTCCACCGGTATGGCCATGGGTACGGGTACGCTGAGGAGGAAGAGGCCCCTGGGCATGGTTATGCGGCTGGAAGGGACCCCCTTCTAAAAATAAAATAAAATGTTTAGGCAAATGCTCTAGTAGAGGTTTAGCCGGGGAAAGAAGGGTGAATAGAGGAAATGGACACGTGTATATGGTGCGCCCTGACCGTGCGCCATAGTTGAAAGGCCGGAGGGTGCCATTTGGATTTGAGGAGGATGTTGCTTGCTATTTTATTTGATTGATTTTTGTTTGAATGGCTCGTGTTCATGGGTTTCGTTTAACGGAATATATTTTGTGGTTATATATGTTGGGAAGATCTTTGTGAATATTATTGTTACCCTTGTTATTATTATTGAAGTTATCTGTATTAATTTTATTGTTGTGATATTGTGGTATTTTAATGTGATGTTGATTGTGATGTTGTTTGTAGGTGTGTGTGTGTGTATGTGTGTGTGTATTTGTGTATCCGTGTGTTTATCTGATTGTGTGTCTGTGTGTATGGGTGTCTGTGTGACTATTTAACGTTAAGTGTTGAATTGATATGAATTGGTAATTATTGATTTATGTGTGAAAATTGATTTCTAGGGTTCTGTATGGTTTTTCAAACGTTCTGTATGCATCTCACGCTTTCTAGCTTGAATTAGAATTGTAGGTGACCCTTCGGGGAATATTTTTACAGTTTCAGGTACTTTTCAAGAACTGTTATGGATTCTCTACAAATTGGTGGAGCGGATGTTGGCGATGTGTCATTAGGTTCAGGTTGTTAGGTTCTGGTTAATTATGTATTGAGAGTTGTCTGTTGAATTGTTTTGTTACTAGTTGGATAGAACTAGTTTAGGATAGTTTGAAATTTCAGATTGATCCGATTGTTCTCTTCTGTTTATGTTTTTGAGAATACTATCATGTTTTCCACCTTCTATTTAAAATAAAAGGTTAGATGTTTATTTGTTTTCTCGGCGTGCCCGAGTTGCAAGATCCTAGCGAACTTGTTGTTATAATAATCTGAGTAGTCCCTGATAGGGTCTACCACCGAGTAGCGCTCTGGCGAAAGTCGGGGCGTTACATTAATATGGACTGTTGGATCGTAATCGGTTAGCAGTGAGCTTGGGAACTGGCAATTAAGCTGTTCCCAAGGCAGCGGAAGTAAATGATCGCAAGTAATAAAAATAGTAAAAAGGCACAGTTCCTTTATAGAGGAACCCCACTACAACCAACTAGTTATATGGGTAAACCTCTACCTCCGCTTGGAGGATTTTGAATGACTTACTTATATTGATTGCTTTGTTCCTTAGTTACACAGCCGGATTTACACTTCTCTGTTCCTACAAGTTCTTCCTAACTCTAGCAACACTAGTAAATCCTCTCAACTGAGTTCCTAAGATCACAACAGCAAAACACAAGTAACTCAAACCTTACGTTGACTTCTCAGTTCCCTTGCTCTTGGGAACTTCAGCTTCACCGTCGTCGAGATGACACACTCGCCGGCGGGGACTTCTCTTCCTTTTCTTTCTTTTCTCTGATGTGAGTGTTTTTAAGTTATGGGAGAAGTACTCAGACCGAGTACTATTCATTTGGCTTTATAGTCCAATGAGCTTGGGCAGTCGCATCTTTCGTTTGTGTCCAAAATGCCCTTTGCTTGATGGCCAAGTTGTACTTTCTTCACATGTGACTTTGGTTTGAACTAGGTCCTTCTTGGATCAATCGGACCGTTGGATGAAGCGTGACAGTTTGATCCTCAGACTGTTCTCTCGGGCTGTCTGAGACAGAATCCCGCGATCTGCGCTGAACGGTCGTTGTCCTCACATGTGAGTTCCCATGTCATGGGAACTGTCTTCTTCAGAGTTCCCTTGATGGAAACTCTTCATCGTTTTAAGCTTGTGTTTTCTTGATCATTTTTGGGAGTTCCCATGAGTTCCCATTTCATGGGAACTTTCCCTCTTTAGAGTTCCCTTGATGGAAACTCTGCATTGTAGGCTTCTGTGGCTTTTGGTCATTCATGGGAGTTCTTGGCTGTACCTGTGTTCCTTAGAAATACTTGAACAAACCACATTAGTTCCCTATGGTGTTTATCATTATCAAAACTTAAGAGAATTAAATCGTTGATCCGTTGTTTAGAACCAGAGGTCCCAACAACGTCCCAACAATTTCCCCCTTTTTGATGATGACAAACCCATCACAAAAATGCAAGTATTTCAATGAATGATATGCTGATGAGTTCCTAAGTATAATTTTGGGAAGTCATTTTTTGGTGAAACACTTAGATTTAGGGAGCCACTTCTGGTGAGACACATAGTTCCTATTAAGCTTTTTATGCAATTGTTCCCCCTTAGCTTATGCGTGGTCTGTGATAACTTAAACTTTTAACTCATCTCGCATTTTTTGTCTTTCCCCCTTTTGACATCATCGAAAACAAGTAAAGCAAGAGGAAGGAAGGGAACACGCAATCAAAATAAAGACCATTTCATTACTTAAGATAATATGTACAATGGGAACCCAAGTACAATTTGTGGTCATTTTTGGATTGAGGGAACAAGAAGGGAGAGATCATGGGTTCTGAGGGAACAGGGCGTCACAAAGGCGCGTAAGGACTTGTGTAAGCTTTTCTTGTCCTCTGGCCAACACTGCTTGGTCCCTAGCAATCTGGTCGAGGGTGTTGGCAATGCGGAGCAACACTGGAGAGTTCCCCTCTTGTGGACCAGACTCTAGTGGAGCCGTCTCCTCTACAGGCTCCGAGTGCCTCATCTTCTGGGCAACAGTAATGTCCAGTTCCCTTCCAAGCTCGATTTCGTCTTTAGAGGCGTCGTAAAGACCCTCTTTTTGTAGGAGCTTCTTGATCAGCCCGGAGTAGGGAAGGGAGTGGGACTTGGAGGCCATGCACTTCTCCATGTGCCCAAGGATTATTCGGGGAAGATTTATGGGCTTCTTGAGGAGGAAGTGGTAGAGGATGATGGCATCTGGGATGTTGACGACCAGACGCTTCTCTTGGCCTGGGATCACCACGTTGATGATGAATTGGTGAGCGAGCTTGGCAACCAAGGACAGATGATGCGTCGAGAGGACTTTAGAGGGAACCCGACCCTCAAAAATTGTGTTGCACACCTCGGCGCTATTGAAGTCGCCCCAGATCTTGTTGGGCACCTCGTTAAGCCCTTGACCAGGGACCTGGAGTTGAAGGCGGATTGTCGACGTTGTAAAAATGAACTCGTCGCCTTCGTGGGAGAGAGTTCCCTGAGTGCCGTCGTTGGTGATAGTGAAGTTGTTGTAGAATCGACGCACTTGTGAGGGATCTACGCTCACAGTCTCTTGGCAGAGTCACTCCCAGCCCTGGGCCTTGATCAAGTCCCACAGTTCCCCTAGACCATTTTCAGTCAGCACTTCTTCTGAAACAATGAGGGGAGGAAGAAGCTTCCTGCGCTCATCGACATGATGCTTGGTGGTCCCCTTCCTTGAAGTGCTTTTAGATGTGTTCCCCCTAGAGATCGTGCGAGGTCCTTTTTGCTGAGGAGGTGCAACCGCTTCAATCATAAGCATGCAGTCCCTTGGTGGTTGGGAACTCGTGGACACCACCATTTGGTGTCCAGGTGTAGGGATCGGTGCTGGCTCCTTAGCAGCTGGAGCTTCTTCGTCGTCGTCGACCTCATCTTGGGAGGTCCCTTCTTCCTCGGAGGAGCTCGAGCTTGAGCCCTCCGCGTCATCTTCAAGATGACTCGTTGTTGCCTCAGCACCCTCAGTTGGTGCGAGGTCCCTACTCTCCTTGGGCTCTTCGGGAGCCACCTTTTCTAGGGACTTTATCCCTTGGGAGATTGTGTGCTCAGAGGTGCCCCGATTGAGCTCTTCCTCGATTGCCTTGAGCTGGGCTTCCTCCTCCAGAGTTCCCATGATGATTGGAGGAGGGTCCTTGGTCATTTTGCCGATGACCACAGAGAGAGGAAGATCGTCGTCGTCTGAGGTGAGAGCGACGGTACTTTTGGATGGTGAGGGAGAGGGGAGTTTGGTGGTGGTGGGAGATGTGATGGAAGAGGGGAGAGGAGAAGAAGGAAGAGGGGTGGTTAGTTGAGTAGAAGGGGGAGGAAGGGGTCTGGTGACCTGGGGAGTAGAGATCCCCGAAGTAGAAATGGGAGTGGTGGAGATGTGTTTTGGTGAAGAGGGAGGAGAAGAAGTTTTGTGAGGTGAAGGTGGAGTTGGAGATCCCGTAATGATGGGAACGGGAGGAAGTGAAGAAGGTTGGGAAGGTGGAGTTCCCATCGTGGCGGGAACTGGAGAAGGTGGCGGAGGAGGAGTTGGTCGTTTTGTGGGAGGAGGTTTGGAAGGTCCCTCGATTTGAAGAGGAGGGATGGAGGAGGAAGAGGGGAGTAGACTCTGGGGTTTGGAGGTCCCATCGTCGGAAGGGAAAGGGTAAGGAGGTTTGGAGCACAAGAACTCTCCTTAGAGCAGTTCAGGTAGTCCTCAAACTTGAAGAAAGCCTTCTTTCTGGGCTCCGAGAATTCAGAGGCCTTAGAGTGTTTACGCTTTTTGGATTTGGAGGGATCGTGGGAGTGTTTGGATTTTTTTGATTTTGAGGGATCTTTTGATGAGTGACGGCCTTTGGATGAGTGGCGGTGTTTGGACTTGTGGGGTTTTTCATTGATTGAGGGGCGAGCGTCTCCGAAGTTTTCGACGATGACAACTCCGGAGGAGGTGTTGGTGTGGGAAGGAGGGAGAGGAAGAGATTCGGAGGAGGAAGAGGTCCAGGAGACGGTTTCGTCGACCGGAGGAGGAGGAGGGGGCAAGAAGGGGCTTACTTGATTGTATAGCCCTTGGATAAGTACATCCTTCATCGTTGGGTCCGATTCTTGCTCGATCTCTTTTAGTTGAGAGACGAAGAGGATGCGAGGATTGGCATGTACCCACGCTTTGATCTGGGCGAAGGTGTGTTGAGGGGCCATTTTTGTAAGAGATTGGGAGGTTTTGGAGGTTTCTTGAAAAGAGAGTGAAAGAGATTTGGGGAAGACGATTGACAGAGATGTAAGAGGGAATAAAAGGCCCAAAAACGGCAAAGAGGCGTTTTAAAGGAGAGAGGAGGTGAAGGGTAGAAAGAGAAGTGGAATAACCTCGATAACCGTTGCCCAATGAACGTGGGGCGCCGTTTCAACTTCTCAAGCACGCCTCTGGACACGCGTCACGATCTCTTGGGAAGTCCTTTTCAAATTTGAATACTTGGCCTTTAACGCTTCAGAGCCTATGACACAAAAGTCCGCTTCCCAAGTGACGGTTTTTCTTTGAAGATTAGTCAGCGTTCCCTTTGTAGATGCAGCAGTTCCCATGATCTTTTCAAGGTCAGGGAGAGTGAAGTGGTTAAGGGAACTTCACACTCATCCTTTTGTGGGGCTAGGTGAACTCAAAGGGAACTAGACAATTTGCAACTCGATAAAGGAAATATTTTGGCTCATGAGAAGCATTTGTCTGGTCCCTAGCTTAGGGTGGGTCATATGATCAACCGTCATGGTGGCTTGTAATGAGGGATAAAGGGAACTCTGGTTGATCATTTTGGGCCAAAAGAAATAGAGTTCCTTTGTACACATTTTTCTCTAGACTAGTAATCATGGCATAGTGAAAGCAATAAATCCAAGTTCCCTATCATGCAATCTTATATAAACTAGTCAGGCATTGAGAGAGAGACAAACAGGGACTTGTTTAGTTTAGATTTATCATCCCTAGAAGCATTCGAAAACGCTGGTAGGGACGTCTGTCTAAAGCTTTGGTAAGAATGTCCGCAATTTGCTCTTCAGTTCTACAGTGTTCCATCGAGATGTTCCCAGTTTCGACATTGTCACGTAGAAAGTGATGCCTTATATCAATATGCTTAGTTCTAGAATGATGCACAAGATTTTTGGAAATGTTTATGGCACTAGTGTTATCACAGAGTATGGGAACTCGGCCAAAAGACATACCGTAATCCTGGAGTTGTGACTTAAGCCATAGAACCTGGGAACAGCATGATGCGGCAGCCACATATTCGGCTTCAGCTGTGGAGAGTGCCACTGAGTTTTGCTTTTTAAATCCCCACGAGACTAAGCATGACCCTAGGAACTGGGCCATTCCTGATGTGCTCTTTCTGTCAACCGAGTGCCCTGCAAAATCTGCATGTGTGTATGCAATGAGCTCAAGGGAACTGTTCCTTGGATACCAAAGGCACAAGTTATCGTTCCCTTTGAGATACCTGAAAATTCTCTTCACCTCTTTCAGGTGTGATTCCTTAGGGTTAGCTTGAAAACGAGCACAAAGACATACGGAGAACATGATATCAGGTCTACTAACTGTTAAGTAGAGAAGGGACTCGATCATACCTCGATAGTTCCTTTGGTCCACACTGATACCTGTTTCATCCGCATTGAGCCTTGAATTTGGTGAGATGGGAGTGTCAATGGGCTTTGAATGTTCCATCCCATACTTCACAAGCATTTCCTTGATGTATTTCTGTTGATGAATCTTTGTTCCCTCTTTGGTTTGGGATATTTGGAGTCCCAAGAAGAACGTGAGTTCCCCAATGAGACTCATCTCAAACTCACTGCTCATGAGGTCCTTAAATTCTTCTACAAGAGTTTCGTTAGTTGCTCCAAACACAATGTCATCAACATATACTTGCACGATCAAAATATCTTTAGATTCTTTCTTTAAAAACAAAGTCTTGTCTATGGAACCACGAATGTACCCATGGGACAAGAGGAATTGAGCAAACCTGTCATACCAAGCTCGGGGAGCTTGTTTGAGTCCGTAAAGGGCCCTCTCCAGGAAATAGACATGGTTGGGTGCACATCTTCGAATCCTGGAGGTTGGGCTACATACACTTCTTCCTTGAGATGTCCATTGAGGAAGGCTGTTTTCACATCCATTTGATAAAGCTTGAACCCCTTGTGAGCGGCATAGGCAATTAGGAGTCTGATGGCCTCGATCCTGGCAACCGGCGCGAAGGTCTCATCGTAGTCAATTCCTTCCTCTTGCATGTATCCTTGTGCTACTAACCTAGCCTTGTTCCTTGCTACAACTCCAGTATCATCGAGCTTGTTCCTAAAGACCCATCGAGTTCGTATGATGTTCTTGTTTTTGGGCCTAGGAACTAGCTTCCAAACTTTGTTCCTCTCGAATTGGTGGAGTTCCTCTTGCATGGCTTGAATCCAATCTGGGTCCTTTAATGCTTCTTTGATATTTTTGGGTTCCACCATTGAAACAAACGCGTTAAAAGCACAAAAATTATTTAGAGAGGAACGAGTTTGCACACCTTTATCAATAGGGGAGATGATGTTCTCAAGGGGGTGGTCCTTCCTTTGTTGAAAGGTTCTTGTATGAGTGAGTTCCCTTGCATGTGTATCATCCTCAGTTGGTGTTTCTTTGCCATGGGAATTCTCATCTCCAGCTTCTTCATTTGATGTTTCTTCAGAGATTTCTGGCAGGTTCCCTCTTTGTTCCCCTTGAATACTTGATTCTGGCAGGGTATTGTCTTGGGGGACAACAAAGTTATTCCCTGAAGAGGGGACCTCGAGAGAGTTGGAGGTGTCTTGTAGTTCTTCTGAGGAAGGAGCCTCGAGGGAGGTTTGATCAGTGAGGGTTGGACCTTCGTCGTTGTTCCTTGGTTGTGGGATATTGTTTGCACTTGGATAGTCTTCATCCCTTTTCCTTGGCTCATCCTCGTCATCATCATCGTCTTCATGTCTGACTAACTTGAACAGAGTTCCCTTCCCTTGGGTCTCGGTTCCCATCTTTACAGACTTTTCATTGAAGACGACATGAATGCTTTCCTCTATCTTCTTGGTTCTTTTATTGTAGACCCTGTAAGCCTTGCTTTGTGATGAGTATCCCAGGAAGATCCCTTCGTCGCTTCTGGGGTCGAATTTGCCAAGATTGTCTTTGCCGTTGTTGTGAACAAAACATGTGCAACCAAATGTTCTCAAGTGTGAGATGTTTGGTTTTCTCCATTTGATGAGCTCATAGGAAGTCTTGTTGATCAGGGGCCTTGTCATGGCTCGATTCAGGATGTATGTAGCTGTGGAGATGGCTTCACTCCAGAAGTACTCAGGAACTCCACTTTCGATCATCATGGTTCTAGCCATATCCTCCAGAGTTCTGTTCTTTCTCTCGACCACTCCATTTTGCTGAGGAGTGCGAGGAGCTGAAAAGTTGTGAGAGATCCCATTTTGCTCACAGAAGTTTAGGAACTCCGAGTTTCGAAACTCAGTTCCGTGATCAGATCTGATTGCTTTCAGTTTCAGCCCCAAGCTTACTTCTGTTCTTTTGATGAAGGGCTCAAATTCTTCAAACGCTTGTGATTTTGCCTTCAAGAAAATAACCCAGGTGAATCTTGAAAAATCATCAATTAAAACATACATGTACCTTTATCCACCGTAGCTAGCTGTTCTCATGGGACCATAGAGATCCATGTGAATTAACTCCAGGGACCTGGTTGTGCTTACCACCTTCTTGGGTTTGAAGGAGGTCCTGGTCTGTTTCCCTCGAACGCATGCTTCACACATTTTGACTCCTTCGAGATTGATCCGTGGAAGACCAATGACCAGATCCTGTAGATAAAGCTTCAGGATTTGATTTACACCAGCATGTCCCAGTCTTCGATGCCAGAGTTCCGTATCATTTTGGGAACTCGCAAGGCACAGCTTCATTGGTGGTTCAAAGTTGGTGTCCACCACATACACATTGTTGTATCTTCTTCCTCTCAGAATTACTTTCTTGGTCTTCTTGTTGATGACGAAACATTCATCTGATTCGAAAGTGACGATGTTGTTCCCTTGATCACACATCTGGGAGACACTCAGCAGATTGTATCCCAGATCCTTTACCAGATTTACGTTGCTAACTTTAATAGATCTATTGAGCAACACTTCTCCTTTTCCAATAACTTCTCCCTTGTTCTTGTTGCCAAATGAGACGTGGCCTCCTTCGGCATGAGTGTGGAGTGAGATGAGGATATCCTTGTTTTCTGTCATATGGTTCGAGCATCCACTATCTATGAACCATGTACTGTTCCCTCTCACTGCCACCTACAAGGAAAAGTTAGTGTTTTGAGACCCAGGCAAGATGACTCTTGCCAGGTCCCTTGCAAGGAAAAACATTTTCATTCAAGATATAGTCAGAAATGTTGATGTCTTTGGAATTTTGAGAGTTGGAGTTCCTTTGGTGATGAACATGACGTTTTTGTCTATTTGGGAACTCATGGCTTCTAGTGGTTTGGGCTCTCTTTTTGGGACATGCATCCTTGTAGTGCCCATGAGCACCACAGTGCCAGCATGTCTTGTAGTATTCTCCCAGGTAGTATTTTGGGTGTGGTCTCTGCATACGGTTCCTATCCATGGTTTCTTTGTTGTACACTCGAGACCCATTTCCCTTAGCAATTTTGACATAGATTCTATGTCCAGAGTTCCCAGTATAGTAGTCTTTCTCACCATTGTTTCCACTCTCTAGGACCCTAATTTTCTCCTCGAGATGAGCATTTTTCTGTTTCTCGCGCTGGAGTTCTAAGGCCCTACACTCATGGATCTCATGTTCGCTCAGGGGTGACTTTCCGTTCTTGGAGCACTCACCTTTGTATCCTATGCCATGTCTGGCTGGGACAAACTTAATTTGGGAACTGAAGGCTTCAAGCTGTTCGGGAGTCTTGCTCAGGTTTTGCAAGAGGGTGTACTCATCTTTCTCTAGAGTTTTGATTTCTCTTTCTAGATCTACGATGTGAGACACATGGGACTTGAGTTTTTCTAGAAGGGATATGCAGTTGGGACAGGGTTCAAGACCAACTAATTGAGAATTTATGTGTTCTTGTTTTTCCATCTTGTTTTGCAGTTTTATGTTATCTTTGACAAGACTTGAAAGAATTTTCAACAACTCAGGTTTTTCATAGTTACTCAAGGAATCAAGTACAATTTCAGTGGTTACCTCACTGGGTTGTTCCCCAGTGGTTTCTCCTATGGCCATGCCACACATGTCTGGGAGTGCCCATGACTCAGGATCTTCGTCTTCATCATCGCTCCAGGTAGCGATGTAGGCCTTCTTTCCTTGCTTCCTTCCATCAATTCCTTGTGGACATTCCTTCGCAAAATGTCCTTTCCTGTTGCATTTGTAGCAAGTCACTTCTGAGAGATCCTTCTCTGTGGGCTTTCTTTGGGAACTCTGTCCCTTTTCCCAGTTCCCACTGTTTCGTTGAGACTTTCCTTTGTAGAAATTTCGAAGAGCCTTTGTTACAAGAACTAGCTCTTCATCCTCTTCTTCTTCGGAGTCTTCATGTTGTTCTTGGGTTGATTTGAGCATTTTTTCGATCTTGAGTGCGATCCCTCGATGAGTTCGAGTTTGTTCCTTATCATCGATCTTCCTCTTCTCATGTACCACTAGCTTTCCAAACACTTGATGGAGCATAAGTGTTCGATTTTCTGGGTTTTCCTTGAACATCGTTCTCTCGTTTGCCCATTCTCCAGTCAATCCATTGAAGAGCTGTTGGACCTTCATTTTGTGGGTGATTTCTTCTTTTGTGATCCCCAATCCTTCCATCTTAGTGCAAAGTCCTTCAAACCGTGATTGGTAGCTATCGACGGACTCTCCCATTTTCATTTGGAAGTTGTAGAACTCCCTTTTTGCATTCATCTGAAGATCTTCTCTGAGATCTGAGTTCCCAACGTGCATTTGTTGGATGGTTTCCCACATTTCCTTGGCTGTGTCAAGGTTTGCAACCATGTCACAATCTTGTACGCACATGGACCTCTTTAGGTACTGTTTGGCTTTGTAGTTTGCCTCCATGCACTTGTACTCGTTGGGACCCCACTTTGAGAGGTCGTTGACAATAGCTGGATCGATTTCGAAGTTCCCCCTTTCGATGACACACCAGGCTTGGTAGTCTTGGCCACGCATCCAATCCTTCATGTCGCGTTGCCAACTTTCAAATCTTCCTGTAATAAGCCTTGGCGGCTTACTGGTATTGTTCCCCACCTGAGTAAGTTCCTGAGCCATTTTGACACCTGCGATGCTCACACAAATCTAGAGCGCAAGCTCTGATACCAATTGTTGGATCGTAATCGGTTAGCAGTGAGCTCTGATACCAATTAAGATGTTCCCAAGGCAGCGAACGTAGATGATCGCAAGTAATAAAAATAGTAAAAAGGCACAGTTCCTTTATAGAGGAACCCCACTACAACCAACTAGTTGTATGGGTAAACCTCTACCTCCGCTTGGAAGATTTTGAATGACTTACTTATATTGATTGCTTTGTTCCTTAGTTACACAACCGGATTTACACTTCTCTGTTCCTACAAGTTCTTCCTAACTCTAGCAACACTAGTAAATCCTCTCAACTGAGTTCCTAAGCTCACAACAGCAAAACACAAGTAACTCAAACCTTACGCTGACTTCTCAGTTCCCTTGCTCCTGGGAACTTCAGCTTCACCGTCGTTGAGATCACACACTCGTCGGCGGGGACTTCTCTTCCTTTTCTTTCTTTTCTCTGATGTGGGTGTTTTTAAGTTCTGGGAGAAGTACTCAGACCGAGTACTATTCATTTGGCTTTATAGTCCAATGAGCTTGGGCAGTCGCATCTTTTGTTTGTGTCCAAAATGCCCTTTGCTTGATGCCCAAGTTGTACTTTCTTCACATGTGACTTTGGTTTGAACTAGGTCAACTTCTTGGATCAATCGGACCGTTGGATGAAGCGTGACAGTCTGATCCTCAAACTGTTCCCTCGGGCTGTCTGAGACAGAATCCCGCGATCTGCGCTGAACGGTCGTTGTCCTCACATGTGAGTTCCCATGTCATGGGAACTGACTTCTTCAGAGTTCCCTTGATGAAAACTCTTCATCGTTGTAAGCTTGTGTTCTCTTGATTGTTTCTGGGAGTTCCCACTTCATGGGAACTTTCCTCTTCAGAGTTCCCTTGACGGAAACTCTTCATTGTGGCCTACAGTGGCTTTTGGTCATTCGTAGGAGTTCTTGGTTGTACCTGTGTTCCTTAGAAATACTTGAACAAACCACATTAGTTCCCTATGGTGTTTGTCATTATCAAAACTTAAGAGAATTAAATTATTAATCCGTTGTTTAGAACCAGAGGTCCCAACAATCTCCCAACATGGACCATGTTTTTAATTTTAGATTTTATATCAAATTTTAGATTTTCTTATATTAATTTTTTGTTCAAAAGTATGATAACTTTATAAATTTTCTATCCATAAACATGTTATTTTTTATACTAATTTTCTATTAATAAGTATGATAATTTTTTAATTAATTCGATATGGATATGTTCTGTCTTACAATATATTAAATTTCTATTCATAAGTATGTCAATTTTTTATATTACGGATCCGTAGATAAATAAATAAAAATTATTGATCCCTTATTGTTAAATTGATTAATCCGGTCAATTCAATTAGATTTAGGTTTAGTCATTTCGGATTCAAGTTGAGTACGGGTCCATGTTGTTAATATTTATGGATTGATTAAGTCAATTCATTGCCGTTTTTGTGCGTTTTCGAGTAAACCCTACGAGTTAAGAGCATCAATATTTTTTATAATTAATTACATAAACAATACAAATAGCATTTTTTAATAATAAGATAATATTAGTATATATTTTAATAATCCAATATATTATTATAGTTAAAATAATTATATATTTAATATTAATTTAATTATTATTATATAAATTATAATACATATATCATATTTAAATTAACGTATTACAATTTTGATTTAGAAAAGTCCCCGGGCAAGGCCCGGGTCATCAACTAGTTAAATAGTATTTGAAAATTATAATGTGGTAGAGTTAAGTAATATTTGAAGATTTAAATTGGCAAATTAGTAAATGTAAAAATTAATTTTCTTAGGTGACATAGTTGAATGATTGACACATAGGATTGAGTGATTCGACTTAGTTATAGTATATTGATCAGGGTAGATACTAATCTTTATTTTTTTTTCCCTAACGATCAATTTGTAGGGTGAATATTACGTATAAACAACAATCAATTACTTGTAACAATCAATTACGTACATAGTAATTACCTGGAACGATCAATTGTAGTGTTTTTATTTGAAACGATCAATTAGTGATATTACGTACATATAGACTTGTTAATCGGGTCGGGTTGGGCGGGTTCGGGTTCTGTCATTTCGGGTTTCGGGTCGTTATGGGTCCGGGTCAATCGAGTCGGGTTGTAGCAGGTTTTCGGTCGGGTCGGGTTGACCAGCGGGTCTAAAATATCCTTTTTTCTTATGATTATTAAAATCAATTTTTAATTAAATAATAATATTTAATTATAATATATTATTTTCATTTATTTTAATAATAAAATATATTATAAGTTTCAAAATAAATTTAAAAAATTCTATGAATATGCTAAATCGGTCAACCCAACGGGTTTCGGGTTTCAAACCATCGGGTTCGGATTCTATCGGGTTCGGTTTATTTCGGGTTTCAGGTTCAAAATTTCGGGTCTTAACCCTAAAATTATCGGGCGGGTCAGGTCGGGTTAGTGGGTTAGGTCAGTTTTTGACAGGTCTACGTATATAGGAGAATTCAATTGATAAAGGAGAGAGTAATTTTAGATAGTAACTAGTTGAATCCTCGTGATACTCACGAGATAATCTTACTAAAAATTATACAATATTATGTTATTAACATAAATTTTGTTTTTAAAAATATTAAAATATTCATTACAAAGTAAAAGATAAAAACCTTGATACATAATTTTAATAAATAATTTATAAAAAGTAATTATTTCATGCATATTAATATCTAAAAAAGTATTTAAAAATATTCAATTCAAGTGAAATTAATATTTTAATAATTTTAATCTATCATAATAAAATGATGTAATTCATAAAAAACCTTTAATCTATCATATTATATTTTTTCATATAGAAATAATAATACAAGTTATTATAATATTTATTATTAAAAAATTTAATATTATTAATTTGTCATAAACTTTGATGCATTTATTTTTTAAATATTAAAAACACATATATGTGTTAATAAATATTTAGATAAGTTAAAAGTCTCTTTTTTATCTATCATAAGAATATCCCAGCTTAAAGATATAGAAAATTATATCGGTAAAAAAATTCAACAATCTGATAAAAATATTTATATTTGTTTCTATTTTATAATTTATTAGCATAGATATAGATAGAAATTTATATCGGTAAAAAAAATCAACAATCCGATAAAAATATTTTAGCATAATCTTAAGATAACATATATAATTTTGCTTATCAATAAACATAGATAGAAAATTATATAGACAAAAATTTATTTTGATACATTACTTATTTTATAAAATCTGAAATAGCTAGACCTGTCGATCGGGTCGGGTCGGTCGGGTTCGGGTTCGATCATTTCGGGTTCGGGTTCAAACGGGTTTGGGTCAATTGGGTTACTGGTTAAGTCGGGTCAGATCATGGCAGGTTATCGGGCGGGTTCGGGTTGACTAGTGGGTCAATAACATAATTTTTATTTTTCAATTATTATTAAAATAAGTTTAAATAATAATATAAAAATAAAGAATTATATGAATTGATATTTTAAAATATAATTTAGAATAATTTTCCTAAACCAATATTTAAAATATATTAAAATATAAGTTCTAGGGTGTTTTTAGCGGGAATAAGTGTTCATTTCCCGCTATTGTACATTTGTACACTGTCGGGAATTAGAGCAATGAAATATGCAATAATAATAGTTACATAATATGACACATTATGACATCATCGAAATAAAATTTGACCTAGCGGGTTGAACCCGACCCTAACCCAAAAATTTTCGGGTTTAGCGGGTTCGGTTTATTTTGGGTTTCGGGTTTAAATTTTCGGTTCTTAACCCAGAAAAAATCAGGCGGTTCGGGTCGGGTTGTCGAGTCGGGTCATGTTTTGACAGGTCCTAGAAATAGCTGCCTTTTATATTTAGCACTTTTTTGAAGAATAAAATCAATATTTACATAGATAGAAAATTATATATATATATATATATATTATATTTTATAACATCTGAAATCTTACCTAAAAAACCTTCATCTTTATCATTTTTATTTATTTATTAATGTTTATTATTTAATTAATTTTTTTAAATATGTGTATATTAATTATTATTTTTTATTTTTTAGTATGTGATACTATATGAAACAATCTACACATACAATATGGTATCTATCCTTTATCTATTTTATAAAGTGGTTAAGATAAATCATGATCTCTAGAATTATTATTATAGTATAATAGTATAATGTGAAGGGGGCTTTCTAGAATTATTATTTAGTTTTTAAGCTGAAAAATGTTTTTTCATTATTTTATTCAGATTATGCCATGTGGAAATTTTTGTTACAAATATTTGGTTTCTGCTTTATAATGTACTAAGGTAGATTGAACAACATTTAACGTTTAATTACCTGTACGTGAGTGCACAAATAATATCTTTCCCAAGGAGAATTTAATTAGTGTTGATGAACAAAACAACCCCGTTTATCTAGTTTTAAGGCTTTGATTGATGAAGGAGATAGTGATTTTAGATAGAATTTATCGGAATATATTATATATGACATACGATTTTCAATAATGGAATTTTAGATAGAATTTTTTCAATGTATGTAAATTGCTAAAAATACAAAATTTTATGTGATAAAATTCTAGATGATTTTATGTTAATATTTAGCATTAATATTGAAGAGTTTGGTTCAAATGAAACAAACTCTTATCCTGAAAAATGAAACGAATGCACTTTTTCTAGTTCGTAATGCACTTTTCCTACTTCGGAGTGCACTTTTTCGCATTAGCACTTTTCGTACTTTGTAGTGCACTTTTCAATTTTCAGGATAAGAATTTGTTTCATTTGAACCAAACTGTAATATTGAATGCTCTTATAGTTTATTTTATTTTAGGTGAAATTTTGTAGTTTAGATAAAACTAGGAGGATGACCCGTGCTATGCACAGATTGTTTTTGTTTATGATTTATATTATCGTTAGATATTTGTTGTTAAAACTTTACTTTAATATTTAGTTGCATCTATTATATGAATCATGAATAAATATATCAACCTAAATTATTTTGGTAGAATAATAGTCATTAATCCCATTGATTTCAATATTCAAGACCGAATATGGTTACAATTTTTTCAACTTCAACTTATTTATTTTTATAGAATTATGATCATTAATTCATTATCAACCTCATTCAATGTCTAGCGAAGTTATAACTTTTCAAGTCCTTGCTTATATTCGTAAAAAAATATTTTATTTTTTTTCACACATCCTTAACTGAATAATCCCATTTTTTACAATTTTGAATAATTTTTTTTTCTTTTTTATCTTTTTTCCCATTGTCCAATAATTAAAAATTTAAGAATATAAATAGGATAATTCATTTTTCAATAAGTTATCTTCTTGTTAGGACTATGTATATTCTGAGTTGTTGTTTAAATATTTACCAAGAATTATCTTTCATTTCGCATATATTTACTAAAGAAAAGTTCTAACACATATAAAATAGAAAGAAGTTTGCCATTCTACCAAAAATAATATAAATCTCAGCCAAATCATTATATACATGCATGAATGATATGGTTTTCTTTGACAATATATTAAATATTTTTGGAGAATATTATAAAAACTGAAACATTTGCGTCATACTTGAAGGATTTCTTGTGAGAAATCAATGCTTAAAATTGTAAATTACTCTACTACATACAGTTGATTGCATAAAAATCGTATTGAAATATTTTCATACACAAAATTATAATATTCATTTAATCTCATTTATTTTGGTAGAATAATAGTCATTGATTCCATTTATTTCAATGTTCTATTACTTTTTTCAACTTCTTCTTATTTATTTTGATAATTATAATCATTTATTAACCTCATTCAATGTCTAGAAAGTTACAACTTTTAAACTTTTTTTTTAATTTTTTTCATAGAATATATGAGTGAATAATCCAATTTTAAAAAAAAATTCAAAAAATTAAAATTAGATTATTCACCCATATTTCTATAAAAAACACTAAAAAATTTTCTTCAAATAATAATTCAATTTCTATAATACTATAAAAGGGAGGATCCTGCATGAACAATAATCATATAAATCAATGCTAAACAATCGTGATAATGTGAAAATTTGTTTTTGTAATTGGTGGAATTTGATAGGTTAATTAAATAAATATGGTTTGTTGTTTGATTTAAAAGTGCGGCGCTTAACTCACTCAATGATTACATTTATTACCCAATGATTGCTTGCATTTATTACTCAATGATTGCATTTACTTTTATGAAAAAAAACGACAACACACCTATACATATAATAACACAAACAGCCATTTGCTAAAAAAGAGGCTACTGCAATAAATAAATAAAAATGGCGCACACCTTATAATAACACAAGCAACCACTTGTTACAAAAGATTACAATATCTTGTTGTCTTCCATATCACTCAATGATTGCATTTATTACTCAATGATTGTATTTAAAATGTGTAAAAGAATTATGCAGTGCATTTTGTATACGACTTTACACACTTTTGTTTTATTAGGCATTTTTGTTTTATTAGGCTGACAATCATTACGACAATTACTAGATTCAATTTCTTTCAGCTTTATACGGCTGAACTTGTGATGCAAGCCAAACTTTGGCTATAAATAGAGTGTGCAATTCATTGTAAAGAATCAACGAAATCAACTTTCTCACGTTTCTCTCTCACAACACAATAAATGCCGACGTATCTTTCAAATTTTAGTATTAGTATTTAAGACCTTGCATACTTCTCATAATTGCTCATTCGTTGCATCTCATTTTATTTTGTATATTGAGCTTCTTTAATCTTATTATTCTTTCTTTCATTTTGATGTTGACTGATGACAATTTAGTTTTGTTATATGTAGTTGTTATATTACTCCTTTAAGGTGAAATTTATAAGTCCATTTTCATCGCGAGGTATTCAACTTTTAGTATTTGCACTTCTAAATTGCATGTCCTAACATAATAGTGTTTTCATTATGTTTGTGGTTTCTACCTGTTGAGATGTATGTTGATGTGGTAATATAATTGTTTTATTTTGTTTGTGCTTTGTGATATCTAGGTGTTGATGTACGTTGATTGGGTATTCAACTTTCAAGGTAGGCATATTATGATAGATAATATAGGTCTTTATCTATGAGAAATTGATAATTTTTGCTTACTTGATTTTATATCTACTCTTTTTTTATAGGTTCTTGGTAAGCGCCCTTGTAAAGAAAAGATTGGACAAAAATTTGTCAAAAATGATTAACAAGAGGAATTTCGATGAATATATACATATGGTTTAACATATATAAGAATATATGCATATGGTTTAATGATTTTAATCTAATTTGACTTTTGAATTTTGCAGTTTGTCAATTTCTTCATTCAGCATCGAAGTTGCATTTTTGAGCTTATTCAACAATGATTAACAAGAGGAATTTCAATGGCGGTAGGCAAGGGGCAAGATTTACAAGTGATGCCAATTTTGGATAATTTTTGTATAGATTTTTGGTATGATTCTAGGGTTTTGTAAAATTGGTTTATTACCTAATAATTTATCTATTTATGTTCTTTTTTAATTTTAAATTTAATAAAAAAAATAATATTTCCACCTTCAGCTTTAATTTATGGCTTAATGATTTTAGTCTATAATACTATAAAAGGGATAATTCTGCATGAACAATAATCTATATAAATCAATGCTAAACATGTAAATGTTTGGCTATCGTAGGTGATGTTGTTCATTTGCTATATGAAAAGCATGATTTATGTGCTTAAAAAAATCTGCGGAGGCCGGTCACAATTGTTGACTGCCAAAAAAATGATTGCCATTTGTTCTTTTTATATTGAATTTTAGCTCATGTGATTTTTTCGACTTTTGTTTTGTATACTGCCAAAAAAAAATCGACCACAATTTAACTTTATTTTTTGTATTTGTCGCATGTCTATTACAGTAGTAGACAACTTTGATGTGATGATATCCTTATGATTACTGTTAGGTGTCTTTCTTTAATTGTATACTGCCAAAACAAATGATTGCCATTTGAAGGTTTAATGAATTTAATCTGGTTTGGACTTTTATGCACGCAGTCCATCAATCCCTTGCATTGAGCACCAAAATTGAATTTTGAGCTTATTCAAGTACGATTACAAAGGCCATTCGAGAGAACGACCACATGGAAGCGGTCACCGACGGTAGGAAACTCTCGAGATTTACAAGAATCTTTTTGTATAGATATCGGTATGATTCTAGAGTTTTGTGAAATTAATGTATTATGTAAAGAAACCAATGTATATATTTTATGTAATTTTATTTTTATTTTTCATTTAATAAAGCATCAGTGTTTTCACCTTTTTAATCTGGATATTTAAATATGGTCAATGATCAATGATAAAAAAAAAGAAATAAATACTTAGTTATTTAAAATTAATTAATTATATGATACTATCAAATTATGTCTTTTTCTTATTTTATTATAGTAATTACATACACACAACTACCAAATAAAAGAAAAAAAAGGAAAAAAGAGGATTTAAGAGGTCTGTAGTAACAATATAAATAAATATTTTACCAAGTAAGAACTTTTGGCCTTATCATGTACCACAAAGAACTTTTGCATTTTAATATTATAATTAAATAAATAAATATTGATGTATTTATATTTTGGGAGTTTGGTTCAAATGAAACAAACTCTTATCCTAAAACGAACTCTTATCCTAAAAGGAATGCACTTTTCATAGTTAGTAATGCACTTTTCATATAAAAGTGCATTGAAAAATACAAAAAGTGCATTACGAAAAAGTGCACTAAAAAAATTTGAAAAGTGCACTAAAAAGTACAAATGCGAAAAAGTGCACTCTGAAGTATGAAAAGTGCATTACTAACTACAAAAAGTGCATTCGTTTTAGGATAAGAGTTCGTTTTAGGATAAGAGTTTGTTTCATTTGAACCAAACTCTTTGGTTATATACTCTTATATTCTATTAGTCAAGCCTTGTTTTGACACGTAGAAATATTAACTTATATATGTTGTAACACCTTTTTGTTATAGACTTATAGTACAAATGTTTTAGTTATTTTTTTTTCTAATACACTACTTTTTCAGTTTATGAGAGAATCAATTTTTTAATTTTTATGAAATAATATGAATGGAAACTTTGATTGGTGGATTAAATTTTTTTTTGGATGTGCAATGAAATGATTGGAGGCTTTGTTTGGTGTTTTGAATCGATTGGAGGCTTTGTTTTCAGTATGCAATCAAGTGACATGTGTTTAATTGGTTGTATAAAATACTAAACACTAGATGGGGTTACATGTGTCCATTATTGGAACTTATGTAATTTTACGCGGCAGAATATATAAACGGCCCCCTGTACTTGGATCAATTGGTCACTAGACCCCCTGTACTTTAGCCCTAACCGTTTGGCCCCCTATAGTTGCACATCGTGACCCATTGGCCCCCTTATGTAATTTTATTTCTTCTTTATTTTCTTCTTCTTCTTCTTCTTCTTCTTCTTCAAATGTATGGGTGTGTTCTTCAACCTGCTAAACATCGTTCAATCTGAGCCTCCCCAATGTCTGCACGACTCCTCCCTGACGTCTCCCAATACCTCCACCCTTCCGCCCAATTTTAATGCTCAATTTGATATATAATAAATCAATTTCTCAGATCTAGGTTTAGATTCAATAAAAACCTAATTTCTAAATTTGAATTTCATCCCCCGGAACAAATCCCAACAGATAAGAGTGCGAAGGAGGGCAGCAACGACGATGTCAGAGTCAGCGTTGGTGGCAGGTGGGACCTCGATTGCGGGAAAGGTCGTGGATCTTGGATTTGAGAAATCTAGAAGGATAAGTAATGGGGATATGGTGGGTTGGTGATTAGGGGATTGAGGGAGTCAACACTTTAGAGAGTACATAAAGATGAGCATCAATGGATCTTGAATAAGGGGGAGGTTGAAGATGAAGGGTAGTTTTGGGTAGAATTTTAGGGAAAATAGAGGGGTAAAATAGTAAGTTTGATAGGAAATTTTAGATTTTTAATTTTTTTTTCTTTTTCTATTCAATCTGCTCTTTTTAATTATATTTGTTTTTATCTTTTTTTATTGTATCTTGGCGCGTGTGATATACACATTTTAAAAAGAAAGTGAAAATGGTCGAACAGGTGTTCAATAGGTCGCAATGTGCAATTATAGGGAGCCAAACGGTTAGGGCTAAAGTACAGGGGGCTAAGTAACCAATTGTCACTAGTACACAGGGTCGTTTATGTATTCTGCGGCATGGATAGGTTCTTTTTCCACACATGCACACTATATATTAGTAGTGAAAGAGTAATGTGCGAACGCCCGCATGTGTGAGAAATGCGAAATTCCCCTGGCCGTTCGATCGCATCACACATACGGTTGAGATTGGTTCTTTTTAAAAAAAAAAACTGTAAAAAAACGAACACGCGACATGGAGCGTTTAGGAGACGCTCTTTTTATAAACTTCTTCGTCTTCTCTTCTCTCGCCATTTCTCTATCACTCACTTTTTAGTTTATTACAGTTTTCCGAAGCGTTTTTGAAGAAGGTCAAGTGTGAATTGAAACTATTTCGTAGCGATTTCGAGCCTAATTCAAGCCATCAACGACATTTTAAACCTCAATCCAGTTCTAAATGGAGAAGCAAAGTTCATCTCAAAAGAATCAAGGTTTTTATCTCTCGTTTAAATTTACTGAAACCCTAGGTTTCCGAAACGGTTGAGAATCAAGGTTTTTCGTTTTGTCGAGTGTGTTTTTAGTGATTATTTTGAGTTGTTTGAAGTTGATAGTGTCGTTTTTGGTGTTTGGTGCTTTTCTGTATAAAAAAATGCATGAATCGTCAGTTTATATTTACTCGATTTTTGGTCATACCACTTGAATAAAATACAAATTATATGTGCATGTGCGTATTTTTGTAGTTGCATTTGTTTTATCGAGGTTTTCGATGTTGAGTTTTGCAATAGGTGATTGTGGATTTGTTAGTTGTATGGAAGGAGTTTGTATACGTACGAGGGGGGGGGGGGTGAAGTATAGTTACCAAAAATTAGCATAGTATTTTGTTCATCAGAAATTAGCATTTGTTCATGAGAAATTTGCATTTGTTCATCAGAAACTTGTATTTGTTCATCAGTAAATTGCATTTGTTCATCAGTAATTTGCATTTGTTCATCAGTAGATTGCATTTGTTCATCAGTATTTTGTGTCATAACAAACATGCATTTGTTCATCAGTAACTTGCATTTCTTTCATCCAGGATCTATTAAACAACGTTCTGCAAAATATAAACAAGTAAAACATCTAAGGTTTGGTACAATGACAATTGGAGAAGATGAAATATGTGTTATTCGAAGAGGTTTTATCGTTGTGTTTTGATATGTTTTTTTTTTTTTGCTTTGTTAGAATAGATGGTTAAATATGTGTTAACACTGTCCTTTATCCTTTTTTTGTTATAGAAATAAGGAGCAAAGCTAGAAGTGATGCCTCTTCCATTGGCGAAAAGAATATCAAAAGAAAATCTATTGGTACCAAGGTGGGTTCAAAAGCAATTGATACTGAAGTGCCTGTATTGAGGCTAATGGCGGCTGTTGAGTCTTCCCCATCAAATAAGAGACGTCGCCTTGACAAGGGTAAGCAGGTTGTCTCTGATGAAGCCTCCGACGATGTTTTGCTTATCGATATGATCCCTAGAAAGGGAGTGAGTATAAATGAACCATCTGAGAGGGAAACGGGTGCTTCTGTTAGTGAATTACAAGTTGCCGTGAAGAAGAGGAAAGTTGATATCGTTGTCGGCAGAGGTCAAGGTGGTGGGAAGAAGGCAAGAGTGAAGGTGCCATTGAGACAGTTGAAGCGTGGGCATTTGTCTTTGAGTCACAAGAACTCTCCAAAGCTTCTTTGTGAAATTATTGCTGGTTTTGAAGGGGGAAGCAAGCTTACTGCTCTTAAAGAGATGGGTTTTGAGCACCTTATACATTGGGATGTGACTGATCTACCTAGTAAGCTGTGCTACTATGTGGCTAGCTGTTTCGATCCTACATCCTGTACATTGAAGATGGGCAAGGGACCAGGTGTTAGGATAACACCTGAACTTGTGCAATTCTACCTTGGTCTACCTCGTGGTCCAAGGACCATTTCAGTACTGAAGATTGTCAAGCATTCAGACTTGTACAATAGTTTGAGAGAACAGTTTTCAGTGCCTGAAATTCATGAGGTGACAGGTAAGAACAAGTTGATGGAGTTTGAGAAGATTAAAATAGGGCATTTGAGTACAGTGATCAAGGATGCTGATAATGATGGTGCTTGGTTTAGGAGGAATTTTATTATATTGTTCTACACGCTCTATATAGAGAGCATTCAAAATGGTGGTGTACACTTAAAGTTTTTGGATCATTTTCTTCATTTATTTTTTAATATTTGTTCATTAATAAGTCTAATTTTTGTTCATTAATTTGTGTTTTATGACAGATTGTATATTGTGATTGCATGTTGATCTACCATCGACCTGAAACCCCAAGATCCTTCCCCATTATCAAGCATTTCAACCATGATTACTTTATTCAGAGAGTGACTTTCGAGGTTAAGAAGGGTGGTTTTGGAAAAGGCTGGTTTCGAGGTTTGCCTGATTATGTTTATCCCGGTGTTGATCTTGGCAAGGATGAGGGAAAGCCCCTGCTTCTGAACAAAATGAAGAACAAATTGATCTTGGTGACGACGGTGATGTATGTGTTTTTTGATTTTTTGCATGTTTTTTGCTTTTTTTTATATATTTTTTTTGCATGATGGTGATTTATATTTATTTGTTGATTAAAACTTGGCATAATGATAGTAATGAACAAACTGACATTTGTTCATCAAAAACTTGCATGTGTTCATCAGAAACTAGCATTTCTTCATCAGAAAATATCATTTGTTCATAAGAAACTAGCATTTTGTGCATAAGAAATTAGCATTTGTTCATCAGAAACTAGCATTTGTTCATCACAAACTAGCATTTGTTCATCCCAAACTTGCATTTTGTTCATCACAAAACTAGCATTTGTTCATCACAAAACTAGCATTTGTTCATCAGAAACTAAGATTTGTTCATATCTATCAAGCATTTGTTCATCATTAACTAGCATTTGTTCATCACAAACTAGCATTTGTTCATCACAAACTAGCATTTGTTCATCACAAACTAGCATTTGTTCATCAGAAATTAGCATTTGTTCATCACAAACTAACATTCGTGTCTTTTATGTACTTATATTGATTACTTTTTTTTTGCAGTCATTTCTAAAAGAACATCTTGAGATGTCTATGGAGCTTGCATCATCTTTAAAAAAATATCTTGATCGTGTGCAAAGAGCTCCAGCCGAAATTGCAAGCCATGGACTTTTCACCAAGATCAATGAAGCTTTTGAGAAGCTACTAGGGCTGAAGGTTGCTTCATCATCATCCCAATCTGGCATCCAAGAAGATGCTGAATCTCCAAGCCAAAATTCATTCTGGGAGGAAGCTACAAAAGTTTTGGATGAAATTGAGGCTGCAATGAAGTCAAAGAAGCGTTTTGAATTACCTTCTTTTGAACTGGGTGTGTTTCCACCTACTATGGATGATAATTGGGATGGCGTTGCGGATATTGGTAGGGAAAGTGTTTTGATGCAAGAAGACGAGGTCAGGAAGGTTGATGCAACAAGGAAGAAGGAATTGAAGATTTCCTTTGTTTGTAGGGGATTAACTGATGGACAAAATAGAAAAAATGTTGAGCAAGACCGTACAAGGATTGAAGAGGAAGAGAGGTTGAAAAGGGATGAAGAGGACAAGAGGATAAGAGAAGAAGAAGAAAAGAGGAAGCAGGAAGAGGAAGAGTTGGAAGCCATAAGGAGGGAGGATGCTTTAATACAAGAGGAGGAGAAGAGAAAGAAAGAGGAGGAAGAGAAGAGGAAAACAGAAGAGGAGGAGGAGAAGAAGAAGCGGGAAGAGGAGGAAGAAAAAAAAAGAAAAGCAGCTGAGGAGGAAGAAAAGAAAAAGCGTGAAGAGGAGGAAGAGAAAAGACGTCTAGAAGAGGTTAAGAGGAACATTGAAGAGGAAGAGAAGAAGAGAGAAGCGGAGGAGAAAGAGAAGAAGAGGATTGAGGAGTTTGAACAACAGAGAAAGCAAGAGGAGGAGAAGAGGAGGCAAGAGGAAAGGAAGAAGATGAAAGATGAAGAGGAAGAGAAGAGGAAGAAGGAAATTGTTGAGGCTAAAAAGAAGATTGATGAAGAGAAGAGAAAGGAAGAGGAGAAAAAGAAGATCAAACAAGAAAGGAATGCAAAATTGAAGAGAATTGAAATGGATTTGAATAAGAAACAAGAGGAGTTAAATAAGATGAAGGAGGATGAAGCAAATAAGAAACTTGAATGGGAGCTGAACAAGATTCAAGATGAGGTTTGTTCATTGATATTTCTGATTTGTTCATCACAAACTGACATTTGTTCATCATAAAATATCATTTGTTCATCACAAACTGACATTTGTTCATCAGAAAATATCATTTGTTCATTAGAAACTAGCATTTGTTCATCAGAAAATATCATTTGTTCATCACAAACTGACATTTGTTCATCAGAAACTAGCATTTGTTCATTAGAAACTAGCATTTGTTCATCACAAAACTAACATTTGTTCATTGGTTTTTCTTAGGGGTTCATAAGTTATATGACATTTTGTTCATTGATTGTTGTATGTAGGTTGTGTCATGAATAATATGTGTGTTTACATGTGCAGATGAAGAATGAGGCGCAGGAGGTTGGTTCTAGTTTGATTGACACTCCGGTTGGTGTTAAACTTACTGGTGAGGATGTACTTGATAAAAGAATATCTAAGCCTTCTAATTATGTGAAGTCACCTTACATGGGAAGGAGTGTTGTTTTGACAGAAAAAGTATCTCCTGCGGCCAAGAAAATATTTGATTGGCTTATTGAAGACATTCCTGATCAAAGAGGATAACAACGCGTATAGTAATATTTTTTTTACATATTGCTATTTTTATACCTTTTTTGTTTATATGTTTCTGGTGTTTGTGTAGAGTTGAAATCTTCAAGATGATGAATGTTTCTGCCATGAAAAAGGATTTTGCTTCATTTGCGGTAAAATCTTTAGTAGAATCGAATATAATCGGGATTTGGAGCTGTTATCTCAATATACAAGAACAGTGGAAAAGCGACTCAAAACCCTTGAGGTTTTTATGGATCCTGAGGATTTCGTAAGTAAAAAGGATTTACTTATATTCACATTGTCATATTTTAATGACCTTTTGATAGTTTCAATCTTTATTTATGCTTATATGTATTTTGCAGGTTTTTCCACTAGACAAGGATTTTAGTGATCAAGATTCTAGAGTGTTTTTCATTAATGTTGTTATTGAAAGTGTTGGAAAATTCAAGTGGATTGATGTGCACAAGATAGACCCGGTATGACATTTTTTTGTTCTTTTTTGATATCTTTTTATTTGTTCATTAGTACTACTTATTTGTTCAGATGCATTAGCTATTTGTTCATTAGAAAGATTGACTCTTCACTATGTTGTTCATCACAAACTGACATTTGTTCATCAGAAACTAGCATTTGTTCATCAGAAACTAGCATTTGTTTATCACAAAACTAACATTTGTTCATCAAAAACTGACATTTGTTCATCACAAACTAACATTTGTTCATCACAAACTGACATTTGTTCATTGGTTTTTTCTTAGGGGTTCACAAACTAACATTTTTTCATGATTGTTTCCCTCTGTATTTTTTACAGTTTGTGTTTCCTGTATGTATCAAATCGCATTACTATTGTATTGCGTTGAATGTGAGAGTGCCACGTTTCCACATAATTGATAACTCAATGGTGGATGTGCCCTTGGAAACAAAGTATGAGCACGTACCTGCTAAACCGGTGAGTTTTATGTTTTTTTTTTGTAATAGTTTTGTTTTTCATCATTGACATGTGTGTTTAATATTGAATGAGTTGTGTGTTGTATTTTATTGTTGTTATTTTGTGTAGAGAATGCTCTTTGTCGAGCTTTTGAAGACGCTGAAGATGGATGCGAGGGCTAATCTGTTTGAGGATGTGGTTAGGGTTCCATATGAACGTCTTGAGATGAAATGGAGAGATACCAGAAACAAGACTGATTGTGGAATTTTTATAATGCGGCACATGGAAACATACTTCGGAACCGGCTTGTCTGGTTGGGAATGTGGACTCAACAAACACGATCAGCATCAACTTGATGATTTGAGGATAAGGTATTGCAATGAGTTGTTGTTGAGTCAATTGAATGAGCAGAACGCAACAGTTGAAAAGCTTGTTCAAGATTTTGTTCCGCGTAACCCGACGGTCGCTTCTCGTGCTCCTCTTAAAAGGAAGGCAAAGAACAAGAAGTGATGTATTTGCTTGAATGTTTGGGGGAAATATTTGGTTCAAGATTTTGTATGGTTTGTTTAGAATACAATTTTTGGTTGTTTATGGCTTGAATTGTGTAGACATTTGGATTTCTTTTTTTTTTTAGTTGTGCAATGTATATGATGGTTATTGAACATGTTCCTTTTTGTGTTATACATTTTTTTAGAAAAAATGATTTTTATCGTAATTTGTTCATCGATACCATCTATTTGTTCATTCGTACATTCGATTTGTTCATCACAAACTAGCATTTGTGCATCAGAAACTAGCATTTGTGCATCAGAAACTAACATTTGTTCATCAGAAACTAGCTTTTTTGTTCATCACAAACTAGCATTTGTTTATACTAAACTATAAGTTGTTCATCACAAATTGGCATTTGTTAATCACAATCCAACATTTGTTCATAAGAAACTAGCATTTGTTCATCAGGAACTAGCATTTGTTTATACGAAACTATAAGTTGTTCATCACAAATTAGCATTTGTTCATCAGAAACTAGCATTTGTTCATCACAAAATAACATTTTGTGCATAAGAAACTAACATTTGTTCATTAGAAACTAGCATTTGTGCATAAGAAACTAACATTTGTTCATCACAAAATAACATTTTGTGCATAAGAAACTAACATTTGTTCATTAGAAACTAGCATTTGTGCATAAGAAACTAACATTTGTTCATCACAAAATAACATTTTGTGCATAAGAAACTAACATTTGTTCATTAGAAACTAGCATTTGTGCATAAGAAACTAACATTTGTTCATAAGAAACTAGCATTTGTTCATCACAAACTAGCATTTGTTCATAAGAAAATATCATTTGTTCATCAGAAACTAGCAAAAATTATGTATCAGGAATCAATGATTAATGAGAGATCTAGTTGGGAACATAGGTGCATGTCCTGCTGTTGTGTCCAAGCTTCTTGCAGTTTGCACAAGTCCTTTGCTCTTTGTTTGCTTTCTTCATTGCCTTCTCTTTACCTCCCATAATACGCCCTAATTTCTTCCTGCCTTTTGTCATTGCTCATTCAGGAGGGTGTACCTCAATAACACTCTGTCTGCTTCCCAAGAATGTTTGGATTGAACTCTGCCTTGTTGATGTAGATGATTCTCCTCCCAATAAGCTCAGATATGTTTCCTTTTTTTTCCTTCAAGAAACATATCAGCTCTTTGAGCTGTTCGGTGTTGTCCCCTATGGCATTAATGCAAGAATGTACCTCGTCCAATAAATCAACAATCAACAGCTTCTTGTCATTCATCACGTCACATTGTTCAAGTGTTGAACCATCTATCTCAAAAGTAGGAGTCAGATTTGATGTCTTCGTCCATCTATTCTTGATGTATTTAGCTGGCACCTTTCTCAACCCAATGTTTTTGAATACGAAAAACATATGACAGCATGGAATCCCGATATTGATGAACTTATTGCACGAGCAAACGAACTCTTTGTTTTGAAGCTTATGTTTCACAACATGCGCCTTTCCAAACTGCCCGTTAATGTGATACTCATGAATGTCGTCTTCCTTGAACAAATTGCTTAGACCACATTCAAATACAGAAGCAACAATTTCTGTCTGGACGTCATAGAATACATTTATGGTGTAAACAGATGCACAATGTTTCTCTATATCCAACGGTGTCATTAGAGTGGGGGAGCTTGTTGACGTTTCAAAGTCTAACCTCTCCTTATTGTGCCTTTGAGAATCAATTGCACTCTCAAACTGCATCATGAAGATAACTAGAGAAGATGTGGATCCAATGAAATGCGAGAAGAAGAATTTCTGGCTCTCAGACCTTGAAGTTGTTCTAAGAAGTCCACCCATGTTTACATCATTGAAGTACGCAGGGATCCATAAGTGATGTAGCTCAAACATCAGCGACAACCAAGTGTTTGAGTCAAGTCCAAATTCAGCAATAATGGAATGCCAAATCTCTTCAAAATCTGACCGGCTAATTTCATTGCTCCAAACAAGCTTGGTGAACTTGCTTCTGAATTGATCGTTGTTATACACATCATTTGTAACTTTTGACGGTACCTTGAACATGATATGCCACATGCAGAAACGATGCACAACCTTTTCAAAAACTTTTTCAATTGCCACTCTTACTGCAGGATCTTGATCAGTGATAATGACAAATGGTTCATGGCCCCTCATTGCATCTTTGAATTTTTGGAATAGCCAGACATTAGATTCGATATGTTCTTTTAGAAGCAATCCAAAGGCAAAAGTAATGCTCTTTTTGTTGTTGTCAACCCTCGTGAATGGTACAAACACCATTTCATACCTGAAGGCAAAGAATTAAATTTGTTCATCAATATATGTGATTTTGTTCATCAATATGTACGCTTTGTTCATAAGAAACTAGCAATTGTTCATCACAAACTAGCATTTGTTCATCACAAACAAATATTTGTTCATAAGAAACTAGCATTTGTGCATAAGAAACTAGCATTTGTTCATCAGGAACTAGCATTTGTTCATCAAAAACTATCATTTGTTCATCAGTATGTACGCTTTGTTCATAAGAAACTAGCAATTGTTCATCACAAACTAGCATTTGTTCATCACAAACTAATATTTGTTCATAAGAAACTAGCATTTGTGCATAAGAAACTAGCATTTGTTCATTAGGAACTAGCATTTGTTCATCAAAAACTATCATTTTGTTCATCAGAAACTAGCATGTGTGCATCACAAAGAAGCAATTGTTCATCAGAAACTGGCAAAAATTATGATAAATTTGTTCATCAATACATACGATTTGTTCATCAATAAATACGATTTGTTCATCAAATTTAAACCTTTTTTTCATACCTGTTTGATTTGTATGTTGCATCAGCCGAGACAACATCTCCAAAATATGAGAAGTTCTTCCTTGCAATAGGATCACACCAGAATAATTTGGTTAATTGATGTTGTTCATCAACATCATATTCAAAGAAAAACGCGTCACATCTTTCTTTTTTCTTGAACAAGTTGTCAATAACCATTTGAGCATCACATCCAATCATGAAGGGGTTCAGATCTCTTTTAAAATTCTTGAAATCAATTATAGTTGCACCAATTCTTGCATAAGAACCAACAAACTCCTTGTAGACTTGGTATGACTTGCTTGTACCAATGTTTGCTCGTATGCAATTCATGATGAAATCTTCATGGAAGGAGGCCAGTTTCCTATTGCTCTTTGCAAAGTGTTTTTGTCCATCTTCAAACATAATATGGTTGTGACGCTCTTCAAATTTCTTAACAGCATATCCGTTTCTTCCAGAAAGTCTCATAGCCAGTTTAGCAATGCAACCGCACCTTTTGGTTACTCTTTTTCTTTTTTTCACTGTTTCTTGTTTTTCTTCTTCTTCATGATTCTCTTCATCATCATCTTCATCATTATCTTCATTATCTTCTTTGTCTTCTTCTTTTCGAGTTGAGTTTTTGAATCCTGCCCGATTACACAACATGTATTTCCAAACTGTAGTGTTAGTTCCATCTGAAGACTTTGTAACGGTACCAGCACATGTTTGGAAACCACATGCATCTGCGTATGCTTTGTAGAATGTTACACCTTGCTCCCAAGTTTTAAACAAAATCTCTTTAGGTCTTAAATTCTCATCACAAAATGGTATGTAGTAATGTGTGTTTCCAGGCGAGATCACGATCTTTAATTCCTTTTTATCTTCTATTTTCCCTTCATTTATCGGAAAAAAGAAACATGTAAGTACGCAATTGTATACACTACACGAACAATTGATATTATAGAACAAATTCATGATAGGTATTAATAAATTCACGTTTTTAATGAACAAATGCTTGATAGCTACGAACAAATTTTGGATTTAACAAATGTGTAATATCAATGAACAAATCCATGATAGGTACGAACAAATTCATGATAGCTAATGAACAAATGCATGATATGTATGAACAAATTCACATTTTCCATGAACAAATGCTTGATAGCTATGAACAAATTTTGGATTTAACAAATGTGTAATATCAATGAACAAATTCATGATAGGTATGAACAAATTCATGATAGCTATGAACAAATGCATGATATGTATGAACAAATTCACGTTTTCCATGAACAAATGCTTGATAGCTATGAACAAATTCATGATAGCTATGAACAAATTCATGATAGGTATGAACAAATTCACGTTTTTAATGAACAAATGCTTGACAGTTATGAACAATTTTTTGATTTAACAAGTTTTGGTTCGCACACGACTCTTTTTCCATATGAATGAACAAATCTGAGATACTTCTGAACTAATGTGAACTAATGTACAGTCTTCTCAAATAAATCATAACAATGCTCCTTAAAACCGTAATTTTGGAGTTTTTCCTATTGGTAATGTTTAAACATAAACAATTTTTGACGATATATGCAATGAAACTTTTTTCAAAATCGTGTTTGTATTAGGTTTAATCAAATATTACCTGGTTCCATTAATTGTAATGATTCAGATATTCAAAATTTTGTAAATCTGAACAAAGCTATTTTTTAAAGATCGTAAATCGTTGAGTTTCAATCCAGTTTAGAAGCTTTATTTTCGCAGAGGAAGAAAGGGGGTTTTCGATTTTGATTTGGAAAGAGAATAAAAAATTGTCTTTTTTTCGCGTTTGCTTGGGGGACAAGTACATTCTGGTAGCGTTTATTTTACACGCGCGATTTTTTTTTAAATTATTGCGCGTCCAAAATAATTCAAGCTAGATCGACGGTTTAGATCTGTTCTCTTTTTGCACCCTAGCGCCCATTCGCACGTGATCCGTTCTTATTTGTTTTTATTAGACTCCGGTAAGATTTAAAAATAAACCTTTTCATAAGAGAAGAAGGAAGGTAAGCTTACCCATTTGTGATAGTTTGAAACCGTACCTGATCAGTGGTCATGTTCTTAAATTTAATACGGCAACATAGAATGTAATTGCACAATCAAGACTATCTTATAGTTGGAATTATTATTATGATATCTTGACAGCACAAAATTAAGCATTTGATAAATATAAGAGCAACTATATCATGGTTAATAGCTCGCTTCTCAAATGAATAGAAGAATAATTGGAGAATGGAGATCGTCTACCATTCATATTACTAAGCAAGTAAATACACTCTAACTTGAATCTAAAGATTACTCTCCTAGCAGAATTGGATATTTAATAATAATTATAATTTCCTTTCAAGAAAAAAATCAAACAAAATCTGAAATGAAATGAAAGTGACCATTTCAAAACAATTTTTTTTTTTATGAAATTAAAACAATAATTTAAGTTGTTAAAAGAAATAAATAAGCATCAATCTCGAGCAAACCTAATTCAGAAACCTTGAAACCCAAATAGATAAAAAAAAAATGAAAAGAAGAACAACAAATATTAAACACCCCTAATATGCATCACAAACTACTTGTAGAACAAGGACACAATAGTCACCGTCAGAGGCTTAGATTGAAAAGGGAGATTGAAAAGGGAGACTGAGGCCTCACCAAAGCTCACACAAAGAAGTCGATGAAGAATGCATGCTATCACACCCGGATGACGACGGTGCCGTGCGATATTGGCACCAAAGTCCAAATTTACAACCTACGAACATTCAAGTCACCACTTAGTACAATTTAGGGAATTTGGGGAAATAGATCGGTGTCGAAATTGAAGGGGAAGATCGGCAGACTAGCTCACCAATGGATTACTCAGAGTCGTGAAGGAGTAGATCAGTGTCGGCCAGTGGCAACCATGTCAAGAGATGATAGAGATCGCGAGCGCGAGCAAGCCAGACCAAGGATTCGTCGGCATGGGCGTGGATAGCACGATGACGAGCTCCTCGTGTGGCGTTTTGATGGTGGTCGGCTACCAAAGTTTCTCCACTCAAGCGAGCAGACGTGAGGAGGTGAAAAAAAAAGGATATAGGGAGACAACGTCATAAACGTGTTCATAGCCATCTTCCCCTTGAGTGTCTTGACAACCAGATTACAATACTTGGGTCCTAAAGACGAAAAAAAATCCAGAGAGCTCTAAAATTTGAGTCACCGTCAGGACCTGGAAATTCTTGGCCTGAAGAATGAACTAGACAGAAGAAAAAGCAGCACTTCAAGACATGCAAACAACAAGGGAGCCAGATCTGAATGCTCCTTTGTTCTTCTTCACCTATTATTGATTTTCATATACTCAGTTACTCATATATAAGGAGACAAGTAATGAACTTAAGTCTAATAAGCAAATGCTACCAGTTCATCAGAAGATAGCAAAATGCAACTTGAGAAAACGGGAAGCACATGAACAATATAGGATTATCAACATCCAACAAATATATATAAATATGATTTATTATTTTACTTCACGCAATATAATCATAATCAAATGCTCACATATACATTGAACATAAATCAGGGATATTAATCAGAAATGAAGATTCCACCATTTTAAAGAATGTGACATAAACAAGGCATGCGAAGGACAAGCCTCATTGTCCAGAAAAAGAAGCAACACCATGTCATCCATGTACAAAAAATCCTACAAGGCTTTATTTGATGAAAGAAATGCATGACATTGATATAAAGATTACCAATACTAGCTGCTACATCTCATATAATATGTTGGATGAACCTTCCATTCATATGTGGATGAAGCAGAACCCCATAACACATTATACAAATTCTCCCTCACAAACGAAAGTATAAAATGTTAACTACATACCATCTAAAGCGCGAATAGCATCCAGTGCATGTGCATCCCTGCGGTAATCAAACTCTATAAATGCATAACCTGGAGGTCTTCTAGCAACCCACACACTGCATCTATTTTATTTTAAAAGTTTAAAGAACAAAAAATGTCAATGGAGACATACGAATTATACAATAATGCAAAAAGGAACCGAGATGGTAAATCAAATAACATGTAGAAGACAACAAAATCCAACAACTACATAAAGAATAGTGAGACTATTTCAAAAAAAAAAATTAAGGTTTGAAAGCAAAAGGTGGGCTCCAAATTTAAGTGCTGGTTTTACTTTTAGTTATTAAACAATCAGTAAATGTACCATCATATATCCACCAGTAGCTGATGAAATGTAGGCAGTACAATTCAAGATCAAATATTATTCAAGTTCAAAAATATGTTCAAACCTACAAGTGAGCAGAAAGAGATCAAAAATAGGAATCCAACCCAAAATTCACAGTGTTAACCCAATATTCTCCTTCAATCAATTCCATTTATAGGACTAAGTTATTCAGCAAACACTAACACGATCTTTGCAAAATCATAATCACTCAAGAACGTGAACGAGGTACAACGAACTCAAAATATTAGATCACACACAGAGTAAAACAGCGACATAATACCTGCGAAGGACACTGTTGGAAAAGTGTTAGGGAACTGACACTGGAACAACGGTTTCTCCATTCGAGCAATCGAAGTTTTGATAATGACAAACAAATAGAACTAATTCCCTGTACAAGTGATCTCATGAAAGATAGCAGGTTCACAGGAAAAGCAAAGGGGAACGTTCCCTGTCAAGCCACCTGTGTACGTGGCAAGTAATTGGAAGGACAGGAAAGACATTTAACTATTGTCTTGGGCGGCAAGCCAATGCTCCGAATGAATAGAGATGAAGAAGGGTACGCTAGTCTTTTTAAATAGTGTCGTACTCCCCAAGACAAGAAGGGCAAAGGCGTCAAAATTAAAGATGGAAACTCTATAAATAGTATGCTACGCCGCTAGGTCGAATAGAGCTCTCACACACAAGAAAACCAAATCTACAAAAGGAAAAAAAGAGATCGAGAGCCCGAGCTGATTCAGTAAAGACATCAATTCAGAAGTTCAAGGAAGGAAGTATCAAGTGATGAAGGCTGCGTGAAGATCTTCATCAGCTTGAAGAAGGAGGTTCCTGTGCTAAAGGAAACTGCACAGGAACGAGTAAGGTTCACTCTCTATATTCAGTTGTGTTTAGATCTAGGAACTACTATGTCTTAGTCGTTAGTATTGTTTGTGAGTGGGATTGCGAACAATAGAGAAGTTCGACTTTGTAGAGTGGAACCCAAAATCTATCGATAGAATATAGTGTGTGTTCAAAATCCTCCAAGGGAGGTAGAAGTTTACTCTTTAGCTAGTTAGCTAAGGAGGTCCCTCTATAAGGAACCGTGTCTCTGTCTTGATTTCCTGTTTAATCTTTGTTCTATATTATTTCGCTGCGTAAGGAACTGTCATTGAAATAGTTCCCGATTGTCTTGACTAACAATGATCCTACAATTGGTATCAGAGTCGATGGTTCGGCTTAGGGACCGGGAGGGTCCGCCGTTCGGGCTTGTGAGGGATTCACAAGTGAGGGGGAGATTGTTGAGGTTCAATTGCCCATGTGGCTTGAAAAACAAGCTAGTATATAAGTTAATGGGCCACTCCTCCTATTACCAATTGGTTTTGGGATGGAACCCCATGGGCTTGTGTACTAGGCTTGACAATTGGGTCCGTCTCCCCCGTAACAAGTGGTATCAGAGCTTGGCTCTAGATTTTCTGTGAAAACTCGCAGGATGTCTACAAGAATGTCTTCAGAGCTCAGTGTTGTTGGACACGGAAGCGACAAACCACCGAGGCTGATCGAAGGTCGTTTTGAGCGATGGCAAGGGCTGATGAAGGATAGGATACGAAGCCACGATTATCAGGCATGGGCTGTAATCGAGAGAGGGAACTTCACCATCAATCCAGAAATCGAGAACGATCTTACAAAATGGGGACCGAATGAGTGGAAGTGCATGAAAGCCAACTACAAGGCAAAGATGTATCTCAACTACTCCATGAGTGAGATCGACTCAGCCAAGCTTGGAAATCTAAAAACTGCTAAGGAAATGTGGGCTGCAATTGAACAAATGCACATGGGAAGCTCATATCTAAAGGAAGATCATCAAATGGATGTTCGTCAGGAGTTCTACAACTTCAGAATGGAACCTGGAGAGACGGTATCATCATATCAGTTCCGCTTCGAGGGACTAGTGACTAAGCTTAAGAACTTGGGAATCTCAGATAGAGAACTCACTGAACGAATCAAAGTCAAGAAGGTGATAGATGGTCTCTCTGGTGAATGGACTCCTGATCGAACAACCTTCAGAGAAAATACATCCAACAGGAACCTCATGCTTCATGAGATCTTTGGAAAACTGAAAACCTATGAGAGAAGGAGGAACTCCGATAAAGCACAAGACAAACCTGATAAGGGAATTGCGCTTAAGCTGGAGAAAGTACTTAAGTCTGTTCAGGAACAGTGTGAAGAATCTGAAGATGAAGAAGAGGATGACATAGTGCTCATCACAAAGTCACTACGTAACCTCTACAAGAGGGGAATGTTCCGAAAAGAATTATGGAGGGAACAGTTACTCACGAGAATACAACAAGTCAAGAGAAAAGGATGGAAAGGACATCACATGTTTGAAGTGCTTCAAGAAGGGTCACTATGCCAAGGCTTGTCCTCTGGGAAATGACGAGAATAAGTCTGGGAACAAAGCGTACATAGCAACATGGGATGACTCTGACGATGATGATCCGGAGGCTTGGGCTACACCAAACATGTGTGTTATGGCAATCAAGGGAGACCCAAAGGAACCTCAAGAGGATGTGAGTATTCTATCTCTAACTAGTTGCTTTGATAAATACTCTAAATCTGATCTCATTCGTATACTCTCTAAACTTGTTAAGGACAATATGAAGTTACAAAAGGAAGTGAGTGAAGTTGAAGAACATTGTCTTAAACTTGAAAATGATGCCTCTGAAAGGGAACTTGACTTAAATAACACTGAATCTGTTGAATGCTTTGAATGTGATAGATTGAAAAAGGAAATTGACTTAAATAACACTGAATTTGTTGAATGCTCTGAATGTGATAGATTGAAAAAGGAACTTGACTCTACTATGACTGCTAAAAATGAGCTTATCTATACTCTTGCCATCGTCACTTCAGAAAAGGAAACTCTTGGAAAGAAACTAGAGATAACTGAGGGAAAGAAAGTAGTAGAGACTCCTAAGGTCACATTTGTCCCTTCTAGACATGGTATAGGATACTCTGAAATAGACTCTGGAAATGATAAAAAAACTCTTACTCTAAGGGAACTAAGTGAAAGTAGAACTCTAGAGTTGCAAACTGAAAAAATTAAGAATTCTCACCTAGAAGAGAAGATTAGGGTCCTAGAGAGTGGAACTATAGGAAAAAGGGACTACTATACTGGGAACAACTCTCATAAGATATATGTCAAGATAGCTAAGGGAAATGGTTCCAGAGGACCAAATAAGGAAACAGTTGAGAAAAATAAGTTTCAGAGACCACATCCTAAGTATTATCTAGGTGAATATTACAAAACTTGCTGGACATGTGGAGGTCATGGCCATTACAAGGAACAATGTCCTAAAGTTAGTTATTCAAAAAGGTTCTCAAACAGAAGCAACAACAGGACATCTCACTCAAAATCCTACAGGAATTATCATTCGATTGATGTTAATATTGCAGATTATGTTGATTACTATCCCTGTAAGGAACCAGGCAAGGGACACCTTGCCTGGGTAACCAAACATTGACTCTTTTACAGGTGAAAGCGAGGGGGAACTGTATGTGGTTTATAGACAGTGCTTTCTTCAACCACATGACAGGAAATAGGAACAATCTAACCTTGCTTAACACCCAAGTTGAAGGAGGAAATGTTTCCTTTGGCAACAAAAACAAAGGGGCAATACAAGGCTCAGGGGAAGTAAAGCTCAACAAATCAATCAAAGTCAACAATGTAAATCTTGTGGCAAATCTTGGATACAACCTACTGTATGTGGCACAACTCTGTGATCAAGGGAACAACATAGTTACATTTGATTCAAATGAATGTCTTGTTGTGAACAAAGAGACTCACAAGGTTATTCTTAGAGGGAAACGATTCAACAATGTTTACATTGTTGATCAAGATTTTCAACCTCCAAGAAAGCTATGTCTTACAGTCTCTACAAATGATACCGATCTCTGGCATAGACGTCTTGGTCATGCAGGTCTAAATCTCATCCAGAAGTTATTCATGCAAGATCTTGTGGTTGGCTTACCAAGGATAAATCCAGACACAACAAAACTGTGTGATGCATGTGCCAGAGGAAAACAAACTCGAAGTTCCTTCAAGCCAAAGAAGAATGTTAGCACTTCCAAACCTTTGGAAATGCTATACATGGATCTATGTGGACCAATGGACACATGTAGCTATGGAGGAAGCAGGTATATGTTTGTTATAATAGATGATTATTCACGTTTCACTTGGGTTATTTTCTTGTCTTCCAAAGGAACAGTGTTCAAAGAGTTTGAAGTGTTTATCAAGAAGACAGAAGTCAGTCTGGGGACTAAGCTGAAGTCTATACGCTCAGACCATGGAACAGAGTTTGACAATTCAGCTTTTCTCAACTTCTGCAATGAAAATGGAGTCTCTCACAATTTCTCTACACCAAGAACTCCACAACAAAATGGAGTTGTCGAAAGGAAAAATCGTACCCTGGAAAATATGGCTCGAGCCATGAAGCTAGAGAGTGGAGTTCCATCCAATTTTTGGGCAGAAGCCATTTCAACCTCGGTCTATATCCTTAACAAGGCTATGATTCGACCTTTGTTGCTTAAAACTTCCTATGAACTAATCAAAGGCCGAAAGCCAAACATTTTTCATCTTAGAGTTTTTGGTTGCAGGTGCTATATCCATAACAATGGGAAGGATGCTCTTGGAAAGTTTGATCCAAGAAGTGATGAAGGAATCTTCACTGGATACTCTCTTCATAGCAAAGCATATCGAGTCTACAACAAACGAACCAAGAAGTTTGAAGAAAGTATCCATGTCATCTTTGATGAAGATCCTATCCATCATGGACCCTCCTCCAAAAATCCACTTTCAAGGACAACCGTGAAACCATTCACTATATCATGGGAACCAACAAGGGAACCGATAGACGAGGATGATGATCCGAATCCTCGAAGAGATGACTCTAAGTACATCAATGGAAATGAACCTCAACTACAAGAATCAAACTCTGAAGACGATCATGAAGAGAATGACACCACGGAGCAATTTGATGATCCTTCAACTCACTTTCCTGAAGAAGAGGACACTCCACCAGAAACAATCGAAACATCAACTTCTGGGAACAATCAAACTACTGTGGTTCCACAAGCCGTACCTGAAGATAGTTCCTGTGCTCAGGAGGAAATTCCAGGAACAAATCAACCTCAACCAAGGAACTACCATCAGAGAAAAGATCATCCTCTTAACAACATCCTCACACCTCTGGAACAGGGAGTACAAACTCACTCATCTCTCCATAACTTTTGTGCATTTAATGCTTTCGTTTCTCTTGTTGAACCCAAAAGCATACATGAAGCTCTCAAAGATCCAGATTGGATTCAAGCAATGCAGGATGAGCTCCATCAGTTTGAAAGACACCAGGTGTGGAAGCTAGTTCCAAGACCATCAGACAAGAATGTCATTGGAACTAGATGGGTCTTTCGCAACAAACTGGATGAGTCAGGAAACGTTTCCCGGAACAAAGCCAGACTTGTGGCCCAAGTTTATAATCAAGAGGAGGGAATCGACTATGAGGAAACGTTTGCACCTGTTGCCAGAATTGAAGCAATACGGTTACTCATTGCCTTTTCTACATACAAAGGGTTCAAGCTGTTCCAAATGGATGTCAAAACAGCCTTTCTCAATGGCTATCTACAAGAAGAAGTTTATGTGAAGCAACCTCCTGGATTTGAAGATGATAACAAGCCTGATCATGTCTACTTTCTTGAAAGAGCTCTCTATGGCCTCAAACAAGCACCTCGAGCCTGGTATGATAGATTTGCTTCATTTCTACTATCCAAAGGCTATCAAAGAGGATCCATTGACAAGACACTCTTCTTGAAGAAAGAATCAAGTGACATTTTAATTGTGCAAGTCTATGTTGATGATATAGTTTTTGGTTCCACTACCATGTGCTTACAGAAAAATTTGAGAAACAAATGAGTAGTGAGTTCGAGATGAGTATGGTAGGGGAACTCAATTTCATTCTAGGTCTTCAAATCTCTCAAACAAAAGATGGAACCAAGATTCATCAACAAAAATACATCAAGGAAATGCTATCCAAATATGGGATGGACACTGCAAAGCCCATCAACACTCCAATCTCACCTAGCACAAGCCTCGATGCCGATGAGAATGGAACCAGTGTCAATCAAAAACTCTTTCGAGAAATGATTGGTTCCCTTCTCTATCTCACTGCTAGTAGACCGGATATCATGTTCGCTCTCTGTCTTTGTGCAAGGTTCCAAGCAAACCCTAAGGAATCACATCTGAAGGAAGTGAAAAGGATCTTTCGCTACCTCAAAGGGAGAGACAATCTCTGCCTGTGGTATCCTAGGAACAGTTCCTTTGAACTTGTTTCCTTCATAGATGTTGATTTTGCAGGACATCTGGTTGATCGGAAAAGCACATCAGGCATGACACAGTTCCTAGGAGACTGTCTATTATCATGGGGATCCAAGAAGCAATCCTCTGTGGCACTTTCTATTGCTGAAGCTGAATACATTGTCGTAGCTGCTTGTTGTTCCCAAGTCCTATGGCTCAAGTATCAACTCAAAGACTATGGTATGTCTCTTGGAACCGTTCCTATTAAATGTGATAGTACTAGTGCATTAAATATCTCAAAAAACCCAGTGCATCACTCTAGGACAAAGCACATAGAGGTTAGGCACCATTTCCTGCGTGATCACGTAGAGAAAGGTTCCATTGAGATGGTTCATTGCAGAACAGATGAACAAGTTGCTGACATTTTCACCAAAGCTTTGGACAGACAACCCTTTGAGCATCTTCGAATGCTCTTAGGGATGATTCTCTTACATTAAACAAGTCCCGGTCCATCTTTTCCCTCAATGATTGACTAGTTAAGCATCAGTATAGCTAGCGAACTACATGGTTTAGCAACTTTCATCTTAAATAATAGCAAAATTGCATGAAACATGTTTATTACTATGTATGACAACTGATTCCTTAAAAGCACTTTGTTTATTTTTGTCCCAAAATGATCAACCTGATCTTATCTATCCCTCACTACAAGCCGAAAGGATGGTTGATCATAAGACTTGTCCCACAAAGCCCATCCAGGTAAACGTTTCCTATGAACCTCAATTAATTGATAAAAAACCCTTTTACCGGATTCAATTACCTGGATGACAACATCACTTGTTAACCTACCCATATTTTGTTTGGATAACTCTCTCTATTTTTTTCACAAAAATCCTTTAAGTATCCAAACATAGCCTCGTATTACTTGTTCATGGAAAGAGGAGTTAGAAAGGAAAGGAACTGATTCGAATTACAAAGGAACTACAAGGATGTTTGAAATTCAAATGCGTCTCCCACCTGTATTATTGGAAAGAGAAAAGACATTGAAAACTGGTCTATGAAGCGACAGGCTGTATAAAGAGAAATGTGAATCCGAACCGTCCATCTCACTACCTTGGCTTATGCTCTGCCACGTCGAGACTGTTGAGTAGGAAAGAATCTCAAAGTGGAGAACAACAAATCTTTTTCGTTCTCTTCGGGGTAACTAAATGCGAATTTCAAGGAAAGACTGGTAACCTCTCTCACCCTTTCAACTTCGTTTCTTTTTACTACTTAACCCATTCCCTTTCTTTTCTCTCCTCTTCATAGTCTTCCTCCATCTTCTCTTTCAAACCCTAGTCTTCGAAGCCTTCCATTTTCATTCTCTCTCTGAAAATCCAAACATTCACTCAAATGGCCAACCCAAATCAACCTCTCGTCAAGTTCACCGTTCATCACAAAAAACCCCTCATCGAGCATCTTCTCCACCATGACCCCGAATATCTCCAGAAAATGCTTCTCACCAATCTAGATCTTGACCATCATGAGCCTGAATACATATTTGATGTCAAAGAACGTCTCTATTCTCTTCTGAGAAAAAGAGATGGACAACCCAGTCTTTCTCCTCAAAAATCACCACCTCCAACTCCACGATCTGAAATTCCGGTGCTCACTACGAGACCGGATGGTTCCTCAACCCTCACTCTCAATATCGAGGGATTCCAACCACAATCCATGACTCCAATCCTACCCTGCTTCTACAAACCTCCTCTCATTCCTCTCCAAAACACCATACTCAGATTCATGACAACCTAAGTCTCAAACGCAGACCAGATCCCTTGGCCTCAACTTCTAAACAACTCCACTCCTCCAATCCAAAGTACCCAAGCACCCTCATCTCTTCCCAATGCTCCTACAATCCTAGTTCCACCTCACAGGGAACTAGATCTCTCCTCTCTTGATCAATCAATCTCCCAATTTGAGAGAGAAGAGTTCCCTACTTCACAGGGAACTAAACCCATCAAACCAACCCGACCTTCTTCTTCTCCCACACCCACAAACCGCTCTTCTTCTCAAGCTTCTCTTCCTAAAGTTCCCACTGGACCACGATCCAACAAGAGAAAGCTCAGGCAATTGAGTGAAGAAGAAGAAGAACAAGACGAAGAGGAACTTCAGCCTCTTCTCTCTGAGCAACTACGAGCCCTTAATCCATCAACGGAAATCGTCACTGTTGAGGGCTCCGATGATGAAATAGAGGAGTACACAGAGCTTGCTCTGCAAATAGGGTATAAGGAACCGCCAACTGGGCGTCCTTCAACAAGAGGCTCCAAGAAGCAAAAGGTGGAAGAAAAGAAAGAAAAGAAGGAAAAAGAGAAAGGGAAGAAGGAAAAGAAAAAGAAAGAAGAGAGGAAGTTGGTCATTCCTCTGGTGGTCACAGCCCAGTTCCTCCAAGAACATGAGTTCAACGAGCTTCAGGAACTCATCCAGTTTCAAGGATGGGAAAAGCTCTGTTCCGAACCAGCTAAGGTTGATCAAGCTCAAATCAAGTTCTTCTACTCCAAATTCACCCTAACAAAGGGAATTGAGCTTGACCCTGTCATAAGGTGGAAGACAGAAGAAGATGACTTCACCTTCACCTTTGCCCAGATCAAGAAAATTATTCAAGTTCCTGGAGAGGGCTTTGACATGCTTCCACAAGGCCCATGGAAAGATACTAATGGAAGAGAAGCCATCCTACAAAGGCTTCTAGGTCATGTGCCTGCCCAAGGGAAGGAGATCGTGACTCACAGTTTGAGTCAACTGGGGAAGATGGCACACCAATACATCACTAGGGTAGTGATTCCAAGACAGGAGAAGAGAACAACACTCAATTCTACCGATTCCATTCTCCTGGATCTGTTCCTACGCAAAGAACGAATCAACCTGCCTAAAATCATGATCTTGCACATGTGCAAGTGTGTTGCCAAAGAATCTCACGCCCTTCCCTATGCTACTGTGGTGAAGGAAATAATGAAGAAGAACGATGTCTACCATCCTCTGGAAGAAGAAGAGCTCGACCAAGAGATGGATATGTCCAACATTCTGAGAATGAAGCACTCCCAGGAACCACAAGAAGAAGCTTTTTCTGCTGTGTTTATTGAACAAGGAGACTCAAAAACAGTCCTTCAAGCTCTCAACCGTCTGTGTGGGGTCACTGTGCGAATTCTTGATGTTCTTCTAGACATCCAACAGACAAAGGGAACCAACGATCACATCCTTGTTGTTCTTCAAGATATCCAGAAGAAGTTGCCTTTCTCCTCTTCCTCCTCTAACTCATGAACAAGCCCTCTACAAGAACAATCCTTAGCTGTCTCCATCCTCCTTCAATGCTTTTAAGTGTCTGTTCTTGTAACTGTTTGAACAAATGTTTCAATGAAATCCATCTTGCTTTTGTTCTCTAGTTATGATTGTGCTTTACTTGTTTTTCCTTGCATGCTTAAACTTGATTCTTTTCGATGATGTCAAAAGGGGGAAAAGTGAAAAAATGCAGAGATGTGTTGTTTCTAAGAGAATACAGAACAATTAGCCATAAGCTGAGAGGGAACTATAAGCTTAAAAATCTTGAAAACTTAACTGCTTGTCCATTTCAGAGGGAACTAAGTATCTACAAAGAATTGCTTGTGTTATTGATGTTTAATTCTCTCAAATCTTACCTGTATCCCAGAGTGTTTAATACTTGCATTTTATGAAAGTTTGTCATCATCAAAAAGGGGGAAATTGTTGGAAAAGTGTTAGGGAACTGACACTGGAACAACGGTTTCTCCATTCGAGCAATCGAAGTTTTGATAATGACAAACAAATGGAACTAATTCCATGTACAAGTGATCTCAAGAAAGATAGCAGGTTCACAGGAAAAGCAAAGGGGAACGTTCCCTGTCAAGCCACCTGTGTACGTGGCAAGTAATTGGAAGGTCAGGAAAGACATTTAACTATTGTCTTGGGAGGCAAGCCAACGCTCCGAATGAATAGAGATGAAGAAGGGTACGTGATACGCTGGTTTTAGTACAGCGTAATTCTGTATTTTTATTAGGATTTTCTGAGTGTTTTAGGCTAGATTAGGTGATTATCTGTAATATCCGCAGAAGCCTACAGTTGAAGATTTGGAAGACAGAAATCCCAAATTCGAAGTTGAAGTTCAAGGAGTCAAGATCCGCGCCCTCGGATCAGATCCGAGCCCGCGGTGCGGAGGTAGAAGCAAACCGTTCGAGGGCGAGGAAGGCTGGATCCGCGACCGCGGATTATTTCCGCGCTCGCGGATCGAGGAGGTTCCGCGGCCGAGGCAAGAGAGACGATCCGCGACCGCGGATTATTTCTGCGCTCGCGGATCGAGGCTTTCAGCGCCGCCTTCATTTCGTCTTTATTTTATCTTTTGTGTTTTTATCTTTTTATATTTTCGGACTTATTTTCTACTATTTAAGGTTTGTTTCGAGCTTCACTTTAGGGTTGCAACACAATTTAGAGACAATTTCTAGCATATTTTCAGTATTATGGAGAACTAATTTCCCTTTGGAGTTTGTTTAATCAAGGAAGCCTTTTTATGTATTTTGTGAGATTCTGGTAACTTTTCTATCCCTTGGTTAATATCAAAACCCTTGTGCTTAATTTATGATTATCAATTGATTTCTCTTGGTGCGCAACTTGTTGAATTTGATTGATATTCTACTGTTTGGATTTGTTTGATTGTTGTCTGTGCAATCTTATTTATCCTTGAAACAACTCTTTTCTAGGACCGTGGACTAGAATTGAGAAAGAGTGTTTGATTGTTATTTTATGCATGAGACTCGTAGCTTGATTGCATGATTTAATATCCTTCTATCCTTAATACTTTGCATTATTTGAATTAAGCGTTCTTGTTCATATCATAATTCTGCTTGGACCGTGGACAAGCGGAAATCTTTTATAAGGATTGGAATTAACTAGGGAATTAATAGAAAAGGGGATGAATCAATGATCGAATGATTAAAAAGGTAGAATTGATTGAATGAACTCTGCTTTCCTTCCAATTGATTTAAACCCAACAATATTTGCTTATTTGTTTGTTTGCCTGAACTTCCAAAAACCCCTGTCTAGTTTCCTGTTGATTGATCAGAATTCCGATTCTCTTGGGTTCGACCCCTTGCTTGCTTACTATACTAGTTAGTAGTTTAGGGTTATTTATCTTTGATCTTGGCAACAACGATTTTAGCCGAGTCAAATTTTGGCGTCGTTGCCGGGGAATCGGTTTTTAATATTCTGTTTAATCGGCGTTTCTGACGAATCCGCGACCTCGGAATTTTTCCGAGCCCACAGAAAATCCGCGCCCTCGGAATTTTTCCGAGTCCGCGGATCGATTCGTCTAGATCCCCGAATTGGTAAGAACCTATTTTATGGTTCTTACCCGTTCTACTGATAATTCGCCTGTTGTTCCATTTGATCCAGAAATTAACAGGACTCTGAGACAGTTGAGACGTCAGGTTCAGGCTCAAGTGCTAGGCATACAGTTTGATCTAGTTTCATCTTCTTCTTCTTAATCTGATTCAGAGGTTGAAGAGCAGCTAGTAACCATGGCAGATCGCACTATAGGCAACTGACTGCGCCTAATTTAGAGCAGCAACAAGTTGGTCTTCAGTTTCCCGCCCTGGGAGAAGGAGTGAAATTTGAGCTTAAATCTGGTCTTCTCCATTATTTGCCTAAGTTCCATGGGCTGAGTGGGGAGGATCCGAATAAACTCCTTGCAGAGTTCCAATCTGTTTGCTTGGGAATGAAGCCAGCTGATGTAACTGAAGATCAGCTAATGTTGAGGGCTTTCCAATTTTCCTTGGCTGATTCAGCTAAGGAATGGTATCTATACTTAGCACCTGAGACGATTACTACATGGGCTGAGATGAAGGGTGCTTTTCTGGAGAAATATTTCCCTGCTGCCAAGCAAACGTCTATCAAGAAGCAGCTGAGCAGTCTGGAACAGGGAGATGATGAGAATCTGTATGAGTACTATGAGCGTTATAAGAGACTCATAGCCAGTTGTCCTTACCATGGTTATTCTGATAAAGACCTGATTTGCTATATTATTGAAGGTCTTTGTGATGCTGATAGGCGCCTGATGAATGCTTCCTGTGGAGGTTCTTATGAGAATCTCACTCCTAGGCAAGCGTTTGAGAAGTTGGAGACTCTAGCAGAGCAAAGCAGAAATCAGAGAAAGAGATCCAACAGTAGGTCTGTTCATTCTATTAATGACTCCCTGAATGCTGAAGTAAGGGAGTTAAAAGCAATGATGAAGCAACTGTTGGCGGGCAATGGAGCTTCAAGTTCTAGGGCTTGTGGAATCTGTGGCGAATCTAGCCATCCTTCTGATGCATGCCCTATCATGCAAGAGCCAACAGCTGATGTGAATGCTATAGGGAACTATGAACAGAGGCCCCGGAATGATCCATATTCAAATACCTACAACCCGGGGTGGGCAAATCATCCTAACTTTAGGTGGAATCAACAACCTCAACAACCTTTTCCACCACAGGGAGGTCAACCCAACTATGTTCCCAGGCCTAATTATGTGCCAAGGCCCCAGGCTCCTCAAGAAAATCCAGCCATTATCAATCAGCTTATGAAGGAAAATCAAGAGACTAAGGCTACAATGAAGAGTTTGGAAATTCAGTTAAGTCAGATTGCAACCACTCTGAACCGGCTAGAAGCTAAGGACTCGGGAAAATTGCCATCTCAGCCCATTAACCCGAGAGAGAATGTGAGTGCAATGACATTAAGGAGTGGGAAAGAGTTAGATACTGAAATTTCGGCCAGCGGAAACCAGCCGAGTTCACCGGAGGGCAGTTTTGATCGCAACGCAGAAATCGAGAAAATTCCGAAATCCGCGCCCGCGGATCATCCGAGACCGCGGAACCCAATCCGAGCTCGCGGATCACCCCCTGGTAGAATCTGATGGCTATATCAGACCTTCGTTTCCCTCCATGGCTTCACACAAGCCAGCTCCATCGTTTCCTGAGGCACTAAAGGACACCAGGAGGCCAACCAATGACAAGGAAATTTTCGAAACCTTCTCCAAGTGTGAGGTAAATGTTCCTTTACTTAAACTTGTTCAAAGTATTCCTCGGTTTGCTAAATTTCTGAAAGAATTATGTACTATAAAGAGGAAACAAAAAGAAAAGGGACAGGTTAAGAAAATTAATCTTGTGGAAAATACTGAAAATGTGTCTTTCATGCTTCAAAGGCAATTGCCTAAGAAATATGGGGATCCAGGGAGGTTTACTGTTCCCATTACAATTGGTGAGGCTAAAATTGAGCATTCTATGCTTGATTTAGGTGAATCCATTAATGTCATGCCACTTGGCATCTATGAGAAGTTAGACCTAGGGCCATTACAGGATTCTAATATTACTATTGAACTGGCTGATCACTCTAAAGCGCATCCGAAAGGATTTTTGGAAGATGTCTTAGTGCAGGTGGATGGTTTAATTTTTCCGACGGACTTTTATATCCTAGAGATCGTTAAGGGGAGATACGACCCAGTTTTGTTTTTGGGTCGTCCATTTATGAAGACGGCGAACGCCGTAATTGATGTTTCAAATGGCCTATTATCTATGGCACATGAAGAAAAAAGGGTCCAGTTTCAGATTGATGATGATCCATTCTGAGCATAAGGACGTCGGGCCAAACGACGTTAAACAAAGGCGCTGCTCAGGAGGCAACCTGAGGTAAGTTTTTCTTTTCTTTTCTTTTTATCTTTTTAATTTTAGTTTTAGTTTTAGTATTCGTTTTGTTTTTGTCGGGCTAACTTGCAGATACCATTTTTCCCATCAAAAGAAACCAGTCCGAGAGGAGTTGGAGCACGCGGCTCGAACTGCGACCCCGGATTTGATCCGAGACCTCGGCAAATTCCGCGACCACGGATATGATCCGAAATCGCGGATCGGCCTGATTTTTATCAATTATTCCAAAAAAAAAAATAAAAAAAAATAAAAAAATAAAAATAAAAAGAATAAAAATAAAAGGTTTTCGGGTGAAACCCCCGAAATAAAAGACTTTCAGGTGAAACCCCTGAAATAAAAAGGTTTTCGGGTGAAACCCCCAAAAAAGCCCGAACCAGTACCAAACCAAACCCGAAAATAAAATAAAAATTTTCCACCTACCCTACCTACCCCACTTTTCTATCTTTTTCCCCACATCCAATTTTCCCCTCTCACCAAACACTCCCTTACAATAAAAAACACCACCACCAACCCTCCACCACCATCACAACCCTCGGCCACCATCACCATCCGCGACCCAGAGATCCGCGACCTCGCAGTCATTCCGCGCCCGCGGATTTGTGTGCAGCCCAGTTCACCATTGTTGGAGTCGAAGTTTGGTGTGGATTGGAGTTTTGGAGCATAATCGAACTAGATCTACATCGGTTAGTACTCGAATCTTGTTTCTAGAGTTTGATTTTTGCTGTTGGGAGTGGATTTGGGGTTGTTTGAGACGAATTGTGTTGAATTGTGTGGGTCGGAATTCGCCATTGACGACGAGCAGTTCAGATCTGGAAAATCCCAGATCCGCGCCCGAGGTACAATTCCGCGCCCGCGGATCTTCTTTGCTTGTCCGCGCTCTCGGAAATCGTCCGCGCCCGCGGATTTCTTTTGTCCAGTCCGCGCCTTCTTTGCTGTCCGAGGCCGCGGATTTCAGTATCTTGGTAATTTTCTTGCTCAGCTCTGTATTATTTATTCAGCTATGGCATATTACGGTTTACAGCATCTGACTGAGGGACAGAGGGAGCTTTGGGATAAGTATGAGGATAGGGAGTTTGTCAGTACTAAATTTTTTGATGTCCCTACACTGATTAATTTGGGATTTAGAGAGTGTACAGAGCAGTTACTGGCGACTGGGGGTTTGGGTAATTTCTCTGCTCTGGCTATGCCTACTTATAAGGGTCTTACTATGGAGTTTCTGTCCACTTTCCGCTTTGCTGATGGGGTCTTGAGTTTTCATGCTTGTGATAGATTATATAGTTTGACCCGTGAGGAGGCCTGTCTTATTTTTGGGATCACTTCACCACCTACTGATGGGTGGACGAGCATACTGTCTGATCCCACTATTTATGATTTTTGGTATACGCTTACTGGCTCCCCTTTTAACACTCGTTCTAGGGAGCTTAACAGTAGGATTCCCCATCCATGTGTCCGTCTGTGTCACAAGGTTCTGGCCATGGCATTTTTCGCTCAGGGAGAGCCAAACAAGCTTCCTGCTCGAGATTTGAGGATTATTAGATGCTTGTTTCCTTTTCCGTCTCACTGCCCGGACTGGTTCGGATTATTTATTCAGTTTGCTGAGAAGCATCCAGATAAGAGGGGGTCGATTGGATTGGGTGGTATGGTTACTCTTTTAGCCACCAGATTTGTTTCTAGAGAGCAGATTGAGGCATAGTTTGGCCGACATTTGACTGATGGGTACAGATACACTCACCAGGCTTTAGTTAGGGCTAATTGTTTGAGAGGGTCAGTTGATGACGGGTGGACTTGGTTGCATGGGCATCCTGCTACAGCTTATCTGCGTCTCCCTGCATATTTACAGTATGGCGATACTGTGTATTCTTTTCATCTGCAGCCTAATGTAGACGTTCCTGCAGAGGAGTTTGTTGGCGATGAGTATGAGGCTGATGGTGTTGGTTGGGATGAGCAGGCTGATGCATTTCGTGCTAGATTTTATTCTGAGCCTTCTGGATGGGCTCCTGCTCCACAGACTACAGTTGGTTGGGGTGCACCTCCCCCAACTACTCGTGCATCCACTTTTGCTTCTACTTCTGCTTCCTCCAGTTTGCCATGGACAGATGGTATGAGTTTTGAGGATCATATGTTGAGTGGGATGCAACACTTATCTATTCTTCAGGATGCCATGTCTGCACGACAGGATGCTATGGATCGTTCATTGGAGGCATTTTATGAGCATCAGAGGCAGGCAACTGTTTTCTGGCAGACACAGTGGCCAGGTTATCCATCATTCCCTCCACCAGATCAGCAGTGAGTCTTCTGATTCCTTCTTCTGTACTTTGGTCTGTATTTCTTAGCTTCATTGGGGACAATGAAGGGTTTAAGTATGGGGGAAGGGATTCACTACTATATTTGTATTATATGTACAGTTGCATTCTATTTCTGTCATAATTATAAAAAAAAAAAGAAAAAAAAATTAAAAAAACCATAAAAGAATATGAAAAAAGGCATATAAAATCCTGGGATGAGTTGAAAACCCGAAAGGGCGGCTCAGGTAAGAAGCAGGTAACCCGGACCAGCATTAGGCTGGGGTAATAAGAGGTTTATGAGAGATGTGAGTATTTGTGAGCACACCTAAGAAAAATGAAAAGAGTGATTAGGTGAAAACCCGAAAGGGCGCCTAAGTAGAATGAGTGGTAAAATCAGAGTGTTTAGAATCATATTCTACTTTGGGGCTTGGGGATTACACTTTAGATATTGGGTAGATCCTAGGTTGTTCTACACTTTTTGGAGCTTGAGTGTTATATCTTGTATCTGTGAGGTGTGTGATTTGAGCTTTCTTGTTTTGCTCACTATTTCTCTACATGGGTCTGGGTTGTGAGTTGAGAGTAGATTTTTCATATTTCCCTTTACTTCCTGTGGATCTTTGATAGGATTGATTGTTAGATTTATTTTGAGCTTACTCGAGGACGAGCAAGATCTAAGTATGGGGGAATTTGATACGCTGGTTTTAGTACAACGTAATTCTGTATTTTTATTAGGATTTTCTGAGTGTTTTAGGCTAGATTAGGTGATTATCTGTAATATCAGCAGAAGCCTACAGTTGAAGATTTGGAAGACAGAAATCCTAAATTCGAAGTTGAAGTTCAAAGAGTCAAGATCCGCGCCCTCGGATCAGATCCGCGCCCGCGGTGCGGAGGTAGAAGCAAACCGTCCGAGGGCGAGGAAGGCTGGATCCGCGACCGCGGATTATTTCCGCGCTCGCGGATCGAGGAGGTTCTGCGACCGAGGCAAGAGAGACGATCCGCGACCGCGGATTATTTCCGCGCTCGCGGATCGAGGGTTTCAGCGCCGCCTTCGTTTCGTCTTTATTTTATCTTTTGTGTTTTTATATTTTTATATTTTCGGACTTATTTTCTACTATTTAAGGTTTGTTTCGAGTTTCACTTTAGGGTTACAACACAATTTAGAGACAATTTCTAGCATATTTTCAATATTATGGAGAACTAATTTCCCTTTGGAGTTTGTTTAATCAAGGAAGCCTTTTTATGTATTTTGTGAGATTCTGGTAACTTTTCTATCCCTTGGTTAATATCAAAACTCTTGTGCTTAATTTATGATTATCAATTGATTTCTCCTGGTGCGCAACTTGTTGAATTTGATTGATATTCTACTGTTTGGATTTGTTTGATTGTTGTCTGTGCAATCTTATTTATCCTTGAAACAACTCTTTTCTAGGACCGTGAACTAGAATTGAAAAAGAGTGTTTGATTGTTATTTTATGCATGAGACTCGTAGCTTGATTGCATGATTTAATATCCTTCTATCCTTAATACTTTGCATGATTTGAATTAAGCGTTCTTGTTCATATCATAATTCTGCTTGGACCGTGGACAAGCGGAAATCTTTTATAAGGATTGGAATTAACTAGGGAATTAATAGAAAAGTGGATGAATCAATGATCGAATGATTAAAAAGGTGGAATTGATTGAATGAACTATGCTTTCCTTCCAATTGATTTAAACCCAACAATATTTGCTTATTTGTTTGTTTGCCTGAACTTCCAAAAACCCCTGTCTAGTTTCCTGCTGATTGATCAGAATTCCGATTCTCTTGGGTTCGACCCCTTGCTTGCATTTATCTTTGATCTTGGCAACAACGATTTTGGCCGAGTCAGTACGCTAGTCTTTTTGAATAGTGTCGTACTCCCCAAGACAAGAAGGGCAAAGACGTCAAAATTAAAGATGGAAACTCTATAAATAGTATGCGACGCCGCTAGGTCGAATAGAGCTCTCACACACAAGAAAACCAGATCTACAAAAGGAAAAAAAGAGATTGAGAGCCCGAGCTGATTCAGTAAAGACATCAATTCAGAAGTTCAAGGAAGGAAGTATCAAGTGATGAAGGCTGCGTGAAGATCTTCATCAACTTGAAGAAGGAGGTTCCTGTGCTAAAGGGAACTGCACATGAACGAGTAAGGTTCATTCTCTATATTCAGTTGTGTTTAGATCTAGGAACTACTATGTCTTAGTCGTTAGTATTGTTTGTGAGTGAGATTGGAAACAATAGAGAAGTTCGACTTTGTAGAGTGGAACCCAACATCTATCAATAGAATATAGTGTGTGTTCAAAATCCTCCAAGGGAGGTAGAGGTTTATTTTTTAGCTAGTTGGCTAAAGAGGTCCCTCTATAAGGAACCGTGTCTCTGTCTTGATTTTCTGTTTAATCTTTGTTCTATATTATTCCGTTGCGTAAGGAAATTGTCACTGGAACAGTTCCTGATTGTCTTGACTAACAACGATCCTACAAACACCATATATACGAAACTCGTCTTCAAGATCTCACTCAGTAACGTGAGGATCCAAATTGCCAATATACACTCGAGACATCGAACCTAAGAAAACAGAATTTTCAAAAGAATCGATAACTACAAGAACGCAAACAATAGCAAGCCCTGATTGGAAAAAGATCAAAATTTTGAAACAAAAAAGATTAGGGATTTCGCAGAATACGCCACTACACTTTACAGAAAAGGGATTCCAAAAGATCAAAGAGCAAAAGAGAGGACCTTGTAATTCTGGGCCTGAAGAATCAACTTGACAGAAGAAAGAGCACCACTCCGATACATGCAAACAACAAGGGAGCCAGATCTGAGTGCTCCATTGTTCTTCTTCTTAACCAAAACAGCTGAACTACATTTGAGGCTAAAACCCAGAGCCTGAGTGGTTTAATTGAGTAGAGATGCGCCTACATGGAGGAAAAGTTCGCCCGATGTCTACGCTGCCCCGCCCTGCTTTGATGGCTGGCTGTGTACATCTTCGTTTGGGCATTTTCAGCAGCAAAAAACGCCGGGTATTCTAAACAAGCCGCCATCGTCCCTGGAAGTTGTGGAGCCGAATGAAGATGATTTTGCAGCCGCTCGTTCCGATGACTCAGTAGCCCTTAATTCGATCATGTGTCTTCTACTTTGGTGGAGGCCCATTAATTCGAGGCCACTCGTCTTCGACCAATTTGGGAAACAAATTTGTATACTTTGATGAGGCAAAGAGATATGCTGTTGGCGGAGTGGCAGTGAAGGTTCTTTCTCCCCGAGTCCGTCGTTTCCGTCTTGATTCTCTCTGTTCCTTCGTGGGGTTATTTATCAGATGAATGAACTTTCTTCGAAATAAAAATAAAAAGGTTAATGAACTTGGGCCTCTTACACATAGGCCCGGTAGAAAAAAATTAAGAAATAAAAGGACAGATTTTTGATCGGTCCATTACAATGTAACAATAATATAAGATTTAATATTTTAAAATTTGTTTTTTTTTATAATATGTTTTAGGTTGTATTATAAAAAAAAATAAAAATTCTTACTATATAGGGTGATTATTTTATAATTTGGACTATTTTATGTTATATATATATATATATAATTTTGAACCAAACGATATATACTTAGAACAATCGATTTACTAGTGGTAAAGGTACTTAGTAGTAATGTGACTTATTTTGGTTCTGAAGCTCTTTTCTTTTATATTCAGTGGAAGTGAACTGAAATACAAAGTAATACAGTATATGGGTTGGCCCAATGTAAGTTTTAAAATAAACATGATTGAAATCTTTTTTGTCTAAATGCATATAAATAATGGCATTGAACATATGGGGTGACCCTCAGCTTTTGAGTGCAAATTTACCGGTGTGCAACGCAATAATATTTTTTTTTGGACAAGCCCAATAACGTAGGTTATAGGGGTAGAGGAATTGGTTGACTCGTTAAGCTCTTATTTGATGCAGAATTAATTTATTTTATTCTTTTTTTTTATAAATACATACAAAAACCCAAAAAAGAGGTATAACATCAAAAAATGTTACATTATTTCACTATTGTTTCAAATTTTGCATACAACTTTCTCCCATTCAAAATATTTATTTTCACCACTTGCCCTTCAAAAGACCATTGACACTAAATTGTGGTGTCATAATTGTCAAAGGAAAATGAAAGCATTGTTAAAACTTGTTATCCAATAATATGATTAGCTGATAACCTAATTACATTACCCTGACTTATGTCATGCACTTGAAAAAATATATACACAAAGGCATTTTTTTAATAAAATTTATCGTTCCAAATATTTAATTTAAATAAAAGTGTGATGAAATGAACCACTGACCGCAGTCCCCCCGACCCGTGATCGCCGACCACCTTCTTCAATCACCCATGGTGTTATTTTCGATCACGCGGGCTCTAAAGGTATGCAAATGGCATAGGTTGTAGGGGCAGAGAAATTGGTTGGCTTGTTGAGCTCATATTTGATGCATATTTAATTTATTTTGTCTTTTTTTTAATAAATATAGTGTGATAAATTGAAACATAATTACATTAACTTGACTTATGTCACACACTTGAAAAAATATACAAACAAACAAATTTTTTGAATATTGTTCCCTCATTTCAAATATTTAATTTAAATAAAAGTGTGACGAAATGAACCACTCACAGCATCCACCCCTGGCCCGTCGTCGCCAACCTCCTTCTCCAATCATCCATTGTGTATTTTTGTATCTCTTCGATTAATAGAAGATGAAATCAACTACTGGAGCGCCAAAAACCTCTTCTCTTGCATAGTGACTATAGAAAATCAATAAAAAAAAGACTTATGGAATCAGAATAAAAACACCAAAATAATTGAAGGGATGATTTACAAATTCAAAGTGAAGCACAAAAATAATAATATTGTTAAAAATATAACAATAATTTTACATATAGAAAATCATCTGTTTTGTGCACAATATTGGACAATGTACCATCCGGTAGCCTAGGTTTGGGGTATTTTCAACGAGCTCCAAAGTGTCTCGCTTTATTCAATTTGTTAACTTTAATTTTTTTAAACAATATATCTTAATTAAAAAATGGATTTATTAATTAATATCGAAAAATCATCAAAATCTTTATGCTAAATCGAGTATTTAATTGACAATTTTTTTTATCAATAAAATATTTATTATAAAAAAACAAATCCTAACAAATATATCATAAAAAATAAATTTTGTACATTTAACAATTCTACTCATATATTTTTAATAGTGAAAACTAATCATTAAAATCTATATATTTTTTTGTTTTTTTTAGTTTCTTTTACTTTTCGATTTCAATTGCTTCCTTTCCTCTACTAATGCCTGTTTCTGACCACCACCAACACCAGCGACCCCACCCCGCCCTCATCTCTCTTCTTCTCCAGTTGCATGCAACTCTCTAGCACCTCAAGGCGCCATTTTCTCTTCTTCGCCGTTCTCCGATTTCACCCAAGATAGCCGCTTGTCTCACCTAAGATTTGTAGAAATTCACTCTACCGCTCGCTCCCCTTCTCTCCCAGCGCCTCCATCCATTCAGCCTCTCCCTGCCACCGTCGGTTTCGCGCCATCCGCCGCCATCATCATCTGCCCCGACTCCATCACCTTTTCACCACCTAGACCGGTGAAATGCTGTGCACTGCCAGCGAACCACGTCTTGCCACATATGTCATCGTCTGACTGATCGGACAAGTTTGAACTCTTTCTTCCGCTGCCAAGACAATTATGGGGGTGGCGAGTGATCTCAGTGGAATCGAAGTGTAATACTCAAGTTCGATTGTCGTCTAAGTCGGGAAAAACGAGTTTTATATTCGGGTTCTTGAATCGAAGATAACCTCGCCAAATTAAATTATCGTATACCCCAACCGAATTCTATCATTATCCCTAATGATATTTTATCCAGTTTTATCCAATTAAATTATCCCTAATGATATCATTATACGTAAATCTAAGGGGGAGATCGTTTAATTTTTCTCCAAAAATATTATAGCTTAAATCCCACATTATATCTTAACAATATGTATATATATATCCTAGATCGTTTAATTTTGGCTCGGCCCGTACTTAAATTAATCTTTTCCCTCATAATTCTTTAGGGAACCGTTCCCGTTTGAGATCGTAGTTCCGCCTTCCCGAGGATCCTTCGTGTGAGGTAAGTCGTTTTTCGACTTGCTCGGTTCTTCTCTACCTTGTTAGATTGTGTATCGATATTGTAGGGCGGGTTTTGGGAACTAGTCCCAAATACCTTTTAAATTGTTTTAAACTCCTTGAGTGTGGTGTGCGTAAATGGTTTTGAATGTGTTTTATCGGAAAAATATTTTGGAACATTTTCTCTGTGCTGGTACCGTTTCCGACACGGCCCATCGTAGCTGGTGTTGAGGAAGAGTTGGCTACGTTGACCCGTGTGACTGGGAAATCGTGCCCCTTCAAAACGAAAATTATTATCTGTGTGTTTTTGGCAAGTGCTCCAGTGGAGGCTTAGCCAAGGGTTAGAAGGGAGATTGTGAAGTGGAGTGAGAGGGCCTGCCTCTGCACTCGGCGCGGTGATGAGCGCCTTGGAATTCAGATTGTGGAAAAGGAGGAATTGCATTGCAATGGGATTGTGATTGTAAATGTGTATGTGGCTTTGTGTGACTGATATAACTAATTTAGGTATTGGCCTTTAGAGTTATGATTGTGATTGCGGATTTGTATGCTGACTCTAGAAATGATTTCAAAACGTTCTACAATTTTCGTATTCTCTCTAGCTTGGTAGATTAGACGCTGACCCTTCGGGGAATATTTTTCAGTTCCAGGTATGAACCAGGGAGCCGTGCAGGAATCGAGGCCAGATGGCGGGCCGGAGCGGTAAAGAGCGCGTGTCATAGTGGGATTGGTTTTATACTAGTTCATTTATGATAGTTAGGTTGTTCAATTTTATTATTGATAAGATGAAGTTAGAAGTATGTTTTATTCATTATTTTGGTTGATTAGTACAATATTAGTAAGCGTTGTGTCGTATTGGAATATCTATATTTTTTTTGGAAATTGATGCATAACTACGTTTTCTAAGTTTTATTAAATAAAAGGTTGGATGTTTTATTATGTTTTTCTCGTCGTGCCCGCGTTGTAAGGTCCTACTGTGTAGTTGTCAACCTAATTAATAGTACCTTGTAAGGTCTATTCCCTAGTAGCGGCTCGGGAGTTTGAGGTGACTTTCGAGGAGTTTGAGAGGCAGATTCGAGATCAATATTGTCCTCCGGTGGTGAGGGCGGCTCGGGAGGCTGCTTTTCGGGATGCTGGACTCAAAAATATCACAGTATCTAAGACTATTCTGAAGTTTCAACAAGAGTTGGCAGTGGTGCCAAATGCTGCCCCTATTGAGGAGTTGAAGATTGCGACCTTTCTAAAAAGGTTGCAGCTGCATTTACGTGCTTATGTGTCTGGTCTCCGACTCGCGACATTGGCAGACGTTCATCAGTCTGCTTTGGCTTATGCTATGGCCACGACCCGACAGAGTTAGCTCGAGGTGCATACCACTGGGAGCAAGAGGCAGAAGTTGTCTGCTCCGGCAGAACCTAGGAGAGATAGTCGTCCCGGCTCTTCTCAGCCGCAACGATCAGGGTTTCAGCCACAGGATCGTCAGGACCATCATCGTCAGAGTCAATCCACTGGAGGGCTGAGAGAGTGCTTCAACTGTGGAAGCACTGCTCATTTGAGGAGTCAGTGTCCGAAGCCAGTCAGGAGTTGCTTCAGTTGTGGGAAGCCTGGCCATTTGCAGCAGTATTGTACTGTGGGAGCACCTTCACAGGGATCTTCACCGGGAATGGTGAATCAGATGCCTCATCTTCAGCCTCAGCAGTTTCAGCAGATACCGAGCCAGGGCAGAGGACGCGGCGCAAGAGTTAGCAATACCGGGGGCAATCAGCCTTGGGTGTTTGAGATGAAGAGGGCCGATGCCCTACACACGCCGACTACTACAGGTACGATTTGGATTCAGTCTAAACCTGTTCACATACTATTTGATACGGGTGCTACCCATTCCTTTATGTCTTCTACTTGCGTGGCTAGACTAGGACTGACTTGCACTGAGGGAGTATCTTTTTTTGTGGGGCTGCCTGACGGCAGTAAAGTGAGAGGGAATAAGGAGATTTTACAGTGCCCTATTAGAATAGGGAATAGGGATTGGTATGCGGATTTTATAGTAATGCAGTTGTCACCAGAGGATGACGTGATTCTGGGGATGGATTGGATGATATGTTACCGAGCAGTTTTGGATGCACACAAGGGTACAGTTACAATGACCGCAGATGATGGGACCAGACATGTGTGTCAGGAGGTAGAGCAGGAGGGGCCCAGATCGGTGATTAGTATGGTAAAGGCCTCCAAGTTGCTCAGTAATGGATGTGTAGCATATTGGTGTTATGTCCTGCAGGGGGACAAGGAGGGGCTGCACATTCAGGACATACCAGTAGTGTGTGAGTTTGAGGACGTTTTTCTCGAGGAACTTCCAAGATTACCTCCTCAGAGAGAGGTAGATTTTGGGATTGAGTTGGAGCCGAGGACGAGGCCGATTTCGAGAGCCCCATATCGCATGGCCCCGATGGAGATGCAGGAGCTGAAGGCACAATTGGAGGATTTGTTAGAGAAGGGTTACGTACGACCGAGTGCGTCGCCATGGAGAGCTCCAGTGCTGTTTGTGAAGAAGAAGGATGGTTCTCTCCGTTTGTGTATCGATTATCGGGAGCTGAACCGTGTTACCATCACGAACAAGTATCCGCTGCCACGTATTGATGATTTACTGGATCAGTTGCAGGGGGCTACTGTGTTCTCCAAAGTGGACTTGAGGTTGGGATATAAGAGGATATTCCTAAGACGACTTTTCGAACGAAATATGGGCATTATGAGTTTGTAGTGATGCCGTTCGGACTGATGAATTCACCCGCTGTATTTATGGAGCTGATGAATCAGGTGTTTATAGACTACTTGGACAGATTTGTAGTAGTGTTCATCGACGATATTCTGATCTACTCTCGGAGTAAGGAGGAGTACGCCGAACATCTCAGGCTAGTGTTGGGAGTACTGAGACATCATCGGTTGTTTGCTAAGCTGTCCAAGTGTGATTTTTGGCTGCCTGAAGTTACCTTTTTAGGGCATGTGGTATCTGCTCAGGGAGTTATGGTGGATCTTGCAAAGATTGAAGCTGTAAAAGCATGAGAACCTCCGAAGAATGTGAAGGAGGTGCGAAGCTTTCTAGGATTAGCAGGGTATTACAGAAGGTTTGTGGAAGGGTTTTCCCGGATAGCCCAACCACTTACCAACTTGCTTAAGAAGACTACTCGTTTCGAGTGGAACGAAGCTTGCCAGCGGAGTTTTGATGAGCTGAAGAGAAGGTTAACTTCGGCTCCTATACTTGCTCTTCCTCAGGGGAATGAGGATTTTGTGATTTACAGTGACGCCTCCAAGGTAGGTTTGGGCTATGTGCTGATGCAGAGGGACAGAGTGATTGCTTATGCTTCCAGACAGTTGAAGCTGGTGTTGAGGAAGAGTTGGCTACGTTGACCCGTGTGACTGGGAAATCGTGCCCCTTGAAAACGAAAACTATTATCTGTGTGTTTTTGGCAAGTGCTCCAGTGGAGGCTTAGCCAGGGGTTAGAAGGGAGATTGTGAAGTGGAGTGAGAGGGCCTGCCTCTGCACTCGGTGCGGTGATGAGCGCCTTGGATGTCGGATTGTGGAAAAGGAGGAATTGCATTGCTATGGGATTGTGATTGTAAATGCGTATTTGGCTTTGTGTGACTGATATAACTAATTTAGGTATTGGCCTTTAGAGTTATGATTGCGATTGCGGATTTGTATGCTGACTCTAGAAATGATTTCAAAACGTTCTACAATTTCCGTATTCTCTCTAGCTTGGTACATTAGACGTTGACCCTTCGGTGAATATTTTTCAGTTCCAGGTATGAACCAGGGAGCCATGCAGGAACCGAGTCCAAATGGCGGGCCAGAGCGGTAAAGAGCGCTTGTCATAGTGGGATTGGTTTTATACTAGTTCATTTATGATAGTTAGATTGTTGAATTTTATTATTGATAAGATGAAGTTAGAAGTATGTTTTATTCATTATTTTGGTTGATTAGTACAGTATTAGTAAGCATTGTGTCGTATTGGAATATTTATATTTTTTTTTGGGAATTCATGCATAACTACGTTTTCTAAGTTTTAGTAAATAAAAGGTTGGATATTTTATTATGTTTTTCTCGTCGTGCACGCGTTGTAAGGTCCTACTGTGTAGTTGTCAACCTAATTAATAGTACTTGGTAAGGTCTATTCCCTAGTAGCGCCTCTTCGGAAGACGAGGTGTTACACGGAGGAAGGTTAGTTGGAGGCGCCGACATGGCTAGCGTCCCCGCCGACCGAATGGCAAGGGCGCCAAACGGAGTGGAGGAACCCGTTATTGGGGCGTGCAGATTTGTTGCCCATTAGAATGGAATCCTAAACGATCGTCGAATCCACGAGAGCAAAGAATTTCTTCGATCAGGTGACTTTGTAAATCTACGAAATTGGGCCGCTCCTCGTGGGCCTTTGAGTCCAAATAAAGAACATATCGGCTTTCTTATCAAATTGGCTATATTGGATTCGGCCAAATAATATGGAAAGGTATAGAATTTGTTGGATTTCGGTCCAACTAAAACAACAATAGATACAAAAATTATGGGAGTTGTAACGGAATTTAAATATCGAGTTTTTCAAGAATCCGGCTACTACAATTTTATTGGCATTATAAATCAAATTAATAGGCAAAGTTTGATATTTTAAATAAATATAAAAAAGATGAATAAAAATAAATGATTTATAAATTAATGATATATGTGGGGTTCAAAGATGAATAAAAATTTTCTTAACATATTAAAAATATTCTTTTTTATTGAGATGTCAATTTTTATTTAAACATCTCAACCATATGGTCTGTATCTATTGAAATATTAAGATTACTTAAAATTTAATTGACAAATAATAACTAAAACATATACAAACACTTTTTTTTAATTTACAAAAACACGCGGCTCTTGCCTAGTATATATAAAAATGAATAAATAAACAATAAGCAATTTTTAGATGGATAATTCATCTTGCAAATTGTTCTTTTAAAATAATAATTCAATTTATATATAAATGAAAAAAATGAACTCATGAAATTAGAGACTTATTTTTTAGATTTCATTTTAGATAAATTCTTCTCAGTTGATCTTTTGGTTGGGACGGTGTTGGGACCTTTGGTTCTAAACATCGGAACAACGATATCGTTCTCCAGTTTTGATAACGACAAACACCATATGGGAACTAACGTGCTTTTTCCAAGTATTTCTAAGGAACACAGGTCTAGCAAAGAACTCCCATGAATGTCCAAAGAACACAGGTGTACACGATGAAGAGTTTCTCTCAAAGGAACTCTGAAGAAGAAAGTTCCCATGCTATGGGAACTCCCATGAATGTCCAAAGGACACAGGCTTATACGATGAAGAGTTTCTCTCAAAGGAAATCTGAAGAAGACAGTTCCCACGACATGGGACCTCGCAATGTGACGACAAAGACCGTTCAGCGGAAATCGTGGAATCCTGTCTTGGACAGAACGAAGACACAGTCTGAGGAGCAGACTGTCACGAGTAATCTAACGGTCCGATTGATTCAAGAAGTTGACCTAGTTCAAATCGAAGTCACATGTGAAGATTGTACACTTGGGCAGCAAGCAAAGGGCATTTCGGACAACATGAAAGATGCGATTGAAGCCCAAGTACAACCGAGTATAAAGCCAAATGAATAGTGCTAGTTGTTAGCACTTCTCCCAGAACTCACACATAATCACAAAGAAGGAGAAAGAAAGAAGAAGATAAGTCCCCGACGGCGAGTGTCTGATCTCGGCGACGGTGAAGTCAAGTTCCCAGTAGAAAGGGAATTGTGATCGGTGTAAGGTTTGATTTACTTGTTTAGTTGTAGTTGTTCGCTTAGGAACTCAGTTGAGAAGATTCATTAGTGTTGCTAGAGTTAGAAAGAACTCATAGGAACAGAGAAGTTTGAATCTGGCTGTTTGTAACTAAGGAACAAATCAATAATACAAGTAAGTCATTCAAAATCCTCCAAGCGGAGGTAGAGGTTTACCCATACAACTAGTTGGTTCTAATGGGGTTCCTCTATAAGGGAACTGTGTTTATAACTGTTTACTTACCTGCGCTTATTTACTTTCGCTGACTTGGGCACAACTTAACAGCCAGTTCCCAAGCTCTCCCTAACCGATTACGATCCAACAATTGATATCAGAGCAGGTTGTTCTATATTTTGTGTTAGCATCGTAGGACTCACAAAGATGGCTTAAGAACTCACCCAGGTTGGACACAACAATAGCAAGCCTCCAAGGCTCATCCCTGGGAGGTTCGAAAACTGGCAACGCGATATGAAGGATTGGATGCGAAGCCAGGATTATCAAGCCTGGTGTGTCATAGAAAAGGTGAACTTCGAAGTGGATCCGGCTATCTAGGATGACTACTCCAAATGGGGACCAAATGAATGGAAATGCATGGAGGCTAACTTCAAAGCCAAGCAATATCTCAAGAATGCCATGACGGTCCAAGACTGTGACAGAGTGGCCAATCTTGATACAGCGAAGGAAGTATGGGATGCCATCCAACAGATGCACATTGGGAACTCTGACCTCAAAGAGGACCTCCAGATAAATGCCAGAAGAGAGTTCTTCAATTTCCAAATGGAGATGGGAGAATCTGTGGACAGCTACCAATCCCGCTTCGAGGGCCTATGCACCAAGCTCGTTGGACTAGGAATCACAAAGGAAGAGAGCACCGACAAGATGAAGGTCCAACAACTGTTCAACGGCCTGACGGGTGAGTGGGCCAATGAAAGAACAATGTTCAAGGAGAATCCGGAAAGCAGAACTCTTATGCTCCACCAAGTCTTTGGAAAATTGGTGGGACATGAGAGAAGGAAGAAGGATGACCAGGAGCAAAAGAGGGCACATCAAGGGATCGCCCTCAAACTTGAAAAGATGATCAAGTCAGTTCAAGAGCAACATGAAGATTCTGAAGAAGAAGAGGATGAGGAACTAGTTCTAGTAACAAAGGCCCTTCGGTCCTTCTACAAAGGGAAGTTCAAAAGCGGAATGGGAACTCGCAGAGAGGACAGAGTTCCCAAAGAAGACCCGCTGAGAAGGACCTCTCGGACGTCACCTGCTACAAGTGCTACAAAAAGGGACATTTTGCCAAAGAGTGCCCGCAGGGAACTGACGACCGAAAGCAAGGGAAAAAGGCCTACATCGCCACCTGGAGCGATGACGAGGACGAAGATCCTGAATCTTGGGCACACCTAGACATGTGCGCTATGGCCATAGGGGACACCACTGGGGAACAACCCAGTGAGGTAACTACTGAACCTGTACTTGCTTCCTTATCAAATTATGAAAAACCTGAGTTGCTAAAGATTCTTTAAAGTCTTGTTAAAGATAACATTAAGCTGCAAAAGAAGTTAGAAAAGACGGAACACACAAATGTTGAATTAATTGGTCTTGAGTCTTGTTCCAACTATGTGTCCCTAATAGAAAAGCTTCAATCCTATGTATCCCACATTGTAGATCTTGAGGATGAGATTAAGACTCTAGATAGTGATAAGAATGCCTTTCTACAAAAACTATGTGAGAAAGATGGGAGTCCCGAAGCCTCTAGTTCCCAAACCAAGTTTGTCCCTGCCAGACACGAGATAGGGTATAGGTCTGAGTGCTCTAAGAATGGGAAGTCACCTCTAAGTGAACAAGAAATTAACGAGTGTATGGCCCTAGAACTTCAATGTGAGAAACAAAGAACGCACATCTTGAAGAAAAAATTAAGGTCCTGGAAAGTGAAAAAAATGGTGAGGAAGACTACTATATTGGGAACACTGGGCATAAGCTTTATGTCAAGATTGCTAAGGGAAATGGGTTACGGGTATACAACAAGGAAACTATGGATAGAAATAGGATCTAGAGACCTCATCCTAAGTATTACCTGGGAGAATACTTCAAGACATGTTGAAATTGTGGAACTCATGGGCACTACAAGGAAGCATGTCCCAAGAGAAAAGCCCAAACCCATAGGAACCGTCAATTCTTGAACAAGCAAAAACAACATGCTAAACACTCATGGAACTCTAAACTTGGGAACACTCGCGATATCAATATCGCTGACTATGTCCTGAATGACAATATTTTTCCTTGCAAGGGACCAGGCAATAGTCATCTTGCCTGGGTCTCCAAACACTAATTTCTCTTTGTAGGTGGCAGTAAGAGGAAACAATACATGGGTCTAGACAGTGGGTGCTCAAATCATATGACCGAAAACAAAGATATCCTCATCTCACTCCACACTCAAGCCGAAGGAGGCCATGTATCCTTTGGCAACAAAAACAAGGGGGAAATCATAGGAACATGAGAAGTATTGCTCAATCGATCAATCAAAATTAGCAATGTAAATCTGGTGAAGGATATGGGATACAATCTCTTAAGCGTGTCCCAGATGTGTGATCAAGGGAACAATGTGGTAACCTTCGACTCAAGAGAATGCCTAGTTATCAACAAGAGGACCAACAAAGTAATCCTGAGAGGAAGAAGGACCAACAACGTGTATGTGGTAGATACAGACTTTGAACCACCAAGGAAACTGTGCCTTGCGAGTTCCCATGATGAAACGGAACTCTGGCATCGAAGGCTAGGGCACGCAGGTATCAATCAAATCTTGAAGCTTTATCTGCAGGATCTAGTCATTGGTCTCCCATGAATCAACCTTGAGGGAGTCAAGATGTGTGAAGCATGTGTCCGTGGGAAGCAAACAAGGAACTCTTTCAAGCCCAAGAAGGTGGTGAGCACAACAAGGCCATTGGAGCTAATTCACATGGATCTCTGTGGTCCCTAGGGCTGAGCATCAGTTCAAAACCGAACCGAAAACCGATTTTTGATTTTTGATGAACCGAAAACCGAACCGAACTTTTTCGGTTCGGTTTAGGTTTTGTTCGGTTCGGTTCGGTTCCTTCCTAAACCGAAATAACCTAACATGTTGTAAACTTCTTGTTTCATACTAATATAATGAACTTACTGAACCGAACCTTTACATTACTGAACCGATCAATACAAAAACCGAAACTCAAGATGTGTAAATACTAAATACAATCAGCAGCTTTAGCTGCAATCAACAACTCCGACACTGAATTAAAAAAAACATTTATCTAGTGCTCAACTGAAAGATATGTTATATACAAAAGAACAATAAAAATGTTCAACAGAAAAGCCACTCACTCGGCAAACAACAACAATTTCCTCAAGTTCAACTCCAATATGGAATCCACACAGTTAGAAACAAACCAACAACTCTGTACATTGGTAGGGATGTTCATTCCACCACTGCTCTTCCAAACCAACAACAACAATTTCGTCATTACAGATTGAATTGATTTCGGGCCATTAGAGCATTAAGCATCTTTATAATAGCAAAATTAAGCAACACATTAGAGGATTAAACATACTTACATACTTACCAAGAAGTCTGAATGTTCGAAACTCGGACGCGACTCGACAAACTCGGCTAGGGATTCGGACTACGGAGAAGGTCGGCTGTCGACGACACAAGGGTGCTGGCGAGTGAGGACTGGGGAGTTGGACACCACGAGAACCGATGAACGGAAGGAGATCGATGACAACAGGGGTGGACTCGGGTCGTTGAACGACGAAGACGAGAGAGGCAATGTCACTGAACGGCCGGAACTCGGACGACGACGAGAGGCGGAAAAGTAGTTGCTCAGCCTTAGTGCGATTGTGCCGCGCCACGGACGATGGCCGACTGGCGACGGGCGACGAGCGACGGGCGGATGCTGGATGAGGATGAGGATCGAGGGGAGGCGGCGGCTGGCTTGCTAGGGTTTTACTTTTGGAGAAAGTGAGAAACAAAAAACGAGTATGAGAGATGCTGAGACACGTGACTTGTACAGTGCAAAGTCTTGCCTAATTAAAAAATAGAATTTTTATTTATTTATTTTAGTTAAACCGAACCGAACATATTAAAACCGAACCGAAACCAAAACCGAAAATCTAGATTTTCCTAAACCGAGAACTGAACCGAAATTTCTCGGTTTCGGGTTCGGTTCGGTTCGGTTCGGTTCGGTTCGGTCGGTTCGGTCGGTTCGGTCCAAATTTTCGGTTTAGACCGAACCGTGCTCAGCCCTAGTGGTCCCATGCGGATAGCAAGCGCTATGGTGGAAAAAGGTACATGTATGTTTTAATTGATGATTTTTCTAGATTCACCTGGGTTATTTTCTTGAAGTCAAAATCAGAAGCTTTCAAGGAATTCGAGCCTTTCATCAAAAGAACAGAAGTTAGCATGGGACTAAAGCTAAAGGCCATCAGATCTGACCACGGCCCCTCACAACTTCTCAGAGTTCCTCAACTTCTGTGATAAGTATGGGACCTCTCACAACTTCTCGGCCCCTCGCACTCCTCAACAAAATGGTGTTGTAGAAAGAAAGAACAGGACCTTGGAAGACATGGCTAGAACCATGATGTTCGAGAGTGGAGTTCCTGAGTACTTCTGGGCTGAAGCTATCTCCACAGCCACATATATCCTGAATCGAGCAATGATTAGGCCCATGATCACGAAGACATCCTACGAGCTGATCAAAGGAAGAAAGCCCAACATCTCTCACCTTGGGACCTTTGGATGCAAATGCTTTGTGCACAACAATGGGGAGGACAACCTTGAAAAGTTTGATCCTAGGAGTGATGAAGGAATACTCTTGGGATACTCTTCATAAAGAAAGGCATATCGAGTCTTCAACAAAAGGACCAAGAAGATCGAGGAAAACATTCATGTCATATTCAACGAAGAGTCAGTAAAGCTGGGAACCAGTTCCCAAGGAAAGGGAACACTGCTCAAATTGTTCAGTCAAGAAGAGGATGACGAAGATGATGAGCCAAGAAAGAGGGATGAGGACTATCCAAGTGGGAACAACTCCCCACAACCAGGGAACAACGAAGGAGATCAAACTCTTACTGATCAAATCACCCTCGAAGTTCCCTCCACAACAGAAGAGCCTCAAGACACTTCCAACTCTCTTGTTCCCCAAGATAATACCTTTCCAAAATCAAGTGTTCAAGGGGAACAACGAGGGAACTTGGTGGAAAATCCTGAAGAAACACTCAGTGAGGAAGTTGAGAACATCTCTTCCCATGATGAAGAAGGAATATCAGCTGGAAATGAACCAGATGCAAGGGAACAGGCTGATGTCTCACACATTCGAACAAGAAATTTCCAACAGAGGAAAGACCACCGCATTGAGAACATTATCACTCCCTATGACAAATGTGTGCAAACTCGTTCCTCTCTCAATAATTTATGTGTTTTCAATGCATTTTTTTCTTTGGTGGAACCCAAGAGTATCAAGGAAGCGCTAAAGGACCCAGACTGGATCCAAGCAATGCAAGAGGAACTGCATCAATTCGAGAGGAACAAGGTGTGGAAATTGGTTCCTAGGCCCAAGAACAACAATATCATAGGAACTCGATGCGTCTTTAGAAACAAACTTGATGATACTGGGGTTGTAGCAAGGAACAAGGAACGACTGGTTGCACAAGGATACAGGCAAGAGGAGGGATTTGACTACGATGAGACCTTCGCACCTGTTGCTAGGATCGAAGCCATTCGACTCCTAATTGCCTACGCTGCTCACAAGGGATTCAAACTTTATCAAATGGATGTGAAGACAACCTTCCTCAACAGGCACCTCAAGGAAGAAGTGTACGTAGCTCAACCCCCAGGATTCGAAGATGAGAACTATTTAACCACGTCTACTTTCTGGAGAGGGCCCTCTACGGTCTCAAACAAGCTCCCCGAGCATGGTATGACAGGTTCACTCAATTCCTTTTGTTTCATGGATACCTTCGATGTTCCATAGACAAAACTTTGTTCCTAAAGAAAGAGTCTAAAGATATTTTGATTGTGCAAGTATATGTTGATAACATTGTTTTTGGAGTAACTAACGAAAACCTTGTAGAAAAATTTAAGAACCTCATGAGCAATGAATTCGAGATGAGTCTCATTGGGGAACTCACGTTCTTATTGGGACTCCAAATATCTCAAACTAAGGAGGGAACAAGGATACATCAACAAAAATACATCAGAGAAATGCTCGTGAAGTATCGGATGGAACACTCAAAGCCCATCGACACTCCCATCTCACCAAATTCAAGGCTAAATGCGGACGAAACAGGTATAATTGTGGACCAAAGGAATTATAGATGTATGATTGGGTCCCTTCTCTACTTGACTGCTAGTAGACATGATATTATGTTCTCCGTATGTCTTTGTGCTCGTTTTCAAGCTAACCCTATGGAATCACACCTGAAAGAGGTGAAGAGGATTTTCAGGTATCTCAAGGGGAACGATAACTTGCGCCTTTGGTATCCAAGGAACAGTTCCCTTGAGCACATCGGGAATGGCCCAGTTCCTAGGGTCATGCTTAGTCTCATGGGGATCCAAGAAGCAAAACTCAGTGGCACTCTCCACAGCTGAAGCAGAATATGTGGCTGCCGCATCATGTTGTTTCTAGGTTCTATGGCTTAAGTCTCAACTTCAGGATTACGATATGTCTTTTGGCCCAGTTCCCATACTCTGTGATAATACAAGTGCCATTAACATTTCCAAAAATTATGTGCATCATTCTTGCACTAAGCATATAGACATTAGGCATCACTTCTTACGTGACAATGTTGAAAGTGGGAACATCTCTATGGAACACTGTAGAACTGAAGAGCAAATTGTGGACATTCTCACTAAATCTTTAGACAGAGGTCCCTACCAGCGTTTTCAAATACTTCTAGGGATGATAACTCTAAACTAAACTAGTCCTTGTATGTCTCTCCCTCAATGCCTGACTAGTCTAACTAGAAATGCATGATAGGGAACACTTGGATTTATTGCTTTCATTTTTCCATATTACTAGTCTAGAGCTTATGTTTGTACAGTGGAACATTCTCTTTTTGGCCCAAAATGATCAACCAGAGTTCCCTCTAACCCTCTCTACAAGCCACTATGACGGTTGATCCTCAAACCAACACTTAAGCCAGGGATCAGACAAACGCTTCTCATGAGCCAAAACTCTTTATTCCTTTATCGAGTTGCAATTGTCTGGTTCCCTTTAAGTTCCCTAGCATCACAACAATCTTGAGTGTGAGTTCCCTTAACCACTCCACTCAATATGACCTCTTGCAAGATCATGGGAATTGGTGTGTACAAGACAAGGGAGCACTGCTTTATGAAGAAGATGAAGCGTCACTTGGGAAACGAGTTTATGTGTCAAACTCTGAAGCGTTTTGGGCCAAGCATTTCAAAAATCAACAAGACTTCCCAATGAAGAACACGACGCTATTAGAAGCATGATATGGAAGTTGAAACACCCCTCCGCATTCATTGGCCAACGGTTATCGAGGTTATTCATCCTTCCCTTTTTACCCTCGTCTCTTCCCCAAATAAAACCCCCTCTTTGCTATTTTTGGGGACCCTTCTTCCTCATCCATCTCTGCAAACTTTTCTCTCTGAAGCCTTATCCCCCTCTCTTTCGAGAAAACCTCCAAATTCCTTACCTTCCCCAAAAACTTTCCATGGCTTCAGCCCACTCTTTCGAACAAATGCGAGAGTGGATTCACAACAATCCTAAAACCCTCTTCCTCTCCATGTTGGACGACATCGAGAAGGAACAAGATCCTATTCTTCGCGACGTCCTCATCGATGGACTTTACAATTATGTAAGTCCCTTTCTTCCTCCTCCGCAGCGCATCCCCTAGCGTCGCCGACCTCCACCCTTCCTCCACCACCTTCCTCATCCGGAACTGTCATCGTTGATAATTTTGGCTCCGAACCCCCATCTAAACACGAAAAATCCAAACACAAAAAATCAAAATCCAAAAACCCATCCAAACACTCCTCAAAATCCAAACACTCCTCCAAATCTTCTTCCAAACACTCCTCCAAATGCAAACACTCCGAGATCTCTTCTCCTTCCCTATATTCTGAACCTAAGAAGAAGTCTCTTCTTTCCATGGATGAAGTTCTCAACCTATCTAAACCAGACTCTTATGTCATCGTCCCTCCAAACGAATTGGAGCTTCTTTTTTGTAAATCCTCCACCACCAACCCTAAAACCATCCCTGAGACCTCTAGTCCCAGAGATTCCACAACCTCTTCCCTCTATCTTCCCATGATTGAGGGAACTCTCAATCCCTCCTCGTCTTCTTCAAACCATAAGACTCCTCCACCTCCCTCTTCCCTCACACTTTCCATGGTCGAGGGAACACCCAATCCTCCTCCCCCGTCTTCCAAACAAAAGACACCCCCACCACCCACCTCCCCCATAAACAAGTCTCCCCATCCAAATCCAAACACTGCCTTTGGGAACTCTAGTCCCAAGGCACCTGCCACCACTCCTTCTTCCACCCCAAAAGTTCCTACACCACAAACTTCTCCTCTTCCTCCATCTTCTCCTTCCACCGTCAAGCTCCCATCTCCCTCTCCCACCAAGACCTCAATCGACCTTGCCTCCGATGATGACGACCTTCCGATCTCAGTGGTCCTCGCCAAAAAGGCCAAGGAGCAGCCTCCCATAGTCATGGGAACTGCGGAAGAGGAGGCCCAACTAAAAGCTCTCGAGGAAGAATTTCGAGACGTCCTCCCTAAGCTTCCCTCCGAGCAAGGGACCAAGGCCCAAGAAAAGGAGGCCCTAACACAGTCTGATGATGTTGGGCCAAGAAATCGTCATCAAGAAGATGACAAAGAGGAAACGGGCCTGACCTCCTCTGAAGATGAAGGGACCTCCAGCGATGACGCTGAGGAACAAGGCGAGGTTGATGCTGCAAAAGAGCCCGCCTTCATAGAAACTCCAGGACACCAACTGGTGGTGTCGGAGGGTGCCAAAGCAACAAGGGACCCTCCTCTCATGCTTGAAGCGGCTGCATCCCCCAACCAAAACGAAAGGCTACTGCCTCCAGGGGGAACACAAACAAGAAGGGAAAGGGAACATCTCCCAAGAAGATCCATATCGGAGAGAATCGAAAGCTTCTCCCGCCTCTCATCCTTACCGAGCAACAACTTCAAGAACAAGGGCTCGGGGAACTATGGGAGCTGATCAAGGCCCAAGGACGGGAACACATATGTGACGTTGTTGTGAGCGTCGACCCTACACAGGTGCGCCTCTTCTACAACAACTTCGTCATCCATGACGAGGGCACCAAGGGAACTCTCTCCCTCAGAGGCGACGACTTCGTCTTCACAGCTTCCTCCATCCGTCTTCAACTCCAGGTCCTTGTCCAGGGCCTCATGGTTGTTCCCAGTCTGAACTGGGGAGATTTCAAGAGTGAGGAGATCTACAACTGCATCTATGAGGGTCGTGTTCCCAGTACAGGAACACCGACTCACAACTTGTCCCTCATAGCTAAGTTGGCTCACCAGTTCATCATCACTGTGGTGATCCCATGCCAAGAGAAGCGTCATCAAATCAATATCCCTGACGCCATTCTCCTCTACTACTTCCTCCGCAAAATGCCCACCAACCTTCCGTGCATCATCTTTGGGCACATGGTGAAGTGTATGACCTCCAAGTCTCACTCTCTTCCCTACGCTGGGCTGATCAAGAAGTTGATGATCAAAGAGGGCCTATATGACTCCTCCAAGGAATAAGTGACCATCGGAAGGAAACTTGACCTCTCTGTGGTCCAGAAGATGCGTCACTCAGAGCAAGCTGAGGACCATGAGGAACTTCCCTCTAGTGGAGCTCCAGAGGTTGGTAACACACAAGTATTAATGCACATAGCAAACACACTGGATAGGAAGGCAGGGAACCAAGAAAAGATCATTCACGCCTTGAACAAACTGAGTGAACTCCTGCTTCCACCAAGCCTATGATCTCCCCTTCCTTCTCCTTATCTTTAATGTTCCCACAAAATGTACTGTGTTCCTATGTACAAATTATTTGCTTAAGTAATGAAATGGTTTTCAGTATGATTACATGTTCCTTTCTTCCTTAATTATGTGTTATTTGTTTTCGATGATGTCAAAAGGGGGAAAGACAAAAATGCGAGATGAGTTAAGTTGAAAAGATATCACAGAATATGCTATAGTTAAGGGGGAACAATTACATAAAAATCTAAGTAAGAACTCAGTGTCTCACAAGAAGTGGCTCCCTAGGAACTTGCTTAGGAACTCATCTGCATATCATACCTTGAAATACTTGCTTATTTTGTTATGGGTTTGTCATCATCAAAAAGGGGGAAATTGTTGGGACGGTGTTGGGACCTCTGGTTCTAAACATCGGAACAACGATATCATTCTCTAGTTTTGATAATGACAAACAACATATGGGAACTAACGTGCTTTGTCCAAGTATTTCTAAGGAACACATGTCTAGCAAAGAACTCCCATGAATGTCCAAAGAACACAGGTGTACACGATGAAGAGTTTCTCTAAAAGGAACTCTGAAGAAGAAAGTTCACATGCTATGGGAATTCCCATGAATGTCCAAAGGACACTGGCTTATACGATGAAGAGTTTCTCTCATAGGAACTCTGAAGAAGACAGTTCCCACGACATGGGAACTCGCAATGTGACGACAAAGACCGTTCAGCGGAAATCGAGGGATCCTGTCTGAGGAGCAGACTGTCACGAGTGATCCAACGGTCCGATTGATTCAAGAAGTTGATCTAGTTCAAATCGAAGTCACATGTGAAGATTGTACACTTGGGCAGCAAGAAAAGGGCATTTCGGACAACATGAAAGATGCGGTTGAAGCTCAAGTACAACCGAGTATAAAGCCAAATGAATAGTGCTAGGTTGTAGTACTTCTCCCAAAACTCACACATATTCACAAAGAAAGAGAAAGAAATAAGAAGAGAAGTCCCCGACGGCGAGTGTTTGATCTCGACGACGGTGAAGTCAAGTTCCTAGGAGAAAGGGAACTGTGATCGGTGTAAGGTTTGATTTACTTGTTTAGTTGTAGTTGTTCGCTTAGGAACTCAGTTGAGAAGATTCATTAGTGTTGCTAGAGTTAGGAAGAACTCGTAGGAACAGAGAAGTTTGAATCTGGTTGTTTGTAACTAAGGAACAAATCAATAATACAAGTACGTCATTCAAAATCCTCCAAGCGGAGGTAGAGGTTTACCCATACAACTAGTTGGTTGTAGTGGGGTTCCTCTATAAGGGATATGTGTTTATTACTGTTTACTTACGTGCGATTATTTACTTCCGCTGCCTTGGGAACAACTTAACAGCCAGTTCCCAAGCTCTCGCTAACCGATTATGATCCAACACTTTCTCAATTAATTGGACATGATCAATTGAATTTTGTGAATATGAATAGTGATACATATGTCCATTTTAAATCAAATTTTTTAAATCAAATTTGTATTAGATATGTATTTGTATGTGATTTTTTTAATCCGAGTACGTTGAAGTATATGAAGAGGGTTAAGAAGAAATGTATTTACTAACATAAGCACATAAAAATAAAATAATTATATTATATTGTATATTGTATATATTTGAATAACTCAAGAAATTTTAGAAAATAATAATTACACTTCAATATATTTGCAAATTACAATCATACCCTTACTTTTGTCACTTTTTCAAAACTATCATGTACTTCTCCAATACCTCTTTGGAACAATAATTACCAAAACAATAATTTACTAATATTCAAATTAAAATCAAATAATTAATCAAAATATTTTAAAATTAATAATAATACTATTACTTGTCACTTTTTTATATGTATCACTTCTCTCTTGCTTCTTGGAGGTAATTTGATGGAAAAAAAGACATTTATTAATATAAGCACATAAAAATAATATAATTATTCAATATATTTGTAAGTCATTGTCCTTTGTATTATAGAAGTTTATTTTTTAAAAATAATAATTCAATTTTTAGATAGATAATTCATCTTGCAAATTATACTTGTGACATAATAATCCAATTTATATATAAAAATGAAAAAAGGGAATCCATGAAATTAGTTACTTATTTATTAGATTTCATTTTAGATAGATTATCATTTAATATTTTTTAATTAATTAGACAAGATCAATTGAATTGTGTGAAATAAGAATAGTGATATATGTCCAATATAAATCAAATTTGTATTATATATGTATTTGTATGTTGATTTTTTCATCCGAGTACGTTGAAGTATATGAAGAGGTTAAAGAAGAAATGTATTTACTAACATAAGCACATAAAAAATAAAATAATTATATTGTATATTTTTGAATTAATAATAAGAAATTTAAGAAAATATAAATACTTTTTAATATATTTGCAGATTACAATCATTAATCATACCTTTACTTTTGTCACTTTTTCAAAACTATCATGTACTTCTCCATCACCTACCAAAATATAGAGTTTGGTTCAAATGAAACAAACCCTTATCCTAAAACGTGAAACGAATGCACTTTTCCTAGTTAGTAGTGCACTTTTCATATAAAAGTGCATTGAAAAATACAAAAAGTGCACTGCGAAAAAGTGTACTACAAAAAATATGAAAAGTGCACTAAAAAGTGCGAAAAGTGCAAATGCGAAAAAGTGCACTCTGAAGTAGGAAAAGTGCACAGCTAACTACAAAAAGTGCATTCGTTTCAGGATAAGAGTTCGTTTTAGGTTAAGAGTTTGTTTCATTTGAACCAAACTCCCAAAATATAATTACTAATATATCACATTTAAGTCAAATAATTATTCAATATATTTGCAAAATAATAATAATAATAATACTATTACCTATCAGTTTTTTATATGCATCACTTCTCTCTTGCTTCTTGGAGGTAATTTGAGGGAAAAAAATACATTTATTAATATATGCACATAAAAATAATATAATTATTCAATATTTTTTATAAATAATAAAAAATTAGAAAATGGTAAATTATAATTGTACCTTTATTTTTATGGTAGTCTATTTTTCTTTGAAGTTGGGAGAGTCTCCACATAGTAGTGAGGGAGGGGGCAGAAGTGTATCGATGTGAGGAGGTGAGAGAGAAGGTTAGGGTGAGACTATATATAGTGATAAAATTGAACTGAATGGTTAATGTCATGGGAAGTTAAAGGTCAATTGAAAGAATATTTACAATAAATCCTTATTATGCTCATTGGATGCTATAAATAATTCGTTATGCTACCTTTTTATGCTCATTGGATGCTTAATCTCATAGGAGTTTAAAGGTCAATTGAAAAATTATTCACAATAAATGTAATTAATTTTTTAATTAACTTTTTTATTTTCCTTGGATAGTTTATATATATTTATATGTTTATATATATATATAGGGGAGGGATCCAGAGAAACGAAAATTGTAGAGGAACGGAAGTCGTAATAAGAGTTGTTGGATTTGTAAGAATGAATGGCTAGGATTAGGGTGTATAATAGTAGGAAAAAAGAAAAAATGCATAGTATATTTACTAAAATGGAAGTTCCTAGATTCTAGCCTAAATTTAATGCGGGCGTTTTTTTTTAATAAAATTTGAATTTTCGAGCAGATTTTACGAAAAAAACAGATAAAATCTTGCACACATTCATCGTTACTCATTATAAATTCCATATTACTAGCTTCAATATTCGAGTGTATAAATATCTGAATTTGTCATGTGTATGTTTGAATATGTTTTAACAATTTTTGAATATTATTCAATTGTTTTTCATATTTGTCATGGTTTGAATATATAGTCCACTTTCTTGAATGTGTATTATGTTTTGTTTTATTGAAAATAAAAATATGTATCGAATATAAGTGTAGTAAACCTTGAATAATTAATTGTAATATATTGAATATAATCAGAAAAAAAGAGTCATCACATGTTCACACTCTAATTCCATAAATGGATAACAATTAGAATACAATATTCGATTCACAATTCATGTTTATGAATTCAACAAATAACATATAAACATTCAAAGTAAAATGACGCCTCTTTGGTGTAAAACGTCAATCTTTGGTCTTTATCACCCTTCTTTCATTCTCCTTAGGCTTCTATATGATTTTCAACCATCTCGATATTTGCCAAACTTCAAGACTGCATATTCAACATATAATACATAAACATTCGAAAGACAATAACTATAAATTCAAACTTGCTTGTCTAACATTCATAGTTTCAAATATCTGGTTTTTTGAATTTCAACTTCATATTCTATTATTGAGAATGCATATTCAGAATATCAAATTGCATATTCAATAAAATATACTCAATGCATATTTAATCGTTTAGTATGCAGATTGTATATGCATATACACAAATTCAAATATCTGGTAGTCCGTGAACTTCAACCTCATATTCGATTAATAAGACTGCGTATTCCAAATATCAAATTGCATATTCAGAATGTCAAATTGCATATTAAGAAATATACTTAATATGTATATTTAATCGTTTAATAATGCATGCAAATTCAAACAATATATACATATATTCATTCACTAAACAATAAGTAGAGGAGTTACTATTCAACATTTATCCATATATATTCAACTATTCAGAATGCATATTCAAAGCCTCAGATACAATCAACTACCAACAAGTATATATTCAGTGTTTGTCCATGTATATTCAACTATTCAGAATTCATATTGAACATAAATCAGCAACATATGCACATAAAGTGTTTAATGTTTATCCATGCATATTAGCATTGAAATCCCTTGATCTGAATAACCTTCAAACGAAAAATTGAACTATTCAGAGAGAATAATCAAAGCATCCAATGTAAATTATCAAACAAAAAAATCAAATCGAAACAACAAAATCTTAAATCGATCATTTCGTTACATTACAAATTCAATCTCGAAAGCTAATCCTTGAACCCACACAACAAAACCCACCGTTGTACAACTGATAAGCACTACTTTGTAACAAAAACAAAATTTGAAAAAGAAAAGGATAAAAAAACAAAGAAAACTGCTTATTTATGGTTCAATTCATGCCAATCTCAATTTTTAATAATGATCCAAATAGATCTCCTCATAAAACCAAAAACGTTGATAGATTAATTTTACCTGTATAATATAATTCACCGTCGAAATCGAAATTGTCTTCTTTCGATCTTCTTCAGACTGTTGTAATACGAGTATTCAGATCGGAAAAACGAAATTATGTTTGAGTCGTCACCATAGAGATGCAGAGCATAAAGAGTCGAGAGAAATCTGATGTGAAAAAAAAGAACGATAAGAATGTATTTTAATTTGGAAATAATAAATATAGGTGAGAGAAATTTGATTTGGTATAAAAGATATGGAAAGAGAAAAAATTTAAAACCAATAATCACTCAATTTGGATAAATCTAGACCATCAAATTTTTTTAATCCAATGGCTCTTATTATGACACTAGTTTCTCTATAAGGAGGTGTTTCTCTAGATACTAAACCTATATATATATATATTAGATAGCTAGTCATAAATGGGGCAAATTTTTGTGGAATACAAAAGGGTGGAATACAAAAGGTCATTCAATAAAGAGAGTAAATATGCACTCTCAAATGGATCATTGGATGCTTATTCATATATGGGGCAAATTTATTTTTTAAAAAATTCAATTACTTGGTGGAATACAAAAGGGTGGAATAAAAAAAACCATTCAATAAAAAGACTAAATATCTACTCTCAAATGGATCATTCGATGTTTATTCATATATGGGGCACATTTACTTTTTAACAAATTCAAATTTTTTTTTCATTTTCTTTTTAATCTTCATTAGATAGCTAGTCATAAATGGGGCAAATTTTTCATAGGAGTTTAAAGGTCAATTGAAAAATTATTCACAATAAATGCAATTAATTTTTTAATTAACTTTTTTATTTTCCTTGGATAGTGTTTATATATATATATACTAGATGGCTTGCCCCGTCCGATGGACGGGATAGAATTTTGTGTCTATAGTTATGGTATTTTATAAGTTGACATAGACAAATGTGTGCATTATTTGAATTAGAATAGAAATGTAAAATATATGTGTGATTTGATGGAAAAAGTAAAATATATGTGTGATTTGATGGAAAAATTAATGAAAGGAAATTGATTTTAAACCTTAATTTCGAATGGTTGATTTGGTGTAGGCAAAATATTTTATAAGTCGTAAGTATTTGCTTATGAAAGGTTAAGCATACATATACAAGCATATAATTTTATGATTATAATTGATGTAATGTTATATTTTTTCCCTCCTTTCTATTTTTAAGGAGTGAGAAAGAAGTGTTATTAATAATTTATTTCAGTATTTATTAGTGGTCTTTTGTATTTTATAATATTTTTAATTATTATTTTAATAAGGAAATGATTGTGTAAATCCAATAGGATACATTAGTAGGATAATTAGTTTGCATAAAAAAATAGAACATTTATTGTTTTGAGAGGGAGAGTTTTTATAGTTGTATAGATAGATAGATATATTAGATAACTACTCATATTGTGGAATACAAAAGGGTGGAATACAAAAGGTCATTCAATAAAGAGAGTAAATATCCACTCTAAAATGGATCATTGGAAGCTTATTCATATATGGGGCAAATTTATTTTTTAATAAATTCAATTACTTGGTGGAATACAAAAGGGTGGAATACAAAAAACCATTCAATAAAAAGAGTAAATATCCACTCTCAAATGGATCATTGGATGCTTATTCATATATGGGGCAAATTTACTTTTTAACAAATTCAATTATTTTTTCATTTTATTTTTAATCTTCATTAGATATTTAGTCATAAATGTAATATCCGTATTTGTTTTAGGTCTCGTAAGTCGGAAAAACAAGTTCTTTGAGTTACAGACACAACCTCGTTTTAGGAAAATATATGTTTTAATGATCCGATCTACTAATCCGGATTTGGTCACATATATATAGATATATTGTGAGGTTAATCCTATGTTTGTTCAATTAAATTGAATCACAAAGGCCGGTTGATCATACCTAAACTGAATTATCATAAACTTAACCAAAATTCTATGTTCACCCTTAATGATATCTTATCCAATTTTTAGTTAGTTATCCTAAATCTAGGATTGAGGGACCACCTCATTAAATACTGTTGGATCGTAAACGTTAGCAAAGAGCTTGGGAACTGGCAGTTAAGTTGTTCCCAAGGCAGCGGAAGTAAACAATTCGCAAGTATTAAAGACAGTCTAGAACGCAGTTCCTTTATAGAGGAACCCCACTACAACCAACTAGTTGTATGGGTAAACCTCTACCTCCGCTTGGAGGATTTTGAATGACTTACTTATATTAATTGCTTTGTTCCTTAGTTACACAGCCGAATTCACACTTCTCTGTTCCTACGAGTTCTTCCTAATTCTAGCAACACTAGCAAATCCTCTCAACTGAGTTCCTAAGCTCACAACAACAAAATACAAATAAGTCAAACCTTACACCGACTTCTCAGTTCCCTTGTCCTTGGGAACTTCGGCTTCACCGTCGTCGAGATCACACACTCGCCGACGGGGACTTCTCTTCCTTTTCTTTCTTTTCTCTGGTGTGGGTGTTTTGTGAGTTCTGGGAGAAGTACTCAATCCGAGTACTATTCATTTGGCTTTATAGTCCAGGTGAGCTTGGGCAGTCGCATCTTTCGTTTGTGTCTGAAATTCCTTTTGCTTGGTGCCCAAGTTGTACTTTCTTCACATGTGACTTTGGTTTGAACTAGGTCAACTTCTTGGATCAATCGGACCGTTGGATGAAGCGTGACAGTCTGATCCTCAGATTGTTCCTTCGGGCTGTCCGAGACAGAATCCCGCGATCTGCGCTGAACGGTCGTTGTCCTCACATGTGAGTTCCCATGTCATGGGAACTGTCTTCTTCAGAGTTCCCTTGATGGAAACTCTTCATCGTTTTAAGCTTGTGTTTTCTTGATCATTTCTGGGAGTTCCCATGAGTTCCCATTTCATGGGAACTTTCCCTCTTTAGAGTTCCCTTGATGGAAACTCTGCATTGTAGGCTTCTGTGGCTTTTGGTCATTCATGGGAGTTCTTGGCTGTACCTGTGTTCCTTAGAAATACTTGAACAAACCACATTAGTTCCCTATGGTGTTTGTCATTATCAAAACTTAAGAGAATTACATCGTTGATCCGTTGTTTAGAACCAGAGGTCCCAACAACGTCCCAACAATTTCCCCCTTTTTGATGATGACAAACCCATCACAAAATATGCAAGTATTTCAATGAATGATATGCTGATGAGTTCCTAAGTAAGATTTTGGGAAGTCACTTCTAGTGAAACAATTAGATTTAGGGAACCATTTATGGTGAGACACTTAGTTCTTACTAAGCTTTTTATGCAATTGTTCCCCCTTAGCTTATGCGTGGTCTGTGATAACTTAAACTTTTAACTCATTTCGCATTTTTTGTCTTTCCCCCTTTTGACATCATCAAAAACAAGCAAAGAAATAATAGGGAAGAAGGGAACACGCAATCAAAATAAAGACCAATTCATTACTTAAGAAAATATATACAAGGGAACTCAAGTACAATTTTGTGGTCATTTTTGAATTAAGGGAAGAAGAAGGGAGAGATCATGGGGCTTCAGGGAACAGGGCGTCACAGAGGCGCGTCAGGACTTGTGTAAGCTTTTCTTGTCCTCTGGCCAACGCTGCTTGGTCCTTGGCAATCTGGTCGAGGGTGTTGGCAATACGGAGCAACACTTGAGAGTTCCCCTCTTGTTCACAGACTCCAGTTGAGCCGCTTCCTCTACAGGCTCAAAGTGCCTCATCTTCTGGACAATTGAAATGTCCAGTTCCCTTCCAAGCTCTATTTCGTCCTTAGAGGCGTCGTAGAGACCCTCTTTTTGTAGGAGTTTCTTTATCAGCCCAGAGTAGGGAAGGGAGTGGGACTTGGAAGCCATGCACTTCTCCATGTGCCCAAGGATGATTCTGGGAAGGTTGATGGGCTTTTTGAGGAGGAAGTGGTAGAGGATGATGGCATCAGGGATATTGACGACCAGACGCTTCTCTTGGCGCGGGATCACCATATTGATGATGAATTGGTGAGCGAGCTTGGCGACCAAGGACATATGGTGCGTCGTGGGAACTTTGGAGGGAACCCGACCCTCGAAGATGGTGTTGTACACTTCGGCGCTGTTGAAGTCCCCCCAGAGCTTGTTGGGCAACTCATTGAGCCCTTGACCGGGGACCTGGAGCTGAAGGCGGATTGTCGACGTTGTGAAAATAAACTCGTCGCCTTCATGGGACAGATTTCCCTGAGTGCAGTCGTTGGTGATAGTGAAGTTATTGTAGAATTGATGCACTTGCGAGGGATCGACGCTCACAGTTTCTTTGCACAGATTCTCCCAGCCCTGGGCCTTGATCAGGTCCCACAGTTCCCCTAAGTCGTTGTCAATCAGCACGTTTTCACAGATGATGAGCGGAGGGAGGAGCTTTCGGCGTTCATCCACAGGATGCTTTGTGGAAGAGGTCCCCTTCCCTTTCCTTGTAGTGCTCCTGGACGTGTTCCCCCTAGAAACCGTGCGAGGTCCTTTCTGCTGAGGGGGTGCAGCCGCTTCAATCATGAGCACGCGTTCCCTTGGATGTTGGGAACCCGTGGACACCACCATTTGGTGTCCAGGGGTTAGGATCGGTGCTCGCTCCTTAGCAGCTGGAGTTTCTTCTTCTTCTTCGACCTCATCGTGGGAGGTCCTTTCTTCCTCGGAGGAGCTCGAGTTTGAGCCCTCCGCGTCATCCTTGGGATGACTTGTTGTTGCCCCAGCACCACCAACCGGTGCTGGGTCCCTTCTCTCCGTGGGCTCTTCCGGAGCCACCTTCTCTGGGGACTTGGTCCCGTGATCAGTTATGTGTTCAAAGGGGTCCCGGTTGAGCTCTTCTTCGATTTCCTTGAGTTGGGCCTCCTCTTCCACAGTTCCCATTATGATAGGAGGAGGGTCCTTGGTCATTTTGCCGATGACCACGGAGAGAGGGAGATCATCGTCGTCCGAGGTAAGGGCGACGACACTTTTGGATGGTGAGGGAGAGGGGAGTTTGGTGGTGGGGGGGATGTGGTGGAGGAAGGGAGAGAAGAAGAAATGGGAGTAGAGAGTTGGGTAGAAGGAGGAGGAACGATTTTGGTAACCTGGGGAGTAGAGATCCCTGAGGTAGGAATGGGAGAGGTGGAGGTGTGTTTTGGTGTGGAAGGACGGGAAGGAGTTTTGTGAGGTGGAGGTGGAGTTGGAGTTCCCGTTGTTATGGGAACAGAAGGAAGTGAAGAAGGTGGAGTTCCTTTTGGAGTGGGAACAGACGGAGGTGGTGGTGGAGGAGTCTGTTGTTTCGTGGGAGGAGGTTTGGGAGGTCCCTCAGTTAGAAGAGGAGGGAGAAAGGAGGAAGAAGGGAGTAGACTTTGGGATTGAGAGGTCCCATCGTCAGAGGGGAAAGGGAAAGGAGGTTTGGGCGCACAGGAACTCTCCTTGGAGCAGTTCAAGTAGTCCTCAAACTTGAAGAAGGCTTTCTTTCTGGGCTCCGAAAATTCAGAGACCTCAGAATGTTTGCGTTTTTGGGATTTGGAGGGATCTTTGGAATGTTTGGATTTTTTGGGTTTTGAGCGGTCTTTTAAGGAGTGGCGTCGTTTGGATGAATGGCGGTGTTTGGATTTTCGGGGTTTTTCAGTGATGGAAGGACGAGCGTCTCCGAAATTGTCAACGATGACAACGCCGGAGGAGGTGTTGGTGGTTGAAGGAGGAGGAAGGGATCCAGAAGAGGTGGCGGAAGAGGTCCAGGCCACAGTGTCGTCGACCGGAGGAGGAGGGGGCAAGAAAGGGTTTACTTGGTTGTAGAGCCCTTAGATAAGAACATCCTTCATAATTGGGTCTTGTTCTTTCTCAATCTCTTTCAATTGAGAGATGAAGAGGATGCGAGGGTTGGCATGTACCCACGCTTTGATCTGGGCAAAGGTGTGTTGAGGGGCCATTTTTGTAAGATTTTTGAAGGTTTTGGAGGTTTCTTGAAAAAGGGAGTGAAAGGGATGTGGAGAAGAAGAATGGCAGAGATGGAAGATGGAATAAGATCCCAAAAATGGCAAATGAGGGTTTTGAGGAGAGAAGGGAGGAAGGGTAGAAAGGGAAGTGGAAAGCCTCGATAACCGTTACCCAATGAACGTGGGGCATCGTTTCAACTACCATAGCATGCCTCTGGACACGCGTCACGATCTCTTGGGAAGTCCTTTTCAAAATTTGAATACTTGGCCCTTAACGCTTCAGAGCTTCTGACACAAGAGTCCGCTTCCCAAGTGATGGTTTTTCTTTGTGGATGAGTCAGCGTTCCCTTTGTAGATGCATCAGTTCCCATGATCTTATCAAGGTCAGAGAGAGTGAAGTGGTAAGGGAACTTCACACTCATCCTTTTGTGGGGCTAGGGAACTCAAAAGGGAACCAGACAATTTGCGACTCGATAAAGGAAATATTTAGGCTCATGAGAAGCGTTTGTCGGGTCCTTAGCTTAGGGTAGGTTGTATGATCAACCGTCATAGTGGCTTGTAGAGAGGGATAAAGGGAACTCTGGTTGATCATGTATGGCCGAAAGAAATAAAGTTCCCTTGTACACATTTTTCTCTAGACTAGTAATCATGGCATAGTGAAAGCAATAAATCCAAGTTCCCTATCATGCAATCTTAGATAAACTAGTCAGGCATTGAGAGAGAGACAAACATGGACTTGTTTAGTTTAGAGTTATCATCCCTAGAAGCATTCGAAAACGCTGGTAGGGACGTCTGTCTAAAGCTTTGGTAAGAATGTCCGCAATTTGCTCTTCAGTTCTACAGTGTTCCATCGAGATGTTCCCACTTTCAACATTGTCACGTAGAAAGTGATGCCTTATATCTATATGCTTAGTTCTAGAATGATGCACAAGATTTTTGGAAATGTTTATGGCACTAGTGTTATCACAAAGTATGGGAACTGGGCCAAAAGACATACCGTAATCCTAGAGTTGTGACTTAAGCTATAGAACTTGGGAACAACAAGATGCGACAGCCACATATTCTGCTTCAGCTGTGGAGAGTGCCACTGAGTTTTGCTTTTTAGATCCCCATGAGACTAAGCATGACCCTAGGAACTGGGCCATTCCAGATGTGCTCTTTCTATCAACCAGGTGCCCTGCAAAGTCCGCATCTGTGTATGCAATGAGCTCAAGGGAACTGTTCCTTGGATACCAAAGTCACAAGTTATCGTTCCCTTTGAGATACCTGAAAATTCTCTTCACCTCTTTCAGGTGTGATTCCATAGGGTTAGCTTGAAAACGAGCACAAAGACATATGGAGAACATGATATCAGGTCTACTAGCTGTTAAGTAGAGAAGGGACCCGATCACACCTCGATAGTTCCGTTGGTCCACACTAATACCTGTTTCATCCGCATTTAGCCTTGAATTTGGTGAGATGGGAGTGTCAATGGGCTTGGAGTGTTCCATCCCATACTTCACGAGCATTTCCTTGATGTATTTCTGTTGATGAATCTTTGTTCCCTCCTTGGTTTGGGATATTTGAAGTCCTAGGAAGAATGTGAGTTCCCCAATGAGACTCATCTCAAACTCACTGCTCATGAGGTACTTAAAGTTCTCTACAAGAGTTTCGTTAGTTGCTCCAAAAACAATGTCATCAACATAGACTTGCACGATCAAAATGTCCTTAGACTCCTTCTTTAAAAACAAAGTCTTGTCTATGGAACCTCGAAGGTATCCATGGGACAAGAGGAATTGAGCAAACCTGTCGTACCAAGCTCGGGGAGCTTGTTTGAGTCCGTAGAGTGCCCTCCAAGAAGTAGACATGGTTGGGTTGCTTCTCATCTTCGAATCCTGGGGGTTGAGCCACATATACTTCTTCCTTGAGATGTCCATTGAGGAAGGCTGTTTTCACATCAATTTGATAAAGCTTGAATCCCTTGTGAGCAGCATAGGCAATTAAGAGTCTGATGGCCTCGATCTTGGCAACTGGTGCGAAGGTCTCATCGTAGTCAATTCCTTCCTCTTGCCTGTAGCCTTGTGCCACTAGCCTAGCCTTGTTCCTTGATACAGCCCCAGTATCATCGAACTTGTTCCTAAAGACCCATCGAGTTCCTATGATGTTCTTGTTCTTAGGCCTAGGAACTAGCTTCCAAACATTGTTCCTCTCGAACTGGTGGAGCTCCTCTTGCATGGCTTGGATCCAATCTGGGTCCTTCAAAGCTTCTTTGATATTTTTGGGTTCCACCATTGAAACAAACGCGTTAAAAGCACAGAAATTATTGAGAGAGGAGCGAGTTTGTACACCTTTATCATAAGGGGAGATGACGTTCTCAATGGGGTGGTCCTTCCTTTGTTGAAAGTTTCTTGTATGAGTGGGTTCCCTTGCACTTGTGTCATCTTTAGTAGCTGTTTCTTTGTCATGGGAACACTCATCTTCAGCTTCTTCATTTGAGGTTTCTTCAGAGATTTCTGGCAAGTTCCCTCTTTGTTCCCCCTGAATACTTGATTCTGGCAGGGTATTGTCTTGGGGAACAAGAGAGTTGGAGGTGTCTTGTAATTCTTCTAAGGAGGGAACTTCGAGGGAGATTTGATCAGTGAGAGTTGGATCTCCGTCGTTGTTCCTTGGTTGTGGGATGTTGCTTGCACTTGGATAGTCTTCATCCCTCTTCCTTGGCTCATCATCATCATCATCATCGTCTTCTTGTCTTACCAGCTTGAATAGAGTTCCCTTCCCTTGGGTCTCTTTTCCCATCTTTACGGATTTCTCGTTGAAGATGACATGTATGCTTTCTTCTATCTTCTTGGTTCTTTTGTTGAAACAGAAATAGAAAAATGTGGTCAAGGTGGGAACACTAGACATAGACTTTATGTCCAAATTGCTAAGGGAAACCGGTTACGGGTGTACAATAAGGAAACCATGGATAGGAACAGAATCCAGAGATCACACCCAAAATACTACTTGGGAGAATACTATAAGACATGCTGGAACTGTGGTGCTCATGGGCACTACAAGGAAGCATGTCCCAAGAAGAGAGACCAAACCTTTAGAAACCATGAGTTCCTAAACAAACAAAAACATCATGCTAATCACAAAAGGATCTCCAACTCTCAAATCACTCATGATATCAACATCGTTGACTATGTTTTAAATGAGAATATTTTCCCTTGCAAGGGACCTGGCAAGAGTCATCTTGCCTGGGTCTCAACACACTAACTTTACCTTGTAGGTGGCAGTGAGAGGGAACAATGCATGGTTCATAGATAGTGGATGCTCGAACCATATGATTGGAAACAAAGATATCCTCATCTCACTCCACACTCATGCCGAAGGAGGTCACGTCTCATTTGGCAATAAAAACAAGGGAGAAGTAATTGGAAAGGGGGAAGTGTTGCTAAATAGATCAATCAAAGTCAGCAATGTCAATCTGGTGAAAGATCTGGGATACAATCTCTTAAGTGTTGCTTAGATGTGTGATCAAGGGAACAACGTTGTCACCTTCGACTCACAAGAATGCCTAGTTATCAACAAAACTACCAACAAAGTGATTCTGAGAGGAAGAAGGCACAACAACGTTTATGTAGTAGATACAGAATTTGAACCACCAATGAAGTTGTTCCTTGCGAGTTCCCATGATGACACAGAACTATGGCATCGAAGACTAGGACATGCAGGTGTCAATCAAATCCTGAAGCTCTATCTACAGGATCTGGTCATCGGTCTTCCACGGATCAATCTCGAAGGAGTCCAAATGTGTGAAGCATACGTTCGAGGGAAACAGACTAGGAACTCGTTCAAACCCAAAAAGGTGGTGATCACAACCAGGCCTTTAGAGCTAATTCACATGGATATCTGTGGTCCGATGCGAACAACCAACTATGGAGGAAAAAGGTACATGTATGTATTAATTGATGATTTTTCTAGATTCACCTGGGTTATTTTCTTGAAGGCAAAATCACAAGCTTTTGAAGAGTTCGAGCCTTTCATCAAAAGAACAGAAGTAAGCATGGGGCTAAAGCTGAAAGCCATCAGGTCTGACCATGGAAATGAGTTTCAAAACTCAGAGTTCCTCAACTTCTGTGACGAACATGGGATCTCTCACAACTTCTCAGCCCCTCGCACTCCTCAGGAAAACGGAATGGTTGAGAGAAAGAATAGGACCTTGGAGGACATGGCCAGAACCATGATGCTTGAAAGCGGAGTTCCTGAGTATTTCTGGGCTGAAGCCATCGCCACAGCTACATACATCTTGAACCGAGCCATGACAAGGACTTTGATCAAGAAGACATCCTACGAGCTCATCAAGGGGAGAAAACCAAACATCTCCCACCTAAGGACCTTCGGATGCACATGCTTTGTCCACAACAATGGCAAAGACAACCTTGGAAAATTCGATTCTAGAAGCGATGAAGGGATCTTCCTGGGATACTCATCACAAAGCAAGGCTTACATGGTCTATAACAAGAGGACCAAGAAGATACAAGAAAGCATCCATGTCGTCTTCAACGAGAAATCTGTAAAGATAGGAACAGAGACCCAAGTGAAGGAAACTCTGTTCAAACTAGTTAGACAAGAAGACGACGATGATGACGATGATGAGCCAAGGAAGAGGGATGAAGACTATCCAAGTGCAAGTAACATTCCACAATCAGGGAACAACGAAGGAGATCCAACTCTCACTGATCAAATCTCCCTCGAGGTTCCCTCCTCAGAAGAACTACAAGACACCTCCAACTCTCTTGTTCCCCAAGACAATACCCTGCTAGAATCAAGTGTTTAGGGGGAACAAAGAGGGAACTTGCCAGGAATCTCTGAAGAAACACTCAAAGAAGAAGCTGAAGATGAGTGTTCCCATGAAAAGGAAGCCTCTACTGAAGATGACACAAGTGCAAGGGAACCCACTCATACAAGAAACTTTAAACAAAGGAAGGACCACCCCATTGAGAACATCATCTCCCCTTATGATAAAGGTGTACAAACTCGTTCCTCTCTCAATAATTTTTGTGCTTTTAACGCGTTTGTTTCAATGGTGGAACCCAAAAATATCACAGAAGCCTTGAAGGACCCAGATTGGATCCAAGCTATGCAAGAGGAGCTCCACCAATTCGAGAGGAACAAAGTTTGGAAGCTAGTTCCTAGGCCCAAGAACAAGAACATCATAGGAACTCGATGGGTCTTTAGAAACAAGCTCGATGATACTGGAGCTATAGCAAGGAACAAGGCTAGACTGGTGGCACAAGGCTACAGGCAAGAGGAAGGAATCGATTACGAAGAGACTTTCGCACCAGTCGCTCGGATCGAGGCCATCCGACTCTTAATTGCCTATGCTGCTCACAAGGGATTCAAGCTTTATCAAATGGATGTGAAAACAGCCTTCCTCAACGGACATCTCAAGGAAGAAGTATATGTGGCCCAACCCCCAGGATTCAAAGATGAGAAGCTACCCAACCATGTCTATTTCCTGGAGAGGGCCCTCTACGGACTCAAACAAGCTCCCCGAGCTTGGTATGACAGGTTTGCTCTATTCCTTTTGTCCCATGGATACCTTCGAGGTTCCATAGACAACACGTTGTTTTTAAAGAAAGAGTCTAAAGACATTTTGATTGTGCAAGTATATGTTGATGACATTGTTTTTGGAGCAACTAACGAAACTCTTGTAGAGAAATTTAAGGACCTCATGAGCAGTGAGTTTGAGATGAGTCTCATTGGGGAACTCACGTTCTTCCTGGGACTTCAAATATCTCAAACCAAGGAGGGAACAAAGATTCATCAACAGAAATACATCAAGGAAATGCTCGTAAAGTATGGGATGGAACACTCCAAGCCTATAGACACTCCAATCTCACCAAATTCAAGGCTCAATGAGGATGAAAGAGGTATAAGTGTGGACCAAAGGAACTATCGAGGTATGATTGGGTCCCTTCTCTACTTAACAGCTAGTAGACCTGATATCATGTTCTCCGTATGCCTTTGTGCTCATTTTCAAGCTAACCCTATGGAATCACACCTGAAAGAGGTGAAGAGGATTTTCAGGTATCTTAAAGTGAACGATAACTTGTGCCTTTGGTATCCAAGGAACAGTTCCCTTGAGCTCATTGCATACACAGATGCGGATTTTGCAGGGCACCTTGTGGATAGAAAGAGCACATCAGGAATGGCCCAATTCCTAGGGTCATGCTTAGTTTCATGGGGATCTAAAAAGCAAAACTCAGTGGCACTCTCCACAGCTGAAGCAGAATATGTGGCTGCTGCATCTTGTTGTTCCCAAGTTCTATGGCTTAAGTCACAACTCCAGGATTACGGTATGTCTTTTGGCCTAGTTGCCATACTTTGTGATAATACTAGTGCCATAAACATTTCCAAAAATCATGTGCATCATTCTAGGACTAAGCATATAGATATAAGGCATCACTTTCTACGTGACAATGTTGAAAGTGGGAACATCTTGATGGAACACTGTAGAACTAAAGAGCAAATTGCAGACATTCTCACCAAAGCTTTAGACAGAGGTCCCTACCAGCGTTTTCGAATGCTTCTAGGGATGATTACTCTAAACTAAACAAGTCCATGTTTGTCTCTCCCTCAATGCCTGCCTAGTTTTTCTAAGAATGCATGATAGGGAACTTGGATTTATTGCTTTCACTATGCCATGATTACTAGTCTAAAGATAAATGTGTACAAGGGAACTTTATTTCTTTCGGCCCTACATGATCAACCAGAGTTCCCTTTATCCCACCTTACAAGCCACAATGACGGTTGATCATATAACCTACCCTAAGCTAGGGACCAGACAAACGCTTCTCATGAGCCAAATTGTTTACTCCTTTATCGAGTCGTAAATTGTCTGGTTTCCTTTGAGTTCCCTAGCCCCACAAAAGGATGAGTGTGAAGTTCCCTTAACCACTTCACTCTCCCTCATCTTGATAAGATCATGGGAACTGATACATACTAGCAAGGGAACGCTGACTCATCTGAGAAGAAGAACCGTCACTTGGGAAGCGGAATTTTGTGTCAGAAGCTCTGAAAAGTTAAGGGCCAAGTATTCAAATTTTGAAAGGCCTTCCCTAGAGATCGTGACGCGTGTCAAGAGGCGTGCTACGGAAGTTGAAACGATGCCTCACGCTCATTGGGCAACGGTTATCGAGTTTTCCCACTTCCCTTTCTACCCTTCGCCCCTTCTCTCCTTAAAACCCTCATTTGCTATTTTTGGGATCTTATTCCATCTTCCACCTCTGTCATTCTTCGTCTCCACATCCCTTTCACTCTCTTTTTCAAGAAACCTCCAAAACCTTCTCTCTTCCCAAAAATGGCCACACCACGCACCTTCGCCCAGATTAAAGCATGGGTTCTTGCAAATCCCAGAATTCTCTTCGTCTTGCAACTAAACGAGATTGAGAAAGAGGAAGATCCAATCATGAAGGACGTCCTCATCCAAGGGCTCTACAATCAAGTAAGCCCTTTCTTACCACCTCCTCTTCCGGCCGATGAAACCTTGGCCTGGACTTCCTCTTCCGCCACCTCCTCTGAATCCCTTCCTCCTCCTTCAACCACCAACACCTCCTCCGGCATTGTCATTGTTGACAGTTTCGGAGATGCTCATCCCTCTATCAACGAGAAGCCCAGAAAATCCAAACACCACCATTCATCCAAAAAATGTCGTTCATCCAAAGACCCCTCAAAATCCAAACATTCTAAAAAATCCAAACACTCCAAAGATCCCTCACAATCCAAAAAACGCAAACACTTTGAGGTCTTTGAATACTCGGAGCCCAGAAAGAAATCTTTCTTCACAATTGACGATTACTTGAACTGCTCCAAGGACAGTTCCTGTGTCGCCAAACCCCCCTTTGTATTTCATTCGGACTCTGGGACCTCCCAATCCCAGAGCCAACTTACCTCTTCTTCCCTCCCTCTTCCCATAAGTGAGGGACCTCCCAAACCCTTTCCCCCAAAACACAAGACTCCTCCACCACCTCCCTCTATTCCCACAACAATGGGAACTCCACCTCCACCACTCCCCTCTGTTTCCACAACAACGGGAACTCCACCTCCACCTCACAAAACTCCTTCCCCTCCTTCCTCACCCAAAAACATTCCTGTTCCTCCAACTCCTGCCTCGGGGACCTCTACTTCCCAGGTTCCCATATCCACTCCTCTTCCCCCTTCTACACAACTCTCTACTCCTCTTTCTTCTTCTATCCCTTCCTCCACCACATCCCCCACCACCACAAAACTCCCCACTCCCTCTCCATCCAAAACTGCCATCGTCCTTACTCCGGACGACGATGACCTTCCCCTCTCCGTTGTCATCGGGAAAATGATGTCGAGGAAGAGGCCCAACTCAAGGATGTCGAGGAAGAACTCAACCGGGTCCCCACTAAAGCAACAACCGACCAAGGGACCAAGTCCCAAGAAAAAGTGGCTCCTGAAGAGCCCACGGAGAAAAGGGACCCAGCACCAGCTGGTGGTGCTAGGGCAAGTACAAGTCATCCTGAAGATGATGCGGAGGGCTCAAGCTCGAGCTCCTCCGAGGAAGAAGGGACCTCCAATGATGAGGTCGAAGAAGAAGAAGAGGCTCCAACTGCTAAGGAGCAAGCACAGATCCCAACACTTGGACACCAAATGGTGGTGTCCACGGGTTCCCATCCTCCAAGGAAACGAGTGCTGATGATTGAAGCGGCTGCACCCCCTCAGCAGAAAGGACCTCGCACGGTCTCTAGAGGGAACACTTCTAAGAGCACCACAAAGAAGGGGAAGGGAACTTCATCAACAAGGTACCCTGTGGATGAACGCCTGAAGCTCCTCCCCCCTCTTATAATTTCTGAAGAAGTTCTCAACAACAACGTCCTAGGGGAACTGTGGGACCTAATCAAGGCCTAGGGCTGGGAGAACCTTTGCAAGGAAGTTGTGAGTGTAGATCCCTCCCAAGTGCGTCAATTCTACAACAACTTCATCATAAACAATGACGACACTCAGGGGACTCTCTCCCATGAAGGCGACGAGTTTATATTTACTACGTCCACGATCCGCCTTCAGCTCCAGGTCCCAGTTCAAGGACTCAACGAGTTGCCCAACAAGCTCTGGGCCGACTTCAACAGCGCCGAGGTGTACAACACCATTTTTTAGGGCCGAGTTCCCACTAAAGTTCCTTCGACTCATCATATGTCCCTCGTCGCCAAGCTTGCTCATCAATTCATCATCAATATGGTGATCCCTCGCCAAGAGACGCGTCTGGTCGTCAATATCCCCAATGCCATCATCCTCTATCACTTCCTCCTCAAGAAGCCCATCAACCTTCCCAGAATCATACTTGGGCATATGGAGAAGTGTATGGCTTCCAAGTCCCATTCCCTTCCCTACTCTGGGCTGATCAAGAAGTTGTTGCAAAAAGAGGGTCTCTACGACACCTCTAAGGAAGAAATTGTGCTTGGAAGGGAACTGGACATCTCAGTGGTCCAGAAGATGAGGCACTCTGAGCCTGTAGAGGAAACGGCTCAACTGGAATCTGGTGAAGAGGGGAACTCTCAAGTTTTTCTCCGCATCGCCAACACCCTCGATCAGATTGCCAGGGACCAAGCAACATTGGCCAGGGGACAAGAAAAGCTTACACAAGTCCTGAAGCGTCTCTCTGATGCCCTGTTCCCACGAAGCCCATGATCTACCCTCTCCTTTTCCCTTAATCCAAAAATGACCATAAAAATGTACTTGAGTTCCCCTTGTACATATTTTCTCAAGTAATGAAATGGCCTTTAATTTGAATGTGTGTTCCTTTTCTTCCTTCTTAATTGCATTGCTTGTTTTCGATGATGTCAAAAGGGGGAAAGACAAAAAATGCGAGATGAGTTAAAAGTTTAAGTTATCACAGAACATGCATAAGCTAAGGGGGAACAATTGCATAAAAAGCTAAGTAAGATCTAAGTGTCTCACCAGAAGTGGATCCCCAATCTAAGTGTTTCACTAGAAGTGACTCCCCAAAATCATACTTAGGAACTCATTCGCATATCATTCATTGAAATACTTGCATATTTTGTGATGGGTTTGTCATCATCAAAAAGGGGGAAATTGTTGGGACGTTGTTGGGACCTCTGGTTCCAAACAACGGATCAACGATGCCATTCTCCGAGTTTTGATAATGAAAAACACCATGAGGAACTAATGTGGTTTGTTCAAGTATTTCTAAGGAACGCAGGTACAGCCAAGAACTCCCATGAATGACCAAAAGCCACAGAAAGCTCACAATGTAGAGTTTCCATCAAGCGAACTCTGAAGAGGAAAGTTCCCATGCAATGGGAACTCTCAGGAATGATCAAGAGAACACAAGCTTACAACGATGAAGAGTTTCCATCAAGGGAACTCTGAAGAAGACAGTTCCCATGAAATGGGAACTCACATGTGAGGACAAGACCGTTCAACGCAAATCGCGGGATCCTGTCTTGGACAGTCCGAAGGAACAGTCTGAAGAACAAACTGTCACGCTTGATCCAACAGTCCGATTGATTCAAGAAGTTGACCTAGTTCAAACCAAAGTCACATGTGAAGAAAGTACAACTTGGGCATCAAGCAAAGAGCATTTTGGAGACAAATGAAAGATGCGTTTGCCCAAGCTCGCCTAGACTATAAAGACAAATGAATAATACTCGGATTGAGTACTTCTCCCAGAACTCACAAACACCCACACCAGAGAAAAGAAAGAAAAAGAAGAGAAGTCCCCACCGGCGAGTGTGTGATCTCGACGACGGTGAAGCCGAACAGAGAAGAACTCGCAGTTGAGAGGATTTACTAGTGTTGCTAGAGTTAGGAAGAACTCGCAGGAACAGAGAAGTGTGAATCCGGCTGTTGTAACTAAGGAACAAAGCAATCAATATAAGTAAGTCATTCAAAATCCTCCAAGCGGAGGTAGAGGTTTACCCATACAACTAGTTGGTTGTAGTGGGGTTCCTCTATAAGGGAACTGCGTTCTTTACTGCTTTTAATACTTGCGCTTAATTTACTTCCGCTGCCTTGGGAACAGCTTAACAACCAGTTCCCAAGCTCTTTGCTAACGGTTTACGATCCAACAGAAAGCAATCCAAAAAATCACCATTTGTACGGTTATGTAAATAAGGGGAATGAAGAAGAAGATTAAATGGGCGTAATGAAAAAATTGCCCCTTGGGTTTAAAAAATATGAGAAACTTACTATTACATCTGAGACGTCCGTAGCACGAGATCCAACAGTTATAAATCATTTTCAGTTTTCATAATAAGACCCATATGCATATGATTCACTACCGATATAAGATTGTGTGTACATTACACTATTTTTATTTTAAACTTAATTATTTTGCCAATGATTGGTGGGTGGTGTGGTCCAATATAAAAGCGACATGTGTCGTTTAATAATTTTTTTAACCTCTGCTTTAGTATATAGTTATGATGGTTATTTTTCAATAAAAATGAATAAGGGTGAATTTCACAAAACCATTCGTGATTTATGTGTCTATGCACAAAATCATCCGTAAAAATTGAAATTTCAGTAAACCACCCGTAAAATAACACAATTGCAAAAAAAACACCCGTAAAAATTGAAATTTCAGTAAATCGCATTCGTAAATAGATGTAAATCAGATAAAATCTGAAATTAATCTTGTCAAGACCCAGACCTTAAACTTCCACATAAGAACTATATGTCGTTACAAAATCTATTTAAATAGCATAAAAGGATATCATTTATCTATATACACACCAAATAATGAATTTTTTGTCCATGTATTGAAATTTTTGTCCATGTTTGGGTCTCTTATTTATTTCATATACGTGTCCAACTTAGTGTTTTTTTGAAATTATTGATGTTGCTATTGTTATTATTATCATCAATATTATAAGCCTCATCTTATTTCAAATCCTTTATTTATACCACTAAAAATACTTTGTACCTATCCCAATATAGAAACCCAAATATTTATTTATAAAAAAAAATAAAAAATAAAAAATTCATATATTATAGGCAAAGATATTAATCAAAATGCATGTATGGTATATTGGTATGAGAATGCAAATAGTTTGAAAATTAAATGTTAGTCATTTATCATGCAAATACTATTGAATGAAAATGTGAGATTGAAGAAGTGAATAAATTATTGCTAAAAAACACTAGTGGTAAATTTGAATGACAAAACCTACTTACTATGTTCTCTTTACAAAATCTTACTTACTTAGTAACTTGTGTTCAACAAATGCTAGATTGGGGATCAAATGAGAACAATTCTTATCCTAAGAAATGAGAACAATTCTCGTCCATTGATTTTATGAGATTAAGGGTCCAGATGGACTGCTATCAATGCTCACACTCCTCTATTTTTTTAAAGCTGGAAGGGTATTTTTGTCACACTCCTCTATTTTTTATAATTTCTAGCCCCTAAACCTACGCGTAGCCGATCTCTCCAACTCTCGTACGAGATTTCAGAGAACCACAATTTCATCCAACCACGATCTCCCCTTCGATCTCTCTTTCGATCTCGATCTCCCTTTCGATCGATACTAACTCTTACTCCAAATTGAAGAAACAATGAATTTAGGTAAGTGATTATGAAAAGTGCTTAAGAGTTTAGCTTAGTGCATGCTTTATTGCTCTCAAATAATCCCTAAATTTGTTGTTGTTTAGGGTTCTTTGTTCCTTGAGATCATGGATAAATGTGTTGTACTCTTAGTTATGGTATTGAAAACAAATTTTATAGAAACTAAAATTTAAATTTGTATGCTTATTTGATTGCCCACAAAGTGTTTGATAAAATGTCTCAATGAGCATGTTTTGCTAAAATGTGTTGCAATATTCCTTATACTATTCTAATTAGTGGATACGAAGATAATGTTGACAAATTGCAACACCTTTTCATGTATTGATGATGTTTTAGTGTTCAAACTCCCCCTTTGTGGATAAAATGAATGTTTGCATATGATGCTTAATATGCTTTGTTAGATATGATGCTTTTATGTATATGTCTATGCCTAGTTATCCATATTAACTAGTAGGATATTGTTTTGAATAAGAAATTAGTATTCGTGTGACCTTTGTTAGATCGCTTCACTAAAAATTCGTATTGTTATTTTATATGAACCGCATTGTTATTTTCAGTGAACCTTCTTGTTTAATATTATGAACCACAATGACAATATTTGTGAACCAACTGAAAACCGGTATTTTGCACATTTTTACTAGATCTCTTTTTTTCTCCCTTTTTATTGTAGGTTGTTCATCAAGCTCCGGTCAACCTAATTTGCCTAATTCGGATAATGATGATAGTATTTGTGATTTTCAATGAACCTTATAGTGTAATATAATGAACCGTAATGACAATATTTGTGAACCAAAAGAAAAACGTTTTTTTTTCACATTTTATTGCCCATTATGTGTTCCATGTTGCTTATAAATTAGCTTAATTTTTTCCTTTTTTTATTGTAGGTTGCTCATCAAGCTGCGGTTATCCTAACTTGTCTCATTCGGATAATGATGCTAATATTGATGGAGTTTCATTGAAGGGTCTTGATAATGATTAAGCTAGTGATGCCTACTCTTCACTTATAACAAGATTGTTCTTATTTCATTCCCAATTGTCCACACATGTATAAACAACACGAAAAATGTTAATTGAGGACTGAGTGATGAAAAACAAGTCATGGATTAAACTTTAAGGTTTGTTGTTGAGTTTGATCAACAAGTCTCAGTTGTTCTCATATTTCATTCCCAATTAAATTGTCATGAATTTTGAAACTAAATTAACAACTAGTTTATATGAACCAAAATACCTAAACTATAAGATGAACAAGCCTATGTGGGATTTGAACCCACATCGTTGCGCACAAGCACAATTCTCTTCCATTTGAGCTAATAGGCTACCAAATGACTTCTACCAAAAAAAAGGCTACCAAATGACATAAATTGTATTGGCACTTATTATGAACCTAAGTATACAAAATAATGAACCAATAGAGTAATTATTATGAACCTTAAGTGATGACATAAATAATTCATGTCAAGTGTCAACTATATGGTCTATTTATTAGTATCATAAGAAAGAATGAAATAAATATAAGGAACTGAAAGCCATAAACTAAAAACAAGCAAATAAAAATTCATCAGATGATAGGTGATCATATACTATTAAAAAGCACTTTCCTCTAAATCCAATATTTTGGTTTTAATCAGAATTTTCAAATTGTCAGAACTAGATGAATATAGTAAAAAAGCATAATACCAACAATTAATTAAGAACAACAACAAAATAACAGAAAATGATATAATTTCACTAGACTTTCCCCTCTAAACCATAAATTAGTGATGTGTTCAATTGGTGATATGAACCCATAGCATCCTTATTACATGATGTTAGCAATATACATATAGATATTGGTTTAAGAAGCTAAATATTTTCGTGTGGGAGATGGATTTTGCTCTTCCCATGTAATATTTTTACTTGTAATCTCTCTTTTTAGGTCATATTTTTCAATTGGCCTTACAAAATATGAAATTTAAGCAACAACGAGCCAAGTTCAAACCACAATAATGAACCAAGTTCACAACATGAACCGTAACCCTAGAAGCCATGAACCACAACCTTAAAGATCATAAATCATAAACACTACCATGAACCAACAATTGATGAAAAAACCAGCAATAAGTGTAGTAACAAAAGAAGAAATAATTACATCACTACAACTTAGGGAACACAAATAATGTAATCTTGCCATGTAGTATATTTCGTGTGGGAGATGGATTTTGCTCTTTCCATGTAGTATTTTTACTAGTAATCTCTCTTTTTGGGCCATCTTTTTCAGCTCACCCTCCAAAATATGCAATTTAAACAACAACAAACCAAGTTCAAACCACAAAAATCAATCAAGTTTACAGCATGAACCACAACTCTAGAAGCCATGAACCACAACCTTTAAAATCATGAACCATAAATATTACCATGAACCAAGAACAAATGAATATACCAACAATAAGTATAGTAACAAAATAAGCAATAATCACATCAACACAACTTCGGGAACACAAATGTAATCCGATCTTTTTTCTTATACAACAAATAAAAAAAATTAAATCATACTACAGTAATAAAAAAACACCAAACAAGCCCATATAGTCAAGTTTTTTGCCACAATAGTACAAAAATAAGGTGTCTAAAGGGATTCATCAATCAAGCCCATAAATCTGTCAAAGTCCAAAATCATTAAAAAAACCAAGTAGATATACACAAAGCATTTGAGGATAGGGAAATTTAGAGTAAGGCTCATTAAATCTAAAAGCTTAGAGTAAGATTGAGAGCTTTAAACCATAAATCTTAGAAAAGTGAAATTTGTCCATACCTTTTTATTGTCTTCCACCATTGTAGATTAGAACGGGTGAGATCGAGCGTAATCGGGCGAGATCGAGCGCAATCGGGCGAGATCAAGTGAGATAGAGCATAATCAAGATTAGTCGAGAAAGATCGAGCATACTGGAGCGATTTGAGGGTTTTGAAAGAGAATGAGAGAAGGATGAGAGACTTGGAGAGATGGCGGCGTTTGGATGAAGAAGATCGACCAAGTTTGGGGTAGATTTGTTTCAAGGGGTAATTTTGTCTAGGAATGGAAAAGTGAACTTATTTACCCGTGATTCCATCATAAAAAAGAGCTTAGTAGTTTTTCTATATTTCAGCTAATTACTTTTGTTTAATCCTCACCGTTCGCTAATTAGAACTAACCGCTCTAATTTGTTCTCATTTTAAACTGTATGCATATTAAACATCAGAACTGGACTCACAAATGCTAAATCTATAATGCTTTTTTATGGCAAAGAAATCCACCTTATATGTCTAATAGCTTCCCTAAAATTTTCCCAAAAATGGAAAAATAACATTCATATTTTCTATTTTTTTTTGTTCCAACTCCAATAAATTCTCTATTTAAAATTTTATAATTTTTTTACTTCTTATCTTTTATGGTATGCATTGTTTGATAAATTTTATTTAATAAATGATATTTTTATAAATAATAAGAAAATAAAAATATTATACTATCTTACTCTTAAAAATAAAAAATTATTGTTATTTGATTAATAATAAAATAAAAATATTTTAGAATATTACCATAATAAATGATGAATTATAATTTTAATTAATAAGAAAAATATTTTAAAATATTACTTGTGAGCGGGTAAAAATGCATATCTACCATATTATTATTTTCTCTATCGCCATAAAGGTATTTTTAATTATTACATATTTATTATCTTTTATCTATTTTCCTATTATTTTAAATATGGTGGTTATGCAACTTAGTGAGAGATTTTATCTTTCATTAAAGATAGAATTAAAGTTGGAGAAGGGGTTGAATATTCCTTGCTTGGGCTTTAAGACAGTTGGTCAACCCTAGGAAGATAGAATTTTCGGTCATACAAATATAATTTTCGGCCCTCTGCCTCTCCTTCTTCTATTATAAATACACGTATTCTCCGTGTAGGGAAAGCATATTGATTGATAGACTGATGTTCGCTCAGGCTATTGAAAACACCTATTGAGAGCTTGGTCAAGCTAATATTCGCTTAGTTTGATTGTTTAAGGGGATTCATATTCGCTGAATCTCTAGCTTTCTTGTTGTACCTCAACGTTCAATTCGATATTTGTTCTTTTGACTTAGACATCGAAGGTGGATTAGGGGGTCCCCGCCTCCTGTTTCCATTGTTTTGCAGGTCACAGGTTGAGAGAATAAGTTAGGAGCGGAAGAGGAAAGGAGAATTCAATTATTGCATTAAAGGCGGAATTTTTATGCACTAACAATACTCTAATAACTATTAGATTATTTTTATTTGACTGATAAGAATATAAAGTATTTTATAGTATCATCCTAATAAATATTTATGTTTTTATTATTATTTAACTTTTTGTCCCCAAAAAAATATTTTTTTTATAGAGAACGAGATCTCTTTCCGAAATTTAGGAAACATCCCAAACAAATCTTTGTCGTTTATGGATTTTTGGTGGTGAGTACAATGTTTAACTCCCTTCTTTTTTCACGGCCCACTCTTTCATTTGTTCCTAATCCGACTACTCATCATCATTTACAAAGTGGCTAGAAAAATTCAAAAACTGAACGCACTAGTATAATAAAAACCTAAATTAGGATTTATTTAAAGTTCTAAACTTTTTGTTTATTTATCACAATGTTAAAATCATAAACCATAAAACACTTCATGAAATAACAATTTACATACAGTATTGGATCTTCTTCTTCATTTAAAACAACTTTGATTTTATACGCATCATCTGGAACCTCATCTCCTCCATCATCCTCATCCATGCACTCCTCATTTAAATCAAATTGAGTGAATGATCTTCTCCTCCTCTTCGTAAAGACTAGGTACAATTATAAAATATTTAAAACACAAAAACCATAAACTATGAAATTTTACCTAAAAAAATCAATAATTTTAATTTTAATTTTAAAATAAGATATAAAATCACTTAATTGAAATTTTGAAATGAATCATCTCAGAGAACAATCGAGTATGCGAGTGTATTGAGAGTAAATTGGAAATCGGGATTGGATTTTAAAGTTGCACCATTGAAATATCTACAGAGGGGGAAAGCAGATCGTGGTAGTCGACGTGTTGTCGATCACCTCGACTGACATGCCTCCCTTGTAAATAGAAAAGCAACGCCTGCATGTCGGTCGAGGTGATCGACACAAGCTTCGCAATCCACGTTGGGGTCCATCGAATTACCCTTTGGAAAGGAGAAGCGACGTTCTCACTATGACACCTTTATAACCTATGACATATGCTTAGTAATAACTTATTTGTTATATAAACAAATAATACACATATAACAACTCTGCACGTAAACATATAGTGGAAATTAACAATCATAAAGGTTTCACACACAACACACATCTATATATAATTACTTCTTATACTAATATATATGTCACTTTAACTTCTATTACAACCCATATGTATATGATGCAAAATGAGGAGGAGAAGGTTGCATAATGCTTCAGTTAGATCTAAATGTACCTAAAATATTGTTTTGCAATTTACGTGTGTCACATACTCAGTGAATATAAACCATCACCAATTATATCACAAAAAGTCAAGCAATTAGTCTATATACATATTCATACATATTATATATATGTCAAATATGAATTTAACATGCCTATTCTACGGTTTATTATTCTATGAACATTTCAAACTTGAATTTGCCTTGAATTTCTTGTGTATGGACTCTTGTGGTCTCTTATGAATTAGATTTGAAGATCTATATGAATTAGACTCGAATGCCTTAGTATAAATTAGACTTGAATGCCTCCTATATGACCCGTAGGTCTCTTGTGTATACATGTGTATATAGTTTCAGGGCAAGACAATCACATGTCCTTTTAAATCTCATTTCAGTATGCTATGCAATCAAGCGCAGCTTGTAATCATATATCATATGTCATTTACTAACATACTTTATGTGCAAACAAACTCTGGAATGGCAGAACTACCACACATAGCACATATATCCATATAGCATACAAGACATATATCCATATAACACATATAGAATATATATCCATATAGCATATATAGCACATAGAGTTTAATCTTCGGTTTATACTCACCTGTTTAAGACAAATATTATATCTCTTCCGCTTGCCTCTGACCACGACCTATGACTTGTGCTCTTATATAGTCAAGTTCTGGTGTTATTATATGTTAAAGTGAGAAATGAGAATAATTTAAGAGTGTTGGATTAGAAAAAATGGATGGAGGAGATTAAATCGATATGCTTCAGCAAAAAATCTAATAAATTAGGGGGTTCATTTTCAATGGAAAGGAGAGTAATTTTAGTTAAAATTTTACGATAGTTCCAAAATGCCCCTATCTTCAACCTCGAGCTCTTCCCCCGTCTCTTAGAAAATTGCAGATCTAGATCTAATAATGGCCTTCAAACATGGGAAGCTTTGGAGCTTAGAGAAATCCAAAAGCTCCATGGCCACACAGATCACGTTTGGGGCGTTGACGAAGTCAACTCCTTCGATTGGTCAAAAGCCACCGTGATGTCGTCGGCTCCATCTCGCAACCACCCTACCCCCTCGTATTCCGCTGCCTCAGCTCCATTTCTAAAAGTGCAAGATCTTTCACTCCTTGTACATGACAAACTGCAAGATCTTTCACTTTATCCAACCCATATTACCCCACACTTGAACCAAACAATCTCACTCAACAAAAACATCACAATAACCAACAGTAAGTCCTAATCCCCAGATAGGGTCAAGCTTATCTCGGCTAGGGAACGTTTTGTGGAGCTAAAAATAAAAGGCTTGAAGGCTCAAATTGGCTTCAAAAAGAGGATAATGAAAAGGGTAGATATGGATTAATAGGGCTTATGAAAAATAAGTTCTCCATCATATGACTTCACATGCAATGAACTAATATCTCATATAGGTCTCAAGTAATAGATAACCATATCAATGACAAGAGATAATATGCATAAGGAGAATAAATCACACAAGAAAAGAACAGGGATTTTTGATGTTCTCCCTATAAGGCCAAAAATATCTCACAAGGTAGCAATTTTTGTTGGATTTAAGTCACTTCTACCTAAGATCATATGTGCTCAATTTAATCACATGCTAAATATCCACATAAAAACAAATTTTCAACATGATTCAGACAAAGCTATCCAAACATGCCATAATAATTATATGATCAGGCAAGTTAAAGCATATCATAGGACATCTAAGTGGAATATTATCAATCCTAAAAACACAAACAAAGACACAAAAATTGAGTTTCCTTTTCCCATACCCCATACTTAAACCAAATAGTGTCCTCACTGTTTAAAGCAAAGACATAAAAATAAAGAGGATAAGAAAAGGGAACTCACAAAACAAAACTGAAGCTGCTTGAAACCATTGATCACTAAGGAGTTTTGAATTTTCTTTCGGTTCTGTAGAGGGTCGGTACCGACCCTGGGGAGGAGGGTCGGTAATGAGCTTGCGTGCTTGTCCACCGATTGTCTTTGATTGTAGCACTTCATAACTTCTTGGACCTGAGTCACTTTAGAAAAACTTCTATCATACTGCACTAATCTAACCTAAAAACAAGTCAAAAGAAAGCTAGCAAAAAGATCTAAGAAAGCAAAAAGTAAAAGCGGAAACTAAAAGCGGGTTGCCTCCCGAAAGCGCTATTTTTAACATCGTTAGCCCGACGAACTTACTTTAGCGCGGATGCCATCCAATATCGAAGGGATCATAAGAAACCCCATTCTTAGCTTGAAAAACATCATAGCTTCTCTCCAAAATATTTGGCCCTCTATCATCAATAAGTATGCTTGGTAATCCTACAACAGGGTTAGTATAATCCAAAAACCAAGGAGGTTTTGACTCCTTCACGGTACTAACAGAAGGATCTAATATAGAACAAGGACATGAGAAAGGATCATGACCAGAATTGATTGGATAAGAACAAAAAAACTCACCTGGGCCACTCGGAGGATGACTCATTATTGAGGGTATGTGGGTCGTTAATGACCTTGCTGGATCTGAAAGTGGCTCGATGCCGTGTCTGGATCCACCTCCCACCTTGTTTTCCTTCATATAATGGTTGTTACCGACCCATGGGGGGTCGGTAGGCTCCTCAATAGGCGTGTCTCCATTGATTTTTCTTGTTTTTGTACTCAAAGAGGGGTCGTTACCGAGCCATGGTGGGTCGGTAGGCTCCTCAATACTACAACTAGCTACTTCGCTTACGAGCGAATTGAAATAAAATTCGACCTTCTCTTCTCCAATATCAAACGTGAGAAGTCCCTTCTTGACATCTACACGTGCTCCTGCAGTGGCTAAGAATGGTCTGCCTAGAATGATTGGTACTGCACAGTCTTCAGGCATATCTAGAACAATGAAGTCGTTTGGGACAAAGAATTTTCCAACTTGGATAGGGACATCGTCAACGACTCCATTTGCTTTTACAGAAGATCTATACGCCATGTAGAGATTCATATTAACATGCTCCAGTGGTCCCATGATAGCTTTGGTCCAGATAGATAGTGGCAATAAATTGGCACTGACACCTAGATCACATAAAGCTTTAAAATGGTGAGTCCCAATACCTATTGAAATTGCAAACTTACCTGGATCACCGAGTTTCTCAGGGAGCTTTATCGAATGGACCTCATTATGCAGCTCTGAGATAGATCTTTTCCTGCTCAAAATTTCTATAAAAAATTTAGCGTTGGCAGGCATTTCATTAAGGGCGTCAGTAAATGGAATTGAAATATTTAGCCTTTGAAGAATTTTAACAAACCATCTAAACTTTCCTTCTGTAACATCATTAGACTTCTTAATCGGGGAAGGGAGAGTTTTTGACGGATTCGGGATGGAGAAAGGCTCGGATCGAGGCCCTACCGAATTGACAAGAGGGTTGATCGGTGCAGATGGGTCGATACCGACCCTATGGGGGTCGGTAACGATCTCAGAACCGAGAGTGGGGTTTGGTTTAGAAGACTTACCTAGCCTAGGGGGCTCGGTATCGAGCTGGGGAGCCTCAGTATCGAGTGGTTGAGCCTCGATATCGACCATGTTGGGGTCGGTAACGAGCCTGACCGGGGCATCATCTTCGTTGTCGTGCTCAGTGTCTTTAGGCTTGGATCGATCTGGCAACTCCTTGCCACTTCTGAGGTGTATGGTTGCAATTTGTCTTCTAGGGTTCTCTTCGTGTCGGCCCGGAGGTTGCCCTTGAGGTCTAGGAATCTGTGCAGCTAGGTTACAAAGTTGTGAGTCAACGCTCTTTTTCCAGATCTCGAACTCGCCCCACTGTTCCATTTGATTGTTAAGGTTTGCTTGGACCCCATTAATTTCATTCTTCACTCCATTGATCCCTTCATAGAGTCCTTGCACCCATGATGGTGGCTCTTGATAGCCCGGTGATCTGTAGAGTGGAACCCTTTGATCTTGCCGAGGAGGTTGGCTCCCTTGGCCATATGCATAATTGCCCCAAGTGGGTTGATTGTAGTTCCTCCCTGCATAAAAATTATTACCTTGGTTCCTATATGGGCCCTCATGTAATTAGCTTTTTCATATGCCTCATCAACTATGGTTTCCCTTTCTCTCTGGATCTCCTCTATCTCTAAATAGAGTTCAACAATCTGCTTAGTTAGTTTGTCACGTGTTGCCATGGCTTTGCGTTCTCTTAATCTCATGTGGAGGGAACACTCGAGTTCAGGGTCTACTTTATTGGATTAGAGACAACTCGACGTCCTTCAGCTGTCCTACGTTTTAAGCAAAAACAAAAACAAAAAACGAAATCAAAAGGCAAAAAGGGGTCTCGGAGAGGGTCGGTACTTACCCTGGGGGGTCGTTAACGAGCCTGGAGTGATCCCGTAAAAACTAAAATTAAAAAGAAAGAAACAACTACTTGTCGACAAGGTCGTTACCGAGCCAGGATAGGGTCGGTAATGACTCGATAGTGGCCTAGAAACTAAACAAAAAAAGCACAGAAATTGGGTTGTACAACAAGGTCGGTACTGACCCTAGGGGGTCATTACCGACTCGGCGGAGTCCCAAAAAACGCAAAAAGAACATAACTTGGCACTATTGAAATCTCCCCGGAAACAGCGCCAATTTATTGAGAGGGTTTATTGACAACAAATAAATTTATAGTCAAGACCCCGCAGGGAGAAAGTCAGTGCTAAATTTTGTTACTTGGGACGCAAACAATTAAACAAAGCAAGCGTTTTTAACAAGAGAAAGAGGAGTTCTAAGGTAAAGGTATCGCCACAACAAAAATCATGCATACAAATATTATGAAACATAAAGATCATGCTTTTATTACATAAAGGTGTCAACTTTCGTTAACTTTAAGCAAGTAAATCAATCAACTTTCGCTAAATTTTATCCGCTTTCGCTTCAAAACCGTAAATTGACTATTCTGATTCAAGGTTTCCGCTTTCACTTCAATTATGAATGAGAAATTCCCTTCAACTTTTGTTTCAAGGGTTAAGAGCAAGAGAATAGATTCATGCAATAAAAACAATCAAGACATGATCATAAACAAGCATGCACAACCATTGTTGAGTTCAACCCCAACCTTAGAGAGGAAAACTACTCACAAAGCATAATTAAAAACAACTAAATTAAATAAAAGAGAAAGGTTACAACTTTGAATCCAAAAAAACTTGTCTTCCAAGCTATCTCCACAAACACGCCTCTCTATCTCTACCCTCTCGCCCCCTCACTCGTCTTCTCTTCCTCCTCCTCCTCTAACTTGAATGATAAGAAAACTAAAGAGGGACAAGTGTATTTATAGAGAAACTATTCTATCTTAGATCTACCTATAAGGAAATAAATCTTCTAATAAGATATATTCCTTCTATCTATATAAGGACATGAAAGGAAAAGGATAAAAGTACAATTAAATGCACCGACTCGGTCTTCCGCTGTGACACGGGTACCTCGTTAACGACCCTGTTCAGCACTTCGAACAGCTTTGAGTAAAACTTGCGTAGCGGATTCGTTACAACTCCGTTTGACTCGATTCCTTTTCCTATGTTCTTGTAATGAATTTATATATCTATTTCCAAGATCAAAATTGATCTTCAATGACTTTACTTGAGCACTTAACCTTCATCTTCTCTTGATTCTTGAGTGCTATCTTTCACCGGCTTATTCGTTTTTTTCAAAAAGTGCTCCAAATAGCTTCTAAAAACCTATAAAACACCACCAAAGCTTATGTAGACTTCATATCTCATGAAAACACGAAAACATACACAAACGACTCAAAATAAAATACAAAACTAAAGAAAAGGACTCAAACACACTAAAACATACCCTAAAAACACGACTAAAAAGGCGGACATCACTTGTGCACATAGGTGTGGGTTCAAATACCACATAAGCTAATATTATATGTGGTTTATATCTTTTGGTTCATTATAACTCTTTTTTCAGTTCATGATTTTATAAGCTTAGGTTCATACTACTTTATCTTATAGTTCATATGTTTAAAGCTTAGTAGTTTTTATTTTGGTTCATGAATTTGTTCATTTGGTTCATATATTTATAAGTACAGGTTCATAATATTTCATCTTATCGTTCATGTCTTTTTATTCATATATTTTTCATGTTCATGAAATTTGCAAATTTTGTGCATCTCATTTATTACAGAAATCCCAAGGAGTTGATGATAAGAGTATATTTAACTTGATGCCTTAAACAATGGATCTTTAGCTGCTAATGCATGCTTGTGTTGATTCATCGCCAATTTAAGGTCTTAGACAATGGATCAAATCACTATTGTTTGCTACTCGCTAATGGTTCCACTTTAATTTTTGCCTTACTCAATTTCATCCTTTCCATATCACAATTGTCTTGTAAGGTGATTGGATGATTAGTTGATTGCTTATAAAATAATGGATTTTAAACATAATTCATTCCTAGAAATTGATAGTCTATTAGCTCAAATGGTAGAGCAATGTGCATGTACACGTAGATGTGGGTTCAAATCCCACATAGGCTAATACTTCATAAGGTTGGTTCATTATAGCTCTTCTTTTAGTTCATGCTTTTGTAAGCTCGAGTTCATAGTAACTCGCGCTCTCGGGTGGAGCTGGATCCGCGGACGCCGAGAACTACTGGAACCGCGCTCACGGCTAAGCACCCGCGCTCGCGTGTGGCTGTTATTCTGAGCGCTGACTTACGTTTTATTCTATCTTTATTTAAATTTAATTTTATAGGTTTTCGGATATTGTTTCTAGTATTTAAGCTTAGTTTCGTATTCACTTTGGGGAGAAAACTTTTGAATCTAGTTTTATTTTAGTTTTAACCTAGTTTATTTTCAGTTTTTATGGAGAGCTAACCCTTTGGGTTTTTTTTTCAAAGGTCAAGCTCTCATGTATGAACTCGTGAGGTTTTGGTAATTGATTTCTATCCTTTGATTAATATTAATTCTCTTGTGCTTCATTATATGAATGTTGATTGATTCTGCATGAGTAGCTAACTTGTTGAATTGATTGATTTTCTATTGTTGGATTAGGTTTGGACCGTGGACAAATCTGTTCTGTGAAAACAACTTAAAACTTAGATTTGTTGTCTATGCAACTAGGTTTTAAGAAGAGAATTGATTATAAGTTATTTCAATCGACTCGTAGCTTGGCAGTCTTGACTTATATCTTGTATATCCTTGTTCTCTATGCTAATTCTAGGTTAAGCGTCCTTGCCTAGGGTTAAAGAGTTGCTTGGACTGTGGACTTGCGGTTGCTAATGATTAGGATAGGAATTAATCATCGGTGTAAAAGGAATCAGTGGATGAATCTGTAATCGAATGATTATTTCAGAGTGGATCTTTTGAATAAACTTGTTTCTCTTTTGTTTTGTTTGATTTTTTGTTATTTGTTTCTTAGTTTAGTTTAGATCTTTCTCTTGATTTCCCCTTGTCTTTAGTTGGTAAAAATATTGATACTAGAAGCCGCAAGTTCTCTAGGGTACGACCCCCGACTTACTCGCTATACTAGCTTGTATTAGGGTTAATTATCTTTGTTCTTGGCATAACGACCTAGGCCGAGTCAAATTTTAGCGTCGTTGCCAGGGAGCTTTGGTTTAATTCTAGTATTATTATTTTTATTGACTTTGTGTAGACCTATCTTACGGTCTACACTTGTATATACTAATGTCTGTGTTTAGGTTTTCTCAGTTGCATGATGAACCCTTGCATGAGTACTTCACTAGGTGCCAGAAAAAATTACATGAGCTCTCGGTTTGGGGGATAGACGTAGGGATTGATGATGCTTGCAATCACATCTTTATCGAGGTGACTCTTGAGTCCCAACTAAGGATGTACCGCGAGAGCGATGGAAAATACGTCATTTGGAAACCCATGGTGATGATGCCCAAATTAGTAAAAGGGAGAGGTGGGCCCGGGGTATGTAATACGAATGAATGGTTCCTGGCCCCACTCCCGTATCTCTCATTTATTTAAGCAAAGTTCGTACCCCGCGAGATCCCCGGAGACCTCGGAACGAAGCCTAGACCTCGTAACCGACCTTACTAACACCCGCCCACACGGACCACTCATCGATGCCGCCTCTACCAGCCAACCACACGCTGCCTCACCTGCGGACCAATCAGGAGCCCGCAATCTCGGGCGTCCCACATCAGACCTTGGCAAAAACTCAATCCCTCAATCCTCTATAAATAGGGAGGAACCTCGTAAGAGAAAGGGGTCGAAAAACATCTTAACTCAAGAACTGTCTTGCTCTTTATAGATCGACGTGGTAGAAACATCGTTAAAAGACCTCGCTACAAACAAGAAGAGTCCACAAAAAGACTCCAAGTCACCCAAAGATCTCGCCTACACTGAAGACCTCGCTGCACAATCTCGCCAAAATCAACACCACCCACACAAGTCCACCTCGCTCCTAGATCAATGTCGCAACACTTAGGTGGAAGAATCATTTAGTAAAGTAGGAGATCTCGAAGATTGTTAGCTTGAGATCTCGATAATCTGTAGGAGGTTCAAAGTGTAACTCTCAATTACTTGTCAGGCCTCGTTGGCTTTGTAACCTCAGTGTAAGAAGGATATAAATAAGAAGCAAGTGTTTGCACTATCAAAAATAACAACCTCGATCCTTGTCTTTTAGCGGGTCGTAATTTCAGGTTTCATCACTAGCGCCGTCTGTGGGAACCTCTTCATCCTAAGCAGTTTCCTGATTTGTGCAAACCTTGGCTTTGAACCCCACAAAAATGGCTTGCCCAAACAACTTCTTTCCCCAACATCCAGACAATATGCCTGAGACCCCGCAGTGGATGGCCGCGGGGCCCCCTGGATGCCCCTTCGTGGTCCCTCCGGGCTGGACGTACAATGCCCCCCAGGATCTCTACCCGTTCCAAGGATATGAGCAGGGCGGCGCGCCCCCGGTTCCGTATCCCTACCCAAGCTACGGACAGTATCAGCAAGGCCACCCCCCCATACATCCCCATACCTGCTCAGGGACATCCTCACTCTGAATACGTGCCCGAGTACGTGCCGGGTACGGACCCAAGCGGGAAACATCGACCAATGGCTCATCGAAGGAGAGACCTCCCCGAGATCCCATGCAAATCTCGCGATCTCGTTCACGACGTTCAAGAATGCGAGATGCGGAGATATCTGAAACAGCGGGGAGTGCGGCGTGCCCTCTGAAAAAATAGAAATCTCACCGTCAGCCTACCGAGATCGGGTACCGTAACCCCTTTTCAACCGAGATCCAAGAGGCTCCTATGCCAAAGGGTTTCCACTGCCGCAAATGAGTCTCTATGATGGCACGGCCGACCCCGAGGACCATGTGAAACACTACGCCGTCCAGATGAACGTCAACTCTTATAGCGACGCCATCTTTTGCCGTATCTTCCCCACCACATTGGACAAGGCGGCAATGACTTGGTTCACTAGCATTAAGTCCGAGTTTGTAACCTCGTTCTCCCAGCTATGCAAGTCCTTCATCGCGCACTTCAACAGCTCGAGGAGGCACAAGAAGAACATGCGGGATCTCCGCGGCATCGAGCAGGGGGGAGCGAAGCACTGGGTGCCTTCTTCACGAGGTTCAACACCGCAGTCACGGAGATCGCTCACATCGACGAGGCGTCGGTACGGGACGTCCTCATGAGCAATCTTTGCCAAGGGGCCTTTAAGAATCACATCTTTCTTAAAAATCCAACGACGTTTGAAAGCCTATGCGCTCGGATCACGGCTCAAGTTTACGCCGAAGACGCCGCCAACCAGAGCTCGCGTCCGAAGACCGATAAAGAAATCGTGACCGAGGCTAAGGGGAAGGCAAAAATGGTTGCACCGGCCGCAAAGGATGCGTACATGACTCAGGCCCACGACCGGCGCGCCGACTACAAGGGCAATAACAACAACAGAAGCAACGATAACAGGAACAACACCCACTTTAACAACCGCGGGAGTGGAGAAGGAGGTTGGAGCTGCTTCGGCGAAAAACCACGAGGTTACAAAGGCAAGGGAGGTCCCGCGTATAACCCAAACGAGCGGGGTCGCACCAACCCCGCCTCGGGAGCCAACGTCGTACAACGGGGTCCCACTCACCCCCCTCCTCCTCGAGCCAGCAACATTGAAGAAAACGCCCCCGCGGGACAGGCGCGCCCTGGGCCGGCTTCGGCACCTGACGGGTACATACATACCATCTCGGGAAGGCCCTCTCTGGCAGGCTCAACCCAGGCAAAAAGGAAGAGGTACGCGAGGGCAAGCCACCACGAGCCCTCAGTGTATAGCGTGGCACAGAGTTCGAGGTCCCATGCATGTATGGCTTTCACCTCCGAAGACGCCGAGGGCCTCCACATGTCGCACTCCGACCCCCTAGTGGTGCACGCCCAGCTAGGCTCGAAGATGGTAAAACGAGTACTGGTGGACACGGGTTCCTCCGTGAACATCATGTACTTCGGCGCCTTCGAGCAACTAGGCATCTCTGCAACATCTCTAAAGCCTTACGCATGGAAGCTCACCTCCTTCTCAGGAAACGAGATCGACGACGCCGGTCTCATAGACCTTCGGATGACACTCGACACCGGCTCAACAACAAGGACCGAGGTGGTGGTGTTTACGGTGGTGCACCTACCTTCGGCCTACAACGCAATCATCGGAAGGGTCTCCTTGATGAAATTCCAGGCGGTGGTTTCCATCTACCACCTCAAGATGAAATTCCTTGTCAACGACGGTGTGGGCGAGGTGAGAGGCAATCAGGAAGAAGGCCGCGTCTGCTACGCGACCTCGGCAAAATAGATAAGCCCCGTCTTCATGGTAGAATCCATCGGCGAGGCCGACCTCGAAGTCCGGGACTTCACGGTCCCCACGCTAGAGGCAGAGAGAAGGGTGATTACCCCCTTTGAATGCGACTCCGAGAAAATCTACCTCGGGGAATGTCTCACCGGGACATCTGCAACGTCTTTAGAGGCCCTACTCGCTGGATCCCGCGACGTGTTCGCCTTGACCGCAAAAGACCTATGCGGTGTCCCGCAAACACTAGCCCAGCACTCCCTAAACGTCGATATGGCCACCCGCCCCGTGGTACAGCGACGAAGGAAGATGAATGAAGAAAGAGCAAACGCCGCCAATCACGAGGTAGAAAAACTGCTGGCCGCGGAATTCATTCGCGAGGTGCAGTATCCGTGGTGGTTGTCCAACGTCGTGTTGGTCAAAAAGGCCAGCGACAAGTGGCGGATGTGTGTGGACTTCAAAGACCTCAACAAGGCTTGCCCAAAGGACAGCTACCCCCTGCCCTCAATTGATGAGCTCGTTGATTCAACCGCGGGCCACGAGGTCCTAAGCTTCCTCGACGCATACTCGGGATACAACCAGATCTCGATGAACTCACACGATGAGGAAGAAACGTCCTTCATCACCCAGCGGGGAACATAATGCTACAAGGTCATGCCTTTTGGCCTCAAGAACGCTGGTGCCACATTTCAACGTCTCATCGACCGCGTCTTCAAGAATCATCTGGGAAGGAATGTGTCGGCTTACGTAGACGACATAGTCGTGCGGAGCAAGAATCCCAAGGAACATCTGTTGGACCTCGCCGAGGTCTTCACCACCCTCAGGCGCAACCGTCTTAGCCTGAATCCCGAGAAGTGCGTCTTCGGCGTATCATCGGGGAAATTCTTGGGTTTCATGATTAGTGAGCGCGGGATCGACGTTAACCCCGACAAAGTAGAGTCCATTGTCTCAATGAGGTCCCTAAGGTCACGAACCGAGGTGCAGCGGCTCAATGGCGCTGTAAATTACTTGGTCCTCTCCGACCTCCCACTTCGTCAAATCCTCCACCAGCCCACCCTCTCCGGGCGTATGACGAAGTGGGCCGTTGAGCTCTCCGAGTTCGACATTAGTTACCTCCCGAGGACCGCGATGAAGGGACAGGCCCTAGCCGATTTCATGGTGGAGGTCACCTTCCCCGAGACCGACCCAAGCTCGGAGAAATGGAAGGTATTTGTTGACGGCTCACGATGTGATGCTGGCGGCGGGGCCAGTGTGTTCCTCGCTAGCCCCTCGATCGAGACGGAGTATTCACTCAACTTCACCTTCAAAGCCACCAACAACGATGCTGAGTACGAGGCAATGATTGCCGGGATTGAGATGGCCCTCCTTAGCGGAGCACGCAAGATCAGGGTCTACACGGATTCTGAGCTAGTGGCGCGACAGCTCAATGGCCAATACGACACCAGGACAGGATTTTTTCCTGCCTACCGAGCGAAGGTGAAGGCCCTTGTATCATGCCTAGAGACCTTTGCGGTAGAATCAATTCCGCAAACCTGGAACACAAAGGCGGATGCTCTCGCAAGGTTGGGGTTCGCGCTTCCCTTGGAAGTAGGCAACCGCGTGATGGTAGAGAGAAAGCTCTCACGAAGTTTAGATGGCGAGGTCCTATCCATAAGAACCGAGGACTGGAGGTTCCCTGTAACGAGGTATATACAGAGCGGTATCCTCCCATAGGACCCCGCACTGGCTAGGAAACTGAAAATGCAGGCGTCCCGCTACTGCGTCACTGGCGACCAGCTCTATCGCCAAGGATATGCCGAGCCCAACCTGTTATGTGTACACCCCGAGGTCACGGATCACATCCTCTATGAGGCACATGAGGGAGTCTGTGGCGGCCACCCGGGGTGGCGGGCCTTAGCACATAAGATCGTCCATCTGGGATACTTTTGGCCCACTCTCCGACAAGATACAAAGGCCTACGTCGAAAGATACGAAGGGTGTCAAAAACATGCAAACATCCAGCGCGCTCCGACCTCGCCTCTCCACTCCATCCACGCACCCTGCCCGTTCGCGATGTGGGGGATGGACATCCCCAGACCCTTTCCCAAAGCAACTGGCCAAGTACAATACATTTCGGTCATTGTTGATTACTTTACAAAGCGGGATCGAGGCACAGACCATGGCAAAAATCACCGGGGCAAAAGTCTGCGACTTCTTGTGGAAGAACCTCGTTTGTCGGTTCGGCGTTCCAATGACCATCATGACCGATCATGGCCCCCAGTTCGACTGCGAGGAGACCCGGGCTTTATACTCAGAGCTAGGCATAGCCCTCAAATTCTCCTCGGTGGCTCATCCCCAGTCCAACGGCTAGGTAGAGAATGTCAACGCCCGCATCCTGACCGACCTAAAGAAGCACCTGGGCATGGCGTAGGGTCGTTGGGCAGAGCTGCTTCCACTCGTCCTCTGGACGTATCGCACAACCGCGCGCCGTGCAACGGGTGAGACACCCTTCGCCTTCACTTACGGGGCAGAGGCGCTAGTCCCCGTAGAAACTCTGGTCCCATCGAAGAGGGTATTCAACTTCGACGAAAAGGAAAACGAGTCCAGCCTCAAGGTTGAGCTACAATTTCGGGACGAGATTCGCGACTTCGCCGACCTGCGCTCCAGAGAATACAAGCGCTGGGTGGGGGTGTATCACGACAAGAAGGTCAGACCCCGTCTCTTGACCTCGGGAAACCTCGTTCTAAGACATACCAAGGGTGGCAAACTGGGCCCTAACTGGGAGGGACCGTATCTCCTCGGGGAGGAAGTCGCTCCCGGGGCTTTTAAACTCAAAGATAGAGAGGGACGCACCCTAAGCAAGACGTGGAACATCGCGCGGCTCAATAAATATTACGTGTAAACTCTCCAAACACCTTTGTCCCTTACAAGCTTTTATGATTAAAGGATTGTAGGCTTTTAAAAACTCTCAGAATTGGAGAACCTCGTTTGAAAGAAAGGTCCACTCCTCGCTTCCCGCTTGGGGTTGGAGAACCTCGTCTGGTCCACCCCTCGCTTCCCGCTTGGGGTTGGAGAATCTCGTTTGGTCCACCCCTCGCTTCCCGCTTTGGGTTGGAGAATCTCGTTTTGTCCACCCCTCGCTTCCCGCTTGGGGTTGGAGAATCTCATTTGGTCCACCCCACGCTTCCCGCTTGGGGTTGGAGAACCTCGTTTGGTCCACCCCTCGCTTCCCGCTTGGGGTTGGAGAATCTCGTTTGGTCCACCCCTCGCTTCCCGCTTGGGGTTGGAGAATCTCGTTTGGTCCACCCCTCGCTTCCCGCTTTGGGTTGGAGAATCTCGTTTTGTCCACCCCTCGCTTCCCGCTTGGGGTTGGAGAATCTCGTTTGGTCCACCCCTCGCTTCCCGCTTGGGGTTGGAGAACCTCGTCTGGTCCACCCCTCGCTTCCTGCTTGGGGTTGGAGAACCTCGTCTGGTCCACCCCTCGCTTCCCGCTTGGGGTTGGAAGGTCTTGGTTAAGTTTGCAACCTCGGTATGTTCACAGTAAAAAATAAAAGTGCTCTATATGGCCCGGGAGTCACAGTTGCGACGCCCGACCCATGGGGTTGGATATGGATAAGCGAAAAGAAAGTCGAAGCAAGTAATCCAAAAAACGTACAAAGAGTCCATGAGGGAGATGATGTAAAATGAACATCCAAGAAGGCCCATATGTGCACAAAAGCAAAGACCACGAGGGCCGAGATATTTAAATACAGACCCCGCGGGGCCACCAAAATAAGGGCCATAAGGGCCAAGGTGTTCCAGTTACAAACCACGTAGGGCAACCAGCAAGACGAAAATAAAAAAACGAACAACAAAAACACAGCATCTCTTAACTCGTCGGGGCTTCGGCGTCTAGACCGGTGAGGTCAACGATTTCGCTCTTGGAGGCTTCAGCGGTAGGGTCAACAAGCGCGTTCGAGGCCTCTATAGCCGGAGCGGGAGTAGCGGAAGGCTGGGAGGGGGCGCATCGGCCGCGGGCTGAGGTCCCGTAGAGATCAACTCGGGGTTCCCTCAAGCGAGCTCCGCCTCAGAGGGAGCCTCGTTGGACACGGTCCCGTCCGCATTGAGGAAATATTCACATTCCCCCTCAGGCTCCTCCCCATCCAGATCCCCCATGGTCTCGTCATAATTGGGGTTGAAGAAGACGATGTGAGGATCAATGTGCCTGTACTTGGCCACCGCTTTCTTAGCACCCATGCGGACGGCCTGGTGGAACATTTTCCTCACACTCTCCACCAACTCCTCTTGATATTCCTCCGAGGCCACGTACTAAGTGATGTCTCTTTATTTGGTGGTGTTTTCATATATGATTTCCTTTGTAAATATGTTTCTTTTTCCCCTTTTCTTGTGTGTTTTGTTCCTTTTTAGCTTAGTTCCCGTATTTCTATGAGATTCGGAGACTACGCGCGTTTTATGTGTTTTGTAGATGTTTTGTCATGGATCAAGGGTCTTTTTGAAGGAGGATCGAGACATGGAGCAAGGCCCGAGCAAAGGAGGAAAGAGAGGAGCAAGCCATGAAGAAGAACAAGAGGAAAGCCAACAAGAAGAAGGTGGAACGAGGTTCAGACCGAGTTGCAACCAACCTCGGGCCCGACTTGAAGTTTCAACCTCGGACCGACTTGCACAGTAACTCGGGCCCGAGGTCCTCCGTGTCGGTCTGAGTCGGTCACTGGACTACTTAGGCTCCAAGGCACGAAATTGTGAACTTCCACTTTTGCCCCTCATCTAATCTATAAAAGGCCCTCTTGTCTTCTAATTAAGGGGTTCTCTCACACAAGGAAGAGGTTCCCACACTCTGCAAGGAACCAACCCTCAAGAGGATACTTGGAGAGCAAGGAGGAAGGAGAAGAGAAGGAGAAGAGAGAGAATCGGCCCAAGGAGAGGGAGATTGATAGGTTTGGTTGATAGATTAGCTTTGCTTTGTTTTGATCTTGTGGACTTGGAAACCTTTGATTGGAATTTGTGGATTGCTTTTGATTTGTGAATGAAACTTTGCTTTGTTTTGAGATTGATGATGTTGATTGCTTTCCCTTTTGATTTGTTTGCTTTCTTTGTTTGCCAGATGGAGTAGATCTCCTTGATCTTGGGTTATGGGGGAAAACCCTAGCTAGGTTTGGGCTAGAAACCCCAATTCCATAGCCTTGAGTGCTTGATCTAGGAACCCACTCTACATAGAGCTACAATTCCTTGCGAAAGTTGGGAATACAGGCTTGTGATTGGCAAAGTAGCGAAAGTGAACATGTGTCAATCTCAAGACCTTGCTTCGAAGGGGATTTCCCCAATGATCGAGGTGTAGAAGTGGTTGGAACGAGGGCGAAAGCACTCGATCCTATTCCGATTATCACTTATTGCTTGAATTGGGGTGGAAAAGCCTTAACCTACTAGAGAAGGAACCCAAAAGCCCAAGATCTACTTTCAATCTTTGAGTTCGACGAACCCAGCTACCTCGGGCCCGACATACCCTACGTCGGTCCCGACTTCCTCTTGTCGCCAACATTGGGCCCGACGTGACCTCTGTGTCGGTCCCGACTGTTCTCTTTGTTTTCCTTTGTTTTAATTTCTCCTTTCCAGCTTTCTAGTGTCTAGGCACATCAATCGAGTAGACTTCCCGAGTGTTGGACACCCACCACGTGCTACAACGGGGTCGGGTTATAAATTGTATCTCTAGACCCTCGCACACACGAGAGCGATCACTAAGGGCCCGCAGCCATCACTTCCTCATTAAGCTCAACAACGCGCTTCGAGAGATGGGCGATCTCCTCCTCCGCCCTCAAAAGCCCCGCCTCTTTCTCCTTGAAAAAGTTATGCTCGGCGGAGAGCTTACCCCGGAGCGCCTCGTTCTCGCGCTGCAATTCCTCGACGACCCCCTTCGCCTTGTCCAATTCCCCCTTCGCCTTGTCCAAATCCTCCTTCGTTCGCCTTTCCCCCTCTTTAGCCTTCGCCTCCCCTTCTCTCGCCCTTGCAACCTCCTTCACCTGCTCCCAGGTCGCGTCCTCCGCCATCCTAGCCCGCTTCTCAACCGCAGCGAGGTCTCTCGCTTTCTGCTCACACTCCTCCTCGCGAGCTTTGAGCGCTGCCTCCAACTTATCCATCTGCTGGTGGGCAAGGGTAATACGTCTGCGGTTGTAGTTATCAAGGAAGGAGTGCTGCAAAAATTCGCGAAAGTAATTAAAAGTTCTATAAAAGAGAAAGAAACAAGAACGAAGTTCACAAAAGCAAAACTCACCATGGCCGAGTATCGGGCAGTTTCCCCGTCGAGGGCTGCATCAGTAAGGTTGTTGGCCCATGCGACCTCCTCCTTCCACTCCTCCTTGGCCCACTTCGCCGGAACTCCCCTAGAAGGGTCGGGACAGTGGAATTTAGCAGGCGAAGGACTAGCAACGTTAATTACTCGTCCGTCGAAGTTGAAACGAGGGATGTCATTCCCTGACGGACTTCGCCGATCCTTTCCCGACGGAGCCCGTTGCTCGTCTAACCTATGCTTCTTCCTTTTTTGCCCGGCTCTGTCACCAGAGCCCCGGGTGGTTTGCGAGGACGTCTTCGCGACGTCTCCCTTCAGTGGGGCCTCCCTAGAAGCCTTCTCCGTGGACGCCTTCGCGACGTCTCCTTTTGGTGGGGCCTCGCTGGAGGCTTTCTCCTCGGACGTCTTCACCGGCGGGGGGGTAGGTTTAGTTGGAGCAGGGGGCAGTCTCACCGCAGGACAGGGTCCTTGATAACAATCCCCTTTGGAGCCCGGGGAGCCGGGGCCTTAGAACTAGAAGTCAGGGGTTGTTTCCCCTTCGACTTCGAAGTAAGAGCGTGCAAAAGGTTCACTGTCAAAGAAAGACATAAGAGTGAGTCAAAAAGGGCGGAGAAACAAGTTGAATTTAGCAAGGCAACCTAAAAAAAATATATAATAATAATAAATAAAATGTATAATAAAACGAAAAAGCTACGTGGAAATAAACCATGTTTACGAGGTTGTCAACCTCGTAATCCGCCAAGGGTAGACAAACGAAAATACATACGCAACGAACAAAGAAGAATAAAATACCCTTGTCACTCCCGCGTGGTGGAGGGGCAAGGCTCAGGCCGGCCCGCTCCAGCCGGTCCTGAGAAAGGTATATTTGGTACGACGCCTGCCTCGCTATAGCATATCGAGCCTTGAGCGCCTGTAGCTCCTCAACCGTGTGCGGGCACACACACCTCTCAAAGGTGCCCGGCACCACCGAAAAATTGAGATATCTCCCGTTGATGTCTCGAACCAGGAACCATTTCGATTTCCACGTCCTGACGTTCGATTGGGTCGTGGTGATCTTGACGTTCGGCGTGCTAAGGTTGATAAGGCAGGACCGAGGTTCCCTCCTCGCTAGGAATAATGCCGACAATTCATCATGATTCGGCTCGTCCCCAAGTTCACGACTTCGAATCGTGTAGGCACACAACAGCCGCAAAGCGTTCGGAAACAACTGGGCAGGACAAACCCGCATGGCCCATAGGTACTCAGCAATGTGCGAGGCCAGAGGTAGCCTGAAGCCCGCTTGAAGACTGAAAAGGTGCACGACCACGCACCTTTCGTAGGAAGCCAAGGGTCGTCCCCCCTCCTCGGAGAGTGCCAGCTCAACTTCTTCGGGCCAGGGGAAGTCCTTCGCGATCTTCTCGAGATCTTTATGCTCAAGATCTGTAGCCATTCCCTCGTACAAATAAAACTCGGGGGTACCCGGAGGCATGGGAATCCGTTCCTCGAGGACAGCAGGAACACTAGACACGGCATCTATGATATAAGCCGCGGGGAAGCTCGGTGGCACGTAAGAAGTAGAGGCCAAGGCAATTGCCGCATCCAACCGCATCTCAACCTCGGCAACGACCTCATCAGGGGTAGAAGAGGAAGCCATCTCAACACCAGAGTAAACACAAAGATGAGGGAAGAGCGAGCTGATCGAAGTAGCGGAGTCTCTAGAGGAAGGGTCGCTGAAGACCAATGAAGGAGAGCTCGGGTTTTGGGAGTCTCTAGGCTCTACACTCCCTACAAACTCAGAAACCTCCTGGTAAAAACTCTCTTGAACGTTGAAAACGAAACCAGGCGGAGGGCTCGCAAAAGTTCTCCTAGGCATGAAAGAACGGCGTCCAGGCCGCGGAAGGCTAGCACCTGGAAAAGAAATGATCAGTAAGGCACTAGGCAAGATAACCAAAGAAAGAAACAGCACGAGGTCATGACCTCGGAAGAAAAAACACGAGGTCATGGCCTCGGAAGAAAAAAAGCACGAGGTCATGGACTCGGAAGAAAAAAGCACGAGGTCATGGCCTCGGAAGAAAAAAGCACGAGATCATAACCTCGGAGGGGAAAATCACGCGAAGTCATAAGGGAAGAGAGCCACGTGGCGCCCTAGAGGCTACTCTGACAAGATAGGACGACGAAGAAGAATTTGAAGCGCCAAAAAGAAAGAAAGAGAGGGGAGAGGGCCAACCAGCGGTGGATGCCAGCGGTGGAAGCCTAAACGTCCCGTCAATCCAACATCATGACGTTTGGGCTCCCAAGAACTTCAAAAAACTCAGAATAAAGGAAAGATGAGCGTGCTACCGGCCCCGGGCAGACGAAGGGTGCGTGGACATGGCGGTCGCCGCCCTTGCCCCACCATCTACCCACCGCCTCACCACCACAAGACCGGCGGGAAACACCAAGAACAAGCCAAGACCGGAAAAAAAAAGAAAGAAGAAAAAAGAGAAGAGAAAGCGGTAAAGACACAGCACCGAGGCAAGAGCCGCCACCACTTCCCCCGTTTCGCCACCATAACGACGGCGGGGGAAAGACCTGAAAAACTAGCCACCAAAAACCCGGGCACAGGTTAAAACAGTAAAGTTTGTACCTCTCATTTATGTAATACGAATGAATGGTTATGTAATACGAATGAATGGTTCCTGGCCCCACTCCCGTATCTCTCATTTATTTAAGCAAAGTTTGTACCCTGCGAGATCCCCAGAGACCTCGGAGCGAGTCCTAGACCTCGTAACCGACCTTACTAACACCCGCCCACATGGACCACCCATCGATGCCGCCTCTCCCAGCCAACCAAACGCTGCCTCACCTGCGGACCAATCAGGAGCCCGCAATCTCGGGCCTCCCACATCGGACCTTGGCCAAAACTCAATCCCTCAATCCTCTATAAATAGGGAGGAACCTCGTAAGAGAAAGGGGTCGAAAAACATCTTAACTCAAGAACCGTCTTGCTCGTTATAGATCGACGTGGTAGAAACATCGTTAAAAGACCTCGCTACAAACAAGAAGAGTCCACAAAAAGACTCCAAGTCACCCAAAGATCTCGCCTACACTGAAGACCTCGCTGCACAATCTCGCCAAAATCAACACCACCCACACAAGTCCACCTCGCTCCCAGATCAATCTCGCAACACTTAGGTGGAAGAATCATTTAGTAAAGTAGGAGATCTCGAAGATTGTTAGCTCGAGATCTCGATAATCTGTAGGAGGTTCAAAGTGTAACTCTCAATTACTTGTCAAGCCTCGTTGGCTTTGTAACCTCAGTGTAAGAAGGATATAAATAAGAAGCAAGTGTTTGCACTATCAAAAATAACAACCTCGTTCCTTGTCTTTTAGCGGGTCGTAATTTCGGGTTTCATCACATGGATCGAAGGAATTTCTTTTGTGAGCTCCGAGCTGGAGAGATCGAGGTGCAAAAATTTGAGAACCAAATTGCTGAATTAAGAAAATTAGAGGAGGTGTTGTCCATAAAGACGGAGGCAATTCTCGAAGAAAACGGTTCTGGAGAAGAACCGCGCCCGCAGCTGAGCACCCGCGCTCGCGGGAATGAAAACCGCGACCACGGCTCCGAAACTGCGACCGCGGTTTACTTGGAGTCCAACCCGCCGCCTACTGTTGTTGAAAATTGCAATTTTGAGCCTAATATTTTGTTTCCGGAGGCACTCAGAGACCTTTCTTGGGATGAAGAGATGGATGATCATAGTCATGTTATGACAGAGGATAAATATTTCCTTCAGTTTGACGACTCCTGGAGCGACAACGACGAGCCTAATGACTCGACGAAGGAGTTAGATGATGTTAAGGAAACTTCCCTTCCACCTGAGGAGATGTCTATGTCTTCTACTGTGGAGCCCTTTGGTGTGACCGATCCTGATCCTTGTATCCTTTCCTCTTCTTTCTTACTTTCAATTGATATTTGTTTGCCTGTTATGTCTGCACAAGGTCCTGAGCATAATAGTTTACCTAATGATTTCTCAAATTCTAAAGGTGGTAGTGTTGGGATAAAAATCATAACTTTTGATAAACTACCTTGTCCTTCCAACTGGTTCTATCCTAAACCTGCTAACCTTGATTTTTCTAGTGGGTTTGATAAACTGAAACGGTGTTTGAATGCTATATTATTCGGTTTCAAGTTATCATTGTGTTATATTTGCCTGCATGATAGTTGTTCACAAGATTTTGATAGACTTCTTAGGGCATTGACACTGTCCGATCATGTCGACATCGAGCCATCGATGTTAAACAAAGGCGCTGCTCGGGAGGCAACCCGAGGTAAGTTTTTCTTTTCTCTTCTTTTTTTCTTTTTAGTTTAGTTTTAGTTTTAGTTTTCGTTTTGGTTTTGTCGGGCTAACTTGCAAGTACAAATTCCATTCTCGAAGCTGCATTCTTCAACTCTCTCGAATCTTCTCGTCACCGCGGTTTCGGGTCCATGCCCGAGGGCGCGGGTCTTGGTATCCGTAAAAATCTTCAGCTTGAACTTAGGACTTCCGTCTTCAAAATCTTCAACTAGGCTTTTCTGATATTACAAATAAACACCCTAATCTAGCCTAAAACACTCAGAAATCCTAATAAAAATACATACTCACGATGTACTAAAACCAGCGTATCAAATTCCCCCATACTTAGACCTAGGCCGAGATAGAAGTTTTTCGGGTGAAACCCTTGAAATAAAAGTTTAGCGGGTGAAACCTCGAGAAATCTGTCCGCAATGGGGGAATCTTTATCTTCAAGGCTCGTACTACATTAATGCTTAATGTGAGATTCAGAGTTCGTGAGTTCGTGTTCATTATTTATGATCGTATTCGTTGTTGTTGTCTCAAACCGCGTAAGCGGTAAATGCCCAGAAGTGACTTCCTTTCCGCGAGTTGATTCGCGCCCGCGGCCTGATCACCCGCGCCCGTGATTTGTCTGCAGAAAGACCATCTGAAGATTTCTGAGCTGCACATCCACGCCTTTGAATAAGTTTTTCCTTTCCATATCTTCTTTCGTATGTGAGTCTTCTGATTTTCCTCTTCTATGCTTAATTCCTTTCTTTTTACTTCATTGAGGACAATGAAGGATTTAAGTATGGGGGAGGAAGTACTCGCTATGCATATCATAGATAGTTGCATTTCAGTTTATTTTTCGTTATTTTTATGGGATTTTTGTTCCATGTTTTGTATAGAGAAATTTTTGAAAAAAAATAAAAAAAAATAAAAAAACCATAAAAAAAGAGAAAAAAAAGCATATAAAATCCTGGGATGAGTTGAAAACCCGAAAGAGCGGCTCAGGTAATAAGCAGGTAACCCGGACCAGCAATAGGTTGTGGTAATATGAGGTTTATGAGAGATGTGAGTATATGTGAGCACACCTATGAAGAAAAATGAAATGAGTGATTAGGTGAAAACCTGAAAGGGCGCCTAAGTAGAATTGAGTGGAAAAATTAGAGTGTTTAGGATTTCATTCTACTTTGGGCCTTGGAGATTACATCTTAGATGTCGGGATCCTAGGTTGCTCTCCACTTTTTAGAGCTTGAGAGTTTATATGTATCTATGTGAGGTGTGTGCTTGAGCTATCATGTTTTTGCTCATTATTTCTCTATTTTGGGTTCGGGTTGGTGAGGTGAGTGATTTTTGTCTTCTCTTGTACTAAGCTGTAAACCTTGATAGGATTTCTTGTTAGATTTATTTTGAGCTTACTCGAAGACGAGAAAGGTTTAAGTATGGGGGAATTTGATACGCTCTAGTTTAGTATAAGTTAAATCTTGTATTTTAGGTATGATTTGAGTGTGTTTAGGTTAGTTTTGAGCATAACTGTAATATGAATACGGAAGACACGATTTGAAGAATTGCAAGAGTTTTGAAGACAAGTGTTGATTTGGAGTTGTTTTGACGCCATTTTCTTTTGACACATCGTTCAGGAGCTACAGTGATCGGATGAAGCTGAAATTAGTATCATTGGAAACCTAACTCGAAGAGCTACAATTCATGTTTTTACGGAGAGTTCAAATTCCAACTCTAAGTGGGTCAAAACCACCTCCGAAGTTGACACCAGAATGTTGTCGTAGAAGTAACACGCGACCGCGGGTTGAGATCCGCGCCCGTGGGTGCAGCTGGATCCGCGAACGCTGATAACTATTGGAACCGCGCTCGCGGCTAAGGACCCGCACTTGCGGGTGGTTGTTATTCCGAGCGCCGAATTACGTTTTATTCTATCTTTATTTATATTTATATCTTTAGGTTTTCGGATATTATTTCTAGTATTTAAGCTTAGTTTCATATTCACTTTGGGGATAAAAATTTTTGAATCTAGATATTATTTTAGTTTTAACCTAGTTTATTTTCAGCTTTTATGGAGAGCTAACCCTTTGGGTTTTTTTTCAAAGGTGAAGCTCTTATGTATGAACTCGTGAGGTTTTGGTAATTGATTCTATCCTTTGGTTAATATTAATTCTCTTGTGCTTCATTAAATGAATGTTGATTGATTCTGAATGAGTAGCTAACTTGTTGAATTGATTGATTTTTTATTGTTGGATTAGATTTGGACCGTGGACAAATCTGTTCTGTGAAAACAACTTAGAACTTAGATCTGTTGTCTATGCAACTAGGTTTTAAGAAGAGAATTGATTATAAGTTATTTCAATCGACTCGTAGCTTGGCTGTCTTGACTTATATCCTGTATATCCTTGTTCTCTATGCTAATTCAAGGTTAAGCGTCCTTGCCTAGGGTTAAAGAATTGCTTGGACCGTGGACTTTCGATTGCTAATGATTAGGATAGGAATTAATCATCGGTGTAAAAGGAATAAGTGGATGAATCTGTGATCGAATGATTATTTTAGAGTGGATCTTTTGAATAAACTTGTTTCTCTTTTGTTTTGTTTGATTGTTTGTTATTTGTAGTTTGGTTTAGTTTAGTTTAGATCTTTCTCTTGATTTCCCCCTGTCTTTAGTTGGTAAAAATATTGATAAAAGAAGCCGCAAGTTCTCTAGGGTACGACCTTGACTTAGTCGCTATACTAGCTTGTATTAGGGTTAATTATCTTTGTTCTTGGCATAACGACCTAGGCCGAGTCAAATTTTGAATTCCCCCATACTTAAACCTTGCTCGTCCTCGAGTAAGCTCAAAATAAATCTAACAATCAATCCTATCAAGGTTTACAGCGTAGTACAAGGGAAGACAAAAATCACTCACCTCACCAACCCGAACCCAAAATAGGGAAATAATGAGCAAAAAAGTGTAGAGCAACCTAGGATCTACCCGACATCTAAGATGTAATCCCCAGACCCCAAAGTAGAATGAAATCCTAAACACTCTGATTTTACCACTCAATTCTACTTAGGAGCCCTTTCGGGTTTTCACCTAATCACTCATTTCATTTTTCTTTAGGTGTGCCCACGATCGCGGCTCCAGAAGTTCTCGGTGTGCGCGGATCCAGCTCCACCCGCGGTCGTGGGTTACTTCTGTGATAGCATTCTGGTGTCAACTTCAAAGGTGGTTTTGACCCACTTAGAGTTGGAATTTGAACTCGTCGTACAAACATGAATGCTCTTCAAGTTAGCTTTCTAATGATACCAAATTCAGCTTCATCCGATCACCGTAGCTCCCGAACGATGCATCACAAGAAAGTGGTGTCAAAACAACTCTAGATCAACACTTGTCTTCAAAACTCTTGCAATTCTTCAAATCGTGTCTTCGGTCTTCATATCACAGTTATACTCAAAACTAACCTAAACACACTCAAATCATGCCTAAAATACAAGAGTTAACCTATACTAAAGAGAGCATATCAGTAGTTTATCTTACAGTTTATGTATTTAAAGTATACTAGTTATTTTGGTTCATGTCTTTTGGTTTATGAGATTTGTTCTTTCGGTTTATATATTTATAAGTATAGGTTCATATTATTCTATCTTATGGTGGTTTATGTGTGTTATTTATTATAGTTCATAAATAGCATTATGTTGGTTCATTTTTTATACGATTAGGTTCATAACAATTGTCAATAAGGTTCATGAAATTTAATTCAAAATACTCGTTGTTTGTGTCATGTATTATGGGTTCATGTCTTTATACGGTTAGAATCATAACAATTTTCATAAGGTTCGTGAAATTTTTTTCACACTACTTGTTATTTTTATCATGTATCGTATTTCATAAATGTTATTTTATGGTTCATGTCTTTATGTAGTTAGGTTCATAACAATTATCATAAAGGTTCAACTCACAATACTTTTTATTTGGGTTATGTATTCTACCTCGTAAATGGTATTTTGTCGGTTCATACATTTGAATGTTAAGGTTCATACTAAGTGTTCTTACAGTTCATGAATTTTTTTCTCGTAGTAGTTAGTGTCATGACTTTAATTGCAATTTGAACACATGAAATCTCAATATATTTCATATCATTTTATCAAAGAAGAAGAAATAAAACTAGAGAAAAATTAAGAACATTAAAGAGAGGACAAAATTCTAAAGTTCATTATTTGGGCATCTTATCAAACACATGGCGGGCAATTAGACAAGTATTGATTATTAGCATTTATTTTCAATCCAAAACTTCAAATTACAAGGCAAAACATTCACAATCTTCATAGATTTGAGTAAACTCAACAAAAATCGATGTAAAGAACACAAAAACATGACTAAATACCTGTAATTTGATGAGACAACCACCCAACTTTGAAGTACCCCTAAATGTGAATTGAAACCATTTAAAAGCAACCTATATCAAAATCTATGAAAATTGGAGACAAAATGTAGAAAAAAATTGATCTAGAATGGAAGAAGGAAGGTGCAAACAAAAAGGCAAAGATCGATCGAGAGAGAGTTGAAGTGTGCACATAGAAAAAGAAAGGATCGATGCACATAGAAGAAATATGTGAGTTATTGCAGCTTTTTTTTTATTTGATGGGTGTGAGTACGAAAATACCTCTGAATAATTAAAATCACTTACAAGGAGAGTGTCTAATGTAGACCATTGATTTTCCAAATCTAACGGCTCATATTTGCTCTCATTTTACACCCTAAACATTACTCTCATTTGATCCTATCTCTAAGTATTTAGCCTAAATTTTATGTAGGTAATTTAATGTAAATTCAATGTAAGATAATTTTGTAACATTAGTTAAAAGTGGGTAACTCTTGTGGTTTAAATATTGTTACATGAAATTATTACGTAAATTTTATCTAGGTAATTTTGTGTAAATTAACTAATGGTATTTTTATTACATCAATTAATGTATAATAACTCATAGATTCTAATACTCCCTCTGTTAAGGTAAACTTGTCGTTTCAGAGTTTGTCTTAAAAATTAAGAAAATTATTTGATTTTACTCAAATATCCTCAATCTTGTTAAGATCTTTTACCTTAATTTGTAGATTAATGTAAATATCATTATTTAATAGGGATATTATTGGAAAAATGGGTTAAAATAAGTCAAATGACAACTTTTATTGAACAAGAAAATAAGGCTAGAAGGACAAGTTTAGCTTAACGGAGGCAGTATTAATTAAAGGTAGTTTGGTATTTTTAAATAAAAGGTTTAATTTTGGAAACAAGATATGACGAGGTATATTTTAGAATAAATAATTGAAATTAGGACTATTGTGGGATTTTTCTCACTCTCTCCCCCATTATAGAGAATGGAATAAGACATTGTTAAATTTAAATATGTCCCTGATTTTCCAACAAATAAATTTGTATGAATTTGAAGAATCTATAGGAGATGCCCTTTGGTGAAGAGCATAATGTAATCACATTTAGATCTTAGAAAAAATGACATACATTGTCATAAATTATATGTTCAAAATATTAACGACAATTTCCTACATTTTTATTTTTAAAAAAATAAATAGATAAATAAATAAACATGTCGGAAATTAATTTAATTTTAATCCCGCCCATCACACTTCTGCTATTGGCTAGACAATTACACAGCACAGGCCGATGTTGTCGTGTATTGCCTGAAACCTATTTGTTAATTTAGTACTTGTATATCCGGGTTGAGATGTAAATAAAGTCATACGACCGATGATTAATGTCACGGTCACCAGTAATTTAATACTCCTCAATATTCCCAAAACCTGCACTTCATACTTTCGCTAGTCAATCAATTCTAGAAAACAACAAATTCCACTGACAATTTTTTGCAGAAGTTGAACAGATATCTGCAAAAATCTTTGGATTGTTAATAGAAAGTAAAAAGTAGAAAAAAAAATCCAATTCTTCCGAGTCAATTAGAAAAATAGGAGCAGGAAGTTAATTCTTCATTCATAAGAGACGACTTCCTCATAAGCATCCAACACCTCCTCAACCTCAATTCAATTTCTTTAGACTCATACTCCTCTTCTTCGTCATCACTAGCCTCCCCATCCCGGAGCTTTTGTCTTTCTAGTTTTTCCTCTTCGTGCATCCTCTTCCAATCAGCCACCCATCTGTCTCATTCATCTTTGAGCATCTTGCGCTTCTCACGATCTTGTTCACTCAATTGTAGGGACACATCTTGATCCTCCTCATCGAATTTGTATTTCTTCAAATTCTTTTGTGTCTCTGTAATGAATGTGCCATATTGTGTAATTATGAGAAATGAAGGTTGTTATGTGTAATATGCTCAATTACTCTTCTATCTCTCTGAACTCTCTATCTTCTTCTCCCTAATCTTTCTTATTCTCCTTTAATCACTCTTTTTTTCCCTTAATCTCTTCCGTTTACTTCTGGGACATGACAATCTCCTCCTCCTTTTCAGCAGAAAGCAAGGACCTTGGACGCCATTGAAACTAAATTCAATCAACCAAAACACAAATTTAAATTCCGTAGAACATTGCTCAGATAAATCCTTGAAATTAATCTTGTTATAACCCGGACCTCAAACTTCTACAAAACAAATATACAAGTTGTTACAAAATTACTATTTAACTAGCATAAAAGGATATCATTATCTATTTTGTTTTTTGTGAAAAGGGGAGCAAAGCCCTTTAAGCTGTTATTAACTTAATGGAGATCTTGAACATCGTTCACAGTGCCAAACAAAGGCAAAATACAATCATTTATCTATATATATACACCAAAGGATGAACTTTTTGTCTACATTTTGGCCTCTTATTTATTTTACATACGTGTCAACTTATGGTGTTTTCTAAATTATTATTGATGTTGATATTGTTATTACTGTCATCAATATTGTGGACCCCGTCTTATTTTAAATCTTTTATTTATACTAGTTAAAAAAACTTTTTACTATCCTAATATAGAAATCCAAATAGTTATTCATAAAAACTAAAAATAAATAAATAAATTCATATATTTATAGGCAAATATATTAATCAAAATGCATGTATGGTATGAGAATACAAATAGTTTGAAAATTGAATATTAGTCATTTATCATGCAAATAATATTGGAATAAAAATGTGAAATTGAAGAATTGAATAAATTGTTGCTAAAAAAAATTCGTTTATAAAAAAACATTAGTGATAAATTTGAATAAAAAACCTACTTATTATGTTCTCGTTACAAAATTTTACCAACTTGTTCTCAACAAATGTTAAATCTATAATGCTTTTTTATGGAAAAGAAATCTTCTTTAGAACATGTCTAACAGATTCCTTAAAATTTTCTCAAAAATGGAAAAGTAAAAGTCATTCTCCAATTTTTTTTGTCCGAACTCAAACAACTTATCTATTTTAAAAATTATGCATTTATTATTTTTTATCTTATATGGTACTCCCTCCGTCCCAATATATATGGGGTTTTAGTCTTGTGCACATATATTAAGAAAAAAACTTAACTTTTGTTTTAAAACAAATAATTATCCCTCCTTTTACCTAAAAAGTAAAATTTATTTACTTGAAAAGTGTATCATCCTCATTTCTATTGGATATAATTAGCTAGAAGGACAATTACCAATAAAGACAAGTATAGAAAAACTCACAATTCCATATATTATGGGACAAGAGATTTTGGTTGAAACCCCATATATATTGGGAGGGAGGGAGTATGAATTATTTTATAATATTTATTTAATAAATAATTATTGTTTAAACTAATAAGAAAATAAAAAATACTATACTATTTTACTCTAAATATAATAAACTGTTATGGAAAGATTATAAAAACAAGACCACTTAATCTTTTTAGAAAGAACACTTAAACAAACTTTATGAGAACTTTTAGATCATTAGAAGAGAGGGAGGGAGAGTAAGAACTTTAGAGAGCGTATTTCTTACTCTACTTTGGTGCAAATTTTACAATGGATGAGAGCCATATTTATAGGCCAAAAGTGGGGTAAAACTTTGGTAAATCTTCATGATTTATGCATGGAAATAAGGAGGTGAAGAAGGTGAATAATTTACCTTGTACAATTTACCTCTAATCATACATTATACACTTGTTCATACATGATATGTGTGATACATGTGTGTATAGATAGATAACTTGTAGTATGAAAATTTTGACTTCATAACACTCCCCCTTGAATATTCACCTTCTTTTCATGTTGTAGGATATGGGTAGACGTTGCCTCATTAAAAACCTTGTCAAGTAAAATCCAATGGGATAAAAACTTGATCGAAGGAAAAAAGAGTGCAGCGCGTATGATACCCCCCCAGACTTTAACATATGTCTCGAAGTCTGCACATTATAATTTTGGATACCAGTCCTCCAAATTTCTTGGGGATTAAAGACTTTGTGAACAAGTCGGCCAAATTGTCATTTGATCGAATTTTTTGGATGTCCACTTCACCAGCTTCTTCTAATTCACGAGTGGAGAAGAATTTTGGAGATATGTGCTTTGTGCGGTCATCTTTGATGTAGCCCTTCTTCATTTGAGCAACGCATGCTGAGTTATCCTCATATAATATTGTTGGATCATCAGTGATAGGCTTCATTTCGCTTTCTTTCTGAATGAATTGAATCATTGCTCGAAGGGACACACATTCTCTTCCTACCTCATATAAAGCAATCAATTCTGTTTGATTTGATGATGTGGCAGTCACAATCTGCTTTGTTGATCTCCAAGAGATGGTAGTGCCCCCATATGTGAACACATGACCATTTGTGATTTGGCTTTTTGTGGGTCAAACAAGTATCCTGCATCTACATATTCAATTAAGGTCGCATACCTTTTGTTACGATAATACAACCCAAGATCATGTGTGCCTCGAAGATAGCGGAATACATGTTTGATCCCGTTCCAATGCCTCCTTGTGGGTGCAGTGCTATATCTGGTCTTGTATTGTTAGTAAAGTACATTAAAGCACCAACTGCACTTAAATATGGTACCTCAGGACCAAGAACATATTCGTCCTCTTCTCGAGGACTAAATTGACCCTTTTCTACATTGAGGGACCGAACTTTCATTGGAGAGTTCAACGGGTGTACTTTGTCCATGTAAATTCTTTTAAGAACTTTCTCAATATAATTAGACTGATGGATAAAGATTCCATCCCTTAAGTGCTCAATTTGTAAGCCAAGACAAAGCTTTGTTTGTCCGAGATCTTTCATCTCGAATTCTTTCATCAAATATTTCGCAGTATCTTGAACTTCATTTGGAGTTTCGACGATGTTTAAATCGTCAACATAAAATGCGATAATAATGAATCCCTTTTCGAATCGCTTGATGAAAACACATGGACAAACGATATCGTTCTTGTATCCCTCTTTCATGAGGTATTCACTGAGGCGGTTGTACCACATTTGCCCAAATTGTTTGTCCATATAATGACCTCCTCAATTTTATGGAAAACATTTCTCAAGGTCCACAATTATTGGCCTCAAGCAGCTTCAGTCCTTCTAGGACTCTCATGTAGATGTCTGTATCAAGTTATCCATATAATGATGCTACTATGGTAATTTTGATACTTAAATTTTGATTCTACTAGAATACTTAAATTTTTATTGTATTTTAATATTATGCAAGACATGCTATTTTCATAATATTAAAGGATTTTTATAAAAGTATATTCTTTATAAATGGATAGCATATGAGATGTAGTGTTAATATTAAAAATATCACCTTTATAACGAAATAAGATTTATATAAAATAATGATATTGCATGTCTCTAGTTATAGAGAAGTTGAAGATATATGAAATCAAATACTATAATAATAATAATAAATTATTTTTTAAATTGCCATATCTCTAGGTGTAGAGAATTGTCATACATATAGTTTTAATAATAAAATATGGTAATAGGTGATAAAATTCTTATGACATATTATAATAATTATCCCAAATATTTTGTAGAGAACTCTTATAACAATATTGTTAAAAAAGTTGTAGCCATGGACTATAGTTGATATTAAATATTGCTTTTATAAAAGGATAATGTTAATAATATTTATATTACTAAAGTTATCATTTAAGAAAAATGTTAGTTAATATATCTCTTAGTGTAGAGATTTCTTACAAGACATAAGTTCTAAATTAAATATAAAAAAATTATGATCTTATATTGATCTTATAATATTATATAATTATGAGGATTACTTGCATGAAAAGAAATAATTAAAATATGGAAAAGATATTCTTTTGTAACCTAAGATATTATAATAATGGACTATAAGTATAAAGTGAGATATTCATAAGCCATGATCATGTATTTTTATAAACTACATGATATGAAAAGAAATATGGGAATAAAATAAAAGAGATTATTTTAATATATGTTGATTTTTAGGAAGTTTACTTTATAAAGTAAGTAGAAAGTCCTAATTATGGAAATTTCCAAGAAAGTAGATTATAATTATTTTTATTCTTATTTAATATGGTTTATGTAACTAAATGAGATCTTATTAAGAGAATATTAGTAATAAAATATTATTGGTGGGAAAATAATACTTTAAGTCCCTTGATGAACCCTTTGAAATAAAAAGGTAATATTGTAATTAAAATAAGTTTTGTAAATTGGTTAAAAGAAATTCTTTATAATTTGTAGAAAGTATGTATACTTAAAGATGTCTTTTAGGTCAAGTATGTTATCAAATATTTTATAAAATTATACTTGCTTAATTATATTAAGAATTTAGCAAGTGAAATTAAAGGAAATTATTTTAATAATATTGAATACGGATTTTTAAGGAATAAAAAGGATATTACAAGATCAAAATATTAATAAAGGAATATAATTATTCTGAATGATCATCTAAATTATTATCATAATAATTTAGAATTCCATTTCTCTTATATAAAGTATATAAGAGAGAATCCAAGCTTTAGGAGAAATTCGTAATTAAAGATCGCTCGTAAATTTCGTGTCGATAGGTCGGGATTCTCGCTCGAAGTCGGGAATCAAATCTTTCCGTCAAGCTCGATAGTTAGACTCGTGAATGCAAAGGCAAGTGGAAATTCCCCTTGTGACCTTTTATATTTCGTTTCCGTGAAATTCTCGATGTTGGGAACAACTTGTGTGCTAAGTAACGAATGAACCTAGGAAATATCGATTTTTAGATATAACGACCCATTGTTAGTATAGTTCGCTATTATTATTTGATAGGATTATCTGTGCTAGTGTGGTTGTGGCCTTGATTGTTTATGGTCTCGTTTAGAGATCAACGTCGAACGAACTAGTGAGGGGCGCGGAATAGCCGACGCCTCTATATAATCCTACTAAGTCGTAATGCCTACGTGTTTGAAGTACGACTTTCAGGATCATGATCCAGCCCGCTCCGATTGCAAAGAGGGATGAGCGCACTCTAGCTAAGTGTCGGAAAACTGGGTTTCTCTTAGGTGGATCGGGCCATCCAAGCCCCCATCCCTCTTTAAAAATCATTAACGAAATCGAATATTTTCGTCACTATATAAGATAAGTGGACTATGCACATTTAAAAGATACCAAAACCGGACCGATCTCAAATGATCGATCCGGCTCTCGGTCCGCTCAGGGCGCGAGAGGTTTTTTACTTGTATGAATTAATAACGTTCCCAACATACTTTCGATTCTAAAAGAAGTCTACAATCTAGTAGCTCTTCTTTCGATTATCCAGCTATCTCCGCTTGCGATACGCTCTCTTTTCGTACCATTAAAACCTCACATAAATAAGCCTTATCTCAAACCCAACCCGAATATCTCCTTCCATATTATTTGAATTCCCAAAATACCCCCGAGAAGTTCCATTCCCGCTTGCTTAATCTCTTAGACTAATTTTTCTTTTTCGCATGTTTGCCTGGCATTCTCTCGCCCCTCGCGAATTATGTCAGAATCTAGGAATCCCAATAAGGCGTGAATGAAGACGAAGGAAGAACGAGGATTTTCAAGATGTACCTTTCATATCATTTTGCTTTAGTTTCATTATGTTTCAAGGACAAGTTGGTTTTGCGTTTCAATTCCGAACAACTTTATGTTTGAAAAGCAATGTAAGGTGTTTTGTACAAACAAAGTCTCCTTCGGGAGCACCTTTTCTATTTTATGAATTATGTTTATTTCTACATTATTATTGTTCTATATCATTCTAAAAGCCTTGGGTGACTTTGGACGGTAAAGTCCGAGGTCACTAGCGGTAATACCCAATGTTGTAAAATAGGGGTGTTACAATTGTGGTATCCTCGCTAAACGTATTGTATTCAAAACCGAAAATTTTCGAAAACCGAGAATTTTTAAACCCTACCTTTTACTTCCGCTATCTAAAATTTTCATTTATAGAAAATTCCCTTCTATATCCTTTGAAGAAAACTTAGGAATATTAACTTTCAAATCTAAAACTCCTTAGCTAAGGAAAATTCTTAAAAAGTCGAAGACTTTAGATACTAAGTACTTAGTTCTAGAACTACCATTTTCTTTTACAAAATTTCTTTTCTATCTTTCGAAAACTTAAGTGGTATAAACTTCCAATTTTTGGAAAATTTAAAACACTTCATTAGAAACTTATGGTTAAAAATTCGTACCTTCACTCTAGGGAACTAATTAATAATCCAAAACGTGCTTCTTAAAATCACATGTTCAAATAGAAAAATCTTAGATCTTTAATAGGGCCAAGAAAATGAAAATTATAAAATACACCGTTGTTTTAGTAATTTTCAAAGCCTCAACTTCCTTCAAATTGCCTTCACACCATAGAAACTAAGGAGGTTCAATATTAACGCCTTTCTTTTCTTTTCCTTCCTCGGACACCATGGTTGAGACGAGAAGAACCAACCAAATGAGAAACCTAGCCAAAGAAGCCCTCTACGGAATTCAGGCTCCAATCCGTATTTCCCCTACTTTAACGCTCAGGATGACCCCTTCTATGAGCCCGGGGAAGAGCAACCTGGGGAAAACATGGAGATTGATCAAGACGGGGATCCACGGGAAGAATCCGAGGAGGATCCCGAGGAGGACCCCAACCTCCCTATCGAGCTGCCAAAGGACGGTCCAGCACCGATCGAGCCACCTCCATCCCTGGTGTACGAACCTGAGGACTATCCCTCGGGAGACGAAGAGATGGCACCGGGTTACGAACCCGAAGATTTCTCCGACGAGGAAAATGAGGAGTTGGTACCCGAGTACCAACCAAAAGGGAATTGTACCCGAGCTCAACTTCGAGCTTGGGGAAGAAGAGGAAGTGGGTGATGAAGAACTCGAGCTACTATGGCAAGCTCAGGCTGAATGGGATGCCATGAACCAAGAAGATCAAGAGTTCGAGGAGTTCGACGAGTCTGAGGAAGAGGACTCGGACGGAGTGGTCATCGACCCAGAAACACCACCACCACCACCCGTAATTCCAAGGATGGAGTATGTTCCACCAGCACCCATGCCACCCATGATCCAGATTCCGAGAGTGGGGATAGTCTCACCTCCACGAGCACCCGAGACCGAGGAGCCTATGTCGCCCATGACACACTTCTGGTGTCATGAGGATGACGCACTTCTTCGACGGCTTCAGCTTGGGCCCCTCAATGTTGAGCACTCAGAGGAAAGATTTCCTGGCTGACCCACCCTGTACGAGCAGGCAAGACAGGCACCTAGATAGATGCAAATGGAGGGTTTGGTCACGTGGATGGAAGGAGAATCCTCTAACCGTCGGGCTTGTCAACGCTCCACCACCTCCCGGCATCATACCCGCCGGAAACCGTAGGGTGAACCGTGATCTACTGCAGAGCCACATGGAAGAGTGGGTCAACGAGACGGAGAGGAAGCGAGAAAAAAGGCTCCAGCATAGGATATGCATCGTAGAGCTACAAGCCCGCGAAAACCGTCGCCAAAGAAGAATCGAGCAGGCCAACCTCCTCCTTAACAACGAGACGGGGATCATTGATGAGACTCTTTTCGAAGAAGGATTCCTAGACTCCTACACCTATCGCATCTAGGTTCCCTTAGCTTGTACTCTTTCTTTCCAAGAAGTGAGCTTAGACCACTTCTTTCGACTCCATTTTGTCCTTAGGAAGTCGAATCGGCTTAGCTTTTCTTTTATTTCCTTGTTAGAAATGGCTTAAGTTATAAAAGCCTTGTACTCTCTCGTATGAACCTATTATATTAAAATTTCCATTTTTTACTTTTAAAGCTTGCGCGTTAATTCTTGCTTATATTATTGAATTAACAAATGAAACCAACCTAAAAACATTCAGATGGTCAACACAAGAGCCACCAATCGCAGTCCAAACATCGTTGGAGAGGGTCATGATGAGAGCGAATCTGAGGTCAGAGGCAGAGTTAACCCACCCCCTGCACCAATAGCTCCTTTAGCCTTCAATGCGGAGACAGTGGCCGCTCTACGCACCCTAATACCACAATTGATACGAGAAGAAATTCCTACCGCTATACCTAAACCCGCAAACCTCGAAGCACCTGAGGAGGTGCCAGAAGAGGTACATGAAGAAGCATCCCGAGTAGCAGAAGTCACCCCCGATTCACAGTCAAAGATCAGTTTCACTGAGGGGATCAAGGCTTTCAACGCCATGAAGCCTGACTCGTACGATGGTACGGGTGATCCGTCGGGGGTGCAATATTGGTTCTCTCACGTAGAAAGACTTATGAGGAATATACCCTGTTCAGAAGCAGACAAGGTACATATGGCTGCACTGAAATTGAAAGACGAAGCTGGCGAGTGGTGGGAAAGCTCTAGTCTATCCAACCGCCCCGATCTGAGCTGGGCCATGTTCAAGGACAAGATGATGCACCGATTCTTTTCGGAATCCATGAGAGAGGAGAAACTGGATGAACTCCACTCCCCAGAGTTACATGGATTGAGTGTGCTGGAACGAGCGAAAAAGTTCAATCACCTCGTTCAGTACGCTGAGGATGAGATCACCACAGAGCAACAGAAGATCAAACGCTTCCACCGCTGGATGAGCGACCAAATCAAACCTTGGATGGCAAATCGCTCCTTCAAAACTATGGAGGAGTACGTGGACCATGCACACAGAATGGAGACAACTCTTAAGGTCTTTGAGCGCAAGAAGTTTGGTGGTGGAAGGCCTCACCACTCCAGTCACAATAAGTTTAAGAGGCCAGCATCTCCGCAAGGATCTCAGTGGTCCAAAAGAACAAAAACAAGGCCTCATCAGCTGGATCAAGACCTAATCTTGGCTCAGAATCAAAGAAGAGCCTGATTGTCTTTCACAACTGTGCAGAACCCGGACATCTCAATCGGAACTGTCCCAAACCCCCTAGGAAATGCTTCAACTGTAATAAGGACGGACATCTTCGGTAGTTCTGCAGGCATCCAACCAACCCAGCAGGCCAGACCCGCTCTAACACCGTGTCTCAGTGCCCCCAAGCTTCAAATAAAACAGCGGGGACTGCATTGGTCCAGTCTACGGCTCATCAGAAAGGAAAGGGGCCTATGCATCCTCAAGGGCAAGGGCAACGGTTGTACGAGATGTGCACCACCGACAAGCCAGAAGAGCCTATCTGCCAAGGTACCCTTCATATCCGCTCTAAAGATGTGTTTATTCTCTTCGATTCCGGTAATTCGCATTCTTTCATATCCGAAAAGTGTGTAGAACTCTTAGAATTAGATGACCTCGAAGAGTGTGAGCCGTTTGTTGTGAACCTTCCAAACGGAGAAAGGATAATAGGAGCGAAACAGTTAGGTAGTTTTCCCTTATGCATTCAAGGAGGAACCTTCAACTCCAACTTGATATGCATTCCGATGGACCCCTACAACATCATTCTTGGAAGAGATTGGTTGTCACAACATGGAGCAGTAATCGATTTCTACACCCGATCTGTAACCATCAACTCTGGAAGGAAGCACGTATGCAAATTCAAAGGAAGACGAGAAGAACAAAATGGAAAAGTGATCAACGCCATGAAGGCCGGGAAGCTGCTCCGTCAAGGATGTGTTGGGTACCTTTGCTACCTCGAGGTGACGGAGAAAAAGGTCGAGGACATTCAAGAGATCCCTGTAGCCAGAGAATTTCCCGACGTCTTTCCAAAAGAACTCCCCGGGTTACCACCTCGACGAGAAGTCGAATTTTCCATAAGCCTCGAGCCAGTAACCGCGCCAATCTCTAAAGCACCCTACAGGATGGCCCCGCTAGAAATGAAACAACTCAAGAGTCAGCTTACTTTTGCCCGAGCGCTTCGCCGTGGGGAGCGCCTGTATTGTTTGTGAAGAAGAAGGATGGAACCTTCCGCTTGTGCATCGACTACAAAGAGTTGAATAAAGTCACCATCAAGAACAAATATCCTCTTCCAAGGATAGACGACCTCTTAGATCAACTTCGAGGTGCAAAAGTTTTCTCCAAGATCGAACTGAGATCAGGTTATCATCAACTTTGGATCCACGAGAAAGACATACCGAAGACAGCTTTTCGCACCCGATGTGGCCACTACGAGTTTGTGATAATGCCATTCGGACTAACCAATGCACTTGCGGTGTTCAAGGACCTGATGCACCGATGCTTCCATGAATACCTCGACAAGTTTGTCATCGTCTTCATCGACGACATCCTGATCTACTCTGGAAATCAAGTTGAGCATGAAGAACAGCTCCGGACCGTGCTACAGATTCTAAGGCACAACCAGCTTCATGCCAAATTGTCCAAGTGTGACTTGTGGCTTAAAGAAGTGGCTTTTCTTGGCCACGTTAGCAATCAAGACGGGGTCATGGTGGATCCAAAGAAAATTGAAGCAGTCTCAGAATGGAAGCAACCGAAGAATGTAAAGGAAATTTGCAGCTTCCTAGGACTTGTAGGGTACTACCGAAAGTTCATCGAAGGGTTCTCAAAGATTGCCCGTCCCATGAGGAAACTACTCAGAAAGACTCATAAGAAGTTTGTGTGGGATGAAAAGTGTGAAGAAATTTTTCAAGAACTCAAGAAGCGTCTCACAAGTGCACCAGTGTTGACACTGCCAGATGGACATGATGACTATGTGGTCTATAGCGATGCATCAAAGCAAGGCTTGGGATGCGTACTCATGCAGAATGGGAAAGTAATTGCATATGCATCCCGACAACTCAAGGTCTATGAAGTGAACTATCTGACGCACGACCTCGAGCTGGCAGCAGTGGTGTTTGCCTTAAAACTTTGGCGACACTACTTGTACGGGGTCAAGTGTCAGATCTACACCGACCACAAGAGTTTGAAGTATGTGTTCATGCAAAAGGAACTGAACATGAGACAGAGAAGATGGTTGGAACAATTAAAAGACTACGACATCGAGTTGCTCTACCATCCGGGCAAAGCTAACGTCGTAGCAGACGCTCTCAGTCGTAAGACACAACAAGAGGGCTTGATCGCAATGCTAACGGTTCAGCCAAAGCTGCAGCAAGAACCAAACAGAGAAGGCATCGAGGTCTGGCTTGAAAGACAACAGGGGTGTCTAAACACCTTGGAAATCCAATCCGACTCGCTAGCCAAAATCAAGGAGAAGCAAACTGATGACATCATGTTGATCAGGATAAGAGGCGAAGTACAAGAAGGCAAGGCACCCGGATTCGTCATTCAAGATGACGGTTTCCTTTGGTTTCGAAACCGGATTAGTGTGCCAGCAGTGGACGAGTTTCGAAAGATCATCCTGAAAGAAGCCCACGCATATGCCTATTCTGTACACCCAGGGGCGAGTAAGATGTACAAGGATATACGAAGGAACTTCTGGTGGCCAAACATGAAGCAAGATGTCGCAGAGTTCGTATCTAAGTGTTTGGTCAGCTAGAAAGTAAAAATCGAGCACAGAAGACCTGGAGGAAAGTTGCAATCCCTTCCCGTGCCAGAATGGAAATGGGAGGATATAGCAGTGGACTTTGTGACCGACCTGCCCAAGACTCAAAAGCAGAAGGATTTTGTTTGGGTTATCGTGGATCGGCTCACCAAGAGCGCCCACTTCATTCCCATTCAAAAGAAGTGGAAGGCTCCAAAGCTAGCAACAGTTTTCATTAAGGAAATAATCCGCCTCCATGGAACCCCAAAGACGATTATCTCCGATCGAGACTGTCGTTTCATGGCCTCTTTTTGGAAAAGACTACATAAGGCCATGGGCACAGAACTGAAATTCAGCACAACTTTCCATCCTCAAACCGATGGTCAATCAGAAAAGACCATCCAAACTCTTGAGGACATGCTACGGGCATGTGCGCTAGACCGCACAACGAGTTGGGATGACAGCTTGCATCTTATAGAATTCACATACAACAATAGCTGGCATTCCACCATCAAGACGGCTCCCTTTGAAGCTTTGTACGGCCGGAAATGTCGTTCTCCGCTCTGTTGGGACGACAAGGTCGACAAGATTCTTCTAGGTCCGGACTTGATAGAAAAGACTGCCTCCGAGGTTGCCCTTATTCACCAAAGAATGTTGACTGCTCAGAGTCGACAGAAATCTTACGCCGACTTGAAGAGGCGAGACATCGATTTCGTAGTTGGAGATAAGGTTTTCGTTAAAGTATCTCCCTCGATAGGCGTTTTTCGTTTTGGAAAACGAGGCAAGCTTAACCCTCGTTATGTGGGACCTTTTGAAATGCTGGAAAGGGTCGGCAACCTAGCTTATCGTGTTGCCTTACCACCTTCAGCTCACCCCGTTCACAATGTGTTCCATGTGTCACTCCTAAGGAAGTATGTGTCCGACGAATCACACGTAATCAACTTCGACGACGTCGAAATCCAGTGGGATGGCACCTATGAGGAGAGACCACTTAAGATAGTAGAGCACTCGAGACAAGCAATTGCGCAACAAAGAAGTACCTTTAGTTCGAGTACTTTGGTCCAAAGATGGCAACGAAGGTACAACTTAGGAAACCTGGGAAACCGAGCAGGATATGCAAAGACGTTTTCCCTAGTTAATGTCTTCCTAAGCACCATTAGTATTATCCTTTTAAGGGGGTACTAGACCCCGTAGTATCCTCACAAGTCGTGAGTTTTGTAAATACCTTTCTCCCCATCTCGGTACCGCTCTACTTTTCTCTAGTTTCTGGGACGAAACTAATTTAAGGGGGTACTTTTGTAATATCCGCGATATTTCAAGGTTTTTAAACCATTTTAAAATAATATATATATTATTATTAAGTTTGTCTCCTAATAAAAAGAGAATTTCTAAAATATTATACAACCCTTATTTTTCTCTTTAAAAGGAGATAATTAAGCAAATTAAATTAAATAAAATTCAAGAAAACATCCTAAAGGTTATGAATAAATAAAAAAGGCATTTAAATAAAATAATGTCTTATGAAGCTCGAATTTTATTAAATAAAAATGAATTACAACTAGGCCTTAAAACCACATTAAAAAAATCTAGCAAAAAGAATGCAAGAGTCGGGAATTGAACCCGAGACTTCTTGCAACCCACTCCACACGCCCCTCTCTCAAATCTGCTAGACCAATTGCACTTTCTTATTCAAACACCCCATCCTTATTATCTTATACCCATTAATCCTCTTCTTCTTCAAAAATAGACATCAGACTATGTCTGATGTGAGTTACGTTGATTTGATTTCTCTCCAATGCATGTCCATGGAAGCTTCTCCTACCCTCCTCTTCCTTGCAAGACACACCCTCTTACCTCACCTTGCATCATCCATGAAGAAACACACCCTTGCCCAATGATAGAACATCTTCTCCTCCTCCATTGGTCCACAGCCATGGACATGGATTGCCAAGCTCCTTCACTTTGCCTATAAAAAGGGCTTCCATCAACCATTACACTCAGACTTCAACACATTCTTCTCCTTCTTACTAAATTGCTTTCAATTGTCAAAAGAAATCAGCCCTCTCATGTTTCAATTCTCCATTCAAAACCCCACCAAAAATTCCATCTTCCTCCCTTCTGAGACCGTCGGACACCTCCCAGTCCTCGTCGAACCGCCAGCCTGCCGCTGTCGCACCTCTTCGCGCCGCTGCCTGCCTCGCCAGAGCCCTGGTGGTCGCCGCCCCTGTCGTCGGTCCTTCCCCTGCCTCCTCCCTTGGTATTCTGTAATACAGAAAATAAATCAGTATATTTCTAAACTCTTATTTTTATTAAATTGATTAATTTATGCATTTTAAATAAGTAAAGTAAATAAGTTAGTGTAAGATTAAATCCAATAAATATATTAAGTAGATCTTGTTAGTTGTAGAGAAGAAATAAATTAATTAGAAAAAATTATAGTTACTATGGTAATTTTGATTCTACTAGAATACTTAAATTTTTATTGTATTTTAATATTATGCAAGACATGCTATTTTCATAATATTAAAGGATTTTTATAAAAGTATATTCTTTATAAATGGATAGCATATGAGATGTAGTGTTAATATTAAAAATATCACCTTTATAACGAAATAAGATTTATATAAAATAATGATATTGCATGTCTCTAGTTATAGAGAAGTTGAAGATATATGAAATCAAATACTATAATAATAATAATAAATTATTTTTTAAATTGCCATATCTCTAGGTGTAGAGAATTGTCATACATATAGTTTTAATAATAAAATATGGTAATAGGTGATAAAATTCTTATGACATATTATAATAATTATCCCAAATATTTTGTAGAGAACTCTTATAAAAATATTGTTAAAAAAGTTGTAGCCATGGACTATAGTTGATATTAAATATTGCTTTTATAAAAGGATAATGTTAATAATATTTATATTACTAAAGTTATCATTTAAGAAAAATGTTAGTTAATATATCTCTTAGTGTAGAGATTTCTTACAAGACATAAGTTCTAAATTAAATATAAAAAAATTATGATCTTATATTGATCTTATAATATTATATAATTATGAGGATTACTTGCATGAAAAGAAATAATTAAAATATGGAAAAGATATTCTTTTGTAACCTAAGATATTATAATAATGGACTATAAGTATAAAGTGAGATATTCATAAGCCATGATCATGTATTTTTATAAACTACATGATATGAAAAGAAATATGGGAATAAAATAAAAGAGATTATTTTAATATATGTTGATTTTTAGGAAGTTTACTTTATAAAGTAAGTAGAAAGTCCTAATTATGGAAATTTCCAAGAAAGTAGATTATAATTATTTTTATTCTTATTTAATATGGTTTATGTAACTAAATGAGATCTTATTAAGAGAATATTAGTAATAAAATATTATTGGTGGGAAAATAATACTTTAAGTCCCTTGATGAACCCTTTGAAATAAAAAGGTAATATTGTAATTAAAATAAGTTTTGTAAATTGGTTAAAAGAAATTCTTTATAATTTGTAGAAAGTATGTATACTTAAAGATGTCTTTTAGGTCAAGTATGTTATCAAATATTTTATAAAATTATACTTGCTTAATTATATTAAGAATTTAGCAAGTGAAATTAAAGGAAATTATTTTAATAATATTGAATACGGATTTTTAAGGAATAAAAAGGATATTACAAGATCAAAATATTAATAAAGGAATATAATTATTCTGAATGATCATCTAAATTATTATCATAATAATTTAGAATTCCATTTCTCTTATATAAAGTATATAAGAGAGAATCCAAGCTTTAGGAGAAATTCGTAATTAAAGATCGCTCGTAAATTTCGTGTCGATAGGTCGGGATTCTCGCTCGAAGTCGGGAATCAAATCTTTCCGTCAAGCTCGATAGTTAGACTCGTGAATGCAAAGGCAAGTGGAAATTCCCCTTGTGACCTTTTATATTTCGTTTCCGTGAAATTCTCGATGTTGGGAACAACTTGTGTGCTAAGTAACGAATGAACCTAGGAAATATCGATTTTTAGATATAACGACCCATTGTTAGTATAGTTCGCTATTATTATTTGATAGGATTATCTGTGCTAGTGTGGTTGTGGCCTTGATTGTTTATGGTCTCGTTTAGAGATCAACGTCGAACGAACTAGTGAGGGGCGCGGAATAGCCGACGCCTCTATATAATCCTACTAAGTCGTAATGCCTACGTGTTTGAAGTACGACTTTCAGGATCATGATCCAGCCCGCTCCGATTGCAAGGAGGGATGAGCGCACTCTAGCTAAGTGTCGGAAAACTGGGTTTCTCTTAGGTGGATCGGGCCATCCAAGCCCCCATCCCTCTTTAAAAATCATTAACGAAATCGAATATTTTCGTCACTATATAAGATAAGTGGACTATGCACATTTAAAAGATACCAAAACCGGACCGATCTCAAATGATCGATCCGGCTCTCGGTCCGCTCAAGGCGCGAGAGGTTTATTACTTGTATGAATTAATAACGTTTCCAACATACTTTCGATTCTAAAAGAAGTCTACAATCTAGTAGCTCTTCTTTCGATTATCCAGCTATCTCCGCTTGCGATACGCTCTCTTTTCGTACCATTAAAACCTCACATAAATAAGCCTTATCTCAAACCCAACCCGAATATCTCCTTCCATATTATTTGAATTCCCAAAATACCCCCGGGAAGTTCCATTCCCGCTTGTTTAGTCTCTTAGACTAATTCTTCTTTTTCGCATGTTTGCCTGGCATTCTCTCGCCCCTCGCGAATTATGTCAGAATCTAGGAATCCCAATAAGGCGTGAATGAAGACGAAGGAAGAACGAGGATTTTCAAGATGTACCTTTCATATCATTTTGCTTTAGTTTCATTATGTTTCAAGGACAAGTTGGTTTTGCGTTTCAATTCCGAACAACTTTATGTTTGAAAAGCAATGTAAGGTGTTTTGTACAAACAAAGTCTCCTTCGGGAGCACCTTTTCTATTTTATGAATTATGTTTATTTCTACATTATTATTGTTCTATATCATTCTAAAAGCCTTGAGTGACTTTGGACGGTAAAGTCCGAGGTCACTAGCTGTAATACCCAATGTTGTAAAATAGGGGTGTTACAATTGTGGTATACTCACTAAACGTATTGTATTCAAAACCGAAAATTTTCGAAAACCGAGAATTTTTAAACCCTACCTTTTACTTCCGCTATCTAAAATTTTCATTTATAGAAAATTCCCTTCTATATCCTTTGAAGAAAACTTAGGAATATTAACTTTCAAATCTAAAACTCCTTAGCTAAGGAAAATTCTTAAAAAGTCGAAAACTTTAGATACTAAGTACTTAGTTCTAGAACTACCATTTTCTTTTACAAAATTTCTTTTCTATATTTCGAAAACATAAGTGGTATAAACCTTCCAATTTTTGGAAAATTTAAAACACTTCATTAGAAACTTATGGTTAAAAATTCGTACCTTCACTCTAGGGAACTAATTAATAATCCAAAACGTGCTTCTTAAAATCACATGTTCTAATAGAAAAATCTTAGATCTTTAATAGGGCCAAGAAAATGAAAATTATAAAATACACCGTTGTTTTAGTAATTTTCAAAGCCTCAACTTCCTTCAAATTGCCTTCACACCATAGAAACTAAGGAGGTTCAATATTAACGCCTTTCTTTTCTTTTCCTTCCTCGGACACCATGGTTGAGACGAGAAGAACCAACCAAATGAGAAACCTAGCCGAAGAAGCCCTCTACGGAATTCAGGCTCCAAATCCGTATTTCCCCTACTTTAACGCTCAGGATGACCCCTTCTATGAGCCCGGGGAAGAGCAACCTGGGGAAAACATGGAGATTGATCAAGACGGGGATCCACGGGAAGAATCCGAGGAGGATCCCGAGGAGGACCCCAACCTCCCTATCGAGCTGCCAAAGGACGCTCCAGCACCGATCGAGCCACCTCCATCCCTGGTGTACGAACCTGAGGACTATCCCTCGGGAGACGAAGAGATGGCACCGGGTTACGAACCCGAAGATTTCTCCGACGAGGAAAATGAGGAGTTGGTACCCGAGTACCAACCAAAAGGGAATTGTACCCGAGCTCAACTTCGAGCTTGGGGAAGAAGAGGAAGTGGGTGATGAAGAACTCGAGCTACTATGGCAAGCTCAGGCTGAATGGGATGCCATGAACCAAGAAGATCAAGAGTTCGAGGAGTTCGACGAGTCTGAGGAAGAGGACTCGGACGGAGTGGTCATCGACCCAGAAACACCACCACCACCACCCGTAATTCCAAGGATGGAGTATGTTCCACCAGCACCCATGCCACCCATGATCCAGATTCCGAGAGTGGGGATAGTCTCACCTCCACGAGCACCCGAGACCGAGGAGCCTATGTCGCCCATGACACACTTCTGGTGTCATGAGGATGACGCACTTCTTCGACGGCTTCAGCTTGGGCCCCTCAATGTTGAGCACTCAGAGGAAAGATTTCCTGGCTGACCCACCCTGTACGAGCAGGCAAGACAGGCACCTAGATAGATGCAAATGGAGGGTTTGGTCACGTGGATGGAAGGAGAATCCTCTAACCGTCGGGCTTGTCAACGCTCCACCACCTCCCGGCATCATACCCGCCGGAAACCGTAGGGTGAACCGTGATCTACTGCAGAGCCACATGGAAGAGTGGGTCAACGAGACGGAGAGGAAGCGAGAAAAAAGGCTCCAGCATAGGATATGCATCGTAGAGCTACAAGCCCGCGAAAACCGTCGCCAAAGAAGAATCGAGCAGGCCAACCTCCTCCTTAACAACGAGACGGGGATCATTGATGAGACTCTTTTCGAAGAAGGATTCCTAGACTCCTACACCTATCGCATCTAGGTTCCCTTAGCTTGTACTCTTTCTTTCCAAGAAGTGAGCTTAGACCACTTCTTTCGACTCCATTTTGTCCTTAGGAAGTCGAATCGGCTTAGCTTTTCTTTTATTTCCTTGTTAGAAATGGCTTAAGTTATAAAAGCCTTGTACTCTCTCGTATGAACCTATTATATTAAAATTTCCATTTTTTACTTTTAAAGTTTGCGCGTTAATTCTTGCTTATATTATTGAATTAACAAATGAAACCAACCTAAAAACATTCAGATGGTCAACACAAGAGCCACCAATCGCAGTCCAAACATCGTTGGAGAGGGTCATGATGAGAGCGAATCTGAGGTCAGAGGCAGAGTTAACCCACCCCCTGCACCAATAGCTCCTTTAGCCTTCAATGCGGAGACAGTGGCCGCTCTACGCACCCTAATACCACAATTGATACGAGAAGAAATTCCTACCGCTATACCTAAACCCGCAAACCTCGAAGCACCTGAGGAGGTTCCAGAAGAGGTACATGAAGAAGCATCCCGAGTAGCAGAAGTCACCCCCGATTCACAGTCAAAGATCAGTTTCACTGAGGGGATCAAGGCTTTCAACGCCATGAAGCCTGACTCGTACGATGGTACGGGTGATCCGTCGGGGGTGCAATATTGGTTCTCTCACGTAGAAAGACTTATGAGGAATATACCCTGTTCAGAAGCAGACAAGGTACATATGGCTGCACTGAAATTGAAAGACGAAGCTGGCGAGTGGTGGGAAAGCTCTAGTCTATCCAACCGCCCCGATCTGAGCTGGGCCATGTTCAAGGACAAGATGATGCACCGATTCTTTTCGGAATCCATGAGAGAGGAGAAACTGGATGAACTCCACTCCCCAGAGTTACATGGATTGAGTGTGGTGGAACGAGCGAAAAAGTTCAATCACCTCGTTCAGTACGCTGAGGATGAGATCACCACAGAGCAACAGAAGATCAAACGCTTCCACCGCTGGATGAGCGACCAAATCAAACCTTGGATGGCAAATCGCTCCTTCAAAACTATGGAGGAGTACGTGGACCATGCACACAGAATGGAGACAACTCTTAAGGTCTTTGAGCGCAAGAAGTTTGGTGGTGGAAGGCCTCACCACTCCAGTCACAATAAGTTTAAGAGGCCAGCATCTCCGCAAGGATCTCAGTGGTCCAAAAGAACAAAAACAAGGCCTCATCAGCTGGATCAAGACCTAATCTTGGCTCAGAATCAAAGAAGAGCCTGATTGTCTTTCACAACTGTGCAGAACCCGGACATCTCAATCGGAACTGTCCCAAACCCCCTAGGAAATGCTTCAACTGTAATAAGGACGGACATCTTCGGTAGTTCTGCAGGCATCCAACCAACCCAGCAGGCCAGACCCGCTCTAACACCGTGTCTCAGTGCCCCCAAGCTTCAAATAAAACAGCGGGGACTGCATTGGTCCAGTCTACGGCTCATCAGAAAGGAAAGGGGCCTATGCATCCTCAAGGGCAAGGGCAACGGTTGTACGAGATGTGCACCACCGACAAGCCAGAAGAGCCTAGAAAGTAAAAATCGAGCACAGAAGACCTGGAGGAAAGTTGCAATCCCTTCCCGTGCCAGAATGGAAATGGGAGGATATAGCAGTGGACTTTGTGACCGACCTGCCCAAGACTCAAAAGCAGAAGGATTTTGTTTGGGTTATCGTGGATCGGCTCACCAAGAGCGCCCACTTCATTCCCATTCAAAAGAAGTGGAAGGCTCCAAAGCTAGCAACAGTTTTCATTAAGGAAATAATCCGCCTCCATGGAACCCCAAAGACGATTATCTCCGATCGAGACTGTCGTTTCATGGCCTCTTTTTGGAAAAGACTACATAAGGCCATGGGCACAGAACTGAAATTCAGCACAACTTTCCATCCTCAAACCGATGGTCAATCAGAAAAGACCATCCAAACTCTTGAGGACATGCTACGGGCATGTGCGCTAGACCGCACAACGAGTTGGGATGACAGCTTGCATCTTATAGAATTCACATACAACAATAGCTGGCATTCCACCATCAAGACGGCTCCCTTTGAAGCTTTGTACGGCCGGAAATGTCGTTCTCCGCTCTGTTGGGACGACAAGGTCGACAAGATTCTTCTAGGTCCGGACTTGATAGAAAAGACTGCCTCCGAGGTTGCCCTTATTCACCAAAGAATGTTGACTGCTCAGAGTCGACAGAAATCTTACGCCGACTTGAAGAGGCGAGACATCGATTTCGTAGTTGGAGATAAGGTTTTCGTTAAAGTATCTCCCTCGATAGGCGTTTTTCGTTTTGGAAAACGAGGCAAGCTTAACCCTCGTTATGTGGGACCTTTTGAAATGCTGGAAAGGGTCGGCAACCTAGCTTATCGTGTTGCCTTACCACCTTCAGCTCACCCCGTTCACAATGTGTTCCATGTGTCACTCCTAAGGAAGTATGTGTCCGACGAATCACACGTAATCAACTTCGACGACGTCGAAATCCAGTGGGATGGCACCTATGAGGAGAGACCACTTAAGATAGTAGAGCACTCGAGACAAGCAATTGCGCAACAAAGAAGTACCTTTAGTTCGAGTACTTTGGTCCAAAGATGGCAACGAAGGTACAACTTAGGAAACCTGGGAAACCGAGCAGGATATGCAAAGACGTTTTCCCTAGTTAATGTCTTCCTAAGCACCATTAGTATTATCCTTTTAAGGGGGTACTAGACCCCGTAGTATCCTCACAAGTCGTGAGTTTTGTAAATACCTTTCTCCCCATCTCGGTACCGCTCTACTTTTCTCTAGTTTCTGGGACGAAACTAATTTAAGGGGGTACTTTTGTAATATCCGCGATATTTCAAGGTTTTTAAACCATTTTAAAATAATATATATATTATTATTAAGTTTGTCTCCTAATAAAAAGAGAATTTCTAAAATATTATACAACCCTTATTTTTCTCTTTAAAAGGAGATAATTAAGCAAATTAAATTAAATAAAATTCAAGAAAACATCCTAAAGGTTATGAATAAATAAAAAAGGCATTTAAATAAAATAATGTCTTATGAAGCTCGAATTTTATTAAATAAAAATGAATTACAACTAGGCCTTAAAACCACATTAAAAAAATCTAGCAAAAAGAATGCAAGAGTCGGGAATTGAACCCGAGACTTCTTGCAACCCACTCCACACGCCCCTCTCTCAAATCTGCTAGACCAATTGCACTTTCTTATTCAAACACCCCATCCTTATTATCTTATACCCATTAATCCTCTTCTTCTTCAAAAATAGACATCAGACTATGTCTGATGTGAGTTACGTTGATTTGATTTCTCTCCAATGCATGTCCATGGAAGCTTCTCCTACCCTCCTCTTCCTTGCAAGACACACCCTCTTACCTCACCTTGCATCATCCATGAAGAAACACACCCTTGCCCAATGATAGAACATCTTCTCCTCCTCCATTGGTCCACAGCCATGGACATGGATTGCCAAGCTCCTTCACTTTGCCTATAAAAAGGGCTTCCATCAACCATTACACTCAGACTTCAACACATTCTTCTCCTTCTTACTAAATTGCTTTCAATTGTCAAAAGAAATCAGCCCTCTCATGTTTCAATTCTCCATTCAAAACCCCACCAAAAATTCCATCTTCCTCCCTTCTGAGACCGTCGGACACCTCCCAGTCCTCGTCGAACCGCCAGCCTGCCGCTGTCGCACCTCTTCGCGCCGCTGCCTGCCTCGCCAGAGCCCTGGTGGTCGCCGCCCCTGTCGTCGGTCCTTCCCCTGCCTCCTCCCTTGGTATTCTGTAATACAGAAAATAAATCAGTATATTTCTAAACTCTTATTTTTATTAAATTGATTAATTTATGCATTTTAAATAAGTAAAGTAAATAAGTTAGTGTAAGATTAAATCCAATAAATATATTAAGTAGATCTTGTTAGTTGTAGAGAAGAAATAAATTAATTAGAAAAAATTATAGTTACTATGGTAATTTTGATTCTACTAGAATACTTAAATTTTTATTGTATTTTAATATTATGCAAGACATGCTATTTTCATAATATTAAAGGATTTTTATAAAAGTATATTCTTTATAAATGGATAGCATATGAGATGTAGTGTTAATATTAAAAATATCACCTTTATAACGAAATAAGATTTATATAAAATAATGATATTGCATGTCTCTAGTTATAGAGAAGTTGAAGATATATGAAATCAAATACTATAATAATAATAATAAATTATTTTTTAAATTGCCATATCTCTAGGTGTAGAGAATTGTCATACATATAGTTTTAATAATAAAATATGGTAATAGGTGATAAAATTCTTATGACATATTATAATAATTATCCCAAATATTTTGTAGAGAACACTTATAAAAATATTGTTAAAAAAGTTGTAGCCATGGACTATAGTTGATATTAAATATTGCTTTTATAAAAGGATAATGTTAATAATATTTATATTACTAAAGTTATCATTTAAGAAAAATGTTAGTTAATATATCTCTTAGTGTAGAGATTTCTTACAAGACATAAGTTCTAAATTAAATATAAAAAAATTATGATCTTATATTGATCTTATAATATTATATAGTTATGAGGATTACTTGCATGAAAAGAAATAATTAAAATATGGAAAAGATATTCTTTTGTAACCTAAGATATTATAATAATGGACTATAAGTATAAAGTGAGATATTCATAAGCCATGATCATGTATTTTTATAAACTACATGATATGAAAAGAAATATGGGAATAAAATAAAAGAGATTATTGAGTCTAGTTCAAATGAAACAAACTCTTATCCTAAAACGTGAAACGAATGCACTTTTCCTAGTTAGTAGTGCAATTTTCACACAAAAGTACATTGAAAAATACAAAAAGTGCAATATGAAAAAGTGAACTACAAAAAGTACGAAAAGTACATTACAAAGTACGAAAAGTGCAAATGCGAAAAAGTGCACTCCAAAGTAGGAAAAGTGCACTACTAACTAGAAAAAGTGCATTCGTTTTAGGATAAGAGTTTGTTTCATTTGAACCAAACTCTATTTTAATATATGTTGATTTTTAGGAAGTTTACTTTATAAAGTAAGTAGAAAGTCCTAATTATGGAAATTTCCAAGAAAGTGGATTATAATTATTTTTATTCTTATTTAATATGGTTTATGTAACTAAATAAGATCTTATTAAGAGAATATTAGTAATAAAATATTATTGGTGGGAAAATAATACTTTAAGTCCCTTAATGAACCCTTTCAAATAAAAAGGTAATATTGTAATTAAAAAAAGTTTTGTAAATTGGTTAAAAGAAATTCTTTATAATTTGAAGAAGGTGTGTATACTTAAAGATGTCTTTTAGGTCAAGTATGTTATCAAATATTTTATGAAATTATACTTGCTTAATTATATTAAGAATTTAGCAAGTGAAATTAAAGGAAATTATTTTAATAATATTGAATAAGGATTTTTAAGGAATAAAAACGATATTACAAGATCAAAATAATAATAAAGGAATATTATTATTCTAAATGATCACCTAAATTATTATCATAATAATTTAGAATTTCATTTCTCTTATATAAAGTATATAAGAGAGAATCCAAGCTTTAGGAGAAATTCGTAATTAAAGATCGCTCGTAAATTCCGTGTCGATAGGTCGGGATTCTCGCTCGAAGTCGGGAATCAAATCTTTTCGTCAAGCTCGATAGTTCGACATGTGAAAGCAAAGGCAAGTGGAAATTCCCCTTGTGACCTTTTATATTTCGTTTCCGTGAAATTCTCGATGTTGGGAACAACTTGTGTGCTAAGTAACGATTGAACCTAGGAAATATCGATAGTTAGATATAACGACCCATTGTTAGTATAGTTCGATATTATTATTTGATAGGATTATCTATGCTAGTGTGATTGTGGCCTTGATTGTTTATGGTCTCGTTTAGAGATCAACGTCGAACGAACTAGTGAGAGGCGCGGAATAGCCGACGCCTCTATATAATCCTACTAAGTCGTAATGCCTACTTGTTTGAAGTACGACTTTCAGGATCATGATCTAGTCCGCTCCAATTGCAAGGAGGGATGAGCGCACTCTAGCTAAGTGCCGGGAAACTGGGTTTCTCTTAGGTGGATCGGGCCATCCGAGCCCCCACCCCCCTTTAAAAATCATTAACGAAATCGAATATTTTCGTCACTATATAAGATAAGTGTCCAATGCACATTTAAAAGATACCAAAACCGGACCGATCTCAAATGATCGATCCGAATCTCGGTCCGCTCCGGGCGCGAGAGGTTTTTAACTTGTATGAATTAATAACGTTCCCAACTTTCGATTCTAAAAGAAGTCTACAATCTAGTAGCTCTTCTTTCGATTATCGAGCTATCTCCACTTAAGATACGCTCTCTTTTCGTACCATTAAAACCTCTTATAAATAAGCCTTATCTCCAACACAACCCGAATATCTCCTTCCATATTGTTTGAATTCCCAAAATACCCTCGGGAAGTTCCATTCCCGCTTGCTTAGTCTCTTAGACTAATTCTTCTTTTCCGCATGTTTGCCTGGCATTCTCTCGCCCCTCGCGAATTATGTCAGAATTTAGGAATCCCAATAAGGCGTGAAGTGAAGACAAAGGAAGAACGAGGATTTTCAAGATGTACCTTTCATATCATTTTGCTTTAGTTTCAATATGTTTCAAGGACAAGTTGGTTTTGCGTTTCAATTCCGAACAACTTTATGTTTGAAAAGCAATGTAAGGTGTTTTGTACAAACAAAGTCTCCTTCGGGAGCACCTTTTCTATTTTATGAATTATGTTTATTTCCGCATTATTATTGTTCTATATCATTCTAAAAGCCTTGGGTGACTTTGGATGGTAAAGTCCGAGGTCACTGGCGGTAATACCCAATGTTGTAAAATAGGGGTGTTACAGTAGTTGCATCAACTACTGGAGAGTATCTTCTTCATAATCAATTCCATGGATCTGAGAAAAACTTGTTCTACAAGCCTTGCTTTATATCTTACAATTTCGTTTTTTCTCATTTCGTTTACGTACGAAGACCCATTTATAGCCGACTGGTTTCACACCATATGGTGTACGAACTACTGGTCCAAAGACCTCTCTCTTTTCAAGCGATTTTAGTTCTCCTTGAATAGCCTCTTTCCATTTTGGCCAATCGTTTCTTTGTCGACATTCATTGACCAATTTTGGCTCAAAATCATCATCTTCAATTAAAATATTACTAGCCACTGAGTAGGCAAATACATCATCGACAATTACATCTTTTCGATTCCATTGTGTGCCTGTGATATGGAAATCTCAAAATTGTCGATATCATTATTCTTGTCTAGAATATCACCCTCTGTTGAGGTATTCTCATTTTCAATATCTTTGCCTTTATCATTGTTCTCATGATCCATTGTGGCTTCTTCTGCTATACCCTTTTAGCCCTTTGCCTTTCTTGGTTTTAAATCTTTTGAACCTAACAGTCTACCACGCTTTCGGCGTATTGCAAACTCGCTTGCGATGGATGCATCTGGCAATCTATTTGGTTTTTCAATTCTTCCTGGAGCATTTGTTGCAGGTATATGTGATTTAGTTACCTTCTTTGTATAAGTAAATGCATCTGGTAACTGATTTGCAACATTTTGCAAATGGCCTTAATCGAATTAAGGTTGTTGCATGTAATATTGCATGTCCCCATGCCGATGGTGGTAATTTTGATTTCATCAATAATGGACTGACAATTAATTGTAATCGCTTTATCAATGATTCAGCGAGACCATTTTGTGTGTGAACATGAGCCACTGGATGCTCTATATCAAGCCCATTTGACATACAATAGTCATTGAATGTTTGAGATGTAAATTCTCCTGCATTATTGAGCCGAATTTTCTTCATTGTATAATCCGAGAATTGGGCCCTTAATCGGATTATTTGGGAAAGGAGTTTAGCAAATGCAACATTTCTTGTTGATAGTAGGCTTACATGTGACCAACGTGTAGATGCATCAATTAGCACCATAAAGTATCGGAATGGTACACATGGTGGAGCAATTGGCCCACATATACCTCCTTGGATTCTTTCTAAGAATGCAAGATTCTCACCTGCAATCTTGTTTTTATAAGGCCTGCTAATAAGCTTTCCATGTGAGCAAGCAGTGCAATTAAAATTCACTGGACGGAGGAACCTTAATGTTCTTTAATGTATGTCCGAGTGAGCTCTTTATGATTTTGTGCATCATTACTGCTCCTGGATGACCCAATCGGTCATGCCATAATGTGAATGCAGCTTGGTCATATGACCTTTTGTTAAACATTGCATTGACCTCAAACGGATAAATGTTTGTATGATATAATCCGGAGGTTTGCGTTGGCATCCTTTCGAGAATCAGTTTATGGCCAAATTCATGTTTTATGTTGCATAAGTATTCTTTCCCATTTTCATTCATGGTTCCATGTGAAACCCTTTTAGATGCACATCTTTAAAGCTTAGTAAATTTCTTCGAGATTTACTCGAATATAGTGTGTCATTTATTACTAGCTTTTTTCCATTTGGGATCAGAATGACAGCTCTTCCAGAGCCTTCGATGAGTTTTGCCACACCGGATATTGTAGTGACATTGCCTTCAAAGGCTCTTAATTGGGTAAAGTATTCTTTACTCCTCAAGATGGTGTGTGTTGTTGCACTATCTAAAAGACATTGCTCCTTCCCATCAGGTTTCACTTTAGGTGAGTCCATGTTTTTCTATATATATAAGGAAAGGAGAATTAAGACATCAATAGAAGCTTCATATATTATACAAGGATAGTTCTATTACACAAGTTCTATTATACAAGGCCTATTATACAAAGTCTTATGAGATAAAGGTTAAAGCATGAGATATAAAAGACATTACAAGTATTATACAATAACATGGGAGATAGTAGAAATATTTAGGGGCTTGTGCTTTTCATTTAAGCCCCTAAGGCATAGCCATCATCATTCTCAAGGTTGAGAAAGTCATTGACATCCAGACTAGTCACAGGTGACCTATCCACATCTTTATTATCGATGTAGTTGGTCTTGGTAGCCCTTTCTTTATTCTTTTCAGCTTTGTAGAGCTTCACTAGGTGTGGAGTTGTGCGGCATACCGTTGACCAGTGACCAGTCATGCCACATCTGTAGCATGTTGATTTCGATTTCTGGGAGGATCCTGATGGACCCGTTTGGAGCTTTTGCTTCACATCCCCCTTGTAGCCATGGTTTACACGGTGATTATCGTGGCTTTTTTTGTAGACTCGTCCACGCCCATGGCCACCACGGCCACCATGGCTCCCATAGTTACCACGACCTCGTGCACGCCCATTGTTACGACGTGATTGTTGCCCACGTTCATTGTCGTTCCTATCATGGAATGTTTTGTTCATAGCATTTGATTTTGGGGCAGTTGTTGAGCCAGTAGGCCTTAGATTGTGGTTTTTCATTAGGAGCTCATTATTCTTTTCAACAACCAACAATACTTTCAATAAGTCAGAATATCTTTTGAAATTTCTTTCTCTATACTATTGTTGCAATAATATGTTTGAAGTGTGCATAGTGGATAAAGTTTTCTTCAACATCTCTTGTTGAGTGATCGTTTGACCATAGTCTCAATTGAGAAGTGATTTTGTGAACAACATTGTTGTACTCAGTGATGGACTTAAAGTCCTGGAACCTTATAGTGTTCCACTCATGTGTTGCTTGTGGGAGCAAAACTTTATTTTGATGAGCATAGCCCTCATTCAGGCTCTCCCACAATTCTCTAGGATCCTCCATAAATAAGTACTCGGTTTTGAGACTCTCATGAATGTGGTGGTGGAGGAACACAATGGCTTTTGCCTTTTCCTGTGGGGTGGCACTATTGTTTGCCACAATTGTTTCCTCAAGGCCATTTGCCTTGAGGTGAGCCATGGCATCTACCCTCCATTCGAGGTATTTCTGGCTCGATAGATCAAGGATATCAAACTCCCTTTTAGCGATGTTTGTCATTAATTAGTTGCTACATATAAAGATATGCAAATTAAAGGTTAACATAATCAATAATATAATGCATGAGTCGTGTATGGGGCGATTGAAGGACATGCCATATCAAACAATAATTATATGCATGTAGATGATATATTCAGAATGCATAAAAAAAGATTGCGTGAGTCAGAGAAGTAATCAATATAGATATAGACATAGAAAATATCGTAAGACAAAAGTAAGAGATCATATGAAATGAAAGAAAATTATATAGCGGGAATTTTAAAATCTTTAAAGTCATTAGAGTCCGAAGTCCTTAAAGTCCTTAGAGTCCGAGGTCCTTTAAGTCCAAAGTTCGAAGTCCTTAAAGTCCGATTCCCTTCATCCCCTTTTTAATTTTTTCACTTTCGACCTTATCTCCTTCCTCCACTTCCATATTCGACCACCTTTACCAAATTTTTCTTTCGACATTCTGCATGGCCGCCGACGAGATTATGCGTCGTGTTAGAGCCGGTAATAGGAGATTTTTTATTGAGCTTTTCATTTGCCTTGTTCTTATTGTGATTACCAACATCATGCTCATAATCATTTTGGTTAAAACTTACTTCCAATCCAAGTGGTGAAAGTGAAGAGTTCGGAGGTGATATCGGGTTAAACATCAAAGGAGGTAAGCAAAACTAATATTTTGTTTGTATCTTGTGCATATCCAAAAGCATGATTTATTTTTGGTAAGAAATCGTTTCAAATCTAGGAAGAAAATGAGTTTCTGATGTAGAAGATCCCAAATCGGGCAACTACAGAGCATACTCCTCAAAACGGTTTTAGGAAATAAACTTCTTGCATGATTAAGGTTAGGAAGAGATAGAATTTGTACCTTGGTGATTAGTGAGGCTCAATTGGTAATTAGAGACTCGTGCTGATAACGTGTTATGAAAAGATTATAAAAACAAGACCATTTAATCTTTTTGAAAAGAACACTTAAACAAACTTTATGAGAACTTTTAGATCATTAGAAGAGAGGAGGGAGAGTAAGAACTTTAGAGAGTGTATTTCTTACTCTACTTTGGTGCAAATTTTACAATGGATGATGGCCATATTTAATTTAGAGGCCAAAAGTGGGGTAAAACTTTGGTTAATCTCCATAATTTATGCATGAAAATAAGGAGGTGAAGAAGGTGAATAATTCACCTTGTACAATTTACCTCTTATCATACATTATACACTTGTTCATACATGATATGTGTGATACATGCGTGTATAGATAGATAATTTGTAGTATGAAAATTTTGACTTCATAACATAAACTCTTTTTTGATTATTAATAAAATAAAAAATATTCTAAAATCTTATCATAATAAATGATAAATTATATTTTATTTGACTAATAATAAATAGAATATTTTACAATCTCATCCTAATAAATATTTTATATTTCTTGATTATTTAACTTATAGTCTCAAACAAAATAAAAAAAATTTATAGAGAATGAGGTCACTTCCCTAAATTTAACCCCATTTCCCCCCTCCCCTCCCCATTATAGGGAATGGGATGGAGACATTGTTGGATTAAAAATATGTCCCTAATTTCCCAAAACGTTAATTTTAAAAATTTGGGGAATCTGTTGGAGATTCTCTATGATGAAAAGTGTAATGTAATCACATATTAGATCTTAGAAATAAACTTATTTTAGGTTTAAGTTATACATATCATGACAGATATTGTCATAAATTGTAAGTTTAAAATATTGAATCACAATTTCCTACATTTTTATTTTTAAAAAAAAATAAACATAAATCTACCTAGTGAAATTGAATAATTGAATTAAACCAAGCTAAACTATATAGGGCATAGACCCCCAAGTTATACCAAACTACACCAACGTAAAGATCCTTGTATATTTTTTTGGGAAAGTAGAAGCAACACTCTTACTAATTTTTTAATAACTAAAAAAGCATACAAGTTGAACACACTATAAAGAGAAATTAGTTGAACACAAGAAATTTACCCCATCACACTAGATAGCTAACTACATAGCGCAGGCCGATTGATGTGAACCCCTTTGGGAGATTCACGAGAGGATCGATCTTGGACTCGTAAATGGTCTTCTCTTGCGGATTTGGATAGTTTTGAGCCGAATTAACGACTAGACTTTGGGATGAGAAAGAAGTGAAAGGATGAGAAGGTGATCTCTTTTGAGGGAGATCGGGAGAATATGGGATGAGAAGAGAATTTGGGTTGACGCCTTTTAGAAGTAGTTCTGGAGAGATCTCGACAGCATAACGTTAGTTCATTCAAAGCGTAAGTAAAACAATGAGAGGCGTGCTCCTTTTATAGGGGAAGGAGGCGCGCCGAACCCTAGTAAACCCTAGCGGCATGGACGAGTGAAGGGGGAGGCAAACATGCGGCCCAACCACTTGGCCCAAGCCCAAAACTCATAAAAATAGTAAAGACATAAGTAGCAATGTGTAGGAATGGAAATAGTTCTAAAAATAGTAAGAAATAAAGATAGGTCACGGTAGCCTAGTCGCGAGTGTCGCGACAAGGCCGTGACAAGGCGTCGGCGCGCCAAAGGCATGTCCCGACATGGGCGCGGCACGGCTTCGGCGTCGACGGGGCTGGTGCGCACCCGAACCTCGTGTGGCGAGGCTGGGGCGCACCAGAACCTCAAGGTTCCGCGCCGGGGTGGCCCGGCGAGGCGAGGTGCTCGATCCGAGGGACGGGCACGACATCGAGAATGAGGTTCTCGGTGCCACGGTGCGCGGCGTCGGCCTGGTGTGCCGGCGCGCCTTCGATGAAGGAGACGCACCGGGTGAGGGGCGCGGTGGTGGCTGTGCCGAGGCTTGCGATGGCACGCGTGGTGATGGACGTAGTGGCTCGGGCTACGGCTCGAGTCCTGGCTCGTGTGATCGGTCCATCGGAGCGCACGGACATGTCATCCTCGTCTTGGCTAGCCGCCCTGGTGGGGCTCACATCACCCTCCCCCCTTGGGTGGGAAACGTCCCCGTTTCCTCGTCATGATACTCGGAATCCACATAAGGAGAGAGATCGGAGACATTAAAGGAGGCGGAAACGTTGTATTTACCCGGGAGGTCGAGTATATAAGCGTTGTTGTTGATGCGCCGGAGGACCTTGAAGGGACCGTCCCTCCGTTGGTGAAGCTTCGTCTTCCGAGCAGCGGGAAAACGTTCTTTCCGAAGATGGACCCACACCAAATCTCTGGGCTCGAAGATCAAAGCGCGCCTCCCCTTGTTTCGTTTGGCCGCGTATTGATCCGAGCGTCGCAGCAGCTGCGCCTTGGTGCGCTCATGTAAGCGTCGGATATGGTCGGCGCGGTTGGCCGCGTCGACATGCTCCTCGGGCTTGAAGGGCAAAGGCACCAAATCCATAGGCGTGTGAGGATTACGCCCGTAGACCACATCGAACGGGGTCATCTTTGTCGCAGAGTGAAAGGACCTGTTATACGCAAACTCAACATGGCAAAGTAAGTCCTCCCACCGACGTGGGTTTGCCTTGAGCATCGTCCGAAGAAGAGTGCCCAAGGTCCGATTGGTCACCTCAGTCTGACCATCGGTTTGGGGGGGATAAGATGTGGAAAACAGGAGTCGTGTCCCTAACTTTTCCCAAAGTGTTCTCCAAAAGTGGCTGCAGAATTTGGTATCCCTATCACTAACAATAGTTCTAGGAATACCATGTAACTTCACCACATGTTCGAAGAACAAATTAGCGATTTCCATCGCGTTGTTTGTCCCCTTACATGCAATAAAGTGGGCCATTTTGGAAAACCGTTCCACGACTACAAATATTGAGTCCTTTCCACGCCTTGACATCGGAAGTCTCGTAATAAAATCCATCGAAAGATCTTCCCACGGGGCGTCCGGAATTGGAAGTGGCGTGTAAAGTCCATGCGGTTGCGACCGAGACTTGGCAGTATGACACGACAAACAACTTTGACAATACTTGTTAACATCCCGAGCCATATGAGGCCAAAATAAATGTTCACGAAGTGCTGCCAATGTTTTGTCTATGCCAAAGTGGCCTCGGCCATCATGAGCCTCTTGGAGCAATAATTGTCTCACCGAAGAGTCCGGAATGCAAAGCTTCCCAGCTCGGTAAAGAAAACCATTGTCCAAGAAGAAGGACTCATGGATCCGCGAATGCTCAAGTTCGTTTATGATTGAGGAGAAGTACGGATCTGAGGCGTACAACTCTTTGATCATTGCAAAACCGAGCAGTTTTGAATGCAATTGGGTGAGTAAAATGTACCTTCGAGAAAGAGCGTCGGCGACGACGTTCTCTTTTCCTTTCTTGTGAGCAATGACGTAAGGGAACGTCTCCATAAACTCAACCCAACGTGCGTGGCGCCTATTCAGAGTCGTTTGACTCTTAAGATAAGCCAAGGCCGTGTGATCCGTATGAATTACGAACTCGCTTGGCCATAGATAATGTTGCCACGTCTTGAGGACCCGAATAAGAGCGTAAAGCTCTTTATCATAGGTCAGATAATTGAGTGTAGCCCCAGCTAGCTTTTCGCTAAAGTAAGCGATAGGCCTTTGTTCTTGAAGGAGTACGCCGCCAATACCATAGTCGGAAGCGTCGCACTCGATCTCGAAGCGCTTTGAAAAGTCCGGCAATTGCAGGACCGGGGCTCGGCATAAAGCATCTTTCAAGGCCTCGAAGGCGGCCTCGTGATGCGGCATCCACTTTATTGTGGCTGCCTTCTTGGTCAAAGAATGGAGTGGCCCGGCGATAGAACTAAGTCCTTGACGAATCGCTTATAGAATCCAGCTAGCCCCAAAAAAGAACGAACCATTGTCGGGGTCGTTGGGGTTGGCCACTCACGGATGGCCCAGATTTTGTCAAAATCCACTCGTAGGCCATCCTTGGATACGACGAAGCCAAGAAAATTCGTCGTATCTGAGCAAAACACACACTTGTCCAAATTTACATATAAAGAATGTTCGCGGAGGCAATCTAACACCTGCCTAAGGTGCCCCGCGTGAGAGTCCAGAGTCCTACTATAAACCAAAATGTCGTCAAAATACACGACGACGTAAAGTCCTAAAAATTTACGCAAAACAAAGTTCATAAGACGCATAAATGTAGAAGGAGCGTTAGTGAGGCCGAAGGGCATCACCAACCACTCGTAAAGACCATGTTTGGTCTTGAAAGCCGTCTTCCACTCGTCCCCTTCTTGCATCCGAATCTGATGGTAGCCGCTCCTCAAATCCATCTTCGAAAATAGCACGGCTCCATGCAATTCGTCCAACATGTCGTCTAAGCGGGGAATGGGGTGACGGTACTTGATGGTAATCTGGTTGATGGAACGACAATCCACGCATATCCTCCAAGAGCCATCCCTCTTCGGCACCAAAATAACCTGGATCGCACACGGGCTAAGGGACTCTCGAACATAGCCTTTGTCCAAAAGAGATTGGACTTGGCGTTGAAGCTCTTCAGTCTCCTTAGGCGACGCCCTATACGCAGCCTGATTTGGCAATAAAGCGCCGGGAATGAGGTCTATGCGATGCTCGATCCCCCGAATAGGTGGCAACCCGTCGGGAAGTTCGGCAGGCATAATATCGGAAAACTCCTGTAGCAAGGAAGAAATGGAAGGAGGTAATACATGTTTCTTATCAACTGAAATATTAAGTAATGGACAAAGTAAGAAACAAGTAGAACCCCCCTCGATGTGTTTGACCACATCGCGCCGACGGCATAGGAACAGCCGTTCTTGCACCGAGCCGAGAAGAGGGGGCTCGGCGTCCTCGCGCATCCGAGGTGCTCCGTGGGCACCAACCTGCTGGCCACTAGTTCCTGGCCAGGTGTGAGGATCGGACCCTGGCGCGCCGCTGGAAAGAGTCTGGTTTGAGTTAGCGCCGCTAGGTACGGGCGCTGGCGCGTCGCGACGCGCAGCCGAGGACGACAGCGGCGTCCGGGGCTCATTCTTCACCTTTCCTCAGCGTTTCTGGTTCAAATCATCATGGACTCCAAAATTTTGGGTATGGGAGCCAGGAACGCCGACAGAATTTGGTCCTTGGCCAGAAGCGCCGTCCGGGCTTGAATTCGGCGTAGGCGCGGCCGTGGACTTGTCCCGAGCGTTTTCTTGTTTCCTTTCGGCCTCATCCTGCAAGGCTTCACTCGGAGACATAATAAGATGGTCACGCGTTTACCATGGTAATTGAACATGTATGTGTTCAACCGGCCATCGTAAATCACGTGACGGTCAAATTGCCATGGACGGCCAAGAAGAAGATGGGTGGCATCCATGTCAGTGACATCAAAAAGAATAGAATCGGAATATAAACCAATGGAAAAGGAAAGATTAACCTGTTTTTTGATCCAATGGTCGCTATCGTTGGAAATCCATGCAAGCTTGTACGGCCGCGGATGATCCGTTTGTGGCAACTTGAAATGATCGACCACTTTCCTTGACAAGAAGTTTCCGCATGATCCCGAATCTATAATCACACTTAGGGATGCATTTTGTACCAAACACCGAGTACGGAAAATGTTTTCCCGTTGATCGGTGGGCACGGCTTCCCTCATGCTAAGCGCTCGGCGCATCACTAGCAAAAGCTTGTCGACGCCAGCGTCGATGTCCGAAGGTGCACAATATGCACCGTCTTCGATTGGCGCGGCGTCGTCCTCCTCGGACTCATCTTCATCCACACTCTCGTATGCCGCGGATTGAGCCAAAAATAGCACTTGCTTCGTGTTAGGGCAATTGCGTTTCAAGTGCCCTCGGCCACCACATAAGTAGCACTCGATGTCTCGAGTCCTTTGTGGGGGAGGGGCTGCCTTGTCACGGTTTTGTCCCACCGAAGCGCCCTTGGAGTTCGTTGTTTGGGTACCTACCTTAGATTTAGACATAGAAGGAGGAACAAACTTGTTAGTACCTAAAGCAAATGGACTAGGGGAAGAATTATACCTTGAAAATGTGGACGTCTTCGGCCTCTTAAATTGCTTGTAAAGCTCCATGGTCGTGTGTATCAAACGTCCCAAGTCTTTGATTGGCAAGACAACCAACTGATCCCGGATCCATTGGTGGAGTCCCGCCACGAAACGAGACCTCAACGCCCCCGGGGAAGCGCTAATGCCGGCCTTGAAGAATAAATCTTCAAGATATGCAAAAAACTCCTCCGGACTCATGGAACCTTGGCGAGCGTCTTGAATCAAAATCCGCACTTTTTCCATGTAATCGGGTGGGATAAACTTCCTCTTCATTATGAACACAAGTTGATGCCATTCGGTTATGGGGGCTTTACCCTTTCGGTCCCGATCCGATTCGAATCGGTTCCACCACATCCGAGCGGCACCCTTGAAATGAAGGGTCACCACCTCAACCTTCTCGTGCTCCTCATAATGGCAATGCTTGAGCACGTGCTCGGTATCCTGCAACCAAGAAATAAATTCGTCAGGATTGTAATTACCAAAAAAGTCCTCAAATTTTACCTTGACGTCGCGGCGTGATACATGCGCTGGACGCTCATTTGCGGCGCGCCCATTGGCACGCGGAGGTGGAGTGCGTCGGCGTCGGGGGCCTCGGCCATGGCCTCGGCTGGACCCGTCGCTGCCTTCGCTGGGATCGTCGTCCTCGTCGCGCCGAGGGCGCCGCTGGTGCTCCCGGTTTCGGTCTTGGCGACGCCGATCCCCGTTGCGCCGAGGCCGATCGCGGTTGTCACGGCCCTCGAGCCGATCATATTTCGCGCGGTTCACGGGCAACTTGGGTTTCGGAATCCAATCCCGATCCCGATCTATCCACTCCTCCGAATCATGCACTGGAGGGTGGTCAAATTCCTCCTCGGAATCTTCCTCATACTCCGTCATAGAGTCCTCAGATTCCGAATATGGAGTTGTGGGGCTTTGATGGCCTCGATAGTCGTCGACATCGAAGTCATCTCGGCCTTTGGATTTATTTTTTCAAGGCTTCGGGGTGACCGCCTTTTTCTTCTTTTTTGATTGTTGACGCCGCCACTCCTCGGAGTCATACTCCTCATCGGAATGAACGTCAACAACGTCGTCCACCTATTGAGCCTGATGAGTGGGTCGGCTTTACTTCATGGACTCCAAGCGTTGGATCCCATTCGGGTTAGACGACTCCACCAAAGGGCCTTTGCCTTTCTCCTACGCCGAAGCCCGCGGAACCGAGACGCCGTGTGGCGTTACGCTCGGAATCGCGTGCTGCGTATGAATGGTCACGGCTGGTGGCGCCGCTTGCTGATTTAAGAACCTCGTCATCAAGCCTTCGAGATTTGCAAATCGCGCCGCGAGACCCGCAGCGGGCACGAGTCCTTGCGCCGAAGCATTCGGCGCGCCAAGAAGACTCGTTGGCGTTGGCGGTGGGTTCGGTGGGTTTGGTGGTTGTTGGTTTGAGATGCCTTGTTGGTTTGAAAGCTCATCCCCTTCCATACTACCGTCTCCAATCTCGACCATAGACATGAAAAGAAAGGGGTTAAAAAATTCTCAAACAACAAGCAATAGAAACGCAGAGATATTGTAAGACTCACCACGCAAGTACTCTTAGTTTGCACGAAAAGTACTCGAAGGGTATGGGAGGCTAGGATCTCGACGTGCACAACTATGGAACAAAGAGAGTAAGAACAAGCAAGCACAAACAAGCAAGTAAGAAGAAGAGATGACGTGGTGTCGGCTTTAGGGAAGCCTTGGCACGAGAGAGGCAAGAAGAGGATAGGAGATCTCGGCCTTAAGGGAAGGAGGCGAGATTGTAGCAACCAAGATAGAAACAAGAATATATGCAATCAATCAATAAGATATGCTATGAATCAATTAGTTGCAAATCAAATCAAGAGAATATTTGAGGTGATTGGAGAGAGAAAGAGTCGATTGCTATCTTGCAAATATGGGAACACTTGCCTTATTTTGGCTTGTGTGTCCCCACAAAATCTTTTTCTTTTTTTTTTATTTAATAGGATAAGGTTGCCTTATTTTGGCTTTACGTATCCAATATTTTTTGTTTTGTTTTTTTTAAATTTCGGCAACTAACAAGATTTGGGATAATATTCCCCAAGATACTTTCAACAAATAGACGATTTGAGATAAGGCCAAATCGGACCAAATCTCGCACCAACGAACCAAATCACACGACACACACAAGCAAATCAACTCGAACAAAGCAAGTAAGATGCAAGCAAGATTCGAAAACTCGATGCAATGAACCATTCAATGTGCAAGTCGGCGGTTTTGGCAAAAAAAAATTTGTGTGATTTTGTTTTTCGAAGCAAATGACAATGGAAACTAGGTGAATGATGGTAGATATGGCGGAAGCTAATGAAAATGGTGGTAGAAAAAAAAATTCGTGCAAAAAACGAGTAAAAGCGAGAGAAAGACTTACGCAATCCGAGGCTCTGATGCCAGTTGATGTGAACCCCGTTGGGAGATTCACGAGAGGATCGATCTTGGACTCGTAAATGGTCTTCTCTTGCGGATTTGGATAGTTTTGAGCCGAATTAACGACTAGACTTTGGGATGAGAAAGAAGTGAAAGGATGAGAAGGTGATCTCTTTTGAGGGAGATCGGGAGAATATGGGATAAGAAGAGAATTTGGGTTGACGCCTTTTAGAAGTAGTTCTGGAGAGATCTCGACAGCATAACGTTAGTTCATTCAAAGCTTAAGTAAAACAATGAGAGGCCTGCTCCTTTTATAGGGGAAGGAGGCGCGCCGAACCCTAGTAAACTCTAGCGGCATGGACGAGTGAAGGGGGAGGAAAACATGCGGCCCAACCACTTGGCCCAAGCCCAAAACTCATAAAAATAGTAAAGACATAAGTAGCAATGTGTCGGAATGGAAATAGTTCTAAAAATAGTAAGAAATAAAGATAGGTCACGGTGGCCTAGTCGCGAGTGTCGCGACAAGGCCGTGACAAGGCGTCGGCGCGCCAAAGGCATGTCGCGACATGGGCGCGGCACGGCTTCGGCGTCGACGGGGCTGGTGCGCACCCGAACCTCGTGTGGCGAGGCTGGGGCGCACCAGAACCTCAAGGTTCCGCGCCGGGGTGGCCCGGCAGGCGAAGTGCTCGATCCGAGGGACGGGCACGGCACCGAGAATGAGGTTCTCGGTGCCACGGTGCGCGGCGTCGGCCTGGTGTGTCGGCGCGCCTTCGATGAAGGAGACGCACCGGGTGAGGGGCGCGGTGGTGGCTGTGCCGAGGCTTGCGATGGCACTCGTGACGATGGACGTAGTGGCTCGGGCTACGGCTCAAGTCCTGGCTCGTGTGATCGGTCCATCGGAGCGCACGGACATGTCATCCTCGTCTTGGCTAGCCGTCCTGGTGGGGCTCACATCACCGATGTTGCCGTGTATTGCCCAGAAACCGATTTGTTAATTCAGCCGAGCTGATATAAATAACAATTCAGCAGACTGTTGAATAATTCCACCAAAACTTAGATTAATATCAAGGTCACCAGTAATTTAATATAATATTTCCCAAACTGCACTTCATACTTTCGCTTGATATTCAGAGTAAAATTCTAGAAAACAACAAATTTCATCATTGACAAAGAAACAAATTCCATTGTCAAAGAAAGTAACAGAGTTACATACCAACTAATCCATAAAACAGTGTATCTGCAAAAAATCTCTGGATTGTTAATGGAAAGCAAAAAAAACTAAAAAAATTCAGTTATTCTGATCGGAGTAGAAAAATACGACTGGGAAATTTAGGTCTTCATTCAAAAGAAACGACTTCTTCGGAAACATCCAACACCTCCTCAACCTCGATTTCTTTGGACTCGTACTCCTCTTCTTCATCGTCACTAGCCTCCCCGTCCCTGAGTTTTTGTCTTTCTAATTTCTCCTCCTCGTGCATCCTCTTCCAATCAGCCACCCACCTGTCCCATTCATCTTTGAGCATCTTGCGTTTCTCACGATCTTGTTCGCTCAATTGTAGGGACACGTCTTGATCCTCTTCGTCGAATTTCTTGCTGTATTTCTTCAGATTCTTTTGTATCTCCTCCTCCTTTTCAGCAGAAAGCAAAGATGGTGGCCTTGGACGCCATTGAAACTTAATTCAAACAACCAAAACACAAATTTAAATTCCATAAGAGCATTTCTAAGAAGCAAAAGAGAATAAAACCAGCAATGATGAATTGTTGTAAAGGTACCCCAAGATTTAACATAAATCTGATATAGTTAAGATTTTTTTTCATATTTTTTATAGGGGTAATCTTTATCAATCTTAGTTTGCTGTTTAAAAGAAAAAAAAAAGTTAGATTTATCTGAAGTCAATTGATCAGAATTGCCAAGCAAAATACAAAATTGTCACTGATTGAAATAGTTTCATGAATGCATGTAGTCCTTTTACATCCCTTAACTCATTATACAAATAAAAAAACCAAGAATTTTCGAGTGAGATTGCATCACACCATTATTTGCAATTTCTTTCCTTAAAAACCTTTGTTGGTTTTCTATTTAGCAATGGCTTAGTAGCATTAAATATTTTTAGGTGTAAATGTATAATTTTAGACAAGTTCTAGACACTGAAATTAGCAGGAAGCAGTACACATTACAAACAAATAAAGGATAAGGACACCACCAGAAACATACCTGAAAGAAATGATCCTTGAGTATCCTGTATAGAAGTTTGCCATTGAAAGACCACACGTTGAATCCATTTTCCATCTCGTGAACTGAGGTAACTGCAGTCACAACATACCTAGAAAAAAAACAAAGGCAGAAGAAAAAAACATATCAAAATTAATAGCCATGTTTTCCAATTTAAAAACATAAACATGATATTGCATTAATCTTAAACAAACTGACCCATTAGAAGCATTACAATATAATTTAGAATCATTCAAATCAAATCAATCTTAAAGCTCACCTTCCAGTAGGATCCCATTCAACATCTGTGGCCATGAAATGCTCAGTATTTGCCATAGTTTCAAGCTCATCAACATTGTAAAAATCCAACTGTCCTTGAAAATTCTTCAACCCAGCCAATAGGATAAACCGACCTCCAGGTGACCAGTAGAGAGCATTTGCCTGTTTGCTTTTTAGAGTAGTCAACTTTTGAACTCGGCCTGTGTTGTTAGAGGTCTTCATTGTATAAAAGCTAACATCAGGCCTAGGGTTATCTCCATGGATTACAGCAAATCTATGGCCCTTTGGCTCCCAAGCAAATGCAAGAACCTTGTCATTTTTATTCTCAAGCTCCAACACCTCTATTGGTATGTCACGTTCCCTAATACGGAAAAGCTCAAAGCCAGTGTATGTGCTCTTCTTGGTCTTGGTGTAACGGTCAACTTTAACAGCAAGATACTCCCCATTGCTTTGCCAGTACATTTTACAGTCATTGACACTGAAAAGATTCTTCTGCCTTAACTCTGTCTTGCTGGGAATTTGGATCAGACTCACCTAAAGAAAGACAAAACAATATTAAGTGACCTGTTGTACTCTCTTCAGAAAAAACACAAAATCAAGTCATACAAACAAACTAACCTTAGCAGGTTGGTTACCATGTTCTGGAACAAAAAGAGAAAGTATAGGATCTATAGGTGACCAGCTGAAATCCATAACATTTTCAACTTTAATGGACTTTTTGTCAATTAGGCTGAAGTTTTCTGACTCGTACACAGAAATGACGTTCTTTCCAATTCTAGCAAAGTATTTGTCATCCCTTCCACCAGCCCATCTGCAAAGAGGAAAATGGTTATCACAACATGGCTTCAATAGGCTTGGAGAAAGAGAAATATTTAACATGGTAACATAGGAAAATAGAAAGCTTACTTGAACACAGGCCAAGAAACTCCAGTAACACCACCAGTCCCACCAACCGCAAAATCATCAGCGCTTCCTTTGAAATCTCTCATTACTTTTCCAGTCCTCACATCAAAGATATTGAGCACAACCCTCTGATAAACAATAGATCCATATTTAAGACGCCAATTAATCGGAAAAAAAAATGGATGGTTATAAATCCTACTATTTACTAAGTAAATAGAAATATGGTACTTACATGGGTATCCCTAGGGTTGCTGGGTTCATGGCTACTGTAGGTTACCAGATATTTTTCTCCGGGAGAGAAGTCAATCATTTTAACCTAGATAAGATTCAACATCATCACCATTATTTCATATACTACATACAAATTTTTAAAGCAAGAGAATAAAGAAAGGTGGCAAACCTGAGGATGAGAAAACCGCATTATACGGTTACTAACAGAGGCACCTCCCCACACAGCAGCACCCTGTCTGTGTAGAGTGGCCAAATAAGTCCCTAAAGGAGACCACTGTACGTAACTTTCAGTCCAGTACTGCCAATGAACAAAATAGAAATAAATTAGCAAGAACAAGTTAGTAAATCCTGTAATATACTAATAACTCACTGCATTATCAAATGTATTACTCCCTCTGTTAAGTAATGTTTGATTGTTTGTCTACCCTAGCCTGATTTTTTTGTTCTAAAATATTTTCATTTTAATATTTTATCATGCTTTTTCCAATATTGTCCTTACTAATTAAGTGTGCCACTTCTTATCCACATCTGAGTCAACTCATGTGGTTTCTTAATATTTGTGAGGATGACAAGTATATCTGAACAGAGGTACTAAAAAAAAGCCAGCATAACAAACATATTTGAGAATGTGCTGCCTTTTCCGGGTGCAAGATCCTTGAATAAGCAGAAGCAAAGGTATAGAAAGTGTTGAAAAGAGAGAATACGTACAGTTCTTTTGTGAACAAGATCAGGTGCCATAAGCCTAGCGTCATTCCACAGAACCTCAGTTTCGGTCCCTGCACGAATAACATATTGATCCCGTGCCTTTGTATCCATAAGCCACCGCTGCAGGTTTTCCTAGATCACACAAAACAATAGCCAAAGTCAACAGAAAAGTCATCAGCAAGCTACAATAAGGAAGTAAAAAGGGTGTTCAATCATTACAAAGGGAAAAGGAAGAAGCAGAATGTATTTCAGCAACAAACAGAAACTAGTATTACTACCTAGTAGATAAAATGTGACTAAGAATCTAAGATATTTACATTATCAATGTAAGTGAACTAAATAGATTAACAATAAACAGAAAATACATGCCCTACAAGCCGAATTAGGTCGAGGCTCAAAATGAACTGCTTACAAAGTAGGCAATTACGCATGCACATTCAACAAATATTGACAAGTAATCAATTGCAAATTCTAACGGAAACAAAGTAGAACTATACTGGATTATCATTCCTCATTTTGTCCAAAAAGGATACAGATCTATATGGACTAACAGCAGATGCAAGGGCAGTAATAAGTAATTTACCACAGGAGTGTAAGGCTTGTTCTCCGGAGGGGCCCATTCATCTGGAACTCTCATAAACTTGTCAATCTCATCATACATATTTACTGCAAAAATGTGGGCTCGATCCAACCTATATCCATTCGTCTTCTCTTTAGCAAGCTCAGCTTCCTGTGAAATATTTCAAGTTATGGAACATTATTAACTTAAACAAGCCAATTGCAAAGTGGTAACTAAATAAGATATGAAAATCATAATAATGTCAAAAGAAACAGTAATATAATGCATCGATCTAACAAAACCGCAACTCATATTCTACGAGAATACTACAATCACAATCACATGTGATCTAAAACTCCATACTGCAATATTTGTAAAACCAATAGGACAGCAAGAGGGCATAGAATAACAAATTCAAATAAAGCACCTGTGGGGTGTTGAACTCAATGAAAGCGTAACCTAGAGACTTTTCAGTGGCGGGATCTTTGGGCATCCAGAGGCCGTCCTCCTTAATCACGCCAATCTGACTGTAAATCTTCCTAACAACCCCTTCTAGCTTTTCATACTTCTCCTTAGGTACCTGAGGCAGATTATCTACCACTATAATATTTTTAAAACCTTGGTCGAATTCGGAGGAGTCCTCAGCCCATAGGTCTTCGTCGTCACTGAACAAAATAGCCATCACAATTCCAGTTAAATCCGAACTACCCTAATCATGAAAAAAAAAATACTACCTTTTGATCCCGAAATCCCTAATTACAAAAAAGATAATACCTTTTGATTCCGAAATCCTCTCCGGGAGGAAGTTGGATTGAGTCAAAATCAACTTGAGCTAAATCAATTCCAAGCCTAGCGGCGGTGGCGTTAATATCCATTACTAAAACGTCCGCCATAACACAAAGTATACGGGGAGATTCGGAAAAAAGGGGCCGGTGTTTCGAGCGTCGAAGAGAAAAGGAAGCTCCGAGACGAGAGGCTGGAGTTGAGAGCTTCGAAGGAGGCAGATAGGAGTTTGGGTGAGAGAAGAAGATTTGGAGACTTGAGAGAAGAGAGAAGAGGAGGCAGGGAGTAAAAAGATATAAACAAAGCGATATGTTGTATGAAAACCCTAATATCCGGTATATCTATCTTATGTCGTGTAGTTTTTCGGGTTTAAACGGTTTTAGTAATTTAGGCCATCCAACTTGTTGGAAATTGAGTATTTGGAGAATTTTATCTATATTTTTGTCTCAACAGTTTCTCTATCTAATTCTCTATAATGGAGAATTCTCTAAAACATTGAGGTGTATTCCCTATATTTAGAGAATTCTTCAAATTTATTTGGAAAATGCATTAATTAAAAGTGTATACATGAAAACTTGTGATTGGTCATATGAAATTTTATAAAAAAAAATTTATATATAAATAAAACTAATAAATGTAAGATTCTCTAAAATGAAGAAACTGTTGGAGTTAAAGTAAATTTTATTTGGAGAATATGACTTTTGACTCTTCATTTTGGAGAATATTATAGAGAAACTGTTGGAGAATATTATAAACAGTTTTTCGGGTTTTTAAGCCTCACCGTTTTCCAAATCTAGGAAATATAATGTTTTTTTGAGAGAAAAGTTGCTAATAAAAATTAAATGTTTGAATTTTATTTATTTGGAGAATTTAGATTTTTGTATGAATTTTATTTTTTAAGAGGTAACTAGTTGTACCCGTTGTACCATGTACGACTACGATTAGGCATTTTATAGACATTATAAATAGGATATTGATAAATAAAAATATACTATAAACTTCAATATAAGTAATTTATTACTAGTAAAATGTTTAAATTTTTAATCAAATATTATATTATTCATATTTCATTACTTTCCATGTATGTACATTTAGTGATTATCAAATATTTTAATATATCTATTAAATATTTTATTATATATTTTTATTAATTTGAAACATTATAAATATTTACCACTAAATTTTTTATAAAATAAAATCAATATATCTATAAATAAATTCATTAAAAGATATATGATAAAAGGTTTGTATTTATATTAAAATATTTTAATTTTAAATACTTGTATAAGGAAGCTTTCAAAAGATATTGTAATACTAAATAGATATTTGTTTGATATTATACATGAATTTAAATAGTTAAAAAATAATTTAATAGAAATGAGTTATAATAATAGAAATAAAAATTAATTTTTTAAATATAAGGTGGGGCAGATTCATTCTGATGGCTCGAAATGATACAACTTTAATATACAGTTATAGATATTTTTCATAAATGGAAATTTTAACATTATAGAAACTCATATTAGTTACATCGGTTTTCTAACCTAAGAAATCTTCTTTTAGAAACTAAAACCCTAAAAATAAATTCATAAACCCTTAGAAAAAATAAAATAAAATCTCTAAATAAATAAAACTAATAAAATCTTTCCAAAACAAGGTTAGGGCATAGGATAGAAAAAGTTTTAAAAGAATAAGATATTTGTGAATTAGGGTAATGTATTTTGAGGTTTAAAGGCAAACGACCGCAAACATGAAAGAAGAAAGTTATTTACACTGAATGTTTGGCTTTTGTGTACATAAGTTCTTAATTTGTCATAGTATGCAAGAAACAAATTAAGAAACCTAAGAATCGATTTGTATAATTGACACAAGGAACAAAACACCTTCCGGTATTATTAGCGACCTAAAACAATGGATGGGAATTAGAGAATTTTCATAATTGGCTACTATGTGTATTTGGCGCCAAAGAAAAAAACTAGTGTTTCAGCAATCACCTAATGAATTTATACCGACTTAGCACAATACATCCGACACAAAATTGAAACCTGGAAGCTAGAACAAAGCCAAACAATGGAAGGAAGAAGTAGAAGAAGAGAGTGAAAAAGAAAGACAGAATCAGAAGGGGAGCAAAACAGAGGAGTTGGAGAAGACCTCCACAAGGTTTCCATAAGATTAATTTTGATAGATTAAAGTACATGAATGACAATCGACAATGCATCTATCGAACTTGTGATAAGAGATGATAATGCACCCTTCATAGGTCTAAAGGCAGCCAAATATGAATGTATCTTTGTACTAAAAGCATAAACATTAGTATAAAAGGTATTGGAACATATCCTTGGAAAATTGAAATTATGATAGCGAACATGGAACTTAACACAGTGGCCGATAAAATTGCGAACTTGGGTCACTCGCTTCCCACTTCACGTATTCAAAATCACCCAGAACATCAGATTCTGATCCGAAAATATGCTCTAGGACATCCTCCATAAGCAGGGGCTAGCCTAGAGCGACTTCTTCCATTCCAAGACCTTCGGGTTGTTCCTTCAAAAAAACAAGACCTTTGGGTTGTCATTTGGCACGCGATCCAGTCACGTGCATTTTGACGAGCTTAATTGATGGGAACGTTGGGGTCGGTAAATGGAATTGGAAAAAAAAAAACATGAAAAGAGACGAGAATGCATGAATTTGTCAAGTTCAAGAAAATAATATATGGGATCAATAAAATTCAACAGCCCTAGGCTACAAGGTTATCGATTATAGTATATATAGTCGGAAAGAACAAGAGCGATAAAAAGAGTACCACGAATTTTATGCTACAAATACCTACACATAATTGAAGACTACAAACACCTACAACACTTGAAAACCCCTTCTTAATAAATGAAAAACAAAAGCAAAGCAATCAGGTTAGTCTATGCAAAATCCCAGAGAGCAGTCCATCGTTTCCCACTCCCTGGGACTTTACTGGTCAGAAACTGGCTATATAATTAAAAAAAAAAACTGCAATTCTCCTGATTCCCTCACTGAGGAGATTATCTTTGGGGCTGAACTTGATCAGCAACAGCAGCTCCAGAGGCAGAGCTAGTTCCAACAGGACCATTTTCAGGAGGCGGAGTTGTGCCCCATTGTCCGTCGGATTCTGGGGGTTCAAGAACAAACACACCGCCATCGGAAAGACCTAAAGCGAATTGGTTCGGTTCTGATGGATGAGCCGCTATGACAGTTGGGTATACTCTCATACTGTTGAAACAGGAGACGGACGGTTTCAGAATTTGGCACTGAAATTGGTTTTGTTTACAAAAGTGAAAAAAAAAACGATAATACACAAACCTTGGAGTAGGAGATAAGTAGGCTGTAGGGTTGATCCGGCATCTAAGTCTGAGACTAGAAGCGGTGAGAACGCTGACGCTTCCATCTTCAAAGCTCACGAATATTGACTGGCTGTCACAGGAGTATGTAGCATGTGTGATTGGACCTCTTTCCTGGGGAACCCACTGCACAACAGTACAACACATTTCATATTTGTGATCATTTGCATATTGATTTTTCTAGACATAGCCTTAGGATCCAATTTCAGAAAAGATTTTCCTGTATTTCTTTGATTAGGCTATCTTTTCTTTGTAGGGGAATAGTTTCTAAATTAAGATTCTTAACCTACGCACTTTTTAGTGCATAGGTTAAGAATCAAATTAGAAAAAGATTTTCCTGTATGTATTGATTAGTATATCTTTTCTTCGAAGGAAAAAAGTTTCTAAATCAAGATTCTTAACCTATGCCCTAAAAAGGGCACAGGTTAAGAGGCTTGAATTTTGGAGATATAATTTTGTGTGAATAGATTGCTCGTATAAGATTATTCACCTGCTTGAGGCATTCAAGCTTAGGAGCTTCGTATATGGCTATCTGAGAGGAATGAACAGCCAGTAAATGTATTTGATCTTGATGAAATTGAACCCGAGTATCAGAAGACGAATTGCTACCCAACATTTGTAGGTACTTGGATGTTAACTTCTCCCATCCGTCCATGCTCCAAACGCATAGCTGCAGAAACAATTGGATACAATTAGCCTATCAACTTCCTCAGATCCGTGAAAAAAACTGTTTCCTTGTGAAACAGTTCCAAGATGAAAGGAAAATAAGAGGAAAAATAAACAGTATACAAATTTCGGGATCGAGGTTCATAGAAGTGATGGGTGATGAATGATACAGAACTGATAGGCTAAAGAAAGGGGACATATGCATGGAATAAAGCAGTGTCTTTGTTTTTTTTTTTCTCAAGCTAGGTGGAATAGTAATTGCTGCAGGAATTGTTGGTTGATAATCATAGTTCATGTAGTACAACAACATCATCGCCCCAGTATAGTCCCACTCAAGCAGGATCTGGGGGATCAAGATGGAGGCACCCATAGGACGCGCCCGATAGTTCATGTAGTACAACATTCTTTTAAATGTGGCAAGGTTAAATTCTATCTTCTTCAAAAAAAAAAAAAATACAGAATCTGACGTTACTGTGTCATACCTGCGCATCAGCTCCTGAAGATACAAGTATATTCAGGGCATTAGAGAAAGCGAGGCCAGTAATTCTTTTCTGATGTCCTTTCAGCTTTGTTTTAACCTGTAAGAAGCATGAAATATGACATCAGTTGGATTAATGTTCATTTTTATTGATTTAAAAAAAAAAACAAGAGACAAATATATCATGGTTCTGACCTCATCAACCCGCACATTATATATTTGAACACTGGAGTCTTCCATGCCAATGGCAATAATGTTGTTGTCTTGAGGATGGAACGCTAAGAATGTCGCGGCGGGAGGTGGTGGCATGAATGTTGTCATGGTCTAGGCAGAAAGAATGGAAAACCAGTTAATTAGAAATAAAAGAGGAATATAAGAACCAGATACTCATTACTTTCATTAGACAACACAAAGGCCTCAACACAAAGAAAAGCCAAAATATTATGCTTGAACCTGAAAAATAAGCTTCCCTCCTAGTTTCTTGTCTACGACTACATAAATCCTTTTGTGGCAAGGATCATCATGTACCCAAGTACTTATTTGACTAATCATGCAAAATCCAGTCCTTGTCCAAATTACATGCAAGTTCAGGCAGTGTCCTCTCAATATTCGACTAGAGACTTGGGGATATTAGCATACTTCGGATTACATAAAATCATTATACGGAGAAAGTGAAGATTAAATAAGCTTAAAATATCAGGGGGCATTGTCAACATCTTCAGAACTACCATGATAAACAAAAAACGCATGTGTACAATAGCTAGATATGAAACAGCAAAAACAGATACAAGAAGTTACCTTGAAGGTCATCATATTAAACAAGGAGATTTTCCCTCCAGAAGCTGACATGACATACGAATCATTCTTGGAAAGTGCAAAGCACGAGGCAGCTTCTTCCGGATTGGTGTCACTTAGATCATTTGTCATTAAAATACCACTTGCAGGCTGCCATAGTTGTGGTTGAATACTAGCAGTAGCCTGTAAGAAGAATCAAAGGGCTATTATAAGAGGTTTCAATAAGATTAGGGGGAAAAAAGAGTAGCTTAGGAGAGTGTATGGGCAAAGTCATACCTTCCCACGATCATTTCTTTGCCATTTCCATAACTTATGTACAGCATTAGATGCTAACGCCAAGACGGCAAATCCAGAATTAGTGTAGATCAACCTAGAGATCTGAAATAATCACAGAAGAAGAATCAGAAAACTGCCCAGATATAATTAAACTTCACAAATGAGTCAACATTCATGCTACAATTAATCATTTACTAGTAGACTATGATAAAAATGTACTATGAATCCAATATATAAAAATGTACTATGAATCCAATGTATATACATCAGAAAGAATTAAACATTCATACCACAAACCACTAGCAATCTATAAATCAAGCATATACATCACATAGTGATAGTAATCTATGAATCCAATGTATACATCATGTGCTAAACACGAACAGATTAAATAAAAGATGCATTATTAATCTAATCAAGCATATCAAATGCCAAAAACAAAAAGAATCTCACTCGTGTTACTAGTGATAGCAACGCCATGTTTAGCAGCAGTGAAAGATAAATTTGTGGTATCACAGAAACTATACATAATACAAAGGTATGAACAGATCACAGTCCAATGAGAAAACATGACAGATGCATATCCTCACTATACAAAGGAGACCACATACATAGCAGTTTTTAACAGAAACTAGACATTTAAAGCAAAGTTATTAACGCTGTAAATCTAGCAAAAAAGAAATAGACATAGAAGAGACGTGATATAAAACACCAACTAAAAAGCAAATATGAGGAAAAGGTTGTCGTCAGTTTAATTAAAAATTATAAACCTTTACCCTCATTGTTGATATATTATCAGGAAGTCTCAGTGCACGGCACTGTGATGGTTCATTGATTTCAGGCAGTTTCCAGGCCTTCGGTTTGTCCATGGACTCCTCAACTCTGGGTTTCACATCTACCAGGCTTCGATTGTCAGCATTCTGCAAAAACTCAAAGCAAACAGAACATGAGGAAATACACACTCAACCAGTATACAAAATAGATCCATAAACAATTCTATGGACTGCCATGTTATCAACTTCAATACTCACCACCCCTGCAGAAGCAGCAGCCACATGACCAGTGCGATCTCCAATAGGAGCTGAAACAGGTGTATTTGCAGGAGGAAAAGAACCTAGCTGTGGGGAGGCCTGTAGAGGAATATGTTATGACCCATATATAGTTGCAAAATCATTAACCATGATATTAAAGCTAGAGCACTATACTTTGACAACAGACGCTGATGCAACTTTGGAAGGATCAAATGGATGACTTTCCACATTACGCAGCAGCCTAAATCCATCTGCATTTGCTAGAACTTTAACACCATTATCGCTAGTAGAAACAGCTAAGAGATTTCCATCTTTGTTGAATCGGATACAAGGAGAAGCCTGGAAAAATTAGAAGCAATTTATACAGCCAGTCGAGAAGTAACATTCATTATATCAGTGTGACCAAAAACAAAAGACTACAAAAACAATTACCGGGAGTCCACCCTCTGCATCTACAGTAGTCAACGGATTGTTGCTATCCATGTCCCAGAATTTGACTAAGAACTCATCCCCAACAGCCAGGAACCTGTTCCTAGTTGTATCAAATTGTACAACTCCAGCAGATCGCTTTCCCAGGCCATGGTATGTACGCTTAACTACACCTTCACTTTCATTCCATTCTACCAGGAACGACTCCCCTTCTTTGGTGGTTCCACATGAGAACAACCTTCAAGGGAAAAAAATGAGTACTTGACCGATAACCTTCATGAAATGAGAATCGATCGAAAGAAAAAAGAACACATTTCCACGAATGTAGAAAAGACCAAGAGATAACCATATACCTTGCTCCATCAGCACTATAGGCCATAGTGGTTGATGAACGACCCGGTGCATCATAGTCTACCCTTGAACCCGCATTATCATACAACCATGCTTTTATTTTTCCATCCGTTGAAGTTGAGAAAATGAACTGAGTCATTCACAATGAATGCATATGAGAATACTTAATTAGGCAAGCATTATATTGATCAATAATAGTTTATCTCCCAGATGACAGCTTGACAGGCTGAAATGCCAAGCCAATAGTCATATGTGTAAAAGAGGTAAAAATACAATGGGAAATATTTTCCTAGCTCCCACAGTATATTAACCAGCATTGACATATAATATCCTTGGCATGTGTAGTCAACAAATATACTATAGTCAATCCAGGACGACAACAAACATGGGCAGACAAAAGAAAAATAAGAAGTTAGATAAACCATTAATTGTCTATTCTAGAAAAAAAAAAGGTTCAAAGGCAAGCCAGGGGCTGGAGAAGGGACAAGTGGAACCAGATGATGTTAGGGACCGTCAAGATTGTAAAAGAAGAGGGGTGAAGAATTTTCTATTTGTCACAGACTCACAGGTGGATGATTAAGACAGGGGATCCAGTATATAATAACATTGAGGTGAAGCTGCTAAAAGTGAAGAATTTGCATTTGACTTTGCCAATCATGGCCAGTGAGGGGGTCTCTGTCTGGTAAAGCAAACAAAATACATATTTTGGAGGATACTATATTCTTCCGGGTACTTTACTCTATGCTGCTGCTTGTGTGTGTGATTACTCTTTAACTTCATCAAAATGTTTCCCAGGTGCCACACCAACCAGCTTTCACATTTCATGTCCTAGGCATGTGTAAGCAACTAAGGTACTCTAGTTAACCTAGGATGGCGACAAACATTTGCTGAAAGCTTTGCTCAGCCTAGGAAGCACAGATAAGCAGAGGAACATTAAGCTGCACATTCTTATATTTTTCATCCTAAGGATAACGAAATTCTAAATTCTTTAATTATTAATCGGTAAAAAGGACAGGGATCCTTTTGTTGTTAATTTGTTTGCCTTCTTTTGATCAGTTTACATATATGTGATACCGAGGACCCTCAAGATATTTTTACTCTAAAAGGATGCAACAAAGCAATCAAATCATCTTAGCTGCTTTGCATACCTGAATGTTCTCTTTGTAATGTGGACAGACAGAATATACAGGTGCTTCATGACCATCAAAAGTGTGCTGCTTAGTACCAGTAGCTGCATCCCACACCTACAACAAAGAAGAAGTACCATCACGTCTGACTTCAACTTATTGTAAAAGAGCATGGCGAGTGGCGACATGCTCTATATAATAACGAACATGTATGCAGTTGTAGCTGTGTAATGAAGAGACCTTAATAAGCCTGTCCTCCCCACAAGTAACTACACATAATTGTTTGGTTGGATAGGAGAAGGCGAGATCATTTACGCTACCAGCATGAGCTTCTATCTGCAGTATAAAAAAACATGATCCTAGTCAGTGTGTAGAGAAAATATTGTACGGATAAGCAACTAGAGAGAGTGATTATGAAACAAACCTCTAAAGGGTTTCTAAGCTCTCCAGTGCAATTGTAAGAGTAAAGGTGTACAAGATGCTTAGAGTATGCGACACCTATATCAACGAAGAAGTTAAGAAACACTAAATCCTAAGAATAATATCGCAGACCACTGAAGAGTAAGATATAGATACCAAAAAGGGTGCCATCAGGGCTCCACATGACACGATTAATTGATGCAGTATGATCACTGAGCAGAGATGCCTGATCAAGATTTTAATGATGTTCAATTAGTTTCAATGATATCCATATCAAATCATAAACAACAAAATTTGTAAATTAGACAAACCTGCAATGGCATTGAGCATTTCTGAAGATCCCACACCTTAAACTTGGCAAACGCGACTTTCTTGCCAGTTACTAACTCCCATATCATGGAATCACCGATGTTTGTTCCCACTAAAAACTCACAATGATAAATCCAAATGAACATAAATCACTACTGTATCAATTAAAACATTACGTTAATGGAGTTCCCCCCTACCTAAAAGCAAAACTGGTTGCAGGGGATGGAAATCCAGACTCTTGGCAGCAGAACCCTGAGACAAATTCATAATAACATTCCTTGGCAAGTCATCTGACGAGTATGAACTTTGCCCATGGCTTTGGTTGTTGAATCCAGCAGGTAGAATGTTGACATGGAGATGATTTACCTGTTCTCACATATAAAGTACATGCAGGAACAGTCAAAAGATATTGCAATATGCCCATTAGCCCCTTGTATGAAGCTAATTGTTATGGCAATACAGTAAATGGCAATTGGAATACTTCAAAGAAAAACATTCATTCATTTCAAACATTTTTCTCATTCACACTGCTGATTCTAAAATCTAAAAAACAGTACATGCAGGAAGAATCAAGAGATATTGCAATACTTTCATTAGCCCCTTCTATAAAGCTAATCCTTGTGATAAATTGATAATACAGTACATAGCAATTGGCATGCTTCAAAGGAAAACACGTATTCATTTGTAACAGTTTTCTCATTCACACAGCTGATTCTAATATATAAAAAATAATATTGGATTAAAGAACAGTCAAGCGATATTGCATTATATCCATTAAGCTAATGTTAGTTGGCATGCTTCAGCAAACCATGTATTATTTACAACAATTTTCTCATGTACACAGCTGATTCTAAAAAATATGGGGAGGTGGTAAAATAACTTAAGGGGTTTTACACAAGATATTATAAATAAATCAAATGCAAATTGAGTTGATAGAAGCTAATTAAACTACAAACCTCTTGGCTAGTATTATTGAGCTTTACACTCCGAAAAACTACCAAAATCTGATATAATCGGTCTTAAATAAATCAAATTACTAACAAACTTCTCAAGCTAATAAGTCATGCAGGAAAATCAAAATATAGTCTTTGCTGTTTATGTTCCCTGTCTCATCATATCAGAATGCAAGTAATCAAATATATATATAAATAAAAAGGATGCATACTTCATCTGATACTCCAAATGGCCTTGATCTTTTCATTGCATGTTCAGAATCTGCCGTTTGATAATCCATAGCCATACCATTGTTAGGAGGTGTTCTAGGTCGCTTCAAAAGCGCAGCAGCTGCATCACAGCAGTAGATTCACACAAGAGAAACAAGAAACTCGTTAGCTTCAACGCACAAATTGGCCAAAATGAAAATGCGATTTTAGCAAATAATGTGGAGTGTTTTATTATAATATTTGGTCAATTAATCATATCCAGTATAGGCCCATAGCTTGAGTTAAATGTAGTAAGGTTAGTTCAGGAACATTCAGCATTCAATGCACCATAAAAAGAGAATCAAATGGAGATGCCTTACGGAAGTGAACAACACAAATGATCTGTATACTGATGACTTTAGTTGAGCACAAAAATACTTTAGGCGATATTAGTAACAAACTTCATTGCAGAAATACCTGCAGCAGTAGGAGCACCTAAACCAATGGGACCAGCAGAAGCTGCCGGGTGTGGTACAGGAGAGGGATTAGTCATCCAACCAATAGGTGTTGGAAGAGCAGCTGGAGCCGTTTGGAATGGCTTAAGAGAGAAAAAAAAGAGAGATATGTCAGAAAATTCAGATAAGTACAGTGACCTGCTTCTGATTTTGATGTAGGCAATATCCTCTATTACTTACACCATGAGCTCCTAGAGGGAAACTCCCAGGCTTTGGAACAGCGGCACCCATCAAAGGATTAGTCACAGGAGACGGTGCCCTTGCACCATTAGGAGGCCCACATGTATGGTCCACAAAAAGGGTTTTGATATCAGGATTTGGACGTGGGTTCTTGCAAAGCTGGTGTTGCCAGTTCAAACTGCAGGCCGATACAATGGCATCAAGAAGTGTGTAATACTACTAATGCAGTAGAATGGATTATTGACAACTGAAAAAGACAGAAAACATGACCACTCACCTCTGATTAATCAAGGTCCTCAATCTCGAGTTCTTCAGGCTAGGGAAATGAAGCTTATCGCGAAATAAAGGATTTCCCTCTATCAACTTTTTGAGTTCACTCAGCATTATGCCCCTTGCAGACTTAGTATCACCATATTTGGACAGTTGCTCATTTTCTCTGCATTTAAATTTGATTACAGAATCAAATATGCAGGTTTAATCAGGAAAATAAGTTAACACCTGTGAAACAGCAGTTTATGCAGACCTAAAGTTCTCCAATGTGAGCAGATGTGTTATTTCCTTGAAAAGTTCCTCATTGAAAGCTGAGAACACCTTCAAGTCCTTCACAAGAATGTCAACAGCTTTTGCACGATCATGCCTAACAATTTGAGAAGAAGATTAATTGACAGTAAGAATGCCAATTATACTTGATGATGAAAAAAGAGTCAACTCTATACTTAGGAGAGAGAGAAAATGCATGTCCATAGCTACCTGTCCAAGGCTTCAAGGTATTTCTGCTTGCGGATCTCAAAGAAAATCTTCATAGAATATCTGTTATCATCAACTTTGGTGAATCCTGAAAGATACTTTTCTACCTCATCCCAATCTCCATTAGTTACCAGCTCCTCAAAGTGTCTCATATTGAAGAAAAAGCCTGATTCTTGCTCCAACCTTGATCGAGACATAATGAAATACAAAAGGAACCAATTAAATGATGCTAAAGATAACTTACTTTGGATAAAAATACAAGGAGTCCTGAGTGGTATATTCACATATTGGCACAAAGCCACAAATGAGTCAGACATAGGTGCCACAAAGAGGTGGCTACGTGGTTAAATGTTCTTAAATCCTGACGTTTCCAACATTTCTTAGTCAAAATGCAACCACTTTGTTCCCAGCTCAGTTCCCATTGATCTTGATAATGAGAAGGAAATTCTTAAGCAAATTAAGAACCACCTAAGCATGCCTAAATCACTTTGTAAAGTTCATTTTTGAAATAGATTTAACGTTTTCCCAAAAAAGGCAGCAAAATTAATTCGTGACACCCTAAACCCTTCTGTTAAATACTCAATGTTAATATTGAGGACAACACCAATTCAATAGCCCAAATCAAGGTAATTAGGGAGTGATATACCCTTTAAAAGCCCATCATAGCAGCTTAGAAGCACAGATATTTAAAAAAACAACAACATACAACCAATCAATTACATCTTAAACCTAGAACAACAAAAGAAAACCAAATTCAAGCACCTAGGGGGAGAGAACAGTAAATTAAATTGGAGAAATTTTACTTGTGAACAGTCTCCTTGAATTTCTCCTCATCGAGAAACTGGAGTATGAGAAACACGAGCTCCCTGCTCAGAGACGTCATCTTCCAGAGAGCCCTTCCAGAATTCCGCCCCCAGAAATCCTTAAAACCTTCTCAGATCGAACCACCGCAGAGACCCCTGCCAAAAAATCTCAATCCCTAGAAACGCCGACGTGAAAAAAATCAACAAATTAGGCGAGAAACCGGAAACGTGTAGCAAAACATTAAATTAGAGATTCAAAAGAGGAATTAAGAAGTCGTACCTGCTGAAAGAGATTGAGCAACAGCGCGTTGTAGAAAGAAGCGACGAGCCGAAGAAGAAGAAAGAAGATAAATAGGGGAAAAGGAGGAGGATGGATTTATAAGGGGAGAGGAGAAAGGGAGAGAAAAAAAATGTGAAGCAAAGAAACAAAGTTAGTAATAGTATTAAAAATGGTGGGGCTGTAAAATACCGCGATACGATATCCGATATGGCGATATGGTATGAAAAGTTGTGAGGCCGTGATGAGAAGCAAAACCGAGCGATACGAACGAGAAATGATACGCTACTTCACTTATTGATAAGTAATCCTGCTTATCTTGGATGAGGACTCGCGCTTGCGGATTGCGATTCTCGTTCGATTAGGTTTGGTATCGAGGCGGAGTTTTCAAAAAGACGTAAACTTCTTTTTCTTCTTTACAGTATATGAATTTTTTTTCTTCGAACAAAAAAAATATTAATTTGTTCTAACGTTTGCCAAATGCCAATGGGAGTGTGGCACACCTTTATTTATTTCTTTTATGAGTACACACTTTTGGTAATAAATTTCGGATTATGAACTAGTCGGTAAAACACATGACGAACTAAATTTATCGATGATGAAACCCGAAATAACGGTTACGCTACGAGATAAGAAACAAGATTATTATATTTGAGTGCAAACACTTGCTCCTTTATTTATGATTTTTCCGTGGTGGCGAGGTTACAAACCTACGAGGTTGATGTACAACTTTGAGAATCACACCTAGACCTCCTACAAGGTTCCGAGATCGCACCTAATGTTGCGAGGTCGATTCTAGGGCGAGGTAGATTTGAGGATATGATGTAGGGAGTTTTGTGAGTTTCTGTAGCGAGGTTTTAGGCGTGAGCGAGGTCCCTGCGCGACTTTGGGGTCTTTCTGTGGGTTTCTCCTATCTGTAGCGAGATCTTTTGACGATGTTCCTATCACGTCGATCTTTAACAAGCAAGAGGGTTCTTGAGTTCAAGTGGTTTTTCGACCCCTTCTTCCTACGAGGTTCTTCTCTATTTATAGAGAATTGGGGGCCGAGTTTAGGCCAATGTTCGATGTGGGATGCTCGAAATAAGGGTTTTTGATTGGTCCATGAGTGAGGTCACTTGTGATTGGTTTGGGAGTGAGGTTGCTGGTGATTGGTTCGGGAGTGAGGTCGCTTGTGATTGGTTCGAGCGGGCGGGCGTATTAGTAGAGTCGGTGACGAGGTCGAGACCTCGCCCCGGGATGTTTGAGAGACCTCGCATCCGTCGGGAGTTTTGTTTATAAATAACCACATGGACGTGGGTCCCTAATTTGCCTATGGGGGTCCTTCTAGGCCCACTTTTTGCTTTTACTGTTTTGGACATCATCAATCGATTTTTGTCAATCAACTCAATCTCATGGAAGAAAGAATGATACATTTAGCTTTTCACCCAAGTGAGTTGAAGAATCCAAATATCGAACTTGAGACCTTCCAACATCTCCACATGCCTCCTCCTACTAGGTAGACAATTACAACGAAGGAGGGTAAATTTAAACTCTTGACCAAATAATGATGGATCAATTATTTGTTGGGTTAACAAGGAAGCCTTTAATTTCGACAAAAAAAAACACAAAGAAGCCTTTAAAGTGATAAATCAAAGCCTTTAAAGTGATAAATCAATAACTCAATCTTATCTAAGCATTGAGGTTAAAAACAATGTCAAAAGTTCAAAGCGCACATATTTACATCTTGTTAAAAAAGATACTATTTCTAATTTTTATGTAAAATTACATTTTCATCTTTCTTACATTTCTCTCCTTTTGTAGATGGTCGAATTAAACCGACATCCAACATCCAACCATCTACAATATAATGCACCATACGAACCTTACTTAATAGGAAGAAGTTAAGTATTGTACTCATGTTGGAAACCACCCTCGCCTAATAAGATACCAATTTTTCGGATTTGTGAATATAGGTATGACCTTAAAATCATTCAAGGGTGCTTTAGTGAGAAGAAATTTTATTTTTTGAAAACAAATACACAATAAGGATGATTCCAACACCACAATTGAAAGTGAGAAAACATCAATACCTACAAACCTCAAGCAAATATTTAGGATCAGGTTGAACAAGAGCCATAACACGAAAAGTATCCCTCTAATTAGCAACAAGCACCTTATAAAGATCAAAATTAGGGTTATACTTAAACTTCCTACTTTCCTCTCACGAATAGTTCTTTGTCTCATCATCAAGCCGGTGGAAATTCCTAACTCCATCAATTATTCCATGAATCAAACTCAGTTGAACTCCATGGTTCATAACTTGGAAGAATCCCCACACTTCACAAGCCCACCCAATGTCCTTTGTAATTTTTTCCTCGATTATCCCGAGGAATCCTCGAGTCGTATGGATTTAAGGTCGATCAATTCTGGGAATTGTTTTGTTGTAACACTGTTAGGCTCAATGGAAAGGAAATTTGTGTTGTTGTTGTTGCATGTGAAGATTTTTGGAAACTTTTTTTTTATCTCAAAGCCTAAGACTCTAAGAGGCCTTATTTTACCACCAAGTCCAAAAATTTTGGAATAAGCTAAGGTAGCTTGAACTTAGACTATATATCGTCAATTTAAATTTTGGTCACAAATAGGGATGTACATAGGGGCGAGGAGGGGTGGGGAATGCATTCCCCATTCCCAACCTCCTATTAAGTCCCCATCCCCGCCTCGTCCCCAACAAAGGGCATGTTTGGATTACCTCACATAATGCATTATTTTGTATTATAATGCAAACTTTTGCATTATATTCCGAATTATAATGATTTTTTAAAATTATAATGCAAAATATGAGGTAATCCAAACGGGTTCTAATCCCCAACGGGAAATAAGCGGAGAATCCTCGTCGATTATGAGGTTATAAACGAGTCCCGTTTATTTAAAATAATATTTTTGACTAATAATTTAATATTTCAAACACTAAAAAGGTTTAAAATATCAAATTTTAGCATAAAATTAAATTATTAGTTTATAATTTATAGATATATAAGTTTTAAAATTAAAAATTATAATGATATTATACATTCTTCTTTTGTGTTTTATGAATTAAAAAAATATATCGGGTATCGGGGATTCAAAGTGGATAGTATTTTCCCCGTCCCCGCCTCATCTCAAATTGGAGATATAAAATTGATCATCATCCTTGCCTTGTTCCCCGTCATGTCAGGGGAATCCCCCACGAGTTTAAGTTGCTTAGAAACAGGGTCCAATTGTCGGGAGAATACTTAGTGAGTGTTTATCTTACTTGATTAAGAGATGACACACAAATGAATGTGCGTATGTTTCGACCACAAACTATTCAACAATGCTTCACAGTGGGAAAGTGATGTCCGCTTTTTAGGTAGGTTTTTAGTGTCTAGATAGATTAGATTTAGTTGGTTTTCGTGCTTGAGTTTTATGCTTTTGAGTTTTTTTTGCTTTAGTTTTCGTATTTCCTTGAGATTCGGAAGCTACGCACCTTTTGTGTCATTTTGTAGGAGTTTTGGAGCTTAGAAGAAGAGTTTGGAGCATTACAAGAGAAGATGGAGATGAAGCGCTCAAGTAAAGTCATTGAAGATCAAGTTTGAGCTTGGAAAGAGATAGAGAAATTCGTTACAAGAACATAGGAAAAAGAATCGAGTCAAATGTAGTTATAACGAATCTTCTACGCAAGTTTTACTCAAGGTTGTTCGAACAAGCTCTCAGGACCGACCCCCAGGGGGGTCGTGAACGACCCTATTAGGGTCGTGCTAGACCCACCCAAAATTATAAGCCTCAGGATGACCCCAGGGGGGTCGAGAACGACCCTAAATGGGTCGTGCATGGCGCCGACTTCACTCTTATTCCGAGATCTTTTGTGATATATTCTATCTTTTATTTTAGGAAGTAGTTTTATCTTGTTTCCTAGTGTAATTAGGGCTCCTTTTTCTCTATAAAAGGGGGCCTAGACCTTCTAGTTGAAGGAGATCTTTTGCTAGCTTTGTTTGGAGGTTATTTGGAGATTAAGAGGAAGACTTGGAAGACAAGTTTGAGAAATTTTGTAAGACCTCTTTATTTTTATGATCATGTCTTCTTCTTTCTTTTCAATGTGAGAGTAGTTTTCTTAGATTCTAGGGTTGGGTGAAAACCCAACACAATCATGCATGTCTAAATTTGAATTCATGACTTGAATGCTTGAAAGATCATATCTATCTATCTTGTGCTTAATACCTTTGCGAAAGTTGAGGCAATATCTTGCAATTAACCTAAAAGCGAAAGTGTAAAGTTGGTTGCTTGATTAGATCTAATAGGATTATTTGCGAAAGTTGATTTTCCTAGGTTGAAGGATAGATAGAAAGTTGTTTAATTTGTGACAGTTGATTGAATAACTTGAATTGTTTGCGACAGTTGACTTTTCTATGATCTAGATTGCATGATAGTTGTGAATTCTCGTTGAAAGCATGTATGGTTGTTATTGTGGTAGCCCTAGCCCTAGGATTTGCCTTTAACATTTGATTTAAAACTCGTGATTTTGCTTCGATCTCGACCCCTAAAGTCGTGCTCGAACCTTTGCTTGCTTGTTGGTGTGATTGTGTGTTTGTGCCTCTTCGTGTTTGCTTTGCTTTTCCGTAGTTTATCAACTAAATCTTTGGCCCTAATCTCATTCCCGTGGACGAACCTGACTCCGCTATACTCAGCGGGGTCTTGAATATAAATTTATTTGTTCAAGAAACCCTTCAACAGAAAGTTGTACGAGTCTGTTCATCCAAGAAAAGAGAGCAACGATGGAAATGCTTTCAATTCAAAGGATTTCAGTGTCAATGATCAAGATAAATCTATAGTACCTATCAAAAAGGAATTAGATCAGTGCGCTTTAGTCGATGGTTTAGTCTTGGCAAACTTTGATGCTAATATCAAACTCCAAGGACAAGAAATTGTACATGATTTGATATTTGTTGCATCAATGTCCAATTTAGATTCAGTAATCGAGGTTGAACCAGAAGAGTTGAAGATGGGTAAATAGAAATTTTTGTAAGTAGACCAAGTGCTCGATGAAATGCGCATATCAATTATTACTCTCAATTCCAAGTTACTGAGCCAATTATCAATCTTGTGCTTAATACCTTTGCGAAAGTTGAGGCAATATCTTGCAATTAACCTAAAAGCGAAAGTGTAAAGTTGGTTGCTTGATTAGATCTAATAGGATTATTTGCGAAAGTTGATTTTCCTAGGTTGAAGGATAGATAGAAAGTTGTTTAATTTGTGACAGTTGATTGAATAACTTGAATTGTTTGCGACAGTTGACTTTTCTATGATCTAGATTGCATGATAGTTGTGAATTCTCGTTGAAAGCATGTATGGTTGTTGTTGTGGTAGCCCTAGCCCTAGGATTTGCCTTTAACATTTGATTTAAAACTCGTGATTTTGCTTCGATCTCGACCCCTAAAGTCGTGCTCGAACCTTTGCTTGCTTGTTGGTGTGATTGTGTGTTTGTGCATCTTCGTGTTTGCTTTGCTTTTCCGTAGTTTATCAACTAAATCTTTGGCCCTAATCTCATTCCCGTGGACGAACCTGACTCCGCTATACTTAGCGGGGTCTTGAATATAAATTTATTTGTTCAAGAAACCCTTCAACAGAAAGTTGTACGAGTCTGTTCATCCAAGAAAAGAGAGCAACGATGGAAATGCTTTCAATTCAAAGGATTTCAGTGTCAATGATCAAGATAAATCTATAGTACCTATCAAAAAGGAATTAGATCAGTGCGCTTTAGTCGATGGTTTAGTCTTGGCAAACTTTGATGCTAATATCAAACTCCAAGGACAAGAAATTGTACATGATTTGATATTTGTTGCATCAATGTCCAATTTAGATTCAGTAATCGAGGTTGAACCAGAAGAGTTGAAGATGGGTAAATAGACATTTTTGTAAGTAGACCAAGTGCTCGATGAAATGCGCATATCAATTATTACTCTCAATTCCAAGTTACTGAGCCAATTATCAAAGCTAAATAGTGATTTGGTCGTTTCTAAGTGTGGAATTGAAGATTCACCTATGAACTCAGCTGAAGAACAAGATAAATGGAAGGCTTGTGAGTTGATGAATGGACTAATTAGACAAGATGAAATGAGGATGGATTATATGGGGGTACCACATTTTGATCCTGGAGGAGGTTTACACGATTCTAGTGAGTTTGTTTTGTTCACCGATGTTGAAAAATTTTGGACTACTTCGAGTAACAGGCTGATTGTCAATCTTAATGGATGTTGTGCTGATGAATTGCCCTTCTTAGGAGGTGGATTGATCTTTGTTTTTGATTCCGATGGAATGAATTACCCTTGGTTACAAGGATGCTCAGATTGGGTTTACTTGACTAATGTGGTTTACTTGCCAAATGGAAGTGAATGTGCTGATCTACATGTTAAAGTTGACAATATTACTTCTTTTCCTTACGATATAGGAAAAGGAGTACTCCTTCCTTGTTTTCATACGGTAGGCACTGAGATTGTTTGGGTACACTTCACTAAGTTTGGGAGATTTCTTGTTGAAGGAAATATATACTTCAAGGAAGCAATTGATGGTTATGAAAACGCTTATGCTGGTGAAAATCATTTGAAAGCAATTGAGACTACAAGGTTTGTTTTTTATCCAGGCATTATTTTCAAGAATGAAATAAAGGGTCGTATGAGAGCATCAAGTTTGAACGATTTACCATCTCTGTTACTAAATTGTTTCCTATACATTGCCCAAGAGTTTTCCATCTTTTGGGGGGTTGACAATAATTGGTCAAGTTGATGAAAGTTGGATACTATCCTTGTTACTCTCTGGTGGTTATTGGATGCAATTCTAGATGATGAAGGTTACTGGGAATGGTCACAAATTCATAGTAATCATGCTTCTATTAGCTGTAACAAAAAGTTTACCATTAATTAGATTTTTTTTGGAGTTGTAGTAGTTCTACCACATAGATTTGTTGTTGGTTTTTGCAAGTAGTTGGACATTTCTGGAATATCCCATTGAATTTGAATTCTGGAATTTTGATGGCTTTTTGACAACCTTGTGGGCAAGGTATTCCGACAGGGGAGATTTAGGGTTGAGCACGGTTTGGTCATAACCAATAATTTGGACTGAACCGACTAAACTGAACCGAACCAAAACCGAAAATATTCGGTTCGGTTATCGGTTCATAGAATTGTGTAATTTCGGTTTCGGTTTTGGTCGGTTCGGTTGGGTTAAACCGATCATATTATAAAAATAAAAAATCCCTATAATTCTATTCTAAAGTCTAAACCCTAGTGTAAATGTTAGTCACCTCACGCGAGTCATGTATGCCGTTGTCCTGACTTGAGTCTTCAATAGTTCGTGTTCAACTCTTCATTCCTCTCTCAAATCTCAATCTGCAAAGTTCAACCCTCTCGCTCTCCAATCGATTCACAAGTCGCAACTAGCAAGGCAGTCAAGGCTCGACGAGTTGTTGTTCGCTGAGTTTGTCGCCGACCCGGACTCTCTACAAACATGAGCGAGGAGCGAGTGACGCCAACGCTTGTCAGTTGTCGCCCTAGCCCAGTCGCCTAGCGGCTGGCGACGACTCCAAATCTCCAAGTTTCAGGATTAGTGTTTGGTTTTCTAATTAGTGTTCAGTTTTAATTTGTGGCACCTTTACAGAAGTTATAGTATTAGATTTCGGTTTTAGACTTTTAGTATAGATGATGAACGATGTTGCTAGATAATTTTTTAATTTTTTTTACATTTATTTATTTCAATTCAGTCATATTTTTAGTGTTCAGTTTAATTTTTCCAAGTTCGGTTCAAGCGGTTTTCGGTTTAATCGGTTTTTGGTTCAGTCGGTTCTCATGAAATCAAAGACAATTATCATATTCGGTTTAGTTGGTTTAGGGTGAAAATAAAACCGAAAAAACCTAAACCGAGCTGAACCGAAATAGTTTATGAAAAATTGGTTTTCGGTTCGGTTTAGGTCGGTTCGATTCGGTTTTGAACCGATGATCAGCCCTAGGGAGATTTGATACAGGAAAATGTCATGCCTTGTTTTGACTAAAGTCTAGAAATAAGGGAGCTTATTTGTATTTTTGGGAAATAAGGGATTAATATTGTAAAACATTGTTGATTGCTACAACTGATAAGACTTTGTTTCTAATAACAAGAATCTCCATTGATTGTCGATCAAGTAGATCGATAACTATGGTTTGGGAATTGTTGTTCTCAAGAACATTAGTTCCTTCTATCCTTCCTCACTAATTCCACTGAATTCCCGTTTGAAATTTGAAGATACATATTTAATGTATCATATTTTTTCTAAATTAGAATTCTATTTTAACTTAATAAAAATACAAAAATATTTTTTATTCGAAAACAAACTATTTAGGTATAAAATAACAAAAATTCATAAGTGAGGATACATGTCGAACTTTTGCAAAGTTCGAGGGTACCATCTAGAGTATATTTTTTTCAGGACACCACCTTGAACAAACAAAAGCTAAAGGGTACCAACCAGAATTTTCCTTAATTTATTAAAATAATTATTTGAAGTTAATTTATTAAAGTTATGTATTATGATTTTTATCTTTTACTTCGCAATGAAAAGGGATAACATTTATAAATATGGCACCCTTCAGTTTTGAATTTTAAAACAATCATCTATTTTAAGGGATTGTTAAGAAGATTGTTTACAAATTCAAATTGGAATAGTTCACTTATAAATTTTGGTGTTTTAATAGTCAAATCCTACTAATTGAAGGACGAGGAACACAATGGTTAGCTTGAATTTAACTTATTTTAACTGAAGAAGGACGTCCACATGAAAAGCCAAAACCTTATGGTTATCAAGAGGAATAAGTTTTTTTTTTGAGAAAACCAAAAGGAAAAGACAAAAACTAAGGGATATCAAAACAAATTTCCCTAATATTAATATAAAGATTAATAGAAAAGATCTTATAGAAAAATTGAATACAATATTGTACTATAAATTAAAGATAATTAGGGTATGGTGTGCCTAATACAGAATTTTAAAATATTTTTATGAAATTAATTTATTAAGGATATGCCACATGGTGCAATTTTTTTTAACAAAGATGATTTCTATTTTATAATGTGTTAGGGTAGATTGACGAACTTCAAAGGTAAATATAGAGCATTGAATTTGTGGGAGGGGGAGGAATTTATTTTCAATTCACATATAAGCTCCCTTCTCGTGATCTTTTCCCATAAATTAATGAGTTTGAATCTCGTGCAAAATGAATGTTATGTGCGAATATGCGGCAAGCAAAAGTGCATCGTAAAACCTCAAAAGTGCATTTCTAAATGGCAATATTAAGGCGCATTGTAAAGTATCAAAAGTGCATTACTAATTTGAATGCACTTTTAACACTTTGTGATGCACTTTTAATAAGGACCGTGGATGGAGTGCATCCAACGACTAGTAGTGAGCCTGATATTACACATAACTTTTATGCCGCACATGATTCACACTCAAATTAATATCTAATATAATTAATTTATAGATATTAAAGATTAAGAATATAATTTCCTTCTAAATCCATGTTTTTTTCGAAAACAATATCTAATAAAATTAATTTATAGATATTAAAGATAAATAATAGACTTTCCTTCTAAATCCATGTTTTTTTTTGAAAAAAAATCACCTAAAGTTACCTACCACCCTTATTATTTTGTGGGTCCATGGACCATTTATAGGAGGCACTTTTCTCCCACTTGTATAGCTTTTATTTATGGGTTTGGCTAATGTGTGATCATGGGCACATAATAACAAACAATATCCAGATTTACCAAGATTGGAATTCTTACTATGTGCCCATGGGCACATGTTAGAAAATCTGTTTATTTATTTGTGTCGGTTGTGGATTCATATATGCCCCTGTGCTATGCTAAAACATGAAAGAACTGGTCACATGATATATGGTTCTCATTTTTACTACTCTTTTCATTACTGGAGAATCGTTTACTTTTAAAAAGATTTAAATATTTTTTACAAGATAGAAGTTTAAATAGTATGTATTCTCATATTTTATATAAATTTTATTTAAGTAAAATATTCATAATATGAAGTTCTTAAATATATTAATTATTCACGACTAATTATCGTATAAATATTTAATATACAACTTCCTCGATGCATAATAATCATATAAATAATTAGTATGAAGCTCAACTTCCTGATGCATATTCGGGATACAACCAGGTCACTATGAATACCTGGGACGAGGAGGACACGACGTTCATAACCGAGAGAGGGACTTTCTGCTAAAAGGTGACGCCGTTTGGTTGAAAGAATGCGGGGGCCACCTTCCAGAGGCTCGTAGATTGAATCCTTAAACATCACATGGGGAGGAATGTGTCGACTTATGTGGACGAGCGCTCTAACTCGTCATTCTAAACAAACTTCTCATTGTCACCACCGATCGCGGAAGAAGACCGGCAACTGGCAGTGGCGGTGAATCATGAAACAATAAGCGTGGTACTGACAAGGGATTCCATGTTCCCAATATACTTCGCCAATCGCGTCCTTCAACTCGTAGAACAATAGTACTCCCCGACCAAGAAGATGGCACTTGCGGTGGTCAACACAACACGCATGATGAGGTCGTATTTTCAGGCTCACTCGATTCAGATCCTCTCAAACCTCCCTCTATGATAAATTTTCCATCAACCCGCGCTCTTGGAGAGAATGACAAAATAGGATGTCGAACTGTCAAAATTTGACATCAGCTACCTCCCTAGGACCGCGATGAAAGGGAAGGCTTTGGTTGACGTCATGTTGGAGGTCACGTTTATTGACATTAACGAAAGCCTGAAGGAATGGAAGGTCTTTATAGACGGATCTCACTGCAATGTCAACGGCGGGGTCGTTCAAATTGGCCCATTGCTGGAGACCGAGTGCTCTCCCAATTTTGCCTTACACACCACCACCAACTGTAATATCCGCAATATTCCAAGACGTTAAATTCAATATAATATAATTTTATAATTCTTTCTTTTATAAAGGAGAAGCTTTAAATATATTTTTATTTATAACCTTTTTTTCTGTTTAAAAAGAAATTCGTACATAAATTAAAATTAAATAGTTTGCAAGAGGGCATTATAAGGGTTAGGAATAAGTAAAAGCACTTAAAATGCATCATAATTTCGGTTTTGAATGAACAAAAAGAGGTACAACAAGCTAGAAGAAATACAACGAAAATTCAATAAAAAGAATGCAAGAGTCGGGACTTGAACCCGAGACCTATTGCAACTCACTCCACACACCCACACACATAATCTGCTAGACCAATGTCACTTAACTACCCACAACTCCCCTCTTTTAATAAAATACTCTCCTATTCTTCTTCTTCTTCAAACAAGTCAAAATTGATTTGACGCTTCACCATTGCATGCTCTTCTCTTCCTTCTCCTTGGCTTGCAAGACAACCTTGTTGCATCATCAATCCATCACCATCAAGAAAACACACCTTTGGCCAATCTAGGAGCATCCTCCTTTCCTCCATTGGTCTACTCCCTTAGCCATGGATTGCAAGCTTCCACCAATTTGCCTATAAAAAGGCCCTCATCCACCATTATACTCACACATTCAAATTCTCTTCCTCCTCTCATAGTAATTCACTCTCTTTAGTTTTCAAAAATCAGTCATAATCAAGTTCCAATCCTCCACCAAAATACCATAAAAACACCATCAAATTCCTTGTCTTCCCCCTTGGAGCCCGCAGGACCACCTCCCTGCCCTAGCCGGATCACCAGCGCACCGCCCCTGCACCGCCGAGCCACGCCGGAGCCGTCGTCCTGCCCTGGTTGCGCCGCCCCAAAGACCGTCGGCCTCCCCTGCCTCTCTTCTCCTGGTTCTGTAATACAAAACTCATTCTAAGTATAAAATCTTATCCCTTAATTTATATTAAATTAAATTATGAAATTGGAAATATTAGTATGTCCTCTTTTGAATTGTAGAAATATTGGTAGAAAATCAACTAAAGATTTATGGAATAAAATATTAGGTATAAAATTTTGTTAGTTGAATATTATAAACAAACTAGAGTTTCCATGGTAACTTAACCTTATAAATAGGAAATTATTATTGTGCTTATTATAAATTATGCTCCTTACATAACATAAATAGTTTTTATAAAATAAATATAGCATACAAAATTAGTAGTTAATATTATCATCCTTTTTAGAAGAGAAAATAAGAATTTTATAGGATAGGATTTGTTGCATGTCTTAAACTATAGATGATATCCTATTATATGATTTTAATAATAATAATGAATAGGTTTATTAAATAAATTCATTATTTACTAAAATGTAAAGTAGCATACCCCTAAGTGTAAAGCTACCACAAAATAAGAACTTTTGTAAGAGTATTTTTATATAAAGTTACTATTATAAAGTTGTACCTTTCTATATTTAAAAGATATTTTGTTGAAAGAATACTTATATTTATATAAGATATTAATGTACATATCACTAAGTGTAAAGAATATAATGATATATGAATTTCTATAATGATGATAGATATGTTAATGAATCTATTGTTTAATAAAAATATTAGTTTGACCTACCTCTAGGTGTAGAGATTTCTAAAAGATATAAGCTTTAATTATAAATATATAAGTTGTGACAATAGTTAATATATAATATGTTATTATATTACTAAGTTATAAAAGTTGACTTGCATGATAAGATATTGGAGAAATATGGGAAAGATGTTATAAATTGAATTAAGATATCATAATGGCCTAGACATAAGATTTATTTAGTAATAATGGTAGGGATGATAAAATACTTATGACATAGTATAATTACAACTAATCTAAATACTTGTAGAGAACCCTTATAAAAATATTATTATTACAAAGATTGTAGTCATGGACTATAGTTGACATATACATTGATTTTTATAAAAGAATAATATTGATAATAATTATATTATTAAAGTCATCATGTGAGAAAGATATTAATTTAATAATCTCTAAGTATAAAGAATTATTGCAAGACATAAGTTCTAGGTTAATATAAGAAGTATGATCCTATAATGAGTTTATGATATTATATAGCATAAGGTTGACTTGTATGGAAAGAAACCATATAGATATAGAAAGGATATTATTTTATAACCTACAAATATTATAATAATGGACTATAAATATGAAGTAGGATATTTATAAGCCATGACGATATTTATAAGCCATGATGATATTATAAGCCATGATTATATTTTATAAGCCATGACCATATTTTATAAGATTATGATCATAGATATTTTGTAAGTCATATAATGGGAAAAGAACTATAGGAATAAAATAAATAAGATTAATTTAATATATGTTAATTTTAGGAAGTTACCTTATAAAGAAAATTAGAAATTCCTAATTATGGAAACTTTCAAGAAAAGTAGATTATAAGTTTATGAGCCTTATTTGTTTTAGGTGAATTATAGAATTAAATAAAAGTCTACTAAAGGTATATTATTAATAAAATATTCTTGGTGAGGGATATATCGCTACAAGATCCTTAAGGAATTTAAAAGTAATATTTTAAACTAGGACAAGTACATAAAAAGGTTAAAGTGAATTTCTTATAATTTAAAGAAAACTTATAGTTTTATAAGAAAAATACTTCTAGGCAAAGTATAGTATTTTAGAAATTTTACTTGCTTACTTATATTAAAGAAATAGAAAATAAAGTTATAAGAGATTATTTTAGTAAAGGTTTTATGGAATAATAAGGATATTACAAAACCAAAATAATAATGAAGGAATATTATTATTATAAATAATCTTCTAAATTGAAAACCATAATAATTTAGAATTTCGCTTCTCTTATAGAAGTATTATAAGAGGTAATCCAAACCTTAAGAGGAAGTCATGATTAAAATTCGCTCGTAAACTCTGTGTCGATAGGTCGGAATTCTCGCTCGAAGTCGTGAATCACATAGTTCCGTCAAAGCTCGATTGTTAGAACTCGCCAAAGCTAAGGCAAGTGGAATTTCCCCTTGTGACCTTTACATTTCATTCCGTGAAAATTCTCGATGTTGGGAACAACGTGTATGCTTAAATAAAAATGAACCTAGGAAATATCGATTGCTAGAAATAACGACTATTGTTAGCATAGTACGCTTTACATTCCTATGTTAGGATTATTATGCTAGTGTAATTGTTATCTTGATTGTTTGCGATCTCGCTCATAGATCAACGTCGAACGAACTAGAGAGGGGTGCGGAATAGCCGACACCTCTATATCACCTTACTAAGTCGTACGTCCATACGACTTTCGGGATCATGATCTCCTTCCGCTCCGATTGCAAGGAGGGATGAGCGCACTCTAGCTAAGTGCCGGGAAACTGAATTTCCCCCCCGGGTGGCTCGAATTATCCGTGTCCCACCACTTCCTATTCAACATCATAAATGAAATCGAACGTCTTTTTGTCACTAAAGAAGATAAGTGCCCAATGCACAATTAAGACACCAAAACCGGACCGGTCTCAAATGATCGACCCGGCTCTCGGTCCGCTCAAGGCACAAGAGGTTTTTGACTTGTATAAATTAAAAACATTCCCAACATACTTTCTACTTCAAAGAAGTCTACAATCTAGTAGCTCTTCTATCGCTCATCGAGTTATCTTCGTTTAAGATATACTCTCTTTTGAACCACTAAAGCTCCACATAAACAAACCTTATCGTATAGCCCATCGTAAACACAACCCTAATATCTCTTTCGATAATACTTGAAATTACCAAAATACCCTCGGGAAATTTCCATTCCCGCTTGCTTAGTCTCTTAGACTAATTCTTCTTTTCCGCATGTTTGTGTGACATTCTATCGCCCCTCGCGAATTGTGTCAGAATCTAGGAATCCCAACAAGGCGTGAAGTGAAGTGAAGACGAAGGAAGAACAAGGATTTTCAAGATGTACCTTTTCTATCATTTTGCTTTAGTTTCATTACGTTTCAAGGACAAGCAGGTTTTGCATTTCAATTCCGAACAACTTTATGTTTGAAAACAATGTAATATGTTTAGTACGAACCAAGTCTCCTTCGGGAGCATCTTTTCTATTTTATGAATTATGTTTATTTCCGCATTATTATTGTTCTATATCATTCTAAAAGCCTTGGGTGACTTTGGACGGTAAAATCCGAGGTCACTGGCGGTAATACCCAATGTTGCAAAATAGGGGTGTTACAACAACGAGCTAAAGTAATATCATGGTTAGTCTCTTCAAGATCAAGCTATCGTAGTTGATGAAAGACATTCAAAAGAATGAAATATTTGACCCGTGCAATGCTAGCAACCTAGTGAACAGTAAATTTGAGAGAATCATTGTTATTAGAATTGGAACTCTAGGATCAAATCATAGAGAGGTTCCTGGATTGGATTGTAAAATTGGATCGTTAAAATCGTAAGAATCTACATTATAACTAAATATATGTAAAGACAGTGTTATATATGGATTTATTATATATAAAGTGAAAACATTACAAATTTTATGAATGCAATAAGTGAAAGTGTTACTTAGAATAATTGATTACAATAGATAGGTAAACCTTGAATAAATTAATAATATGTGAATGGGATTAGTCATATTGTAGAATTAAAATCAATAATAGAATCGGATTCTAGAAAACATTTTATAATTTTTTATTGCATTTATATTATTATGGAATCCCTGTTAAACTGATTAACTAGGGAGATATAGACCTGTCAATCAGGTCGGGTGGGGTGGGTTTGGGTTCGGTCATTTCGGATTCGGTTTAAATCGAGTTCGGTTTCGTTATGGGTCATGAGCCAATCGGGTCGGGTTGTAGCGGGTTTTCGGTCAGGTTGGGTTGACCAGCGGGTCTAAAATATACTTTTTTATGATTATTAAAATTAAATTTTAATTAATCAATAATATTTAATTATAATATATTATTTTTATGTATTTTAATAATAAAATATATTATAAGCTTCAAAATAAATTTTATAATATACTAAATCGGTCAACCCAACAGGTTTCGGGTTTTATCTGATTTAGTTGATTTCGGGTTCAAATTTTTGGGTCTTGACCCTAAAATTATCGGGTTGTTGGTGTCAGGTTTACGGGTTAGGTCAACTTTTGACAGCTCTAGGGAGATATGATATTTATACAAGATTACAAGATTGAGCCGTGGAGAACAAGGCAATACAAGATAAGAATAACCATATACGGTAAAAGGAAAGAACATAAAAATATACAAATATGAGAAGAATAGATTTTATCTCTTTCTTCTCTTAATACCCCCACAAGCTCATGGTGGTGGAATGACATGAAGCTTTGACCGTAAATACAGAATCGAGAAGAACCAAGTGCCTTAGTAAAAATGTCTGCAATTTGGTCCGGAGCACCAATATGACGAACGACAAGCTCTTTGGAATCGACCCTTTCGCGGACAAAATGAAAATCAAGATAAATATGCTTGGAGCAATTGTTGACAATAGGATTCTGACACATAAAAGTAACACTAAAGTTGTCAGAGAGAAGAGTCGGTCGAGAATCTAGGCACACACGAAAATCAATTAGAAGTTGTGTAATCTAAGATAGTTCAACAACAGTCTCAATAATAGCCCTATACTCAGCTTCAGCACTGGAATGCACATCAACTCTTTGTTCCCGGGAAGTTCAACTAATAAGAGACTAGCCAAAATAAATGTCATAACCAAATTGAGATCGAAAATTATCCGAATCAAAGGCCTAGTCGGCATTAGATTAAGCAACTAAATTATGCACAAGAGCTGGCCGAATATACAGAGTGTGTGAAATGGTTCCCTTCAGATATCTCAAAATATGTTTGACAATACTCCAATGTGACTTGGTAGGCTTATGCATATACTAACAAACGCGATTAACAGAATAAGAAATTTTAGGATGAGTTATAGTAACATACTGAAGAGCTGCAATAATGATCCGATAAAACATCTGATCGGTCATGGGGTCACCAGCTGCAGAGAATCATGAATGTGGCTCGACAACACTCGAGATTGGTTTGGCGTCTTCCATTTTTTAGCGAGCCAAAAGATCTCGAATGTATTTTTGCTAACATAGAAGAAGTTGACCATCTTTCCAGGAAACCTCAATGCTTAGAAAATAATGCAATGAACCAAGATCCTTATGGACAAAAGTCCAATGAAGAGACTAAATAAAATTAGAAATAACATGGGTCGAGCTGCCTGTAACAACTAGATCGTCGACATAAACGATAACGTAGATAATAATACGATCTTGAAATATGACAAATAAAGAGCAATCAAACTGGCAAGTCTGAAAACCAAAGTGTAAGAGAAAAGACTTCATCTTAACAAACCAAGCCCGGGGTGCTTGTTTGAGGCCATAAAGAGCCTTCTGCAGTCGACGGACATGATCACGTTGAGTGGAATCTTGAAACCCAAGCGGCTGCTCCATATAAATTGTCTTAGACAAGTCACCATTCAAAAAAGCGTTGTTATTGTCCAACTATTGAATGAGCCATTTGTTAGTAAGAGCAATGGTCAGGATAAGAGGAATAGTTGTTGGGAGAACAACCAGACTAAGGGAGTCAAAATAGTCAACGCCTTCCTCTTGGTGGTAGCCCTTAGCCACTAATCAGGCTTTACAGCGATCAATCGATCCATCAAATTTCCTCTTAATCTTGTAAACCCACGACATTAGTAGAACGAGGATGAGGAACTAAAGACTAAGTATTGGTGCTTTGCAAAGCATTGAATTTAGATTGCATTGCAACTTGCCAGTTAGGATCAGTTTGGGCATGGCAATAGGTTTTTGGTTCAAGGTCAAGAAGAGGATGAGTGGAGTTGTTGGCTGACCAGAGGTGAGGTAAGTGAGGGGGTGGTGGTGGTGGTGATAGTGCTACTGAGGGTGCAGAAGCTGAAGGTGGAGAATTTTGTGGAGATGGAGAGGCCTACAACAAGGATGAAGGTTAAATCTCGCCGACATCATTAGCAACGTCCGTCAACACGACTGGAGGAGTTGTAGGAGGCGACGCAAGAGAGGAAGGCACCGGGAATGGGGAGGCCGAAGACAATAAGTCAGTAGACATGAGATGCGATGGAGAACTAGGGGAGGAGGACTTGGACGCGGGTGAAGAAACTGACAAAAAACTGACTAATAGAAAAGAACGTGGACGACGTGACTCATGATTATAACATAAATAACCTTTATGATTTGAACTCTACCCTAAGAAAACACAAGCCATGGTTTTAAACTCTGGTTTATTATCTCGATGGGCCTAGGTAGGGAAAACAAAGACACCCAACATTTTTCAGGAATGAATAATTTAGAGGGAGATTGTTTAGTCGTTGAAAGGGAGAGTCATTTGAAGAATGGGTCCGGGAGTTTGATTATGGAGGTAAATAGCGGTATGGAAAGCATGTTCCCAAAATTCAGGGGGTAATTAATTAGAATGAGTAAGTAGGGTTAGGCCTTTTTCTTAGATATATGGTACGATTCCTGCGTTCTACATCCCATTTTGTGTGGGCGTGTAAGGACATGAAACACGGTGGTGGATACCTTGTGATTGTAAGAAAGTTGAGACATTTCGGTATTCACCCCCAATTAGTTTAGAGGGTTTTAATGGGAGTTTGAAACTGGGTTTTTACCATTGCTTGAAAAAGTTTGAATAAAGAAAAACCTAAGATTATGATGTATAAAGTAAATCTATCTGTAGCGAGATCTTTTGACGATGTTCCTATCACGTCGATCTTTAACAAGCAAGAGGGTTCTTGAGTTCAAGTGGTTTTTCGACCCCTAAGATTATGATGTATTAAGTATGTTGCTAACTATTTGTTTGAGTAGTACATGTCTCTGCATGTCCTTACCCAAATAGAAAGTGGGGGTGAAATTCAAGGTAAACATTATTATCCTGAGTAAGTTTGGTAATACTTATAAGACTTTTATGCATATTAGGGACAACTAATATATTGGAAAGTTTAATAGGAAGGTTAATAGATGGAATAGAAGAATTGTCGATGTGAGTAATAGGTAAAGTGGTACCTTCCCTGGGGCAAGATGATATGTTCCGATATAGTCTAATTCAATGTTGAGTTTTTCTAGATAACTAGTGACATGATTGGTAGTCCCCGAATCGTAACACCATGCGGGATCATTAATGGAGGAGGAAGAGGAGGATGTGTACCCGGTCGTGGGATTCTGATTCAGGTGTTCAGGAGGATGCCTATAGGGGAATATTGGACATTCAATGGGTTGTAACAGTCTTTAGCCGAATGGCTTGGTCGCTTAAAAATCCGGCAAAGAGTTTGAGGAGGTCCCTGCCGAGAGGGGTCAACTTGGTCATGGGGAGAAGGGGACTTGTCATTGGTTGTTGCTATGTCGAGCGTCCACAGTGGACTAGCGCGAAGTGGACTGGTCACCAGAAGAACGAAGCTGTTGTCTATGAGAGGAGCGCGAAAAGTTAGCACTCTGTTGTTGTGCGGCCATGGAGCAAGCCTCCTCGGTCAATCGGTCTACCTTTGTGAGTAGATAGCCAAGCAAGTCGTCGGAGGAGATAGGTTGAAGGCGCATATTTGACGTTGCCTTGAAGGGACCATACGAGGAATCGAGCCCATGAATCACCGATGCCACAAAATCAGCATTGGAGATAGGCTGTTGACAATCAACAAGAGAATCCGCCAAAGAGCGCTTCTTTTCGAATTACTTGATCATAGAAAGACTTCCCTTTTGGAAATTATTTAGTTGTTGCTTATGATTCATGGCACGGGCTCGGGATTGTGCTTGAAACATACGCTCAATTGTGATCAATGCTTGATGAGAATTCTCGATTTTGACAAAATAATCGAGAACAAGAGTTGTGATCGTTGTTCGCAACCAAAAGAGCATGAGGTTGTCTAGCTGTTTCCAAGTGAGGAAATTGAGATTGTCTTCTGTTCGAGCCGCAAGGTCACCGTTTGTCGGAATTTGAATGGTCCAGGTCGGCGATATGCCCGAGGTAACGAAGTCCATTAGTTCATATGCGTCTAGAGCATTGAGGATATTCAATCTCTAGACTGCGTAGTTGGTTTGGTCCAATTTGATTGACAAGACCGAAAAGTGAAGACCGCCAATGTTGAGAGTTTGGTCGAGTACAGAGGGGAGCAGATGGGCACCGCTGCTGCGAGTACTAGCCAAGGATGAAGCAGCATCATTGTCGGACATTTTCGTTGAAAAAAAAATTGATCGTTGATCGAGATAAAATTTAGAATATTTGAGGATATAGGATATTTGCTTTGATTATCATATAAGATTATGGAATTCTTGTTAAACTAATTAACTAGGGATATATGATATTTATACTCCCTCCATTCGCCTAAACCTGTCGTTCTAACCCAATATCCTTGTTAAGTATAATATGTCGTTTACCATATTTTTCCATCTATTTTCCAATTTTGCCCACTGGAAAAAAGGTGGTGAATTTACTCAAATATGGGAAGATTAGATTTTATCTCTTTCTTCTCTTAATAAAATTCAATTAAGATTTTTTCGGGGTACCCACCTGTAAACCCCGGTTCGTGAACTATCCGACAAGGCACACAGACCAGGTAAATCGGCTTGCGCCGACTGGCTCGACCCAATGGAAGGAGGAACAACGAGACTTACTTTTTCACCCAAGTAAAGTGATGGAGGCAATGATAGAACCTATGACCTTTCAACATCCTTTCATATGGGTGATCAATTAAAATTCTACCACTATAAAATTCTAGCTAGAATCAAGGAGCATTCCGACATTATTAGCTTATAAAATTGTTAAAATATATGTTTTGAATCGAAATTTTAATAACCATAGAGAGAATGTTCAAAATCATTTAAAATAATCTTTTTTGATAAGGAAAGAGATTAGGGTGGCTACTAACAAGCTAGTGGCCACTCTAGAGCATCGTGTCGGATGAGGGTAAGCAAACCCGAGTTAGCTGCAAGTGGGATAGAGGAGACATGTCTGAAGGATCCAGCGATGAAGTCCGCCAAAAAATTGCACTCACGAAAGATATGAGAAATACTCCAATGTTGGAACCGGGCAAGCAAGCAATGGATGTCTGAACGCAGCAGCTCAATCTCCCACCGGCAATGCCAGTCGCCAAGAACGGCTTTGACCAGCTGCAAATTATCGCCTTCAATTTGGATCCGGGAAATGCCATGACGAATGACCTCGAGAAGTGATAGCTTGCATTTAGGTATATCTTAGAATGCATATTTATGTTTATTTTGCTTGGTTTTAGCTTAGTTTAGTCTAGTTCTTAGGTTTTTAGGTATTCTAGGAAATTCGGGTTTTGCGCTTGTTTTGTTCGGTTTTGCAGATCTTTAGGAAAACAAGGATGGACGGGATGGATCTTAGAGGACTATGATGGAGTTAGTACATGTGGAGCTTGGTCGAGTTATGCAAGTCACTTTTTATGATCATTGAGGCCCAAGAGGTTGTGAGAAAAGAACGCTTAAACCCGGGCTATGCATTGGAGTTGTTGTTTCAACACCTCTATCTTGCAATGCTTGGTTTGGGAGCTATAGTGATCAGATGAAGCTAAATTTGATATCACTGGAAAGATAATTCAAAGAGCTACAATTCATGTTTTTACTCCGAGTCCAAATTCCAAATTTAAGTAGGTCAAAACAGCCTCTGAAGTGTCACTTATATGCTGAATCGAGGGTAAAAGTGCGGCCGTGCAATTTGAGGTGTAATCCGCGCAATCCGGACTTTCATGCGGACATGGGCCGATGAATTTTGGGCTTGACGTTTGGGCTTGGTTATATCTTGTCCGAAATTATGTTTAATTGGAGGGTTTGAGGATTGTTTTGGGAGACATATTTAAGCTTTTGTTAGTTTATCTTTTTGATAACTTTTATCAGACTTTTGGAGGCTAGGTTTTTCTCTCAAGAGAGCAACTTTGAAACTCTTGTAAGTTTGCTTTCAATTTAATTACGCATTGCTAATTTCTGTGTGTTTGACTAGTTATTGAAATCATAGATTACATACTATTGTGAGGATTGATTGATTCTCAACAACTTGAATAGGTTTTATTCCCTGTGCTTAATTGAATCAGAATTATTATAGGGTTTTATTAGCTTGATCACCTAATAAAATTTCTAGGTTAATTTACAACTAATCTGATTAATGCCCGTTCGGGGTTGATTAGATAAAGTAGCATCTATAATTGTTTGGACCCGTTTGGGCTATTCAATTGTAGAAGGGAATAAATCCACAAATAACTTAGATGTCTGTTTGCTCTAAGTGTTTGTTTCTATTGATAACTTGACTCGTAAAGTTGTCGTTTTAATTGAATCTAGACGTTGTTTTAGGTTGTTAAATGATTAGGGTTGTTTAGACTGTTAGGTCTTTCAACTAGAATTGAAGTTTGGGTCATAATCCTTAGTAGGAGTATAATCCACAATAGATTATTCAAGTGAATTGAGAATCGAAAGAGTCAATGATCAATAAGCATATTTATGATGGATTTAACAAGTTGAACACTTGTCTCTCATATATTTATAATCAAACTTTACATTCATAGGTAGTTTTTAATTTGCATATTAGATTAGATAATTATTCATAAAAAAACCCTTTTTGTTACTTGGCACCTAAGTAATAACACAATTACACAAGTCTCTGTGGGATCGACCCTTACTTACCATTCTACTAAGTTTGGTTAAGTTAGGATTCTTTGATAGGTAAACGACTGAAAAATACCTCATCAAATTTGGCGCCATTGCCGAGGACTCGTCGATATTTGTGTTTTACTTTGTGTGCTATTCTTGGTGTTGTGAACCTATCTTACGGTTCATAACACCCGTGCTACTAATTCATGGCTTTGTTTGAATGTAGACAGCTGCAGAATGAACACTTCCATGACTATTTTTCTAGATTTCAAGACCATGCGTTCAAGCTTGGTACTTGGGGAATACGATACATTGATGGAGAGGTGAACATGGGAGTTATCCATGGTATGAATCTTGAGACAAAGGGAATGAGAGGCTTTTATTTATGGGACCTGAGGAATGCTCGGAGATCAGAAAAGCTTGCCTACCAATTAGTCCTCCGTCAAAATGGATGGGGGAGCCACCAAAGTCCATGAGGATGAACCCGAAAGAAGCTACGCCATCCACATAAACTGCACCATCAAAATTCAACTTAATATAATCCCTCTTGGGTTTTGCCCACTTAGCAAGCTTTCTCCCCGCTCCAGCTCTCGACGTGTAAGTGCGAGAATTGGGGGTATCAGAGGCTCCTGCAAGTTTCCATTCTTTAATCCGGTTTCGAGTAAACTCGCTTAGCTTATCGACATTTTTTAAGTTTGTTCCGTTGTTGCTGTCAGACTCTGTTATTTCTAGAGAACCATAGGCTCCACCAGGTGTTAGTGAGGAGTTCCATTTCCTCTTTTGTTGTCATTGTCCTAATTTCGTCCAAGACCTCGTGTGGTTTTTTGTCGTCCGGGGATACTTGGTCGACAATCCAACGTAGTTTTGGGCTTATGGAATTAAGGGTCGCCCTGGTAAGGGGGAACGAGAGTAAGATGTGGTTTGTGTCTTCAGCCTGGTTGTTACACGCTTCATAGCCTTGTGTTACCGAAATGTGGTTAGTAGCAAGCCTCGTTTTGCTTAGTAGGCCATTTCGTGCCACTTTCCATAGGAAAATTTTCATTTTGGAAGGGATGTTGAGCTTTTAATCCATTCTAAGTTAATTTTTGGTTCACCTTTAGACTGGTGGAGCCACTGCATGGTAGAGTGGCTAGAGTACCAACCATTTTTATTTGGTTGCTAGTACAATCTATTTGGGATTTTATTAATGGGACTAATAATTTTGTAAATTTTTTCGAGGTCATCCTGGTTAACGACCTCACACAATTTTTCAATGTTCAATGAATTGTCCTCATGGAGGTCCGCATCAACAAGTTCCTCCCAGTTAATGAGGGTTTCAACCTCAATTTTTGGGTTAAGAGGACCATTGCCGATGCAGTTATCTTTCCAAAAACGAATGGTTTTCCCGTCTCCCACTTGCCAAATGATCCCCTTCATGATATCCGCCTTGTTAGTCATGTTTTTAAGGTGTGTTTTTATGTGTTTGAGTCTTTTTCTTTTACTTTTGTGTTTTGTTTTGAGTCGTTTGTGTAGTTTTTCGTATTTCGTTAAGATATGGAGTCTACATAAGCTTTGGTGGTGTTTTATAGGTTTTTGAAGCTGTTTTGAAGCATATTTTGAAGAAAGGAGGAAAGCACTTGAAGATAGCACTCAAGAATGAAGTGAAGATGAAGATTAAGCTATGAAGGAAAAGTTAATAATCAAGTTAAATCTAAGAAAGAAGTAGAGAAACTCGTTACAAAGACATAGGAAAAAGAATCGAGTCAAACTGAGGTGTAACGAACCCGCTATTGAAGTTTTACTCTCAGTTGTTTGTGGTGCGGAAGGGGGTCGATAACGACCCTGTGAGGGTCGATACCGAGGTACATAGGTTCGGTAACGAGGTGTTCAACAAAGAATAGAAGTAAAGAAGTTTAGCAAGTGACTACCGACCTTGTGAGGTCGGTACCGAGGCACTCGGAATCAGTAGCGAAGACGGAGTTGGCGCAATTAATGATCTTTCTATCCCTTTCCTTTTATGTTTTTAGATAGTTTTAAGGGATATATCTTTTAGAGATATTATTTCCTTATATATAGCTTTAGATAGATTAGTTTCTCTATAAATACTCTTGTCTAGCCTTTGTTTTTCTATACTAATCAATTAACCTAGTTTAGGGGGAGAGGAGGAGAGAAGAGAGAGGCGTGTGGAGGCGAGAGGGAGATAGAGAGGTCGTGTTTGTGGAGGTTTTGAATTCAGTTTTGTAAGTTTTCCTTTCATTAATATAGTTGCTTTAGTTTCAATCATGATTAGTGAGTAGTCTTTCTCTCTAAGGTTGGGGTTAAACCTAACAATGGTTGTGCATGCTTGTTTGTGATCATGATTTGATTGTTTTTATTACATGATTCTATTCTCTTGCTTTTAATCCTTGAAATGAAAGTTAAAAGGAGATTTATCATTGATTGTTGAAGTAAAAGCGGAAACCTTGAATCAGAATAGTCAATTTAGGGTTTTTGAAGCGAAAGCGGATCTATCCTAGTTGAAATAGAAGAGATATATAGTAAGTTTATTGATAGGACGAAAGTTAGTTGATTTACATGCTTAGTTGATGAAAGTTGACAACTTTATGTGATAACGACATGATCTTTATGTTTCATTAAACATTTGAATGCATGCTTGTTGTTGCGGGGACACCTTAACCTTAGAAATCTCTCTCCTTTGATAAAAACCCTTGCTTTTGATTGATTACTTGTGCTCTAAGTAATAAAACTTGACACTAGACTTTCTCTCGTGGACGAACCTGCCTCCCTTGTATTCAGCAGGGTCTTGATTATAAATTTATTTGTTGTCAAGAAACCCTTTTAACACTTCACGAACAAGTCTCTTAGACCTACTAGTTTGGACCACTTCCATGATGTGCTATGTTTTTTCTTGTAGTTTATTATACTTTCCGTTTTGAGATATTCTTCTGTCACTATTTTGACTCAGAGGTTATCTGGTTCCGCTAAGATTTTCCATAGCAGTTTCATTTGGAGTGCTTGGTTCATTTCTTCCGCTTTGGCAATTCCCATCCCTCCAGATGGAATTCCAACTTATAAGTGGTTTGTAATTATTTTCCTTATTCCAAAAGAAATTCTTGTTAATTTGGTCTAGTTCTTTCAAAGTTGTCTGATGTAGCAAAAACGATTGCATAATATAGTTTGGTTGTGTTGAGAGGTTTGCTTTGAGTATGATTTTAACCCCCTTCTGAGATAGGGCGTTTGCTTTCCATTTAGATAATTGGGATCTGGTTTGCAGAGTGACTCGGCTAAAATCGTTGTTGCCAAGATAAAAAATAAATAACCCTAAACTAACAACTAGTATAGCAAGCAAGGAAGGGGTCGAACCCAAGAGAATCGGGATTCTGATCAATCAGCAAAAGCAAAGACAGTTTTTTTTTGGAAGTTCAAGCAAACAAACAAACAAACAAATATTATTGGGATTTAATCAATTGGAAGAAAGGAGAGTTCATTCAATCAATTCCACCTTTTTAATCATTCGATCATCAATTCATCCACTTTTCTATTAATTCCCTAGTTAATTCCAATCCTTATAAAAGATTTCCGCTTGTCCACGGTCCAAGCGGAATCATGATATGAACAAGAACGCTTAATTCAAATCATGCAAAGTATTAAGGATAGAAGGATATTAAATTATGCAATCAAGCTACGAGTCTCATGCATAAAATAACAATCAAACACACTTTCTCAATTCTAGTCCACGGTCCTAGAAAAGAGTTGTTTCAAGGATAAATAAGATTGCACATACAACAATCAAACCTAATCCAAACAGTAGAATATCAATCAAAATCAACAAGTTGCGCACCAAGAGAAATCAATTGATAATCATAAATTAAGCACAAGAGTTTTGATATTAACCAAGGGATAGAAAAGTTACCAGAATCTCACGAATTACATAAAAAGGTTTCCTTGATCAAACAAACTCCAAAGAGAAATTAGTTCTCCATAATACTGAAACAAAAACCTAAAAGTAAAAGTATGCTAGAAATTGTGTCTCTATTGTGTAACCCTAAACTGAAAATGAAACTAAGCTTAAATAGTAGAAAATAATCCGAAACCCTAAGATATAAAAATACTAAAAAGATAAAATAAAACGAGATAAAGGCGGCGCTGAAAAGCCAAAATCCGCGAGCACGGAATATTTCTGCGGGCGCGAATCAATCCTCTACCCTCGGCCGCAGAATTCCTTCGATCCGTGAGCTCAGAAAATTTCCTCGGGCGCGGAAACTCCTCGATCCGCGAGCGCGGAAATAATCGGCGTCCGCGGATCTTCTAACAACTTACTGATATCAACTTCGGAGGTAGTTTTGACCCACTTAGGGTTGAAATTTGGACTCGCCGTAAAAAGACGAATTGTAACTCTTCGAGTTAGCTTTCCAATGATACCAAATTCAACTTCATCCGATCACCGTAGTTCCCGGAATAAGTGTTATAAGAAAGTGGTGTCGAAACAACTCCAAATCAACACTTGTCTTCAAAACTCTTGCAATTCTTCAAATCGTGTCTTCGGTCTTCATATGACAATTTTGCTCAAAACTAACCTAAACACACTCAAATCATACCTAAAGTACAAGAGTTAACCTATACTAAATAGAGCATATCACAGAGTCATGGGTTTAAATGTGTATTGTGTTACTCTCCCGTTGATAATCGCACATGTTAGATATTTGTCCAAAGCAATTGTGTTCTCTATTTGGAGAATTTGTTTTATTTGTTTCTTCGTGTTGTTACTTGTGTTTTTGGTGACCTGGAAGGCGAATTTGTGAGAATTGACAATCTGGCCAAAAATCTGGAAATAGTCATCGACAATTTCTTTAATATTTTTGCAGGCTTGGCTATTAGTTTTAGCAAAGATGATGATATCATCTGCAAAGGCTAGGAATGGGATTTTTGTTCCATTTCTCCAAATTTAGATCCCGATGCCACTTTTTGGGTTGGTACTCAATCGGTGGAGTTGTCTCGCCATGATCTCAGCGGCAAGAATAAATAAATATGGTGATAGGAGATCCCCCTTCCTGAGATCGCGTTGGGGGTAGAATTGTTTTGTTGGTCCGTTGTTGACTAGGACAGAAAAAGACATTGTTTCAACACATTCTCGGATCCAACCCAAGAATTTATCGTGAAAGCTGAATTTGTAAAGGATTTCAGCCAGGTATTCCCAATTGATACGATCATATGTTTTTTCCATGTCAAGTTTGATTGCGATCCAACCCTCCCGACCACGCTTGTTGCAGAAGGAGTGGAAAATCTCATGTGTGAAGAGAGTGTTATCGTGGATACTCCAGTTTTGGACGAACGCCCCTTGCATCGAGTGGATGAGTTTATTCAAGATGTTTTAGGCGGTTTGTTAGGATCCTTGATATTACTTTATAAATAGTGTTGCATAGGCTAATTGGCCTATAGTGGTTGGTTGAATTGGGGTTTTCGCATTTAGGTAGTAGGGTTATAAAAGTGTGGTTAATTTGTTTTAAAATTTTACCAGAATGAAAAAAGCTTTAAACAGCTTTGATAACGTCAGGGCAAACAATGTGCCAATATTTTTTTTTATAGAAACTTGCCGGCATTTCGTCCGGGCCGGGGGATTTTTCATCCCCGATATCGAACATATCTTTTTTAATTTCAATATTCGATATCGGTTTTGTGAGCTTTGTGTTGTCTACATCGGTTATTTCTTTTTGGATAGTTTGGGTCATATTTTGGAGTTTTACACGGTTTATTTCCAAGGCCCGAAAGCGGTTTTGGAAATCCTGTTTGATTTTTGTTTTGATGTTTTCTAATCTTGTGATTTGTGTGCCCTCAGCTGTTCGGATTTCTTTGATGTTCGTTCTATTCCTTCTACCGTTCGCAATCCAGTGAAAGTATTTGGTGTTTTTGTCATTTAGTTTGATATGGGTGTTTTTCACCATTTGTTTCCAACACGAGTTGTGAAAATTCAAGAGACAAGACTGTTTTTTCATCAATCTCTCTTGCTTTTGAATTAGTTGCAAGTTTTTGTGCTCAATGATCTCTTTTTGGATTTGGAGATTTTCTTCGTCATGTTTTCTGTTCAAATATATTTTTGAATGTGTGTTTGTTCCACGTTTTTGCCTTTGCTTTAAGCAATTGCGTTTTCTTCGTTAGGTTAAACATATGGGACCCTCCGACATGGAACAACCAGGCCTGCTTGATAATGTGTTGGAAATCCTTTCGAGATGTCCACATCATTTCAAATTTGAAAGGTTGTGCTTTGAAAGGGACCCCTGTCGGGAGGTCGCACGAAATGGGGCAGTGGTCAGAAGACAAAAATGCGTGATTTTTGGTGGCGATAGATGGTTACCACTGGATAATTTGATTGATGCACTAGGGTATGGCCCAGTTTCTCGTAGGTTGTATTTTCTAGATCTTTAGATCTTTTCCATGTGAATTTGTTCCCAATAGTTGGGATATCACAAATGTCACATTCGGTCTTAAACCTAATAAGACATTCAAATAGAGAGTGGTTTGGGGTGGATCCCCCTTGTTTCTCATCCGGGTGTTGGATTTCATTTATACCTCACATAAGAATGCATGGGAGGTTATAGTTTTTGATGAATTCCGTCAGTTTTCTCCAGAATGGTTCCTTATCTTGCGCCCGTGGTGGGGCATAGGCGAAGACAATAATCATTTCATTTTGGGTTTCTAGATTAGTATAACGAATTGCTATGAAGCGTTCGTCTTTGTGAATTGTGTCTAGTGTTTCATTAACCAATTGCTGTCCCTTCCATAGGGCGTAGATTCCGCCAGCGTACCCATTAGCCCGGTAGAAATACAATTGAGTCAAAGCCCACTTTTTGCCAAATTTTACAGTTGGGATGATTTGGGGATTTTGTTTCCACCAAGGCGATTAGATTAATTCGTTCCAACCGACATAAGGCATTGATTTCAGTCCAAAAAGACTTGCGATTTATGCCCCTGTAGTTCCACAAGGATAGCTTCATAAAAAACCGATCTTGTTGTGGCTTTTGACCGATAATATTTTGGATTTTTTCCATAGTAACGAGTATCTCGTTTTGAAATACTTTTGAATATAATCCCCGGTCGTTCCATTTGTAATGAAAACATGGAATTTTGCGCCTTTTAGATTAGGCCAAGTACCTTGAGGGGATCGCACAGGTTGTGTGACCTGTAATGTACATGCCCAAATGGTTAGAGTGGTTGTACCCTTTAAGGCCTTATCCATATTCTCCAAATTATGGAGGATATGGGTGGCATTGTGAATTGCTTTAAGACTGCATCTGGGGTTTATGGCCCTGACTCGATGAAAGTTGTCGTGCCAAATCAAAAACAAATCCCTAGTTACACAACTAGTATAGCTGGTAAGTCGGGGTCGTATCCAAGAGACACTTGTATCCCAAGTAATATTATTATCAACTCAGAAAGGTAACAAAGGGGGGATTTTTTATTATTAATTTAAGACTATGAAATTGAAGTAAACAAAGCAAGCATTCAAACAGAGCAAAGGTTGAGTTTTTATCAATTGGGAAAAACAATCTTATTGAAGCATCCACTTTCATCATCAAGTTATTAATCATAGATTCAAACAAGTTATTTCCTTTGGTTATTCCTATCCTGATCAGATATAACAAACAAGCCAATGGGTCATGTAAATACTTAATATCAAAACAAGTATGAAACGATCATGAATAATAATGATACTAGCAGTAGGAACAAGGATATGCAGGATACATGCAAATTGAGTTCCAACGAGTTAAACAATAAGCCTGCAATCAAATCTCTTTCTCCATGGTTTTAGTCCAACGAGTCAAAAACATTGAGTTGCTACAAAGATTAGGTTTTACTACGAAAAAACCTAGATCTAGCAATAGAGAATATCAATTCCAACAAGGTGATCAATCAAGTAGGAATCGATACAATCAATATTAATTAAGCACAAGAGAATTGAAATAACATGTAGAAATAAACCTGAATTGTAGAATCTCACAATAAACTTGAGTCTGAAAGCTTCAACTTGAATAGATTTAAAGGGTTTAGTTCTCCATAGAAGAGAGAATACAAAAGTCTGGAATCAAGGAAACTAGGTTTGAGAGATGTCTAACAAAAGCTGAAAAACTAGGTTAAGTAGTCTCGAACACACACGAAATAAAAAGATAAAAGGAAACTAATACAAAAGATAAATAGATAGATAAAACGCGGCCTCGGATCTTCGCTGACGTAGAAAACCGCGGGCGCTGTGAGTGGTGGTTGCGGTCGCGGACCTGATCGTGCTAGAACTCTAACGGTGTTTTCGGAAGATGTTATGACCACCTTAGAGTGGGAATTTCGACTCGGAGTAAAAATATTAATTGTATCTCTTCAAGTTATCTTTCCAATGATACCAAATTCATCTTCATCCGACCACCTTACCTCCTGAAATAAGCGTCACAAGAAAGTGGTGTGGAAACAACAACTTCAATGGATGAACCGAATTTAAGCATTCTTTTCCACAACCACTTGGGCCTTAATGATCATCAGAAATGGCTTGAATATCCTTGGAAAATACACTTGAATACTTTCAATCTTGAATCCTTCAACTTAACTAATTCTTACTTCTTAAAATGACCTAAGAACACAAAAATACAAGAGTAGACACCAAAATGCAAAAACTACAAAAACTAAGCAAAATGCATGTAATTACCTAAGATTTAAACATAAATATGCCCTAAAACTAATGCCTAAATGCATGCTATCAGCCCCCCTCAAAAAATGGCCTCAAAAAAGACCACCTAGTGAAGGTGAAAACTTCACCACACCAAATTTTACATACAACACAAAACTTAATAAACATGCTAAGATATAAAGTATTAGAGCGAGCACTCACAATTGTGACACCAATTGAGAAATAATTTGATACATTGCTAGCAGGTTTAAGCGCTTCGTGGAAGTTGCATTCAAGCTCCCCATAATATTTTTTTGTAACACTGGTTAGCAAGAGCATGATTTAAAGGGTATTTGTTGTTGGTTACCATAAGAGTGAATTTGTTGCGGTGTAAATACACACAAATAGACATAGAGGAGGTGAGTCTGGAATAAACAATACACACTGGTTCAAGATTGGGGATAAACATCCAAGAAAAATGATAGAAAAATTTAATCAAACGCAAGCACAACAACAAGAGGTAGTGGTAGAAGTGTTGTTCATGCTTTTTTAACCAAATGCTAGCCTGCTGTAACCAAGGTTATCAGGATCGGGATTCTAGGTTGGATCGTTGGGGGTCTTTTGGATCGGATCGTAAAATCGGATCGCTGAATCGTAAGATCCTACATTATAACTAAAATTATGCAAGAATAACCTAATAGATTGTATATTTTATTATATATGAAGTAAAAAAATGATAAACCTTATTAATTTGATTATTAAAAATGTTGTAGGATGGACTAGTCAACTATTTTAATGGAAATGATACGTTAATCGTAAAATTATTAATAATGTATAGTTAAAATTGTCATTTCATAGGATCGTTAGAATCGTTATAGGATCGTTAAAATCGTATATAAAATCGAGATCAGATCGAGGTTGTATTCTAAATCATTTAAGCTCCTACTCCAATAAGATCCTACTTGGGATCGTGGATCGTTTCGCATGTTATGGATCGTAGGATCGTTAGAATCGTAGAATCGGATCGGGATTCTGATAACATTGGCTGTAACAAGGCAGCAAAAGATACCAGTTGGGATGGCAACCAATGATTGATAGAGAGTCAAGCAATGAAAAGTTGAAATTGTCCACAACAATAGAAGGGTAGCCGAGGAGGACAAAACGAGCAAGACGAAACAGGGAGCGGGGAGAAAGAAGAGAACAGAGCCACCTGTTGTTATTGTGGTGGTTGGTCCAAAGTCCCCATATAAGCCGCCCGGCCACCACGGATCTAGAGACTGAGTAGCAAGGGAGATGGTGTTGTACACAAACCAGACTTGGAAGACTGAGACGAGGCACTTTCCGACGTCGCCCCCACCGGCTAATATTAGATTTCGCTATAGGATGAGAGTAACGCCGATTACGCTTTTGTGGCCACTTAGTGACCGTCAGCCTACTTGAGTCGAGGCTGTAAAATAAAACACTGCAGGGCAAGAACATATTGAAATGTAGGCTGTGAATTTGATGTTGTTCCGTTGCTGCGTCGTGGAAGAGTTCCACTGCCTTAGAAACGAAAACACCCTAACTCCGGTGCAGATCAGTTGAAAGGCGCTCGTCGCCCAAGGTTAGCACATCATTCGTTTGAACCGGTGCACACCAGTAAGAACGGAAGGGATCTCAGAACTCAGAACAGCTTAGAGCTAGAGCGGGGTATTTTGTAAAACATAGAAGAAGAGAAGTTGTTGGTGTATTCCAATATGAAAGCTCGCCTCCTTTAAAAAGAGTAAAATCTATAACCGCTCCAGAGAGCACTATCACAAAATCATCTCGGAAATCTCGTAGAGAAAACAAATCGATGAGCGTGGTCAAAATTAGTTGACAATAAAATTAGGATAAGAACAAAAGATTTTATCAAAACAATTTTATCTTTTGAAGAGTAGTTACGGAGAAGTAATTGGATAAACACTAATCCGCAAAACTCGATGGCCTAAAAAGTTAAAGGAGATTGTAAGTACCCCGGACACCACACCGCGACACGCGCGTGGGAGTCCTTGCTCTAGCTCACACTTTACCATGTGCAAAGAAATGGTTTAATATATATTGGCTTTTGAGAAGTCGTATTTCTGATGTGGGAATAAGGCTAAAAAGCCAAATCCCGCCACTGCACATCAACTGTGCATTTCCTTGGAGAATTACTCCAACAATCCCCCATAAATGCACAGAACATGTCGTTCTGAGGTATAGGCGCCAATCTTAAGCAGCTGGTATCTTTCGATTTGAACTAGTGCCTTAGTGAACTTGAAAATATTCTCATAGTCAAACGAGTGAACTTGTCTTGAACTCATTGATTTCATAAGAACGGAAATCAAGAACACACATCTTGCCTAGAATTTTGCGATCCCACGGTTGAGCCTTCTTCATAAGACTCATTTCTTGGGTTGCTCATGAGTGTATTTTGAGAACTCTTCTCAACTTCATTTGAAGAAAAATCTTCGACACTCAAGTAGGTGACTTCATCAAGTCTGTCTCTTTACAGACCACCTTTAAAAAGGCTATGAAGTCATTAAGAGCCAAATTGCTCAACCTCCCAATTTTCACTTTTAAGCGCCATAGGAATAGAAAGTCTTAACTTTCATACGGGCTTTAGGCCCATTCCCCTCGACGAGTCCAGGACTAGTTTCCTGTTCAATCCTTTTGTCAAAGGATCTGCTAGGTTTCTTTCCGACCTTATGTACTCCATCGTGAGTACCCCATTTAATATGAGATGTCTTACGGCCTCATTCCGAATACGAATGTGCCTTTTCTTCCCATTATAGGCACTATTCTTTGCCACTCCTATGGTTGCCTGTGAGTCATAGTGAAGTGGAATAGGAGGCATGGGTCTCCCCCACATTGGAATATCTGCCAACAAACTCCTGAGCCACTCTGCTTCTTTCCCAGCTAAGTCTAGAGCTATAAACTCTGACTCCATGGTAGAGCGGGCTATTACAGTATGCTTTGCAGACTTCCAAGATATACCTACACCACAAAGTGTAAAAACATAACCACTAGTAGAGCTCACTTCATCATTATCAGACACCCAGTTTGCATCACAATAACCTTCTAATACATTAGGAAATCTTTTATAATGCAAACCCCAATCAATTGTACCCTTTAGGTACTTTAACAATCGTTTTAAGGCATTCCAATGCTCATTGTTTGGGTTATGGGTGTACCGACTTAGTCTACTCGCTGCCTAAGCTATATCAGGTCTAGTATAGTTCATTAAAAACATCAAGCTACCAATAATTTTAGCATACTCACTTTGGGAGACACCATTCCCATTATTTTTCTTTATATCTATGCTAGCATCATAGGATGTTCTCGCATGTGTCACATCAAAGGACTCAAATTTCCTTAGAATTTTCTCTACATTACGTGCTTGTGATAAAACAAAGCCATCTTTTAATTTAGTCACCTTAACACCCAAAATCACATCAACTTCTCCTAGATCCTTCATCTCAAATTTTGAAGATAGAAAGTCTTTAGTTTGAATTATGACATCTAAGTGTGTACACAGAATAAGCATGTCATCTACATACAAGCATATTATAACACATTTTTTTTGAATCATCTTAGAGTACACACTTGCATCAGAGTCATTCACAGAGAAACCAAAACTAAGAAAAGTCTTATGAAATTTCTCATACCATTGTTTTGGAGCTTGCTTTAGATCGTATAAAGATTTTGTAAGTTTACACACTTTGTCCTCTTTTCTAGGATCTGTAAATCTAGGAGGTTGCTGCATATAGATCTCCTCTTCCAGATCACCATTAAGAAATGTTGTTTTAACATCCATCTGATGTACAAGCAAGTCGTAAGAAGTGGCTAAAGCAATTAAAGCACGTATGGTAGCAATTTTAGTCACAGGCGAATATGTATCAAAGTAATCAATTCCATGCTTTTGTGTGAATCCCTTGATTACTAGCCTCGCTTTATATCTATGGAACCATTGGTTTTCAATTTTTTCTTAAGGATCTATTTGCATCCTATAACTTTATTGCCTTTAGGTAAGTCTACCAATTCCCATGTTTGGTTAGAGATAATGGATTCTAGTTCACTTTTAACCACTTCTTTCCAAAAGTTTGCATCTAAAGAGCTCATAGCTTCATCAAAGGTTTTAGGATCATCCTCAAGCATAAGAGCACATATAAAACTTTCATTTATCCTATCTATGTCTTTAAGTTCTAACAAGAAAGCAGTCACAAAATCTGGTCCATAGCTAGTTTCTAGTCTCTTCCTTTTACTTCTTCTAGGTTTATCACATGCAATAGAATTACTAGGAATTTTCGTAGGTATAGAGCTAGAAGAATTTCCACATACAGACACATCAAAGCAAGGCATAGCATTTTTCTTAAGAGGAAACACATTCTTAAAGAATTCAGCATCACGATATTCACAAATAGTCTTGTCATTCAAACGCATGAATCTATAAGCTGAACTGCAGTTAGCATAACCAATAAAAATAGCATCAAAAGTCCTTTGTCCAACACATTCTCGTTCAAAAGTAGGAATAGCTACCTTAGCTAGACACCCCCACACTTTGAGATATGCCAAATTAGGGGCATAGCCTTTCCACAACTCGTTGGGAGTTTTATCTAGTTTTTTATGGGGCATTCTATTTAATATATGATTAGCAGAAAGTACTGCTTCGCCCCACATATTATCAAGCAACCCCGAGCTAATAAGCATGGCATTCATCACCTCTTTAAGGGTGTGATTCTTCCTTTCAACTATCCCGTTTTGTTGGGGCGAGTATGGAGCCATCATCTCATGTATGATCCCATTTGCCTTGCAAAAGTTTTGTATAGATTCAGTTCCATACTCTCCTCCTCTATCGGACCTTAGTCTTTTGATTTTTCTATTTAATTGGTTCTCTACCTCAGTTTTATAATCCACAAACATTTGGTCAGCTTCATTTTTTGATCTAAGAAGATAGACGTTTGTATATCTTGAGAAATCATCTACAAACCTCTACTTTCACAATTTCTGAAATCAGCCAGAGATCGCCACGAGAATCCAAGGAATTCCAACAACAAACACCACACAGCTGACCCGTCTTCAACTGGATGGATATTCCTCTTCCAAACTCAGCATTGAGTGATTCCAATTCGAGAAGTTCGATCTATGAGTCTATTTGAAGTCCTCAAAATATGAGAGAAAGATGATGAGTGGATTGAAAGTTATGTCGATTTTACTGAGATGGTGCAGAAACCTCCGAGATGGATGATGGTTCGTAATGGAGAGAACAAGGGGATATGGATGCTTGATAACTTGGATATGACTCACCAGGCTCTCAAACAAACTAGGATGCCCGAGATTGTCGGATATTACTCACCAACAACTTGAGCAACGAGAATTGAACGAAGCAAAAACAAGAAACTTGAATTGAAAATGCAAGGGAAAGAGACCAACAAGTTTTCGTCCAATCTCCTCCAACCAAGGGTGAGGGGGCCGACCATATAACCTAGAAAGCAACCTCATAAAGTTAGCCCCTTCACTTAAGGAAATTACAAAAATAAACCCGAAATCCTGAAAACTTATAAAGTGTCCTTAACCATAAAAAAAAAGTCACTTGTCGGAACACGAGTCAAAAGGAGACTCCAACCTTCTTCTTTGTAAAACTTTGGAAACTTATGATCCATGAGCTCCTCATTGATCTTGTCAAGCATTGCCCTAGCATGTTCTCAAGTGATGCGCCAATAATAGAGCGTCGTGCCTTGACTCGGCTCCTTAGCGCCTCGGACACCGGCCTTGGATATGTGTCCAAATGAAGACTCTCCCTTGTCATGCAAATTGGACTTGTCTTTAGGGCTGGAATCTTCACTCAAATCATGGGCCATGACTCAGTAGATGGAATCACATCATCATCCTCCCCTTCAAAAAGATTCGTCCTCGAATCTATCAAGCCTTGTGAGCTCAACAAAGAAGGTAGGGCTTCTAGCTCCCTTGGTGTGGCATTCTCCATGACAAAGACATCCTTCTTGGCCTCCACAAGAAAAGGAATGTAATTACCGCTTTGAGTGACTAAAACAGCCTCGTCCTCCTCATGGAGCAAGAAGGGAAAACATGAAGGAATCATAGAAAATGCATCCATCCATGGTGTAGCCAACGAGTTCATGGAGCTAGGAGTGATGGTAGGAGGATGCTTGATTTTAGGAGACAATTCCACAACTTCCTCCTCTTCTTGCAATATGTGCATCATTTCTATTGGACACTTGATGGTAATGTGTTGTTCCAATCCATGGAAAGGAGTCTCTCTTTTTGGTTGTTCTGTGTCACTCATCACTCTTTGTTGGAAGGAAGTATCCTCCCCTTTACAAGGGGTTGTCCTCGAACCTTGATCCTCTTTTCGTGTCTCCTTGATCTTCACCACTTGAGGCACTTGTGTCCTCTCGTCATGACCTAGGATTTGGTGCTCCAAGGCATCCATGCGTGTCTTCATAGCTTCAATAGATTGTTGAAAGGATTGTTGCATGGATTGCAACATGGCAGCTATCGAGTTGGAGAACTCCTCATCAAACTTTTGTTTTTCTTTTTCATCACCTACACTGGTCATCTTAACAAACCACGTGAACAGCAAGAGTATAGAGTGCACTCGAATTAATCACCAAAACTTGCACGAGATGAAAACCGACAAGTTGCAAGTAGGAGATGACCAAAAAATGGATCAAGAAAAGCTCAAACACCACAACAAGAAAAGAAACAACCAAGCAAGACTAGAAATTCTCGGTGTCGTTCCCGTAACCTAGAGTCGGCCCAATTCAACAAGCATGTAATGATAACAAGGGATCAAAAGAAAACTGGCTTATGGACTCAATTCCCACGTCCAATTTGCACCATGATTTGAGTGAAGATTCAAGCCCTAAAGACAAGTCCAATTTGCACGACAAGGGAGAGTCTTCATTTGGACACATATCCAAGGCTGGTGTCCGAGGCACTAAGGAGCCGAGTCAAGGCACGACGCTCTATTATGGGCGCATCACTCGAGAACATGCTAGGGCAATGCTTGACAAGATCAAGGAGGAGCTTATGGATCATAAGTTTCCAAAGGTTTACAAAGAAGAAGGTTGGAGTCTCCTTTTGACTCGTGTTCCGACAAGTGACTTTTTTGACGATCAAGGACACTTTATAAGTTTTCGGGATTTCGGGTTAATTTATGTAATTTCCTTAAGTGAGGGGGTTAATTTTGTAAGGCTTTGTGTTAGGTTTAAGGTCGGCCTCCTCCTCCTCATTCTCTAGACTTGGACGAAATTTGCTTCTCTTTTCCTTGCATTTTTCAATTCAAAGTTCTTGTTTTGTTTCGTTCAATTCTCGTTGTTCAATTGTTGGTGAGTCATATCCGACAATTCGAGCATCCTATTTTGTTTGAGAGCTTGGTGAGTCATATCCAAGTTATCAAGCATCCATATCCCCTTGTTCTCTCCATTTTCGAACCATCATCCATCTCGGCGGTTTCTGCACCATCTCAGTAAATTTGACATAACTTTCAATCCACTCATCATCTTTCTCTCATCTTTTGAGGTATTAAACTAGACTCATAGATCTAACTTCTCGAATTGGAATCACTCAAATCCGAGTTCGGACGAGGAAGAAGCATCCAGTTGAAGACGGGTCAGTTGCGTGGTGTTTGTTGTCGGAATTCCTTGGATTCTCGTGGCGATCTCTTTGCACCATCATTCCCTCCATCGATCCGGCCATCAAGCAACCTTTCAACTACTAACTTATGAAGATATTTTGGTGTTCTATGCAGACGTTTTTTAGCATGGTTTTGCAGCCATGGCTGAGCACCCACTCGGTCAAGACAACAACAAGATCAAGACAAAGAAACGAGCACAACACAAGACAACAATTTGATGATGGCTGCAAACAACAACAACAACGTAGCCCTAAGGAGATCGAACCCTAAACTTGCAACAAGTGGAAATTCAAGGTCGGAACAAGATTTAGATGGCGATACCTTCGCGTGGCTCTGATACCATTTGATGAAAGAATCGATGGAGGGGAAGATGGTGCAAAGAGATCGCCACGAGAATCCAAGGAATTCCGACAACAAACACCACACAGCTGACCCGTCTTCAACTGGATGGATATTCCTCTTCCAAACTCGGAATTGAGTTATTCCAATTCGAGAAGTTAGATCTATGAGTCTATTTGAAGTCCTCAAAATATGAGAGAAAGATGATGAGTGGATTGAAAGTTATGTCGATTTTACTGAGATGGTGCAGAAACCTCCGAGATGGATGATGGTTCGTAATGGAGAGAACAAGGGGATATGGATGCTTGATAACTTGGATATGACTCACCAAGCTCTCAAACAAACTAGGATGCCCGATATTGTCGGATATTACTCACCAACAACTTGAGCAACGAGAATTGAACGAAGCAAAAACAAGAAACTTGAATTGAAAATGCAAGGGAAAGAGACCAACAAGTTTTCGTCCAATCTCCTCCAACCAAGGGTGAGGGGGCCGACCATATAACCTAGAAAGCAACCTCACAAAGTTAGCCCCTTCACTTAAGGAAATTACAAAAATAAACCCGAAATCTTGAAAACTTATAAAGTGTCCTTAACCATAAAAAAAAGTCACTTGTCGGAACACGAGTCAAAGGGAGACTCCAACCTTCTTCTTTGTAAAACTTTGGAAACTTATGATCCATGAGCTCCTCCTTGATCTTGTCAAGCATTTCCCTAGCATGTTCTCGAGTGATGCGCCAATAATAGAGCGTCGTGCCTTGACTGGGCTCCTTAGCGCCTCGGACACCGGCCTTGGACATGTGTCCAAATGAAGACTCTCCCTTGTCGTGCAAATTGGACTTGTCTTTAGGACTGGAATCTTCACTCAAATCATGGGGCCATGACTCGGTAGATGGAATCACATCACCTCTACTTTCACAATTTCTGAAATCATCCAGATCTGAGTGGATTAATTCAAGCAACTCGGTATTTCTTTCAGATACATTTTTAAAGGGTTTTTTTGGTGAATTTCGCTTCTGCACACACATCACTTTACCACGTTTTGAATTTTTCAGATTTGGGATTATTCCCATTTTGTGCATTCGATCAATAGTATTCACATTCACATGTCCAAATCTAGCATGCAATAAGTTTAAGGACTTAGCAATATAAGCAGAACTACAAGTTTTATTCTCAACATCAATGCTAGCACACTCAAGCATGATCAGACAGTTGGCAGACATGTATCCCTTTCCCACAAATTCTCCATTTTGCTAATAACACATCCTCCATCAAATAAAAGTCTAAAACCATCCTTAACCAAGAGACCCCCAGAAATCAGATTTTTACGCAATGAAGGCACATATAAAACATTTTTCAAGCATAGCTTTTTGCCAGAATTTAGTTTAAGGAGAATTTTCCCTTTACCGAGCACCTCTGAAATGCTTGAGTTACCCATAAAGACTTGTTCTTCCTTTACAGTAGACTCGAATATGAGATGAGATCTCGGTTTGAACAGAAGTGTCTTGTAGCCCCAGTATCGACCACCCATTTTGTCAAATCCACCATGTTAACTTCAGAGATAACTGCCATGAGATCATCTTCTATCAGGTTTGCTTGGTTCTTCTCGTGGTTCTGCTTCGGATTGGGTTTCTACTGGTCATGACGGTGGTGACAGTGCACAACCCGGTGTCCCAGTTTGCCACAGACAAAAACAACCCCCTTTGAATTTCTCTGGTTTTCCGCCCTTCTTGAAGTTTGGAGCCCTTTTGGCTTGCAGGTGCTTCTGATTTTTCTTAGATGGTCCAGTACCTTTAAACCTGTCATTTTTTCCACCAGTTTCACTATGTTAAACTTGACTGATAAATCAGAGGAAGGGTTTAAGGAAGGCTTATCCTTGAGGTAATTTGCCTCTTCAATCTTCATATGGCCAACGAGTTCCTCCAATGACATATCCTTCTTCTTGTGCTTCAAGTGGTTTCGATAGGTTGCCCAAGAGTCCGAAAGTTTTTCAATGAGGACGTTGGCTTGCCCTCAGACAACATATCAACCCTGAGATTTTCACAGTCATGGACTTGGTCCATGATCGGTTTGTCGTCGACCATTTGGAATTGCAGCCACTACCCGGTCACGTACTTGCATTTCTCGGCATCTTCAGATTCGTACTTCTTCTCAAGACCCTCCCAAATGGAGTTGGCAGACTTGTTAGTAAAAAACAAATCGAATAAAGGATTTGACATGTGGTGCAATAAGTGACTTCTTATAGTCTTGTTGTCTTTTTCATATTTTTGCAATTCTGCCTGAGCATCGGAAGCGAGTTTCTGTTGCTGTTGTAGATCTGCTCAGTTGGTTGCTTGTCTGGATCAGCAGACTCGGTGGATACAGAAACAGCAGGGACAACAGGAACATCTTTGAAGAGCACATAGTCCATGTCAAGCTGCTCAAAGAAGATGAGCAACTTCTGGGACCAACGCTTGTAGTTGATGCCGTCGACCGGTTTGAGCTTGGAGAGATCAAGGAGCGGTTTGTGAAACTTGGCCTCCATTTCTGTAGAGAAAATAGCAGTGCAATTTTCATTTCTAAATGGTAAAATAAAACACTGCATGACAAGAACAAGATGAAATGTAGGCCGTGAATTTGATGTCGTTTTGTTGCTGTGTCGTGGAAGAGTTCCACTGCCTTATAAACGAAACGCCTTGACTCCGGTGCAGATCAGTTGAAAGGCACTCGTCCCCCAAGGTTGCACACCAGTAAGAACGGAAGGGATCTCATAACTGAGAACAACTTAGAGCTAGAGCGAGGTGTTTTGTAAAACAGAGAAGAAGAGAAGTTGTTGGTGTATTCCAATCTGAAAGCTCGTCTCCTTTAAAGAGAGTAAAATCTGTAACTGCTCCAGAGAGCACTATCACAAAATCAGCTCGGAAATCTCGTAGAGAAAACAAACCGATGAGCGTGGTCAAAATTAGTTGCCAATAAAATCGAGATAAGAACAAAAGATTTTATCAAAACAATTTTATCCTTTGAAGAGTAGTTACGGAGAAGTAATCGGATAAATACTAATCCGTAAAACTCGATGGCCCAAGAAAATAAAGGAGATCGTAAAAACCCCGGACACCACATCGCGACACGCTAGCCACGAGCCCGAGCCGGCCGGCCGGCGGCGGCGCGCGCGTGGGAGTCCTTGCTCTAGCTCACACTTTACCATGTGCAAAGAAATGGTTTAATATATATTGGCTTTTGAGAAGCCGTATTTCCGATGTGGGAATAAGGCTAAAAAGCGAAATCCCACCACCGCACATCAACTGTGCTTTCCCTTGGAGAATTACTCCAACAGAGGCGACACCTGTACAAAACCACTCAGGCCCACCACTCTAGATTTCTCGAGGGCGGGAACAGGAAGATCCGACAATGAACAAGCAGTGCCAAATCGAGACCCATGCCACCGTCAGCAAAAAGAGATGAATGTGAATCAGGTAAGGCGTCGAAATCTTCTTGCAATTGTTTATGCACTCTTTTGAGAGATCCACAAGTGTTCCATATTGGGATTCCATTTTGAGGATAGTTGGTTTGGATCTAGGTGCATGTTGTTTTTCCATGGCTCGAGCAAGGGTGTATCTCTCTTAATGTGTGGCATGGGGCCGGTGACAGGGAAATATTTTTGCCGGAAGCGACCAACCCCAGGGGCGGCGGCCCTGGCAGCGCTAGGGTTTGGACCAGCTTGTGGGGTTGGAGTTCATAGAGTGCAATGTTTTGGTTTATTTTTTTTTTGATAAGGAAAGAAAATAGGGTGCCCACTAACAAACTAGTGATCGCCCTAAACAAGCCTCTTAAGTTTTAGAGAGAAGGGTCTCCCTTCTCTCTAGAACATGAGAGACAAATATACCGAGAAGGTTCGCTGAGAAGGCATACCGATAAGGTCCCGCCGAGAAGGCAAACGTTTTAGCCGAGAAGGCAAATAATCTCTAAAATTGGTTTTTCTTGAACTTTAATTTATAACGAATTGGTTTGATGAACACAGTTCTTCGTTTAGATCACTTGTCCTTTGAGCTTTTGTCCCTAAGTTTGGTTGATTTTCGGTCGTTCTTCGATGGTTGCTGGACAGATCTTTCTTTGCCTCCAGACTTTTTACAGTTTGTCTCATTAATCGAGTTTGTTCTTTGATCTCTCTTTTCCATTCATTTCTCTCTTTAGATTTTGTTCGATCAAACGCAGCATCGGTGCCTTTTCCAGGCGCTAAGCGGCCGCTGGATCTACTAATTTCCCGGCCTTTGGAGTGTAGTTGCTTGAGACTACGTGGACGATTCTCCGTCATGTGTTTTGTGTGCTATACTTAGTGGCTACGTGGCTTTAGTTAGCCTTTTGAACATGTGGGCTTCTTAGGCCTTTGTTGTTATGGGCTTGGGCCCTTTTTGGTTTGTTTTCTTTTGTTCATGGGCTTTGGTCCGTCTTGTCCTTTTTTTAGTGTTTGTGCCTTTTGTTTCTTAGTAGGTTCTTTAAGTTCGTGTTTGGAGGTTTCACTCGTGCACGGTTTGTACAACTACGATATTTGGATTTGGATTGGGTGTGGATTGCTTGTGATGGCGTGGTCGCTTGGACGTTTTCGTAGCTACTGAAGATCCTTCATTCCAGTGGAGGCAACGCGAGTAGTCCATTTCGTCTTACCCAATTTGTCCGCTTTGACCCGAATGTTAAAGACGTTGTTTCTTTAGCCCCTCACTTTCCCCATTACCTTTTCGGTCTAGTTCCTTTTTTTCGTTTGTTGTACTTACTTTACGTGTTTGCTTCGTTTAGTTTCTAGTCGGTTTCCGGCTACCGTTTACTCGGCCTCTCGGATGTACTGGGCCCGTCTGTACAACCGAATTCTTACCTACTCAAAAAAAAGCTAATGGTCATCCTAGGGCATCCTGACGGATGAGGGTGAGAAAACCCGGGTCAACTGCAAGCGGGTTAGAGGAGACGCGTCCGAATGATCTAACAATGAAGTCCGCTACAGAATTGCACTCCCGAACGACATGAGAGATACTCCAATACTGGAACAGGACAACAAGCAGTGGATGTCCGAACGCAACAGCTCAATCTCCCATGGGCGGCGCCAGTCATCGAGCACGGTCTTGATCAGCTGCAAGTTATCGCCTTCAATCTGGATCCGGGGAATGCCACGTCTAGTGGCCTCGAGAAGTTCTAGCGCAAGGTTATGGTCTCGGAGATCCTCGAGAAGTCCTAGCGCAAGGTTATGATCTCAGAGATCATTTAATTTAATTATTGAATTTATTATAAGAGATCATTTAATTTAATTATTGGTCAGCTTGTGTGGGGATTTATGCGTTTTTGGGTTTTGATTTTTGATAGATCATTTATTTTAATTATTGAATTTATTATAATAGAGTCAAAGTGCAATGTTTTTAAACGGATTTAATAAAACCCCTTATAATTAATTCCCCAATTGTATAACTTTCAAAAACTAAATCATAGAGTGCAGATCCATCACTCCAATACAAATCAGAGCACGCGCCCATTCTCAAACATGTCCCTTCCGGCAACGTGGCTCACAAAAATAGCGAGTTCATGATACGCGCTCATCATTCGCGTGGAGAAATGTGGGGGAGCGATCATAAAGAACTCAGGCATCACTATCACTTCCCATCCGTACTTTAAAGCTTAAAGAGAGAGAATAAAATATTAAACAGAAAATGCGTGTGGGAGAATTAATTGCCGAGTATTGGGCTTTTGGAACACCCATAGATATAATAAACGTACGATCTCATCTCGAAGTATTCTCTCAGGATCTGGGTTTTCGCGATAGGTTGTTTTGGTAAGAGTCGTTTCGCGGTTTTCGCGAGAACTCACCTATTCAAGAGATTTTCACAATAACAAAAATGTCTTTTGCCGATATTTTCATATAGTTTTCTCTTTATCTTGAGAAAGCCTAGTTGTCGAGTCACATTAACGCACGACGCTTTTGACGGTTCCTCTTTATCTATTAGGGCAACTCCCCAAAATCACTCTTGTAACTTGTTGGTCAATTGCTAAAAATAAAATTAAATTTTGTTATTATCTTGTAGAATAATACTCTCTCCGTTTAGTTTAATTCTAGTTCTAGTATCTTTCTAACATTAAAGTTTTATTTATCAAAACTTTTTTTGAATTTTTATTTAATTAATATGTTGAAAAGTATTTGTATTGTTTTTTTTTCTTTTTATCTATTAATACTAAAAGATGATTAGTTTTTAAAAGTTTGGTTCAAATTAAACGAAATCTATCTATCTATTACTAATAGCTAAAGTCGGAGCAATTTCTGCCACCACGTTGCGCCACATCACCCTTTTATTAAAATAATAATTTTAAATAATTAATTATGCACAAAAAGTTATTTCCAAGTAAATATAAAGATAAAATAATATCTGTAAAAATTTATTTTAAAATAAACATAAGGATAAAATAATATTAGTAGATTTGATCAATATAGATAAAAAAAGACATTATATCTTTGAAATAAAGATAAATTAAATAAAGATAAATTAAAAAAAGATAAGAAAAAACATGTACACATGATCACATACATATCTTTGAAATAAAAATAGCCATATCTATCTATAATATATGTTAAAGTTTAATTATCCCATAAGATTTTTAATAACTATAGTTAATTAAGGGTTTTAATAAAATTCAATTATCCCAATAAATCATGCTTAATCATAGTATTAATTATATTTTATATTCTAATTCTAATTACGTTATCCTTAAAAATCCACATACATTTAAAAATTCAACAAACATAAAAAAAATAAAAAAAATCTTACGGTCTAACCAAACGTTAAGCCTTCTAAATCAATTTATGGCTTTCAACATTCATTTTTAGGTAATTACATCATGATCGATCAGTCAAAAGGTTTTTGGTTGACGTCCAAATTAATATAAAGTTTAGTACTTTAGTTAGTAATTCATAATATGTAATTTTTACACACGTATTATTGTTTAATTCGAAGCATATCGTGATCCGTCCCAATTCTGTCTATTACTAATAACTAAAGTCGAAACAATTTCTGTCACCACTTACATTGCGCCACATCACACCTTTATTAAAATAATAATTTTAAATAGTTAATTATGCACAAAAAGTTATCTCCATGTAAACATAAAGATAAAGTAATATTGATAAAAATTTATCCCCAAATAAACATAAAGATAAAATAATATTAGTAGATTTGACCAATATAGATAAAAAAGGACATTATATTTGTTATATTTGTAAAAGATAAATTAAAAAAAATAAGAAAAAGTATATACACGTGATCAAATATATATCTTTGAAATAATAATAGTCATATCTATGTATAACTATATGTTAAAGTTTTAACTTTTTTAGTAGATTTTCCAATTAAATTCCTTTATACTTATTTATGTGGAAAAAATTAATTCAAATTTAAATTAAAAATAACAAATTTATCTTTATCATTTTATCTATTTATAAATAATATTTATCTTAAATCAAATTTTGATAAAAAAGAAGTAAAAAATTTAAATTTCTATATAATTACTTGACTAAATTAAATTTTTACAAATAATTATATTATCTTTTCCTTAATATCTTTTTGGATTGTTTATGTAAATATAGAAGATTTTTATCTTCAAAAAAAATTCTATATTTTTTTTATCTTTTCTTATTAATCATATTTTAAATTTTTATTGAAAATATTTTTAAATAATTGAATTTGATTAAATTTTTTTAGGGATTTACATTATTTGTGCCTATTCATTTATTTTTGTACATTCACTTTATTAACATCATTTTTTTAATATATCTAAAAATTATTGAGTCATGGTCGTGCATGGCACGACGACGGGTACAACTAGTCTTATACTAAAACGAATGCACTTTTCCTATTTCGTAGTGAACTTTTCCTATTTTAGAGTGCATTTTTTTCGGATTTGTACTTTTCATACTTTGCAGTGCATTTTTCGCATTTTTTATAGAGCGTTTTTTCGAGATTCCACTTTCTGTATTTTACAATGCGTTTTTTTATGAAAAGTGCATTACGAACCAGGAAAAGTGCATTCGTTTGACGTTTTAGGATAAGTATTTGTTTCCTCAAATTTGACTTCACAAGTAGTATAACTTAATAATTTTGTCCATTATTATTTTTGAAATAATTTTACACAAAAAATAAAATATTTTAAGTGAATTTTCTATCAATTTTTGTCTAAAATTATTTCAGAAATAAAGGGACAATAATATTGTAAGTTAACTTTTTATATATATATATATATATATATATATATATATATATATATATATATATATATAGAAAGAAATTCATACAAGAACTTTTTGGTAGAAGTCATACAAGAATTACTAATTTTCATTTGGGGATACACATAAACTCAATATTTTTTTTTCCCATAAACTCAGTAATTAACCCACACACTCACGTATATATATTAATTTTACTAGTCTTATACACATCTAGACTTTTCTACTAAAATAATACTCTTAATTTCTAGATTGATCTTTTAATTGGGCTTTCCATTTTGATATAATTAGGCCCAATTAACTAGCCCATCATCATTTGAGCTTAGGAGGGAACTAACATGTTGTACCAACTGTAGCAACATCTCAGGTTTTTATTGTTTAGGCCCAACAAGGTGAACACAACCCATTAAGCTAATGAAACTAACACTAAAGGATGACTAGTTTTTAAGAGTTTGGTTCAAATGAAACGAATACACTTTTCCTATTTTAGAGTACACTTTTTCAAATTTGCTTATTTCATACTTTGCAGTGCACTTTTTGTACTTTTTATAGTGCGTTTTTTTCCGGATTTCACTATCTGTATTTTACAATGCATTTTTTTTTATGAAAAGTGCATTACGAACCAGGAAAAGTGCATTCGTTTCACGTTTAGGATAAGTGTTTGTTTCCTCAAATTTGACTTCACAAATAGTATAACTTAATAATTTTGTCCATTATTATTTTTGAAATAATTTTACACAAAACTTAAAATATTTTAAAGGATTTTTCTATCAATTATTTCAAAAATAAAGGGACAACAAATATTGTAAGTTAACTTTTATATATATGGAAAGAAATTCATACAAGAATTACTAATTTTCATTTGGGCATACTCATAAACTCACTATTTTTTTTCCCCATAAACTCAGTAATTAACCCACACACTCACGTATATATTAATTTTACTAGTCTTATACACATCTAGACTTTTCTACTAAAGTATCACTCTTAATTTCTAGATTGATCTTTTAATGGGGCTTTCCATTTTGATGTAATTAGGCCCAATTAATTAGCCCATCATCATCTGAGCTTAGGAGGGAACTAACATGTTGCACCAACTGTAACAACATCTCAGGTTTATATTGTTTAGGCCCAACAAGATGAACACAATCCATTAAGCTCAAACGAACCTAAACTAACCAGCTCTAAGGACCAAATTGCTCATGGACCGGGCTTAGCTAAGGGCTCCATGAGCTATCATGCCCGAGAGAGTGTTCAAAACTGATTCGAGCCCATATATCTCTTAGTTCCTAGTTTCCACCTAGATTGTGTGCTTGCATTTGTCATACAAAAAACACTACAATATACCATAACGTTATGAGTACAGAAACAATACAATATACAGAGACATATATCATAGCGTTACGTCTCTTTATTAATAATTTTCTTAATTGATGAATATAGTGATCATCAACTAAATGTTGCGTGTTGGCATGACACGCAATGGTTGGGCTTTAAGCAAGGAGACTCCAAGCCTATCATCCATGTCCAAACTTAGAGGATCCACTCCATGTTCAAGCTCCCAATCAAAGGAATGAACCAAGGATCCTATAATCAATGGAAGCATTCTCATGGCCATTGGAACGGCGGGGCAAATCCTCCTACCACCACCAAAACGAATAAGCTCGAAGTCTCGACAATCATTATCCGTCCCTAGGAACCTCTCGGGTTCAAAAGAATCTGGATTCTCCCAAACCCGAGGGTCTCTTCCCATGGCGTAGATATTGATCCAGATTCGCGAATCCTTGGGCACCCTATACCCGCTAATTCCAATCTCAGAGTCGACTTGCCTTGGAATCAAGGGCACTACTGGATGTCGCCTAAATACTTCCTTTATAATGGCATCAAGGTATGGCAGCTTGGAGATGTTGATTTCTTGAGAAGAACTCTCTTTACTGATAACTTGTTTGAGCTCTGCTTTGGCTCTAGTTAGTTTATTCGGGTGGCAAAGTAGCTCCGCTAATGTCCATTCGACCATGCCCGACGTCGATTCTGTTCCGGCCACAAATAAGTCCTACACAATATATATTTGCATTCAAGTCATGATTAGCTAACTTGAAAGACCCAAAACTACAAAGAGAAATTGATTAAGTTAAATCCATCCCACTTGCCATGAAAAGATGTAGTATGTTTGAGTGTGTGGTATTGTCTTCAAGTAAAGCATCCAACATATCAGGATGCCTTCCCGAGCGTTGTTGGATTACATTGTCAATGATAGCCATCAATTGTGCAGAGAGGGACTCCATGCGCCCCCTAACGCCCTGCGGATCTAAAATCTAGGGAATAGGGAAGAAATCAGGGAGGTTGGGGTTGCTCACCTCGACACCAATTTTCCAAATCAGTTGCTTGAGGTAACGACATGTGTCGGAGTTGTAGTCCGCTAGATCAACAGAGAAGAAGGCGTTGGAGAGGAAGTTAAGTGTGGTGGTGAAGGCAGCTTGTCCTATGTCCACTACAACCTTGTCTTTGTAGCATTTGTGAACGTAGCTAAGGAGTTCTTCCACCTTCCTTTGTCTTAGGTCTTGGGTTGCATCCAACGTGCTATTTGAGAAAATCTGTTCAAGAGATTATATACTAAGCATTTATTTTACTAAACTTTAAATTTGAGAAACTGTTTTCACACGTCATATCAAGTGGCAACTGGCCTAGCCCAACTATCACTTGACACCGTGCTTCAGCAAGCTACCTGAACGATAGCATACCACTAAAGTCCAACCCAAACACAAACTACTAGGAACCGGCCCAGGATCGAACCGCCCATCAATGTCAAAGTCTGTGGGCCAATACTGTCGCAAAGGGGGATTGTCCGTGCGGACATGCACGATATGGGTCTAGCAAACAAGCTCATTGGGTTTCGTCGAAAAATTTATATAGTACATATATGAGAATGAAAGGTTATCGTTCGATCACCTGGGTGTTGACAATTTTGCGAAGACTTCGCCAACGGTTACCAATAGGCATGCAAATGAGGGACGACTCGTGGTGGCGGTGGGCCCGCACAGCATCGCCGACAGGCCTAGTGCACACAAAGGTATCATTCTTACGTAGGACTTCAATCGCAATGGGTACCGACGAGACTACCATGACAGTTAGGTGGCCGAGCTGAAGAGAAATGAATGGCCCGTAGATATGAGCTAACTCAGTTAGCCTCTTAATCAAAAGCTTACCACGCAGGTTGAATATGTTTCCCACAATGGGAAAAGGGGCAGGACCCGGTGGTAATGGTAATTGACATTTCCTTGAATGGGCTGTTCGAAGGAGATAATGGAGTGCCATCATCAAGGGCAAAGCAAGCCACAAAAGAAAACTTAAGGAATCCATTTTCACGTATGTGCACTCTCTTTCTAAATGGCTAAACTGGGTTACAATATATACTAGGGAAGTGAACTATCCGTGTATTATATGTATAGATTAAGCTAGCATTTAGATCGAAATGATTGGACATTTGATTTGTGGAGGTAAATGGATACATGACACTAGTGGCCGGCAGAGCTCCAATAATATGGAAAGGGAGGGTTACAGAAGATATTCAACACTGTATGGCCCATTTGGTTGTGATCTATTCTTCTTTGTGGTTTGTAGAGCGGGGACATAGGCTACTAAAGTACGTACATAATCCAAGAACATAATAATATCAATAATAGACTGAAAACAACATAACATCTACCCAGTGGCGGATCCAGGATCGATTTGATGGGGGGCGGACTTTAACGGGGTCAGCACACCTAGCCTTGAGCCAGTCCACGCCGAGCTAGCCGAATAACCAGACCACAATAAAGTCAGACCATTTACTAGGGTGTTATTGGCGGTTCGATGTGGTGAAGACCCAATTACAATTTAGAGCTTCCTATTTTGATTTCCACTGTAGATTTATCCTTTTAGTATGAGTTACTAACCAATTGCAATTTAAAGAGCTTCATTTCTTAATTTTCCATGGTATCAGGTGTTTTTAGGATGAGTTACTACTACTCAATTGCAATTTACAATTTAGAGTTTCATGTTTTAATTTCATGATAGATCTAATTCTTATACAATAAGCTATTTTTTTAACCTTGAGAAAGGAAATCAAAATAAGGGTGCAAGTTTTACCAATTACTATTAAAAGCCAAAATACAGCTCATAAGCCACATGCATTTAACGGATGTTGAAAGGTACATGGGGATGGGTGGTGTATGTTAATAGGGGGCAATGTATGGGTGATTTAAGGTCATTTTGTAATTTATGGGTGGTTAAGTGAAAAAGGCATTAACTTAGGGGTGATTTTGTTAAATTTATTCTATAAAACCCAGATAACTAAAGAAGTAAAGAGCGAGAGTATGAAAGTATTCTATAAAACCCACATAACTAAAGCTGTAGCAGAAAAACTAAAAAGAAGAGAAAAAGAGTAGGGTACTCCCTCCAGGTGGTCACTACTAGCGTTTTGTCTAGGGGGAGGTATGTTGGGACTAGTGGGGCTACAACCCCCACTGGATTAAAAAAAATTAATATATAAAATATTATTGTTGTAAAAATTTAAATGTATAATTGTTTTTAAGTATATAAAATATTATTAGTAAAATTTAAATATATAAAATATTACTACTATTGCAAATATTAGTGATTGAATATGTATTATATATATATATGTATTATATATATATTGTCAAATACTGTTATACGGTCCCTATCTTTTAACTAGTAAATAATTTCTTATGGAAAAAGGGTCTCATATACAAAAAAATAATTTTTATATAAAAAAATACAAAATTTTCCAAACAAAAAGAATTTTATATAGAAAAATACAATGTTTTTTTCTGTAACCAGAAATTTAGCCCCTATTGAGGCAAATTTCTGACTCCGCCTCTGGCTTTGTCAGTGTAATATTCTCACACCATTGGTCTCTACACAAGGTTAAATTTACTGAGATTGCTAAATAATAAAATCTTGTTTAATAACTTATTTCCAACTCTTCTTGAGATGTATCATTAATGATTGTGCATGGCACTTATTGAAGGGTTAACTAGGTCTTCCATTATCCGTAACGTACATGTAACGTTAACTCACCATCATCTATGGCTCCATCCCGGGTACATAGTACTCCGTATAATTAATTATTAGTCTGCATCCACTGTGTTGATGAATAATGCCATTAAACATCTTGCAAGCATGTAAAACGATCACAACTATCCATGGTCCGCGTACCCAAGGCATATATTATTGCTCATCGATTTGATGAATAATCCTAATCATTCATGATGCATGTGCATCATATACATGTGGCATAGTTTTGTCACACGGTACTCACACTGTTTATTGGCCACATGTAGAGGTGTCAAACGGGTCAGTCAGATCGGGTTCGGGTTGAGTCAGATTCGGATCATAAAGAGCCACCGGTTAAATCGGGTCGGGTCATTGCAGGTTGTCGGGCGGGTCGGGTCGACCTAACAGGTCAAGAAAATTGATTTTCTTACCATTATTAAAATATTTTTTATTTAAAAAATAATATTTAATAATAAATCTATTATTTTTATATATTTTAATAATAAAATATATTATAATTTTCAAAATATATTATATATTCTTAAAATATAACAAATTGGATCAACCCAACGGTTTTTTCGGGTTTGAACCCAACGGGTTTCAGGTCTATCGGGTTCGGTTTATTTCGAATTTCGAGTTCAATTTTTCGGGTCTTGACCCTAAATTTTTCGGGCAGATCGGGTTGGTTTTTCAGGTCGGGTCAGCTTTTGACAAATCTAGCCACATGTACAAATATATAATTCAAATCATTAGATCTTTTTAGAAAAATAACTAGTATTTATTCCCGACCTTGTACGGGTTTTTTTAAAATAAAATATTAATAATAAAATATTTTCAAATATAATTATTATCCAAGAAAAAAATAATTATATAAATGTAATATCAATAATAAAATATTTTCAAATATATTTATTATCCGAGAAAAATAATTATGTAAATGCTTCAATATAAATTTTTGTTATGATCTACATAAAAAGATAAGACAATTATCATATAATTAATGAAGATTTTATCATATAAGGTAAGAAATGATTGGATTATAATGATAGCCAAATTGGTAAGCAAATTGCTAGTAATATACGGTTACAAAGATAACTATTCAATTAAGATATCTTCTTAGTTAAAAAACGATTCTATCTAAAAATAAAATAAATATTCTAGAATTTATATGATAGCATAAAAAAATATCATAATGATCTTCCTATCTAATATATCGAAAAATAAAAGATTGTTGAATAATGATATTTTTTATCGTATATTCTAAAAACATAGATAAGAATTTATCACATCCAAAAAGAAAAAATTATTTAAAAAAAAGGTGGTGTGGTCCAATAAAAAAAAGTGTCATGTGTCGCTTAATAATTTGATTATTTCAAAAAAAAAGTGGTGTGGTCCAATAAAAAAGTGACATGTGTCGCTTAATAATTTATTTAACCTACGCTTTAGGTTATAGTTATGATATTGTACGTAATATCTTAATTATTTTTTCGAAGATTAGTTTTAATAAAAGAGGTGGTGTGGTCCAATCTAAAAGTGACACGTGTCGTTTAATAATTTTTTTAACATCCGCTTTAGTATATAGTTATGATGTAATAATATAAGAGTTTGATTCAAATGTAAAAGGGCGCTTAGATATAAAATACAAATGAAGAGTAGCCGTTGGGATGGGAAAAAAATATCAAGGACTTGGATCATTTCACTTAAAAAAGAAAAAAAATGACACGGACGAAATTTTATGAATTATTCACATATTTTTCGAAAAATGGATACAACGGACACAAATAAGTTATTTGACGAATTTTTGACTTCTTGATAAGCTCTCTCTTTACCAATAACTTGTTTGAGCTCTGTTTAGGCTCTAGTTAGTTTATTCGAGTGGCGAAGTAGGCTCCGTTATCATGTCCATTCGATCATGCCCGACGTCGATTTTGTTCCGGCCACAAATAAGTCCTACACAATATATTTTTGCATTCAAGTCATTATTAGTTAACTTGAAAGACCCAAAACTACAAAGAGAAATTGATTAAGTTGAATCCATGCCATTTACCATGAAAAGATGTAGTATGTTTGAGTGTGTGGTATTCTCTTCAAGTAAAGCATCCAACATATCAGGATGCCTTCCCGAGCGTTGATGGATTACATTGTCAATGATAGCCATCAATTGTGCAGAGAGGGACTCCATGCGCCCCCTAAGGCCCTGCGGATCTAAAATCTTGAGCATTGGGAAGAAATCTGGGAGGTTGGGGTTGTTCACCTCGACACCAATCTCCCAAATCAGTTGCTTGAGGTAACGACACGTCTTGTAGTCGTAGTCCGCTAGATCAACAAAGAAGAATGCGTTGGAGAGTAAGTTAAGTGTGGTGGTGACAGCAGCATGTCCTATGTCCACTACAACCTTGTCTTTGTAGCATTTGTGAACGTAGCTAAGGAGTTCTTCCGCCTTCCTTTGTCTTAGGTCTTGGGTTGCATCCAACGTGCTATTTGAGAAAATCTGTTCAAGAGATTATATACTAAGCATTTATTTTGATAAACTTCATATATGAGAAATATTATTTTCACACATCGTCTTAAGTGGCAACTGGCCTAACTCAATTGTCATCACTTGACACTATGTCTTATATAGCTCGCAAGCCACTTGAACGGGTGGGTATCAAGTCCTAACCAAACACAAATAACCAGGAACTAGCCGAGGATCGAACCGCTTTGATATCAATTAGTGTCAAAGTTTGTGGGCCAATACTAATAGAGAGGGTGACCGTGCATGCGCACATGCGCAAAATGGACCTAGCAAAAAAGCCCATGAGCTTTCGTCCATGTGCACTTATTAACTAAACTTCAAATATGTGAAAACATTGTTTTCACATAACATTATACTTCCTCCATTTCACAATAGATGACCATAGAGGTTTTTTTTTTCTTGTTTCACAATAGATGTCCATATAAGAATTTTGTCCATTGTTTTTCATTTATACCCCTAATAATTATATCACATCAATCCTATACACTTCTCTCAAAAGCACAAAACAACAAAACATATAACTTTTAGGAGTAGGAATCTAAGAGTACTATTTAATATGGATAATTTTATGAGAATTTTTTCTTCATATATGTGCAAATTTGTCTATAGACATCTAGAGTAAGGTTCAAATAAAACAACTCCTAATCCTATAAAATAAGGAGCGTTTAGAGCCCTTGGATCAAGGTGATCCAAGCGCTGATGTTCTATCTCTTTTAAAGACGCGGTGGCATTTTTGTAATTTCTAGAAAATTACAAAAATGCATCGCTATCATGAAAAAGTGCACCTGTACTTGTGCAGCTCTTGAGCGGTTGGAGAATCTCGCTCCACGACCAGTAGAAGATGCCTTCGAGAAACTCCTCGGTTTGTTGTAGGAGGCAGATCAGTGGAGAACAAAGACATTAGAGACGGCGATTGAGATCTCGTCGTTGTTGTACATGAATCTTGTGACGAGCTCGAAGGATTCTGCTCCGCCGGGAAAGTCAAAATGCTTGTAGCTGTAAACACGACTATTAATAATACAATCTCTCGTCGTTGTTGTACATGAATCTCGTCTCTAATTATTAACTTCATTTCTAGTACAACTTTATAATTTTACAATGATTCCAAATGTTGAGATAACTAGATACCCTTAAGAAACTTACAAAGTGACCAAGGTTACAAGAGGATAGATCTAGATACCTAAAGCTAGACCAATAAGAGGTTGAGTTATGAGAGATTGTTGATGGTGAACCACATCCATATCTTGATTTCGAGTCATGCTTCACACTCGTCGTTATGGAATGATAGCTGCTTTGAGAATCCATTTGGAATGATATGGAACAAACTCACAAACATAGGAGCATGGGAAGCAAAAGGTAGAGTAGTTGAATGATCAATATCATCATATCATGTTCAATTGGATTGGGTGGTACAACTATATATAGTTGGATGATCGGTAGTTTATATAATCACATTGGGAAGAAACTAATAATTAAAGACTTGTTTGATATTATTGTATTATTTTCTTTTGATCTGAAAGAGAGCTCTGTCCTTAATTTATTTAAGCCATAGAGTTACCAATTCCCAAATAAGCCATATCATTGTAGCAAAAAAGGAACTCTTCTCGTTCGAAGAGTTAACATTGCAAAGCACCCATTTCCGCATATTATCTTCAGCAAAGAACCTGGGGTTAACCAAGCTGAAGTTGGTTTGTCTCCACATCGAATCAACTTCAGTATAGTCACGCAATAAGTGAAGACCCGATTCCGAACCTGAACATCGAGGACACGTGGATGAAGACGACAGATTGCGATGCACCCGGTTTTCATTGTGGAGAAAAGCATTTTGACACACCATATAGAGAAACTGTCTAACTCTTTGTCTGTTCTCCATAGTGTGAATGATTTTGTAAACAGCAACTACAATCATTTTGACTTGTCTATGATGAATTTATTTTTATTATCATCATATCTGAGCTACATTGTCAGATTATAACCCAAAATGGAATAAGGGATGTTATCAGAAATGGAACAATTCTTATTAGGAGCATTAAAAAGGGAGGTCTTTATCATGTCATAGGTTCTCCTGAACTCAATGTCTCCAAGGGAATAAATAATACTGATAATGTAGAACATACAAAACTCTGGCATGCTAGGTTAGGTCATATAGGCAACAAGGGTCTCATGCACTTGCATAAACATGCTATGATTGATGTGAATCCTTGCAAGCTAGATTTCTGTGAAACCTGTATGTTAGGAAAGAAAACTGCACATTCTTTTGGTAGATCTTCATACATTGCTTCCAAACCCCTTGAATATGTTCATTCTGACTTATGGGGACCTACACAAGTGAACACTATAGGTGGCAGACCCCGCTTAAGCTTGACTCTCAACAACAAACAACAGATCCAAGCAAAACACAACAGCGGAAGCAAGATCTAAAGTAGAAAACAGAACCTGGCTCTGATACCACTTTGATACGATTCTACCCTAAGTAACTCGCAAGATCGAACTCAAACAAGCAATAATAGTGAAAGAACAGTATGAACACCAGATCTGTTTACGCGGTTCGAGCAAAGCTCTACATCCGCGGAGCCTCAGTGAGGAGACTCGTCTCAAATCCACTATCAATGATCAAGTTCAAGAGAGGTTACAATCTCACACACATCAAGGCAAAGAAAGACTCAGAAACTAAGAAACAAAGTCGATCTAAGAAGAAGAAGAAGAAAGATCTAGGGTTTCGGCCCCGTGGAAGGCTACTCAAGCTTCAAGATGAAGCTTCAGAAGAACGCCACTGCAGATCTCAACGAGCTTGGATCGAAGCCTTCAACCTCGATCTCGATCTCCACCGCCTGGCTCACCGGAGAACAATTCCCTCCAGCTTCTCTCTCTCTCTTTCTCTTTCCTTCTCTCTCTTTCCCTTAGAACTCTCTCGAAGCGCCGCTGGAAGCTAGGGTTGTGAATCAGCTCGCGAGCGAGCTAACGCTCCCTTTTATAGAGCTCTCACACCTCCAAACGCTGCGTTTCACTTAACGCGGAGACGAGCTCGCTCTTCATTTGGGCCACTGACCTCGTCTTGGGCCGTCTTCAATATTCGGGAAATAGCCCAAGTCCAAACGGAACAAGCCCGAGCTCACACTGAATCGAGCTACCACCAAACCGGTATGAACCGGGATGGATTGAACGATCCGGTTCGGCTCTAAGCAATCCATGAACCCAAGAACTAAACCCGGTTCCTGAATCTATATTTTCTCTACCATTTAACCATGTGTGTATGCCTTACCAAATCTCTATGTCACTTATACTTACATATGTGACTTATATACATATATTAATCCTAACATATGCCCTCTTAAGTCACGTATGGAAGCTAAGAAGAACTATCAAGTTGATTTGTGGATTTAAGACAAGTTTCCCTTCTTCATTGACTCAATGCCACATCTCATGTAACATCATCGATGTGGAGTTCCTTCCTGCAAAAGACAAATTTGTTAGTGGGAACAATTTTGGTCCCAAAGTCAGCAGGATTGGTTTCACCAGGTATTTTCTTCACGGTTATTTCCTGGTCCTCCACTTTTTGCCTTATGTAATGGTATCGGACATCAATGTGTTTGGTTTTTTCATGGTAGACAGGGTCCTTGCAAAGGTACAAGGCACTCTGGCTATCCATATAAAGTGTAGGCAAGTAAGACTTGCCCTCTATTTCTTGTAAGATGCCTCGTAACCAAGTAGCTTCTTTCGAAGCCTCAATAGCTGCTATATACTCAGCCTCAGTTGAGGAGAGTGCAACTATAGACTGTTGTTGGGATTTCCAGGAAACACAGTTTCCTGCCCAACAGTAGAAGTATGCAGTTGTTGATTTTCTGTTGTCCTTGTTGCTAGCAAAGTCCGAGTCCACATAACCACACAGAGTGGTCCTCGGACTATGCTCAGCATACACTAACCCTGTATTAACAGTCCCTTTTACATATTTGAGCAGGTATTTCATACCTGCCCAGTGTTTCTCTCCAGGATTGCTCATATATCTACTTAATACACTTATGGCAAATGCTAAATCAGGCCTAGTGCAAATCATAGAGCACATGATTGATCCTACAGCTACATCATAAGGAACATCTTCCATTTTCTTCTTGTCTTCCAGGGTGGTAGGACAGTCTCTTTTACTTAACTCCAAGTGCCCTCCTAAAGGTATTGGAGAAGGCTTTGCATTCTTCATTGCAAACCTGTCAACAACTTTCAGCAGGTAGTCATTCTGAGACAAATAGATAGTTTTCTTAGCACGATTTCTTATTATATTCACACCAAGGATTTTCTTAGCATTTCCTAAGTCTTTCATGTCAAAGTGTTTTTGCAAATCATGTTTGACTCCTGTTATAACAACTCTAGAGTTACATATTAACAAGATGTCATCAACATACAATAACACATACAAAGGAGACTTAGTTTTGACACCCTTAAAATACAGGCAAGTGTCATAGCTACTTCTAGAGAATCCAAGTGATATCATGCAAGAATCAAACTTCCTATTCCATTGTCTAGGTGACTGTTTTAAGCCATATATGGATTTCTTAAGCATGCAAGCATAATCAGGATGGATTTTATCTATGAAACCCTTAGGTTGTCTCATGTATATAGTTTCATCCAGATCACCATGAAGGAAAGCAGTCTTAACATCCATCTGTTCTAATTCCCAATCATAAACTGCAGTCATAGCAAGTAACAGGCGCATGGTTTTGTATTTCACAACAGGTGCAAAGATGTCATTATAGTCAACACCTTCTTTTTGAGTGAAACCTTTAGCTACCAGCCTAGCCTTAAACCTAGGAGGATCAGTCTTACTAATTCCTTCCTTAATCTTGTATATCCACTTGCAGTCTATAAACCTAGCTTTTTCAGGTTTGGGAACTAAGACCCAGGTTTTGTTAACTATCATGGACTGTATCTCTTCATGCATAGCTTTTATCCATTCATTTGCTTCTTTACACCTAACAGCTTGTTCATAGGTCTTAGGTGTAAAATTTTTAATCATCTCAGAAACAATGAAAGCAAATTCAACAATTTTGTCAATGGACTCTAACAAATTCACCTCAAACCTTCTTTTTGGTATTCTAATCCTAGGCTCCCTATCCCTAGTCAACTGATAGTCTGCAAGTTCATGCTCAGGCATGAGAGCTTGCCCAGTGACAGAGGAGTCGTGGGAGATGGAAGGAGAAGAATCAGAAGAAGGAGATGGAGAAGGAGAGGAAGAATTGAAAACAGAAACAGAATTAGAGTTAGAGTTACTTATCTGTCCCCCTCCAAATTGGTGAGTTTGATTTCCTTGACTTCCTTGGTCTTGATCATCTTGATCTTGACTGTTTTGTTCTTGAATTTCATTTGCATTGTTCTGGTTTGCTTCAATTTCCTCTTCATTGACAATTTGGTGTAAAGAGGTATTTGAAGCTGAAGAGTAGCCTATGTCAAACTCCTCTTCATCATAGTTTGGGAGTTGTTCTTCTTGGAAGAAATTCCCAGCAGGATGAGATAATGGTGTTACATCTTCAGTCTCTTCAGGTGAGGTTCCTGTGGACTCAACAGTTAGTTTTGATTTAAAATAGAACTCCTTTTCATTAAATGTGACAGACCTGGAAGTTATAACTTTATAGCCTCCAGGTTGTATAAGCAAGAGTTTATAACCCTTTACCCCCGGGGGGTAGCCTAGCATAACACCTTTTAGGGCCCTAGGTTGCAACTTGCCTTGTGTCACTTGAGCAAAGGCTGTGCACCCACAGGGCCTAAGATGAGCTAGGCTGGGTTTCTTACCTGTCCACATCTCCTGTGGGGTTTTGAAACCTATCATAGAAGATGGGGACCTGTTGATCAGATAGGCTGCAGTTGTTACTGCTTCACCCCATAATGAGCTCTTCATCCCAGCGCTGAACAACATGCATCATGCTTTTTCTAGTAGTGTTCTATTCATTCTCTCTGCTGTACCATTCTGTTGTGGTGTTCCAGGGACAGTCAAGTGTCTCTTGATACCCTGTTCTCTGCAAAACTCATCAAACACATTATTGCAGAACTCAAGTCCATTGTCAGTCTTTAGACATTTTAGTTTCATATCAATCTGTGACTCAACCATATTTTTTCAATTCTTGAAGTTTATAAAAGCTTCATCTTTGGATTTTAGTAGATATATCCATACCTTCCTGGAATAGTGATCTATAAGTGACAGAAAGTATCTTCTGCCACCTATAGTGTTCACTTGTGCAGGTCCCCATAAGTCAGAATGAACATATTCAAGGGGTTTGGAAGCAATGTATGAAGATCTACCAAAAGAATGTGCAGTTTTCTTTCCTAACACACAGGTTTCACAGAAATCTAGCTTGCAAGGATTCACATCAATCATAGCATGTTTATGCAAGTGCATGAGACCCTTGTTGCCTATATGACCTAACCTAGCATGCCAGAGTTTTGTATGTTCTACATTATCAGTATTATTTATTCCCTTGGAGACATTGAGTTCAGGAGAACCTATGACATGATAAAGACCTCCCTTTTTAATGCTCCTAATAAGAATTGTTCCATTTCTGATAACATCCCTTATTCCATTTTGGGTTATAATCTGACAATGTAGATCATCAAACACAAATTCTGACAATAGGTTTCTTCTTAAGTTTGGAACCCACCTAACCTTTTGTAAAATCCTAATTTTTCCATCATGCATCCTCATAGGTACATTTCCTATACCTTTAATTTGTAATGCTGTATGATCTCCTAACATGACAATGCCATCATCACACATAGACAGAGAATCAAAAACATTTCTATCAGGTGTAGCATGCATTGTACAACCAGAGTCAAGAATCCATTCATGCTCAGACATAGAAGATGCAACAGCAAGCAATTCATGAGAATATACAGGAGAATCATAATATGATTCAAACACATTTGAAGCACCATTATTTTCATTTGATTTATTTCTCTCATCCTTTTTCTTTTTAGTACAGTCATTTGAGTAGTGACCTACTATACCACAGTAATAGCACTTGACTTTAGACATATCTTTCTTGTCATTTGTGCTAGACTCTCCCTGTTTATAGCCTTTCTTCTTATTTTTCTTGAATTTTCCTTTTCCTTTTGCCATCATGACTTCATTTTTATTCTCAGTTTTATCAGAAGCTTTAGAGCTTCCACCTTTCATCTTAAAGACTTTTAAGGATTCATTTTTCTGAATTATAAACTCAGACATCCTAGCTGCAGTCATGCCATCACGACCAAACTGACATACATCTTTTAAAACATCAAACTGAACTGGCAAGGCATTCATAAGAAGCATAAACTGGTGAGTATCTTTAATTTTGTCATCACATCTCTCTAGATCTTGGGTTATCCTAAGAAACCTATCAAGATTCTCCTCAATAGTTTGCCCTAAGTCCATTTTAAAGCTAAACAGTTTAGACAGGAGGGAGATGAGACAAGGCAGAGATTTAGAGAGATACTTAGCATCCAAAGCATCCCAGAGAGGTTTAGGTTCAGTAATACTCACAACCTGCCTAGCTACCTCATCGGATAGTCTAAGCATAATCTCTGCATGTGCCAAATCTTTGGCTTGTTTCTTTTGAAACTCTGTTGCAGTCGCATCCCACACATCTGCCACTGCATGCCATAGTTTTCCTTAGTGAGAACAACCTTCATCTTCACTTTCCACATGGCATAGTCAGAATGCCCATCGTAGGGCTTGATTCTATAAGCATCTCCCATGATTGTACCTGGACAATCAAGAAGTTAGCACTTCTTTTGGAAGACCTAATCAGAATACAAAAGATCTGTATTATATCAATAACAAGATCAACAACAATCAAGATCCAAAGTAACCTAGACTTCTAATGTAGGAACCGACAGTGGGAAGCAATTGACACAAGTCAAAGCCCTTCTATCAAGATTCCCCTGTCCCTCTAGTACTTCCTTTCCCAGAGGTCCAGTGACTTAGAAGACTCAAAGATTCAAGCAAAAAGACATGCAATAGAAAGAGAAATTCCTAGACTCTTCTACTGTAGGGCCTGCAAGGGGTTGCACCGGAACAATCCGTTACCCCAGTTTACAAGAAACCCCGCTTAAGCTTGACTCTCAACAACAAACAACAGATCCAAGCAAAACACAACAGCGGAAGCAAGATCTAAAGTAGAAAACAGAACCTGGCTCTGATACCACTTTGATACGATTCTACCCTAAGTAACTCGCAAGATCGAACTCAAACAAGCAATAATAGTGAAAGAACAGTATGAACACCAGATCTGTTTACGCGGTTCGAGCAAAGCTCTACATCCGCGGAGCCTCAGTGAGGAGACTCGTCTCAAATCCACTATCAATGATCAAGTTCAAGAGAGGTTACAATCTCACACACAGCAAGGCAAAAAAAGACTCAGAAACTAAGAAACAAAGTCGATCTAAGAAGAAGAAGAAAGATCTAGGGTTTCGGCCCCCTGGAAGGCTACTCAAGCTTCAAGATGAAGCTTCAGAAGAACGCCACTGCAGATCTCAACGAGCTTGGATCGAAGCCTTCAACCCCGATCTCGATCTCCACCGCCTGGCTCACCGGAGAACAATTCCCTCCAGCTTCTCTCTCTCTCTTTCTCTTTCCTTCTCTCTCTTTCCCTTAGAACTCTCTCGAAGCGCCGCTAGAAGCTAGGGTTGTGAATCAGCTCGCGAGCGAGCTAACGCTCCCTTTTATAGAGCTCTCACACCTCCAAACGCTGCGTTTCACTTAACGCGGAGACGAGCTCGCTCTTCATTTGGGCCACTGACCTCGTCTTGGGCCGTCTTCAATATTCGGGAAATAGCCCAAGTCCAAACGGAACAAGCCCGAGCTCACACTGAATCGAGCTACCACCAAACCGGTATGAACCGGGATGGATTGAACGATCCGGTTCGGCTCTAAGCAATCCATGAACCCAAGAACTAAACCCGGTTCCTGAATCTATAATTTCTCTACCATTTAACCATGTGTGTATGCCTTACCAAATCTCTATGTCACTTATACTTACATATGTGACTTATATACATATATTAATCCTAACAATATCATGTCAATTACGTCTTCATAACAAAATGCTCATGAACAGCCTAAACTTGTAAATAAATAGCTATTCTTGATGCCATGCATGTTTCATTCTTGTTCAATTTGTATGAATTCAATTTTCTTGATGATTCATGGCTCCCGAGTGGCTTCAGGAAAATAAAATAGATCTTATATACTATATAGTATAGAATGAAAGATGGTGTATTTGGTGGACATTTTTAGGGTTCAAGATGATGCAACCGGGCCAATGCAGGTTATATATGTTCAAGCAATCTGTGATTATGTTCAAGCTGTCTCCTGAGTTCCTTGTGTATTGTACGTAATAAGAACATTTTCTATTACATATACATGTTGCCTGTGTATTTTGCCAATATAGTAGAACAATGGACTATATGTTTACACCAACCAGTACAAAGCTACATAAATATGAAGTACAAACTCAGATTTTGCACTAGGGTGCTTTTGAGACAACCTTCTTTGCTTCAATTTCTCCTCTTCTGATGTCTTCTCCTCCGATTTAGCATCACAAAGACTTCTATGTTGAAAATCAATCTCTCCACCCAATAATAGTTGCTTCCCCAAAAGATAAAGTATCCCCAAACACACCCCAAGAACAACCCACATCCTAATCCCGTTAAAATAATCTCCCACTCGTGGAAACTCGAAGATTTGAAGCCAATGATTTCAATTGGTTTATCCCTTTTCCCTGGTTTATCCTTTTTCCCGCACTTCTTTGTCAAAAGTTCACCACACACCCTTGGATTTCCAAGATAGGAGTTGTCTAATTAAGAATGTAGCAAACTGTTTTGTTGTTGGCATAGGCCCACAAGATTATTTTCCGAGACATTGAAGAACGCCAAAGAGTTTAGATTTACCAATTCGCTAGGAATATGCCCATCTAATTTGTTGAAGGATAAGTCTAAAGACTCTAATTGACTCAGATTGCCCAAGGATGGTGGGATGCTGCCTGTAAATTTTTATGAGCTAGACAAAGTGATCGAAGCAAGATAAGATCTCCAATGGCCTCAGGGATGCACCCTTCTAGTTTATTTCTGGATGCGGGTTGCAGGTTTTGCGGGTCGGATCGCAAGTCGATCCGTTTGACCTGTTTGACACACACACAAAGGCAAGTACGAATATCCCGCAAGTAGGGGTGCTCAATGGGTCGACCCGACCCCCAACTTTAAAAAATATTATATTATTTCATTAAAGAGTAAAAAATTATTATATTACTTGCGGGTCAACCCATTGAGCACCCCTACTTGTGGGACATCCGGAGTTGCCTTTGTGTGTGTCAAGCGGGTCGACCCGCGACCCGACCCACAAAACCACAACCCATGGGTCGATTTACGGGTCAATAAATTTTATACGGGTCAACCCGCGACCCGCAATTCAAGTTGGGTCAACATATTGAGCCCCTCTAATGAAGAGCCACGATTCAAGCGTGATATCTTTTGTCCACCTGATACCTATACAACTCACTCTTCATAAAGAGAAGAGTGTTACAGCAAATCTGTAACTAAACTGAATTTGGATAGCATTTGTAAAACAGGACTAATGTTCTAAGAACAACAATCCAACATACTCAATTCACAGATCCTTGAGAATGAAGAACAAGAATCGGGAAATATCGAGCTTTCATTGATTAGAGAGAAAATTGAGATACGATTGTGTTTTGTGAATGAATGAATCAGTGTAAGGACTTCCCCCTTTATGTTATACAACAGACTGATCTCTCTAACTAAAATGCTGACGTGTAAAGTATTTACAATTTTAAGCCCAAAGTTACACTTATTAACCCAAGTGTCCTTTTCCTATAACAAAGAGTGACTTTTTATGAAGAGTGATTTTACATGTGCGTCAGACACTTTTTCCGTGTGCACAAAGAATTGGCCATAAATTTATTAGGGTTTTGCTACATAAAATTTGATAGTATAATTTTATTACATTAAATTCATTAGAATTTTGATACATAAATTGAGCCTAATAAAACTTTCCTTAATTTGACCTAATTCATGTACAACACTTAATTCATGTACAATACTGAAAAAAAAACAATATTTACATAAAGCATTGAAAATAGTTGGTTAGGAATATTAATTTAGGGGTTATTTAGTATTTTTCAATTAAAAGATAGTTTTGGAAACAAGATAGAGAGTGAGGGCATATTTTTGAAATAATTATTTGAAACTAGACTATTGTGGGATTTTTCTCAAAAGGAGAACAAGCCTCACCAACGAACACACTGCTCATTTTCTAATAAGATATACATTTTTAACTCAGAAGGCACAAAAAATTGACAATAATTAGATTAGGTTTCCTTGGTAAAGCATAAAGCAGCCGATCTGTAGCAATGATATATACACAATTAACAATGGATTAGAGAAGCTGGAGTAGTTATTATCAATTAATAAGAGATTTAAGAACTAAGAGAATTAATTCCTACTGAGATGGCTCTGAATTTAAGATATTTTCAATTCCTACTGAGATTCCTGCTGAGTACAAAGGTGGCACACTGTACTAGGAGGATCTCTTGTCAGATGTTTTCAAATATTCCATGGCTAGCTTACAGAAGGGCGAGGATGTGTCCTTGAGCAACTCCGAAGGGGAATCGTACTCCATGATCTTGCCTTGATCAAGAAGCATGACAAGGTGGTTGTCAATGACGGTGGGGATCCTGTGGGCGACGGTGATGACGGTGCAGTTGGCCGTCTCCATCCTGATGGTCTTCTGGATTACGCTATCCGTCTCCATGTCCACGGAAGCCGTGGCTTCATCCAGCACCAGAATTCTCCTCCTCTGAAGCAACACTCTTGCCAAGCACACCAGCTGCCTCTGTCCCACGCTCCAATTCTCCCCGTCTTCCGCCACTGCAAATGTCCACAACTATCCGTAAATTTCTATAATGAGTGGGTCATTATTGTAAATTTGTAATACCTGGAGCATCAAGCAGTCTCTTATCCTGCTTCACAATCTCGGCCAACCGACACTTGTCCAAGACCTGATCAAGTTTGCAGAGGTGGTACAAATTAATATGATTGGTATTTCAAATTTGCATCTTGGAAGGAACTAGTGAGTGTGTACTGAATAATTAATTGCTAGTATTACCTGCCAAATCTCATGGTCCGAGTGTTCTGGAGAGGATCAAGATTGGCTCTGAGGGTATCCTGGAATAACGTCGGGTCTTGAGGAATTATACTCAGCCTAGACCTCAAATCTTGCAAGCCTATCCCACAGATATCCACACCATCAATGAGGATCCGACCCATTGAGGGCTCCACAACCCGAAAAAGCGCTTGAATTAGAGTGGACTTCCCACTTCCAGTTCTTCCCACAACCCCAACTTTCTTTCCACCAGGCACCCTACAGGTTATCCCTTTGAGAACCATGGGGAGACAAGGCGAATACTGGATGTGTAAGTTGCTCAGCTCGATTGAGCCTTGGCTCGGCCAGCTGGGGTCCGGTCTCGAACCTTCAATCAACAGGGGAGCTTCGCTTGGAATGTGAGTAAATTCAAGAATCCTCTCAACTGAAATCATTTTGTTCTCCACACTGCACAAGTTCCATATCACCCAAGCCTGGAGGACGTTCAAGTTTAACCCGTATGTAGCAGCCAAACCCGACAAGTCTGCATTTAAATCAATTATTATACACAAATATCCAGTGTGCTTAGTGCTTGCTTATGACATCCAAAAAAATCAATTAAAAGAATCTTACTAGGGTCAATGGCAGATCTTGGAAGCGTCACCAAAATGGCAAGAACAATGAAGAAGACGAGGTTGAAGAGGAAGTTGATTCGAACAGAAAGCCACTCCATCGTCGCAGAGTTATGGAAGGCGACACGAGAATAGTCATCAACCAAGCTAAGAATCTTCATTAAAAATCTACCTTCTTGATTAAAACAACGAACTGTTGCCACTCCTGCCATGGTTTCCGAGAAGTGGTGCAGGATTGGAGCTTTCTTGATTCCCGCCATTCTCGCTAGCTCCCTGGCAGTAGTTATATAGTAAGCCTGCAAACACAAGTTAATCAACAGTAAAGACAAAACAATTGCAGATTTGCACAAGCACAGCTTCAAACTAGTGTAAGTTATCTTGCCTGATACCACATGGAGACGGCAATAATGACTACAAAAAGCGGGAAGACTTGCCAGGCTACTTGAGACATGAGAACAATCACACCTAACAGCTGAATAAGAGCAAATGCTAGCCCAGCTAATCTGTAAGGGATGTCTGTATCCACTGTACTTTGGTCTGTTGAAGACTGCAAGACAAAAAAAAAACAATCAAAGCCAATTATTTATGTTGAAGACCTCGGAAAAAACAGACCTGAACATATGATATAATTACCCTGCTGAGTATTCTACTTGAAGGAGTGGAGTCGAAGAAGGAAATAGGTGCTCTGAAAACTGATGTGATCATATCTATGTAAAGCCTCTGAGCGGTCTTGATGGCAATTTTAGAGAGCAAAACGGTCCTCCCCAAGATGAAAATGGAACTCCCACCAGAAAGAAGAAGAAAGATCCCTATCAGCTGCAATCTGGTAACGCCGTGTTCATCCTGCGTAGCCCAAGCAATCCAGTAATTGCTTCCTATTTGAAGCCCTTGAAAGAGGATCTGACAGAGGAGGATAATTGGCAAAAGAGCTCCTCCATATGCTGCACTCACAAAGGCCCAGTAGATATGCCTGTTCACACGTCCACTTTGCTCTTCATTGTTGTTATCAGATGGCGGTACCAATTTGTTGTCATTGATGAGCACCTGAAACTTCTCTTCTATTACTTCTTCTTCAGATTGGGTATCCATGTTTGATCTTTTGACCAAGAGGCTAGGTTCTTGATGTGTATTCACTTGCGCTATCGATTCTTGGTGTGCCGCCATTAGTCTTACCAGTTCGCCGTTGACATCCATTATTAAATCTTGGTATTTTCCTGATTGAACAATCCTACCATCTTTCATGACCTATGCAAAAATGATATAAAAGTTAAGAAGTCAATACTTGATATTTATTTCCCCCTTAAAAGTTAAAACCATTAATATCTTTTATGAGACTTAATTACCAGTATAAGGTCTGCAGCATCCAAAGATTCTAGCTGATGAGTGACATATATAACAGTCTTTTGCAACAAGAGTTGCATAAGACATCTCCGCATTAATTTTTCAGCAATCAGATAGATATAAGCTAAACCTAATCAAAACACAACGAGAAAAGAAATTCTCTGACAACGGAAAAAGGAGGAAGGACACTTGCCTTGAACAAGTGAGCAGCCGTGTGAGCATCAACAGCACTGAAAGGATCGTCAAGAATACACACATCTGAGTCGCTGTAAATAGCCCTTGCCAATTGAATCCTTTGCTTTTGCCCTCCACTTAAATTCATCCCTCTTTCTCCAATAACAGATAAATCTCTATTAGCCAAGATCTCTACGTCTTTGTCCAAGGCACACCCTTGAAGCACCTCCTCATAAAACGCCTTGTTCATTTCCTTTCCAAATAAGATGTTTTCTCTAATAGTGCCAGTTTGAATCCATGCACTTTGTGGAACATATGCTTTTGTCCCTAATACCTTAACCGCCAACCCTGAAATCCTAGGAATCTCCCCGAGAATACTGCAAAGCAAGCTTGATTTCCCTGGCCCAACAGAACCACAAATGGCAACCTTGTCACCTTTCATGATCTTTATCTTCTCAATTATTCTGATGGTAGGCTTAATCACATTATTGTTCCCTTCCCAGGCATATTCGCCGGCTTCTACATCAACCACAACAGTAGAGGCTTTAAACTTGTGATTGGCGATCACTTTCTTCTGATCTTCATCCTTGACAAAGCTTTGGATTCGATCCACCGAGACCTTTGTCTGAGCTATCATAGAAATGAGCTCAGGAAGGTTGTAAATGGGCTCCTGCAGTATTCTAAAAGTGGCCAAAGTCGACAGAACCGTGCTAGCTGTCGATGGTGTCTTAACTAAAACGCAAACTCCGAAGGTCACAACTGAAACCAAAGTGGGTGAAGCCCAAAACAAGAAAGCAACTGCAGAACAAGTATAAAGATACTTGCTCAGCCAGCTGCACTCGGCCTCTCTCAAGCCGAGCAGCTTTTTCAAGAAATTGTTCTCCCATGAATGCAACTTAAGAACTCTCATACTCTTGAGGGTCTCAGAAGTAGCTTTTATTCTAGCATCCTTAGCTTCCATGATACTAGAGTTGATCATTTTCTGCCTAGTAGCCAGCGGCGTGTTGCATATCATCACCAAAACCGTGGCCGAAAGAGCTGCAACAGAAGGAGCAGCTCCAAGATTCTTATACAGGATCGCAAGAGCGAAGAAGACCTGAAGCGGAAGCAGCCAGATCCGGTGGATGGAGTGGCAGAAATCTCCAATCCTTTCAGCATCTACATTTATCAAGTTGATTATCTTGCCATTTCCAGGGCCTGCAGATTTGATTGAGAGAGACTTGTTGTAAGCTAAGACCATCAGAGCAGCTCGAACCCTGATACCGATTCGACTTGCCATGAAGTACCATTGTCTCTCGGATAGGGACTCAACAGACTTGGCAAGGAAAAAGAGGGATGCAAGAATGAGTCCATGATGATACCTCCAATCGTCCTCCTTGTTTGATAAGTAATTGACAAAGCTGGTGATTAGCAATGGGCCCATATAGGATGCGCTTGTATTTGCCCTGCAAGGATGATTACCAAAATCAAATTTCTTTTACAGTGGAATATGTGGGTACGCCCTATATATTCCTTTTATGGTCCCTAAACTAATTAGGTAGAGTTTTTATTAGTCGATAATCTTTATAAATGTTTTTTTAGGTCCTTAACCTTTAAAAAGTGTTACTATTTTATCCTTTTATATTTTAAACTTTAAGTTTAATTAACACCAAACCCAACACATTTAGTTTTGTCATAGCACTAATATTTATTTATTTTGTGCATAAAGTAAACCAAGAAAGCCTTACCAGCAAAAATGGCACTTATTGCCAACGATTTCCATACAAAATAGAATATGGCTTTGGGCAAAGAAGGATTGATTATGTCAACGTTCTGTTTTCTGAGGGATTCTTCAAGCAAAGAAGACGCGATTTCCGCCGTCTCGGACTCGGGAATTGAAGGGATGTCACGCAGCTCGAGTCTTTGCAGTCTACCAATCTTGAAAAGAGTGTTAAGCCATGAAAAGGTAAACAGGCTGAAAAATCCAGCTTTATTGATACCATGAGCTTCTTCTTCTTCTTCTGCTCTATCATTCTTCTTCTCCCCAGGTAATAACAATGGCTGCCTAATATCACGATTCTCATTTGGCCTCTTCTTCAAGGGTAGTACGGAGCTCAAAAGAAGAAGAATTGAAAATGGGCAACTAATGATATCATCAAGAGATGGCTGAAAAAGAGCGGGAATTTTGTGGAGATTTATAGTTGTGAAATGTGTAATCGAGTAAATCGAACTCAACGCCAAACAGAATAATGCCGAACAGACCCACCAAAGAAGAAGAACAAGGGGCCACTTGTTTATTGTTCCTGCAAAGACTTGTTTCCTGGAGTATGCAGCAACTAAAGTGGCCAGAAGCCATGTCAATGCTGAGAGAATTGATTTATCAGAGCGGATTTGGTAATACCACAACTCATAAACCACAAAACCCGCCTTCAAAGCAAAGATTGTGAGGCTGCAAGGAGGAGCGATTTTTATTAAGAGATGTGGATTTTGACTCTGCACATTGTCATTGATTGTTGTTGTTTCCCTTCTTCTTGTTTGTTTGAACCAATCCACCAATACCCATGTCACCAAGGCTATACAGAATGTGACATTGACAAGTTCTTCCATGGCTAATACGAAATCCATGTCTAAGAAGAAGACCCAGTTCGTACCTGAAACGGAAAAGGCATTGTTGATCAAACCCAATCCAGACAATGATAATTCAAGATGAGGGTTTTGGATTTGGATATACTGTAGTAGATTGACGTGGCTTTGAGAGCATGACAATGATAATTCAAAACTTACAAAAATATTTCAATTGATTCCTGGCCGTTTCGGGTCTGGGCGTGGGCGTGTAATTATGACAAAAAGGCCAACGCCGAGACTGTCCTTATCTATGCACGAGACTATGGGAATCAATTGACATATTTATGGATCCGTACTTATGTCGTCTCTTGACTCTCTCTCCGTGTGTATTGGGAGATTTTTGGTTTATTTCTTTTCCTTTTTGTTTGAGAGAGGCCTGACAAGGTAAAAAAGGAAAGAGATTTTTTTGATGTATTTTTTTTCCATTTTTGCAAAATTTGTGTTCGCATGCGATACTCCATTAGTCTTTTAGAGAAGCCTCAGAAGGTAAAAAAAGACAGACAGAGATTTTTGATGTATTTATTTTCCTTTTTTGCAAAATTAGTGTTAGTATGCGTATTAGTGTTTGAGACTTGAGAGAAGCCGGAGAAGGTAAAAAATGGGGACCAGGAATCACATGCATGTCTTCGTTTGACTGACATGTATTACAAAGCTCAAAGTATATGGTATGAAGCTTGTGCATTGGGGTTCGATGTTTTTACTACTCCCGTCGTTCAATCATGCATGTTATTTTATGAGAATGTTTTTTTAAAACATAATGGAAGATAGAAATTTTATACTCAAATACGATTATTATTTTATTTTTAGAATTAAATTAAAAAACTTCAAAATTATATATGATATAAAATCTAAAAACAATCATGACTTATTTATAAATATAATTTATATTATGAAATTCATATATTAGGAATAATGTTTGTTAAAATAAAATTTTACCTATCAAAAAAATTGATGTATTCATTTTTGAAATATTAAAAATGTATATACATGTTATTAAATATTTAGTTATTTTTAGAAGTTATTTTTAATTAGAGAGATAAAATTAAAAAGAAATATGAAAGATATATATTGTCCATATAATAGATAAACTATAAAGGGAATGTAAATTTTGATTTAATAAATATGATTTAATTTAATAGAAAATATAAAATAAGTTATTTATCAAAATTTTGAAATAATATTTTTCTATCAAAATTTAATTCAAGCAACTAATTATGAATAGATGAGATATGTTTTTATCATTTTTAATTAACATTTGATTTTTAAAAAATCTTTTACAATCATAAATTGATAATAAAAAAAATTAAAAAGACAGATATTTTTATCATCTTGTAATTTTTATTTATTTAGTATCATAATTTGATTTAATTTTTAATATAAATAGATATATAGATAAAGTAATGTAATTTTTATTATTTTTTAATGAATCTAAAAATCATAGATTTTTTATAATTAAAATAGATAGAAAAAAAGTAATTTGAAAAGATAAAGTAATATGAATAAAAGTAGATTTTTTTAAATATAAAAATAAAAAACTTAATAAGAAAAGGTGAAATAAAATCAAACACCTAATAATCCAAACTAAAAACAACAACATAAAATAATACAAACTATAAACCAGAGTCACGCTCTGGTGGGTGAATTTCATAGGGTGAAAAATGCGAGCAGTTTTCGATCGTTAGATCGCCTGTATGGACGGTCATGATTAAAACAAAAGAATTTAGCAAAAAATATAAAAATAGGCGTTGATCAGTTATGATGGCACGGAGTGTAATTATGGTAAAATTTGTTTGACCGGACAAAAGTACCCCTCACCCAAAATAAAATACAGCCCCGCACTCCTCACCATCTTCACCATCTTCAATCTTCTTCTTTGAGCGACCACGATCTCTTCACCAAACTTGTGGGGGAAATCTACCAAGAACTTGATAGATCTCTTGCACTCCAATTCAATCAACAGTGTCGATTTCAATTCATCAAATCCATGAAGAAGGATATAAAGAAAGGTATGCATGAATTAGATTTTTTCTAGGGTGTTTTTTTGGGTTTAGCAAAAATTTGCTTTCAATCTACAAATTATTCTAGTTTATGATAGCAAGTTTGTTTAATTTTCTAGGTTAAAGCTCTAAATTGCAAAGAAACAACTCAACCATGTAATTTTTTTTTTACTAAAACCAATTACCCCTTACCAATGTTTAGCCCTTTGTTGTTGGTAAGTAGAAGAAGTATTTACTGATTTTCACATGTATTGGTTAGTGAATAGAAGATTTTTAGTTCATTGTTGAAGTTGTCTAATAAGTCATCCTAGGAGAAATCTCAATGTAAGGTTCTATGGATCTAGTTATATCAGTGAATGAGAAATGTGTATTTGACACTTGACAAATTATATACTTGGTAGCCTATTAGCTCAAATGGTAGAGCAATGTGCATGTGCACATAGATGTGGGTTCAAATCCCACATAGGCTAATTCTTGATATGATCATGTCTTTCTGTTCATATCAGTTGTTTTTTGGGTTCATGACTTTTTAAGGTAAGGTTCACTATATTTCTTCTTATGTGTAACACCCCCGATTTCCCTCGGAGAGGTTACACGCCAGTGACCTAGGAAATTCATCCTAAGCCACCCAAGGCTTTACAGTAACAAAACTTTCATACAAAATTCATAATAAAATATAAAGTAGAATAACAATATATAAAAAAAAATGCGTCCATAATTCAATCAACTTTAATAATGTGGAATTAAAGCAATCCTTTAATGCAAACTTGTTTTGACGGACCTCACAAGCCAAAGATCTCGCCTTTATTATAAATAAAGAAATAACTTAATAGAAACCTTGTCAATAAATAGAAACTCCAAGTATGCTGTAATCACCTTCTTCACTCCGTAAGCTTGGGACCTGATGTTTACGTATAGGGACGGGTTGACACCAACCGACCATGCAAAAGAAAGAAACGGTCGGGTTAGTCTTGTGACAGACTAAGCAAATGGGACTTTTTGTGAGTGGTTCTTGTGGTTGTATTAAATCACCACCATTGAATTCCGAATAAAAGCCGGTCAACGATTTAGTAACTACAATACTTCCATGAAAAAGAAAAGAGGAATGCAATTAAAAGAGAGGGGACGCCACAAGAAATGTGGTTCCTTTAAGGAAATATGCGATTGTTGGGAACGTTTTATTATTCACATAATTTTATGTTGAAAAGCCTCGCGTCAACTAATTGGGTCCCGACCAACCTCATCATACTCGGAGGGTGCCGACAGGGAGGTGGCCGAGAAGGCGCTTAAGTACCAAGCCCGTCTTGCCATTTTATAGGCGTTTTAACAAACCCGAGCATGCATTCAGATTGGAAAGAAGACTTACTTAGCCGGGAGCAAGAGTAGGGTCACAAATTGTAACCACCACCCTGGTTCATTAAGGGTGTGCATTGGGCACTTATCTTATTTAAATGACAAAACATTACACATCGAGTTATAAGCTTTTAATACTTCTCGAACTAGTCGAGGCGCGAATACACGAACTACTCGGGATTCGATAGAGAGCATTAGCTAGATGCTACACCCCTCATGCACGGATGAGACGGGCATGGTCATGACCAACATTAGGGTTTAGGTCCATCCTAATGCGAATGTTATAGAGAGGTGTCCAAAGATCACAAGTCTTACACCCCTAGTACTAGGCTAGCATACAAGTCCATAGACAAAGCACAACAATTCACAAACAAGCCCGAGGGCTACGCACAACCTAGCATATATATAACAAGGTCATTAAATCTAAAACGATAAATAAACGTAATCCAATTATTTCCACACAAACAATTCCCAACAATAATTAAACATGGATTCAATTCCAATGCTTAAAGAAATAATGCAAAGCGAACCAAAGCACTTGCCTTGATTTGAAGACGAACTTAATGTTCAAACGAAGAGACAAGCTTTGAAGTTAACAATCCCGCGTGCCTATTCCAAATTCACGTCCGAAATTGCACCGGCAATACAAAATAAATTATAATTAATTTATTTTTGGTACTCAAGAAATGTACATAATTTATTTACTTACAAGTAAAAATAAATTAGTACAATAAGTAATTACGTGCACGCTCATATACTCACCTAATAGCATATAAGTATCTAATTCCATCTAGATATCATCTTATATGATCTCCGAACATATCACTACTATATATGTTTACACGTACACATATATCATGACTACTCCTATAACCCATTCCATAAATCATGTATATGTACATGAGAATTGTAATCTCTGCAGGTTGTTCCTCAACATGTTAATTTGAACTAATTTTAAAGCTAGATATGCATATTTAATTATATAGGGATATAATCAGATGCATATGTACATAATTGAGTTCGTAAGTATAAGAAACTAGGCACTGAATTTTACCGAAATTGAAGGTGAGTAGTAGGGCTGTTTTCGCAAAACAGAGTATCGGTGTCCTGTGTTTGATGGCTCGGTTCTCCCTCGAACGGACACGAAAAAGGACGGGACCGGCGGCGTTGGACTCGTGGGATCAAGTACTCCCTACTGTTGGCAACAAACGCAGCTTTCGATTTCGAGTTCAAGCCGAAAACGCTCAAAAACAGTGGCTGCGCAGAACAGGGTAGAGGTTTCGAATGGTTTTCTAGAGGTTTTTGGATGAGTAAAAGTGATGGGTTTCGGCCTATATTTATAGGGAGGTACTAGGGTTCGTGAATACTTCGTTTCCAAGCAAAATCCGAGCCAAAACGCTGCTTGATTCGGATAAGAATGTATCTTCAATCGAAAAACGCGTTTACATAACCTCTTATCTTCAAGAGTCGAATTAGATAGGATTTTCCACAAAATTTACGGAGTTTGTTGAGGGGTTTCGTAGATAACATCTAGGGGAGTATGTCGTTTCTTTCAGAATCGAATTTGGTTAAGAAACGAGTCCAAATTAGCCTTTACAAGATTGAATCTTTCCTTGAACAAAGAAAACGTCTCAGCTGTGTATTTTCCAGAAATTACGCGCGAGTCCCCGTACTTTAAGGGCAATTACGAAAAGTTCCCAACTTTTCTAATTTCGTCCATTCTCCGCCCTATTTTCAACTATAATGTTTTTATTTATTTATAATTAGTCTCCTTAGTATATAAGTCAAACATATTATTTGAAGTATATACATTATTAAGTAAATTTTACTTTGCTCAAAATCATTTATTGAATTATTTTCCTACAAGTTATATTTATTTCATGCTTCTTCTTATACAAGAAAGAACAAAATAAACTATAACAAGTCATATATAATTGGGTAAATAATTTCAATAATTTCTTTCATGATTTTGAAAAAGAGGAGTATTACAATAGTACCCTCTTAAAAAGAGTTTCATCCTCGAAATTGGACTAGAAAGCAAAATTTAACTACGAACACATGTTTATTAAGGACACGTATTATTTCGGGGAGGAGTATTACAATAGTACCCTCTTAAAAAGAGGTTCGTCCCCGAAACTATGGTACGAACAACTCTGGGAACCGATTTTTCATGTCTTGTTCTGTTTCCCATGTCTCCCATGTAACATCCTCGTCACCATTTTTAGACCACAAAATCCGCACTAATGGAACCTTCTTGTTGCGTAACTCTTTCACTCGGTTCTCCAAGATACGGATTGGTTTCTCTTCATATGTGCCATTTGGTTGTACTTCAATGTCATCATAATTAAGAACATGTGATTCATCTGGCACGTATTTGCGTAAAAGTGATATGTGAAAAACATCATGAACTGGATGTGCTGATGGAGGCAGAGCAAGGCGACATGCAAGTTTGCCAATCCGTTCCAGTATCTCAAAAGGACCAACATAGCGAGGGTTTAGTTTCCCTTGTTTTCAAAAGCGGTAAACACCTTTCGTCGGTGATACCTTAACAAACACCTTTTCTCCCACTGCGAACTCCAAATCCCTTCTCTTCAAATCAGCGTAGTATTTCTGCCGGCTCTGAGCTGTGAGCATTCTCTGTCTGATCAAACCAATTTCAGCAGCTGTTCTTTCCACCAACTCTGGCCCAAGAAGGAGTTTATCAGCTGGCTCATCCCAGCATATCGGTGATCTACACTTTCGACCATACAATGCTTCAAATGGTGCCATTTTGATCGTTGAGTGCCAACTATTGTTGTATGTGAACTCAATCAGACTCAAACTATTCTCCCAGCTAGTAGGGCGATCTAGTACACATGCCCTAAGCATATCCTCCAATGTTTGAATAGTCCTTTCTGATTGCCCATCGGTCTGTGGATGAAATGCAGTGCTGAAATGCAATTTTGTCCCCATAGCCTTATGTAGCTCTTTCCAAAAATTAGCCATGAATCGCCCATCCCGATCAGATACAATAGTCTTGGGAGTTCCATGTAGACGGACGACTTCATGTATAAATACTTCTGACAACTTTTGAGTTCTCCACTTAGACTTAATAGCTATAAAATGAGCACTCTTTGTAAGTCTATCAATGATCACCCATATGGCATCTTTTTGGTTCTGAGTCTTTGGTAGACCTGTAACAAAATCCATGGCAATGTCTTCCCACTTCCATTCTGGCACTGGAAGGGGTTGCAGTTCTCCTCCTGGTCTACGATGCTCAATCTTCACTTTCTGACAAACCAAACATTTTGTCACAAATTCTGCTACTTCCCACTTCATGTTTGGCCACCAGAAATTCCTATGCAAATCCTTGTACATCTTACTAGATCCTGGGTGTATCGAGTAAGCAGAAGAGTGCGCCTCCTTCATGATCAGTTGGCGAAGCTCCTCATCAGCTGGCACACAAATTCGGTCACGAAACCATAAAGATCCATCATCATGGATGATGAATCCAGGTGCCTTTCCTTCTTGCACCTCACTGCTTATCTTTACTAACATGGCGTCATCCACTTGTTTCTCCTTGATTTGGTCTAATAATGTAGCCTGAATCTCTAACGTGTTCACCTACTTTGTTGATGTCCAAACCAAACTTCAGTCTCAGTCCTCAATAGCTCATTCTGCAGTACTGGTTGTGCTGTGAGCAATCCTATCATGGTCTCTTGAGTTGCCTTTCGGCTTAAGGCATCAGCTACAACATTGGCCTTACCTGGGTGGTAAAGCAGCTCAATGTCGTAGTCCTTGATTAACTCTAACCATCTTCGCTGTCTCATATTTAGCTCCTTTTGGGTGAAAACATATTTCAGGCTTTTGTGATCTGTGAAGATCTGACATTTCACCCCATACAGATAATGTTGCCAAATCTTCAAGGCAAATACAACTGCTGCCAACTCTAGGTCATGTGTTGGGTAATTAATCTCGTACGGCTTGAGTTGACGAGATGCATAAGCGATGACTCTACCATGCTGCATCAGGTAACAACCTAGCCCTTGCTTGGAAGCATCACTGTACACCACATACCCCTCTTCTCCATTGGGTATGGTTAGGATTGGGGCACTAGTCAAGCGTTTCTTCAATTCCTGGAAACTCGTCTCACACTTCTCATCCCATATGAACTTGTGCACCTTGCGGAGTAAGTTACTCATGGGGAGGGCGATCTTGGAGAAACCCTCCACAAACCGTCTATAGTACCCTGCAAGGCCTAGGAAGCTACGTACTTCCTTAACATTCTGAGGTTGCTTCCATTCTGCTACCGCTTGTATCTTTTGAGGGTCCACATTACCCCCTCTTGGTTGATTACATGTCCTAGGAATGCAACTTCCTTTAGCCAAAAGTCACATTTGGACAATTTAGCATATAATTGATTTTGTCTTAGTATCCCTAGCACAGTCCTCAAGTGTTCTTCATGAATTGCCTCATTAGCAGAATATATCAATATGTCATCAATGAATACCACCACGAACCTATCCAAGAACTCGTGGAAGCAACGATGCATTAAATCCATGAAAACTGCCGGGGCATTAGTGAGACCAAAGGGCATTACCACGAACTCATAGTGGCCATACCTTGTTCGGAAAGCAGTTTTCGGAATATCCTCCTCGCTAATCCGAAGTTGGTGATAACCAGATCTCAAGTCAAACTTGGAGAACACCCTTGCCCCTTTTAGCTGATCCAACAGATCATCTATTCTCGGTAGCGGATACTTGTTCTTGATGGTGACCTTGTTCAACTCTCGATAGTCAATACATAGTCGAACAAAACCATCTTTCTTCTTTACAAATAGAACTGGCGCTCCCCAAGGTGAAGCACTAGGTCTTATGTACCCTTTCTCTAGCAACTCTTCCAGTTGCTTCTTTAACTCCTTCATTTCCACCGGGGCCATTCGGTATGGTGCCTTGGAGATGGGCGCCGTCCCGGGCTCTAGTTCAATGGTGAATTCTATGGTCCGTCGAGGTGGAAGTCCTGGAATTTCCTCTGGAAAGACATCGGAGAATTCTCGTACCACAAGGATCTCCTTAACTCCTACTTCCTCCTTCTCAGGTTGCTCTAAATAGCATAAGTAGCCCACACATCCTTGTCGAAGCAGCTTCGCAGCAGCCATTGCACTAATCAACTTTCCATTATCTACATCACGCTGACCCTTAAATTTGCATACATACTTGCCTCTTGCGGTAACATTTCTATCCTAGAACTGAAGTCTATGACAACCCCATGACGGGTCAACCAATCCATTCCCAGAATGATGTCGTAAGGAGCCATAGCTATGCAGATCAAGTCAGCATCAAACTTCCGACCTTGAATGGTGATCGGAAAGTCTGTAAGCTGTTTGGTTCCTACTATCTTCTCCCCATTGGGAAGATTCACCACGAAGGGTTCACACGTAGCGTTACATTTAAGGCCTACTTTCTCTACACAGCTTTCAGATATAAAGGAGTGTGTTGCACCCGAGTCAAAAAGCATAAAAGCAGTTAGGGAGCGAAGGTATAAGGTACCTTGAGTGACTGGGGCATTGGGTTCATATGTCCGACGCATTTCATATAACCGTTGCCCTTGGATAGACGAGGCTACTGGTGTCTTTCCCTTGTTTTGAGTCGTAGACTGCACAGAAGTTGCCCTTGATGCTCCTGGGTAAGCTTTGTTGTTGTGGGATGTCGATGCTTGTCTTGTTGAAGCTGCCCCGTTTCCCTTCTGAGGACAGTAAGTGCGCATGTGTCCCTCCTTTCCACAAATAAAGCACTTCCTCTTCTCCTTAGGGCACAACCTGCTAATATGACCTGGTTCCCCACAATTATAACAAGTTACTGGCCCTCTTTGCTGACTGGAATGCTAAGTGGACCTTGATTGTATTGACTCGGTTCTAGCTCTGTTTGACCTATTAAAGTGCGAGGGAGGAGGGGGTCGTTTAAACCCACTGAACTGTGATCCTTGCTGAGGTGGTTTGCCCCAGCCTCGAGTTTTGCTAGCAGACTCTTCAAGGGTCATCTCCACCTTATAAGCAGCATCAACGTACTCCTCAAGAGTGATACAGGTGTGGTGAACCATGAGTGGCTTGACAGCTGGACTCATCCACTCATGAAAGCGCTTGATCTTCTGACTCTTAGTGGACACCTCCGTCCCCGCATATTGAAGTAGATGATTGAATTTTGTGGCTAGCTCAGGCACTTTCATCCCTTCGATCTTGGGGTATAGAAATTCTTTCAGCTTTTCATCCCTCATAGCAGTAGAGAAGAAACGGTCCATCATCTTGTTTTTAAACGTTTCCCATGTTAGGGCTGGTGATCTGCTAATCCCGAGTTCTCCCACCACTCACTTGCACCTTCTTTGAGCTGCAGTGAGGCAATGTGCACCCTTTCAGCCTCGGTGCACAAGATATTGCGAAATAAACGCTTCATGTGGGAGAACCAATAAGCAATCCTAACTGGCTCGCCGGTACCATCGTAGCTGTCCGGCCTCATAGAGTTAAATGTTTTCAAGGCTCGACCATAGCTTGAGCCATTGCCTTGGTTAGGGAGTTGTAAGTTCACTGCATCATTTCCAGTAGATTGATCGCCTACCCCTGGCGGTGTGGCATCTCGATTCATGTTTCTGACTGTCTGCTCAATCATAGTCTGAATAGCCGCTAGGGTGGAAGCATTCAGGGTGACATCGGTGGGAGGATTGGAAGTCCCAGCTTGATTCTGAGGATCCCTTGGTAACCTGGCGAGGATTGAAGCTCGGTTGTTTCCAGACCCAGTGTCATCCCCTTGATTAGCTGCACTCCTTAGTTGAATCCGGGGAGCATTGTTGCTCTCATCCCGATTATGATTTCTCGTGTTTACCATCTGAATAAATTTATAAGTTTCAATTCATCCAATCAATATACAAAACTTATGTATGTTATTAGACAAGAATTGATAGAAAAACTTAATAATTTATTCATAATAGTAATATCTTTAATATCCTTTAAATATCAAGCAACATCCAAAGCTAAAGAAAACAACTTAAGTCTGAGAACTTTATTCAAAACCGAAACATAACTACTAAAGCTAGGAAAGAAACTGATAAACTTTCTAACGATGATCTCCCCAGAATTTCGGATACTTCTTAGGGTCTCCTCCCTTAGCTGGCCTTGGACCCTCTTCTGGCTCATGTGAGGCCCTCTTAATGTCAGCTTCCCACCATCCTGGTGGTCCTTTAGGTGTACTTCGGGGATAACAGTATCTGTCTAGAAATCCTGGAGTGAAAAGGTTCGGATCCATGACCGCACCACTGTGGTCCAACAAGTTATTAGCTTGTTCCACATCGGTCTTCACTACCTCCACCGTTTGCCTCACTCCCTCCAGAGCCTCTTCTAATGTTGTGATCCATGCCATGCTCTTAGATAATGTGTCCCGCAAGGACACCATGTGGGGTAGAAGGGGGTCAGGACGAATCCTTGCACGTTTAGCCTTGGTGCTCCCAGAGGCTATGAAGGCTTCCCATGGGCGATTCTTGTTGTACTGACGATCCACCATGTCACTAGCCCAACGAGGGGCTTCCTCCTTGCGTACATTCATCCAGGTGGGTTGTGCTCCACTAGTTCCTCCAAAGTAATGTGGTCTAGGAGAGTCTCTAGCAGGAGGGCTCAAGGGCGAGTACTGGGGAGCTGGGCGCAGTCCAACAAGAGGGGATCTAGGCGTGTACTCATGTGTCTTGCATAAGCCCTTACAGAAGCAATGATCTGGACGCGGTGTTGGTGGATAGGGAGTCCGGAATCTCCACTTTCTCTTGGATGTTCCCTTGTCAGCCACATATGATGGGTAAGTCTCCTTCTTGGATGTTCCCTCGTCAGCCACATAAGAGGGGTAAGACTCCTCCTCACTCTCGTAGTTAGAGTCCATGCTAGGATCCTCCTCAGTTTCCAAATCGACTATAGCGGCCTTACCTTCACGGTGCTCGCTACCCATTCTCTGAAAGTAGTAGAAAAAGGAGGTTAGTATTTATTAGTAGAATTTCCTTTATTCTATAATAAATACAAGTGACTACAACTTGGAAGGTTTTTAAAACAATTACTTGAGAAATCTTTTGTATTAGGACTATAACTTTTAAATATTGTAAATCTTTTTCTAAAACGGTTTAAAACTCTTTTAAAACTTTTAGCTCTGATACCATATTTGTAACACCCCCGATTTCCCTCGGAGAGGTTACACGCCAGTGACCTAGGAAATTCATCCTAAGCCACCCAAGGCTTTACAGTAACAAAACTTTCATACAAAATTCATAATAAAATATAAAGTAGAATAACAATATATAAAAAAATGCGTCCATAATTCAATCAACTTTAATAATGTGGAATTAAAGCAATCCTTTAATGCAAACTTGTTTTGACGGACCTTACAAGCCAAGGATCTCGCCTTTATTATAAATAAAGAAATAACTTAATAGAAACCTTGTCAATAAATAGAAACTCCAAGTATGCTGTAATCACCTTCTTCACTCCGTAAGCTTGAGACCTGATGTTTCCGTATAGGGACGGGTTGACACCAGCCGACCATGCAAAAGAAAGAAACGATCGGGTTAGTCTTGTGACAAACTAAGCAAATGGGACTTTTTTGTGAGTGGTTCTTGTGGTTGTATTAAATCACCACCATTGAATTCCGAATAAAAGCCGGTCAACGGTTTAGTAACTACAATACCTCCACGGAAAAGAAAAGAGGAATGCAATTAAAAGAGAGGGGACGCCACAAGAAATGTGGTTCCTTTAAGGAAATATGCGATTGTTGGGAACGTTTTATTATTCACATAATTTTATGTTGAAAAGCCTCGCGTCGACTAATTGGGTCCCGACCAACCTCATCATACTCGGAGGGTGCCGACAGGGAGGTGGCCGCGAAGGCGCTTAAGTACCAAGCCCGTCTTGCCATTTTATAGGCGTTTTAACAAACCCGAGCATGCATTCAGATTGGAAAGAAGACTTACTTAGCCGGGAGCAAGAGTAGGGTCACAAATTGTAACCACCACCCTGGTTCATTAAGGGTGTGCATTGGGCACTTATCTTATTTAAATGACAAAACATTACACATCGAGTTATAAGCTTTTAATACTTCTCGAACTAGTCGAGGCGCGAATACAAGAACTACCCGGGATTCGATAAAGAGCATTAGCTAGATGCTACACCCCTCATGCACGGATGAGACGGGCATGGTCATGACCAGCATTAGGGTTTAGGTCCATCCTAATGCGAATGTTATAGAGAGGTGTCCAAAGATCACAAGTCTTACACCCCTAGTACTAGGCTAGCATACAAGTCCATAGACAAAGCACAACAATTCACAAACAAGCCCGAGGGCTACGCACAACCTAGCATATATATATATAGCGCTTTATAACAAGGTCATTAAATCTAAAACGATAAATAAACCTAATCCAATTATTTCCACACAAACAATTCCCAACAATAATTAAACATGGATTCAATTCCAATGCTTAAAGAAATAATGCAAAGCGAACCAAACCACTTGCCTTGATTTGAAGACGAACTTAATGTTCAAACGAAGAGACAAGCTTTGAAGTTAACAATCCCGCGTGCCTATTCCAAATTCACGTCCGAAATTGCAATGGCAATACAAAATAAATTATAATTAATTTATTTTTGGTACTCAAGAAATGTACATAATTTATTTACTTACAAGTAAAAATAAATTAGTACAATAAGTAATTACGTGCACGCTCATATACTCACCTAATAGCATATAAGTATCTAATTCCATCTAGATATCATCTTATATGATCTCCGAACATATCACTACTATATATGTTTACACGTACACATATATCATGACTACTCCTATAACCCATTCCATAAATCATGTATATGTACATGAGAATTGTAATCTCTGCAGGTTGTTCCTCAACATGTTAATTTGAACTAATTTTAAATCTAGATATTCATATTTAATTATATAGGGATATAATCAGATGCATATGTACATAATTGAGTTCGTAAGTATAAGAAACTAGGCACTGAATTTTACCGAAATTGAAGGTGAGTAGTAGGGTTGTTTTCGCAAAACAGAGTATCGGTGTCCTGTGTTTGATGGCTCGGTTCTCCCTCGAACGGACACGAAAAAGGACGGGACCAGCGGCGTTGGACTCGTGGGATCAAGTACTCCCTACTGTTGGCAACAAACGCAGCTTTCGATTTCGAGTTCAAGCCGAAAACGCTCAAAAACAGTGGCTGCGCAGAACAGCGTACGAGGTTTCGAATGGTTTTCTAGAGGTTTTTGGATGAGTAAAAGTGATGGGTTTCGGCCTATATTTATAGGGAGGTACTAGGGTTCGTGAATACTTCGTTTCCAAGCAAAATCCGAGCCAAAACGCTGCTTGATTCGGATAAGAATGTATCTTCAACCGAAAAACGCGTTCACATAACCTCTTATCTTCAAGAGTCGAATTAGATAGGATTTTCCACAAAATTTACGGAGTTTGTTGAGGGGTTTCGTAGATAACATCTAGGGGAGTATGTCGGTTCTTTCAGAATCGAGTTTGGTTAAGAAACGAGTCCAAATTAGCCTTTACAAGATTGAATCTTTCCTTGAACAAAGAAAACGTCTCAGCTGTGTATTTTCCAGAAATTACGCGCGAGTGCCCGTACTTTAAGGGCAATTACGAAAAGTTCCCAACTTTTCTAATTTCGTCCATTCTCCGCCCCATTTTCAACTATAATGTTTTTTTTTATTATAATTAGTCTCCTTAGTATATAAGTCAAACATATTATTTGAAGTATATACATTATTAAGTAAATTTTACTTTGCTCAAAATCATTTATTGAATTATTTTCCTACAAGTTATATTTATTTCATGCTTCTTCTTATACAAGAAAGAACAAAATAAACTATAACAAGTCATATATAATTGGGTAAATAATTTCAATAATTTCCTTCATGATTTTGAAAAAGAGGAGTATTACATTATGGTTCATACTTATTGTTCCGGGTTTCTTTGTTTATAACAATTGTTCTTTTGGTTCATGTTTGAATAACCTTAAGTTCATCAAAGTTCAACTTATGGTTCATGTCTTTTTAGTTCAGGCTAGTTATTATTTTCTTTTGTGATTTTTTGTTCATGGTACTTGTTCTTTCTGTTCATATTTTTGTAAGCTAGGTTCATAATAATTCTTTTTGTTCATGTCTTTTAATTCTTAATAGTTTATCTTATAGTTCATGTCATTTGGTACCTTATTAGCTCAAACAGTAGAACAATGTGCATGTGCACATAGATGTGGGTTCAAATCCCGCATAGGCTAATTTTTGATACGGTCGTGTCGTTTTGTTCATATCGGTTGTTCTTTGGTTCATGACTTCTTAAGATAAGGTTCATAATTATTCTTCTTATGGTTCATAAGTTTTGTTCCATGCTTTTTTGTTTATAATAATTGTTCTTTTGGTTCATGTTTGAATAACCTTAGGTTCATCAAAGTTCATCTTATGGTTCATGTCTTTTAGTTCATGTTAGTTACTGTTTTCTTTTGTGATTTTTGTTCATGGTACTTGTTCTTTCGGTTCATATTTTTATAAGCTGAGTTCATAATAATTCTTATGGTTCATGACTTTTAATTCTATATAGTTTATCTTATAGTTCATGTCATTTGGTAGCCTATTAGCTCAAATGATAGAGCAATGTGCATGTGCACATAGATGTGAGTTCAAATCCCACACATGTTAACTCTTCTTATACTTTATGTCTTTTGGTTCATGTTTTTTTATATATATATATATATATAGGTTCATGATAGTTTATCTTACAACTCATGTTTATAAGTCATACTAGTTGTTATTTTGGTCCACGTCTTTAGGTTCATGATATTTGTTCATTTGATTCATGTTTTATAAGCACATGTTCATAATATTTCATCTCACAGTTCATGACTTTTAGTTCATAAAAAGTTGGTCAATTGGTTCATGTCCTTACATGGTTAGGTCATAACAATTTTCAATAAGGTTCATTAAATTCAATTCACCATACTTATTATTTTGTGTCATGTATTCATAAATGATATTATGTTGGTTCATGTCTTTATACGAATAAGAACATAACAATTGTTAATAAGGTTCATGAAATTTAATTCATAATACTTGTTATTTTTGTCACGTAATCTAGTACATAAATCATATTTTATGGGTTCATGTCTCTATATAATTGGGTTCATAACAGTTATCAATAAGGTTCATGAAATTTAATTTACAATACTTAGTACTTGTGTCATGTATTCTAATTCATAAATAGTATGGGTTCATAATTTGGTATGCTAGGTTCATTATTTTTGTCATTACGGTTCATAATTTATGAACAATAGAAATTAACAACTTGCAAGATGTTCAACGCTTTTCTCATATCCCCATTACTAAGCCTTACAACAACATCCAATCTAGCATATGATGTATCAAGCTCAGAACAAAGAAACAAATTGCCAAAAGAGATAAATAAGAATATCTACTTCGTAATTAATAAATCTTAGCAATGGAGATGATAAAACCATGATTCACATAGAGAAGATTATTTTCTTATGGGTGGGTGACAATGCATACAAATTGAAATTACCAACAAAATCAGTAGAAGGCCATCCAAATTCAATGAATAACACTAAATCATTGTTGAATCTATGGATTTTGAAGTACCATAATCCTGAAATCAAAAACCCCCAAATAAAAAAATCCAAAATAGTGTCTGATAGGCGTGAAATGGTCGTGCAAATCACGGCTATGCAAACGAGTCCTAACAACCTAAAGACTGTAGTCTTAGGGAAGTAAGGGTCGAATCCACAAGGAGGAGATTTATCTTTCTATGTAAATTTTGTGTCAATTAAAGTAAAAGGGTTTTTAGAATTAAACTAACTATCTAGCATGCAAAAACTAGCAAAGCAAATAAAGTTGGAGTTTTTATCAAATTAGGGAAACACTTAGTCAACCAGAGATCCACATTCGTATGACAAGTTGATCATTGATTCACTCAATATCGCATGCATATGGAATTCCAATTCCTTTTCAAAGACAATTAATAGCACAACCAGATACTATCAATCCTAACTAATTGAATAACCCTAAAACTATCAAGATTCAATTCAAAAGCAGCATTAAGAATAGGAATATAATCAGGATATAATCAGGATACAAATCTAGCATAAAACAACCAGCTTTTATACTAGAATGCAATTTAACTCTCTTCTACAATAGACTAGCACAACCAGATACTAGTACAATGTAGTTTGCTACTATGAAATAGAGAAACTCAACCAGTAATTTCTCTAAATCTAGCAATTGAGATTCAATAACAACAACCCTAGAAATTGCTGAAATCAATCACATAAACAATTCAAACAAGAAAGTAAAATAATTCCATGCAATAGATACAGAGTAGAAATCTCACAACTGAAAGTCAAAATGAAGCTTCAAACTGTCTGACTAAGCAAAAGGGCTTAGTTCTCCATGAAAAGCTAAAAGCTCTGAATGGAAAATACGATAATAGTGTACGAATGAGAGATGCAACTCTCTAAAACCTAATATATCAAACTAGGTCTAAAAAGTCTATCCAAAAATACATAACTCGGAATAAAGCTGATAAAGATATGGCCAATCAGAATATAACACGTGGCAACACTCGGATGCGCTGACCACCAAAGGCGGTGGGCGCCGCCTGGTAGGCGGCGGTCGCCGCCAGCACCAGGACGCGATCTACAGACTACTTCAATCCAGCTTTAAAACTCCAAATTAATGCATATTCGGGTCTTCTTTCTCCTAGCTGGAAATAGCATATAAAACACCTAAAATAACCATAAATCCATGCTAAAACTCCTCCTAAATACAATATAATTGTGCATATCAAACTCTCCCACACTTGAATCTCACTCGTCCCTGAGTGACTCAGAAAACTATCACTCATAAAATCTATAATCCCCAGATCATCAAAATGCAAGGAAGCTTACAAAGAGGAATAAAAGCATTCTCATGCAAGCTCAACACCCAACCTACACAACAACACATATAGCAAATAAGCTCGAACTACCTAACCCACTCAGCATCAACATAAATGAGCAAATCATCATCAACATCAAAGCAACATAATGCTCAACTCAAACCACCAAACAATCCTCAATATCCATCAAAACATCAAACATCATACCACCAAAAACTAACTACTAACAAGTCCATCAAAAACACCAACTAAGAGAGTGAAAGTTTTCATAAATCTACACCTTATACCTCCTAATGAAAACCTACCCAAAACACTCCTATACTCCACTTCTTATGTCTCCTGCGCCGGTAAAAAGATAGTCCTAAAACACTCTTTTTTCTTTCACTCATTCTGCTTAGGCGCCTTTTCAGGTTTTCACCTAACACTCTCATTTCATTTTTCAATAATGGACTCACCAACTCACACCACTCTGAATCTATTTTTGCCAAAGCCTAGTGCCTGCCAGATTACCTGCTTATTACCTAGACCGCCCTTTCGGGTTTTCAGTCTATCCCAAGATTTTTATTCGCCTTTTTTTAATTTTTATGGCTCTTTTGTTTTTTTATTCTTTTTATTTATAGCATATAAATAGTAATATAATTCCAACTCCCCCACACTTAGAACACACATTGTCCTCAATGTAGTAAAGACAAGATAAAATACAGGGGAAGTAGAGAATAATACGACTACTGATCAGATGGTGGTGGTGGATACGGTGGATAGTCAGGATATGAGGGATAATTGGGCCACACGCCCTGGAAAAACTGAGCCTGCTGCTGAAAATAGCTAGTCTGTTGCTGGAAAAACTGAGACTGATCCTGATGAAACTGATGGATCCGGTCTATAGAAGTAGATAAAGCAGACTGCTGAGTAAACATCTCATCCTGACGGACTGAAAGCCTGCTCATCTGGCGCATCATATCATCCTGCCAGTTCAGACCAGTGTCAACTCCAGAAGTAATAGGAATACTCGAACCAGGAACATCCTCATGCATAACAGTATCGCTCTGTGGCACAGTCTCTGGAATAGACTGTGAAGTAGATGGAGGAGGAGCTTGTGGAGCAGAAGAAGAAGAACCAGGAGCTCTCACAGCAACAGCCAACCGTCTGAGATCAAAGTGATGATACTCAGATCCAAATGGGAGACCATCAATGGGCAAGCGAATCTTATAAGCACCCATAGGACCAAATAGATAATCAATATGATCCCCATCATCAGCAATCACTGAAGCGTTCTTCAGAAACCTCTTATCATAAGTGTAACGAGCAGAAAGTCTCTCAGCTGGAGGAGGAAAAGGAATGTCCAGCAACTCAGCAATCAGAGAAACCATACCGCCTATAGCAATCTTGCCCTTCTTATCACTCCTACACTTCTTACAACTTGATAAAAATAGAGCCTTCCAGTCTTTCACCAAGGTACACTTCGGTGTCAAACTCCACACCGCCTCCAAGTCAGGATGATTGATCTTGTTTGGTTCAGAATGACCAAACCAAGCCATCCTAAGCACCCAGTGAGCTAACCGAAGAGAAGGATGTGACCACTTATAATTTTTCTCCCCTCCCTTAGAATCAAATGGAGTAGACCCAGTGGACTGATCCCAAAATGTAAAGTGAGCACTCGCAGCAGTCCAATCATCCAATGCAGAAGGCCGTTTGGTAATACCAAACGCCATATCCAGATCATCATAACTCAAAACATGCGGAGAACCATTTAACCGAAACGTAATCCTAGAGGCAGCACGATCATCCTCAAGAGTAATGATGAACTCTCTAGTCCACTCAGGATATGTAGGAGCATTCTTGAAGTAAAAATTGCCTAACCCTCCATGATCAAACATCCGCCTAGTACATTCCTCTAGGCCTGACTCGCTCATAAAAACAGGATCAAGAAATATAGTAGAGACAAACTCCTTCTCATCCACATTCTTCTTCCGCCCCTCACAAAATTTCAGATTGAGCGGATCTAGTAGCACCACGCTTTCTAGTACTCATATTCAGCAATTATAATGCTCAAAGGGACCGAAAATAGAGAAGCAAAGGCTAGAAATACCCGGAAAAGGAGGGCGGCGAGCGCGAAAAATGCAGCAGCGAGCGAAATTCTTGGCGGCGGGCAAGCGGCGGTCGCCGCTATGAACTTGTTCTTGGCGGCGGTCGCCGCTATGAAAACGGCGGTCGCCGCTTTGAAATTTCTTCCACTCTTCGACAGATCTGGCGGCGTTGGCTGCTGAGATTCGGGCGGCGGTCGCTGCTACTGGTGGCGAGCGAACGGCGACGGGACGGCGGGCACTTGGTGGTCTTGAACGGGTCGGATCTACCGGGATCCGAGGTGGATCTGAGATTGAACTTTCTCCTCTCTCTTTTTTGTTTTCTTGTAAAAACTCTCTATTTTTTTAAACCCTCAATTTTTTTTTTGACTCACCTTATCCCTCTTTCTGTTTTTATACTTTCAGCACTCTTTTTTTTATTATTTTTTTTAAAAGGGGAAAAATTGAATAACCGTACGGTCTGGGCGGCGGGCGCCGTTTGGGGGCGGCAGTCGCCGTTGGTAGGCGGCGGTCGCCGTTTTTAGGCGACGGTCGCCGATCACCACTTCGTAGCTAAGCCACTTTGAGACGAATTAATGGCGGGAGCCGCTACCAAGACAGCGGTCGCCGCCTTATCCGTGGCTTCTTTTTTTTTTCGACCTGCAGATTAGTTCACCCAAAAACAAAAGGAAAAAAAATGAAATAAAAAAATAACTAAACTAGAAAATAAGAAGAACAAGACAGTACCTAGGCCGGGTTGCCTCCCGACAAGCGCCTTATTTAACGTTGTGGCTCGACGTAATGCCAATTCATCAGTCTTCAGCGTCGGGCTTTGTTAGGACAACCTCTTCAATTGTGTCCTTGGTAAATCCCTCATGATATTTCTTCACTCTTTGACCATTTACTTTGAATAAAGCATGAGTTTTGGAATCATAGAGCTCAATTGCACCATGGGGAAAGACTTGAGCAATCACATAAGGCCTTGCCCAACGGGATCTTAGCTTGCCTGGAAAGAGTCTAAGGCGAGACTGAAATAAAAGGACTTTGTCACCAGCTTTGAAGTCCTTTCTCAAGATATTTTTGTCATGCCAAGCCTTAGTCCGCTCTTTGTAGTGAATAGCGTTATCATAAGCTTCAATCCTGGCCTCCTCCAACTCCTGTAATTGGAGCTTTCTAAGATCCCCTGCTTCTTCAAGTTGTAAATTGCACTTCTTGATAGCCCAATAAGCCTTGTGTTCCAACTCAATTGGGAGGTGACATGCCTTACCAAAAACCAACCTAAAAGGTGACATACCAATAGGTGTTTTGTAAGCTGTCCTGTAGGCCCATAATGCATCATCAAGCCTCTGGCTCTAATCTTTTCTGCTAGGAGACACAGTCTTCTCCAGAATGGATTTAATCTCTCTGTTTGATACTTCAGCTTGGCCATTCGTTTGAGGATGATAGGCAGTAGAAACTCTTTGATTGACATGATACTTCTTTAACAGGGCAGTAATTGTCCTATTACAAAAGTGAGTTCCCCTATCACTTATGAGAGCTTTGGGAATTCCAAACCTGTTGAAAATATGGGACTTCAAGAAATCTGCAACAACTCTAGAATCATCAGTCCTGGTGGCCTTCGCTTCCACCCATTTGGAAACGTAGTCCACCGCAAGCAAAATATAAATATTCCCACTAGTTTGGAAAAGGTCCCATAAAATCAATACCCCAAACATCAAATATTTCACAAAAAATTAAACTAGTTTGGGGCATTTCATCCCTACTAGACATGTTTCCAACTCTTTGGCACCTGTCACAGGATTTACAGTAGTTGTGTGCATCTTTTAGATGGTAGGCCACCAAAATCCTGCATCAAGTACTTTTCTAGCAGTTCTTTGAACCCCAAAATGTCCCCCACATGCTCCAGAATGACAAAGTGTAAGGAGAGAATGTACCTCATTTTCTGGAATGCAACGGCGGATTACCTGGTCAGAGCAGTGCTTCCAAAGATAGGGGTCGTCCCAGACAAAAAATCTAGCTGTACTTCGTAGTCTATCCCTGTGAGCTTTGTTGAAAGGTTGAGGGAATTCACCTGTGCTGAGGAAGTTCACCAAGTCTACATACCATGGCTCTATGGTGCTCATCTTGAACAAGGACTCATCCGGAAAGCTTACTTGAATCTGATTTTGAGGGGTGCTTTCTACTTGAACGACTCTGCTGAGATGATCAACCACCAGGTTTTCAGCACCCTTCTTGTCCTTGATCTCAATATCAAATTCACTGAGCAATAGGACCCACCGAATTAATCTTGGCTTTGCTTCCTTCTTTGTCAGTAGGTATCTCAGGGCAGCATGATCAGTATATATGATGACCTTTGTTCCAAGGAGGTAAGGTCTGAACTTCTCAAGTGCAAATACCACTGCAAGCATCTCCTTTTCTGTAGTAGAGTAGTTCCTGTGTGCACCATTCAGGGTCATTGATGCATATTGAATCACATGAGAAGCTTTGGCTTCCTTTTGGCCTAGCACAGCCCCCACCGCATAATCACTAGCATCACACATTATTTCAAAGGGCTTGGACCAATCAGGAGCCTGAATAATTGGGGCACTTGTCAAGCGAGCCTTAAGATCATCAAAGGCTGCCTGACACTCAGTTGTGAACTCAAACAACATGTCTTTCTTCAACAGTTCGCACAGGGGTGCTGAAATCTTGGAGAAGTCCTTAATAAACCTGCGGTAGAAACCTGCATGGCCTAAAAAAGAACGAACTTCGCGCACATTAGTAGGATAGGGCAAAGATTGAATTACTTCAACCTTTGCCTTATCGACCTCAATACCCCTAGCTGAAACTATATGACCAAGTACAATACCCTGTTCTACCATGAAGTGACACTTTTCAGAATTAAGCACTAAATTAGTGTCAACACATCTAGCAAGAACTAGAGTTAAGTGATTTAGGCATGCATCAAAATTATCCCCATGTACAGTAAAATCATCCATGAATACCTCAATGAAATTCTCAATGTACTCAGAAAAAATGCTTACCATACACCTTTGGAAAGTCCCAGGAGCATTACACAACCCAAATGGTATCCGACGGTAGGCAAAAGTGCCAAATGGGCAAGTGAAAGTTGTTTTGGCTTGATCTTCAAGGGCAATGGCTATCTGAAATTAGCTTGAATACCCATCTAGAAAGCAATAAAATGCTCTGCCTGCCAATCTCTCAAGCATCTGATCAATGAAAGGAAGGGGGAAGTGATCCTTCCTAGTCACTGCATTCAGCTTGCGGTAATCAATGCAGACTCTGTAGCCTGTCTGCAATCTTGTAGGGACCAATTCTCCTTGCTGATTCTCCACCACTGTAATTCCTCCTTTCTTTGGTACAACCTGTGTGGGGCTAACCCACTTGCTATCAGAGATAGGGAAAATCATACCTGCTTGCAAGAGTTTCAGAACTTCTTTCTTCACCACCTCCATCATAGGTGGATTTAAACGCCTCTGTGGTTGTCTAGATGGCTTCTCTTCTCCTTCCAATAGTATACGATGCATGCAAGTGGTGGGGCTAATTCCCTTGATGTCAGCAATGGTCCAACCGATTGCTGTCTTGTATTCTCTTAGAACTGTCACTAGCCTGCATTCTTGATCTTTTGTAAGCTTGTTGGAGATGATCACTGGTAATGTCTCCTTGTCTCCAAGGAATACATACTTGAGGTGGTCTGGGAGTTGCTTTAAATCAATCACCGGTGCCTGCACAACAGAGGGCAAAAGCTTTTCCCTAGGCAGGGTTAATGGTAAAGGAGTTTTGCCAAGTGGCTCAAGAGGAAGCTTATAATAAGCATCCATCTCGTTTACAATCTCCTGTATATCAGTTGATAAAGTAAAATCCAAACTAGAATCAACAATAATAGATTGCACATCATCTAGTTGATTTTTCATCAAAAACATCTTGTACCACAGGCTCAAGCATATCAATAGCATAGACAGAGTGATCATCAGAAGGATATTTCATGGCTTCATAAATATTATAATTAATGATTTGACCATCAAATTCCATGGTTAAAGATCCAATGCTCACATTGATTTTAGTATTGGCAGTTTTCAAAAAAGGTCTCCCTAACAGAATAGGGATTGCATGATCATCATGTTCCATTTTGAGCACATAGAAATGAGAAGGAAAAGTAAGATCACCAACCATAACCAAAATGTCCTCTACTAACCCTATAGGACGAACATTAGACCTATCAGCTAATTGAATAGAGATATGAGCTGCATGCATAGGTCCAAGTTTCAGAGATTCACAGAGAGTAGAAGGCATTACATTAATGGAAGCACCCAAATCTAGCATGGCTTTGTCAACTTTAGTACCTCCAATTGTAATAGGGATAGTAAACATACCTGGATCTCCGCACTTCTTAGGTAAGCGTTTTTGAAACACAGCTGAAACATGCTCGCTTACCTTCACCTTCTTTTTGCTATTTTTGTCCTGAATCCGCTTTGTAGTGCACATCTGCTTCAAGAACTTTGCATAGCGTGGGACTGACTTGATCAAGTTAAGGAGAGGAATATTGACCTCAACGTTTCTGAACATCTCGAACATGTCTTTGTCCTGCTTCAAGGGCTCTGTACGCTTTAATGCAGATGGAAACGGAGCAACTGGCTTCCATTCAGAGAGAACTGGAGATTTCTTTTCATCGGAGGCGTCAGCAGATGGGCGGCGGTCGCCGTCAGATGGGCGATGGTCGCCGCTGTTTTCGGAAAAAACAGCCTCGGTTGGATCACCGTCACGGCGGTCGCCGCCTTCTGGGCGGCGGTCGCCGTTTTCCAGGCGGCGGTCGTCGCCATTTATTTCTTGCCCGCCGCTCGAATTTTCAGGCGTGTCGTAGCCAAGCTCGATTTTATGGCGGGAGCCGCTATCCTGGCAGCGGTCGCCGCCCTTGTCGTCGACAAACTCTTTCACTGTTCCGCCTTCAAGTTGTTTCCCACTCCTCAAAGTAACAACACTGACATTACGAATATTCGGGTTGACTTCTGTTTGAGAAGGAAGTTTATCCGAATCTCTTGCTTCCAGTTTGCTTACAACTTCAGAGATTTGACTCATTTGTCGTTCCAAGTTATGAATGCTCGCTAATGTAGTATCTTGGAACTTCGTTTGATTTTGAGTCAGTTGAGCCATACTATTTTGATGTTGAGCCATATTATTTTGAAGAGTAAGATTGCTTTGCACCAACATCTTCATCGTGTCGTCCAAAGAAGTAGCGACATTGTGATTCTGTCCTTGAGGCCTTGGCACATATGGCTTAACTTGTTGAAACTGGTCTTGTTGCTTTGACTCAAGCTCTCTCCACCTGAAGTTATGATGATCTTTCCATCCAGGGTTGTAGGTGTTTGAATAGGGATCATTTCTTGGCTTCATTTGATACCCTCCAACTGCATTCACTTCCTCTTGTAGTGTAGGACATGAATCAGTCGGATGAAAGACGTCATTACAGATTCCACACGCCTTAGCCTGTTGAGCAACACCCTTCAACTTCAACCGCCTCACTTCTTCTTTCAGCACATCAAAGTCAGCTTGATCAATTTTAGAGTGAGAGTTGGCGGCGGACAAGTTTTTAGAACCTCTTCCTGTATATTGCCTAGATTCATCAGCCAGCGTAGAAAAGATGTCTAGAGCCTCATCATAGGTTCTTTTCATGATGTTTCCACCACAAGAGGAATTGACCAATCGCCTATCTTCCTCACAGAGTCCTCCATGGAGATAGAGAATAAGATCATGATTAGCATAACCATGGTAGGGACAACTCTTTACCAACTTCCTGAAGCGCTGTTGATAGGGTTTCTCGGCCAACAAATAAATTTGTAAGTCAAGACCCCGCTGAGTACAGTGGAGTCAGGATTGTTCCACAGGAAGCAAGGTTGTTTGTCTATCAATCTAATAAAAATCAAATAAAATCAAGCAAAACACTCACGAGATGCCTCGTTAACGACCTTGTCAGGGTCGTTACCGAACCACCGAACACAAAAATACTAACTAACGACCTAATTAAATTCCTAATTAATACTCGGTACCGAAGCAAGTATTCAACAATGAAGATTTATCAGAAATAATTCAATAAAAACAAAAATCTAGGATAAGGGACACCACAACAAAGCCAAGCATAAGAATTCGTAAGAAGATAAGATCATGCCTTTAAATAGATAGAGTCATCAACTTTCATTGACTTAACAAGTAAATTAATCTACTTTCATAAACTCACTCACTCAATTGCTTGTTTTGGATCTAAAGCTTGAAACTTTCATTTTCAAACAATATCAACCTTCAAGTTACTAACTTTCTCTTTCAATCAAGTTAAAACTCAAATTACCTCAACTCCCGTTTCGGTATTAAGCACAACAAACAATCTCAATAAAGATTAAAAGGCATTCAACACACAATCTTACTCATCAAACATGCTCAACTATGCCGGGCTTAACCCCGACCCTAGAAAAATAGACTACTCACTATTCATGATTAAGAAAATAAAAACTTCAATAAAAACAAACATTGAAACAAAACTCAAACTTAAATTAATAACAAAAATATCCTCTTACAGAGATTCAGAAGAAAACTAAAACAAAACATGCACCGAACCACGAACTCGACAAACGAACCTCGGAAACCGTCGTTACCGAACCTCGTCACCGACTTCCGATCCGGTTCTCTCTCCTTCGGCCTTCCTCCAAATCTTCTCCAAAACTAGCTCTAAAATTCAACTCCAAATTAAGCCCCCCCTCTTTCTATGCTAGATAGAAGGGTATTTATACTAGAAAATCCTAAAAAACTAAAAAGGCTAAAAGATAAGAACTTTCCTAAAAAGATAGAAACAATCTCTAAAAGATAGAAATAAAATCTAGAAAGATATTAAACCCTAAAATACATATTCTAATAACCCATAAAGATTCTAAAAAGATACTCAACCGATACGGAAATAAATTCCCGCTCAGGATCGGTGAATAATAAAATAATACTCCGAAATCTTTCTCTTTGTGGCCTCGTTAACGACCCTTCACAGCCTCGTTAACGAGCCTTGGGTTTGTTTTCTTCAACACCTCCTCTTGTACTTCGAGCTTTGACTTCTTAAATCTTGCACCTTCCCGTCCTTCACTGAGATGCTCCAAATTTAGCTCCATTTAGCTCCTTTTCTTACTAAAACCTGCAAAATACACAAAATAGCGTAGATTCCACTCTTTTCGTAGATTTATGCAAAACTATCTAAAAATACTCAAAACAAAACCTAAACTAGACAAAACTAATCCTAATAAGCAAAGAAAACCTATCAAAAACTATACTAAAAATGCGAACATCAAAATACCCCATACTTAGACTTGCTTGTCCTCAAGCAATAAACAAGATACTAACCAAAACCAAAACAAATCATGTTTATCAAGACATAGCCATCTTCAAAAAGCGACATCTACACATAAGAAAATTATAGCAAAAGACTATTAACATCCTTACACATATATGTACTTAAATAGACATAAAATAATACAATCCAACCTCTCAAGCGATATAATGTGTTTCTCTCAACTCTCAAGTATTTGGGCTTATAATCTCAATCTCTCAACTCATCCTATATACAAAAACTCATAGAAATTGGAACTTATATCACCAATACTCTCCACCCAAGATTTGTCAAAACAAGCAAAGAATCATCAAGAGAACTTAGGCTCAATGAAAAACTTCATAGAAGTTTCCATTCGGCCGGGTTGTAATGGGGCTTGGTAATAACAATAGGGCGTGGAAATATTTGGTCATGTGGTGCTAATATTATCCGGGAATCAAAGACTCCTAAAAACTCACACATCCAAAAAACTCTCATAGAAACACATACCAAACTCACTCTTCATATTAGGCACACTTATTTTCACTCACCCCTTATCATCCTAGAAAGTCTCATAATCAAAAATAAAAGAATCTCTTGATATTATCTTTAAACACAAATGCACTTCAACTTTTCCTCTTTTCTCTTTTTTTTTATTTCCTTTTTTTTTCTTTTCGCTGCCTCGTTAACGAACCCACATCCGGGTCGTTAACGATCCACCGTATACATTTTCTTCCCTTAAAACTTTATTTTGTGCATCTTTTTATCAAGAGACCTTTCTTACATGTAATAACAAGAGACTTCCAAATCTACCCTTCCCAAGTACCCTTCAATTCAAGCAAATATAAACTCTTTTCTTTTCAACAAAACACAAAACTTTACCTCTCCAATCTAAGTCCTAATTCCCGGATAGGGTCAAGCTTATCTCGGCTAGGGAATAATTTTTGTGGAGCTAAAAATAAAAGGTTTCAGGCCAGAATTGGTTATCAAAAGAAGGAATAATGTAAAGGTAGATAGGGGATAATAGAGCTCATAAAAATAAGTTCTCTATCATATGATCTTCACAAGTAATGAACTATAAATCCTATAAGGGTCTCGAGAAATAGATAACCATCACAATTCCAAGAGTAATATGCATGAAGAGAGTAAATCACACAAAAAAGTAGAGGGATTTATAAATGTTCTCCCTATAAGGCCAAAAATTTCTCACAAGGTAGGTTTTGTTGGATTGCATCATCTATGCTATAAAGTATATGTTCTCAATTTCATCTAATGCTATTCTCTTCTAAAAACAATAATTTCAATTTTAAGAATCCGACTATACTTTCAAAGACATATTTGCAAGGAATTATATGATTAAACTAGTGATTGATATCATAGAACTTTAAGAAGGGATATCTATCAATTCTAAACTCTTTTTGGATTTTTAAATTTTTCAATTTTTTTTTGGTTTTTTCGATTTTTTTCTTTTCAATTTAAAAGAAATAACAACTACATAGAACACAAAAACACCTAGGACATAATTTTTCTACTTTCTTCCCACCCCATACTTAAAATTACAGTGTCCCCACTGTAAGAAAAATAAGAAGAAGAGGGAAAAGAAATAGAAAAGAAAACAAAAAATTAAAAAGAAAAAGAAAAACATAAAACTTACAAAAGTGGAAACAAGGAAAAGAAACTTCATCTTTGAGCTTGATCAACGGTTCGGTGGAGGAAAGTAGTGCTCAAAGTTCCCCATGAAGTCATACATCGTCCTCCAACGCTCAGCATCCTCCGCCTCTCTCTGACGTTGCCGCTCGTCCTCCATCGACATGCGAGCGGAATAGACGGTTTCCCATCTATCCATCCTCCGATGAATGTGATCGGTCTAGAGGTGAAGTTGCTGCATCCGTGCAGAAAGATCCTCGGCCCATGGTGGTGGTATGCTCGATCTTGCGTACTCGGGCTGAGGAGGTGGTGGGTAGTGAGGCTGGAAATGGTCTTGATACATCACCGGGTTGTAAGGCATTACGCCGTATGCATGAGGGTCGACAGGAGCTGGTGGAGGGTCGACAGGAGCTTGCGGCACCTCGTTAACGAAGCTGGTTGCCTCGTTAACAGTGTTGGGCGGTGGCTGGAAATGGTCGTTAACGACCCTGGTTGGCTCGTCGACGAAGACGTTGCCTCCTAATTCCTCCGTCTCCATGTCTTCTTCTGTAAAGTTGAGCTCCTCAGTGCCGCCCTCGGTGTCGGCTTCCTCGGTGTCATCGCCTACTACCTCGGTATCCTCTTGCTCATTTTCTTCTTCATATTCGTCCACGTCGTCTCGCTCAAACCGGGTGTGACATGGCCTAAGTGAGAGCTCATCCTCCGGTTTTGGCTCCAATGGGTAAGGCTGGCCCGTCCACACTTCGTACCAATTCGGTACGTAGAGTAGCTCGTACATGTCGAGGGAAGGTATGACTATTTGATCTCGAACCTTCACCTTGTAGCCTCCCTCGGCTTGCACGAAAATCCCGGCACTATACCAATAGTTCTTGTTGAGGAGTTGAGCGTGGGCCGGTGTGTAGCGAGTGAGATCCACTCCAAGATTCTTAGCCAAGAGACTAACCAAATTGCCACACCACACCTCCTTGGACTTGTGGGACTTCTCGACATAGTAGAGCCATTCGTACCCCAAATTCAAGGGGCCGGGCTCCTCGAAGAGGATGGTGCGGAAGCAAGCGACCTCCGTTCTTGTAGACCGGTTCAACTCTTTCTTCGGCCAAAATGTTGCGGCGAGGACTCTCAAGATAATCCGGAAGATGGGGTTGACTATGGTTGCCCCGGATAGCGCCGCGGTAGAGGATTGAACCTCTCCGATGATGTAGCTCCAAGTGCGGGTCACTCGGTAGTCCTTCAAGCTATAGTTTCTAGACGGGTTTGGGAGCTCCAAGATTGCATTGAACTCCGCCATGGTGAAGTCGCGGTCCTCGTTACCGAGCCGGAACCGAATGTGTCCCGGTGAGATCTTCGATGAGAAGTTGGTATCCAAGGTGGCCAAGAACTCGGATGTGAGGGCCGGATAATGTGGCAAGCTCTCTTGCTTCAATAATTGTACGGCCCCAAGGATGATGAAGGCGTCCTTGACATCCGTGTAGATGCCCGTAGAGACGGCGCTAGACTTCGAGAACCATCGGGTGTAATGGTCCATCTCCAAAAAATCCCGGTAGCGCCGTACTTGGCTTTGGCTGCTCAAAATCACATCGTCCACACGGGGTGGAGATGGAGACTTGTGGTTCCTCCTCTTCTTCTGGGCTCGGGTGGCGGGTCTGCTTGAACTAGCCATGGATCCTACAAAATAATCGAAAATTTTCCAAGATAAGATCCACTCAAAAATAATAGGTATGAGACCCCATACTTGGTCTCAAAATTAACCTCGGATTTATTCATAAACTACCCAATTGGGTTGTTCACGAGTCTGGGCTCGGATCAATCATTGATGAAGTGCAGGGTCGTTAACGATCCTGGGTGGGTCGTTAACGACCCGCCGAGAGCAAAACCAGAAATTTCCGAGATTAAATCTACCTCTAATTCAGCACAAATCAAGCATGCAATCTTCTATTATTCTCCACAAATCCCCCGTAGGATAAAAGCACCCCATACTTACTCAATTACCCATCCGAACATGCTAAAAATTTCCCGGAATTTTGACATGCAAAGTTCGAATTTTTAGATATAGAACAAGAAAAATCCATGCTTTCCTAACTAAAGGTATACAATAGCAAATCTAACATGAATCATCTTTCCTAAAACATAAACAACTAAGCACAATTAAGAATTTTTAGAACGGATTTAAGCATGCTCATCGATCTCCCTAATAATCATGATTCAAGATATGAAATTTAACCCTATAAATAATCAATCATGCAATTTCAAGCAAGGGTTTAGAAATCATACCGGAGAACCGAGAATTAAAAGAACAAGGGTCGGAATCGGGGTAGTTAACGAGCTCGTCGTCGATGGTGAATGGCTTCCGAACTCCGGTAACGATGGCGTCTCCGGTGGTCGTTAGCGTGGGATTTCCGACTCGGTGGGAGAGAAGGGAAAGGGATTGAGAGAGTTTTGGGTTTGAGTGTGAATGTTTGGAGAGATTGTGGTAGAATTTTGGGAGGGGTAGAAGGGTTTTTATAGGAGGGGTAAGTATAGAAGGGGGTGGCGGCTAGGGTTAGAAAAATTAACTAGGTTAGAATTACTTACCTGCCCCGTATTGTGACAAATCGGGCCGTCCGAACCGGGTCGTTAACGACCCTGGGTGGGTCGTTAACGAGCCACCGTAGCCTTCTTGAGTGAATTTTCGACCCCTTTTTTCCTGAAATCTTGTTAGCTCAAAAATCTTATTTCTATCCTATTTAAAACTAAAAAGGAAAATAAAAGAAAGCTAAGAAATAATCTAAAAAGAAAAATAAAAAGAAAATAAAATAAACTAAACTTATTCTAAAAAGCGGGCTGCCTCCCGTAAGCGCTATGTTTAACGTCGTTAGCCCGACGAGCTCTCTTGCTAATCTCATGGTGGTTCATGTCTGGCCATGTTGGGATCTTGAGATACCTTGCCTGTAGCCTTACTGCCTTTGTGCACTTGAATTGCTAAATTAGGACCTTCTTCTTCTATCAGTAAGCTCGATATCCCTGGATTGTTAGTGTAGTCCGAAAGCCAAGGTGGCTTGGACTTTTCTGTAACCTCTGTAGTAGGGCCTTTGTGCATGTGAGAATCAGTGATCGGCAGATGTGGCTCGGTAGGGACTGTGGTGTCGAGTTCGGGTTGAGTTAACTCTAGTTGTGCCACTCCAATTGGGTCGTTGGCTTTTTGATCTAAGTTGAATTCCACCCGTTCCTCTCCTATATCAAAAGTGAGGAGTCCCTTACGCACATCAACTCTTGCTCCTGTTGTGGCTAAGAACGGTCGCCCGAGAATTATGGGGACATGAGGGTCCTCAGGCATGTCAAGTACGATAAAATCATTCGGTATAAAGAATTTCCCGACTTGAATAGGGTAATCGTCCACTACTCCCGTGGCTTTGACACTTGACCCATCTGCCATGTACAGATTCAGGTCTACTGGTTCTAGTGGTCCCATATTGGCTTTAGACCATATTGAGAGCGGAACAAGACTGGCACTGGCACCAAGATCGCATAAAGCCTTAAACTTGTGGTTGCCTATGCCGATTGTGATTGCAAACCTCCCAGGATCTCCAAGCTTTTCTGGAAGAGCTATGGATCTGACCTCGTCCTGCAGCTCTGTAATAGATCTTTTCCTGCTAAGAATATCTTTCAAGAATTTTGTGTAAGCCGGCATTTCGCTTAGGGCCTCAGCGAATGGGATGGAAATATTAATGCCCTGAAGAATCTTAATGAAACGCTTGAACTTACTCTCAGTAGAGTCCATAGATTTCTTAGTTGGAAATGGAAGAGTTTTCACCATTCTAGGAACCAAGTTAGGCTCGAGAGGTGAGAGTACCGGGTCGACATTGGGGTCGTTCGGTGTCCTCGGCGGGTCTTTACCGACCCTGATAGGGTCGTTAACTACCCTGGGATTGAGAGGAAGACTCGGTTTAGAGAACTTACATGGGGTGGGATCGTCAGGAATCCTCGGAGCCTCATCATCCTGGCTTGTAGGTTCGGTACTAGCTCTCGCTGGCTCGTTAACGAGCTGGCTGGCGAGATCTTTTTCCTCGTTCCTTTCAGCTTGAACTCTCTCCGGTAGTGTCTTCCCGCTTCTGAGGTGTACCGCTGCTATTTGGCCTCTAGGGTTCTCCTCGGGACGGCCCGGGAGTTGCCCTTGTGGTCTTGGAATCCGTGCAGCAAGGTCTCCTAGTTGGGAATCAACACTCCTCTTCCAAATATCGAACTCTCCCCATCTTTTATCCTGCCTGTTCAGCTTGGCTTGGACGTCATCAACCTTGTTGTTCACTCCGTTGATGCTCTCTTTAATCTCCTGAACCCATGATGGCGTCTCCTGATGGCCTGGAGGTCGATATGGTGCCGGTCGTCTATCTTGTGGGGGTCCTGTGTAATTGTGATTTGTATTCTGATTGCCCCATGGTTGATAGTTGTTTGACCTGTCATTATAATTAGGCTGGTTCCTGTAGGGTCCTCTCATGTAATTCATCTCAGCTATCGTCTCAGCGGTTCTAACCTGCTCAATGTTAGTGCAAGCAGAAGTACCATGAGCAGAAGAACCACATTCTTGACATGATTGAGAGGATTTCAGAAAACTTACCTGTTTCCTCAAACGGTTGACCTCATCTTGTAAGAATTGGTTTTTAACATCGGGGTCAACTTCATCTCGGTTGGGCACATAGAGACGTTTTTGAGTTTGTGGATCCTGCTGGGTTCCGTACATAGCATCGTAATTCGCCAGCTTGTCCAGCAGTTCCCACGCCTCTGTCGGGTTCATCTCTATAAAACCGCACGCAGTATGCGTGTTGATGCGGTTCTTGATCTCCGCGTTGAGACCCAGGAAAAAGATTTCTTGCAATACATATAAAGGTTGCCCATGAGTAGGGCATTGTCTAAGCATCTCTTTAAATCTTTCCCATGTTTCAACAAATGTCTCATTAGGCAACTGGTGATAAGAGGTGATGCGCTTCCTTAACTCCGTTGTCTTAGCAGGAGGGAAAAACTTTGTAAGAAATTGATCATACAAAGCTTTCCAAGTCCTGATAGACTTAGAAGGTAGGCTCTCTAACCAGTTCAGGGCCTTTCCAGTAAGTGACCATCTAAAAGCTTTTAACAGAACATATTCTAGCGAGACACCTTCAGCAGCTATGGTGTCACATAAATCAAGAAAATTTCTAATATGCTCCATAGGGCACTCAGCAGGTTTCCCTTCAAACTGAGCCGGTTTAATCAAGGATATAAATTGAGACTTGATCTCAAAAGGTTTCTCTATTGCAGGAAGCACAATAGGAGATTCTGGCACCCTCAGTTCCGGATGCATGTATTTGCTTGGCATTCCTTGGATAGGCGTTTAGCTCTTCTTGTAGTCGAGCCTTGTCTGCATCAGCGCCGTCCTTCTCGGCTTTTAGTGCCTCCATTTGGGTCCGAAGGATCTCTAACTCTCGAGCCATCTCTTCAGCTGTGGCCATGGCTCGGTTTTCTCGGAGTCGTCGGTGCAGGGAACGTTCGGGTTCTGAGTAATTACTAGAGCTATCAAACTAAAGACTTCTTCGTCCTACCGGCATACACTGAGAAAACAAACAAAGAAAACAAAAATTAAAAACAAAAACGGGGTCGGGCTAGTCCCGATCCCAAAGATAAACTAACAACTCGTTGCTTCCCCGGCAACGGCGCCAATTTGTTGATAGGGTTTCTCGGCCAACAAATAAATTTGTAAGTCAAGACCCCGCTGAGTACAGTGGAGTCAGGATCGTTCCACAGGAAGCAAGGTTGTTTGTCTATCAATCTAATAAAAATCAAATAAAATCAAGCAAAACACTCACGAGATGCCTCGTTAACGACCTTGTCAGGATCGTTACCGAACCACCGAACAGAAAATACTAACTAACGACCTAATTAAATTCCTAATTAATACTCGGTACCGAAGCAAGTATTCAGCAACGAAGATTTATCAGAAATAATTCAATAAAAACAAAAATCTAGGATAAGGGACACCACAACATAGCCAAGCATAAGAATTCGTAAGAAGATAAGATCATGCCTTTAAATAGATAGAGTCATCAACTTTCATTGACTTAACAAGTAAATTAATCTACTTTCATAAACTAACTCACTCAATTGCTTGTTTTGGATCTAAAGCTTGAAACTTTCGTTTTCAAACAATATCAACCTTCAAGTTACTAACTTTCTCTTTCAATCAAGTTAAAACTCAAATTACCTCAACCCCGTTTCGGTATTAAGCACAACAAACAATCTCAATAAAGATTAAAAGGCACTCAACACACAATCTTACTCATCAAACATGCTCAACTATGCCGGGCTTAACCCCGACCCTAGAAAAATAGACTACTCACTATTCATGATTAAGAAAATAAAAACTTCAATAAAAACAAACATTGAAACAAAACTCAAACTTAAATTAATAACAAAAATATCGTCTTACAGAGATTCAGAAGAAAACTAAAACAAAACATGCACCGAACCATGAACTCGACAAACGAACCTCGGAAACCGTCGTTACCGAACCTCGTCACCGACTTCCGATCCGGTTCTCTCTCCTTCGGCCTTCCTCCAAATCTTCTCCAAAACTAGCTCTAAAATTCAACTCCAAAATTAAGCCTCCCTCTCTTTCTATGCTAGATAGAAGGGTATTTATACTAGAAAATCCTAAAAAACTAAAAAGGCTAAAAGATAAGAACTTTCCTAAAAAGATAGAAACAATCTCTAAAAGATAGAAATAAAATCTAGAAAGATATTAAACCCTAAAATACATATTCTAATAACCCATAAAGATTCTAAAAAGATACTCAACCGATACGGAAATAAATTCCCGCTCAGGATCGGTGAATAATAAAATAATAATCCGAAATCTTTCTCTTCGTGGCCTCGTTAACGACCCTTCACAGCCTCGTTAACGAGCCTTGGGTTTGTTTTCTTCAACACCTCCTCTTGTACTTCGAGCTTTGACTTATTAAATCTTGCACCTTCCCGTCCTTCACTGAGATGCTCCAAATTTAGCTCCTTTTCTTACTAAAACCTGCAAAATACACAAAATAGCGTAGATTCCACTCTTTTAGTAGATTTATGCAAAACTATCTAAAAATACTCAAAATAAAACCTAAACTAGACAAAACTAATCCTAATAAGCAAAGAAAACCTATCAAAAACTATACTAAAAATGCGAACATCAAGCGCTCAAAATATTCATAAAGCGACTCGTTGGGGAATTGCTCTATGTTACAGATCTGCTTCTTGATTTGGTTGGACTTGATTGCAGGGAAGTATTTGTCCAGAAACAACTTCTTCAAGTTCACCCAAGTAGTAACGCTTCCAGGGGGTAGAGCATGATACCAGTCTTTAGCGGATTCCTTCAGAGAAAAAGAAAACGCTCTCAGCCTCATCTGTTCTTCAGTAATATCAGAGGGACACATGCTGGTGCAAACATCAAGGAACTCATCAAGATGTTGAATGGGATCCTCAAGTGGAGTTCCGTTGAATTTTGGGAGTAAATGGACTACTCCTGTCTTGAGCTCAAACTTCACCCCATCACCAAGGGCTGGGAATTGCACTGCACGCGTAGGCTGATTCAGATTAGGAGCTGTCAAGCTCTCAAGAGTAAATCGCTCACCCATTGTTCGGATTCCTTGCAATAGTGCACGAACAGCTCGACGAGTTCTGAAAAGAGTCCGTTCAATTTCTGGATCAAAAACAAGTGGTGAATTATTAGTAGCACGGGTGTGAACCATAAGAGAGGTTCACACCAAAATTGGCACAAAAAATTACACAAAAGATAATTATTGCCTCCCCGGCAACGGCGCCAATTTGATAATCAATATGATCCCCAGCATCAGCAATCACTGAAGCGTTCTTCGGAAACCTCTTATCATAAGTGTAACGAGCAGAAAGTCTCTCAGCTGGAGGAGGAAAAGGAATGTCCAGCAACGGCAACGGCGCCAATTTGATAGGCGTGAAATGGTCGTGCAAATCACGGCTATGCAAAAGAGTCCTAACAACCTAAAGACTGTAGTCTTAGGGAAGTAAGGGTCGAATCCACAAGGAGGAGATTTATCTTTCTATGTAAATTTTGTGTCAATTAAAGTAAAAAGATTTTTAGAATTAAACTAACTATCTAGCATGCTAAAACTAGCAAAGCAAATAAAGTTGGAGTTTTTATCAAATTAGGGAAACACTTAGTCAACCAGAGATCCACATTCGTATGACAAGTTGATCATCGATTCACTCAATATCGCATGCATATGGAATTCCAATTCCTTTTCAAAGATAATTAATAGCACAACCAGATACTATCAATCCTAACTAATTGAATAACCCTGAAACTATCAAGATTCAATTCAAAAGCAGCATTAAGAATAGGAATATATTCAGGATACAAATCTAGCATAAAACAACCAGCTTTTATACTAGAATGCAATTTAACTCTCTTCTACAATAGACTAGCACAACCAGATAATAGTACAATGTAGTTTGCTACTATGAAATATAGAAAATCAACCAGTAATTTCTCTAAATCTAGCAACAACAACCCTAGAAATTGCTGAAATCAATCACATAAACAATTCAAACAAGAAAGTAAAATAATTCCATGCAATAGATACAGAGTAGAAATCTCACAACTGAAAGTCAAAACGAAGCTTCAAACTGTCTGACTAAGCAAAAGGGCTTAGTTCTCCATGAAAAGATAAAAACTCTGAATGGAAAATACGATAATAGTGTACGAATGAGAGATGCAACTCTCTAAAACCTAATATATCAAACTAGGTCTAAAAAGTCTATCCAAAAATATATAAACTCGGAATAAAGCTGATAAAGATATGGCCAATCAGAATATAACACGTGGCAACACTCGGATGCGCTGACCACCAAAGGCGGCGGTCGCCGCCAGCACCAGGACGCGATCTTCAGACTACTTCAATCCAGCTTTAAAACTCCAAATTAATGCATCTTCGGGTCTTCTTTCTCCTAGCTGGAAATAGCATATAAAACACCTAAAATAACCATAAATCCATGCTAAAACTCCTCCTAAATACAATATAATTGTGCATATCAGTGTCTTGAGTTCAAAATTGTGAATAACCAAAAACCCCTAAATAGAAAAAAATCAAAAATCTAAATCCATGCTTAAAGTAGGAATTAAAAGTGGGAGAAAGTAGATCGAATGATGAGCGGATCGAAGAAGGTGGGAGAGCAATTCGGACTTCGGATGAAGAACGGCGTAGAATTGTTCACAGAGATACGTAAATGATAAGGTAGGAAATAATTAAACAAAGTGACGAAAATACCCGTCCGTTTATAAAAATACTTAAACACGTGTATTCATCCTAGCCCTTAAAAACACAGATCGGACGGCTCGCAAAAACCCGCATAAAACACTGTAGCAAATTTTCCCACCTGATCGCAATTCTTATAAACCATAATACATTAATTGATAGAAAAGTATTGATAAAATTTTGATCCGTGTGTAGAACGGGCATAATTACTAGTGTCTACTCTAGTGATACATACAATTAATATCTGACTTCGTTTTTTCTCAATAAATTCGTGGGATTTAATCTTGATTAATCGATCTCCATTGTAAGAACATAACTAATCAGTATCAGACACCTTATTAATTCACATGACTTTCTCTAGGTTAATTTATAGCATATGCAAACTAAATAATACGGAGTAATAGCCTAAACAGCAACTGCTCAATATAGCCCTTGTGGAGAAGTTGGGGTGGCGTTTTGTTAATGAAGAGGGCGATCTCCGGATTTCGATCTTGAAGAACAAGTATGTGGATAGAGTACTTGAGAATTCTGCTGCGTGCTCCAACATATGGAAACTTATTAAAAAGGGGGTGACTGTTGTCATAAACAAGGGAACTCGCTGGTTACTTAGGGACGAGAAATCAATCAACTTTTGGACCGACGTTTGGTTAATCGATCAACCCCTCGCTAATGTGGTTACATGGGCGATTAATGAGAGCTTGCTGAGCAATCGTGTCTGCGAGTATTGGGATGAGGATCACGGTTGGAAGTGGAATGATTTTGAGAACTTACTGCCTTCTTCTATTATCCTTAAGCTGGCGGCTACTGCTGTTGATCAGGGAGAAGGAGTGCTGGAGGATGAATTATGCTGGGCTCACTCGTCGGATGGGTCTTATACGGTGGCTTTCGAATATAAGTTTATTTTTGGACATCTTAATAGACCTGGTACTAATGATTTTATTTTCCACAGGATTTGGAAGATGTTGGTGCCGGAACGGGTGCACTGTTTCAATTGGCTTGCAATTATGGGAGGGGTTATGTCCAATTTGGAGAGGAAGAGAAGGCATTTGGCTAACAATGCTAACTGCGTCTATGGATGCATGGCTGAGGAATCTTATGAACACATGTTCCGTGATTGCTCCCAGGTTAGGCCTATTTGGGATGGTTTACCGGTTACTAATTTTTACCCGAATTTCTTTCAGGATAATTTTGCAACCTGGATTAGGAGCAATTTGGCCCTCAGAATCAAGGTGGAGAAGCTAGAGTGGAATGCGATCTTCGGGAATACTTTGTGGTGGGCTTGGAAGTGGAGAAATGTTAAAATTTTCGAAGACCGCGTTATACACTTTGACAAAGTCGGATTTGTTCTTGATCGCACAAGAGAGGCACATGGTGCCACAGGTAAAGAGATTTTTAGCGTCAATAATGGTGTCAAAGAAATGCAGGAAATTCATTAGAGCAAACCGGAAGAGGGTTTGGTCAAGATCAACACGGATGGTTCACTGAAGGACGGACACACCACTTCAAGGGGTATTATTAGGGATTGTAATGGCAAATGGTTATATGGTTTTGCCCACAATATTGGAACCTGTACGGTCCCGATGGCGGAGCTTTGGGGGTGTATAATGGTTTAAAGTTAGCCTGGGATAATGGTTTTCGACATGTAATCCTCAGGCCCGTCCATGAGCATGTGCAAACAATCCAACGGAACAGGGCCCCCAAAGTCCAAGGGCCCCAAAAAATTTGAGATTTAATATATATCATAAGCGTGACATTACGTGCTTGAACATCAGTTGGTGTAGATGGTTTAAGTATTCCCAATTGTTATACTGCGATCCTGTGTTCAATTCTCGGAACAGCTGTTCATTTAAATTTTAAGTATAATTTAAAACTATTTCAAATTATTTTAGCTTATTAATACTGGAAACATTTTTTAAAATTTGAAAAATGTTTAGATGTTTAGTTTATATAAAAAAAAGTTTATTATTCCCGTATTTTCACTTATTTTATATTAATTTAAAACTATTTCAAATCATTTTAGCTCCTTATTATTTCTAATTAATTTTTGAAATTACTAGAGATAATACCCGTGCTACGCACGAGTTAAAAATTATTATAATATTTTAATTCATCATTATTATTTTAATAAGTCTATAATATTGATGATAATGTTTTTTATTGTAGTTATGAGGTTTGTCAAAAAATTTAAAGCTCACATTGAATTTCATACTGGTATGATAAATATTACTATAGATAGGTAGCTAGATAAATAGGAATTTAAATCAAATGAAGTTTTTTTTTCAATTAATTATGAAATATAGGTTTTTTTGTTCCGAATTATGAAATATACTTTAATTTATATGTTTCACATAGGATGCTTATGCAAGATGAATGTTGATTTAATAATACTTTGTAACTATTGAAAGTTTAGGATATGAATAGCCTTTTCAAAGTAATAAACTCTTTAAGACATTTTATAAGGATTTCAATATTTTAAATGTGGCCATTGATTTTCTTATTCAATGTGGGTGTTACAAAGTTTTTATTTTGTAATAAATTATTTTTTCTCATTAATGTTTTTAATTGTTAAACTTAACCGCGGATATTGGACATGATATCATTAAAAGTTGGTCCATATCCTTAATTTAAACTAAAATATCAAAAATAAAATTATAAAAATCTATATATACTAATTTCAAAATATTACTCTCTACATTATATGATGCATATAATAGTTTTAATTCATTAAGAAATTTTCATCTACATTATTTTCTCCACTTTTAATTATGACCATTACATATAGTCAAATAAGAAGTTATCCAATCTAATTGTGCATAACGAAAATATATTCTATAATTCAAAGTATAATTTGGCTTGAGATTATAAATATTATGTGCCCTAATCTTAAATCACTTATTTGCATCTTCTCATAATCCAAGCTTCCTTCATCTTTCTAATTTAACTTCATTTTTCATGTAAGCTATTAACATGGATTGAATTTATATTATCACTTTCCACGTACATGCACATATCTTTTACGGAGTAATATCTAGCGAAATTACTTGCATGTCAAAATAAATACTTAGATCTCAATCAAATAACAATTTGAATATATATGCAAATTATGAAATTTACATTTAAATTTTTATGTCTTCAATCTCTTGGAGCCTTCCTACTTGGAACATTTAGGGACTTTTACCATCAATCTTTTGCATAAACACCATTGTCTTTGTTGCTTATCAACAACAGATTTCATATAGACATCTCTTGGACATTGGATGTCACTGAACATGGAATTATAAATGGTTTAAATTAATTTGACGTATTGTGATGATAATCGTTTTTAGTCAATGATTAATAATATATGCTTTGATGACATACGTTTCACCTTTTAAAAAGCAAGCAAAGGAGAAGACCAACACATATGAAGTCTAATATTTTGTTGAAATTACATTTTAAAATCCAAAACGCATTTTTTTATAAACTCAAAAATCTTTTTATTTAATTACTAAAAATAATCTAAAAGGCAGTGAATAAATAGTATATATTTCTTTGCTACCACTCTACCAGTGAGATATTAGAATAGTAATGTTCAAAATAAAGTATAAATCTTGTGCAAAGTCACACTAAAGAGAGTGTTAATTCAAAAATATAGAAAAAATTATTACCTTAATTGGATCGTTGGCTATGAACATGATGTTATGAAGTTTTGATTCATGCTATCCTTGGGAGATGACAAAGCTAGTTTTGATGTCTTATGGTGAGGATAATCCATGCTATATGATTTTTGTGTGAAATGTGCTAGAATTTCTTCTTTGTTTTTTTAGTATGAAAAATGAGATAGTTTTAATGAGAAGGTGGATATATATATATTGCTCAAAGGGATGAGGCTAGAGGTTACAAATGTGTGAGTTAATTTTTCATAAATAAAAAATTAATATGCAATTGATTGTTGAATTAGAAACGTTACTAAACCCTTTCATATACCTAGAATTGGATAAAGGTGTTTTTATTATCTAAAATTGGATAAAATTTATTGTATACTTACAATGAAATTATAATTTATCTTATTATTTGTATGAGCATTAATTGTCAAATTATTTAATTTTATAGTATTATAGATTTGAACAATTATATTCTAATCAAGCGTAATTATATGTCCGACCAATAACGGAAAATGAAAAGTCTCACCACTCTCACAAATGTTATAGACTAATAAATGTTTAATATTTTTCATTCTTATTTTTTGTAAATATTTATATGAAGAAAACTAATGCATTACATAGCGTATAATTATGTGTTGTTAATAATCATAAACCTGTTTTTTAATAAAAATAAAATCAAACAATCATGAGCCAACATAGATTCATAGCGGATTGTCGGTTATAATTTTTTTATTCTTACAAAATTTTAACTTATTTGCATACCTATTTTTAATAGCAGAGTTTATTTGGGTTGACAAATGAAATGTAGCATAGCATTTAATTGTTTGAAATTTAGATTGAGAACTTTATAAATTATTTTTAAATAGGATTTTTAAAAATGGGTTGCTTTGCTTATGTGGGTTGCTCATCTTTTATAATACTTTTCTTTATCCAATTTATCTTGCAAATTGCAACCCTAAAATTATTTTTTATTTTTTTCCTCCCTTTCATTATTATTATTACATTAAATGCTTTGGTCATTAATTGACCAAATTTTTCCATTTTATAATAGATATAGATTATCTATTAGATACTTAACGTGTAATTTTAACATTTTAGGTCCCGTATTTTCACTTATTTTATATATGGCAATGACAAATTTAACTTCTTCTCCTTTTTACTATCTTTAAAAAAAAATCTTTAACTTTTATCAATAAAACTAAATTGTTATATTTTGAACGATCATAAAACTCTGTACTCGTTTAAATTCCTATCTTTTATCCGCACAATATTATAAATTATCTACCCTAAAAATATATTCTTAAGCGCAATCCAATTATAATAGAATTTTAGCACAAAATATTTATTTTTAGTTGTTACTTTTTTCTTCTGAATATTTGTCTTCTTCCATCATCCTAAAAATATCATTTTGATTTCACCTTTGATTAGATAAAAAATATACCAAAAATATAACAATCTTACCAGTTACCATACATAAGAAATGTTTACATCAAATGAAAATAATAGCTTTCATGATTTAAATAAAAAGTAATGATATTTTACCTTAATAATTTAGTTTGATAATCCTTCGATCCTTCTTTCTCATGAACATATTCTCTCATTGTCTATGAAATTACACCAAGAAAACATGAGAAATTAAAATTAAATACATAATTGCCTATGAAATTAGGCATGAGAGTCATTTGGAGCGAGAAAATAATTTCTAAATATAGTGGTAAAAGAAATTAAATAAGTTCATTTTCGTTGAATTTAAAAAACATTAGAAATGGAATGAAAACTTCTAAAAAACAATCAATTACCTCATTGCTCTTTTCTTGTATTTTGTAATTCCTTTCATTTTGGAAACACAAAAGTCTTGCATCTATTGGTTCACTCCCACTTTTGTATTCCAAAAAATCCTTCAAATTAGCTAAACTTCATCCACTAACACATAAATAAGGATGACATAATTTTCTTATTGAAAAATTTAATGTAATAAATTTGATCTTATCTAATTTTTTGGGGGTATGGAATGTGAGGGGATAGACAAAATTAATGTAATAAATTTGATCTTATCTTGTTTTTATTAATTTGTTTTTTAAACTATTAATGTACATTTTAACAAAAACCAATTCTTAACCTTTTTTTTTCTTTTTTTTGACTCTCATTATTTCATTTGATGGTGTGGTCATTAATTGATCAAATTTTTCTATTTTATAATATATATATATATATATATATAGACTAGACTTAGATTATTATTTTTTTAAAATAGACCAATTTTTTTTTACCAATTATGGTGAAATACTTACATAAGATTGTATTCAATTTTTGTAACTTTTAAGTAAATTTGTATGGACTCATCTTTATATAAATAGTATCTTGAATAAAATTCCCTAATGGAAAAGACTAATATTTCACCACTATTACTAATTAACGTGAAAGAGAGTTTGAGACTTTGCATGGAAATGGCAATAATGCAATATGGTTGGACAACACCCTCTGCGACGTCGTTTTCTTACCAGCCTAACTTTCTTATCACTCTTCCATTTCACCTTCAATTATTCTCTACAATTTAATAGATAGATTGGTGTGGGACTTTAACTAGTTGATTATAAACATCCCATACGGTTTGTAAGATCGTACACCAATTTAGCTGTAAAATCATTTCTGAATTTGTTTTCTACCAGGTCTAGTTATTTCAAATTTAGCATCACAGAATTCTCATCGAAATCCAATATCAGATCGTTTAACCCGTAAAACTCTGGCATTTAGAGCTCAACATTTTCCGCAAGGCGCAATGGACGAAGCTTGGTGTCGTTGCACTCACGATGAAGCCATCAAATATACCCCTGCAAAGTATTTTGTTGTCCCCGAATAGAAAATATGCAACTACCCAGTCCACGAGGGAGAGTCCAATCGGATGAGACTAATGTACTAACCAAAAAATCAAGCAAAAGCAAAGGCAATATAGAGAAGCCAGAAATTTAAGAAATGGTATTGGCGTTTTCAGATAATTAACAATAATCATTCAAACCAAGGGCATATGCTGCAGCAACAACTTTATTACACTTTTACACCTGGTTTTTTCTTTCCATTTTTTTTTAGTTTAAGGGCAGTGACAATTGGTACCTGATTATATGTCTAGAGCACTTCATCTTCCAGCTGTGATTGCTGAAGGCCATTGTCAATTGGCAGAGAAGGTGGGGTCCCCGGTGGTATACAAGCGGCCCCGTTTTCTCCAGCGCAGATACACAAAGCCTCGGCGTCTTTGAGAGTGGTTTCAATATCAATGTGACCGCTTAACTCGTTTATGAACTTTAATAGTGTGTCAAAGTCCATTTGTTCGCCTATTATCTTTCTTCTGTACCTCTTGAGAAGAGCAACACAGACATATAAATGCAGGTGCTCAGATAAGTGGTGGGTCCACAGGACTTCCCACATTCGCATGGTTTCTGAGTATTCAAGCTCCCTGCAAATCCATACCCATGTGAGGAAATTAATTAAGTTTAAAAAAAAGAAATCCAGAGAGAACGGTTGGAAATGAAAGGCAGATTCATTCATCAACGTGAAATTCAGATGGGAGGAATTCAAATTCTTGAATGATATTGTAAAGATGAATTCTGACTTGGGTTTGATACATGGGCAACATCCATCTTGAGGGACAGAAACAGTAGCTTAATGTATAAAAGACAATTAAATGGAGTAACTTGCCTTTTAAATTGGATAAGAATCCAGCGGAAACAAAAGAAATAATTCAAGCAGTCATTCTGCTTAAAGTAATTGTGCAATGGGACGTCCAGAAGCTCCACCAGCTGCCAAATCATATAAATTCATGAAATTTAGTAAACAGAGATATGACTATCGAATAGGCGTAACAGGAATTTGTTTATTAAATTATGACTCTCACACATCATTTGGAACTTTCAAAATATTATTTCATTAGCTCCAGATACATACAAAAATAAAAGCAGTAGCAACCCTTTAAAGAACCGCCAGAGAGATAATGGAGTGCAACAAAACAAGAGCTACACATAATAATGTACATTAACTATGCATCTAATAAGCATTTATGATGATACTGGGTGTGTTTCACTTGTAGAGTAAAATGACATTTATTCTGAGAGATTCTTGTTGTCAAACAAGTCCAGAAAATCATAACTAGGGGGTCCTGAGAAAGTAGAAAGCTCATATATTCTGAGAGATTCTACATATCAGATGTTCTTTAAGTTGTAATCAGCAGAAGATTACAGATACAACACATTCATTGAGTGAGTCAGCACATAACCTAGAGTCTATACATGATGTATGAAAAGGGCAATATGATATTAGCATTTTCATTTCACACGGCTCATTATGGGATTTAAAGGGAGTGAAAGAATACCTTTGACAGTGCAAAAAGCTGAGCATGCATGCCATTTTGATCACGATTAAAATTTGGTCCCAGCCGTTCCATGAGTGAAGTGAAGCACCAAAAGGCTTCAGAATCATCTTGCATCACAAACAATATTGGGGACAAGAAATCACTCATACCCTATGAAAAAAGAGTTTCAGTTAGCAACGGGACTACATCCACAAAAATTTAAGTCTAATCAATCAAACTGCAACAATATGCAATGCAAATAACAAGCACAAATGGCTGCCAATAAAAAAAATGCATGGAAGTCATTGTTCGATCAATTCCCAGCTGTGATTTTGTGGAAGAAAAGGAGGCAAACTTCATATGATGAAAGCATTTGCCCCCAATTATTTCCTTCTATACTTGCACCTGACATACAAAATGAATCTTATTTTTCTCATTCACGTATCGTAAGCAGCGGCATTCTTATTTAATGGTGTTCACTACAAATGCCAGTTTAATCTATTAGTCTCAAAGTTCAAACCTAGCAAACTAATTCATATAGCTTTGATTAACATGTCTGTACAGCAGTTCAATGTTTTACACAAGCATAAAGGTGATGGCTCTCTAATATATATTTACCATGCTTCATGAGTAAGATAGTTTTCCCTTCTTATGGAATTACATCTATCCTTGCATAGCCACAATGGCAATGTGTTGAAGGAGATGAAAACCAACTGGTGTTTTTCCTAGAATAAATGTATAGGATAAGGTAATAACTTCAAAATTCTACAATAAAAAGATTTAAGGTAAACCCCCTCAACAAATAGAAGACATATATGTACGAATAACAAGCATATGAAGGCAACACCCATCTCTACATTTATTCCTGAGTATAATTGCATATGAGATGTGAGCACTTGAGCTAAACAGATATATGTTTTCATAACATTACTTCATTTGTATATAAGACCACAACATGAAAACATAAACAGGAAACAGAATACTTACCTGGCAGTAACCAAGATCAAAATTGTAGAACGAGTATGTCAGCAGTATATCAAGTAGATGATTGACATTTGCATTGTCATCCCCATCATAAAACGAAAATGATCTATCAGTCCTCACCTTGCATAGCAATTCAAAGCAGAAACGTCAGAATGATTTACCTTCGAACAACTCTATTCAATAAGATGATATAAGGAAATGTAACTCCATTCATTCACCATACCACATCCTTCTCAATAAGGCCTTTCCTCTCTCTGAACTTTGTAAATCTTTTGGCCTGCTCTGGTGATATACTCTGCAAAAAAAAACAAAGGATATTAAATGCGTGAAAAACATGCTGAACTAAACATGGGTTTGCAGATCAAAGACCATGGAAGCAAATAACTTCAACAGAAAATTGTGAAACAGGTAAAGCATAACATTTGATTATTCTAGGAACTCAGATTACAACATAGCCTTTTGATCTCCCATTGAGTTTAGATACTTGTTAAAATAATCGTTACAGGTTTTTTCAAATTGCGTTCTCATTTTAGCAATTATGTTGCAAAATCTTCAGTTCAAAAAAGCAGAAAGTTCCCAGGTTTTGGACAAGTAAGGAAAAAAAACTTATCAGTATAATGGATGCTGCACCTTGTGGAGATGTCTTTTAATCCTACTAAAATCCACATACAGTATTGATCGAATTATTTGATCCCGCTCGTTATCCAAACATTTAAAAAAAAAAGGCATCACTGGAAAAAGTATCCCATGATTGGGTTTAATAAAATAAATAAAAATAGCCCTCTCTAAATAAACAAACTAAAGGAAATAGGGGTTTCTTCCCGTTAAGATTGCTCATATTTTTGTTCACTTTCATATAATGTTTACTTTTACATCTTCAATTCCCTGACTTCCTGAATAGCTATACCACTTCAAATCAACTATAATGAAAGGATATAGATGTGAAACAAATCCCATCTGTTTAGTAGTGAAGCGTGCAAAAGTTTCATCAACTACATAGTAAAGAGATGTCTTTGCATCTGCAGCTTTTAAATATGATGTCATATCCTTTACTCCCTCCGTATAAGTCTACTTGTCTTTTTAGAGTTGGACACATATATTAAGAAAATTTTGAACTAGACAAAAATGCCCTTAATTAAATGTTTACTTTTTACATTGAAAATGAAAATGGTGCAAATTTGGTTCACTTTTTCATTAAATGTAAGGGTTAAAGTGGGAAAGTTGGGTTCAAAATACGTAATAGGACAAGTTCTTTTGAACAAGATTTTAAGTCTAAAAAGACAAGTAGACTTATACGGAGGGAGTATAATGTTACGATAGCCATATCAGTGATATAACCAGACAAGGACCATTCACTGGTGCTTAATTTTACAAATATGACATTAAAACCTTTACCCAACAGCTGCTTTCCTTGTTCTCATATGCCCATTAATTATTGTTAATCTAGAATTCCTCAACCGAAAATTTTTAAAAAACAACTCAGGAATGTTAACGATCAATAGCAACTCACTACCACTATATGAAATTTGTATAGTATGTTTCGTGAAGGAGCTATGTAATGAAAAATAATATGGAATTTGGATGCAACTATAGATCAGGGAGAAGTTGTATTGAAGTGTGCAAAAGTTGTAACCGAAAGGGGGTGGGATGGGGTTGAATTGAAAACGCAATTAGGCAGCATCATCCCTAAGAAAAGGCCAATTTTTGAGTACATGTGCGTGTTTGGATGGTCAACATACATAAAAAAGCTTAAATAGCATGAAATAATTTTTCAGCCAATGTTCAACACTCAATCAGATTATGTAAATTTATAAAAAAAAACACATGGTTATAAATTTCACACTTATAAGTAGCAAGTACTGACCTGCCATTGCCTCTTTATTGTCTCAAATTCTTTTTTCTTCATGGAGCGAACATAATCCCTCTCAGCATATGTTGAGTCATATTCGTAATATCCCAATAAAAATGGCCAAACCTTTATTTACAAAATGAAAGCATATAGTTAGAGAAAACATGTAAAAATGCAAATAAATCTTGCCTATTAATAGATACAAACCTCTCTTCTTAATTCATGAGCAACGCCACCATAAAATATTCTTTTCTTCAGAGCCTTTGGATCACTGATGCGCCCTTCAGCATCAAGAAAAGTGATCCACTACAATTAAAACAGGGCCAATTTTGATCAGATGAAAGTCAAGCTAATTGAAACCCAATGCATTTGATTTTCACAAGCAAAAATGTTTCCAGCAATGCCACAAAATAATCTGATGACATTTGCTTAATGAAACATATTACCAGAGGAAAAACAACACAAAAGTAATTATTGCAATTGGAACCATCCCTTCTAACAATATAATAACTTATTAACGAATAAAGTAGAAACTCTAGAGAGAATATTGCTACATCACTTGATGAAGTTCCGCATTATAAAATTAGCATATCAAGAGTTCGGGATAATTACCTCTTCATGCACCAATGGAGACTGTCGTGGCTTGCCCCAAACAAGGACCAGTTTCTCAAACTGCCAATTTAAATTATAAGTCAGAAATAACTGAGAGAGCTTATTTCACAAATGCAGAGCATTAGAGGTTCAGAACGATTAGATCTCCTAATTACTGAAGACTGTAAAAATCCATGACAGCCTTTGAGATGGATTTGGTCCCTATATCAATTTTGGTGCATTCTAACTAAATTCAGTTATTATTGTCACATAACTGAATTCAATTTTTTCTTGGGTCTATCGGGCGTACCCCCTTCCCTTGGGCAGGGCCGCAGGGGTACCCCCATCTTGACCCCCCAGATTCCGCTGCAGCGGAACCTCACTGGGTCAATGTTGTTGTTGTTGCTGTTGTTGTTGTTGTTGTTGTTGTTCTTGTTCCTCCGTCAAACAGCCCTTGTTTAATGTGAGTTATTTTTTTATTTTTTGGGTTACAAAATATACTTCAGCCAACAACATGTGTTAGAGAACATGGCAAGGATAGTTATAGTTTTTATTATAAAGGGGTATTTGTGTCCTTGTGTGCAGCTTATGGTTGTTATCTTGTTTTATGTGTGTGGGTGCGTTTGGCGTAGTGGATGTACCAGCATGTCAGCTGGCTTTTGTGGGTGGCTTAGTAGTATATATAGGAGGGTCTTTCCAGGAGAAGGGTATCCAGAATTGAGAGTAAGGATCAAGGCAAGTTGCCTTTGGGCTCTTGGAGATTTATCTCCTTGAGATTGGCTCTTTGGGGGTTGTCCCATTGAGGGTGTCTTTATATCTTTCAATCAAACAGTAATTTGGGGGTTTGTGTGTTTAGTTCATCTCATATGTTTGTCCAACAACATCTATTATTAGCTAAAAAGCTCTTGGGTCAGTTGCTGGATGGGAACTCATGACTCCAAATATACAGATGTTTCAAATTCAAAAAGAACAAAGCTGTATAGTGGTGAAGTTTAGCATAGAACATTATGGACACTCTCGAAAAAACTACATACACTGATCATAATATAATAATTTACCTCTAGAGGATCTGCTGGCACAGGTGCCACTTCTGAAACTTCTTCGAGGTATTTTGATGGCTTTTTAGGAGAATGATCATCACTATATTCAATTTTTTGTACACCAATGGAATCCACTTTTGGAGGATGATCATGATCATACTGGTTGTGTCTCCTTCTGCCGTTATTGAAGAAGTTATCACTGCTACCTTCACGGAAGAGTTGTGACGTCGTTTCCCGGGCAAACTTCGTGACCAGAGAAAACTTCTCTAGTACATTAATGGAGAGATCTTTAGCAGGATCAGGAGTTTTGTGCCTTGGCCTCCCAACAGAACTAGAGGTAGCAAGACTCACTGGGTTATCAGTTAAAGGGGGTTCACTAGCTGAAAAACTAGTAGATGGTGTATTTGCAACAGAAACAACCCCAGGTAGCTCCAAAGAGGAGAGAGTTTTCTGCACAAGGTAATAAAAATATACAAGCATATCAGTGTCATGAAAAATAGAAAAGGTCATCAATTACAAATAGGAAGGACTAACAATACCTGGAGAGGATCTTGCAAATCATTTATGACGAACACATTTGCATCTTCTGCTGATCTATAAACATTTAAAAGTGCGAAGGTTATCTCTGAACCACCTTGAACTACATGACAATCACATGCGTAGTAAATCATAACCACCATTACAAAAATCTCTAGGCAATAAAGCTATCAGGAATGATGAGTTCCTATTTCCCTGATGAACAGAAGCAAACCTAACAAGTAAACCACAAAAAGGCCTTAGGTGGCATTGAGTTTTAGGGTATGGTTGTATGGGTTCTCATGTTCGGCTGGGAATTTGCAAACCTGATACCCCGTACCCCTTGTAATCTGTTTTCCATACCCTAGATTGGACTTCCAAGACTGGTTGCATTCATTCCCCGCAGGCCACCTCACCCTACCTTGACAAAGCTGCACTCATCTTCGCCAATTGACCTTCATCTCCTTCCCACATCATTTGCACAACTACATCGCCTGATTAAAGGGAAAAAGATGAAGAGACAAAGGCATAATTTAGGGTTAGGAAAGGAAGGTGAAGAAGCCATTGTTCTGGGCCAAAAAAGATTGCCACTTGTGTCCAGAACTGCTTCCATAAAGAACCCTTATTTGACTGCTTCTTCTTTAACTTCGGAGATACGATGAGATTTAATGACATAGAGAGGACCGAGTCTACCCAAAAGCGGAGGAGGAAGATGCAATTGGAGGAGGAAGTGGAGGGTGACAGGCAAAGTGGCAGTGAGAAGCAGTGGTGTGCCATGTAAAGAAAACCATACTTCTTTCCAAATCATAACCAAACACATTAAATCAATGATCAAGTTCCAACCCAATACTTTCAAAACCCGATTCCTTACTCTAAATCCATAACAGAAATGCAGCAGCACACAAATTCTACCTCTCTTAATGGAGAATTCCAGGACTACTTATGTTCAAGCTTAATCAGAAAATGGTGAAAACAGCTTATTTCAAAATGATCCACATCTAGTGTCTCTCTTCATTTCAACACAATCCTAACATGTGTTCTAAAAAACGCTAGGCAGACCTTGGGCGGAGAGGGACCGTCTAGTGCCTAGACGGCCTGAACGGTTGCCAAGGCGGTCTGGAAGGCTAGGCGGGCAGGGACTTTCCAGCGCCTAGACGGGGACTAGAAGGGATTTTTAGAACAGTGATCCTAATGAAGGTACTACTTTCACTTACAGATATGCCAATTCTGTTAACTATACCCTACCAGAACTATTTGTGAGCAAAGAGTATATAAGGAAAAGAACAAGAGGAGAAATGGAACTGTAAACAAACCTTACGAGTGAAATATGTTGCTTAATTGCAGCAAGGAACTCTCTCAAACCTCCATTGTAAAAATAAAGAGGTGGAAAAGCCAGACCTGCCAAGAAAAAGAACAGTTGATTTAAAGATAATGATAATTATAACAGCCATCTAAATGCAACCAGGAACAGAGAAAAAACTTCAGACAAACCAGAAACTAAGAGAATGTGTATATCGTACAGACAGATCAATGATCTCCAAATTACATACTAAGGACCACTATCAAAAAGGCTTTTTCCAAAATTCACAGCAAACAGGCTTGGCAAGCCCTGACTGAGAGTCCCTTTAATGACAATATCCAGTAGCAATAAAGAAGAGGTAAACAAGCTGGTCAGACCAATGCACCAGTCACTAAGACCCCACACCCTCCACATGAACAAAACTAAGCCTATGAATATGTAAATATTCCTTGACCAGCTTAGCCATAATAAGCCAACTACCGTACTACTACCTTATTGTTGAAAAAAAAAATTGATCACCTGCCATTTTAAACATAATATTAGCGTAGCATGCTAGTTTGGAGAAAAGTAACATCAAGATGTTGGTCTACCTGATGATAGTACTACAATCACATACTGTAATCCAAATGCTGGAGTATGTCTGCGGATGGAGCGTATGTCTGTGAATGGAAGTAGCCTTATTGTATAAAGATTCCTATCTGCAGTTGGAAGAAAATCAAATTTTGGTAAAGAGTGACCAAATACTCCAGATAAGTTTTATAGTTTCACTCATCAAAACAAAAAGCAGAACTCACTCAAACTAACCCAACGAAAGAAGGAAACACTTAAAAATGCAAGTGACAAGTACATAAGATAAATAGTGACAAAAAATAGAAATTGGATAACTAAAAGCAAGTAGTTCCTCTTGAGAACTAAATTTGCAAACTCCCCAACTGTATAAGAGACCTTTATTTTCTGATAGGTGCACACACTATCCACGTAGTTGTATATATTGTTCACATTTCTTAATAAGGATAAGATAGGAGATGGATTAGAAAGTCAAACAGATTATCCAAACTGAAGAAACCAATGCAAGGGCTTTCTATTTTTCAAAAGGAATGCAGGGCCTTTCACTAGACTTGCTGTTGAATATAGCCGGTGTGCACAAAAGAGCAAATCGTTTTAACCAAAAATAGCCTTAGATAAAAATGCCATTTAGATGTCATGAGATTCGGTGTCGTTACAATAAGTGATGCGTGGATTGGGAAATTTCATTTAAGTGACATGAGAATTGAATTCAAACCTGGTTTATGTATTAATGAGATGAGATTCTCAAACCTCATACCACCTATGTATAATTAAGAACAAGTCTTGTTCCAAAAGTTTTTTTTCGTTTTTTCCCAAATGTAACAACAATACCACATACGCAAATCTATCTCATGACTTCGCATATTAAATAATCAGTAGCTCCATTTAACCACTGCAAATCAAGTCAACGCAGTACTCAATTCAAGGACTAACCTTTTTCCGAAAGCCTAGTATTCGAGTTTTGGCCTTTGTATGGAATCCATGACTGTCATTAAGAACAAAGATCAACTTAATTTCTATAAATTCACGAACGAACAAGATCAACCAAATTGGAACATCTACTTTACCATAAATAGAGCATCCCCTTGCTTAAGCAACTTCAATCTTCCGCTAATCCTCTCAGACATATACTGTGTCGGATGCACCGACACATTTTCCTTCACATAAACCAATTCTGCGCCTTCTGGTTCACTTCTTTTGCCGCTGTCACTTCGCGCCATGCTCCTTGAACCCTAGTACCGAAAATCGCACATAAATTACAATACGAAAAAATGAAAACCTGAAATTTGACTTTGATCAGCACCTACAGAGGTCAACATACATGATACACCAATAAAGTAAAAACACTCGATGATTCCAATCAATTCGATTCAAGATCTTCGTTTCCAATAAAATACAGTAAAAATTGGAACATAGAAATCCAGTTAGCGAATTTTACATACTTGTTCCTGTGAAGCTGCGTAATCGGCATCGTCTGATAAATCATGCATCTCTGTTTCTAGCATTGTCGACGGAGAGAGAAAGAGATGGGAGTTGCTTTTCGCTTTCGAGTCTATATTATTTGCAATTGGAAGTTGTATCCTTCTGATACACGCGATTTGGTGGGGGTTTTGTACTTTAGCACTTGTGCTGCCTTCTCTTCGTTACGAAGAAATGGTGGGAGGACTGAATGGCTGACGGCAAATACGCGTCGTTTGTTTGAGCGTTAAGGTTATAATGGACCGTTCGAGGAATTCCATTAGACCTGTACGACTTTGGACTGGCCCGTCCGGCCCGCTAAAAAGGGCTTGGAAGAGGGACTATCGCCTCGAATAGGCCTTTTCGGCCTGCTAAAAAGGGCTCGGATACACAACTAGTTTAGGACTTATTTGTTTTCATACCTATTGTATAAAAAATGGAGTTGAGAATGAGTCAAACTCTTACTAATGTTTGTTTTAACTAAGAGATGAGAATGAATGATTCTCATACCACCAAAATACACTAGAGTTTATTGATTCTTATCTCAACCTGATACCTCATTCCAACTCGATTCCTGGTATAGAAACAAATGGGGCCTTAGTGTATTAGGCTATAACTAGTTTAGGATTTGTGTCTTACACAGATTTAATGTTTTATAATTTATTGTATTGTATATGATTTCGATGTATAATAATATATATTCTTGATGCAAATATTATCAATAATTAGCGTACTTCATCATATGGAATTTTGTAAAAACTATTGTACTCAACATTCAATATTTCTTTCGAGTTATAAAGTATGGAATTGGTCTACTTTAACAACACAAATTTTGAAAAACCTCTTGGTACGTAACATCAAAGTTGTATTTTGTGACTAATCTTCTTTGTTGCATATTAAGACCTTCAAACCTTTCTTTACTTGTAACAGATAATGCAACATATAATTGGTCATGGGCAAACATAGGTGTTGGTAGGAATAGACCTACCTACTTGAGAAAGTGATTGGCCTTGACTTAATTGTCATAGCAAAACAAACCATCATAGGGAATTGTATTCGTTAAGATTTGATCGGGTATCGAGTATCAGATGGCGTAAGTAGCATGTGAGGAATATAAACCCATGTCCTATGTTACTTAGGGGAATTTTGTCAACTTGGATTATATGAATTCCAAGACGTGATTATCAATCTTGTACCATTACATATGCTTGGAGACCGGTCAATATTTCTAAGAAGCATAACAAGAACACCTATCTTCAGGTTTAACACATGGTTTGGGATGTCGGAACATCGAATACCATTGAGATACTTTGTTCAATATATTTTAGCATCACTATTATTGTTTTCATCTAATGTGCAAATACTATCTGAGCTAAGCATTCCCTAGTAATATAGATCAAATGTGATCATTTACCATCTCAACTATCTCATGTTTTGGTGCGAGAATAGCTCTTTCTTGAAAGTAATCAATTGGTTTTATCAAAATGAAGGATGGAAGGATATATTAATGCAACAACAAACGGAATCAACTTAGTGATTTTATTTATAAGTACATCAACGGGAAATTTTATGGTTCGCCATTATTTGGACCACCTTCAATTCCATCACAAGATTCATTCTATAAATTCTTTTGATTATGAAACTTGTGATCCTATGCATCCATATCCTCGTATTCTTTGTCAATTTAAGAACTTTGTAGTAGTTCAACAAATATGAAGAATTTACTATGGTTGAAACAATATCTTGTCTGCTTCCTCCAACTATTACAGGTAGAATTTGTCTAATATCTCCACCAAATACCACAAATTTACCTCCAAATGGTAACTCTAAGCAATTTTGATTTGAAAATCCCTTATTATCTCTAAAAGTTCTATCAAAAGCTTCAAAAGAGAATTAATTTTTCATTGGAGCTTCATCCTAAATTATAAGTGTGGCTCTAGAGTTTAATTTAGCAAGTTGTATGTGTACCTGACTTTATATGACATGTTGAATCTCCATGGACTGTTATTGGGATTGTAAATCTTGGGATTAATTTAGCAATCAAACTCCTTAGTCAAACCACCTAAACCGAGGCAAGTGGACGATTCCTTTGTGTTTAAAATTGTTAAAGGAGAACTTATTGCTATTTAATATTGGAAAAATTACTTAAAATAATCCTAACTTTTACCTATTAACCCAAAATAATACAATCTTTTAATTTAACTAGTTGTTATACCAACTTTTACCATATTTATCAAAAATAGTACGGGAGATTTTCCGGTGAGAAATCCGATGGCATTGATGACATGGCAATCGGAAAAAGCTGACTGGGATTGATGACTCGAATTTTTTACGTTGAAAAAATAATGAAAACCTTTGAAACTAAAACAAATGCAAAAACTCGAAACTAAAACCAACAAAAATCCTATAAGCAGTAGGAAAGAGTACAAAGCATCGAACAGAACATCGACTAAGCAACAACATGGTTGAAGAACCCTAGTGGGTCATGAAGGCGAGAACATCAAGAACTGAGGAAGCCTTATGTCGATGCTAGGTGAGGCGATTCCGGCCGCAAATTCGATAGTGAAGCTGCGAGGAACTCTAGACGCAGTGAAAAGAAGGCAATAACTTCGCCCACCACAAAAATGAGAGATGGAAGGAAAACGACAAAAGGGGTTTTGATCCTTCTAATTCATGGAGAAGAGGGGTTAATGAATTATCTAGGGAAAATTGCTACTACAACATTATACAATTTTAGGGTTTTAATTGTTGCATTTGGATTTCAATTTAGCATTTCGATAATGTAAATTTGATTTCAATATAAAGGTTTAGATTATGTTAATTCGATGCACAAGTTGCCAATGATGTCGAGAAGTTTGTTATGATGAATTTGATCTCTTGTTTTCTATTTTCCTTTGTTGTTTTGTGAATTGTGTGAACTTGCAAACCTCTTGTTTTTTATGTTATTCTATACTAAATAACATGTTATTTTTTTTAAAATATGCAAGCATATGTTACCTTTTGATAACTAGAATAAAATTGGATTGAAAATTGGCATCATTTGACTAAAGCTAGCATGATTGTATGAGTATTATCCATAAAGGGTAGTTTGCTGATGGTGAAAGTGTGAAACCAGATTGACAAGTGACATTGCTTTCAACCGCAAATTAAATTTGACAACATCTAATACAAGGAAGTTATGGCAACATCCTAAAACGGATTGCCATTTTAAATTTGATGACGGTCGTCAAACGCTGGCACGAGGCTACAAAACTGTGCAGGTGCTGGAGCTAGTGTCTTCCAAGGTGTCGGCATGTGATTTCTGTAGGGTCTTTGCAAGTCTCGGACCAAAAAAGCTAACAAGCCATAAAGGTAAAATATCTCCATGAATGAGATCTTGATCAATGTAAAATTAAGAAAAAATAATGTTGGATTTGAACTCAAAAAGCTTTTGCTTGGTTGTTAGTTTTGCTTGAGTATGACATTGTGTGCTATATGGGGCCTTGCTACTAGCTTGTATGATATCTTCTTTCATATCTAGTATTTAGGTCCTCTTGCTGGTGAACAGAAACAAGCTTTGAGAGTGTCTTCTTTCATATCTTCTTTCATATCAACATGTTGTTGGTGTACAACATGTTGATATTAGCCCATTTTAAGATAGTGGGTTATATCAAAACATATAAAATTCATTGCACCATTAACAAATGTATGGGTTTGTTGAGATCATCCATTAATTAACATAAAATAATATATTATGCCAACAGAAAATTTGCTTAAAACAAAGCAGTAGGTTATTACTAGAAAAGGACAAGTTGATTTTAGCCTCATTTTATGATGGCAAAAATTTTCATGCAGCTTATGGAAGCACATGACCCATCAAGAGTCTTACCCCCATTTTACACTAGAAGGTTTAAGAGCAAAGCAAGCTGTTTTAACCTCTTATGACAATAAACACAATCAAAACAATATTAAGGATGGCTTAAACTTGACATAGTAGATTATGGATACAAAATACCTTATTTTAACAGTAAACGATGGCCTACACTTTTTTAAGATAAAAGTTAATTATGTATATATTTCCAAAAAGGCTTATACACAAGCTACGATATATATATACAAGATACTCTAGCTAGTGTGCCACAAGGAAAAGTAAGAAAGCTACCATATACAAGAAGGATGGCCTAAAGTTGAAACAACCTCCAGAAAACTTCATTTGATAATATGAAATCATTCAAAACAATAAGCATATAAGTTGCATTTCAATAGCTAATTTTAAGTATCCAGAAAGAATATAGTAAGCATATAAAAAATACTAACCTTTAGAGTAATAGGTTTCAACTTTAGGTTTCAAAAAAAAAATACTTGGGATATGAGTTTACATCATAGATATGTCTAAAACATTTATAAAACCAAAAGTTTTTTCACATTGACTCTAGCTTGACTATCAACTTGGTGGATGAGTACCAAGGGAACGAGCTTGTGATGTTTGAGCTAGTGCAGCTTGTCCATGTACCTAAAAATATAAAACATTTTAATTTATTATATATCTCAAAAATCAAAAAATTATTGCTTCTTATTTAAAGTTATATAATACATGTGAAGGCTCCGTATAACCTTCTCTAAAAATTATTACTTCTCCAGACATAGATTTGTAAGAGATAGCTCCTCCTCCATATATGACTCCTGCGCCTTCAATGTTTGATTCTCTCCCTCTCCCCTTTCCTCTACCCCTTCCCCTACCTCTTCCCCTTCCCCTTCCCCTTCCTTGGCCTCCTTCATTTGTATGAGCAATTTCACCTACACCAAGAGTTTGCAAGAGATATTAGTATAAAATATTAGTGAGTTAATCCTTTTCAAGAGTTAAAAGAAGTATGCCACAGCTCTATTTCCGCCTCAAAATCCGGTCCACACCCTCCCCATAAGCACCCCCCGACTCAGGGGGAAACAGAAAAGGCCTTTTGTCCCCCCCCCTTCATCGGCCCTTGCCACCTTCCTTAACAAGCCCTCGAGCCTCCTTTGCACTGCCTTCCACATAGAAGCCGACGGGTTGACCCCGAAGGCCGAATTCTATGATGGAGAACGCTGTAATAATAATTGGGCCATGAGAGACCTTATTAAGTATTTCAAAAGAAAGGGCCTGCTGATAGAGCTGGGCGGGGAAGCGATACTAGTTATCAGGTCAGAGAAAGGCCTGGCCCGTAAGCTGCCCCCCTTAAAAAGCCATTACTTAATAAGGATTTGTTACGCGCGATATGCCGACGACTTACTTTTGGGAATTGTGGTTGCCGTAGAGTTTCTCATAGAAATACAAAAACGTATCGCCCATTTCCTACAATCCGGCCTGACCCTCATTCCACCCATCCAGCCTTCTTCACGAACTTGTACAATCGATGCCACAAAGATAGCCAACTCTATTATCGAAGTAGCCCAGAATTTGCCAGGATTATTCCAGTGAGTCCACCAGAAAACCCAACACAATGTGTATTTAGTATTGGATTTTTCTCAGGTCTGCCTCTAGGTCTCTTCAAAATTGTAGAAGGCAAGTTATTGTTTTTTGGACACCTCTTCTTTTTATGCCCTATCAAATTGCACCTAATACATCTCATTTGTACCCCATGCTTGGTAAGTTTTCCCGACCTCTTTGGTTCTTCATGTGGGTCTTTCCTCCTATTCTTTTTAGGTCATCCTGGTTGGACTCTCACATGTGGAGGATCTATAGGAAATTCCTTCTTTGGCCAAAACTTTTGACTTTCACATGGACTAATCTCTCCTTCATAAGCCTTCAAATAACTCTCTTTCTTATAGTAGTCATGAACATACATCTCTACTCCCACTTTCATAAATCCACAACAAGCCGCAACATAAAAACAAGGTATGCCTGTGATATCCCATTTCTTGCAAGTGCAACTTTGATTAGCCATATCCACCTTGAAAACATCGATGTAGTCTCTCACTTGAAAAATTGTAATGGATGAAGGTTTAATAGATAACTCCCATCCTTTGACCTTTTCTTCCTCTAGTTTTAATTTGATTCTAGGCAAATAGCAGCCTCATCTTTTCCTTTCATCAAGCATTGTTTGACAACCAACCTTTCCATGAGTAGAGACCTAATGGTCTCAAGCATATCAATGATTTGTTGGCCTCTAGCTCTAAGAATGTATCCATTAAACGTCTCTGCCATGTTGTTCACAACCACATCACACTTGCTTACATTAGAGAAGAAAGCCCTACAAAACACCCTTGGATTTTGGCGTAAAAAGTCTTCAGCGGCTCGAGGAGATAATTTCCTAAGGTCATCCATAGCCTCTTCAAATTTAGTCTCTTTATAAGCTCGAACTGCTCTCCAAAAACACAAATTCAACTCATCTCCTTTATGCACCTTGTGCCAATTAGCATAAATGTGCCTTGCACAATTTCTGTGGTCAGCCTTGGGGAAAATAGAAGCTGATGTTGCAAGAAGACCCTGCACAAAAGTATATATGAATGTAAATTTTAACAAAATGATCAAATATACGGAAATTATATAAGAAAAAAATTATACCTTTTGTTGGACAGACATGAAAGTGCGGCCTTCTCCATCTATCCCATTGAACTCCAATTGTAAATGGTTTAAAAACCATTCCCAACTATTTTTATTCTCCCCCTCAACAACAGCCCAACAAATAGGAAACATTTGATTATTTCCATCTCTCCCTATCGTAGCGAGTAAGCTTCCACCAAGGAATGTTTTAAGAAAACATCCATCCAAGTATATAAAACGTCTACAACCAGAAATCAGTTCATTTCTCAACCTAGGAAAGCATACAAAGAACCTTTGGAATATTGGAGGATTTGATGGGATAGTGAGTAGCTCGAATGTACCTCCATTGTTTGACATTTTTCACTCTTCAATATACATTCCAATCTTGTTATAATGATCCTTTACAGTTTCGTGTAGCATTTTATAAGCAGCGTACTTTGCCTTGTATGCTACCCATGGGTTGATGATAACACTATACCTCTTCCTCACGCTATCAATAATATCTCTAGCTGGCCATTAAGGTTTGTCCTTGAAGCGAGCAAGATATTGCCTAGCAAGCCATTTGGATGTAAGTAGACAATTTCTTTGCATATCCATCACACAACTATGAACCTTATCAACACTTTTCACAAGCAAACAACCTTCATTTTCATGCCAAGAGGCATAAACTTTGAATGCACAAACTTTCTTACAAACTACCCCAATTTTTTCTCTTGACTTTGTCACACACTCCAAATTTCAAGTTGAACCCATTCAAAATGCCATACATTGTTGTAGCTTCCTTGAACATATTAATATTTGAAAATCTCAATCCAACTTGTTCTTGTAACTATTTCTCAATTTCAGCTCTGAATTGTCTTAACTCTTTCTCTTGCTAGTTCAAACTCCTCATCCAATGTGTCCATCTCAAGCGCATTATTCTCCTCAATCTCTTCCTCCGAAGACGTTTCTTCAAATTCATATTGCACACGTTTACCTTTCACATTATTTGACAAGATTCCTCTCTCATCTGCAAATGTACCTAGTAAATCATCATCGTAGGTTTCACTGGGAGCATAATCAAACTCTTCAAATAATTCATCCCAATTCATATCAACCCCTTTGTTTTCATTCATTGGCTCCAATGAATTTATTGAATACTCTTCTGAAATAATAAGAAACAGTGAAACAAAATAAGCCCTAATATGAAACTTTGACAAAATTTAAAAACTAATGAATTGAAAATATTAAAACCCTTTTGGATCATAAAGAAGCTTTGAAAACCAATTGACTTAATATTTTTCTACAAAAAACTAACAAATTGAAAATATCAAAATGATTTTAGATCATATAGAAGCTCTGAAAACGAGTTGACATAAATTTTTTCTATATAATTGCACACTAGATATTAGAAGACTTCTGTAACGAAATTAAAAGGCATCCCTACCTCAAATTTGACTCCAACACTTGTGAGATTCAAACCAGTGCAGTAGCAACTAGGGTTCGTCAATCGCAAAAGTTCTTCAAGTTTTACGTCTAAATTCTTTTAATGAATAGCCCCTCAAATAACGCTTTTAATTACTAATTTTTTCTTTTTATTCCTTTTAATTATAAGAAATTAGTTTATTTTAATTATAAAAAATCCGAGTCATCAATCCGAGTCAACACTTTCCGATTGCCATGTCATCAATTCCATCAGATTTCTCACCGGAAAATTTCCCGTACTAATTTTTGATAAATATGATAAAAGTTGGTATAAAAACTAGTTAAATTAAAAGTTTGTATTATTTTGGGTTAATAGGTAAAAGTTTGGATTATTTTAAGTAATTTTTCCTTTAATATTTGCTCATTGGGAACTAATTTGTATACTATAATAAAATGAAATAGATTGTTATTGTTTTAGTACTAATGACTACTATGTTACTCCCTCTGTCCCAATATGTATAGGGTTTTAACCCAAAACCTTTGTCCCACATTATATGGGTTTTATTTTTTCTATACCCACATTCAATACCTTGTCATTCTTGGAATTGGGATAACATTCAATTCAATTCAATTCATCCTCTCCATGAATACCAAAGGTCATTCCTCTTTACTCAATAAAACCATTGTTTACTCTCCACCACCGATGCACTTACAACTGTACTGAAGAGGTATATGAATATCAATCAACCAGGTATTTTCTTTAACTTATTCAATGAAAAATACATGATATATATATATATTGAGATTATTTATGAAGTTCTCTTGTTTAGGATGAGCAATCGAAACTTGCCCAGAAAGCCGATCTTTGATTTGAACATTTCACCTGATGAAGTCGAAGTTAAGCACACCATGGCGTGTAAATTTGACTTAAACCTTCTACCAGAAGAAGATGACGTTAATGTCGATTCGGAGCATGGAATTGATTTAAACTTTCCCTGAAGAGGTTAATCTCGATTTGGAAGTCGACCCTGCTTTGAACATACCACAACACCAGGTTCTCATGTTCGGTGCGGATTCGAAATTCAACGATGACCTTGGACCTGATGAAAGAAAAGATTGGGAAGAACTAAAAATGGGGCTATTGAATATTTTGCTACCACATTTTTCAAATGATGTTTATTAACAGTTATGGTCAATTTAGAATATTGAAGATCCATATATGATGATGAAGTAAGATAGAGTGCTACCTGAGTGTTTTGATCACTTTTTATTTTATGTAAGATGATTATCTAAGATGAAGATGGTTTAGAGAGAGAGGTAGAGGCAACTCAGATTTTATGTGTGTATGTGATCCTAATCAACCAGTAGATTTAGCAAAATTGCACATTTGAGTATCTGTTGGCAAACTACACGTTTTTTACAATAAAAATTCATCACTAAAAAACCACAATTAACAAATGAAAGGATTAGTGCTTTTGATTGATCACTTTTACTAGTTTGAAGTTACAGCACTAGAACAAAGCAAATTAAGCTGGGAAAATTAAAAAAAACAACATTAAATTAACAAGGAAAATTAACTTGTGATCCTACATTACAGTCACAAGCAGCAAGAAGCAGGACAACAAGCAACAAGCAATAAGCAGTAAGCATTACAACTTCTTCTCCTCAGCTTTCTAACACTTGCAGGACATTTCAGCTAAACTGAGCAACTTCCTCTCCTCTTCTTTCAAAAACATTAATGACAGATTGAACCAAATCAAGGTCACAAGTGATTTCTTTTGGAAGACTACCAATTCTTTCTAATCTAAGTTTCTCATTATGTGGAAGTTGATAGTGGTTTGACCCTCCAACTTTCATGACTTCCTTCATGCACGCTTGCAGACTCAAGAAAACATGGTTGACCTTTTCAGTTGGGTAGTCTTCAAATTTTTTATGAATGACTTGGATTAGTTCATCAATGGTCCTTGTGGGCTCTTTTTCTTGCAAAGACTGAATTGACCTGAAAAAACCAAGATCTAGAATGTTCAAGTCAGGAGAGTTGGGCGGTTGGCAAAGCACCCTTATGTCAAATCCATCTCATGCAACGACATTTTGAAATTCCCGATCATCTGGACGAACATGTGTTCTAGCGTTATCTTGTTGAATATATATTGTTCTCCCTCGGTCCTCACTTGGCCACACAACCTGTATCGATGGAATAATCTTCTTAATTAAAAATGCCCTTATGACTTCTTTCGTTACGGAGGCGATCGGTTTTGTTTCCAAAGTCCTTGCGTCTCTGTTTCGGCTTCGTCTTTGGGCTGGTTGTTGTGTCACTAGTGGATACACCCCTATTTTTCCAGAGAAAACTTCATTCCCTTGTTCATCCCATCTTGGCTTTGCAAGAGTAACTAGAAACATTACTTTGGCAATATAATTTTTACTTTGGCATGTACGCAACGGGCCTTCTTTTTCCGGTGACAAGTAGTATGTTTTCGATTTCTTTGTCATATAAAACCACTTTTCATCGATGTGTACTACATTGTACATACCAACAAATTTTGTCTTCTGAAGAGGGAAATTTCTTCTATCCAACATTGATAAGCAAAATTTCAGCCTTGCTATCTTGTTATCCTCCCTCAATAAAGGTTTGATAGCATTTGATTGACGTCGGATTTGACCTTCCTTGACGCGTCTATGAAGAGTACTTTTACTCTCTTTCATAGATTCAGCTGTTGACCTTATGGTTGTCCTTTTACTGAAGGGTATGGAAGTGATGCTGCTAACATCAAAACTAATTCGCTTTTGACCACAATTTTTGACTCTCTTGTAAGACAAATCAACCGGTATGCCGACGGGAGTACTTTTTGCTGTTTTCCAAATACACTGTATAGTTTTTTGTGGCACCAAGAATGTATTTGAAACCTCTTTTGTTGCGTTGCGAGGAAGTTTGCCATCTACACTTTTCTCAAGTAAGGCATGATATATACTTTGCCTCTCTCCAATGGAAAGCATACGTCTTCTAACAATGCGATCACCTACTACTGCATATAATTCAAATTATGTTATCCCTAATAGAGAACACGTACAATTATGTTATCCCTAATTCAAATTATGTTATCTCCTCAACAAGCAACAAGCAGTAAGCACTAATCAGGACAACAAGCAATAAGCATGACCATAAACACATGTACAAGAGTAAAGACAATCATACACAAATTTAGGATACAATATATGGTTACCAGGATTAGTGGACGGGGGGTATTCATTGTGTTCTTCAAATTGGTCATCAATAGCATCTACCCTTGAAAAAAAGGTTTCGATGGGTTCGACATTCAAATCCGGCAACAACACATTTGGATAATCTGCTTGAACCTCATCATCTTCAACCTCCACACTAGGAATTTCATTTAGATTGAAAGAATGATTTAGATTGAGGTGCTCAGAGGAAGCCATTTAGAGAAGAATTGATACACCTCAAATTGCAATGGAAAATCATGTATGCATAACAAACCCATGACAATACACAATTGGAAATTAAAATTTCAATTTTGGCTCCAAGGTTGAAAATTTTATAATTTCGTTTGAAAATTTTATAATTTCATTTGAAATTTTAATTTGCCTGAATTTGGATTACAGAGAAGAGAGGGAAGAAGATGAAAGGCCTTAACGTGAAAAAAGAATCCCACTCTGTAGAATTAATTAGGATTAATTATGGATTCATTCACTTTGCACGTAACCAAAGGATAATTTGTGTTTTAAAGCAAAATTAACTCCACTTCTTAATAAGTGTGCATATGGCCCTAACCCCATACATATTGGGACGGAGGGAGTATTATTTAATATTATTTAAGTCTTGCGATAGAACTAAACTTACGTCCGATTGTGACCTTAATTGTTTGACATACCTCGTTTGGAGTTTTGTATGAACTAGGATAGACTTAGGGATGGGAGCTCGACTAGAATATACCATCTCTCTATAAGATTATGATAGGGTGTTTCATTAATTTGAAATCTTAGTATTTAGGTCATGACTTTGCTCGTATCTTCGTTGGATAGAGCATTTTACCACTCTAGCTAAGTGGATTTGGCGCTCCATGCATATGAATTTGGTGCTATGTGCATGTGAATGATCATGGATAAATTACCCTCCTCTTATCTTGGAAATACTTCGAGCCGATTAAAATTTACCAACCTAAATGTATTATTTTGGAAATAATATAAGATAAGTGCGTTAAGCACATTAATTAATATGCTAGGACGGTCGGTACAACATGGAAAATCGTTCTCGCTCTCGGCTATGACAAGTGAATAGAGGCTTTTCAACCCTTGTGTGTTTAATACTAGTTCCGAACAACTCCTCATAATTTCCTAATAGAAACCACTTACCGTGTTGTCCTAACGATAAAACCTAGCCCTGGGTCGGTTCCGGATAGCTCGAGGCGCCTAAGACAATGGTGACCCCTTCACGCTCTTATATATATAACCCAATAAAAAAAGCCTATATATTCTTGCAAACTCTAACCCTAAATGAAAAGAAAGGCCAACATACATTATAAGTTCTTTTATTTAATTCTAAATACTTAAAAATTTGACCAGACTATACTATATATAATATATATATATATATATGTAAGAATATTTTTCTAGTTCAATTTTTTTTCTAAAATTGATTCAAAGATCACCAAAATATCATTTCAAAACAAAACCCAAAAATCACACTTAAATATTTCTCCAAGTATAAAACCAATATTGAAAATGCCAACTAAGAACTAAAGATTGACTAATTTTCAAATCAAAATCAATTATAATCTAGAAAATCTATTACAATATAAATAAATCACACTAATTAATTAAAACTTACTATACAACGTTTGTACTCTAAAATCAAAATCAATAGAAGAACTTGTATATCTCTCCCCCCCCCCCCCCCCCCCTCCTTCATGGTTAACAAATGAACATATATAATAAAGTAGGTCGACAAAATGAAAGTCAGCAATTTTTTTTTTACCAATTTCACTTTCCACCCTCAAATCTCCTTTTTTGCAACCTTTACCCAAAAATTTTAATTACTTAACGTAAGTTAAATTTCATTCAAAAATATAATTAATTTAAATTTAAAATGAAATATTATTTTTAACAGATTTGACCAGTACATTACAACCCCCTTTAAAGAAAGTTTTATCCCAAAACTTCCTTAGATACGTAACCCTATAATGAAACTTGAGGTTTCACAACCTTCTCTCCTTAAAGGGATCTAAATCACAAAATGACTAGCTAATGTGCAAAAGAACAAATTACAGTATGCACTAGCATGACCACTGACAAACAATCAACCAAGTCAACACGAATATCCATCTGACAAGCAATCAACCAAGTAAAAAAGAGTACACAAATAGCTACCGACAATCGTAAGCCATTACTCTCGATTACCCCCTAACTTCTAATCTCAAAGGTCTTAACTAAACTCAAGCACAACACTAGGTAGCTCTCGCTCATTCCCGTCTCAATTTCCTAAGTGGCTTCCTCGACTCTTCGTCGAGACCACTGAATCAACACAATTGGTATCTTCTTGTTCTGCAGCTTCCTCATTAATATCTTTGTTGGATCTAACTGAACTTCCAAGTCATGATCTTCAAATAGCCCGAGTCTTCCTCACATCTTAAGCTTCAACTTTTACTTATGGAGGTCTTCTTCAGTTGATGTTTGTTTATCCAAACTTAGTATATATTGAATGCAGCCATGTCCAATCTCTTGGGTTTGGTCACTCGTTCCTCATCTTGATTCTGCTCGCATGGATCCTATGACTTTATCTCACCAGATACATAGGCAATTACTCAACCTTTTTCATCATAACACACTTCATAGGGTTCGAGACATTATTAATATTTGCATATTTGAGCATACAAGTCATCCTACCCTTCAACTAGTCACAACTCTTCTAGTAACCTACATTCCAATTGATTTTCCTATTTGCACTTAATCTGATCAATGGTACCATTTTAATTCCATAAGTTTTGTGACACATTCATGTTTCTAAAGGTACTTCTAACATGTTATAACATTAATTCTCTCTAGATCAACCCTTATTTCTCGATTTGGTCACCTGCTCACAATAGAATCCTCGATTATCCAAAATCATACTCCATGAGCCCTACACACCGCTGGTGTCATTTAAACTTTAATGTAGTCAACAAGTGGGAAGCTTGCTCTTTTAAGTCCGGGAGTAAATAGAGATATCGTTGATACATGACCTCTGCAATTGGTCTAGTTAGTTTATAAAGGTTGTTGCCCAATAACTTCACATACCCTATTGGACATTAAATCATCTTCACAATATTCCTTAAAACACTTAAAGTGCTCTTATCACATGCATTTATTTTTTGGACATCCTCTTCTTAAATTCTCAATTGAAAATAACTCATCCTTTAACCAAATCTAGAGAATTGCCATGCTTCTCTATGGTTGATCCTCTCAATCACTATTTCAAGACAATTGATTTCAATCCCTATGGCAGGTTAAGCTTCTACTAGTCTATATATGATCCTTATCTTTATCTTCTTCATTGCAAACCAAACAAAACCTCTCACGGAGGCGGAGTCAGTATATCTATTCTTTTTCCAATAGATCTTTTACTCAAGTAATGAATTCCAGCATCACAATTTGGTCCAGGCTCTAAGAAACCCACTTAATGAGTCTAATCCTCAACTCAAAGTCACTAATAAGATCTACAACGCATTTGACATCTACCCAAGACACGTTCAATAAGATCGTCGTCATTTTGTCTTCATATATTGGTTTATTTCACAAATCTCCTCATTTTTCACCTTCCGGGATGGTGAATCCCCATCCACGTGCTTCGTTGTCATGGTCTCAACTTATCTGCATCTTCACTTATAAACCTTTTGTCTTAGTACCCCTAAGGAAATCTTCAATTCCCCCAAATTCTCTTTATCCTCAATTGTGGTATCACATCCACCACCCTCTCATGGACCATACATGAGGCCTTAGTCTTACATGGCTCTATCCTTAGGTCCTCAGTAGGTCTTATCTATAATTTTCTATCTAGGCATGCTTTTCTTCATCAACTTTCACATTTCTTAGACTTCAACATTTACGAACAGTTTTATTTCTTGTTCCATTTTACCAGTGACATTGCCTCAATCCACTTCTTGATGACTTGTTAAAAGGCTCCGATGATAACTTGGGCACAAGGCTCCTTTTGAATCCTTCGCCTCCTACATCCTCTTTTCTTGCTTTGTAACATATAATGTAAGGGGTTGACCTCCATATTGCTTCAATAGTGTTCTACTTTGTTTTCGATATCAGTCATCAATGTCTGACCAGTCTTGACAACTACTTAGCCTTATCATCTATCTTACTCCCCTATGATCATCTACCAAATAAGTTGCCACTCATGAATAACTAAATCTCCAATCTATTCTCAAATTTGTACTCCAAGGTTGTCCTCAAATATGGTACTCTATCCCTCTCAAAAGAAGTAACATTACTCCTACAATCAACATTCTCAACTAAAGTTCAACCAATACCAATCCTATAACTTGAGTGCTTTGGTAAGATTCACTACTACATGCCCTATATAATCCCATTCTACCAAGACCACTTCTTTTTCTTGTATTGGATCCCACAACCTGATTGCTTGTCAGACCAATTTCGTATAATTTTGAGAAGATATGCAACTCCATGTGTCTGAGGGGTCAACTACTATCCTACTTTAAGCTAGAAATCACGCGATACTATAGTAAGATGTTTTTAAACTAATGAAGATCCTAACACACGCACAAGCAGAGTCAACACAAACACAACACATATCAATTCTAAATCCATACCTAACATTTACACATCCATACACTCACACACACAAGTTCTTACACATCAATGCAGCCCTTCACTCATCATTGCATTCCGATTCTATGGTGCTTATCACCCCTATGCCTAGGTGTGCCAAAGCAAAACCTCTCACCGCTCATGAGATATCAACACTTCTAACCCCCGGTCCAACCTCCACTAGAGCACTTGCCAAAAACACAAATAACCTTTCTTTTGAATGAGCATGGTTTCCCGTCACATGAACAATACATAGACATCACTTCCTCGATGATAATATATGTAGATGGCCGTGCCGAGAATGGTATCACCACAAAGAAAACGTTCAAAAACTTCACATACAATAAAATACTTTGAAATCTATTTGCACACATATCATGCACAAGTAAACATTTTTGCATAAAACAATCAATTAAAGACTAGTTCTTAAAACCAATCCTATGAGCACAACACAAGATCTAACAAGAAGTAAATAGAAATTGAGCAAGTCTTAAAGAACCTCGAAGATGAATTCTTAAAGCTAAGAAAAAAGTAACTAGCACACAACATGGATCCCTGTCTAAGACAAATAGCATGTCTCTACCCCTTCTCTCTGATCACGACTTAAGACTCGCGCTCCTATATATATAACACAATAAAAAATAGCTTATTTAGATTCATTCTTATCTCATTCCTCTTTAATTAGTTACACATTTTATTAATTAATTATATTATTCATATTATAATGAAAAAAATTATGTAAACTTTAATTACCTTTTTGATCTTATATGTATATTTTTTCTTTAAACATATATGTAAAAATTTAAAAATTACTAAACTAATTCATTTCCTCTTAATAAAGGAAAATAAAATAAAATAATGAGTTTCACATTAAAATAAATAATTTATTTTTAAAATAAATGATTTAAAATAAAACATATATGTATAATTGTTCATATTCACCTAAAAAAGTTAAATTAATTTATTTTTAAAATAAATAATTTATATTTGACTAAACCCGTATAATTCAATACTAATTATAAATAATTATGTTTATACCTAGTTTTTGTTATATTTTTATATTGGTTTGTTAAAAAATAACAAGTGAATCTTGGATTCATTTTTATCTTATCACTCCTTGATTAATTAATTAAAATTTTTCTTAATTTATTATATATTCCAATCGCATGCCAAAAAAATTATATGAGCTATAATTAATTTATTTTATCATATATGTATATATTTTTAATTTAAACATATATATACAAATTAAAAATTATTAAACTAATTCATTTTCTTTTTGTAAAAGGAGAAAATAAAATATTGAAATTTAACATATAAATAATTATTAATTTTGGTAATATTTATATAAAAATTAAATTATTTATATGTAACCAAACCCGGTACTTATGCTAGTGCATACACTAAAATCGGTAAATATCAACATTATTCAAAGAAGTAGACAAGTGATATTTTAACCGTATTGTGTACAACATAATGTAGGGCTGTAAATGAACTGAGCCGTTCGTGAGAAATTCGGTGTTCGGCTCGGTTAAATCTTGTTCGTGTTCGGCTCGGTTTGTAAATGAACCAAACTAGCACAATTTTAAGGCTCAAAAGATAAATGAACCGAGCTTGAACACAAGATAACTCGGCTCGTTTTCTCATGAGCAAACTCGTTTATATGCTCATGAGAAAGCTCACTCATAAAAAACTAGATTTATATGAATAAGCTATACTTAATATATATATATATTATTATAATATATAGTTTATGTTAAATTACATAATTTTGGTGGTGTTTCATAAATCACGTAGTTTAAATTTGAGTTTCATTTGCTTGTATAATTAATAAGTAAACAAGTTGTTCACGGATTTGTCTATCGAAGAAACTAAACGAGTGGTTCGCGAACAAGCTCGAGCTCGGCGAACATTTAAATGAACGAAACTCAAACAAAAATTTAAGCTCGAACCAAGCTCGCGTTCGAACTTGAGCTCGTCTATTTTTAACCGAGTCGAGCTTGAGCAATTCATAGCTCGACTCGACTCGGTTCGATTTCAGCCCTAACATGATGGCACATTGGCACCCACTCAATGAAATGTGTACAAAACGCGAATGATGGCACCCACTTACACTAGCTAGATATGAAAACAATTTTGGTGTATTTTGAAAACTTAAATTACATTAAACCAACCAACTTTTATTTCACCTTTTCGTATCTCACTGAATCATCTTGTACAATACTCCCTCTGTCCCTTTTTGTTCTTCCCATTTTCATTTTAGGCGTCCCCTTTTATTCTTCCCATTTCTAAAACTTTCCTTTTTTAAACATATGAAAATACAAATTTACCCCCATCAATCTCTACCAACTACCCACTTTTTATCCCTCTCTCTTCTACTTTTACAATATTACCCTTATCAAAACCCCCTTTTTATCAATCTCTCCTCATCATTACCTCCTTTTCTCCTCTCCTTAAATATTGTGCCATTTTCTAAATGGGAAGATCAGATAGGGACAGAGGGAGTATAAATTACTCTCTCTGTCCCTAAAAATTTGTCTAAAAACACCTAATGTACACAAATTAATGTAAAAAGGTAGAAGAAAAAACAACCAATATGGAGAGGGAAGAGAATGTGATTGTGGTGGGTAAAAGTAGGAAGAAAGAGAAAAATAAAGAAAAAGACTAAAAATGGTTTAAAGAGGTAGATTTTTTTTTAGATAAAGGGGGTAAAAAATGAGATTAAATGAGGGTAATCTTGTAAGAAAAAATTAATATAAAAAGAAAGATTAAAAGGTGGACAAACTTTTCAGGACGCCGGAAAAGGAATACAAGACAAAATTTCGGGACGGAGGAAGTATATACAAAAAGAGAGAAATAGAGAAACAAACAAGTTACGTAATTGTATCATTGAATTGATGTTGGGTACTGATGAAACCCGAAATAACAGCTCGCTAGAAGAAAAGAAACGAGATTATTATATTCGATTGTGCAAACACTTGCTTCTTTATTTATATTTTCCTTACAACGAGGTTACAAGCCAACGAGATTTAATAAGCAATTGAGATTTACACCCTAGACCTCCTAAGAGTATTCGAGATCTCGATCTAACAATGTTCGAGCTCTCCTATTTGCTAAACGATGCTACAACCTAAATATCACTTGATTGATCTTGAGGCGAGGTGGATCTGAGAGTATGGTGTAGAGAACCTTGTGAGATTGTGTAGCGAGGTCTTTGATGTGAGCGAGGTTTCTGTGTGACTTGAAGTCTTTTTGTGGACTTCACTTGTCTATAGCGAGGTCTTTTGACGATGTTTCAATCACGTCGATCTTCAACGAGTAAGATAGTTCTTGAGTTCAAGATGTTTTTCGACCCCTTTTCCATACGAGGTGCCCCTTTATTTGTAGAGGATTGGGGAGTCAAGTTTTGATCATGGTCCGATGTGGGACGCCCAAGATCAGGGCTTCTGATTGGTCTAGTGGCGAGGCAGCCGCTGATTGGCTTGAGGAAGCGGTGCTAGCTGAGTGGTTCTGGCAGGCGGGATTGTTAGTGAGGTGGGTTACGAGGTTCAAACCTCGTTTCCGAGGTTTTGGAGGACCTCGTGGGGATAGGAATTTTGCTTTAAATAAATGGGGGGTATGGGTATGGACCCCCGAATCATCCTTGGGAGTCCCGTCGGGCGTGTTTGGTTTTTGGTACCCCGGGCCCACCTTTCATTTTACCATTTTGGACATCATCACAATCCCATGGTTCGAGTGTCACAATTATTGTGGCACTTGGTCCACATCGGATGTTTTAACGAGCCTTGCACAACGATTATTATGTCGAGGTCTTGAGCCTCGCTCAGACCTCGCATGGTTTAATCGAGATTTTCCAACCCCAAGCGAGAAGCGAGGAGTGGACTCACTTTCAAACGAGATTCTCCAACCCCAAGCGGGAAGCGAGGGGTAGACTTAACGAGATTCTCCAACCCCAAGCGGGAAGCGAGGGGTGGACTAACTTTCAAACGAGATTCTCCAACCCCAAGCGGGAAGCGAGGGGTGGACTGACTTTCAAACGAGATTCTCCAACCCCATGCGGGAAGCGAGGGGTGGACTTAACGAGATTCTCCAACCCCAAGCGGGAAGCGAGGGGTAGACTTAACGAGATTCTCCAACCCCAAGCAGGAAGCGATGGGTGGACTTAGCGAGATTCTCCAACCCCAAGCGAGAAGCGAGAGGTGGACTAACTTTCAAACGAGATTCTCCAACCCCAAGCGGAAAGCGAGGGGTGGACTGACTATCAAACAAGATTCTCCAACCCCAAGCGGGAAGCGAGGGGTGGACTTAACGAGATTCTCCAACCCCAAGCGGGAAGCGAGGGGTGGACTTAACGAGATTATCCAACCCCAAGCGGGAAGCGAGGAGTGGACTCACTTTCAAACGAGATTCTCCAACCCCAAGCGGGAAGCGAGGGGTGGACTTAACGAGATTCTCCAACCCCAAGCGGGAAGCGAGGGGTGGACTAACTTTCAAACGAGATTCTCATTTTTGAGAGAGTTTTTGAAAAGCCTGCAATCCTTTATTCACAAAAACTTGTAAGTAACAACGGAGTTTTAGAGAGTTTACATATAATATTTTTTTAGCCGCACGACGTTCCATGTTTTGCTTAGGGTACGTCCCTCGCTGTCTTTGAGCTTAAAAGCTCCGGGCAAGACCTCCTCCCCGAGGAGATATGGACCCTCCCAGTTAGGATCCAATTTGCCACCTTTGGTATGTCTCAGAACGAGGTTTCCTGTGGCCAAAAGGCGAGGTCTGACCTTCTTGTCGTGATACACGACCATGCGCCGTTTGTATTCTCTGGAGCGTAGGTAAGTTACCTCGCTCAACTCGTCTCTGAACTGCAACTCGACTCTGAACTGCAACTCGACTCTAAGGTTGGCCTCATTCTCTTTTTCATTAAAGTCGAAAACCCTCGCCGATGGGATCAGAGTTTCCACGGGGACTAACGCCTCCGCTCCGTAAGTTAAAGCGAAGGGTGTCTCGCCCGTTGCGCGGCGCGCAGTGGTGCGATAGGTCCATAGGACGAGCGGGAGCAACTCTGCCCAACGACCTTGCACCAGGCCCATGCTCTTCTTTAGATCCGTCAAGATGCGGGCATTGATGTTTTCTACCTGGCCATTGGACTAGGGGTGGGCCACGGAGGAGAACTTGAGATTTATGCCCAGTTCGAAGCAGAAGGTCCGAGTTTCTTCACAGTCGAATTGGGGGCCATGATCAGTCATGATCTCCACGGGGACACCGAAGCGGCAAACGAGGTTCTTCCAGAGGAAGTCACAGACCTTTACCCCAGTGATTTTTTCCATAGCTTGTGCCTCGATCCACTTCGTGAAGTAATCGACGATGACCAGGATGTATTGCACCTTGCCAACGGCCTTGGGAAAGGGACCGAGGATGTCCATTCCCCACATCGGGAATGGACAAGGCGTGTGGATGGAATGAAGACAGGACGTCGGGACGTGTTGGAGGTTCGCATGCTTTTGACATCCGTCACATTTCTGTACATAGGCCTTCACATCGTGTCGGAGAGTGGGCCAAAAGTACCCCAGATGGATGATTTTATGCGCCAGGGCGCGCCACCCCGGGTGGCCACCACAGGTTCCCTCGTGTGCCTCGTAGAGGATGTGCTCCGTGACTTCAGGAGGGACACACAACAGGTTGGGCTCTGCGTAGCCTCGGCGGTAGAGCCAGCCACCGATGACGCAGTAACGAGCCGCCTGCATTTTTAGTTTCCTGGCAAGCGCGGAGTCTTCTGGGAGGACACCGTTCTCCATGTATCGTGTTACCGGGAACCTCCAATCCTCGGTAGTGACGGAGAGGATCTCGCTGGTTACACTTCGCGAGAGTTTTCTTTCCACCATTACGCGGGTCCCTACTTCCAACGGAAGGGCGGAGCCCAACCTCGTGAGGGCATCGGCCTTTGTGTTAGAGGTTCGCGGGATGGATTCTACCGCTAAGGTTTCCAGGCACGAGACCAGGGCCTTAACTTTTTCTCGGTATGCGGGCAGGGACCCCGTTCTTGTGTCGTATTGCCTGTTGAGTTGTCGTGCAACCATCTCGGAGTCGGTGTAGACCCTGATCTTGCGGGCTCCACTAAGGAGTGCCATCTCGATCCCGACGATCATGGCCTCATACTCGGCTTCGTTGTTGGTGGCCTCGAAGGCGAAGTTAAGGGCATACTCCGTTTCAATAGAGGGTCCAGCGAGGAATATGCCGCCACCGCCACCGGCATCGCACCGTGAGCCGTCAACGAATACCTTCCACTCCTCCGAACTCGCGTAAGTTTCGGGGAAGGTAACCTCCACCATGAAGTCTGCAAGGGCTTGCCCCTTCATTGCGGTTCTTGGGAGGTAGCTGATCTCGAACTCAGAGAGCTCGACTGCCCACTTCGTCATACGCCCGGAGAGGGCGAGTTGGTGGAGGATTTGTCGGAGCGGGAGGTCAGAGAGGACCTGGATGGGGTGTGCATGGAAGTAAGGGCGTAAACGCCTTGCGACGGTCATGACCGCCATCGCCATCTTCTCGGCTGGGGAGTACTGTTGGTCCGCAGGTTGGAGCACGCGACTCACAAAGTACATCGGGTGTATGGCCTCTCTAGTTAGCACCGCGCTGACTGTCTCCAGGATCACGACCACGTACAATTGCAAGTCTTCGCCAACCAGTGGGGGCGACAGAGTGGGGAGCTTTGACAGGAAGGTCTTTAATTCAAAGAAAGCAACCTCGAGCCTTTCATCCCAGACGAACTTGTCATTCTTCTTGAGGACGGCGAAGAAAGGAAGGGATTTATCCGCCAAACGGGAGCAAAACCTTCCTAGGTAGTTTACAATGCCGTTGAGCCGCTGTACTTCAGTTCGCGACCTTGGGGACCTCATCGAGAGGATCGACTCGACCTTGGCGGGATTGACGTCAATCCCGCGCTCGCTGATCATGAAGCCCAAGAACTTCCCTGATGATACGCCGAAGACGCATTTCTCGGGGTTCAAGCTGAGACGGTTGTGCCTAAGGGTGGCGATGACCTCGGCGAGATCGACCAGATGCTCTTGGGGCTTTTTCTCCGCACCACAATGTCGTCGACGTAAGATGACACATTTCTATCCAGGTGGTTCTTGAAGACCTGGTCAATGAGGCTTTGGAACGTGGCCCCAACGTTTTTAAGGCCAAAGGGCATGACCTTGTAGTAGTATATTCCCCGCTGGGTGATGAAGGACGTCTCCTCCTCGTCACGCGGATTCATCAAGATCTGATTGTATCCCGAGTATGCGTCGAGGAAGCTTAAGACCTCGTGACCCGCAGTTGAATCGACGAGTTCGTCGATCGAGGGTAGGGGGTAGCTGTCCTTGGGACATGCCTTGTTGAGTTCCTTGAAGTCCACGCACATCCGCCACTTGCTGCTGGATTTTTTGACCAAAATGACGTTGGACAACCACCTCGGATACTGGACCTCGCGGATGAATTCCGTGGCCAGCAGCTTCGCCACCTCGTCGTTTGCGGCGCTTGCTTTCTTCATTCATCTTTCTTCGTCGCTGCACCACAGGGCGAGTGGCGACATTGACGTTGAGGGAGTGTTGGGCCACGGTTCGAGGGACACCGTGGAGGTCCTTCGCGGTCCAGGCGAACACATGGCGGGACCCAACGAGCAAGGTTTCTAGTGACGTGGCCGACGTCCCGGTGAGGCATTCCCCCAAGTAGATCTTCTCGGAATTGCTTTCGAAGGGGGATATCACCCTTCTCTCTTCCTCGGGGGTGGGGATTGTGAAGTCCCGGACTTCGAGGTCGGCCTCGCCGGAGGACTCTACCATAAACACTAGGCATTTTTGTTTCACCGAGGTCATGTAGCAGATGCGGCCTTCTTCTTGGTTGCCCTTCACCTCCCCGACACCGTCGTCGACGGGGAACTTCATTTTGAGGTGGTAAATGGAAACCACCGCTTGAACCTTCATCAGGGAGACCCTCCCGATGATTGCGTTGTAGGCCGAGGGCAGGTGTACCACTGTAAATTCCACCATCTCGGTTCGTGTTGTGGAGCCGGTACCGAACGTCATCCAAAGGTCTATGAGACCGGCGACATCGACCTCGTTTCCCGAGAAGGAGGTGAGTTTCCCAGCGTAGGGCTTTAAGGACGTTGCGGAGATGCCCAATTGCTCGAAAGCGCCAAAGTACATGATTTCCACGGAAGAACCCGTATCCACCGGCACTCGCTTCACTATTTTTGAGCCTAGTTGAGCGTGCACTATCAGGGGGTCGGAGTGCGGCATGTGGAGTCCCTCGGCGTCCTCGGAGTTGAAAGCCAAACCAACGTGGGACCACGAGGTCTGTGCCACGCATGTACACCGAGGGCTCGTGGTGGCTTGCCCTCGCATATCTCTTTCTTTCCGCCTGGCTTGAACCCGCCAGCGAGGGTCCACCGGAGATGGTATGGATGTACCCATCGGACGCCGCGGTCTGTCCGGGGCGCGCCTGCCCTGTGGGGGCGTGTTGCTCAACGTTGTTGGCCCGAGGTTGGACCGGACCTTACTGTACGGTGTTGGCTCCCGACGCGGGGTTGGTACGCCCCCGTTCGTTTGGGTTGTACGCGGGGCCGCCCTTGCCTTTGTAGCCTCGCGGTTTCCCGCCGAAGCAGCTCCAACCCCCACCGTTGCTTCCGCGGTTGTTATAGCGGTTGTTATTCCTATTGTTGTTGCTCCTGTTGTTGTTACCTTTGTAGTCGGCGCGTCGGTCGTGGGCCTACGTCATGTACGCATCCCTCGCGGCCGGCGCGGCCTCCTTCGCCTTCCCCTTAGCCTCGGTCACAATTTCCTTGTCGGTCCTCGGTCGCGAGCTCTGGTTGGCGGCATCCTCGGCAAAAACTTGGGCCGTGATCCGGGAGCACAAACCGTCGTACGTCGTTGGGCACTTATAGAAAATATAGGTCTTGAAGGGACCTGGGCACAGGTTGCCCATGAGGATATCTCGCACCGATGCTTCATCGATGTGTGCGATCTCCGCGACCGTGGTGGTGAACCTCGTAAAGAAGGTGCCCAACTGCTTGCTCTCCCCCTGCTCAATACCGCGGAGATCCCGCATGTTCTTTTTGCGCTTCCTCGAGCCGTTGAAGTGCCCGATAAAGGACTCACATAGATGAGAGAACGAGACCACCGACTCTATTTTGAGGCTTATGAACCACGTCATTGCGGCCTTGTCCAAGGTGGTCAGGAAGATGTGGCAGAATATGGCGTCATTGTAGGAGTTGACGTTCATCTGGACGGCGAAGTGCTTTACGTGGTCTTCGGGGTCGACCGTGCCGTTGTAGACCCCAATCTATGGCCAATGGAAACCCTTGGGAATGGGTGCCTCTTGGATCTCGGTCACAAAGGGGTTACGGTACCCAGCCTCGACGGATTGGCGACGCGATTTTGACTTTACCAAGGGGTGCGCCGCACTCCCTGCCGTTTCGGACAACTCTGTTTCCCGCATCCTCGAACGTCGCGAGCGGGATCGCGAGATTTGTGTTGGGTCCCGGGAGGGTCTCTCTGTGGTCGAGCCGTTGGTTGATGTTTCTTGCCCCGGCATGTACTCGAGGACGTTCGCGGGCACGTACTCGGAATGGGGTTGCCCCTGAGCGGGGATATGGACGTATGGGGGAGCGTGACCTTGTTAGTACTGTCCGTAACCCGGGTAAGGATGCGGCTTCGGGGGTGCGCCACCTTGCTCATAACCTTGGAATGGGTAGGGGTTTTGTGGAGCGTTGTACGTCCAACCCGAAGGAACCACGAAAGGGCACCACGGGGGCCCCGCGACCATCCACTGCGGGGTCTCGGGCATGTTGTCGGGATGTTGGGGAAAGAAGTTGTTTGGGCAAGCCATTTTGAGGGAATCAAAAGCCAAGGTTTGCACTAATCGGGAGACTACTTAGGATGAAGAAGTTCCCACAGACGGCGCCAGTGATGAAACCCGAAATAACAACTCGCTAGAAGAGTAGAAACGAGATTATTATATTCGATTGTGCAAACACTTGCTTCTTTATTTATATTTTCCTTACAACGAGGTTACAAGCCAACGAGGTTAATAAGCAATTAAGATTTACACCCTAGACCTCCTATGAGTATTCGAGATCTCGATCTAACAATGTTTGAGATCTCCTATTTGATAAATGATGCTACAACCTAAATTTCACTTGATTGATCTTGAGGCGAGGTGGATCTGAGATTATGGTGTAGAGAATCTTGTGAGATTGTGTAGCGAGGTCTTTGATGTGAGCGAGGTTTCTGTGTGACTTGAAGTCTTTTTGTGGACTTCACTTGTCTATAACGAGGTTTTTTGACCATGTTTCAATCACGTCGATCTTCAACGAGCAAGATAGTTCTTGAGTTCAAGATGTTTTTCGACCCCTTTTCCATAAGGTACCCCTTTATTTATAAGGGATTGGGGAGTCAAGTTTTGATCATGGTCCGATGTGGGATGCCCGAGATCAGGGCTTCTGATTGGTCTAGAGGCGAGGCAGGCGGTGATTGGCTTGAGGAAGCGGTGCTAGCTGAGTGGTTCTAGCGGGCGGGTGTATCAGTGAGGTCGGTTATGAGGTTCAGACCTCGTTTCCGAGGTTTCGGAGGACCTCGTGGGGATAGGAATTTTTCTTTAAATAAATGAGGGGTATGGGTACGGACCCCCGAATCATCCTTGGGAGTCCTGTCGGGTGTGTTTGTTTTTTGGTACCCCGGGCCCACCTTTCATTTACCATTTTGGACATCATCAGGTACTACTAACCTGCCCATTGTACAAGGTGTATGAAACTGAATTAAGTTAAAAGTTAGGGACTAGGGAGGAAGTTACACATTCCAATCAACCCACTAAAAATTTGTATCTATCGCCACAAATGAAAAACAGAGAAAATCACTCCCCAATTTAGAGTCTTGCGAAGCAAGAGTAAGCTATAAGTAACTGCGGCGACCATTACCTTAACTTACTTAACTCTAAGCTAATTTTCACACCCTCTTCAAGTGTTTGTGTCGAATTGATGCTGGGCAGTGTAATAAGATCATTGTGTCGACAAAAAAAATGAGTAAAAATGACATCAAATTTCCATAAACGAGCCATTTTCATATACAAAGTTAGACTAAAACAACGTGATTTTTTAGATTCCGGGGACCGAAATAAATGGGTGACGTGTCAGGAATTTTTACCCTAAAGCTTAAGCCAATACATAGGGATTCACCCTCCTGTAATTTATATGCTAATGGTTTATCTTATGTATTTCTAATATGGGAAGACCATTTTCTCCAAGAAATTTTGCCGTTTGTTACAAAATATGACCAACTTTTTTGCCATTTGTTACAAACTATGGTCAATTTTGTTTTTGATTTTGTTCCAATATAAAGATAGAAATTTTATCAGTGAACATGTAAAATTAATTACCTTATTATTTTCCCCATCTTTCTAATTGAAAACTAAACTTGTGATAATTTGCTACTCAAACCCTAACCCCAAATCTGTGAAGTGAAAATTGAACGGATGAATATTTTGCATTGATATTTTAATGACTGTGCCATTGCCTATTGAAAGTGAAATCAATGGTGGTGATGAGTCTTGTTCTCCTTCTCCTCTTCAACTCTTGTTTGCAGATTTATCTAAATCTAAATTGACTGCTTATGATCATATTGTAGAACAAGGATCAAACAATAATAAAAGTTATGAGTAGCATATGATAATTAGATTTGTTTGAATGACTTGCCTAGTAGATTGATATGTATGTAGTTCGACATGTATATACACTATGACAGATGCAGACATTGAAAGTGGGGATATAAATTCAAATATATGATAGAATGGGATATTTGATAGAATGGAATGAAAGTCTCATGTAAAATGTAATAGTGGTGGCTAGCGTAATAATATCATTGTATCAACAGAAAAAATGAGTAAAAATGATATCAAATTTTCATAAACGAGTCATTTTTATATACAAAGTTAGACTAAAACAATGACGGTTTGACATTTGTTACAAAATATGACCAATTTTTTTGCCATATGTTCCAAACTATGGTCAAATTTTTTGATTTTGTTCCAATATAAAGATAGAGATTTTATTTGTGAGCATGTAAAATTAATTACCTTATTATATTCGCTATTAATCGTCATAAAGGTACTTTTATTTATTATACTTGTTTTTAATCATATATTTTATTATAAACTTAAATATGACGGTTATTCCTTATGATATATGATTCTATCTTAGTCGAAAGAAAGAATTTTCATGTGGATTGTGGAACGAGAAATCGCTTGTTGGGCCTGGAGCATTATCAGCCCGCCCTAAGTGATATAGTTTTCGACCTTCTCTCTCCCTCTCCTCTATTAATTATAAATACATGTCTTCGCCATGTATGATAAATATCTCATATTCGATGAGCTCACTAGCAAGTCTTGTACTTTCCTCGACGTGCGATCTGTTGGAACAATGGTTGTTCCATGGTTTCTCTTAGTTTTGATGATAACAAACTTAGTTAATATAACTTGCTTCTACATGTAAGTGCTTCAGGAAAACAGGAACATGGTCACGAGTGACGGAACATTGTGAGGAATGATGGAGGGAACGAGTGACAGATTTAGGAAGCGCGTCTGAGAAGGAACACGACTTTCTATAAATGGCAAGTTACCATATCTTCTGCGAGCGATCTTCTACAAAGATTCTACAAATGTAGGCGGTTGCTTAAGGAGATTAAAGAGAGGATAAGATCAATCTTCATACGATCTTATCTTGGGAAATCCGAGATCATTCGGTTTTGGGAAGAATCGACATGGTTGAGGATCCGAAATCACAAACAATCTTTTTCCTTATTGTGTGGGATTTGTTAAGTGGAATATCAGCGTAATTAGGCAAGAATTACGTGTGAGATCAGACTTGACTTATCTTATAAATAGCTAGGGTTAGCTAGGGTTAAATGGTGTGGTTGAAGACGAAGAACTTGAGAAGAGAGCTTTTCAAGTGTATGAGTGTGTGGCTTTTTCCGGTGAAGAATCCACAAGTAAGTCAGTAGTTTACTTTCGATTTAGGTTTACGCTTAGGGTTGTAGAATTCTAGTTGGTTGAACTTCGGTCGGTGCCGTAGTTACCAGGGAACTTTGGTTGGTGCCTTAGTTACTAGACTTGCCTTGTAATCGTTGAAACTTAATAAAAGTATTCTATTGAAAATCCTCTGAGAAGGAGTCTCAGGGGTAGAGGTTTTTCTTTCTACGACTTGTTGGTCAGACAGAAGGTTTCCTCTATAAATTCTGTGTTCTTACTGTTTATTTTCGCTGCCCAGGGAACCTTACTAGTTCCCTATATTGTTACTAACGCGTCACAATCCAACAATTGGTATCAGAGCCGATGGTTCGGCTTAGGGACCGGGAGGGTCCGCCGTTCGAGCTTGTGAGGGATTCACAAGTGAGGGGGAGATTATTAGGGTTCAATTGTGAATCCCACATGGGAAGTTGGGAGTGAAACCAAGAAAGTATATAAGGTCATGGGCCACTCCTCCTATTACCAGATTTTGTGAGTAGAGTTTGTGGATTCCTCGATGATTAGCATGACCAAACCTCCTATGCCAGAGATCAGTCTTGTCGGCTATTGTAACAAAGCAGAGTTCTTCTTGTGGTTGGAAACTTGAGTCGACATAATACACATTGTTGCGCCTCTTTCCTTTCAGGACCACAAGATTTAATTTCATGTTCTTGATCATACAGCCATTTGAGGTAAAGGATACCTCATTTTTTCCTTGGTCACAAAGCTGAGCAATACTCAACAAGTTGTAACTAAGACCTTTCACCAAGCTTACGTCTCTAACGCTGATTTTATCATTTAGCTTGACTTCACCTGTTCCAATGATTTCTCCTTGATTGTTATTGCCAAAGGAAATGTTTCCTCCAGCATTGTTTTGAAGTGAGGACAGAATACTCTTGTTCCCTGTCATGTGACATGAACACCCGCTGTCAAGGACCCAGCGGATGTTCCCCCTCACTTTTACCTGCAAGAAAGAAATCACGTTTTAACGACCCAGGCCTGCTTAACCTTCCCGGGTCGGTTAGCATAGCTCACAGAATGATAAATTTGAGATTGCACTAAAGTAGCTTTCTGTGAACTCTTGGAACTAGAAGCAATATTTGAGGGATCAACATGATTTTCCCTTTTTCATTTTTATAATCTTGCGTCTTTTGTGGTTGTGGGGCCTGTTTCTTCCTTTTCTGATGAGATTTATCATACCCTTGATTTTTCTTACCAGACCACTGTTTCTTGTTGTTCCTTGTATACTGGTTTTGAGCCCTTTTGTTTGACATTTCCAATCTAACCTTACAGTCTTTTTGAACACGACCTCCCCCACCACAGTGATAGCAAACCCTATAGTATTCACCAAGATAGCGTTTAGGATGTGGTTTCTAGAGGGTTCGTTCCTTTGCTCGTTCCTTGGAAGAAACTCTATGCTGGTTCCCTTGAGACTGTTTTAGGTATATTTTATGAGCCATTTTTCCATAGTACCATTCAGAGTTATCATGCAAATTACTTTCAAGAATTTTGACTCTACTTTCTAGATGAATTACCTTATCTCTAGCGGATTGTAGTTCCCTAGCTTTTCTTTCCATTTTCTCTTCAAAGGTAAGATCATCCGGAGGATATTCAGATTTGTTTTTACCATAACCAATACCAAACCTAGCAGGACTAAACTCAATCTGAGTTCGTTTACTTAGTTCATGCTCTAATTCTTCCCTTTTGAGTTTGTGAACAAGTAAATCTGACCTAAGTTCGTTATTGGTTTCAGTTAGAGTCTTAATATCTTTTTCTTTAGGATCTGTTTCCACAATTCTGAAGGTGCCTGCTGAGGGATATGGGGATGTTCATACGTCGAGTAACTGGCCAAGGAGCAAAGCACAGTTAATTAAGCGGGTCATGGGCAAAGTTCCTGCTTCTGGTCCTTACTTAACCAACGATTTGAGCTACACTGCAAGAATCACATCAAGGTTATTGTTCCAAGGCTTGAGAAGAGAACTACGCTCACTATCAATGATATGATTCTGCTGGACAAGTTTCTAAGGAAGGAACGTATCAGTCTTCCGGAGATTATGATGAGGCAAATGGCTAAGTGTACTGGGAAGAAGCATAGAATACCTTATCCTTGCTTTGTGAAGGCCACATTGAAGGAACGCAAGGCTTACCAGCCTTCGAAAGAGGAGTTCTTTGGATTACCCCTAGAGATGCGCAATATCTCGAGGATGAACTTTCAGGGTGATTCAAAGGGAACAGCTGCAAAGAAGACTGTGCAGAAGGATGTTGGGAGTTCTTCGCTGAGTGAAGGTGTTACTGCCAAGATGTTGACAGAGCTTCAAAAGATTTCCTCTCAGCTGAGTACCATCATTGGGTACTTGGCTAAGAGAGACGTTGACACTGCTGCTGCTGTTTCCACCTCCTCCGAACCATGATGTGGACCCTCTCTAGTTCCTTAGCCTATCAATCCCCAGTTAAAATTTTCTCTTTTCTTGGATGTTAAGACTTTTATGTTTTTGTGTTTTCTCTAGGCTGTGATCCCTGTGACAATTATCTATAATAATGACTATCTTTTGCTTATGAATGGTTTAAGTTTCAATTGAATTTGTTCATTTGCTCTATGTTTTTGCTTGATGTTTGTTGATCTTTTGATGATGTCAAAAGGGGGAAGTTAGAAAAAATGCAGAGATGCGTTCTATCCAGGAAATACAGAGGGAACTTTGGCTGAGGGGGAATATGTTGTTACCTCTGATGAGTAGGAACAACAGTGCATTTGTTAAGGGGGAACCATACAAGATTTTTTTTTTCTGATCTATATTTCTATTGGTTTCTAGACATGCATTTTTGTATAGGTTTGTCATCATCAAAAAGGGGGAAATTGTTGGAACAATGGTTGTTCCATGGTTTCTCTTAGTTTTGATGATAACAAACTTAGTTAATATAACTTGTTTCTACATGTAAGTGTTTTAGGAAAACAGGTACATGGTCACAAGTGACGGAACATCGTGAGGAACGATGGAGGGAACGAATGACAGATTTAGGAAGCGCGTCTGAGAAGGAACGCGACTTTCTATAAATGGCAAGTTACCATATCTTCTGCGAGCGATCTTCTACGAAGATTCTACAGCTGTAGGCGGTTGCTTAAGGAGATTAAAGAGAGGATAAGATCATTCTTCACACGATCTTATCTTGGGAAATCCGAGATCATTCGGTTTTGGGAAGAATCGACATGGTTGAGGATCCGAAATCACAAACAATCTTTTTCCTTATTGTGTGGGATTTGTTAAGTGGAATATCAGCGTAATTAGGCAAGAATTACGTGTGAGATCAGACTTGACTTATCTTATAAATAGCTAGGGTTAGCTAGGGTTAAAAGGTGTGGTTGAAGACGATGAACTTGAGAAGAGAGCTTTTCAAGTGTATGAGTGTGTGGCTTTTTCCGTTGAAGAATCCACAAGTAAGTCAGTAGTTTACTTTCGATTTAGGTTTACGCTTAGGGTTGTAGAATTCTAGTTGGTTGAACTTCGGTCGGTGCCGTAGTTACCAGGGAACTTTGGTTGTTGCCTTAGTTACTAGACTTGCCTTGTAATCGTTGAAACTTAATAAAAAGTATTCTATTGAAAATCCTCTGAGAAGGAGTCTCAGGGGTAGAGGTTTTTCTTTCTACGACTTGTTGGTTGGACAAAAGGTTTCCTCTATAAATTCTGTGCTCTTACTGTTTATTTCCGCTGCCCAGGGAACCTTACGAGTTTCCTGTATTGTTACTAACGCGTCACAATCCAACACGATCGACAAAATACTCATTTGACTTAGGCATCGAAAGTGGGATAGGGAGGTGAAGAAGGAAGTAAACGAGCAATGTATTGAAGACAAATTTTTGTGCACTAACATTATCATTTAAAACATATGAAGTAGATCTTACCAACCTTGGTAAAATAAGCTTAATTACATGATGATATGCTTTTGAGTATGTGTTTTGCGCAATATTCAAGCTTTTCAACCCAACCACTAGTTAAGAAATTGTTGTTGTATGGATTGGCCCAGTTCGATCAAAGTTACAATATTCGACTTAGATACTTTTTTGATTCATTTATGGAACAAATCATTCCACTCACAAGAAGTTTCATGCCTATTCGAGCTTATCTCTAAACATAGGACCTCACTAGCATCACAACCACCAGACCAATTTACATAATTAATCTTTGGTTATTTTTGGGACAGTGTTGGAACCTCTGGTTCTAAACATCGGAACAACGATACCAAGTCCAAGTATTGGAACCTTTGATAATGACAAACACCATATGGGAACTAACGTGTTTTGTCCAAGTATTTCTAAGGAACACAAGTCCAGTGAAGAATCTTCATGAACGCTCAAGGAACACTGGTTTACATGATGAAGAGTTCCTCTCAAAGGAACTCTGAAGAAGACAGTTCCCATCACATGGGAACTCACATGTGCAGACAAAGACAAGTCAACGAGATTTACGGGATCTTGCCTCAAGACAAAACAAACACTCAGTTTGAGGAACAGACCGAGGCGTTTGATCCAACGACCCGATCAACTCTCAAAGTTGACTCAATTCAAAATTATCAAATGAAAGGACAACGACTTGGCATACAAGACAAAAGGGCATTTCGGACACAAATAAAAGTCAAGATTGGAGCCCAAGTATTCATAAGTATAAAGCCAAGTGAATAGTGCTCGGATAGAGTACTTCTCCCAGAACTCACTTATACTCCCAGAGAAAGAAAGAAAGAAGAAGAGAAGTCCCCAACGGCGAGTGTCCGATCTCGACGACGGCAAAGCTAAGTTCCCAGGAGCAAGGGAACTGAGATAGTCAAGGTGTAAGGTTTGATTCACTTGTTTTAGTTGAGTTGTTCGCTTAGGAACTCAGTTGAGAAGATTCATTAGTGTTGCTAGAGTTAGGTAGAACTCGTAGGAACAGAGAAGTTTGAATCTGGGTGTTTGTAACTAAGGAACAATCAATAATACAAGTAAGTCATTCAAAATCTTCCAAGCGGCGGTAGAGGTTTACCCACACAACTAGTTGGTTGTCGTGGGATTTCTCTATATGGGAACTGTGTTCATTATCGTTTGTTTACCTGCTTTTATTTACTTCCGTTGCCTTGGGAACAGCCTAACCGCAAGTTCCCAAGCTCTCGCTAACCCCTTACGATCCAACATTTGGTATTAGAGGTGGTCGCTCTAGATTTGTGTTAGCATCGTAGGTTTCAACAATGGCTCACGAACTCACCCAAGTCGGCTACAAAAACAGCAAGCCACCAAGGCTTATCACTGGGAGATTCGAGAACTGGCAACGCGACATGAAGGACTGGATGCGGAGCCAGGACTATCAAGCTTGGTGCATCATAGATAAAAGGAACTTTGAAGTAGATCCAGCCATCAAGGACGACTACTCCAAATGGGGGCCAAATGAGTGGAAATGCATGGAGGCCAACTTCAAAGCTAAGCAATACCTCAAAAATGCTATGACCGTTCAAGATTGTGACAGGGTGGCTAACCTAGACACATCCAAGGAAGTGTGGGAAGCCATCCAATAGATGCATATTGGGAACTCTGACCTCAGACAAGACCTCCAAATGAATGCCAGAAGGGAGTTCTTCAACTTCTAGATGGAAATGGGAGAATCTGTTGACAGTAACCAATCGCACTTCGAAGGCCTATGCACCAAGCTCGTCGGATTAGGAATCACAAAGGAGGAGATCACCGACAAGATGAAGGTTCAACAACTGTTCAACGGCCTAACTGGTGAATGGGAAAATGAAAGGACCATGTTCAAGAAAATCCTGAGAACAGATTTCTGATGCTCCACCAAGCTTTTGGAAAACTGGTGGGACATGAGAAAAGGAAGCAAGACGACAAGGAGCAAAAGAGGGCACACCAAGGGATTGCCCTCAAACTTGAAAAGATGCTCAAATCAGTTCAAGAGCAACATGAAGAATCTGAAGAAGAAGAAGAGGATGAGGAACTAGTCTTGGTAACAAAGGCCCTTCGATCCTTCTACAAAGGGAAGTTCAAAAGAGGCAATGGGAACTCACAGAAAAGACAGAGTTCCCAAAGAAAACCTGTTGAGAAGGACCTCTCGGACGTCACATGCTACAAGTGTTACAAAAAGGGAAACTTCGCGAAGGAGTGCCCACAAGGAACTGACGACCGAAGGCAAGGGAAGAAGGCCTACATCGCCACCTGGAGCAATGACGAGGACGAAGATCCTGAATCTTAGGCATCCCCGGACATGTGCGCAATGGCCATAGGAGACACCACTGGGGAACAACCCGGTGAGGTAACTACTGAATCTGTCCTTGCTTCCCTAACTAATTATGAAAAACCTGAGTTGCTAAAACTTCTTTCAAGTCTTGTCAAAGATAACATTAAATTGCAAAAGAAGTTGGAAAATTTGGAACACTCTAATGCTGAATTGGTTAACCTTGAACCATGTTCCGACTGCGTGTCCCTAGTTGACAAGCTTCAGTCCTATGTGTCTCACATCGTAGACCTTGAGAATGAGATTAAGACCCTAAAAAGTGATAAGAACACCTTTCTACAAAAACTGAGTAAGAAAGATGGGAGTCCTGAAGCCTCATGTTCCCAAATCAAATTCGTTCCTGCCAAACACGGAATAGGATATAAGTCAGAGAGCCCTAAGAAAGGAAAGTCTCCTTTGAGTGAACAATAGATCAACGAGTGTAGGGCCTTAGAACTCCAGTGTGAGAAACAAAAGAATGCCCACTTAGAAGAGAAAATCCGTGTCTTTGAGAGTGGAATAAATGGAGACGTAGATTATTACAATGGGAACACTGGGCATAAGCTATATGTCCAAATAGCCAAGGGAACTGGGTCTAGGGTGTACAACAAGGAAACTATGGATATGAACAGGATACAAAGACCCCATCCTAAGTACTACCTAGGAGAATACTACAAGACCTGCTGGAATTGTGGTGCTCATGGGCACTACAAGGAAAGCTGTCCCAAAGCTAAGGCCCAAACCCAGAGGAACCACGAGTATTGGAACAGGCAAAATCAAAAGGCCAACAAATCTGCTAGAGTTCCCACTTGTAGGAACACCCATATGAACTTTGCCTATAACAATTATTCTCCTGACATTAACATTGCTGATTATGTGTTATTTGAAATTGTCTTTCCTTGTAAGGGACCAGGCAAGAGTCATCTTGCCTAGGTCATCAAAAACTAACTTTTCTTGTAGGTGGCAGTGAGGGGGAACAACACATGGGTCATTGACAGTGGATGTTCGAACCATATGACTGGGAACAAAGACAGCCTCACCTCACTCCACCCAAAGGCAGAAGGAGGTCATGTGTCCTTTGGCAACAAGAATAAAGGGGAAATCATAGGAACAGGGGAAGTACTACTCAATAAATCAATCAAAATCAGCAACATCGACGTGGTGAAGGACCTGGGTGATGTGTCCCTCGCTCGACAAGGGGCGGATCTAGGCTCGAAACGTCCAGATCTTCTCCGACAAGGGTAACCGGATAAATACGAGACCACAAAAGTGGACTCGCGGGCCTCTAATGCTCGTCGGAACGAGGGTTGGGCGAGGGAAAAGGGTTAGAAAGGGGTGACGCCCGGGCCAAATAAGGAGGAATCTCGACTCTACTTAAACTTGGCTATTCATATTGGACGTGATTATTATAAGGAGGCGTGTCTCCTTTATATAGAGGAGGCCACACAAAAACCCTAGATGCTAGTTGGGAGTGGATTAGGGTTAGCAACATGCTAGGCCCAACATCCAAGCCCAAAATACTACTAATATCAACATACTAGAAACTATCTAGAAAGGGAAATAACAAGGCTAGCCCGTTCTACAAGAATGGAACACACGCCTAAAATGGAAATGACGGAAATAAATGACGGAAATATAAATAATAGCATAATATAAGACTAAGTCCTACGCCAAGGGGGTCTCCAAGGTCTAGGCCGTCTCGGGTCCGTCAGAGCTGGGTCCGAGCTGGGGCAGGGACGCATTACTGGGATTCAACCTCTTGAGCGTATCTTAGATATGCGATCAAGGAACAACATTGTCACTTTTGATTCAAGGGAGTGCCTAGTAATCAACAAGAAGACTAACAAAATCATCCTAAAAGGAAGAAGGTCCAACAACATCTATGTGGTGGATACAGGCTTTGAGCCACCGAGGAAATTGTGCCTAGCGAGTTCCCTTGATGAAACGGAACTCTGGCACAAGAGACTAGGCCATGTAGGCATCAATCAGATCCTAAAGCTCTATCTATAAGATCTGGTTATTGGCCTTCCTAGAATCAACATCGAGGGAGCTAAGATGTGTGAAGGTTGTGTTCGTGGCAAACAAACCAGAAATTCCTTCAAACCAAAAAGGGTAGTCAGCACAACAAGGCCCTTGGAGCTAATCCACATGGATCTTTGTGGTCCCATGGACACCGAAAGCTACAAAGGAAAGAGGTACATGTATGTTTTAATTGATGATTTTTCAAGATTTACATGGGTTCTTTTCTTGAAATCAAAATCAGATACCTGATAGCATGCATTTAGACATAGTTTAGGACATGTTTACTTTCATGTTTTGAGTCTTTTTAGTTTAGTTTTGAGTTAGTTTTATGTTTGTTTCGTTTGTTTTCTTTGTTCGGTATCTACTCTTCTGTTGTGTGGATTTCAGGCTATTCTGGATGGAGATTCAAGAATTTCAAGGATCAAAGCTAAGAGGAGTGTTTCATGGAGCCTAAGTGATGAAGGACGGAGCTTACAAGTGGTTGCTCGGGTGCCAAGACGGAGTAAGAGCGGAAAAATGAAGAAAAGTCAGCCCAGCGAGTACGTGACCAAGTACGTGGCCGGGTTCTCAACTACCCGGCCAAGTACGTGGCCGGGTACAAGACCGGGTTCTCCAAAAGAACAACCGTGATCATGCAGTAACTTACCCAACCGGGTTCTTGCCCGGGTACTTGACCGGGTAGTTCCCCGTGTCGGGATTTGGGTCGACTTTGCAATTTATTTTGTCTCTTAAAACACTATAACCCTAGTTTTTATTACATTATTACGTATTATTGTTTCTAGCCTAGAGAGAGAGAACCCTAGTTGGAGATTATTGGAGATATTTCTAGATCTGTTGGATTGGAGTTTGAATCGATTTGAAGACAATTTGGTATGTTGTTCAAAAAAAAAACCCTTCTTATTCAAGAGATGTGTTGATGGAGTATATAGGCGTTGTATTCCTGAGGATGAAATTGAGAGTGTGATTACTCATTGTCATTCATTGCCTTGTGGTGGCCATGCTAGCTCTTCAAAGACTACTGCCAAGATCCTTCAGTCTACTTTGTATTGGCCATCCATGTTTAAAGATGTTCACCGGTATATTTCTTCTTGTGATTCCTGTCAACCCACCGGTAACATCTCGAGGAGGAATTAGATGCCTCTAAACAACATTCAAGAGGTGGGTAGTTGATTTCATAGGACCATTCCCACCGTCTTGCAACAACAAATATATACTTTTGGCGGTGGATTATGTGTCTAAATGGGTCGAAGCCATTGCCTCACCAACAAATGACTCTAGAGTTGTCTCCAAGTTCTTCAATAAAGTGATCTTTCCGAGGTTTGGGACTCCAAGAGTTGTAATCAGCGACGGTGGATCTCATTTCATTGAGAAGAAATTTGAGAGTTTGTTGAGCAAGTATGGAGTTACTCACAGGATTGCCACCCCTTATCACCCACAAACGAGTGGACAAGTAGAGGTCTCCAACCGAGAGATAAAGGCGATATTGGAGAAAACTGTGTCCCGATCTCGAAAGGATTGGGCGATGAAGCTAGACGATGCTCTTTGGGCTTATAGGACAACATTTAAGAATCCCATTGGCACTACTCCATTCCGATTGATATATGGGAAGTCTTGCCATCTTCCAGTGGAACTTGAGCATAAAGCATATTGGGCAATCAAATTGTTCAATTATGATATGAAAGAAGCTGGTGAGAAGAAAATGCTTCAGTTACAAGAGCTCGAGGAATTGAGATTAGATGCCTATGAAAATGCCAGAATCTATAAAAAACGAACTAAGAGATGGCATGACAAGCATATCGTTCCAAGAGAATTCAAAGAAGGTGATATTGTTTTGCTATTCAATTCAAGACTGAGGCTTTTTCCGGGCAAGCTAAAATCTAGATGGAGTGGCCCATTCCAAGTCCGAAAAGTGTACACTCATGGAGCGATTGATATATGGAGTAAAGAGTGGGGAGAATTCAAAGTGAATGGGCATCGTTTAAAGAAGTACAATGCGGGAAATCCGATTGAGAAGATATCTGCTGTTTATCTTCTTAATCCGAGCACTTGATTGAAGAAGAATGGTCAAGCTAATGACCTTAAACAAGCGCTTCTTGGGCGGCAACTCAAGCTCTATGTATCCTTTATTAGTTTTTATTTTTGGCGTCATTTAGTATTAGTTAGGATGCCCGACTTTGAACCCAATTGGGTGCAAAAGTCGTTAGGTTTATGCAGAAAATTACCCGACCGAGTACATGTCCAGGTACTCGACCGGGTAATGAAAAGGGAAGAACCCGACCATGAACCCGACCGGGTTTAAGGTTGGGTAGCGTTTACCCGGCCGAGTACATGGTCGGGTATAAGGTCGGGTAGTTACCCGACCTGATTCGCATTTAATAATAAAAAAACATTTTACAATCAGAAAATAAAAAAATAGACGCAACATACCCCCGACGCCCTCACACCCTCTCTCTCTCGCGACTCCTTCTCGCCTCCACCGGATCTCTGTCAATCTCCGACAACTTGGAGACACACCGCTCCACCTCTCCGGCTTCCCCTTCCTGCTCGGCCTGCCCTCCGGCCAAGACCCGCACCAGCAACAGCAACGCGCGGTTCTGGCGTCACCAACGAACCAGCGCACGCGAGTCCACCATTCCGGCCACCTGCTCCGCTTCTCCGGCCACCACGGTCCTTCGCGCCACCCCACAACACCACCCACGAGAGCTTGCTCTAATCGGTACAATCTCTCTTCCCTTTTGCCCTTAATTTCTAAGATCTAGGGTTTATTTATGCAATTTGGGAATTTTTAGCTAATAGGTGCATACTTGTTTAATTTTAGTTCATTGTTGGCTAATTTAGTTTGCATAAATTTTATTGTTAGGGATTTAGGGAGATTTTGGTTCGAAATTAATTTTCCTATGCTATGGGAATTTTGCTTGACTTGGGTGCTAACAAAATTTGGGGTGTTGAGTTTTCTACTTGAAATTTAACTTGGCTTAGAACTTGAATTATCGTTGTTGTTGGTTGTCCTTGCCGGGACAACACAAATTGTGTTTGGTGTGTTTTGGTTGTTGTCTATTTGTGTGTAGGAACTCAATTGCTTGACATGCCTCCCAAAGGCGAGAAACACGCAGCTTCTACTTCACAATCCGGTTCTCGAGTAGACCTACACACCACCACCCAAGAGGATTTGGGCTTTCAGTTGGCCAAACCACATCACAAGGCTCGGTTTGAGGACTTGAAAAAGCGGACGTTTCAAAGCACAAGAGCTCTTGATTTGAATGCCTTAGAGGTCTTGGGTTTGAAGTCTGATATAGTTGAGTTGGCTCAGAGATTGGGATGGATTGACTTTCTGACTTTCCATGAGTATACTTATCCGATCTTGGCGCTAGAGTTCTTGAGCACTATAGATACTAAGGCAACACCTGGCCCAGGGTACGGTGTCATCACCTTCCAATTGAGGAATTGTCAGTATAGATTTTCTTTTGCTGATGTCAACAAGATGTTCGGTTTCCCCGAGGGGGATGCACCTAGCCACGAGCACAATGCAAGTGGATTCCAGGCCGCTAGCTTCTATGTTGAAATCGCAAGAGATCCTGGCCGCTACAAGCCCGCCTCTATTAAGGCCACTGCAATTGCTAATCCCAGTATTCGTGTTATGCATCGATTCATGGGACATACCATATTTGGTAGAGGAGATGGTGAGAATGGCTTTTCAATCAAAGATCTTGTTTTTCTTTGGAGTGCTCTACAGAGGGAGTGGGAAGATTGTCATTGGTTCTCTTATTACACACATTGCTAAGTGTGTTAAGGCCCCGCTGCATGGTTTGCCTCATCTACCTTACTCGGCTCCCATTAGTTTTCCCCTCTTTGCTAAAATGAACTTTGTTAAGACAATTGGGGATCACTACTATTATTACCCTGCTCACTTGAGTCCAAAAATTATCCGTCTCCCTTGCCGATCTCGCCGCAATATCAATAGCGTGGGGAACTGGTTGTTCCCTGCAAGAGATGGAGACCATAAGGAAAGCCAGGCTTTATACGAAGCTACTGCCCGACCTAAGAAAAAGAGGCGGAATGAGCAAGGGAGTGAAGAAGATGAGGATGAAGAAGATGAGAGTGATGAAGATGAGGAAGAAGAGCATGTTGAACCTCAACCACATTTTGAGCTTGGGGGTTCTTCTGGTGATGCAGTTGATCCGCCTCTTTATGGTGGATTTGGTTTCCCGGACCCTCCTATTTATCCTTATGCTCCACAGCCACCATCCATGTTTGACATCTATGGAGAGTTGGAGAGCCAGAGAGAGCAGGTTAGTGCGCTACGCACTTCCATGGATGCCGGATTTAGCAATGTGAACACCTGATTTGATTCTGTGGAGGCAAATCTAGCAGCTATTCAGAAGACCCTCCAGAATTTCCAGTTTCCAGGATGGCCGCCTGGACCTCCACCTCCTCCACAGTTTTAAATGTCTTGTGAGTGTTTTCTCTTCTCTTACTTTTACTTTCTACATTGGGGACAATGTAGTTTTAAGCGTGGGGGAGGGAAATATGTTTCATGTTAGTTAGATGCATGTAGTTGCATGTTAGATTGCATTCGCATTGAAAAAAAAATTGAAAAAAATTAGAAAAATGTCAAAAATAATGATTTTTTTTTTTGAATTTTAGGAGCTATTAATTTTCCCTAAAGTAACAAGCCCCTTGTTCTTCATAATTCTTGAATGAAATCCTATCCCCTAGACTTGCTTGAAATGTTTGAAGTTTTGGTGATGTCTAGCAATGTTTATGAACTTGTTTGATGATTGAATGAGCATGTATATTCTTTGAGATTTTAGTTGACATTGAAATTCTAAACAAAAAGCCATGTGAGATTTTTGACCTTTCTAGGACTATTTTCTATTAAGAGTCCTCTCTTTTCATGTGTGATTCTCACTTTTGATTGCTTCCTCTAGAACTTGCATTAGACTCTTTTTCAAGATCGCTTTTATGACTTTTGTATGCAACTTTAAAATGATTGATGCAGTATTTCTATGAGTCTATTATTCCCGATCCACCCTTATATATGATCCTCTTTTTGATAGCCCATGTTAGCCTTTATTGCCTATTTATTTGGAAAGCTCCACAAGATAATTCCGAGCCTAATGTAAGCCTGACCCATTCGGGAAATACGAATTTTAGTGGATTTATAAGTGTGAGTTTGAGCCAAGCTTGGGGGATTCAAAAAAAGGGTTGATGTTAAATATCAATGGTGTGGATGGAGTGTGATGTGAAGAGAAAAATGAAATGAAAAAAGAAAAACAAATGAGGAAAGAAAAGCTCATAAGCATAAAAAGAAAAAAAAAATTCTTTAGATGAGCAAAGTGTTTAAGTGCAAAGGTTGTGAGAAATAAAAGAAAAAAAAAGGGTGAAAGAGAAGGTGGAGAATAAAACAACAGAGAAAGTTTGGGAAAGAAGTGCATTAAGCTTGGTTTTGGTGTTTTATTTAGGAATAACTTCTTTTCCCGGATTAGCACCACATGCCAAATTTTTATCCTCGCCAAAATTGTCTCACCCTAGCCTCATTACAACCTTGTAAAAGACCTCATGATTATAGCTTGTATACAAAGTCCCATGCGGTGGAGATTTAGATCGATGTTGCAAGCTTATGGTAGCTAAGCTTTCAAAAGATGAGACTTGAGTGAAACACGTCCTATTCAAACACTTGAGAGAGAGCGAAAACACAATTGTCCTATGTGAGGTTTAGAATGAATATGTTGGCTTTATCTCTTTGATGTACAAATGCATGTTATGATTTTGGTTGTCATTCTTTGCTTCTATAATTCTCGTCTAGATTATTGTTGAAATGGATCCATGACTTGCTTGTCTTGTGGGGTGTCGGATTTGATTTCTTACTTGAGGACAAGTAAGGTTTAAGCTTGGGGGATTTTGATAGCATGCATTTAGACATATTTTAGGACATGTTTACTTTCGTGTTTTGAGTCTTTTTAGTTTAGTTTTGAGTTAGTTTTATGTTTGTTTCGTTTGTTTTCTTTGTTCGGTATCTACTCTTCTGTTGTGTGGATTTCAGGCTATTCTGGATGGAGATTCAAGAATTTCAAGGATCAAAGCTAAGAGGAGTGTTTCATGGAGCCTAAGTGATGAAGGACGGAGCTTACAAGTGGTTGCTCGGGTGCCAAGACGGAGTAAGAGCGGAAAAATGAAGAAAAGTCAGCCCAGCGAGTACGTGACCAAGTACGTGGTCGTGTTCTCAACTACCCGACCAAGTACGTGGCCGGGTACAAGACCGGGTTCTCCAAAAGAACAACCGCGATCATGCAGTAACTTACCCGACCGGGTTCTTGCCCGGGTACTTGACCGGGTAGTTCCCCGTGTCGGGATTTGGGCCGACTTTGCAATTTATTTTGTCTCTTAAAACACTATAACCCTAGTTTTTATTAGATTATTACGTATTATTGTTTCCAGCCTAGAGAGAGAGAACCCTAGTTGGAGATTATTGGAGATTTTTCTAGATCTGTTGGATTGGAGTTTGAATCGATTTGAAGACAATTTGGTATGTTGTTCAATACCTTCAAAGAATTTGAGACTCTAATCAAGTGGATGGAAGTTAGCATGGGAATCAAGCTCAAATCACTCAGATCTGACCATGGAACTGAGTTCAAAAACTCAAAGTTCCTAAGGTACTGTGACAACAACGGTGTCTGATCTCGACGACGGTGAAGCCAAGTTCCCTAGAGAAAGGGAACTACGATTCGGTGTAAGGTTTGAGTTACTTATTTAGTTGTTGTTGTTCGCTTAGGAATCCAGTTGAGAAGATACATTAGTGTTGCTAGAGTTAGGTAGAACTCGTAGGAACAGAAAAGTTTGTATCTGGCTGTTTGTAACTAAGGAACAAATCAATAATATAAGTAGCTCATTCAAAATCCTCCAAGCGGAGGTAGAGGTTTACCCATACAACTAGTTGGTTGTAGTGGGGTTCCTCTATAAGGGAACTGTGTTCTCTCTGTCTTGATAATACTTGCGATATTATTTCTTCCGCTGCCTTGGGAACAGCTTAACAACCAGTTCCCAAGCTCTTGCTAACCGGTTACGATCCAACAATTGGTATCAGAGCAAGGTTGCTCTAGATTTGTGTTAGCATTGCAGGTTTCGAAAATGGCTCACGAACTCACCCAAGTCGGTCACAGCAACAGCAAGCCACCAAGGCTCATCACTGGTAGATTTGAAGTATGGCAACGCGACATGAAGAACTGGATGCGCAGCCAGGACTACCAGGCTTGGTGTGTTATTGAGAAAGGAAACTTCAAGATTGATCCGGCAATTGAGAACGACCTCTCAAAATGGGGACCAAATGAGTACAAGTGCATGGAGGCCAACTTCAAAGCCATCCAGTACCTCAAGAATGCCATGACAGTGCAAGACTGCGACAGAGTGGCAAACCTTGACACAACAAAGGAAGTGTGGGAAGCCATTCAACAAATGCATATTGGGAACTCAGACCTCCGAGAAGATCTTCAGATGAATGCAAGGAGGGAGTTCTTCAACTTCCAAATGGAATTGGGAGAGTCTGTTGATAGCTACCAATCCAGTTTCAAGGGACTTTTCACCAAGATGGCTGGCCTTGGGATCACTAAAGAGGAGGTCACCGACAAAATGAAGGTTCAACAACTCTTCAATGGGTTGACTGGAGAATGGACAAATGAAAGAACGATGTTCAAGGAGAACCCCGAACACAGAGCTCTCATGCTCCACCAGGTCTTTGGAAAGCTGGTGGGATATGAGAAAAGAAAGATAGACGGCAAGGTACACACGAGGGCACACCAAGGAATTGCCCTCAAACTTGAAAAAATGCTCAAGTCAGTTCAAGAGCAACATGAGGAATCTGAAGAAGAACAGGATGAGGAACTAGTACTTGTAACAAGGGCCCTTCGATCTTTCTACAAAGGAAAGTTAAAAAAGGGGAATGGGAACTCACAGAAAGGGCAAAGTTCCCAAAGAAGACCTGCTGAAAAGGACCTCTCAGACGTCACTTGCTACAAGTGCTACAAAAAGGGACACTTTGCAAAAGAGTGCCCGCTGGGAACTGATGATCGAAAGAAAGGAAAGAAGGCCTACATCGCCACTTGGGACGATGACGAGGACGAAGATCCTGAATCTTGGGCATCTTCTGACATGTGTGCAATGGCCATAGGAGACACCACTGGGGAACAACCCAGTGAGGTAACTACTGAATCCGTTCTTGCTTCCTTGAACAATTATGAAAAACTTGAGTTGCTTAAAATTCTCTCAAGCCTTGTGAAAGATAACATTAAATTGCAAAAGAAATTGGAAAAATCGGAACACACCAATGCTAAACTAGTTGGTCTTGATCCATGTCCCAACTGTGTGCCCCTTCTTGAAAAACTTCAGTCTTATTTGTCACACATAGTAGATCTCGAAAAAGAGCTTAAGACTCTAGAAAGTGATGAGAACACCCTTCTACAAAACCTGAGTAAAGCAAAACGGAACTCCGAAGCCTCTAGTTCCCAAACCAAGTTTATCCCTGCGAGACACGGAATAGGATATGAGTCAGAGTGCCCTAGAAAAGGAAAGTCTCCTTTGAGTGAAAAAGAGATAAACGAGTGTAGGGCCCTAGAGCTTCAGTGTGAAAAACAGAAAAATGCACACTTAGAAGAGAAAATCCGTGTTCTAGAGAGTGGAGTGAATGGAGAAGTAGATTATTACACTGGGAATACTGGACATAAGCTGTATGTTCAAATAGCTAAGGGAAACGGGTCTAGAGTATACAACAAAGAAACTATGGATAGGAACAGGATACAAAGGCCCCATCCTAAGTACTACCTAGGAGAATACTATAAGACCTGCTGGAATTATGGTGCTCATGGTCACTACAAGGAAAGCTGTCCCAAAGCTAAGGCCCAAGCTCAGAAAAAACATGAGTACTGGAACAGGCAGAATCAACAAGCCAACAAGTCCACTAGAGTTCCCACAAAAAGAAACAACCATAGGAACTTTGCCTATAACAAGTACTCTCGTGACATTAACATTGCTGATTATGTGCTATTTGAGACTGTCTTCCCTTGCAAGGGACCAGGCAAGAGTCATCTTGCCTGGGTCCTCAAAAACTAACTTTTCTTGTAGGTGGCAGTGAGGGGGAACAGTACATGGGTCATTGACAGTGGATGCTCTAACCACATGACTGGAAACAAAGACAACCTCACCTCACTCCACCCAAAGGCTGAAGGAGGTCACGTATCCTTTTGCAACAAAAATAAAGGGGAAATCATAGGAACAGGGGAAGTGTTACTCAACAAATCAATCAAGATCAGTGACGTCAACTTGGTGAAGGACCTGGGATTCAATCTCCTGAGCGTTTCTCAAATATGTGATCAAGCGAACAACATCGTCACCTTTGATTCAAGAGAGTGTCTGGTGATCAACAAGAAGACTAACTAAATTATCTTGAAGGGAAGAAGATCCAACAACATCTATGTGGTGGATACAGAATTTGAACCACCAAGGAAATTGTGCTTAGCAAGTTCCCTCGATGAAACGGAACTCTGGCACCGAAGGCTAGGACACGCATGTATTAATCAAATCCTGAAGCTTTATCTACAAGATCTAGTTATTGGTCTCCCACGAATCAACCTTGAAGGAGTCAAGATGTGTGAAGCATGTGTTCGTGGGAAGCAGACCAGGAGCTCGTTCAAACCTAAGAAGGTAGTAAGCACTACAAGACCCTTGGAGCTAATACACATGGATCTCTGTGGTCCCATGGACACTGAAAGCAGCTACGGAGGAAAAAGGTACATGTATGTCCTAATTGATGATTTTTCAAGATTTACATGGGTACTTTTCTTGAGATCAAAATCAGATACCTTCAAAGAGTTCGAGACTCTAATCAAGAGGACGGAAGTGAGCATGGGAATCAAGCTCAATTCACTTAGATCTGACCACGGAACTGAGTTCAAAAACTCAGAGTTCCTAAGGTACTGTGACAACAATGGTGTATCCCACAATTTCTCAGCTCCTCAGACTCCTCAACAAAATGGCGTGGTAGAAAGGAAAAACAGAACTCTAGAAGACATGGCAAGAGCCATGATGTTGGAAAGTAAAGTCCCTGCACATTTCTAGGCCGAAGCTATTTCCACTGCCACTTACATTCTGAATCGAGCCAAGACACGTCCAATGATCAAGAAAACATCCTACGAGCTCATCAAAGGAAGGAAGCCTAACATCTCTCACTTAAGGACCTTTGGATGCAAATGCTTTGTTCACAACAATGGGAAGGACAACCTCGACAAATTTGACCCCAGAAGCGATGAAGGGATATTCCTGGGATACTCTTCCCAAAGCAAGGCGTACATGGTCTACAACAAGAGGACCGAGAAGATAAAGGAAAGCATTCATGTCATCTTTGATGAAAAATCTGTAAAGATGGGAACAGAGGACCAAGGAAAGGGAACTCTGTTCAAACTTGTCAGACAAGAAGAAGACGACGACGAGGATGAACCAAAGAAGAGAGATGAAGACTATCCAAGTTGGAACAATGCCACACAATCAGGGAACAACGAAGGAGATCAAAATTCCACAGATCAAAGCTCCTTTGAAGTTCCCTCCTCGACTGAAGAACCACAAGATGCATCGAACTTTCTTGTTCCCCAAACTGAAGTTGCACTTGAATCCAGCGTTCAGGGGGAACAACGAGGGAACCCTAAAGAGAATTCTGATGCAAGTCTCAGCAAATAAGCTGAGCACAACTGTCCCACGGAAGAAGAAGAGGCTCAAGATACAAATGCAGAAACAAAGGAACAGGTCGATGTCTCGCACATTCGAACAAGGAACTACCATCAAAAAAGGGATCACCCCATCGACAACATCATCACTCCCTATGACAAAGGTGTACAAACTCGTTCCTCTCTCAATAACTTTTGTGCCTTTAATGCGTTTGTTTCACTGGTGGAACCAAAGAATATCAAAGAAGCCTTAAAAGAGCCTGACTAGATCCAAGCCATGCAAGAGGAACTCCATCAATTTGAGAGAAACAAGGTATGGAAGCTAGTTCCCAGGCCCAAGAACAAGAACATTATAGGAACTCGATGGGGCTTCCGGAACAAGCTCGATGATACTGGGGCCGTAGCAAGAAACAAAGTCCGCTTGGTTGCTCAAGGCTACAGACAAGAAGATGGGATCGACTATGAAGAGACCTTCACACCAATTGCAAGGATTGAGGCCATCCGCCTTCTCATAGCCTATGCAACCCACCAAGGATTCAAGTTATATCAGATGGATGTGAAGACGGCTTTTCTCAATGGGCACCTCAAGGAAGAAGTATACGTAGCTCAACCCCCAGGATTTGAAGATGAGAAACTACCCAACCATGTCTACTTCCTGGAGAGGGCCCTCTATGGTCTCAAACAAGCTCCCAGAGCATGGTATGACAGGTTTGCTCAGTTCCTTCTATCTCATGGATACATTCGAGGTTCTATAGACAAAACCTTGTTCCTCAAGAAAGAGTCTAAAGATATCTTGATTGTACAAGTATATGTTGATGACATTGTTTTTGGAGAAACTAACGAAACTCTTGTAGAGAAATTTAAGAACCTCATGAGCAGTGAATTTGGGATGAGTCTCATAGGGGAACTCACGTTCTTCTTGGGACTCTAAATCTCCCAAACAAAGGAGGGAACAAAGATTCATCAACAGAAATACATCAAAGAAATGCTTGTGAAGTATGGGGTGGAACACTCCAGACCCATTGATACTCCCATCTCACCAAACTCAAGACTCAATGTGGATGAAACAGGTATAAGTGTGGACCAAAGAAATTATCGAGGTACGATCGGGTCCCTCCTCTACTTAACTGCTAGTAGACCTGATATCATGTTCTCCGTATGTCTCTGTGCTCGTTTTCAAGCTAACCCCAAGGAATCACACCCGAAAGAGGTGAAGAGGATTTTCAGGTATCTTCAAGGGAATGACAACTTGTGCCTTTGGTATCCAAGGAACAGTTCCCTTGAACTCATTGCATACACAGATGCAGACTTTGCAGGGCACTTGGTTGATAGAAAGAGCACATCTGGAATGGCCCAGTTCCTAGGATCATGCCTAGTTTCCTGGGGATCCAAGAAGCAAAATTCAGTGGCACTCTCGACAGTTGAAGCCGAATACGTGGCTGCCGTATCATGTTGTTCCCAAGTATTATGGCTCAAGTCTCAACTTTAGGATTATGGTATGTCTTTTGGCCTAGTTCCCATTCTCTGTGATAATACTAGTGCCATTAACATATCCAAAAATCATGTGCATCACTCTAGGACCAAGCATATAGATATTAGGCATCATTTCCTACGTGATAATGTTGAGAATGGGAACATCTCTATGAAACACTGTAGAACGGAAGAGCAAATTGCGGACATCCTCACTAAAGCTTTAGATAAACGTCCCTACCAGCGTTTTCGAATGCTTCTAGGGATGATAACTCTATACTAAACAAGTCCCTGTTTGTTTCTCCCTCAATGCTTGACTAGTTTAACTAGAAATGCATGATAGGGAACACTTGGGATTATTGCTTTCATTTTGCCATGCTTACTAGTCTAGAGCTTATTTATGTACAATGGAAGTATTTTTTTTTGGCCCAAAATGATCAACCAGAGTTCCCTTTAACCCTCTCTACAAGCCACTATGACGGTTGATCATAAAACCAACCCTAAGCTAAGGACCAGACAAACGTTTCACATGAGCCGAACTCTTTATCCCTTTATTGAGCTCCAATTGTCTCGATCCTCTTTTAGTTCCTAGCCTCACAAAGAAAATTGAGTGTGAGTTCCCTGAACCTCTCCACTTAACATGACCTTTCAAAAGATCATGGAAACTGGTGTGTACACACAAAGGAACACAGCTAACTGTGAATAATGAAACGTCGCTTGGGAAAATGGGAAATGTGTCAGACTCTGAAGCGTTTTGGACCAAGTATTCAAATTTCAAAATGGCTTCCCAAAGAAGAAAATGATGCGTGTTAGAAGCGTGCAAAGAAAGTCGAAACGCCCCTCCGCATTCATTGGCCAACAGTTATCGAGGTTTTCCTAACTTCCCTTTCTACCCTCGTCTCCTTCTCCCACATAAAACCCCTTTGCTATTTTTGGGCCCTTCCTCTTCATTCACCCTCTGCAACTCACTCTCTTCACATCCCTCTCACCCTCTACTTCGAGAAAACCTCCAAAATCCTTCTCTTCCCCAGAAATCCTTTCATGGCCTCCACTCACACATTCGATGATGTTAAAGAATGGGTCACCAAAAATCCCCGCACCCTTTTCGTCTCCATGCTACAAGACATCGAGAAAGAACAAGACCCTGTTCTTTGCGATGTCCTCATCCAAGGGCTCTACAATTACGTAAGCCCTCTCATGCCTCCTCCTTCTCTTGCTCCTCCGGCAGCGCAAGCTCTTGCAATGTCCTCCTCCACCGCCTCTTCCTCTCACTCTCTTCCAACTCTCCCTTCTTCCGTAACTGTCATCGTCGACAGTTTCGGATCCGAACCCCCATCTAAACACGAAAAACCCAAACAAAAAAATCCAAACACCCTCACAAACATTCCTCCAAAGACCCCTCAAAATCCAAACATTCTTCCAAACGAAAACACTCCGAGCTCTCATCCCTTTCTCAATACTCGGAGCCGAAAAAGAAGTCGTTTTTCAAAATCGACGACTATCTCAACTGTTCCAAAGATAGCTCCTGCATGGAAAAACCTCCTTTCATCTTCTCCTCTGCTTCCGACTCTGGGACCTCACAATCCCAGCGTCAATCTCTCCCACCTCCTGCCTCACATTCTTCTCCATCAGAGTCTTCAAACCCTGGGAACTCTAACCTCAATGCTCCCTCCTCCACACCCCTTCCTCTCTTCCTCCCATTCCCGAGGGAACTCCTACCCCTCCTCCTTCCAAACGAAACACAACTCCAGCACCCACCTTCCCCATTGCTCAGTCTCCCTCTCATAATCCAAACACCGCCTCTGGGACCTCTAGTCCCAAGGTATCGAACAATCCTCCCTCTTCAACCCCCAAAATTCCAACTTCACAAACTTCTTCTCCTCCTCCCTCTTCTCCCTCCACACTCAAACTCCCATCTCCCTCTTCCTCGGCCCAACGAGTCCTCAACCTCGACTCGGACGACGATCTTCCAATCGCCGTCGTCCTTGGAAAAAAGGCCAAGGAGCAGCCTCCCATAGTCATGGGAATTGCGGAAGAAGAGGCCGGCCTAAAAGCCCTCGAGGAAGAATTCTGAGGCGTCCTCTACGCGCCTTCCGAAGGCCAAGGGAACCAGCTCCCCGAAGAAGGGAACCCAGCACTAGCTGACGGTGCTGGGCTAAGCAGTCGTCATCAAGAAGACGACGAGGAGGAAACAGGGCTGACCTCCTCAGAAGATGAAGGGACCTCCAGCGATGACGCTGAGGACCATGAGGAGGCCACGACTGCCACTGAGCCTGCCGGCATTCCAACTCCCAGACACCAAATGGTGGTGTCGGCCCAAGCCCCAGAGGAAAGGAACCGTCCTCTGATGATCGAAGCGGCTGCACCCTCTTAGCAGAAAAGCAAGACTACGGTCTCAAGAGGGAACACAACCAAGGGCAAGAGAGGAAAAGGAACTTTGCCCAAGAAAATCCACATCTCTGAGAATCACAAGCTCCTTCCCCCCCTCATACTCTCAGAAGAGCAGCTCACTGAACAAGGGCTAGGGCAACTATGGGAACTGATCAAGGCCCAAGGATGGGAACACATGTGTAGCGAGGCCGTGAGTATTGATCCCTCTCAGGTGCGCCGATTCTACAATAATTTTGTGGTCCACGACAACGGCACCAACGGAACTCTCTCCCTCGAAGGCGATGACTTCATCTTCACAACATCCACAATCCGCCTTCAACTACAGGTCCCTGTCCAGGGCCTCCAGGAACTGCCCACCAAGAGCTGGGGCGACTACGACAACGAGGTGATCTATAACACGATTTATGAGGGTCGTGTTCCCACCGTTGGCACTTCTACCCATCACCTGTCCCTCATTGCAAAGTTGGCCCATCAATTCATCATCAACATGGTGATCCCTCGCCAGGAGAAACGCCTTGTTATCAACATTCCTGATGCCATTCTCCTCTACCACTTTCTCCTCAAAAAGACCATCAACCTCCCTCGCATAATTCTAGGGCACATGGAGAAGTGCATGGCTTCCAAATCCCACTCCCTTCCCTACGCTGGCCTCATCAAGAAACTCTTGCTCAGAGAAGGCCTCTACGACACCTCCAAAGAAGAGGTCACCATCGGAAGGGAACTGGACATTTTTGTGGTCCAGAAAATGCGTCACTCTGAGCCAGTGGAGGACCATGAACGGCTGGCATCTGGTGAAGGCGCCCAGGATGGGAACACTCAAGTGTTGTTACACATTGCCAACACTCTTGACAAGATAGCAAGGGACCAAGAACAGATTGCTAAAGGCCAAGAAAAGCTTGTAAAAGTCTTGACCCGAATGTGTGATGCCCTGTTCCCACCAAGCCCATGATCTTTCCTTCCTTCTTCCTTAGTCTCACTTGCTCCCACAAAATTTGTTTTTTATGTTTCCATGTACATACTTCGCTTAAGTAATGTATGGTTTTTAGTATGATTGCGTGTTCCTTTCTTTCCCTATTTATATGTTTACTTGTTTTCGATGATGTAAAAAGGGAGAAAGACAAAAAATGTGAGATGAGTTAAGTTGAAAATATATCATAGAATACGCTATAGCTAAGGGGGAACAATTGCATAAAAAGCTAAGTACGAACTCAGTGATTCACAAGAAGTGGCTCCCTAGGAATACACGTAGGAACTCATCCGCATGTCATGCCTTAAAATACTTGCTTGTTTTTGTGATGGGTTTGTCATCATCAAAAAGGGGGAAATTGTTGGAACGATGTTGGGACCTCTGGTTCTAAACATCGGAACAACGATGCAGTTCTCCGAGTTTTGATAATGAAAAACGCCATAAGGGAACTAATGTGCTTTGATCAAGTATTTCTAAGGAACACGGGTTAAGCAAAGAACTCTCATGAATGACCAAAGATCACAGAAGCACACAATGAAGAGTTCCCATCAAGGGAACTCTGAAGAGGAAAGATCCCATGCAATGGGAACTCACAGGAATGAACAGAACACAAGCTTACACGATGAAGAGTTTCTCCCAAAGGAACTCTGAAGAGGACAGTTCCCACAAAATGGGAACTCACATGTGAAGACAAGGACCGGTCAACGCATATCACGGGATCCTGTCTTGGACAAGATGAAGGCACAGTCTGAGGAGCAGACTGTCACGAGTGATCCCACGGTCCGATCGTTTCAAGAAGTTGACCTAGTTCAAATCGAAGTCATATGTGAAGAAAGTACAACTTGGGCATCAAGCAAAAGGCATTTCGGACTCAAATGAAAGATGCGATTGCCCAAGCACACCTGGACTATAAAGGCAAATGAATAGTACTCGGATTATGCACTTCTCCCAGAATTCACAAATACCCACAACAAAGAAAGAGAAAGAAGAAGAGAAGTCCCCAGGCGGAGAGTGTCTGATCTCGACGACGGTGAAGCCAAGTTCCCTAGAGAAAGGGAACTACGATTCGGTGTAAGGTTTGAGTTACTTATTTAGTTGTTGTTGTTCGCTTAGGAATCCAGTTGAGAAGATACATTAGTGTTGCTAGAGTTAGGTAGAACTCGTAGGACCAGAAAAGTTTGTATCTGACTGTTTGTAACTAAGGAACAAATCAATAATATAAGTAGCTCATTCAAAATCCTCCAAGCTGAGGTTGAGGTTTACCCATACAACTAGTTGGTTGTAGTGGGGTTCCTCTATAAGGGAACTGTGTTCTCTCTATCTTGATAATACTTGCGATATTATTTCTTCCGCTGCCTTGGGAACAGCTTAACAGCCAGTTCCCAAGCTCTTGCTAACCGATTACGATCCAACACTCAATGGTGGAACCAAAGAGCATCAAGGAAGCTCTAAAGTATCCAGATTGGATTCAATCCATGCAAGAGGAACTCCATCAATTCGAGAGGAACAAGGTGTGGAAGCTAGTTCCTAGGCCCAAGAGCAAGAACATCATAGGAACTCGATGGGTCTTCAGAAACAAGCTTGACGATTCGGGGGCTGTAGCAAGGAACAAGGCACGCCTGGGTTCACAAGGCTACAAGCAAGAGGAAGGAATCAACTACGATGAGACCTTCGCACCAGTTGCACGAATTGAGGCAATCTGTCTCCTCATAGCCTATGCAGCCCACAAAGGATTCAAGTTGTACCAGATGGATGTGAAGACAACTTTTCTCAATGGGCACCTCAAGGAAGAATTATACGTAGATCAACCCCCAGGATTCGAAGATGAGGAGCTACCCAACCACGTCTACTTCTTGGAGAGAGCCCTCTACGGTCTCAAACAAGCTCCCCGAGCATGGTATGACAGGTTTGCTCAATTCCTTTTGTCTCATGGATACCTTCGAGGTTTCATAGACAAAACTCTGTTCCTTAAGAAAGAGTCTAAAGAAATAATGATTGTTCAAGTATATGTTGATGACATTGTTTTTGGAGCCACTAACGAAACTCTTGTTGAGAAATTTAAGAACCTTATGAGCAGTGAGTTTGAGATGGGTCTCATAGGGGAACTCACGTTCTTCTTGGAACTCCAAATACCTCAAACAAAGGAGGGAAAAAGGATTCATCAACAGAAATACATCAGAGAAATGCTCGTGAAGTATGGGATGGAACACTCCAGGCCCATCGACACTCCCATCTCACCTAATTCAAGGCTAAATGCGGATGAAATAGGTATAAGTGTGGACCAAAGAAATTATCGAGGTATGATTGGGTCCCTTCTCTCCTTGACTACTAGTAGACCCGATATCATGTTCTCCGTATGTGTTTGTGCTCGTTTTCAAGCTAACCCTAAGGAATCACACCTAAAAGAGGTGAAGAGGATTTTCAGGTATCTCAAAGGAAACGATAACGTGTGCCTTTGGTATCCAAGGAACAGTTCCCTTGAGCTCATTGCTTATAAAGATGCAGATTTTGCTAGGCACCTTGTTGATAGAAAGAGCACATCTGGAATGGCCCAGTTCCTAGGATCATGCTTAGTCTCATGGGGATCCAAGAAGCAAAATTCAGTGGCACTCTCCACAACTGAAGCAGAATATTTGGTTGTCGCATCTTGCTGTTCCCAAGTTCTATGGCTTAAGTCTCAACTTCAGGATTACGGTATGTCTTTTGGCCTAGTTCCCATACTCTGTGATAATACAAGTGCCATTAACATTTCCAAAAATCATGTGCATCACTCTCGCACTAAGCATATAGATATTAGGCATCACTTCCTACGTGATAATGTTGAAAATGGGAACATCTCAATAGAACATTGTAGAACTGAAGAGCAAATTGCGGACATTCTTACTAAGGCTTTAGACAGACGTCCCTATCAGTGTCTCCGGATGCTCCTAGGGATGATAACTCTAAACTGAACAAGTCCCATTTTATTATTCCCTCAGTGCTTTGCCAGTTTATATTGATTTGCATGATAGGGAACACTAGGAACAGTTGCTTTCATTTTGCCATATTACTAGTCTAAAGCTTTTAATGTACGTTTAAAACTCTATTTCTTTCGGCCCAAAATGATCAACCTGAGTTCCCATTAACCCTCTTTACAATCCCCCATGACGGTTGATCATAAAACCAACCCTAAGCCAAGGGCCAGAAAAACACTTCTCATGAGCCAAACTACTTAGCCCTTTATCGAGTTGTAATTGTCTAGTTCTTTTGTAAGTTCCCAAGCCACACAAAGAACTTGAGTGTGAGTTCCCTTAACCACTCCACTCAAACCAACCTTCTCAAAGATCATGGGAACTGGTGTGCACAAGCAAGGGAACACTGATATCTCTGAAAGGATGAAGCGTCACTTGGGAAACGGGAAATTGTGTCAGAATGCGAAGCATTATGGGCCAAGCGTTTGAAATTCTCGAACTGACTTCCCTTAGAAGAAAGCGACGCGTGTCATAAGCGTGTTATGGAAGTTGAAACACTCCTCCACATCTATTGACCAACGGTTATCGAGGTTACCCTTCTTTCCCTTTCTACCCTCGCCTCTCTCTCACATAAAAACCCCCATTTCCATTTTTGGGCCCTTCTTCAACCTCCACGGTCTGCAACTCATCTTCTCTGAAATCTTCTTTATTTCCCTTTCAAGCAAACCTCCAAAACCCTTCTCTTTCCCAGATTCTCTCATGGCTCCAGTTCACACTCTTGAACAGGTTCGTGAGTGGATCCAAGCTAATCCCAAAACCCTCTTCATCACCATGTTGAGGGATGTTGACAAAGAACAAGATCCTGCCCTTCGAGCAATCCTCTTCGAAGGACTTTACAAATATGTTAGTCCCTTTCTTCCTCCTCCACTCCCGACAACGCAAACCCTAGCGATGCCTTCCTCCACCACCACATCCTCTCAATCTCATCCTCCTCCACCTCCTCCTTCTTAACCTCTCTCAGTCTTCTCCTCCGGGACCGTCATTGTTGACACTTTCGGTCTCGAACCTCCATCCAAACACGAAAAATCCAAACCCTCTAAATCCAAACACTCTTCCAAACACTCCTCTTACAAACGCAAACACACATAGATTTCCTCTCCCTCTCCTTCTCTTCCCATGACGAAGAAGAAATCTCTTCTCGCCATGGATGAAGTCCTCTATCTCTCTAAGCCCGACTCCTACACCATCAAACCCCCTCTAATCTTTCCCCTCTTATCCGACTTTGGGAACTCTCAATCCCAGGATCTCCTTCCTCCTTCCTCTTCTACCAACACCGTCCCTGGGAACTCAAGTCCCAAGGACACCCTGCCTCCCCCTAAGTCCCTTCCCACCTTTGAGGGAACACTCAACCCACCCACCTCCCCACTTAAATTTCCCATGCCACCTACTTCCCCCATATCCAAATCTCCCTCTCACAATCCAAAGCCTGCCTCTGGGAACTCTAGTCCCAAGGCTCCCGCTACTACTCCTTCTCCTCCTCCATCTTCTTCAAGGGTCCCAACTCCACCCATCTCTCCAATCCATAAATCCTCCTCTCCACCAAAATCTCCCTCCACAGTTAAACTTCCCTCTCTCCCTCCGGCCCAGCAGCCCTTCGACCTTGATTTTGATGATGACGAGCTCCCAATTGTTGAGGTCGTCCGCAAAAAGGCCAGGATACAGTCTCCCACAGCCATGGGAACTGACGAGGAGAATGCTCGCCTCGATGCTCTCCAGGAGGAGCTCAAAGGTGTGCTCAGAGGGCCTTCCCAAGAGCAAGGGGAGCAAGGCCCAGGAAGAAGGGAACCCAGCACCAGTTGACGGTGTTGGGACGAGCACAAGTCATCACGAAGAAGATGACGAAGAGGACTTGGGCCTGTCCTCAAAAGAAGAAGGGACCTCGGATGGTAATGCCACCATCGAGGTGCAAAATGCTGAAAAGGATCAAGGACGCCAAATGGTGGTGTCGGCGGTTGCCCAAGAAGAAAGGGAACCTGCCCTCATGATCGAAGCGGCTGCATCCCCTCAGCTGAAAAGAAAGGCTACTGCCACCAGGGGGAACAAGAACAAGAAAGGGAAGAAAAACTGCCTCGAAGAGGGTTCCCATCAAGGAGGACCGAAAACTCATCCCTCCCCTCGTCCTCAACAAGGAACAACTCCAAGAAAAAGGCCTTGGGGAACTCTGGGACCTCATTACGGCCCAGGGATGGGAACATGTATGTGAAGCTGCTGTGAGCGTCGACCCCGCTCAGGTGCGCCTCTTCTACAACAATTTTGTCATAGAGGGCACCAAGGGAACACTCTCCCTCCAGGGCGACGACTTTAGAAGCGTCACCAACTCAACATCCAAGACGCCATCGTTCTCTACCACTTCCTCCACAAGATGCCCATCAATCTTCCCTGCATCATCTTTGGGCACATGGAAAAGTGCATGGCCTCGATTTCCCATTCCCTGCCCTATGCTGGCCTGATCAAGAAACTGATGCTCAAGGAAGGGCTCTATGATGCTAGCAAGGAAGAAGTGACCATAGGAAAGGAACTGGACCTTTCTGTGGTCTAGAAGATGCGTCACTCTAAGCAAGATGAGGATCACTAGGCACTTCCCTCTGGAGAAGGTCTCACGGATGGGAACTCTCAAGTGTTGAGACACATTGCAGTCACGCTTGAACGGATGGCAGGGACCCAAGAGAAAATTCTACATGCTTTGTGCCGGCTGAGTGAACTATTGCTCCCTCCAAGCCCATGATCTCCCCTCTCTTTTCTCCTTATCCTTAAATGTCCCCACAAAATGTATTGTTTTCCTATGTACATAATTTCGCTTAAGTAATGAAATGGTTTCTAGTATGATTGCATGTTCCTTTCATTCCTTATTTATGCTTATCTGTTTTCGATGATGCCAAAAGGGGGAAGGACCAAATGTGCGAGAGGAGTCTTATTTTGAGTTATCACAGAATATGCTATTTCTAAGGGGGAACTATCGCTTAAAATGCTAAGTAAGAACACTTTGTTTCATAAGACGTGGATCTCTAGGAACTCACATCATCTCACATAGGAACTCTGCTGCATATTTTACTATTATTCAAGCAATACTTGGTTATTTTTGTGATGGGTTTGTCATCATCAAAAAGGGGGATATTGTTGGGACGGTGTTGGGACCTCTGGTTCTAAACATCGGAACAACGATACCATTCTCCAGTTTTGATAATGACAAACACCATATGGGAACTAACGTGTTTTGTCCAAGTATTTCTAAGGAACACAAGTCCAGTGAAGAATCTTTATGAATGCTCAAGGAACACTGGTTTACATGATGAAGAGTTCCTCTCATAGGAACTCTGAAGAAGACAGTTCCCATCAAATGGGAACTCACATGTGCAGACAAAGACAAGTCAACGAGATTTACGTGATCCTGCCTCAAGACAAAATAAACGCTCAGTTTGAGGAACAGACTGAGGCGTTTGAACCAACGGCCTGATCAACTCTCAAAGTTGACTCAATTCAAAATTGGCACATGTGAAGGACAACGACTTGGCATACAAGACAAAAGGGCATTTCGGACACAAATGAAAGTCAAGATTGGAGCCCAAGTATTCACAAGTATTAAGCCAAGTGAATAGTGCTCGGATAGAGTACTTCTCCCAGAACTCACTTATACTCCCAGAGAAAGAAAGAAAGAAGAAGAGAAGTCCCCGGCGGCGAGTGTCTGATCTCGACGACGGCGAAGCTAAGTTCCCAGGAGCAAGGGAACTGAGATATTCAAGGTGTAAGGTTTGATTCACTTGTTTTAGTTGAGTTGTTCGCTTAGGAACTCAGTTGAGAAGATTCATTAGTGTTGCTAGAGTTAGGTAGAACTCGTAGGAAAAGAGAAGTTTGAATCTGGCTGTTTGTAACTAAGGAACAATCAATAATACAAGTAAGTCATTTAAAATCCTCCAAGCGGAGGTAGAGGTTTACCCACATAACTAGTTGGTTGTCGTGGGGTTCCTCTATAAAGGAATTGTGTTCATTATCGTTTTTTACCTGCTTTTATTTACTTCCGCTGTCTTGGGAACAACCTAACTGCAAGTTCCCAAACTCCCGCTAACCCCTTACGATCCAACGGTTATTTGACCATCAAAATCTACCTACGCTATAAATATATAATATCCTTTTGACATCTATTGAACGTGTGGAATTCCTAGTGTAAAAATACGATTATGTATTTATGTTGGCGGTCCACTGGTCCCACTGATAATTGAATTGCTCCACGCAAGTGTTCACAAAAATGAATATGTACTTGTTACTGCAGAGCACCGTTTATTCTTCATGCCTTGTTCATGCAATTCGAACCTTCTTCGTCGACTGTTCAACATCATTATTGCTCAGAACACTAAACTCTATTGTAAATTTAAAATCAGACTTGTTCATGATGCTAATGTGCATAGGCATTTACTCATCTCCTTCCCCCACCCATGATAAAAGCCTTAGCAATAAAAGCCTCTATTCTTCTCTCAAATTCCAGGTCACGTTCTTCCTCACTTCCATTGTCATTGCCATCTACTTGAGAACCATGATACTCACCTTTGTTCTTGTCATTGTTACTTTCACCGTCTCACCATATCCATTGGAGAGTATGTTTCTCACTAGCAACCTCTGCTGGTGTCTCTTCATTTGTCTCATAAGCAAGCAAAGAGAAGTATAGGAAGATTTTCTCCCGATTCATTTCCCGACAATCTCTATAGCCATTATCTAGTAGTATAGCAAACATTATCACATTGAACACATCAAAGAGAGCTATATCAACTTGAGAACAGCGAGAACCATGGAAAAACAAAGAGGTAGAAATATAAGTACCGAGTTGTTAATTAAATCAATTTTGGTTTTGTTATAACTAAGACTGCTCCTCTCTGTACTTGTAGGTTTCATACTTTTGGCCTATGATTGCTGAGGAGGGGTTCTTTATTGAGTATAAGGGTAGTTTTGTATATCTTGTAAGCTTTAGGGGTCTTTTCGTGAGCTTGAAGATGATTTCAATGGAGATGATAATTGAGTGTTTGTGATCCTTATTTTGTGTAGTTTTATCATCAAATTACACATTTTATATGGTATCAGAGCTGAGGAACTCAATTGTCTTCATTTTTTTGTTCCAATTGTGAAATTCTTCTCATTCTTGTTCTTCGTAAAATGTCGATTTCGTCGGCGCGTACGTTTGATCCTGAATCACCTCGTCGAGGTGATGATTATGAAGAAGACCGAAGGTTTGATGATAGAAGAGGACGTCGTGATGACCGAAGATTTGATGAACGAAGAGGTCGTGATCGCGACAGAGATCTAGGTCACGCATCAAGCGATCCTTTGGCGTTGTCCAATTCAGATCAGCCAGGTGCTCAATTGGTTCCACAACGGTTTGACGGCACAAATTTCCTAAGCTGGAGTCGTAACGTGAAGCTTGCTCTTGGTGTTAAGAATAAAATTGGTTTTATTGATGGCACATGTCGAAGACCACCATTGGGGACAAATGAATGTGCAAGGTGGGTTCGTGTTGATCACATGGTCAGATGCTGGTTGCTTAACTCTATGGATGGTAAATTTTCTGAAACTCTTCTCTTTGTTGAATCTGCAAAACAACTTTGGGATGATTTGGTTGAACGCTTTGGAAAAGCTAATGGTCCAATGCTTTATCACCTTAAGCGAACCTTAGCTAATTTTGAGCAAGGATCCATGACTGTTAGTGATTACTACAGTAAGTTGAAGCAATTGTGGGATGAATTGAAGGTTGTTCGTGTTGTAATAGATTGTGATTGTGGTATTTGGACACACTGTGGATGTGATTATCGAGGTCGAAAGGAAGAACAAGAAGATCATGATAGAATGGTTGAGTTCTTGATGGGGTTGAACGATAAATTTGATGGTGTTCGAGGACATCTTCTTGCACTTGATCCTTTACCAAATGTTAACAAGGCTTATGGTCTTGTCATGCGTGCAGAAAAGAAAAAGTCAGTTACCAATTCTTTTAGTAGCAAGAATGAGGGGATAGCTTTTTCTGTCAACAGTATGTCTAGACGTGGTCAACAACAATATGGAAAATATTTTCTTAGCAAAGAAGAGATGGCAAACAGAGGATTACTATCCAAAGAAAGGGATACCTCTGGTTATAAAGACAATTCTAGGAGAGGAAAAGATAATAGATATGAGAGAAGGTGTGAGCATTGTAATGTTAAAGGACATTCTAAGGAGCGATGCTACAAGATCATTGGTTATCCTGGCAATTGGAAATTTTTTGACAAAGGGGCAAATGGTAAATTTGGAGATAGGCGTGCTAATGCTGCAGAAACTGAGTTTGACACACCTTTTGAAGATTATGAGGATGGTGGAGATGTTATATTTGATCCAAAGATGGTGGTTGCACTGTATCAAGAGATGTCACGAAGGACTAAAGGGAAGAATAGTAGTTCAGGATCAGGGAAGTCTACTTGTTCTCTTGCTAATATAATTCACAAAAATTCTGGTGCATCTTCTTCAGGGTCAGGATCTCACAGGTTTTCAGGTATGATTTTTGATGATTCAGCTTTGATTTCTGGTGTTGCTTCTAGTACAGTTCTTGCTGCTTCTGTATGCTCAGATACTGATTTCTAGATAGTGGATACTGGGGCTACTGATCATATGGTATTTTATTCTAAAAGGTTGATTAATAAACAGAGGTTGCCTAAATCAGTGAGAGTTGGATTGCCTGATGGTAGTGTTAAAATTGTTGATTATACTGGTTCTGTTCTGATAAATGACAAGTTGTAACTTGATCATGTTCTGCTTATAGAGGGATTCAAGCATAATTTGCTTTTTTATGACAAAGTTGTTAGATGATATTGGTTTGATTGGGAAGATAGAGTCTAACAGGATATGCTTTCAGGACCCTACCACTGATGAAGTTTTACTTCAAGGACAAAGAGTTGGTGGTCTTTTCCTATTGGAGGCAACAAAAGCTGTAGCAGAAGGATCAGTTTTTCAAGTTCACAGTGGTGATGATTCAAATTTTGTTGAAGTAAATAAGGCTTGTAAGCCAGATGCTAGTCTTTTTCACAATCGCCTAGGTCATTGCTCTCAGAGCAAGATGAAACACATGCCTTTTTTGTTTCCTACTTCAGTTGCTCAATTTTTCTGTCAAAGTTGTATCTTGGCAAAACAATGTAAACTCCCTTTCTATAAAAGTGAGTTTTTAGCTGCTCATCCTTTTGATTTGGTTCATTTGGATATTTGTGGTCCATATCATGTTCCAACTACTGCAGGGGCTCAATATTTTCTTACCATATTGGATGATAATACTCGATATACTTGGATTTATTTGTTCAAGTCCAAGACACAAGTGAAAGATATCATTTTCTCCTTCTTGGCATATGTGGAGAATTATTTCAGTACAAAGGTTAAGACTCTTAGGAGTGATAATGGGGCTGAATTTGTTCAAAAAGTTGTCAAGATCATTTTGCTCACAAAGGTATCATTCATCAAAGAAGTGTGCCAGGGAATCCGCAACAAAATGGTCGAGTTGAAAGGAAGCATAGACATAGAAACTGCTAGAGCCATGAGAATCCATTCTGGTTTACCTAAGAAGTTTTGGGGTGAATGTGTCATGGTGGCAGTTCATGTAGTCAATTTGCTTCCCAGCTTAGTGTTGCAATGGAAAATTCCTTTTGAGCAATTGTTTCACAAGTCCCCTGATTATAGTCATTTGAAGGTCCTTGGTTGTTTATGTTTTGGACGACCTAGTACTCATTCCAAAGACAAATTTGAAGCCAAGACTTGTCGGTGTGTGTTTATGGGATATCCATCTGGTCAGAAAGGTTACAAACTTTTTGATATAGAACAACAATATTTTTTTGTTACTCGGGATGTGACATTTCAGGAGGATATCTTTCTCTATAGAGGTTCTTCTCTTCAAATGCCAACACCTGTTGCTTCTAAAGTTACTTTGCCCTTAGTCAATCCTGCTTATGATGAAGATTTCTTTCAACATATTGAATTTGTGTCTGCTGCATCTGATAACAACTATGATTCCAATTTTGTTGTTCCTCATTTTGATGCACAGCCTGTTGCACCTTCTCATTCTGGTGGTTCTACTGGGCAGTCTCCTGTTGTTCAATCTCCTGTTGTTCAGCCAGTTGTTTTGAGGAGGTCTGATCGACCAACACAGCCTCCAAGAAAATTACAGGATTATGTCTGTTCATTCCAGGTAACTCTTGACTGAATTTTCTGATGATTATATTGCTTCTTTTTGCAATATGTGTTATGTTCCTGAGCCATCATCTTATACTCAAGCAAAAGGCCAGGCCTGTTGGGAGGAAGCTATGGCTAAGGAACTTGAAGCTTTAGAATGCAACCAGACTTGGGAATTAACTACATTACCACTTGGCAAAGTTGTTATTGGTTCAAAATGGGTGTTTAAGACAAAATTTAAACTTGATGGGACAGTTGAGAGGTATAAATCCCGACTTGTGGCAAAGGGTTATAATCAAGTGAAAGACAAAGATTATAAGTTCACATTTTCCCCTGTCGCAAAGTTGACTTCTGTTAGATTGTTGATAGCATTAGCTACTGTTCGACACTGGGATATTCATCAACTTGATATCAACAATGCTTTTCTTCATGGATACTTGGATGAAGAGGTTTACATGACTCCTCCACCAGGGTATTCTAAGGCAAAGAAAGGACAGGTTTGTCATCTCAAACGATCTCTTTATGGTTTAAAACAAGCTTCTAGACAATGGAATTTGGAACTTACCAAATTTTTGCTCAAAATGGGATATCACCAATCTCTTCATGATTACTCGGTCTTTGTTAAGCATACAGAGTCTAAGATTGCCATTGCATTGGTATATGTTGATGATCTTTTGTTATCTGGGGATGATTATGCTACTATTGAGCACACCAAGCGTGGTTTGGATGTTGCTTTCACTATTAAAGATTTAGGAATGATCTGATTTTTTCTTGGCATTGAAGTAGCAAGGTCTGCTAAAGGGATTGTTATTAATCAACGCAAATATATGCTTGATATCATCAAAGATGTAGGGCTGTTGGATGCTAAAGAAGCTGTTTTTCCTCTTCCAAGAGGTCTTGGTTTGTCTATTGATGACGGGCCTCTTCTTGAAGACCCTGAAATTTATAGGAGACTGGTGGGTCATCTTCTTTACCTGAATATTACTCGTCCTGATTTGACATATTCTGTTCAGCATTTGAGTCAATTTGTTAGTTGTCCTCGTGCACCACATTTGCAAGTTGCTTTACATGTGGTGAGATATTTGAAGCATACTTTGAATTGGGGTCTGTTCTACTCAGCTGAATCAGATTTAAATGTTTCTAGTTATAGTGATGCAGACTGGGCTGCTTGCAAGTTCATAGGTCGATCACTCAGTGGTTATTGTGTTTTTCTTGGACAAAATTTAATCTCTTGGTAGACTAAAAAGCAAAAAACAGTGTCAAAGTCCTCAGCTGAATCTGAATACAGGAGCATGTCATCTACGGCAAGTGAAGTGGTCTGGGTACATGGCCTGCTCCAGGATTTCTCTGTTTCTGTTTCCCTTCCTATTACTTTGTTTTGTGATAGCAAAGCTGCACAGCATATTGCTTCCAACCCCGTGTTTCATGAGCGTACGAAGCACATCAATATTGATTGTCACTATGTTCGGGAGCGAATTTCTGAAGGTTTTTACAAACTTCTTATGTGCGTTCTCAATCTCAACTTGCTGATATTTTCACTAAGCCTTTGGGGGAAGATCAGCTTAAATTTTTAGCCTTCAAGTTGGGATTGGTTGATGATCCCCCAATTCCAACTTGAGAGGGGGATATTGAGTATAAGGGTAGTTTTGTATATCATGTAAACTTTAGGGGTCTTTATGTGACAAGTTATATTGTATAAATATCCCTTAAGTGCGTAGCTTACAAGCTAAGCTGTTGTAACAGAATTCCTTCTATGCTCTGTGTGAGCTTGAAGATGATTTCAATGGAGATGATAATTGAGTGTTTGTGATCCTTCAAGACGGTGAGGGTTGGTGAACAGGGACCGTACCTGAAGACGGTGAGGGTTGGATCTTTCTGGCTGCTGCTGACTCTTCAAGACGGTGAGGGTTGGATCTCTCTTTGCACTCAAAACTAGTGGTTCTTTTACAAATGACACATCTGTCAGCGAATGACTACTAATTTTATACAAGCCATATGTTTGATAGGTTATTGAGGCAAAAGTGACAAACCGTACCTGAAGTTGGAGCTGTCATTGTAAGTTTATGTGATTTTACCGTTTCTTCAGAAGATGCAATGATTGAAGCACTGTCAAATTCATTCAAGAAGAACATAGCTATAATGTAAGAAAGAAATCCAACAATGTTCGAGATCAATAATTTGCACTAGCCTCTTGCTATAGAACATAACTAATCTTCCATTTCCTGTACGAATTCGCTCAGCAGTTTTGCAAGATTTTTCACCTACACAAACCTATATATGGCACAAAAAAGTAGATCTCGATCGCCATTGCCGGAACGCCGCCCGCATCCCCTCGCGTTCTCGCCGTTGCGCCTTGCTCGAACGTCACGATTGTCAGTAATCACGACCCTCCCTTCGCGTTCTCCTTTCCTCTTTCTCCTCAGTTTTCTGCCTTTGATTTTTGGTTGTCCCCTATTTATCGGTTTGCATCAGTATAGGTTACTTCCCCACTTTGAATTTGAAGTACACGGTGTTTGTCATACCAAAATTAACTAGTTAATAAACTAATTACTTATCGGATCAAAAAAAATTAAACTAACTAGTTAAAAAAATTAGTAAATCATGTTTATCTTATGTTAATTAACTAGTTCGTAGTTAATAAATTAGTTAAAATCATACACTTAAAAATCTAGCTTATCTATTGATTTATACTAGTTTATTTGAATAATAAAAAATAAAAATAAAAATTCTACCAATAAGAAAAGAGAGAAAAGGTAGTGAGAAAGAGAGAAGATGGTTGGTGAACAGGGACAATTTTAAAACTTTTAAGTGATTTTGTCAAGAGCAAACTAATTTATGATGACAAACAAAATTTATTAATTTAACTAGTTTTTTTTATCTAGTTGTTTTTTTCAACTTCAACTAGTTTTTTAACCTCTTGACAAACATGGCCTTTGTTTAGGCCACTTTAATCTACATCTCATCCATCCTCTTCTTGGTTTACCTAAGCATGACTCCATATATTCATGGAATTTTAATTTTGGGCCTCTTTGTTCATAAATTTCCAAAGATGGCCAACCATATAAAACTTGCAACAACAATTTGTGACTCTTTGTCAAATATTTTTGGGGCATAAGTTGCAAATTAAAGTAGATTTATATTAGTGACAACTTTATGCCAATTGGTTTCTAATTTTAGATTTGCTAAAGACTTGTCACATTGTTTTCTTCTTGTTGTAATCAAGCCCATGTTTAATTATAAAGCAAAATATCATTCTATAGACATCCAGTGACAAAGTTTGTGTTAAATCAGTTTTACTCTAATTTCGCAATGATTCCAAACAACAGACAAGTTAATGAATTACTAAATGAGAAAGTAATGAAAAAGGATTTATAAGAGCATATTTATTGGGGCATACTTCAAGTAAAATTTTTGGATAAATATATGTTATTTTATTCAATCAAATCAAAAATTCAAGCATACCTTCTCATGTGGGATGCTTGGAAAATCCAAACATCCACACTCCTCTTTCAAGCATCCCACCATAATAAAAAAATATTACTTTTCCCAAACAGACCTCCCCAAGCAATCCCATTAAACTTGCTCTAGTGTCATTTCAAATCAACGATATTTCCAAACTTTTTTTTTAAAACTATGGTCAAAATTTAAACAAGGAAAAATCTCTTAGAACTATAAGCTATCTAGCAACGACTCTTTAGAGCAGAAACACGGTATCACATCATAATCGGAATTATTTGGGATTTATTTATTTATTTGGTAATTATTTAAAATAAATTGATTAATTGCATTGTGAATTGTTTGATGTAGAATTGTAGACTAGGGTCATGACCAACATTTCCACCTTTCAAAGATACACCTGTAATTAAAACTAAGCAAAACTAGCTTAGTTCTCTAGGAAAGTAGAATCAGCTCTCAAAGTATAATAGAAAGTAGAATGAGAGTTGCAACTCTCTAAAAATCCTAATATAAGTAAACTAGGTCTCCAAAGATACATAAACTCGGAATAAAATATCTAATAATATAATTGTAATAATAATATAGTATGTGGAACAAGATATCGAAGGCTAAAATAGGTAGCGTTGGCCGCCAACACGGAAACTGTTCTTCACTTCGATCTTCAATCCATCTCTAAAATGTCCAAAAGTGTGTCTTCAGCTCCTCCTCTTTAATGCTCCATACACACAACATAATTGTGCATATCAGACGCCTTGCGTTGAACTACTTGATCGTCTCAATCTTGGACATCATCAAGAAGTAAGCGCCAATTTCCCTAGCCTCTTTGATCGACGATCTTCTTCATAGCAGCCTTTAGATATTCAACCTTGGATTTGCCCAAGACAGCTTGGCGAGAATGATGATTGACGGTCTCCGTCGGCGCAATGATCTTACGGGCATCTTTCTTTTGATGTTCAACGACTACTGCTATCTCCTTCTCCATAGTACGTCTCTCGTCTTCCCACTTCAGTGTCCCTTCTTCCAAGGTACTCCCTTCCTTGTCAACAACATCTGAGATCTAGAGTACATCATGTAAAGCCCACATTAGAGGAAGAACAAATACTAAAGAAAAAAGAAGAAGAAAAAAAGAAAGGGAGCAATAGGGAACACACAAGATAGAAAAAACAATGCTAAGATGTTACCTTCCAGACTGCCAGGCCGGCATCTCTGGAAAGAGCTGAAGTAGGAACCTCTGAACGAGCTTTCTTAGGGCAATAAACATCACGAAGGTTCTGCCACAGGTCTTGAGAAGTTTAATATTCGAGATCAATGATTTCTGGGGTCTCAAGTGCTGACCTTTTAACAAGGGTACACTGCACGACGATTCAGCTATTGATCTTCATATTTAAAGGAGGTTTTGTAATATCCGCAATATTCCAAACATTTATAATATAATATTTTCAATTATTTTCTCTAAGTTAAAAAAGAAGGATTTTGATATCGAATTAATTCATCGTATTTTCTTCGGAAGAGGCTATTAGTAAAAGTCGAAATAGATGAAAATGTAATAAAATAACTTGAGAGGTATAGTTTAATAAAGTGAGGTAAATCAATAAAAAGAAAATTAATAAAAATAATATCCTTTGGCAATTTAATTTATTCTAGGAAATAAATTACATAAGAGCCTAGAAAACTAAATACAAGTCTGCAAAAAGAATGCAATAGCCGGGATTTGAACCCGAGATCTCTTGCACTCCAACCCCACACGCCCCTCACCAAATCCCGCTAGACCATTGCAATTTCTTGTTCACTTAACCCAACCTTTTAATCTTATATCAAATAAATTTCCTTCTTCCAATTTGAACATCAGACTAATGTCTGATTGAGTTACGTTGATTTGAAAGTGTCCAATGCATGCTTCCTCCACCTCCTCTTTGCTTGCTTGACTCAACTTGTAGCATCACCTTGCATCACCATGGAAGAAGCACACTATTGCCCTATGCATGGCCTTCTTCTCCTCCTCCATTGGTCATCTTCCATTGCCATGGATTGATGACACTCCCAAATTGTCTATAAAAGCCCTCCTTCAAGCATTCATTCAAGCCTTTGCTCCTCCTTCTACTCCTTCTATCAATTGCCTCTAAGTCACCAAAAAAATCAGCAACTTACAAGTAGATTTTCTCCATTCAAAACACCACAAAAACTCCTCCTTCTCTTCTCCTTGGAGCCGCCGGACCACCGTCGGAGCCCAGCCGAACCGCCCAGCCCACGCCGGACCGCCGGAGCCACCTCGCGCCGCCGCCTACCCTCGCCGAAAGCCTGGCCGCGCCACCCCCTGCCGCCGATCTCCTCCTATGTTTTCTCCTCATGTGTTCTGTATTCAACAGAATACCAAAGTATAAATTTCTATCCTTAAAAATTATATTATCCTTATGTATTTCTTTAATTAGAAGCCTTTTATAATTGTTAGAAATATATTTAGGATTTTTGGAATAAAAATATGAGAGGGAGATCTTGTTAGTTGGAAAAAACTAGAAACTATATGTTTTTACTATAGTAACTTAAGCTAGATAAACATAAGTAAATATATTCATGATTTTATTACATGCATGCTATTACAAGATATAAATAGTGAAATAAAATTAATATAGTATGAAAAGTCCATATTTAGTATTATCTTACCTTAGATCAAAATAAAAGGTTGAGAAACATTATGCATGTATTTTATACAAAAGAGGATATAATATTATGACATTAGAAATCAAAAGATTGTGCAATAAAAATAATACCATCTTTATAAAGATTTTTAATAAAAGTTCAAGTAGAGAAAAGTCTTGCATGGCCTATAATATATAAAATATAGAAATTATAAAGTGGAATAAATATAAGGAATTTAGTACAAAGTGATTATTCAATACCAACTTAAGATATATTATATATGAAGAGAATATTCAAAAGATGCTAGTTGTGATGAAAAATAGAATAAAATATTTTACTAGCATATGAGTCTTAAATATAAAATATGATAAAGATCAAGGGACTATAGTTAAACTTAGACCGTGATTTCATGAAAAGATGCTAATATTAAATAAAATATTATTAGAGTCTTATATAAATATGTAGGATTATTAAGGGGTTTCTAGTGTAGAGATTTATGGAAAGACCTAAGTTAAAATTAAATATAGCAAGTATGATATTATAATAAAACTAGTATGTTTTATAACATAAAGTAGACTTGCTTGAAAAGAAATCAAAATAGAAAAGATTCTATGTTAAGAACTATAATATATCATATTATATAATTATAATCAAATAGGTTTTATGAGTCTTAAAGTATAAAAGAGTTATGGAAATAGAACAAATAAGGGAAAAAGTTATTTTAGGCAAGTTACCTTATAAAGAAGAGTAGAGATTTCTATTTAAGGAAACTTTCTAATAAAAAGGATTAATTAAAATAATTATTTTTATAGAAGATTTTCGGAATTAAGGATATTACAAAAATCAAAATAATAATAAAGGAATATTATTATTTTAAAGAAAATAAGTTTCTAAATTATTATTATAATAATTTAGAAATTCAAAGCTCTTATAAAAACATTATAAGAGGTGATCCGAACGTTAGTAGAGGAATCGTGTTTTTGAACTTTTCGTAAATTCTCTATTAGGTCGGAATCCTCGCTCGTAGTAGGAAATCGCCTAAGTTTCGTCAAAGCTCGTAACACTAAGGCAAGTGGAATTTCCCCTTGTGCCTTTTATATCCGTTTTTATGATATCTCTCGATGTTGGGAACTTCTTGTGTGTGTAATAAAAATGAACCTAGGAAATATCGATTGTTAGAAATAACGACCCTTGTTAATATAGTAGATTTTATATTCCTTGTTAGGACTATATTTGCTAGTGTGTGTACTCTTGATTGATTGCAATCTCGTTCAGAGATTTGATTTGAATAAACTAGAAAGGGGTGCGAATTAGTCGACACCTCTATATAATCTTACTAAGTCGTACGTCCATACGACTTTCGAGATCATGATCTCCATCCGCTCCGATTGCAAGGAGGGATTGAGCGCACTCTAGCTAAGTGCAGGGGAATTGATGTTCTCCTTCGGGTGGCTCGGTTTATCCGTGTCCCACTACTCTCTCTTGTAAAAGTCATCAACAAGATTGAATATTTTCATCACTAATTAAGATAAGTGCGTATGCACATTTAAGATATCAAAACCGGACCGGTCTCAAATGATCTTTCCGGCTCTCGGTCCGCCCAAAAGCGCGAGAGGTTTTCACTTGTATGAATTAAATAATGTTCCCAACATCCTATCGAAATCTTACGGAAGACTACAATCTAGTAGTACTTCTCTTGCTCATCAAGCTATCCCTTTTGGATATGCTATCGCTATCATTCGTATCTTAGCTCCACATGATCAAGCCCATCATAAACACAACCCTCTTTTCTCTCATTATACCGATAAGTGAAATTACCAAATTACCCTTGGGAAGTTCTATTCCCACTTGCTTAGTCTCCTAGACTAATTCTTCTTTCCGCATGTTTGCCTGGCATTCTATCGCCCCTCGCGAATTATGTCAGATTGAGGAAACCATAGCAAGGCGAAGTGAAGGGAAGTGAAGGAACTCAAGATTGCTCAAGATGTACTTTTATTTCCGTTTTGGTTTTTATATTACTTTATCTCCGAGACACGATGGATTTGGTATTTGTTTTCAAGTAGTCTTAAAGTTAAAGACAATGTAGGGTATTTTGTAATGAACTAAGGCTCCTTCGGGAGCATGCTTTCCTATTTATGTAATATGTTTTTATTCCGCATTTAATCGTTCTATATCATTCTAAAAGCCTTGGGTGACTTTGGACGGTAAAGTCTGAGGTCACTGGCGGTAATACCCAATGTTGTAAAATAGGGGTGTTACAGGTTTCTTGTCACTTGAGATGGGTTTGCGCTGCATCATATCAGCTGCTGAGAAGTTACTCCCTAGACGAGGAAGAGCTTTACTATGGGATTCAAAAAAAGAAATAATGAAATGAGAAAGACGCCCAAGACTGGATAGAAAAAACCAAAACCTAGAAGAAGGATGCGGTGCGACTCACCCGACGACTTCACTGAAGACATCTCCATGGCCCGGAGAGCAAAGATAGGTGCAACAACGACCTCATGTCTTCTTGGAGTCCCCCAACTTCGCATCCTCTTCTTATTCATCAAACTGGTCCCTAGAAGGAGCCACGATCTCATTGTTGGATTCACCCTCAAGGAGAAGATCAACCGACTTCCCTGGAGAAAGAGCAAAAATCTTTATGCATGCCTCACTTTCCAAAGTATGAACATCGACCATCTCGATTGAAAATAAGGATTTGGTATGCCTTACTCATCTTTGGCGAACCAAATAACTCTGGCATGAACCTTTGGTAAAAACTCTTACCATAGCTCTCGATCTCAAGAATCCTAATACCTTCCTTGCAGTCTTACAATTCTCATCTTCATGACTCTCAATTCAAGTGTTGAACCTTAGTGTACCTTTTGTTTGGTCTCTAAAATCATTGAACAAGCCTCTTGTATTTGGCAAATCTTCCTTGCTACAGTCGATTGATTTTTCAAAGTACACAGTTGTCACGATATTAGTAATATAGTCATCAACCCCATTCCTTGTCAACATTGAAAAGTTTGTTGAGTGGTAAGGTTATAATAGCACCTACTCATGGTGCTTTTTTTTTACTAAGCCCATCACATGCAACAATCAATCAAAAGCCAACGTAGACAACATTCCTATCTTTTCTTTATCATGATATGCTAGGTGTTCAAGCTTCCAATCCATTCCTTATGGTCTAACTAGTGCAACACAAAATACCGTTTCTAAGACGCTTGTGTACACCCAAACTTATAGCCAATATAGTCCAACCAACGCATATTGGTGTTGCGTACCGGCACTGTGGAGTACAACCGCTAGGCACGGGGGCAACGCGCCCCTTGCCTAGACTACAAACCTTGTTTTGCATCTAGGACTTACTTATGGCACATGGCATGACACAATGTTATTGCCAAGCCACCATGCCGTGACATTACTCAACAAGCCATAATCAACACAACGTATGTTGAGGTTTATTAAACCTCAACTCGAACTAGTCATTACTTTCTTCACATTAATCCTTCTAGAACTTAGTCTACACCGAGAACATACTCCATGTGTTTTCCCAACTTGTATGTGACCAAGAGTAGACCTTGAGACATTCAAGATTCTCCAATGATACTAAGTCGAGTACTCAAGGTGATACTAAAATCACCAACAAAAACTTTGGATTCACTAAGATGTTTTGAATATGGTATCAAGCATTTAACTAGCTGGATCATATAGAGTAGTTTGAAAGCTTGAAAATCGACCAAGTTATGACTTGAATAACAAGCAATTAGTGCGAAGTTGGGCGGTTTATCAAGCGATTGGATGCAGTGGCACCGGTTGGAAGTTGGTAGGACTGGTTGCTCTATAACCTCGTACACAAGCGTGCCTTGCTGCGATCGTTTCCTTATTGGCACTCTTGGGCTTGCCTACTTTTTGGACAAGCCCATAAATGATTGTCTTATTCATTTTCCAAATAAACTAGCTCTCTCCTTATTATTACTCCCTCTGTTTAGTTCTATTTTTCCTTCTATGCTTAATTTTTTTGTTTAATTTTTTTTGTCCTTCTAGGTATTTTGTCTAAAATTTAATAATATTACCTTTTGTATTTATCAAATAAAAAGCAAGATATATTTAAATGATCATCATTCACCTTTTTCAATATGAATCTATTAGGGGCAATTTTGTAAGAATAGGACATGTTGTAATATATGTGCGTTAGGCTATAAAGACAAATAAAATTAAACGAAGAGAACAAGCTATTTTAATTGTAAGCGTGTGATAAAACTATCGCTTGCCTACATAATGAAGTCATATCATTTCTGTGATAATTACATCAAACCTGTACCAAATACACAACATCTTTAGTTTTCTATTTTTTCTCCACTTATAGAAATCTCATGTTTTGTGTTAAAACTTAAAAAGGCTTTAAAAATCATGATAGAAGTCAGTTGACAAGGAATTATCTTCCCTTAGATATAGAGATCTTGCGTTGTTTTATATTAAAGATACATATATAAAACTAAGGAGAGAGCTCGTCTTTTCTAGCTTATCCGGTTTCGGTTTAAAGTGGACTACCACTTGTTTTAATTCAAAATATTTACTGCGATGTGCAAATTATTTATGCAATTTCATCAATTGATTTCTTACTTAGCTTAAGTTACATTATTGAGCATAAAAAGTTACATTTTGTGACAATGAAAGCAATAAATTGGATAGATTCTTTGTTATTACAGCCAATATTACTTCGACGATATTAAAGCAAGTATCCTCCATGTTCTAGAAACATTGGTACGCTTGGGCATTCACACCATGATTTACAAGTATGTTTTAGCAAGTATTAAAGCATCAATTTTATTAAAAATTGATATATATATATATATATATATATACTTATTCTATTTTATACAAAGTATAACTTATCTTTTTAGCAATTTACATATTATGTACTCCGTTTCTAAATCCAAAATAATTTTCACAATACAAAACTCTTTACATTCATTTTAATACTAAAATATTTCAAAAATAACACATTTATTTAACATTTTTAAAATATATCTAGTTTCAAGATGTATTGAAATTGTAAATTTATTTAAAAAATATTGAAAATATAATCTAGTTCATTAAATACTATAAATTCAATTATCCTCATGATTTTAAGTTTATTTTATAAGATGTGAAAAGCGAATGAAATACTTGTTACAAAATTCTCCAAATGCCTCATATTTTGTTTTTAGCATCCTTACCTACATATACCTAGAATAGTCATCAACCAGTTATAAGAAATACTTGTTACCTCCCAAAGTAGATGGTGAGATAGGTCCATATAAGTCTGTATAGATAATTTGAAGGGGCTTCTTTGCTTTGAATGTTGTTTTATGTGGAAAAAGGGTTTTATGGTGCTTCCTCACAAGGCAACCATCACATAACTAGTTTCCTTGTTCTATGTATGGTAATCCCTTCACCATTCTTTCATTTCCAAGCTTTCTTAGAACATTAAAGTTAAGATGCCCATACCTTGCATTCCGAAGCCAACTTAGATTCTCCATATTTAACAATAGACAAGTCTGTTTGGCAATCTTGAGACGTAAAGTATACAGTTTGTTTGCTTGCCTTCCTACCTTGGAAATCAAATTTCCTCTCTTAGAGTACAACTTTAGCACTCCTTCTCTTATGATAGTTTTCACTGCTGGAAAACGCGTCTGTAGCCAGAAAATATTTAGCCACGAATTTTGGCGATGGTAATTTGGGTGGCAACAGCCATAAATTTAGCCACAAATATTTCAGTTTGTGGTAATATGGTCATGAAATATAGCGTTGTGGCTAGTTTTGGGGCCAAATAGCCCCGAAAATTGAGCGCGGCTAGATTTGATTGTAGATTTCTGGCCATATTATCATGAAAACAAGCTCGTGGCTAACGTTAAGGCCCAATGGACGCGAATTTTTTGCGCAGCTAGATTCATTTCTAGAGTAGTAGCTAATTAGCCACGAAAAAAGATTCGTGTGTATATTCAGGACAAAGTCTGGAGCTAAGTACCCACATACTAGTCGTGGCTAGGTTTGTGGATATTTGTGTGGGTAATTTGAATCATTGTCTCATAAATGATCCTTCATTTCTTTTGAATTTTTAGAAATAACCACGAAACTAGCCACGAGTTCTTATTTTCGTGTCTAACATAGTTTGTTTGGAAACATCTGCGATAACAGTCACGAGTTCTGCCACGAGTTCTTTATTTCGTGAGAAATTTGCAGAAATAACCACGAGACTAGTCACGAGTTCTTCGTTTCGTGTCTAACTTTGTTTGTTTGGAAAATTTTGCAGAAACAATCACGAGATTAGCCACGAGTTCTTCATTTCGTGAGAAATCTGCAGAAATAACCACGAGAGTAGTCACGAGTTCTTCATTTCGTGCTTAATCTTCAGAAATAACCACAAGATTTCAACGAAGGAAGAGGAGAAGAGTTTCGATTGGGCTGCTCCTCCATATGGGCCGAGTACGGTGATCCAAAAACGGGCCCATTTCTTTTGACTCCCAAGCCCATCAGATTTGCAGAAACAGTCACGAGATTAGCCACGAGTTCTTCATTTCGTGGTTAATCTTCAGAAATAACCACAAGATTTCAACGAAGGAAGAGGAGAAGAGTTTGGATTGGGCTGCTCCTCCATATGGGCCGAGTACGGTGATCCAAAAACGGGCCCATTTCTTTTGACTCCCAAGCCCATCAGATTTTCATTACCTCAAAAGCCCATTCCTAATTAATTTTTATTATTTATAAAATTATTTCCACTATAAATTACAATTATTTTAAACTTTAAATAAATATTACTCATAGGCCTTTATAGAAAAATATTTATTAAAATAAAATATCAATCATGCTCACCTAGGAAATTAATAATTTTTAATAAATTATAAATGACTTCCTAGGAAATTAATAATTTTTAGTAATTTTTAATTCTTATGAGAAATCGTTATATTCATTTAAAATCGTTCATTCTTATGAGAAATCGTTATATTCATTTAAAATCGCTCATTCTTATGAGAAATCGTTATATTCATTTAGATTCGTTCATTCTTATGAGAAATCGTTATATTCATTTAGAATCGTTCATTCTTATATGATATTGTTATATTCCTTTAGAATCGTTTATTCTTATAACAAATCATTGTATTCATTTAAAACCATTCATTCTTCTAAGAAATCGCTATAGTCTTTTAGAGTCGTTCATTCTTATAACAAATCGTTATATTCCTTTAGAATCATTCATTCCTATAAGAAAATGTTATATTTCTTTAGAATCGATCATTCTTATAAGAAAGTGTTACTTTCATTTAGAATCGATCATTCTTATAAGAAAGCGTTATATTCATTTAGAATCGTTCATTCTTATGATAAATCGTTATATTCATTTAGATTCGTTCATTTTATGAGAAATCAATATATTCATTTAGATTCGTTCATTCTTATGAGAAATTGTTATATTCATTTAGAATCATTCATTCTTATGAGAAATCGTTATATTCATTTAGATTCGTACATTTTATGAGAAATCTTTATATTCATTTAGATCCGTTCATTCTTATGAGAAATCGATATATTCATTTAGAATCGTTCATTCTTATGAGAAATCGTTATATTCATTTAGATCCGTTCATTCTTATGAGAAATCGTTATATTCATTTAGAATCGTTCATTCTTATATGATATTGTTATATTCCTTTAGAATCGTTTATTCTTATAACAAATCATTATATTCATTTAAAACCATTCATTCTTCTAAGAAATCGCTATAGTCTTTTAGAGTCGTTCATTCTTATAACAAATCGTTATATTCCTTTAGAATCATTCATTCCTATAAGAAAATGTTATATTTCTTTAGAATCGATCATTCTTATAAGAAAGTGTTACTTTCATTTAGAATCGATCATTCTTATAAGAAAGCGTTATATTTCTTAGGGTATAGTGTTTAGGGTCTAGGGTCTAAGGTTAGGGTTTAGGGTTTAGGGTTTAGGGTCGATCATTCTTATAAGAAATCATTACATTCCTTTATAATCATTCATTCTTATAAGAAATCGTTATATTTCTTTATAATCGTTCATTCTTATAAGAAAGTGTTATATTCCCTTAGGGTTTAGGGTTGATCATTCATATAAGAAAGCATTATTTTCCTTTAGAATCGATCATTTAGAACCGTTCATTCTTATAAGAAATCGTTATATTCCTTTAGAACCGTTCATTCTTGTAAGAAAATGTTATATTCTTCTAGAACCGTTCATTCTTATAAGAAATCATTATATTCCTTTGGAATCGTTCATTCTTATAAGAAAACGACATATTCCTTTAGAATTGTTCATTCTTATAAGAAATCGTTATATTCCTTTACAATTGTTCATTCTTATAAGAAAATGTTATATTCCTTTTGAGTCGTTCATTCTTATAAGAAATCTTCATATTCCTTTAGAATCGTTCATTCTTATAAGAAAATGTTATATTTCTTTAGAACCATTCATTCTTATAAGAAATCATTATATTCCTTTAGAATCGTTCATTCTTATAAGAAAAAGTTATATTCCTTTCGAGTCGTTCATTTTTATAAGAAAGCATTATATTTATTTAGAACCGTAATTCTTATAAGAAATTATTATATTCATTTAGAATCTTTCATTCTTATAAGAAAATGTTATATTCCTTTCAAGTCGTTTATTCTTATAAGAACATGGCAGGGGTTCAGGGGCGGAGCCCCCAACAACACTGGGGGTCCGCCCCCTAGTAGGGGGTTCGAGGGGCAACGCCCCACGACGGTGGTCTCGTTGACCGGTCAGCGAGTTGGGGGTCCAGGGGGCACCCGCCCCGAAAAAAAAGGTATACAATTTGGTTTTGTTTTTGGGTTTATCATAATCCATTTGGAACTACGACCTAATTTTTTAAAAATAAATAGTTTAAGTTGTATATAATATTTTTTAAAATTACTTGTGAATTTATCATCTAGAACATTTGGTTTTGGAGGGATAAAAAGGCGGGAATATTTAATTTTTATGAGGGAAAAAGGTGGAAATATTTAATTTAGGTGGGCTGAAATACAGTATTTGGTCAAAACAAATTGGCGGGAATATTTCGTTAAAAAATTTGGGCGGGTTTCAATTTTAAAAAGAGGGAATGTCAAATTTTTAAGAGGGAAAAATCAAATTTGGGCCCAGTAAAAATTAAGCCCATAAGCCTTTTACATTATCTAACCCTAGTTGCGGTGCGGCGCTCATCTAAGTTCATTCAACTGATAAACAAATATAGGAAGGAACTCGAGAGGCTTTGAGAGAGAGAATCGGGATGGAGCGACGGACTCGGGAATTCTTCACCGCCAGTATATCTTCTCCGCCTCGTCAAAGTCCATAAATTCGTCTCCAATTTGATCGGTAGCTTGTTCTTCTCAGGTGAATTTTTTTCTCCTAATCCGGATTCTTCACCGCCGGCATATCTTCCCCGCCTCGTCAAAGTCTACAAATTCGTCTCCAAGTTGAGTCAAGGAAGCGATAGACAATGAGGATGGAACGATGTTATCGGGAAGAAAGTGTTCAAATTCTTCACCGTCGGCATATCTTTCCCCACCTTGTCAAAGTCTACAAATTCGTCTCCAAATTGATCGGTTTGATCTTGTCATTTTCAATTGAATTTGGTTTCCTAATGTCTCTCTTTATGTCAATTGTGGTTTTTATATCTCAGATCTAATTTTCACTTGTTTAGGAAATGGAAGTCGGAATCACACTGGAGAAAAGCATTCGAAATTGGGTTTTGGATTCCTGGAATCAAATGGAAGAAGATGCATTCTCAGATAGGATTTCTTTTCGTCTAACGCACGAAATCTATTCTCATTTATCTATTATATATTTTTTATTCTCAATCTGATCTTCATTCGAAATTGGTTTTTGGATCTGAATGACAGTCGTTTTGTAATCTCAATCTGTTCCGAACATGGGTTATGAACTATTAACTGTGTGCTGGACTACTGAGGCAAGTGCTTTCAAGCATTCTCTCTATGGGAATTCCTCTATCCAGGCTCTTACTTAGGATTGCACAAACGAGTTCATTGCTTCTTGACAAACCCACAAGCGAAAGTTTGTGAAGATCATCAGAGGAATACCTGAAGTTGAGCTCTTCTAGAATTTAGATTCATCCCTGGTATGTTTTCTTGCCCAAAAAATCCACCATTCACAGAATCAATGACACTACTGCCTTCATGTATGCTCAATTTTTCATGCTGACTTTGCAGATTGATTTCTCAACTGAACCCATCGAGTCACAAGGCATAAGAATTGCTCAGGCAAACACCCACTTTACATTTATATCTTGCCACTGGTATTTAGCAACTTCAGTTCCGTGATCCTAATTTTATATTTTCCACAGGTTGTGTATGTTGGGTTGCACATAATCACACCCTTGGTTTCCTTGGATCTCTTGAAATTCCCCAAACATTGTTTTGATGTAAGTTACAATCCCTCGGAAAATTAACATTTGAAATCTCTTTCACGAATTCAACTTGTTACTGATTTTGCTTACAATACTTCTCATTGCTATCTTACATGCTGGAACTTTATCCCGAAATGATTGCGCAACTAAGTGGTGAAGCTTTTGCACACATCATGGGCACTCTCGATTTTGGCCTCCGTGCTCAGGTGAGTTCTTAACCAACTTCTAAATGAACATTCCATGTATTAGAAGTTTCTACTTATGAAATCTTACAGTTGAACTCCAAGCTTATGTCGAAATAGTTTCTGCTAATTTTTGCTGCTTTTGAATGATTTTCATATAAATTCATCTCACCTACCTTGACATTGTGCTTCTTTCTAACTTTTTATTTTCTTCCATCATAGGATTTCGATGTTGTCGACAAGTGTCTTAAAGCTACCAAGGCTCTTGCTGCCGAACAAGGTGGGTGTTGTCCAAGGGACTCATAGAAGAGCTAGGAGTAGAGGTGGAGAAGGAAATGATCTTGCAACAAAAGCAGCTTTAGGATCAAACACCCTAATAAGAACCAGATCATCAAGGCGGTCTATTGAAATGTGTTATAACTTGAGCAACAGGACTCGTTTGCTAATAAATATGCTAGCTTCTATTGAAATGTGTTATAACTCATATAATGATGTATTTTGTCATCTTTAATTGCTTCTTGCATTGTTTGCATTTTTTGTTACTTTTGATGTCTAACTTTATGTATATTTTACTATTTCTTTGACTAACCTAGAGAACATTAGAGAGAAATTAGCATATATATTATGGTATAAATTTTATTTATTTTCTTAAATGCCTAATTTTTTAATCACGAAATTTGAAACAAAATAGATTCAATGCAAATTTCAAGGCTAAATAGCCACGAACTAGGGGCGATAATGATTTTAAATTCGACTCGAATTTAGATGCAAAATACATTTGTGGCTAATATTTGATGGTGATGCACTTAGAATCAACAACGAAATTCAATTCTGGCTAATGTGGTTGAACGTGACTTTCGTGGCCAATAGCCACACATTTAGCAATGAATTAATTCGCGGCTATTATTTGCAGCTAAATAGCCACAAAACTAGAATTCTGTGGTTCTTTTTCAGAGTGATATTTAGCCTCACGTGTTTTAGCCCCAAGGCACCTTTCGTAGGGCAATCCGTTGGGGATGTCGTGGCTAACGTGATTTCGTGGTTATTTTTGTGGCGGAAGTCGTGTCTATTTTCCTGGCTACAGACGCGTTTTCCAGCAGTGTTTGTTTCCATTTATATCTAATTGGGCAACACTGATGATAATTGACTTCAATTGAGGAATAAAATAGACATCAGTAAGTGGTATATGTTCACCTAAGACGCTAGAAAACATGACAAATCCTTTTCATTGGATGTTAACAATTGAGCCATCGCCAAATTTTACTCTTCCACTAAAGTCCTTATCCAAGTCAGTGAAATAGTCTCCACATCCTGTCATGTGATTACTGGCGCCTGTATCAAGGTACCATTTACTGAATTTTGGACATTTACTGAATTTTGGATTTTCTTCACTTTCCAAATCTTTATCAACAGATTCATTTATGGCAACTTGCAATATTCACCAGCTTCCAACATGAGTAAGGATGGCTCTTCATCATCATCACTTCTCATTATTAGGTTTGCCTTCTCATCCTTCTCCTTGGAGTCACATTCTGAAGTAAAATGCCCCATGTTTCCACATTTATAACACTTAATCTTACTTTTATCAAATTTTCTCTTCTACTTCTGATCCATGTTTGCTTTGTGTTGTGAGTCTCCCTTGCCTGTTTCTTTGTTGTTTTCCAGAATTCTTTTCTCCATTGGAATTTTGTTTATCCTTAGAAGACTTTTCTTTTGTCTTCTTTTTCTCCCTGGCTTTCCAATCTGCTCGAGTAAGCAATGCAGAATACAAATTCTATTCTCCAAAATCATGTATCCTTTCCTCATGGGCTTTCAATGATCTGATGATTTTATCAATGTTCTTGATTTTTAAATCACAAAACTCTTAAATAGTTAAAGAGATTTGAATAAATTTTGAAGATGTCCTCATTAGTTTCTTCACTACTTGTTCTTCTTCAACCTGACTTCCAAGGCCTCTTAGTTTACTCACAACTATGTTTAATTTTCTTGAGTAATCGTCTACGGATTCTTTCTCCTTCATTTTTAGTCCTTCAAACTCCCTCGAAAGAGTCTGAATTATAACCCCTTTGATTATGTTTGCACCAACACTCATGGTTTTGATCATATTCCAGGTCTCTTTTGCAGTCTTCTTTGCACCCAATTGCAATAGCATATCCTCACTAATTGCTTGGTAGATCTCAGCCAGGGCCATTTTTTTTCAATTCATCAATCAGTCCTTCTCCTTCAACTGCTTCAAAGATGCCTTGCGCACTCATGAAGACTTGCATCTTTATAGCCCATGCCGCATAATTCACTTGGATATTGGAGGGTTATGGATCTTTCTCCTTGGATCCAAAAACCATAATTCAAATTCCTTGAATTCAGTGGAGTTCGAGTGTTGTGTGAGATCCCAGACTCATCTACAGACATGATGATGTTTTTTTTTCGCTATAATACCAATTGACACTTTTAATACTTGTTCTACATGATTACTTGAGGAATTTGAATATAGGAAAACAGAGAATTTAATCTGTCAGTATAGTTGCTTATCTTTTTTATTAAGAATCTATTAACAAGAGTAACCGTTTTCATACTAGGCTTCATTTTAACCTAAAATGACCAATTTGACCTTATAGATAGAAAAAATCACAAACCCTACCAAACATCAATATTCAATACCCTACCAAACATCAATATTCGAGATCTGATTTCTAAAGAGCTCGACCAAAGTTTACAGAGGCATTGACGTCACTGAATTCCGGCGCCGACAAAGACGAGAGCCAACAATCAACTTCCGGCGCCACCGAAGACGAGTATTTGGTTGCAGAGGTTCCAACCGGCAGAGGAACTATGCTCAACAGAGGAACACCAAATTCCGGCTCCGTCTCTCGCCAAAGAAAAAGCAGCGGCTCTATTCAGATGCACTAGCTCCAATAGTGTATCCGAAAAGAGCCTTAAGCTTGATTAGTAAGTTCATCAAATAACTAAAGCTGAATATAACCATAAACTATAGACCATGGTTGCAAGCCCATGGCACAAAGGTCAGTTTGGTGTTTCAACTTGCAATATTTATTCACACATACTATTTAAAATTTATTTGCTTTCCATTCTAAATTTTTTAACACAACTTCTAAAACCAACAATAAAGGAGAACAGAGGTATATTGAAACTCTCTCTCCTTTGCGACTGTAAGTGGGACCGGTGCCGAACTTTCCTACTCCAACCCGAAGATATCCCTCTTTAATTTCGCAAAGTTTTTGCTAGGAAATCCACTACCATAACTAGAAGATTTTAATTGATAGAAATTGAGGATATATGGAGGATGAATTGATTATTGAATAGGATAAACACTCATGTACTTGAACATGCACTTTTATTTTCCTAAGTACTCTTATTCAAATTCAAGAAGTTAATGGCGGTTACTAGAAAATAGTATACAGACGTGTGTTACTGTAATGAAAATGGTTATTCAATCTCACCATGAATGAGACCAATGTTGCAGAGATTAAGATGCTCCATACTCGCTCGGAATCGGGCAATGCTGTACTGATCAATGACTCCCGTCTGGATGAGCACCTCCTGTTGAAAGAGGTTGCAGAGAGCAATACCGAGGTCCTTACCGACCCCTCAAGGTCGATACCGACCCATTCACAAAAGGAAGAGAGTAGGCTCGACGAAAGAGCTGATAACGAGGGGCCTACCGACCCAACTAGGTCGGTAACGACACCTTCTTTGAGGATGGAAGTTGGTTACAAGTCCGTTAACGACGTTGCAGAGCACGTTACCAAAGCCTCTACTAACCCAACTAGGTTGGTAACGACACACCTTTCTTCGTTAATGACCCTATCTCTAGAGCATATCGACGAGTTTTCTTACTTCGATTCGGTACTTTCTGGTGAGGATTTTTTCTCAAACCCTCTTTATACTTCTCCTCATTCTATATATGTTATTGGATTATCCAAGACCCCTTGGTTTGCGGATTTTGCTAACTATATTGTAGGAGGCGAGATTCCTAGTATATGGGCTTATAGGAGGGTGTATAAGAACGCCGAAATATACAAGGAGAGAACCAAGAGGTGTCATGACAAGAAATTGTGCCAAAGACCTACGAGGTAGGCGACAAGGTACTTCTCTTTAACTCTAGACTTCGCTTATCTCTAGGGAAATTGAGATCGAGATGGAGTAGGCCATTCGTGGCTCACCACATATACCCCCATGGAGCGGTGGATCTAGTGGAAAATATTGGAGCCACCTTCAAAGTCAATGGCCACCGATTGAGGAAGTATTATGCAAGAGCTGAACCGGACGAGGAAATTAGAGCCACTTGGGCTTTAACTTCTTCGGATTAAGCCAAGGTAAGTCACGTCAAGCTATCGACGTTAAAAGTAGCGCTTACGGGAGGTAACACCACCTTAGTTGGTTGTATCTTTTTGTTAGCTTTCTTTTGACTTTGTTTTAGGTTAGATAGTGTAGTCGGGATAGATCTTTTTATGAGTGACTCAGGTACTTATGGTTGAGGAAGACCAACTATAAAGAAAAGAAAACAAGTGGGAAGAATCGGTACAGAAAGCCAATGTAGAGAAGAAAATGGCGAACAGAAAGCGTGTTGGTAACGACCCCTCTAGGATCATTAACGACCCTGAGCGTTGATTACCCGTTTTACCTTCCACCTCCACCTTAGTGATCTTTGACTTCGACAACTTCACTTTGTTTTGTGAGTTCAATTTTCTTCTCCCTGTTTTTTTATGTGTTTTTCAGTGAGGACACTTTGTTGTTTAAGTATGGGTGGGGAGAAAAAGGAAACTCTTTGTTTGTGTGTTTGTGTCTTTTTGTGTTGTTTTTGGATTGATTATGCTTCACTTAGATGTCCTATTATGATGCTTTGACTAACTTGATCATGTAATTACTATGGCATGTTTGGAAAGTTTAGCCTAAGTCTGTTTGAAGTTATTTTGATGTAGAATTTAGCTTGTGATGAAATTGAGCACATATGATCTTAGGTAGAGGTGACTGAAATCCTACAAAAATTACTACCTAGTGAGTTATTTTTGGCCTTATAGGGAGACCATAAAAAATCCCTCTACTTTTCTTGTGTGATTTACTCTCCTTATGCATATTATCTCTTGACATTGATATTGTTATCTATTTCATGAAACCGAATATGAGATATTAGTTCATTGCATATGAAATCAAATGATAGAGAACTTATATTCTTTTGAGAAATTTGTCGAAAACCACCCGTATGGTAGGCCATATTTCGCTAAACCACCCGGATGTTTGGATATTATTTTGGACCACCTGTATGATGGTCTCCGTTAACAAAGAACCACCCCACCCCATATTCCGTCAAAAAATCGTTGAACGCGCGTGACCACGTGGCATTTTAATCTTTTTCCTTTTCTTTTACACCATTTAACCCCTAAAAATCCGAAATAACCCAAAAGCCCCCAATTAAAAAGTGAGCCCTAATTTCAAACCACCCACACGACCACCTCTGGCGATTCTACGATGGAGGAGAGGTGTGATTGAGCTCCAATCGTGGTACAACAACAACGTTAACAAAAAATTGAGCTTGGGCAAGCATCGAAAAAGGCGATTAATTGAAGATTGGGTTGGGCGAGCATCAAGTTGGGCTGTATCTGGGCGATTAGGGTCAAAACCAGTAAAGCAAGGTGCGAAAGGGGAGATTGGCGCAAGCAAGAAGTGAAGAAGGCGCAAGAGATCTGCCATTGCTTTGATAAGGTACACAAATCTCATGGCTTCTCTCACATTGGATTCTCTCACGTTGAACTACAGTCATATGTTAAAGCGTAATTTGACAGTGGAAAATCACTATATGAACTGTGAGCATCAGAATTGCTTTTCAGTGGTAGAATAAATTGGTTGGTGTGCATGTGACAAGTAGTTGATTCTTTTTCCTGGCATGCACTATATATTATGATATTTATATAATATTTTTATCAAAGATTCCTTAGGTTGGTGTGTTCATCAATGTTGTGTTGTATTTTTGTCCACAAAAGTCACATGAGCTGTAAAACAGTATGGTGTGGTCATGCATTCTCTATTGCAAACCTAGTGAGATTCAACTACCTGTATTTATTACTCTTGTGTGCAGATGAGTTTAACATTCATGTTTCAGTATGATGGTCGATTATATATATCTCAATTAAGTGAAATATGCTACAGAAAGGGAAAAGTTCATCTCTATAAAGGTGTTGACCCAAACATGATCTCCAAAGTGGTTATGGAATCTATATTAAAGGAAGATTTTAGCTTGATGAATGTGAGAGAGATATGGTTCTCACAACCTAGTCAAAAACTTCACACTGGTTTAAGATTGATTAGAGGAGACAAAGATGTAATGGAAATGGTCCACAAAGCTGTTGGAAATGATGGAGTAGTCCACTTGTATTTGGTCCAAGAAAATGAGACTAGTCCAACAACTTTGAGAAGCCAAAGCCCAACTGCACAACCTCTATCTAATTTAAGTGGTGTGAGTGCTCCAAAGAAAAACCTAAACAACCAACCTATGAAGAGTGGTGAGAGAACAATCCCAGATCTGAGAGACGCAAAAATAGAGGAAGATTTAGAGGAATCAGATGGGTCATTACAGTCAGGTGATGAAGAGGTTATAGGATCTGAAAGCTCTGATTCAGACAACGATTTTGAGTTCATAGAGAGTGAAGGTGAGGATGATGATCTATTTGTGCAGAATGTTGATGAGGGTGTAGGTTTATTTGTAGTTGGTGGTGCTATTAATGAATCAAGTGATGGAAAAGCACCTTACATTGACAATGAGATGCCACTGGATGAGTCTGAAGACCTGAGGAGTGTGAGTGGCTCAGATGGGGAGACACGTGTGAGGTATCCACAGTTCAATCCTTTAGTAGACATCAAAAAAAAATCTAAAGTCTGGATTGATTTTTGGGTCAAATGATATCTTTAGGCAAGCTTTGAGACAGTAGTGAATTGAAAATGGTGGAGATTATTACTACCTACACAATGACAAGACTAGAATTTCTGTGTACTGCAAGTATAAGTGTGATTGTGCGATGAAGCATGCTAGGAAGAAGTGTAAGTGCAAGAAATTTTTGTGCAATTTTAGGGCATGTGCTAGGAAGTATGGGAAGGATGGTAGCTTTCAGTTCAAGACAGTGGTTGCAAAGCATGATTGTGGGTGGCAACATTTGAATTCTAAGATGACATCAAAGTGGCTAGCTGATAAGTATTTATAGCACTATAGGGATGATCCTCATTGGAAGTTGACAGGCTTTATAAACTCTGTTAGGAGAGACTACAATGTTGATATCTCATACCACCAAGCATGGAAAGCAAGGTTTAGGGCAATGCTGAAAACACAAGGTGATGCTAGGGTACAATATGGCAAGGTTTGGGATTATGTAGCAACCATACAGAAATGGAATGAGAAGAGTTCAGCTTATGTCCATGTGTGTCTAAGCAATCCAGAGAAGCTCTTGTTTCAAAGGATGTATATCAGTTTTGAGGCTTGCAAAAGAGGTTTCATGGTGGGATGTAGGCCTATAATAGGACTTGATGGGTGTCACTTGAAAGGTGCATATACTGGGCAGGTTTTGGTTGCTATTGGAAAAGATGGGAATGACAACATATATCCCATTGCATTTGCAGTTGTTGAGGCTGAGAGGAAGCAAACCTCGGGCTGGTTCCTAGAGATTTTAATGAATGATGTTGGAGAAGTCATGCCCACTTTCATGTCTGATAGGCAGAAGGTTGTTTTCCTAACTCTTTCTCTCTATAATAGTAGCTTAGTTCTACCTATATACATTCTGTAGCTCAATTTTGATTGTCTTTCTGCAGGGATTGATTGAGGCATTGAATGATGTTGCTCCTATGGCTCCAACAAGGGTTTGTGTCAGACATCTACACAACAATTTCAAGGTCAAATGGCCTGTCAAGACATACAAGGATGGTGTATGGGCTGTTGCAAGGGCATGGAATCTTTGTGACTTCAATTCTGTAATGGAGGAGATCAGAAAATTGGATCCCAATGCCCACATGTATTTGATTGATGCAAATCCTGTAACATGGTCAAGACATGCCTTCAAACATGACACCAAGAGTGATATGCTGCTAAACAACGTATGTGAGTGTTTTAATTCAATTGTACTGCCTGCAAGAGAACTTCCAATTCTGTCTATGTGTGAATGGATCAGAAGATGGATGATGAAGAGATTTGTTGCTAAAAGAGAGGGAATGCTGAAGTATGAGGGTGTCTTCACACCAAATGCCATGAAAAGGATTGAGAATACAAAGCATGAATGTTTAAGGGGCTGCATACCTGTGTATGGAGGAGGGGATAAATTCGAGGTGGATAGTTATGGAAGCACGTATGTAGTGGATCTGGCTGAGAAGAGTTATGGATATGGTAAGTGGGATCTGTGTGGAATTCCATGCCCACATGCTATGTCATGCATACTGAAGGATAGGAGGAACCTAAATGGCTTTGTGCATCCTTTTTTCACCAAGGAGATGTACCTCAGGGCTTACCATGGCATCATTAGTCCAATGCCCGGGGAACATCAATGGGAGAAGACCACACACCAAGCCCTTGAGCCACCCAAATATGTTGTGCAACCTGGGAGACCAAGAAAGTCAAGGAAAAGAGAGATTGGATAAGGAGGTAAGCCATGTAAGGCCAAAAGGATTAGAGTTGTTGGAGAGTTCAAGTGTTCTAATTGTGGTGAAAAGGGACATTACAAGAGAAAGTGTAGCAAGCCACCTAAAGCACCTGAGCAACCTAATCCTAGGAATGCAGGAGGGAGGCCTTCAAATTCTGACACTGTGGATTTTGGACACAAGAAGAGGCAGTACACTAAAAAGGTTTGACATTTGTCTATGTTCTTATGTATCTCTTTATTCCCCATCAAGTGCTAACTTTTCTTTATTTGTTTTTTGGGGTAGATAAAGTCCAAAGCAGATCACCCCGAGCTTGGCCAAGCTAGTACACAAACTACATATGATGTTGTAAGTACACTTTGGTTCTCACAATTGTGCTCAGTTTTGATGTTTTACTATCTCATCTATTTTGCCATGCAGACAAGTGAATCGGTTGAAGGCTTGGGAACACAATCTTCTATGACTCTTGGGATGGCTCATACAGAACAGGTAATGGAATTTTCGTGCACTTTTTTGGATTCTAAATTTAGTGAACTTCTGCAGAAAATGTGAGATTTGTGTGTGTGCGTGAGTTATGCAGGATATTGCTCCAACCAATGATTCACAATCATTCTATCCTGTTACAAAGACCAAGAAGTTCAAGGTTATTGCAACAAAGAAGAGCCTTGCTCTAAGGCGTTCACCAAGGAAGCACCTCAGAGGAGCTCCTCCTCCCAAATAGATGTTGTGCTGAATCATGTGTTTTAGTTTCTGTGTAATCAAAATTATGCATATGTTGTACTCAAACTCAGTTTTTGTGTGTTTTGGTACTCGACCTTATGTATATGTTATGCTACTCATGGCTGATGCTCAAACTTATGTCCATCCATCACATTTTAGTACCCATGTCTGGCTGATGGATGATGTTTTGGTACTGCTAATAGCTCAGAACTTTGTAATGAAAATATGACTTATGGAATCCTAATTGTGTTATGTGTATGCAACATATTATTGGTGTTTATTCTGTTGTGTTTGTGGTGTATTATGTGTCAATTGTTATTTCATGACACATACTGCTTGTTTTGGTGTCTGTTTTGGCAACTTAATCAACAAAAGTCCATCAATTAGAAAACCATCACAACATCATGCATTACATAAGGCATATTGTTCAACATCATACATTCTAAACAAGCAGTTTGTTCACCATATCTTTACATAGACCATTTAACTAGTACAACATTGAAGCACATAAGCACAAACATACAAACAACCAAGACAATGATACCACTTGAATCAAAAATCTTCAATTTGGTACTAAAAGCCTGAGAGTCAACTCTGTGTGCCTCTTTCTCCAACATCAACTTGTCCAATAAGATCTTCATGGCAGCAATTTCAGCTTGTTGCTCTTTGATTGAATCCAACAATACTTTATGACTTTGTTTCATTTGTTCCTTCTCATTCACCAATTTCTTTATGACACAGATAGCTCTTGCATTATATGGCTCATCATCCCTCCATGCAAAATAATTGCATTTGTTCACAGATCCAAATCGAGGACAACCATAAAATCTCCTTCCATAGTTCCTGTCAGTTTGTGCAGTGGATTCATTTGCTTGAAGCCCACAGAAACAAGCCCTTGCATGTGAATTGGTTGATGCATAACTTGAGCTTGACATCCTATTCAGAAATTCAATGTCAACAATTGAAACCAATTCTGAATTGAAACCAATTCAGAACAGAAATTCACAATCAATTCAGAATAAACACTTCTATATATAAGAGGCAATTGAATCCAATTTAACTCAAAATTATGGATACGAATCCAATTTAGGGATTCCTTTGCTGCATCAACCTAAATGTAAGCAAAGCCTCAGTTCAAAGAAATGACCCGCATACATCTACTTTATCCTCAATATAACATGGAATGGGAATTGAATCTAACACATGGAATGAGAATTGAATCTAATTGAGGTACCTCTCTCGAAGCTGCAGGTCGATTTGAGCTTTGATTTGTCTTTGGAATCCAATCGCATAGATACGCCTTTTCTTTGTTGTTGACCTTCGATTGCAACTCAATCGCCTTCTTCATTGTTGTTGACCTTCGATTGCAGCTCAATCGCACCTCAGTCTCCTCCTTCGTTGCTCTCCCTCTTCACCATCGCAAAATCTCCAGAGGTGGTCGTGGGGGTGGTTTGAAATTAGGGCTCACTTTTTAATTGGGGGCTTTTGGGTTATTTGGGATTTTTAGGGGTTAAATGGTGTAAAAGAAAAGGAAAAAGATTAAAATGCCACGTGGCCACGCGCGTTCAACGATTTTTTGACGGAATATGGGGTGGGGTGGTTCTTTGTTAACGGAGACCATCATACCGGTGGTCCAAAATAATCTCCAAACATTCGGGTGCTTTAGCGAAATAAGGCCTATCATACGGGTGGTTTTCGACAAATTTCTCTATTCTTTAGCCTTCTTTTATCCTCTCTTTACCTACCCTATTCATTACCCTTTGTTTGAAGCAAATTTGAGCCTGAAGCCTTTTTACTGTAAGCTCCACAAAAATCATTACCTAGTTGATATAAGCCTGACCCCCTATCCGGGAATTAGGACTTAGTGTTGGTGATGTTTATTGTTGTAGAGTGAGATATTTTTTGGTTCAATTGTGGGGTATTTTATATGGGTTGGGTATTTATGATCTCACAAGTTCATATATGTAAAAGGATTTATGGCTCCATAATAAATGCACTTATTATTGTTGGAAAAAAAAGAAACGAAAATGGAAAAAACGAGAAAAAGCAATGAAAAAGAGAAAAAAGAGGAAGTTGTGAAAAAGTGTGTGCATGAGCCAAATTTCCCTTGTTTTATTATGCGAGATTTGTTAGGATATTTTGGGGATTGAAAGAATGAAATTTGTTCTTCATGATGAGTGAGTTTGGATGTTTATGAGAGAGTTATGGTGGAGTTATGTTGAGAGTTTAGGAGTCTTGATTCCCGGATTTTAGCACCACTTAGGCTAAATAATTCCATGCCTTAGGTTTATACCAAGCCTCATTACAACCCGACCGAATGAAATCTTCTTTGAAGTCTTCCATTGAGCCTAAGTTCTCTTGATGATTTCATATGTTTTGACATCTCTGGTGGAGAGATTGGTGATATAAGTAACAATGACTATGTAGTTTTTGCATTAAGGATTGAGTTGAGAGTTGTTATTTAAAGCCTAAACACATGGAGAGTTGAGAGAAACACATATATTCTTGTGAGGTTGGATTATGGTTGCTTTTGCTTGGGATTGTTCATGTATGTGTGATGACGTTAGTTTCACTTGCCTATTTATTCTACTTGTGCTATGATGTTGCTTTTTGACAAGGGCAAAGACTTGAAGGATGTGTTGTAGGTGTTGGTTGTAGTTTTGTTATTGCTTGAGGACAAGCAAGTCTAAGTATGGGGTGTTTTGATGTCTGCTTTTCTAGTCGTGTTTTTTAGGGTTTAGTTGAGTGTGTTTGAGTCATTTTATTTAATTTTGTGTTTGGTTTGGAGTCGTTTGTGTAGGTTTTCGTATTTGTTTAGCCTGCATAAGCTTTGGTAGTATTCTGTAGGTCTTTGGAGCAGTTTTGGAGCATTACATGGAGTGGAAGAAAGCTAAGGAGAAGCATGAAAGGAATGGAGGTGGAACGAGGTGAAAAGAATGAAGGATGAGGCGTGTTCGAGCCTGTGACAAGTTTGGAGACACGTTACCAACCCAAAGGAGTCGATCAGAGGAAGAATCGAGAGGAAAGCAAGTGATAACGACCCACCTAACGAGGGAGATGCCTCAATTACGAGGGGTCTACCGAGCCTAGAGGGTCGTTACCGAGGCTAAGAGGATCGTTAATGAGGCCTTAACTGAGAAGAGGAATCGAAGGAAAATGCAAGAAACCCTTCCGACCCTGACGGAGGTCGTTACCGAGGGTCCTCCGTGTTGGTAGCGGTCAACTGAGTTGTTTGCGTTTAATGTAATATCGCTTGTCTTTGTATTTTTGGATAGTTTCCTTAGAGATAGATTTTTTATAGATTTTATTTCCTTAGGAGGTGTGTTATCCTTTAGTATAAAACCCTAGTTTTAGCTTTAGTTTAAGGGACGTTTTGAGGGAGGTTCTTACAAGTTATTCTTATCATGCAAGTTTGAGAAAACACGTTAGTTTGAGAAGAGTTTGAACGTTTGGATTGCTTATGGAAGAACGATTTTTGGATGAACATGTAAGTTTACTTTTAATTCAATTTAGTTGTTTGCAATTGTGATGTGTGAGTAGTTTTCTCTTTTCTAAAGTTGGGGTTACCCCAACAATGGGTATGTGTGCTTGCCTATGATCATGATTTGAATGCTTTTTATCCATAATCTATCTCTTGTGCTTAAATCCTTGATCGAAACATAAGGAATTTCTCGTTTGTAGTTTAATCGAAAGAGATAATTGTGAATTAGGATAGTTGATTAGGGTTTTGAAACAAAAATTTGTTAATCCTAATTAAAGTTGGAGATAGATAGATAAGTTGATTGATTTAACGAAAGTTAATTGATTTGCTTGCATGGTTGACGAAAGTTGATATCTTTACGTGATAAAAGCATGATCTTTGTGATTCATTGGTTTTGACATGCATAATTATGGTTGTGGAAATCCCTAAACCTTAGAAGCCTTTCTCTTCTTGATAAAAAATCCAATCTTTCTCAATTGTCTTTGCCCTAAGATAACGAAACTTTGGAACTGACTCTCTCCCGTGGACGAACCTGACTTCACTATACTCAGCGGGGTCTTAATCTATAAATTTATTTGCTTGTTTGGTTGATCAAGAAACCCACACAACAAATTGGCGCCGTTGTCGGGGATATTTCAATAGTGCCAAGTTTCGTTCTTTTTAGGGTTTTCGAGAATATTGTCGAGTCGTTACTAATCGCTCTCGGATGCGAGGGTCAAGAGATACAATTTATAACCCGACCCCGTTGTAGTACGTGGTGGGTGTCGAACACTCGGGAAGTCTACTTGATCGATGTGCCTAGATACTAGGAAGCTAGAAAGGAGAGCATAAAACAAAGGAAAACAAAGAAAACAGTCGGGACCGACACTGAGGTCACGTCGGGCCCGAGGTTGGCGACAAGAGGAAGTCGGGACCGACACTGGGTAAGTCGGGCCCCAGGTAGCTAGGGATGTCGAACTCAAAGATTTTACAAGTAGATCTTGGGCTTTTGTGTTCCTTCCCTAGTAGATTAAGGCTTTTCCACCCCAATTCAGGCAATGAGTGATGATCGGACTAGGATCGAATGCTTTTGCCCTCGTTCCAACCACATCTACACCTCGATCCATGGGGAAATCCCCTTCGAAGCAAGGTCTTGAGATTGACACATGTTCACTTTCGCTACTTTGCCAATCTCAAGCCTTGATTCCCAACTTTCGCAAGGAATTGTAGCTCTATGTAGAGTGGGTTCCTTAGATCAAACACTCAAGGCTATGGAATTGGGGTTTCTAGCCTAAACCTAGGTAGGATTTTCCCCCATAACCCAAGATCAAGGAGATCTACTCCATGTGACAAGCAAAGAAAGCAATCAAATCAAAAGGGAAAGCAATCATCATAATCAATCTCAAAACAAAGCAAGGTTTCATTCAAATCCAAAGCAATCCACAAATTCAAATCAAGGGTTTTCAAATCCACAAGATCAAAGCAAATCAAAGCTAAACAATCAACAAAACCTATCAAGCCTTCCTCTCTCTTGGCCGATTCTCTCTCTCTCTTCCTCCTCTTCTCCTTCCTCCTTGCTCTCCAAGTATCCTCTTGGCTCCCTTGGAACCCCCCCCCCTTTTGTGTGTGTGTGAGGGAACCCTTTCTTAGAAGACAAGAGGGCCTTTTATAGATTAGATGAGGGGCAAAAGTGGAAGTTCACAAATTCGTGCCTTGGAGCCCAAGTAGTCCGGTGACCGACTCGGCCCGACACGGAGGAACCTCGGGCCCGAGGTACTGTGCATCTCGGTCCGAGGTTGGAAACTTCAAAGTCGGGCCCGACGTTGTTGCAACTCGGTCCTGACTTCGTTCCACCTTCTTCTTAGTTGGCTTCTCTTGTTCTTCTTCATGGCTTGCTTCTCTCTTTCCCGCTTTAGCTCGGCCTTTGCTCCATGTCTCGACCCTCCTTCAAATTGATCCTCGATTCATGCCAAATTACCTACAAAACACATAAAAGGTGCGTAGTCTCCGAATCTCATAGAAATGCGGGAACTAGGCTAAAAAGGAACAAAGCGCACAAGAAAAGGGGAAAAAGAAACATATTTACAAAGGAAATCACATATGAAAACACCACCAAATAGAGAGACATCAGTTACTGACCCCATCAGGTTCGATACCGACCATGTCGGCAAACCCCTTTTGTGTTTTGATTTGGTTTTTTGTTTTTGTTTGTGCTTTTAGTTTATGCCAGTAGGAGGATGCCAACTAGTCTTTGATTCACCATTTGATTCTGAACCTGAGAGATATTTTCATCGTAGAGTACGTGAGAACAGAGCAATGGCTGCCAACGATGAACTTGTGCAACAATTGGTGGACCTCCACCTGTAGATCGAAGATATGCAACGAAACAACGTTGAACCCTTGAGGGCTAGAGATGTTGAAGCCGCTGTTGTGCAGCAAGAAAGAGAGGTCACTATCCGTCTTCAGGAGCAACTGAATGCTATCTCAAGGAATGCAAAGCAATGCATGCACCCAGAACTAAGGGTGCTAGAATCGGCGATAGTGCTCCCTGAGATTGATCGAGCCTTTGAGATTCAAGATCAGTTTATATCCTTAATAAAGAGATTTTAATTTGAGGGGAAACCCATTGAATGCCCTATGGATCATGTTAAAAACTTACTGATTTATGTGATACTGTTATTGTTTATGATGTGTCACTAGAATATGTGCTCTTGAAAGCTTTTAAGTGGTCTCTTGTAGGAAAAGCGTTGAGTTGGCTTGCGATCTTGCCTCCGAAATCGGTCACTACATGGAGAACTCTTCACGACTTGTTCATGACTAAGTTCTTTCCACCAACAAAGACAACGGAGTTCAAAGAAGCGCATTACTTCTTATCACCAATTGCATGGTGAGACTTTTGTAGAGACGTGGGAGAGATTCAAGGAGCTTCTGCGACAGTGTCCCACTCATGGGCAACCACCTGAGTATAGGTATGATTTCCCTAAAATAATCTATTTCCCATCTACATTCCCTCAATGATAGGCTAGATTAGATGCTCTACTTATGATTCAATAGTTCTGTGATCTTAAGGTGTTAAGTTTTGGATGCTTCCATGTTACATACTCATGAACCATGCATATCATTATGTCTTTATTCTTTGCTTCTTGAGTTATGTCTTAAATACATTTTGAAACCATACTTTTAGCCCAAAAGAGTCAAACTCGATGTTGTTAATCCTCATTACAAGCACAAATGACGGCTGACTCTACAGCCTACCCAAGCTTGTCATGTTTGGGAGTATCTATGAGCTTACTATTTTGTGTTTCTTAATATACACGAAGAGTTATCTACATGATTGACAAATCCACATAAATTATTTCCCCCGGTTCTCTTTGGCACCCATGTGCAAAACCCCAAAGAACCAGGCGTATTCTCTTTTCAATGGATGTTGGCAACTTGAGTAAGGTTAGTGACTGTGTATCACGTCGGGAACGTTGTTTGTTTGGAAGCTTTGTTGGTTAAGTGGTTGACTTAGAATAGGTGCAGGACGTCAACTTTAGAGTAAGACAAAAATCACCTTTCTCCAATGGTATCTTTTCAAATATTTGGAAATCTTTTGGCAAAAGGAAAGTGCCTTTTAAGTTGCATTGAATAAAGATCTAGTTTCCATCAACTCATCTATAGTTCAAGCATAAATAAGGATAAAGTTTTTGATCAAAAGGTACGCTCTCTTTCTCTCTCTCTCTCTTGCATTATTTTCACTCTCTTGCTCGAAGGCCCTCAAACAACCCCCTCTTGCTCGAAGGTCCTCAAACAACCCAATTTCAAGAATCAAGCCAATCCTATCAAAATCCCACCGAATCTCTTCCCACTCCTCAAGAAAACCCTTCGACTCAAGCCTCACAAGAAAATCTCCCACCATCTCCACAAAACCCTCTTCCTAATTCTCCAAATCCCGAAGAGAAAGAGCATGTTGAGACCGAATCTTTGCTAGGAGTTAAGAGTCCCAAATCCCAAGCCATGCAAGAAGATTTTGACTTAGTTCGGGAGGTAGTGAAGTCAATCGAGGCTATGGAGTCTCAGGAGAAAGAACCATAACCAATCGATGCGGAGAAGACGACCATTGTTCCCTTAGCGAAAATGACACACAGGTCGACGATCCTTCTCAGGTCGCTAACCCAAGCAAGGTGGTCAACCCTGTTGATGCTTCAGATTCTCCTCTACTACCTCTGAATATTGAAGGCCAAGATGACTCCGAACAAGGTACACCTAGTGATCCCAACCTCTCTACTTTGAAAGTTGTAGCATCCTCTTCTAGGGCAAAATCAAAAGAGGAAATTGCTAGTCAATTATTTGAGTCTGAGAAATCTGATGAGGATGATGTTCAAATTACTAAGGAGTTAAGGAAACCTAAAACTAGGGGATCTAGTGTTAAGGTTACTGGGAAAAGAGGTAGGGAAACTACTCCTACACATGTTGGATCTGAGGGAGGAGATTTTGTTGTGTCGAAGAAAACTGTAAAGACTAAGAAGAGCAAAAACGTTTCTACTAGGTCTAGTGGATGACTTGCTGCAAGTGGGAAACCTAAGAAAGTGAGTGTGGAAATCAAAGGTGAAGGAATCAATATGGCGGAGCGTGATTTCGTTAAGGAACTCATCATGGACGATGAGTTCATCGAATCAACTAGGTTAAAAGGTGTTTCTGACTTGCTAGTATTTCAAGGTTGGGATCATTTATTTCAAGAAGAGGAAAGTTTCAATCCAAGGTTAGTGAGGGAGTTCTACAGGTCGTTGATTATAGAAGACAGAGAGAAGACCACCATAGGTCATTATGAGTTGAATGGAGAGAAGTTTACTATGTCAAGCATGGAGTTGGCCACCATTCTGAAAGTGTCGCACAAAGGCTTCGCTGAGTATCACAAAGGCACATGGCCTGAAGAAGTAGATTCTACTGAGTTGTTGAGACATGTTACAGAGGTGGAGGAAGTCGAGAGTGGCTCTTTTGTCACTAACTCGATGAGTGCTGAGAGAAAGGTTCTCTTTACCTGAGTGATTAGCAACTTAATCCCCCGAGAGCAAAAAGGGAGTATTGCCATGATCCAAGACATTCTTGTCATGGATAAGATCATTAAGAAGGAACTAGTTAGTCTTGCTCGTTTGTTTCTTCTCCACATGGAATCTGTTAAAGATAGTATCAGTCTGTCAGACATGTTCTTCCATACTGCTCTATAGTTAAGAAGGTGTTGTAGTATAATAAGGTTTGTGAGGCTGATGAGGAAGTGGAGTCCGCCACCTCAATTCTAACATCGTTCACAAGATGGGTTTTAAGTTGATCGATAATCAGTGGGTGTCAAGGGGTGTAGGAAAGGATGTTGTTTCTGATGCTGAGATGGAAGATGTTGAGTTGGGCATCCATGCTGAAATAGGGGAAGGTTCGCAACTTGGTTCCATTATGAAGATGTTGGTTGATCTCTAACGCAAGAACCAGGAAGTGCTTGAGAAGGTTGGGCAAGTCTTGTAAGGTCGCACTGCGCTCAAAGCTAATGTTCGAAGTTTATCTGTTACGGTTGATGACCTGTTTAAGTCCTTGACTTAGCTCGAGTGGCCAACGTCCATTTTCCCTTTTACATTCCCTAGCATATCTACTATCTCAAAAATTTCTCTTCTCTGTTGCATGTTTAAGACTATTTTTGATGTGTTTAAGACCTGGCGCGCCGTTGCACACGTTGGTGTCCAACCTTGGCACGCAATTGCCTTTGTTGGATGTTGCCACTTCTTCGGAAACTTTTGATGGCACTTTGTTCCACAAATTGAGTGAGTAATCCATCCATAATGCCAAGTTGAATTTGCCCAACAAAGGAGAGTCTTCATTTAGACAAATGTTCGAGACCGACGTCCAAGGCTCCAAGGATTCAAGCCAAGGCACCACGCCCTATATTGGGCGCATCACAGAATCCCTAGCTAAGGCAATACTAGACAAAATCAAGGAGGAACTCATGGATCATAAGTTTCTGATGGCTAATGACGGTGAAGGTTGGAGTGTTCTTGTTACTATTGGTTCGACTAGTGTTAAAACTTGACTTATGTTTTGTTAAGGGTTTTTATTTGAATTTATTGAAACTTAAGGGTGTTTTATGTAATAAGAGAGAAGTGAGGGTGTCTAAGTTGAGAGAGGCATGTGATGAAAACCGAAATAACGGCTACGCTACGAGACAAGGAACAAGATTAATATATATGAGAGTGCAAACACTTGCTCCTTTATTCATGATTTTCTCCCAATAACGAGGTTACAAACCTTTGAGAATTACACCTAGACCTCCTACGAAGTTCCGAGATCAAACCTAAATGTTGCGAGGTTGACTCTAGGGCGAGGTAGATTTGGGTGCGTGGTGTAGAGAGCTTTGTGAGATTTTGTAGCGAGGTCTTTAGTGTGGGCGAGGTCTTTGTATGACTTGAAGTCTTTTTGTGGACTTCTCCTGTCTGTAGTGAGGTCTTTTGACGATGTTTCTATCACGTCGATCTTCAACAAGCAAGAGAGTTCTTGAGTTCAAGGGGTTTTTCGACCCCCTTCCTCCTACGAGGTTCTCCTCTATTTATAGAGAATTGGGGAGCCGAGTTTAGGCCCAGGTCCGATGTGGGACGCCCGGAATAGGGGTTTTTGATTGGTCTGAGAACGAGGCCGCTTGTGATTGGTTCGGGGATGAGGTCGCTTGTGATTGGTTCAGGAATGAGGTCGCTTGTGATTGGTCGGGGTGGGCGGGTATGTTAGTAGAGTCGGTGGCGAGGTCTAGACCTCGTCTCGGAGATTTGGGAGACCTCGCGAGGATATGAGTTTTGTTTAAATAAACAAAGGGTATGGGCGTGGGTCCCTGAATCGCCCTTGGGAATCTCTCCGGGCCTACCTATTTTTGGTACCCCGGGCCCACCTATTTTACTGTTTTGGACATCATCACAACCCCATTGCCTGGGGGCCTCGCTCCGAGGTCCACAGGTCATAAGTTCCTTGGGGCCACGGGGTACGAGGAGGGAATCCTGCGAGGTTTCTTCCTTTTTCTTCGCGAGGCCTCGCACTTAGGGTTCTCTTTTGCCTGTACAGGCGGACTTTCCTGAGCCTGTTCTTCGTGTTTTAGACTAATGGGCCGTCTCGGTGGGGTAGGCCCAATATGCCTTTCGTGGGAGAGGTGAGGCCCAAACCTGCTCTTTATAAGGGCGTATCTTACACGCTTCCCCTTCATCTTCTCCTTCAACCTTTTCGCTTCCTTTCTCTTTGTCTTCTCAGTCTCCTGTGAACGGTTCTTGAGACGGTTTCCGACGAACTTCCACCGCTTTCCAGCCGTATCACCGCTCCTTCCACGCCGATTCTAAACCAGTAAGTTCTCGACTCTCTTTTTCCTCGCTTTTTGGTGTGTGTTTTTTTGCTTTAGATTCCCTTTCGCTTGTTTTTTTTTATTGCGTGCTTCGGATGGGTGACGGTGTGTCGCTTGGCGTTTCGCGCCAGTGTCACGGTGGCGGGACGGCGGCGGTTAGGAGGAGGGTGTTTCTGTGCGTCGCCTGGCGTTATTCCCGTTTCGTTTTTCGTTTATTTGCCGTTGATTTTTTCTTTCTCCCCCCCCCCCCTTTTGGTGGGCGACGGTGCTTTGCCGGGTGTTTCTCCTCCGCGTCGCGGCGGTGGGACGGTGGTGGCGGGCAGTCACCACCGTGAGGTTACCGCTGTGTTTTTTGGGGTCATTGCTTGTTTGGGTGGCGGTTGAACTTCTGTTCCTCCGTCTGCCACTTTTTGAATTTCGAAACCCTTGGGAGCCTAAACGTCATGATGTTTGACTGACGGGACGTTTGGGCTTCCACCCCTGGCTTCCACCATTGGCTGGCCTTCTTCTTTCTCTTTCCTTTCTTTTGGCGCTTCAAATTCTTCTTCGCCGTCCTATCTTGTCAGAGTAGCCTCTAGGGTGCCACGTGGCTTTCCTCCCTTATGACCTCGCGTAGTTTCTCCCTCTGAGGTCATGATCTCGTGTTTTTTCTTCCGAGGTTACGATCTCCTGCTTTTTTCCTTCCGAGGTTATGATCTCGTGCTTTTTTTACGAGGCTACGATCTCGTGTTTTTTTCCTCCGAGGTTACGATCTCGTGCTCGTAGGTTTTTTCCTTTTTTCTTTGGTTACCTCGTCCAGTGTCTTACTGACCGTTTCTTTTCCAAGTGCTAGCCTTTTGCGGCCTGGACGTCGCCCTTTCATGCCTAGGAGAGCTTCTGCGAGCCCGCCGCCTGGTTTTGTTTTCAACGTTCAAGAGAATTTTTATCAGGAGGTCTCCGAGCCCGTAGGGAGTGTAGAGCCTAGTGACTCCCAGAACCCAAGTTCTCCTTCATTGGTTTTCAGTGAACCTTCTTCTAGCGACTCCGCTGCTTCGATCAACTCACTCTTCCCTCGTCTTCGTGTTTACTCCGGCGTTGAAATGGCTTCCTCTTCTTCTCCCGATGTGATCGTCGCCGAGGCTGAGGCACGGTTGGACGCGACAATTGCCTCAGCCTCTGCCTCCTACGTGCCCCCGAGCTTTCCCGAGGCCTATATTACTGACGTCGTGTCTGGCGTTCCTGTCGTCCTTGAAGAACGAATTCCTATGAGCCTAAGCACCCCCGAGGCTTATCTATCCGAGGGAATGGCCACCGACCTCAAGTTGACAAACCTCGAGACGATAGCTAAGGACTTCCCCTGGCCTGAGGGAGTCGAGCTGGCACTCTCCGAGGAGGGACGGCCTTTGGCGTCCTATGAGAGGTGTGCGGTCGTGCATCTCTTCAGTCTTCAAGCGGGCTTCAGGCTACCTTTGGCTCAGCACATCGTGGATTACCTGTGGGCTATGGGTGTCTGTCCCGCCCAGCTGTTTCCGAACGCCTGGCGGCTGCTTTGTGCCTACACAATTCGAAGTCGCGAACTCAGGGACAAGCCGAATTGTGATGATTTGTCGGCGTTGGTTTTGGCGAGAAGGGAACCTCGGTGTTCCCTTATCAATCTCAGCACGCCGAACGTCAAGATCACCACGACCCAATCGAATGCCGGGACGTGGAAACCGAAGTGGTTTTTGGTTCGAGATCTTAGCGGGAGATATCTCAATTTTCCTGTGGCGTCGGGTACCTTTGATAGGTGTGTGTGCCCGTACAAGGTCGCCGAGTTTCAAGCACTCAAGGCTCGATATGCTACAGCGTACCAGGCGCCATATGAGATATACCTTTCTCAGGACCGGCTTGAGCGGGCCGGGCTGAGCCTCAGTCTCCTTCCCCGTGAGGGTGGAGAGGGTATTTTATTCTCTTTCTGGTTGCTCTTCTTTTCTTTGTAAGGTTATGAGGTTATAAACCTCGTTATATTTGTTTTTGACTTCTTCCTAACTTGCTTTTTCTCCTGACAGTGGATCTTCTGCACGCTCTTACCTCGAAGTCGAAGGGGAAACAGCCCCTGACTTCTAGTTCCAAGGCCTCGGCTCCCCGGGCTCCAAAGGGGATAAGCATCAACGAGCCGAGCCCGCAGGCGAGGCCGAGCATAACGCAACCTAAACCCGTACCTCCGCCGACGACCGCGACTGGGGGGAAGGATACCGGGGGGTTCCGCCCAGGGGGAGCTTGGCGAAGACGTCCCAATGGGACATCGCGGGGCCACCCAAAGGGGGAAAGAAGTCCGAGGTGGCTTTGCCGCCAGGGGAAACGGCGAAGATGTCGTCCCACTCTTCTCGAGGGACCGGCGACAAAGCCAGCCATAAGAGGAAAGATGCGGGGTCCCCCTCTGGGGAGAGGAAAAAGAAACCTCAGTCGGACGGCCAGCAGCCAGGTACGTCCGTGGGGGACATCATCCCTGCCTTCAACTATGAGGGGCGAGCTATCGAGGCTGATGGTCCCCATCCTGCCAAGTTTCACTGTCCGGGTCCGGTCAGGGGGGCCCCGTTGGAATGGGCCAGGGGGGAATGGAAGGAGGAGGTTTCGTGGGCCAACAACCTTACTGATGCGGCGCTTGATGACGATTCCGCTCGATACTCAGCCATGGTAAGCTTCTTTTTCTTTTTTCCCTGCGTCTTACTCCTATTTCCCTATTATTTCTTTTCTCACGTCTTTGCAAATCTGTAGCACAACTTTTTTGAAAAGTACAACTGAAGCCGCATCATCCTCGCCCACGCGAGAATAGACAAACTTGAGGCAGCGCTTCGAGCCCGTGGCGAGGAATGCGAGAGGCAGGCCAAGGAACTGGTCGAGGTCACGAAACGTTCCGAAACCGCGGAGGCTGCGGCCAAGAAGCGGGTTGAGGTCGCGGAGGCTTCGGCAAGGAACGAGGCTCGAGCGGCGGCAGTGGCGAAGGAGGGGGAGAAACAGGCGAGGGACGAAGCCGAGGCCTTGCGGGGTGAGATCGAGGAGCTTCGGGGTAAACTCTCCGTTGAGCACAAGTTCTTTAAGGAGAAGGAGGCGGAGGTTTTGAGGTCCAAGGAGGAGATCAGGCGCCTTGAAGGGCGTATCGTCGAGCTCAACGAGGAGGTCGAGACCGTGGGTCCCAAGTACGTGGACTCGAAGAGTACAAGGCGGTGCTATTGGAGCGCGTGAGGAAAATGTTCCACCAGGTCGTCCGTATGGGCGTCAAACAAGCGGTGGACAAGTACGGGCACCTCGATCCCCAGATCGTCTTCTTCAACCCTAACTACGATGAAACTATGGGGGAGTTGGGATCGGAGGACCCTGAGGGGAAATGTGAGTTCTTCCTCAATGAGGATGGGACTGTGTCAAGCATAACGCCTCCCGACGTAGATCCCACTCAGGGGGAGCCGGAGGTCATAGTTCTAGACCCTCAGCCTGCGGAGGATGTGTCCAGCTCCCAGCCCCCTATTGTTACTGACCCTGGTCCTGAGGCTACCGCGGGGTCTGCCGTCAACGCCTCGGAAGCCGCCCCGAATTCCGCCACTCCTATCGTCGAAACCCTGAAGAAGTAGAGGGTGATTTTTGTTCTTCTTCTCTTTTTTTTTGTTGGTGGCCCTACTGGGTCTGTAATTAAACATCCTGGCCCTCGCGGCCTTTTTACCTTATGCTTTATGTCACTTTGTTTTCCTATGTTTGTTTGGTTGTTTGCCTTAGTCTTTCTTGCATACGTCTATCTTTATCCATCCAACCCCATGGTTCGAGTGCCACATCTTTTGTGGAACTCGGGCCACATCGGGCGTTTTAGTTCCGCATCGAGGTCATGAGCTTCTGTCGGACCTCGCCTTTCTCAAAATTCGGCTTCGATGTTCCGGAAGTTCTTACCAACCTAAACAATTGTTATGCCAAGATCCTGAGCCTTGCCCGAATCTCGTGTGATGATCTCGCACGACGATCCTGAGTTAGACGTACGAGATTCACGCAGCTCCATACAAGTCCTAGTTAGGACTAGTATGGAGACAACTTTTTACACGCATCTTGATCAAACTCGTCCATTTACGATTCCGATTCTGGTGTCAGTGAGGCTTGGATGGGGTCTTACAACGGTTTCCACAAGATCCTGTTTGTTGGCGAAGGCGACTTCTCGTTCTCATCGTGTTTAGCCTCCGCCTTTGGTTGTGCTTCCAATCTTACCGCTACACCCCCTTGACTCCGGCGGGGCGCGATTACTGCTCACCGAATAGATGTCTTTAACTTGGAGAAACATACTGATATTCGGTCCAACAAATCCGGCCAGATTGTTTTGACCTCGCCTCTTAGTATAATTAGTGAATCGGCGAGCCCTGCCTTCTCAGGGAGTCCACGAACCTCGTTCGTTAAGGGGTGTGTTTAAACGCGAGATTCTCCAACCCCAAGCGGGAAGCGAGGGGTGGACTTAACGAGATTCTCCAACCCCAACCGGGAAGCGAGGGGTGGACCAAACGAGGTTCTCCAACCCTAATCGGGAAGCGAGGGGTGGACTTGACGAGATTCTCCAACCCCAAGCGGGAAGCGAGGGGTGGACCAAACGAGGTTCTCCAACCCCAAGTGGGAAGCGAGGGGCGGACCAAACGAGGTTCTCCAACCCCAAGCAGGAAGCGAGGGGTGGACTTGATGAGGTTCTCCAACCCCAAGCGGGAAGCAAGGGGTGGACCAAACGAGGTTCTCCAACCCCAAGCGGGAAGCGAGGGGTGGACTTAACGAGTTGATGTGAACCCCGTTGGGAGATTCACGAGAGGATCGAAGATGGACTCGTAATTGGTCGTCTCACGCACGCTTGGGTAGGTTTTAGAGTCGAATCGACTAGACTTTGGTGAGAAGAGAATTGAAAGGATGAGAAGGTGCTCTCTTTTGAGGGAGAACTGATGAATATGGGATGAGAAGAGAATTGGTTGACGCCTTTAGTAAATACTTCTGGAGTAATCTCGACAACAATTCGGTATATTAATCAAAGCGTAAGAAATACATAGAGGGGCGTGCTCCTTATATAGGAGAAGGAGGCGCGCCCTAGCTAGCAAACCCTAGGCGGCGGCATGGGGAAATGAAGGGGGAGGCAAGCATGCGGCCCAACCATTTAGCCCAAGCCCAAAATGCCTAAAAATAGTAAGAACATAAGTAGCAATGTTTCGGAATGGAAATAGTTCTAAAAATAGTAAGAAATAAAATAGGTCATGGTGGCCTAGTCGCGAGTGTCGCGACAAGGCCGTGACAAGGCTGTGGCACGCCAAGGGCGTGTCGCGACGCTGGCAAGCGTGCGGCACGGCATCGGCGTGCCGAGGCTGGCGCACGCTCGGACCTCGAGTGTCGAGGCCGAGGCGCGCTGGAACCTCAAGTTCCCACGCCGGGTTGGCCCGGCGTGGCATGTGGCTCGACGCTCGCGATTGGGACGGTGCCGAGAAGGAGGTTCTCAGCACTGCGGTGAGAGGCATCGGGTTGGAGACTCGGTGCGCCTATAGTGACGAGGCATGTGGAGAGGGGCGCGCCGGTGGTTGTGCTGTGGCTTGCGATGGCGCGCGCGATGATGGACGAAGTGGCTCGGGTTATGGCCCGAGTCCTAGCTCGTGTGATCGGTCCATCGGAGCGCACGGACAAGTCCTCCTCGTCTTGGCTAGCCGTCCTGGTGGGGCTCACATCACCCTCCCCCCCTTGGGTGGAAAACGTCCCCGTTTCCTCGTCATGATACTCGGAATCTACATATGGAGATAGATCCGAGACATTGAAGGAGGCGGAAACGTTGTATTTACCCGGGAGGTCAAGGACGTAAGCGTTGTTGTTGATGCGCCGGAGAACCTTGAAGGGACCGTCCCCTCGTGGGTGAAGCTTCGTCTTCCTAGTAGCGGGAAAATGATCCTTCTGCAGATGTAGCCAGACCAAATCTCCGGGCTCGAAGATCAACGCGCGGCGCCCCTTGTTGCGCTGGGTCGCGCATTGATCGGCGCGTCGCATCAGCTGTGCCTTGGTGCGCTCATGTAAGCGTCGGATGTGGTCGGCGCGGTTAGTCGCGTCGACATGCTCCTCGGGCTTGTAAGGCAAAGGCACCAAATCCATAGGCGTGTGAGGATTACGTCTGTAGACCACCTCGAAAGGGGTCATGTTCGTCGTAGAGTGAAAGGACCTGTTATATGCAAACTCAACATGGCAAAGTAAGTCCTCCCACCGACGTGGGTTTGCCTTGATCATCGTCCGAAGAAGAGTGCCCAAGGTCCGATTGGTCACCTCAGTCTGACCATCGGTCTGGGGGTGATAAGCAGTTGAAAACAGGAGTCGTGTCCCTAACTTCCCCCAAAGCGTTCTCCAAAAATGGTTGCAGAACTTGGTATCCCTATCACTAACAATAGTTCTAGGAATACCATGTAGCTTAACCACATGTTCAAAGAACAAATTAGCGATTTCCACCGCGTTGTTTGTCCCCCTACATGCAATAAAGTGGGCCATTTTGGAAAACCGGTCCACGACTACGAAAATAGAGTCCTTTCCACGCCTCGACGTCGGAAGGCCCGTAGTAAAATCCATGGAAAGATATTCCCACGGAGCGTCCGGAATTGGAAGTGGCGTGTAAAGTCCATGCGGTTGTGACCGAGACTTGGCAGTATGGCACGGCACACAACTTTGACAATACTTGTTAACATCCCGAGCCATATGAGGCCAAAAGAAATGCTCACGAAGTGCGGCCAACGTTTTGGCTATGCCAAAGTGGCCTCGGCTATCATGAGCCTCTTGGAGCAAGAGATGTCTCACCGAAGATGCCGGAATGCAAAGCTTCCCAGCTCGGTAAAGATAACCGTTGTCCAAGAAGAAGGACTCATGGATCCGCGAGTGCTCAAGTTCCTTTATGATTGAGGAGAAGTACGGATCTGAGGCGTACAACTCCTTGATCATAGCAAAACCAAGCATTTTAGTATGTAATTGGGTGAGTAAAATGTACCTTCGAGAGAGAGAGTCAGCGACGACGTTCTCTTTTCCTTTTTTGTGAGCAATGACGTAAGGGAACGTCTCCATAAACTCAACCCAACGTGCGTGGCGCCTATTTAGAGTCGTTTGACTCTTAAGATAAGCCAAGACCGCGTGATCCGTATGAATTACGAACTCGCTTGGCCAGAGATAATGTTGCCACGTCTTTAGGGCCCGAATAAGAGCGTAGAGCTCTTTATCATAGGTCGGATAATTCAGTGTAGCCCCAGCTAGCTTTTCGCTAAAGTAAGCGATAGGCCGTTGTTCTTGAAGGAGTACGCCGCCAATACCATAATCGGAAGCGTCACACTCGATCTCGAAGCGCTTTGTAAAGTCCGGCAATTGCAGGACCTGGGCTCGGCATAAAGCATCTTTCAAGGCCTCGAAGGCGGCCTCGTGATGCGGCATCCACTTTATTGTGGCTGCCTTCTTGGTCAAAGAATGGAATGGCCCGGCGATAGAACTAAAGTCCTTGACGAATCGCCTATAGAATCCAGCTAGCCCCAAAAAAGAACGAACCATAGTCGGGGTCGTTGGGGTTGGCCACTCACGGATGGCCCGGATTTTGTCAGAATCCACTCATAGGCCATCCTTGGATACGACGAAGCCAAGAAAATTCGTCGTATCCGAGCAAAACACACATTTGTCCAGATTTACATATAAAGAGTGTTCGCGGAGGCAATCTAACACCTGCCTAAGGTGCCCCGCGTGATCGTCTAAAGTCCTACTATAAACCAAAATGTCGTCAAAATACACGACGACGAAAAGTCCCAAAAATTTACGTAAAACAAAGTTCATAAGACGCATAAAAGTAGAGGGAGCGTTAGTGAGGCCGAAGGGCATCACCAACCACTCATAGAGACCATGTTTGGTCTTGAAAGCCGTCTTCCACTCGCCCCCTTCTTGCATCCGAATTTGATGGTTGCCGCTCCTCAATCAATCTTCGAAAACAGCACGGCTCCATGCAACTCGTCCAACATGTCGTCCAAGCGGGGAATCGGATGACGGTACTTGATGGTAATCTGGTTGATGGCTCGGCAATCCACGCACATCCTCCAAGAACCATCCTTCTTCGGCACCAAGATAACCGGGACCGCACACGGGCTAAGGGACTCTCGAACATAGCCTTTGTCCAAAAGAGATTGGACTTGGCGTTGAAGCTCTTGAGTCTCCTTAGGTGACGCCCTATACGCAGCCCGGTTTGGCAATGAAGCGTCGGGAATGAGATCGATGCGATGCTCGATCCCCCGAATAGGCGGCAACCCGTCGGGGAGTTCGGCAGGCATAATATCAGAATACTCCTGCAGCAAGTCAGAAATAGGAGGAGGTAATACATGTGTCGAATCAATGGAAATATTAATCAATGGACACAAAAGAAAGCAAGTAGTACTCCCCTCGATGTGTTTGACCACATCGCGCCGACGGCATAGCCGGTCTTGCACCGAACCGAGAAGAGGTGGCTCTGCGTCCTCGCGCACCCGAGGTGCTCCAGGGGCACCAATCTGCTGGCCACCAGTGCTTGGCCAGGGATGAGTTTCGGCACCGGGCGCGCCGCTAGAAGGGCGCTGGATCGAGCCAGCGCCGCTGGGCAATGGCGCTGGCGCCCTGCGATGCGCAACCGAGGACGAGCTCGGCGTCCTTGTCTCAGTCTTAGGTTTTGCTCGGCGTTTTTCGTTCAAATCCTCTTGAAATCCAGAATGTTGGGTGTTGGAACCAAGAGCGCCGACAGAATTGTGTTCGTGGCCAGAAGCGCCGTTCGAGCTTGAATTCGGCGTAGGCGCGGCCGTGGACTTGTCCCGAGCGTTTGCTTGTTGCCTTTCGGCCTCATCCAGCAATGCTTCACTCGGAGAAATAGGTAAGATGGTCACGCGTTTACCATGGTAATTGAACATGTAAGTGTTCAACCGGCCATCATAAATCACGTGACGATCAAATTGCCATGGACGGCCAAGAAGAATGTGGGTGGCGTCCATGTCCGTGGCATCAAAGAGTATAGAATCGGAATATAAACCAATAGAAAAGGAAAGATTAACCTGTTTACGTATCCAATGGTCACTATCGTTGGAGATCCATGCAAGCTTGTACGGCCTTGGATGATCCGTTTGTGGCAACTTGAAATGATCGACCACTTTTCTTGATAAAAAATTTCCGCACGATCCCGAATCTATGATCACACTAAGGGACTTGTTTTGTACCAAGCACCGAGTACGGAAAATGTTTTCCCGTTGATCGGTGGGCACGGATTCCCTCATGCTAAGCGCTCGGCGCGTCACTAGCAACAACTTGTCGACGTCGGCGTCGATGTCCGATGGCGCACAATATGCACCGTCTTCGATTGGCGCGGCGTCCTCCTCTTCGGACTCAAGTTCATCCACACTCTCATACGCTGCGGATTGAGCCGAAAAAAGCACTCGCTTCGAGTTAGGGCAATCGCGTTTCAAGTGCCCTCGGCCACCACATAAATAGCACTCGATGTCACGAGTCCTTTGTGGAGGAGGGGCTGCCTTGTCACGGTTTTGGCCAACCGAAGCGCCCTTGGAGTCCGTGTTGGGGTACCTACCTTGGATTTAGACATGGAAGGAGGAACAAACCGGTTAGTACCTAAAGCGGATGGACTAGGGGAAGAAGTATACCTTGTAAAAGTGGACGTCTTCGGCCTCTTGAATTGCGTGTGAAGCTCCATGGCCATGTGTATCAAACGTCCCAAATCTTTGATTGGCAAGACAACCAACCGATCTCGGATCCATTGGTGAATCCCCGCCACAAAACGAGACCTCAATGCTCCCGGGGAAGCGCTAATGCCAGCCTTGAAGAACAAGTCTTCGAGGTATGCAAAAAACTCCTCGGGCGTCCGAGAACCTTGTCGAGCGTCTTGGATCAAGATCCTCACTTTCCCCTTGTAGTCGGGCGGGATGAACTTCCTCTTCATAATAAACACTAGTTGATGCCATTCGGTTATGGGGGCTTTACCCTTTCGGGCCCGATCCGATTCGAATCGGTTCCACCACATCCGAGCGACACCTCTAAAATGAAGTGTCACCACCTCGACCTTCTCGTGCTCCTCGTAATGGCAATGTTTGAGCACGTGCTTGGTACCCTGTAACCAAGAAATAAATTCATCAGGGTTGTAATTACCAAAAAATTCTTCAAATTTTACCTTGACGTCGCGGCGTGATACATGCGTCAGACGATCGTTTGCGGCGCGCCGGTTGGCACGCGGAGGGGGTGTGCGTCGGCGTCGTGGGCCTCGGCCATGGCCGCGGCTGGAGCCTTCGCTTCCGTCGCTGGGGTCCGCGTCCTCGTCGCGCCGAGGGCGCCGCTGGTGCTCCCGGTGTCGGTCTTGGCGACGCCGATCCCCGTTGCGTCGAGGCCGTTCACGGTTGTCACGGCCCTCGAGCCGATCATACTCCGCGCGGTTCACGGGCAACTTGGGTCTCGGAATCCAATCCCGATCCCGATCTATCCACTCCTCCGAATCATGGACCGGAGGGTGTTCAAATTCCTCCTCGGAAGCTTCCTCGTACTCCGTCATAGAGTCCTCGGTTTCCGAATATAGAGTTGTGGGGCTTTGATGGCCTCGATAGTCATCGACATCGAAGTCATCTCGGCCTTTGGATTTGTTTTTCTTAGGCGTCGTATGGACCGCCTTTTTCTTCTTTTTCGATTGTTGACGCTGCCACTCCTCGGAGTCGTACTCCTCATCGGAATGAACGTCAACAACGTCGTCCACCTGTTGAGCCTGATTTGTGGGTCGGCTTTCCTTCATGGATTCCAAGCGTTGGATCCCATTCGGGTTAGTCGAGTCCACCAAAGGCCCCTTGCCTTTTTCTTGCACCGAAGCCCGCGAATGGTTACGGCTGGTGGCGCCGACTGCTAGTTGAGGAACCTCGTCATCAATCCTTCGAGGTTGGCAAAGAACGCCTCAAGCGCCGCGAGACTCGCTGCTGGGACGAGCCCTTGCGCCGATGCGTTCGGCGCGCCGAGAAGGCTACTTGGCGCCGGCGGTGGGTTCGGTGGCTGAATTCCTTGTTGGTTTGAAAGTTCATCCCCTTCCATACTTCCGTCTCCAATCTCAACCATAGACATGAAAGCAAAGGGGTTAAAAAATTTCACAAACAACAAGCAATAAGAAGCGCCGAGATATTGTAAGACTCACCACGCAAGTACTCTTAGTTTGCACGAAAAGTACTCGAAGGGTAGGGGAGGCTTGGATCTCGACGTGCACAAGTAAGGAACAACACAAAAGCACAAACAAGCAAGACAATCTAGCATGCAAGTAAGAAGAGAGAGAGAAGGCGTCGGCTTAGGGTAAACCTTGGCAAGAAAGGAAAGAAGGAGAGAGAGAGAGATCTCGGCCTTATGGAAAGGTGCGAGATTCTTGCAATCAAATATTATCAAGCAAGCAAGTTTCCTAACAAGAAAGATATGGAAGATATGATAAGATATTGGAGAAGATATGGAAAGATATGCAATCAAGGGGGCCGAATCAAATAAATGCAAATATGGAAACACTTCCCTTATTTTGGCTTGTGTGTCCCCACAAAATCTTTTCTTTCTTTTTTTAATTTAATAGGATAAGGTTGCCTTATTTTGGCTTTACTTATCCAATTGATTTTTTTTTTTTGTATTTTCGGCAACTAACAAGATCTTGCGAGATCCTTTCCTTTTCTAACAAACACGAGATCGGCCAAGATCGGACCGAATCTTCACACAAACAGAAGGTATTTTCTACGTGCACAAATCAATCAATTCAAACAAACATGAAGAATGCAAGCAAGCTCGAAAACTTAAGATGATGAACCGAAACTAGTGCAAATCGGTGGGGTTTTGGCGATTTTTTGTTGATTTTTCTGATTTTTTGAAGTAAATAACGATGGATCTAAATGAATGATGGTAGATATGGCGGAAGCTAATGAAAATGGTGGAGAAGAAGAAAACAATTCGTGCAAAAAACGAGTAAAAGCGAGAGAAAGACTTACGCAATCCGAGGCTCTGATACCAGTTGATGTGAACCCCGTTGGGAGATTCACGAGAGGATCGAAGATGGACTCGTAAATGGTCGTCTCACGCACGCTTGGGTAGGTTTTAGAGTCGAATCGACTAGACTTTGGTGAGAAGAGAATTGAAAGGATGAGAAGGTGCTCTCTTTTGAGGGAGAACTGATGAATATGGGATGAGTAGAGAATTGGTTGACGCCTTTAGTAAATACTTCTGGAGTAATCTCGACAGCAATTCGGTATATTAATCAAAGCGTAAGAAATACATAGAGGGGCGTGCTCCTTATATAGGAGAAGGAGGCGCGCCCTAGCTAGCAAACCCTAGGCGGCGGCATGGGGAAATGAAGGGGGAGGCAAGCATGCGGCCCAACCATTTAGCCCAATCCCAAAATGCCTAAAAATAGTAAGAACATAAGTAGCAATGTTTCGGAATGGAAATAGTTCTAAAAATAGTAAGAAATAAAACAGGTCACGGTGGCCTAGTCGCGAGTGTAGCGACAAGGCCGTGACAAGGTTGTGGCGCGCCAAGGGCGTGTCGCGACGCTGGCAAGCGCGCGGCACGGCATCGGCGTGCCGAGGCTGGCGCGCGCTCGGACCTCGAGTGTCGAGGCTGAGGCGCGCTGGAACCTCAAGTTCCCACACCGGGTTGGCCCGGCGTGGCATGTGGCTCGACGCTCGCGATTGGGACGGTGCCGAGAAGGAGGTTCTCGGCGCTGCGGTGCGAGGCGTCGGGCTGGAGACTCGGCGCGCCTATAGTGACGAGGCATGTGGAGAGGGGCGCGCCGGTGGTTGCGCCGTGGCTTGCGATGGCGCGCGCGATGATGGACGAAGTGGCTCGGGTTATGGCCCGAGTCCTAGCTCATGTGATCGGTCCATCGGAGCGCACGGACAAGTCCTCCTCGTCTTGGCTAGCCGTCCTGGTGGGGATCACATCATTTCCTATGGCCAGGAGGCGAGGTCTGACCTTCTTGTCGTGGTATACGGAGACACGGCGCTTGTATTCTCTGGAGCGTAGGTCTGCCACTTCGCGAATTTCGTCCAGGAATTGCAGTTCCACCCTGAGGTTGGCTTCGTTTTCTTTCTCGTCGAAGTTGTACACCCTTGCCGATGGGATCAGGGTTTCTACGGGAACGAGTACCTCCGCCCCGTAGGTTAGAGCGAAGGGTGTTTCGCCCATTGCGTGACGCGCGGTTGTGCGATACGTCCAGAGGAAGAGTGGGAGTAACTCGGCCCAGCGGCCTTGTGCCACGCCCAGACGCTTCTTTAAGTATGTCAAGATGCGGGCGTTGACGTTTTCTACCTGACCATTGGACTGGGGATGGGCCACGGAGGAAAATTTGAGGTCGATGCCCAGCTCAGAGCAGAAAGCCCGAGTCTCTTCGCAGTCGAATTGGGGGCCATGATCGGTCATGATCGTCATGGGGACACCGAAACGGCAAACGAGGTTCTTCCACAAGAATTCGCAGACCTTCGCCCCGGTGATTTTTGCCATGGCCTGCGCTTCGATCCATTTCGTGAAGTAGTCGACAATGACCAAAATGTACTGCACCTGGCCAGCTACTTTAGGGAAAGGACCTAAAACGTCCATTCCCCACATCGCGAACGGGCACGGTGCGTGGATGCTGCGGAGGGGGGGCATCGGGGTGTGTTGGAGGTTCCCCTGTTTCTGGCATCCGACGCATCTTTGGACGTAAGCCCTTGCATCTTGTCGGAGAGTGGGCCAGAAGTACCCCAAGTGGACGATCTTGTGTGCCAAAGACCTCCACCCCAGGTGCCTTCCACAAACTCCCTCGTGGGCCTCGTAGAGGACGTGGTCCGTGGCCTCGGGTGGTATGCATAGCAAGTTGGGTTCAGCGTAGCCTCGGCGGTAGAGCTGGTCACCGATGACGCAGTAGCGGGCAGCTTGCATCTTTAGTTTCCTGGCTAGCGCGGGGTCCTCTGGGAGGATGCCGCTTTCTATATATCGCGTCACTGGGAACCTCAAGTCCTCGGTCCTTATGGACAAGACTTCACTATCAACACTTCGTGAGAGTTTTCTCTCTACCATCACGCGGTTCCCCATATCCAAGGGAAGTGCGGAGCCTAACCTGGCGAGAGCATCCGCCTTTGTGTTTGAGGCTCGTGGAATCGACTCCACCGCGAAGGTCTCCAGGCATGAAACCAAGGCCTTCACCTTTGCTCGGTAGGCGGGCAGAAAGCCTGTCTTGGTGTCGTATTGGCCGTTGAGTTGTCGTGCCACTAGCTCGGAATCTGTGTAGACCCTGATCTTGCGGGCTCCGCTAAGTAGCGCCATCTCGATCCCGACGATCATGGCCTCGTATTCGGCGTCGTTATTGGTGGCATCAAAGGCGAAGTTGAGAGCATACTCCGTCTCGATTGAGGGGCCAGCGAGGAATATGTCGGCTCCGCCGGCGGCGTCACATCGTTAGCCATCAACGAACACCTTCCACTCGTCCGAGCTTGTGTCGGTTTCGGGGAAGGTGACCTCTACAATGAAATCGGCGAGGACATGTCCCTTCCTTGCGGTCCTCGGGAGGTAACTGATGTCGAACTCGGAGAGCTCGACGGCCCACTTCGTAATACGCCCGGAGAGGGCGGGCTGATGTAGGATTTGACGGAGTGGGAGGTCCGAGAGGACCTGGATGGGATGTGCATGGAAGTACGGGCGTAGGCGCCTTGCGGCTGTCACTACTGCTAGCGCCATTTTTTCTGTTGGGGAGTACCGCTGCTCCGCAGGCTGGAGCACGCGACTCACAAAGTACACCGGGTGCATGGCTTCTCTAGTGAGCACCGCACTGACTGTCTCGGGGCTCACCGCCACATACAGTTGCAGGTCTTCGCCCGCATGCGGAGGTGACAAGGTGGGAAGCTTTGTGAGGAAGATCTTTAGCTCGGAGAAGGCTGTCTCGAGGCTCTCGTCCCAGATGAACTTGTCATTCTTTTTGAGGGCGGCAAAGAAAGGGAGAGATTTGTCCGCTAAACGGGAGCAAAATCGCCCCAAGTAATTTACAGCGCCATTGAGTCGCTGCACCTCGGTTCGAGATCTGGGAGACCTCATCGAGAGGATCGATTCTATTTTGGCGGGGTTGACGTCGATCCCGTGCTCGTTGATCATGAATCCCAAAAACTTCACCGATGATACGCCGAAAACGCATTTCTCGGGGTTCAGGCTGAGCTGGTGATGCCTGAGGGTGGTGAAGACCTAGGTGAGGTCGGCCAGGTGTTCCTCGGGGTTCTTGCTTCGCACCACGATGTCATCGACGTAAGCTGACACATTTCTGCCCAGGTGGTCTTTGAAGACCCGATCAATGAGGCGTTGGAATGTGACCCCGGCGTTTTTGAGGCCAAATGGCATGACCTTGTAACAGTATGTTCCCCGCTGGGTGATAAAGGACGTCTCTTCCTCGTCACGCGGATTCATCAAGATCCGATTGTATCCCGAATAAGAGTCGAGGAAGCTCAAGACCTTGTGCCCCGCAATTGAATCTACAAGCGCATCAATCGAGGGCAGAGGGTAGCTGTCTTTGGGACATGCTTTGTTGAGGTCCTTGAAATCTACACAAATCCGCCACTTGCCACTAGCCTTTTTGACCAATAAGACATTGGACAGCCACTTCGGATATTGGACCTCGCGGATGAAATCTGCGGCTAGCAGCTTGGCCACCTCCTCGTTTGCGGAGGTCGTTCTTTCTTCGTTCATTTTTCTTCGACGCTGCACCACAGGGAGAATGGAGACGTCGATGTTCAGGGAGTGCTGGGCCAATGTCCGAGGCACACCTCGGAGATCCTTTGCAGTCCACGCGAACACGTCGCAGGATCCAGCAAGCAAGGCTTCTAGTGATGTCGCTGCATCTCCGGCGAGGCACCCCCCGAGGTAGATTTTCTCGGAGTTGTTTTCGAAGGGGGTGATCACCCTTCTTTCTGCCTCGGGGGTGGGTATTGTGAAATCCCGGACCTCGAGATCCGCTTCGCCGGAGGCCTCTACCATGAACACGGAGCATTTTTGTTTTGCCGAGGTCATGTAGCAGACGCGGCCCTCTTATTGGTTGCCCTTCACCTCTCCGACACCACCGTTGGTGGGGAACTTCATTTTGAGGTGGTAGATGGAGACCACTGCCTGGAACTTCATCAAGGAGACTCTCCCGATGATTGCGTTGTAGGCTGAAGATAGGTGCACCACCGTAAATTCTATTACCTCGGCTCTCGTTGTGGAGCCAGCACCGATTGTCATCCACAGGTCTATGAGACCAGCGACATCGACCTCGTTTCCCGAGAAGGAGGTGAGCTTCTCAGCGTAGGGCCTCAAAGATGTCGCGGAGATCCCCAACTGCTCGAAAGCGCCGAAATACATGATGTCCATGGAAGAACCCGTGTCCACCAGTATCCGCTTCACTATCTTCGAGCCCAGTTGAGCGTGTATCACCAGGGGGTCGGAGTGGGACATGTGGAGTCCCTCGGCGTCCTCGGAGGTGAAAGCCATACCTACGTGGGAATGTGAGGTCTGCGTTACGCTGTATACCGAGGGCTCATGGTGACTTGCCCTCGCGTATCTCTTTCTTTCTGCCTGGCCCGAGATGGTATTGATGTATCCATCGGGCGTCGCGGCTTGTCCGGAACGCGACTGCCTCGTCGGAGCGTGTTGCTCCGCGTTGCTTGGTCGAGACTGGGTTGGTCCCTGCTGCACGAGGTTGGCTCCCGACGCGGGGTTGGCGCGCTTTTTTTCATTTAGGTTGTAGGTGGGGCCACCTTTGCCCTTGTAACCTCGTGGCCTCCCGCCAAAGCAGCTCCAACCCCCACCGCTACTCCCGCGGTTGTCGTAGCGGCTGTTGTTTCTATTGTCGTTGTTGTTGTTGCCTCTGTTGTTGTTGTTGCTTCTGTTGTTGTTGTTGTTGTTGCTCTTGTAATCGTCGCGCCGGTCGTGAGTTTGCGTCATGTATGCATCCCTCACGGTCGGTACAACCACTTTAGCCTTCCCCTTAGCCTCGGTCACGATTTCCTTATCGGTCATCGGTTGCGAGCTCTGGCTGGCAGCGTCCTCGGCGTAGACCTGCGCCGTGATCCGAGCACACAGATTCTCATACGTCGTCGGGTTCTTAAGAAAAATGCGACACTTAAAATCCCCCTGGCGAAGGTTGCCCATGAGGATATCTCGCACCGATGACTCGTCGATTTGTGCGATCTCTGCGACTGCGGTGGTGAACCTCGTAAAAAAGGTACCCAGCTTCTCGTTCTCTCCCTGCTCCGTGCCGCGGAGATCGCGCATGTTCTTCTTGCGCTTCCTTGAGTCGTTGAAGTGCCCGATGAAGGACTCGCATAGATGAGAAAACGAGGCTATCGACTCGACCTTAAGGCTGGTGAGCCACGTCATTGTCGCCTTGTCCAGAGTGGTCGGGAAGATGCGGCAGAAAATGGCGTCATTGTAGGAGTTGACGTTCATCTGGACGGCGTAGTGTTTTATGTGGTCCTCGGGGTCGTTCGTGCCGTCGTAGAGCCCCATTTGCGGCCAATGGAAACCCTTGGGCATGTGTGCATCCTGGATCTCAGGCACAAAGGGATTCTTGTATCCACTCTCGATGGACGGGCGGGCAGATTTTGATTTTGACTTTGCCAGAGGGCGTGCCGCGCTTGCCGCCGTTTCGGACAACTCCATGTCACGCATCCCTGCACGTCGCGAAAGGGATCGCGAGATCTGCATCGGATCTCGGGAGGGTCTCTCTGTGGTGGAGCCGTTGGTGGGTGCCTCCTGTCCCGGCATATATCCGGGGACATACGCGGGCACGTACTCGGAGTGAGGTTGCCCTTGGGAGGGAATCGGGACATATGGGGGAGCTTGGCCCTGTTGGTACTGCCCGTAAACCGGGTAGGGATACGGGTTAGGAGGCGCGCCACCCTGTTCATACCCTTGGAACGGGTATGGGTTTTGTGGAACGTTGTACGTCCAACCTGGCGCAACCAAAAAAGGGTACCCCGGGGGACCTGTCGTCATCCACGGAGGGGTCTCGGCCATGTTGTCGGGATGTTGGGGGGAGAAATTGTTTGGGCAAGCCATTTTGAGGGGTTTTAAGGAGTCAAGGTTCGCACTAAACGGGAGACTGCTTAGGATGAAGAAGTTTCCCACAGACGGCGCCAGTGATGAAACCCGAAATAACGGCTACGCTACGAGACAAGGAACAAGATTATTATATATGAGAGTGCAAACACTTGCTCCTTTATTCATGATTTTCTCCCAATAACGAGGTTACAAACCTACGAGGTTGATGAACAACTTTGAGAATTACATCTAGACCTCCTACGAAGTTCCGAGATCAAACCTAAATGTTGCGAGGTTGACTCTAGGGCGAGGTAGATTTGGGTGCGTGGTGTAGAGAGCTTTGTGAGATTTTGTAGCGAGGTCTTTAGTGTGGGCGAGGTCTTTGTATGACTTGAAGTCTTTTTATGGACTTCTCATGTCTGTAGCGAGGTCTTTTGACGATGTTTCTATCACGTCAATCTTCAACAAGCAAGAGAGTTCTTGAGTTCAAGGGCTTTATCGACCCCTTCCTCCTACGAGGTTCTCCTCTATTTATAGAGAATTGGGGAGCCGAGTTTAGGACCAGGTCCGATGTGGGACGCCCGGAATAGGGGTTTTTGATTGGTCCGGGAACGAGGCCGCTTGTGATTGGTTCGGGGATGAGGTCACTTATGATTGGTTCGGGAATGAGGTCGCATGTGATTGGTCGGGGTGGGCGGGTGTGTTAGTAGAGTCAGTGGCGAGGTCTAGACCTCGTCCCGGGGATTTGGGAGACCTCGCGAGGGTATGAGTTTTGTTTATATAAACGAAGGGTATGAGTGTGGGTCCCTGAATTGCCCTTGGGAATCTCTCCGGGCCTACCTATTTTTGGTACCCCGGGCCCACCTATTTTACTGTTTTGGACATCATCAGCATGGATTTAGGGTTATAAGGCTTGTGTTTGGCCTCTTTCGGGACAAGACTTGAAACCATGAATGTTCTCTCTTTTACTTGTTTTTCAATCTAAGTTTGTTTGCTCTTTTCGTTTCAATTCTCGTTGTTTGATCGTTGGTGAGTCATATCCAATGTTATTTCAACTTAGTTTATTGATCTTGGTGAGTAAGATCCAAGGGTCAACATCCATATCCAACACTCCATCAATCCGCTCCATCAATCGTTCCATTTCCATCTCGGTGGATTCTGCACCACCTCAGTCTAATCTCCATAACTTCCAATGTACACATCATCTAGATCTGAAATTTGGAGGGATTCAACTAGACTCAAGGATCTAACTTCTCGTATTAGAATCACTCAAATCCGAGTTCGGACCAGGAAGATCAAACCAGTTGAAGACAAGACAGATTCATTGGTGTTTGTTGACGGAATTCCTTGGACTCCTTGAAGGCGATCCCTTTGCATCATCTACACCATCGATCCTTACCATGAAGTGGTATCAGATCCATGCGAAGGTATCGCCATCTAAACCTTGTTTCGACTTTGGATTTCCACTCGTTGCAAGTGTTTGTTAATTCCGTTCATTCCTTGTTGATCGTGAGTGTGTGTGTGCCCTTTTGTTGTTCTATTTGTGTGTCAAATTTGCGTCCTTGATTTGTTGTGGTTGAAGGACAAAAAGTTTGAGGCCTTGTTGCATTTTTCTGACACGAAAATGGTGGAGGGACACCAAGGGTTCATTCTTGCTTGATTTGAAGTTGAAAGGGTGGTCATTACTCTTTGTTTAATCCCTTCATTAAGAGCTTGTTTTTATTGTTGTTTGCTGAATTTTCTTGGCTGAATCACGAGGGGAACAAGTGTGTAAAACTTCCCTTGTGTCCATTACATGTTTGTTGAATTAGATCGACTCTAGTATACAGGAACGACATTGAGAATTGCTAGTCTTGCTTGTTTTTGTCTACTCTTGGTGTTTGAGTTCTTCTTGTTGTCTTTTGTTGGTCATCTCCTACTTGCAACTTGTCGGATTTCCATCTCAAGCAAGTTTTGGTGATTAATTCAAGTGCACTCTATACCGTTGCTTTTCATGTGGTTTGTTAAGATGACAAGTGTAGGTGACAAGTGTAGGTGACGAAAAAGAAAAACAAAAGGTTGATGAGGAGTCCTCCAACTCGGTGAAAGTCATATTGCGATCCTTGCAATAGTCCATGCAATCAATGGAGGCATGGTTTGATGCCTTGGAGAGCTGAATCCTAGGACTGGACGATAGGACACAAGTGCCTCAAGTGGTAAAGATCAAGAAGACACGAGAAGAGGATCAAGGTTCGAGGAGGAACCCTTTTGAAGGGGAGGAGACCTCCTTCCAACAAAGAGTGATAAGTGACCCAGAACAACCAAAAAGAGAGACTCCTTTCCATGAATTGGAACAACTCATTACCATCAAGTGTCCAATACAAATGATGCACATATTGCAAGAAGAGGAGGAAGTTGTGATGTCGTCCTACCATCACTCCTAGATCCATGAGCTCATTGGCTACACTATGGCGAGATGCATTTCCTATGATTCCTTCAAGTTTGCCCTTCTTGCTCCATGAGGAGGTCGAGGTTGTTTTATTCACGCCAAGCGGTGATTACATTCCTTTTCTTGTGGAGGCCACGAAGGAAGTCTTTGTCATGGAGAATGCCACACCAAGGGAGCTAGAAGCCCTACCTCCATTGTTGAGCTCACAAGGCTTGATAGATTCGAGGACGAATCTTTTTAAAGGGGAGGAGGATAATGTGATTCCATCTACCAAGTGATGGCCCCTCGATACCGCACTAACTGGGGCGTCGGGCGCGTCGTTGCACACGCCGGTCTCTGACCTTGGCACGCCTTTACCTTTGTTAGATGTTGCCACTTCTTCGGGAACTTTTGATGGCACTTTGTCCAATAACTTGAGTGAGGAATCCAGCCATAATGCCAAGTTCAATTTGCCCGACAAAGGAGAGTCTTCATTTAGACAAATGTCCAAGACCGGCGTCCAAGGCTCCAAGGATTCAAGCCAAGACACCACGCCCTATCTTGGGTGCATCACACGAGCCCTAGCTAAGGCAATACTAGAAAAAATCAAGGAGGAACTCATGGCTCATAAGTTTCCGATGGCAAATGACGGTGAAGGTTGGAGTGTTCTTGTGACTATTGGTTCGACTAGTGCTAAAACTTGACTTATGTTTTGTTAAGGGTTTTATTTGAATTTCTTGAAACTTAAGGGTGTTTTATGTAATTAGAGAGAAGTAAGGGTGGCTGAGTTGAGAGAGGCGTGGCTTTAGGGTTATAAGGCTTGTGTTTGGCCTCTTTCGGGACAAAACTTGAAACCATGAATGTTATCTCTTTTACTTGTTTTTCAATCTAAGTTTGTTCGCTCTTTTCGTTTCAATTCTCGTTGTTTGATCATTGGGGCGTCATATCCGAAGTTCATTCAACTTTTTTTTTTATCGTGGTGAGTAATATCCAAGACTCAAAATCCATATCCAATGCTCCATCAATCCGCTTCCATCCGCTCCATCCTCTCGGTGGATTCTGCACCACCTACATATAATCGACATAACTTCCAATATACATATCATCTAGATCAGAAATTTGGAGGGATTCAACTAGACTCAAAGATCTAACACCTATAAATAAACCCAAATCTCTTATGAACAGTGAATACTTAAAATCCCGTACTTTCTATTCAGCAATAGAGATGGGTCGCTTAAAAAATATAAAGATGTGTCAACCGTTCTAGAAATTGGCAACAGTCCCGAGGCCTCTTATTTGCTATTCAACAATAGAGAAGCCTTTCCATTTTCTTCACTTTCGGTCGTGCTCTCCATCAGTTGAGGCTGCAATTGCCATCAATTCAAGCATTTAGGTTTTCAAGTGACCTTCTTACCCTCTCTTTCCCGCGAATTTGTTAAAGGTAGGTGTTCGCCTTTCAAATATATTGGTTCCATAGGCACAAACTTTTAGGATGTATGTGTACGCCTATAATATTAAAACTTAAAAATGACTACAATAATTTGGATGTGTACTAACTCATCTGACATATTTTTTGAATTGCCAAAAAAGGCACAAATTTTTAGGTGAACAATAGAACAATCTTTTGACACGGTTCCATAGGCAGCGAATTTTGGACAACAAAAAATAAATTATTTCCCTATTTTCCAAACCCTTCTTTTCTACTGTATTATTCACAGATCCCCTTCTTGCTTCCCTAATTCAACTCTCTCTTCCTCGGCCTCGCGTGTCCTCTCCAGCTCTCCTGTACCAAATTTTTCAAACCCCTCTTTCTATTGTTTCCGGATCCCTTTCTTCCTTAATTCAGCTCTCTCTTCCTTAGCCCCACACCACTTCTCCATTACAAGCTCTTGTGCGTACCGCGACACCAACACCAGCCACTAACACAAAGTCGAAGACTCTTGCCTTCTTGGTGCTTCCTCACTCTTCCCGGCGCCCCATGCCTTGATCCTTTCTTCTAGACTGTACAAGATTCGGTCTATCTAGGTAAGGCTTTCGCTCTAGAATATGGGTTTTCGCAATTAATCAACTCTAGGGTTACCGCGAGACTTGATCGATTTGAGACTTACCTTGAATTCACGTGTTTGGTCATTTTTGTCTCGTGAGCTGTATTGCCCTATAGTGTGGGCTAGATCAATTTGGTATGAGGAGGTAAATGCAGTAGGCACACATGGCCAAGTGAAGAGTCGGAATTTGTGTTTATGGTGAAATGCTTGGACCTATTATACCTTGTGACTTGTTATACTACCTCCGCTTAATTAGCATAACATTATATAGTATTTTACTACTCAAAGTCGGATAACCAAAATTTAGAGTTTGGATGGTTATTGTTAGGTATAAATTATAGTAGTTTCTTCTCCCTTGTGGAACTCCTTTGTATTCCTATTCTTCATTCAACAAATCAATGGCTAAACATACAAAGCAAAACAACAAACCGGCATTTTAACGAACACCTTGAATGCAAGAGGTATAACCTGAAGTTTCAAGATTTCAACACCTTGTGATTGTGCCTATTAAATCCAGGGACTTACAAATCTCATACCTAACCCATGAAGTAGAGATATGTATTGAAAGAGTTAATTAAAGCTCTTCAATGAAGTCATAAAAGTTGCAAGCATCACAACCTCAACAATCAATATGCGGAAGATAACAAAATAAAAGGGATTGATGCAAACCTAAAAATCCTGTTGAAAATAAGGTAATTAATCAATGATTAACTAGATGGAAAGAAAAGCTAATGAAACATACCTTGAAGATAACAACTAAGTAAGGACCAACAATAATCTGAGCGGAGATAGTCACGCCGACAATTGCAACAACTTCTAATTTAGACCGAAGAGGGGAAAAATCAAGGAGACCTAAATTCTAACAAATTGCAGGGGGAGGGTAAGTAGGCAGAGTATAAGAAATGCAAGGAGAAGAGGGCAACAAGCTCACCCTAAAAATTCGCAGCCACCTAGAGAACCTGAAGCTGGATGGGTTCGCGGGAGAAGAAAGAAGCAGACGAAGAGCGTACAGCAAAGGTAGACAAAAAAAAGAAAATAAATAATAAATAAAAAATAAGGTAAGAAGGTTTTTTTTTATCATTCAGTAGCCCAAAAAAAAGCACAGGTGTCTAACCGTGTTAAGCACAGGTGTATAAGAAGTGCTTTTTTTTTGGCTACTGAATGATAAAAAACCCTTCTCACCTTATTTTTTTATTTATTATTTATTTTCTTTTTTTGGTCTACCTCTGTTGTGCGCTCTTCGTTTGCATCTTTCTTCTCCCGTGAACCCATCCAGCTTCAGGTTCTCTAGGTGGCTGTGAATTTTCCGGGTGAGCTTGTTGCCCTCTTCTCCTTGCACTTCTTATACTCTGTCTACTTACCCTCCCCCTGCGATTTATTAGAATTTAGGTCCCCTTGATTTTTCCCCTCTTCGGTCTAAATTTGAAGTTGTTGCAATTGTCGGAGTGACTATCTCCGCTCAGATTATCGTTGGTCCTTACTCAGTTGTTATCTTCAAGGTATGTTTCATTAGCTTTTATTTCCATCTTTTCCAGGTGTTCGCCTTTCGCGCCCAAGATCCTTGGTTTTTTATGTCCGAGAGTTAGTCTTCAAGAACACCGCATGGTTTTACAAAAAGTGCATAACGGTGTTAAGCGGAAGTTTTGTTCATAACTAATATATCAACACTTTTGATTGTCGACGTTTTGAAAAGTTTGCACCTTCAAAGTGCATGCCAAAAGTGCTTTTCTCAAGATGTTATTAAGTCTTACCATTCTATTTGCTTGAGTTGTTAGACAATTGATGGCCATCACTAATCAATTCAAAAAATATGTCAGATGAATTAGTACACATCCAAATTATTGTTGTCATTTTTAAGTTTTAACATTATAAGCGTACACATACACCCATAATAATTGAGCTTGAATTTTTAAGGTGAATTGCAAAAAAAAAAACTTCATAAATTATTTCCCTATTTTCCAAAGCCAAATCGTCTACAGCTCAATTATCAATCGCCTTTCAAAAAAAAACTCATAAGCGGAAGTTTTGTTCATAACTGTGTCATGCAAAAAGTGTGCAAATATACCCCAACGAAATAAAAAAGTTTTGTTTCAGCCAAAAAAATCTGAAAACCTATAAACGGACTACTTTTGCTTGTGAACAGTACAACATAAAAATTTGTGCCTTTTTTTGGCAATTCACATGACTTCCGCTTATGAATAGTAAATAGCATAGACACGTGTGCTTTTCTTTGAGCTACTGAATGATAAAAAAACCTTCTCACCTTATTTTTTATTTATTATTTATTTTCTTTTTTTGGTCTACCTCTGTTGTGCGCTCTTCGTCTGCATCTTTCTTCTCCCGTGAACCCATCCAGCTTCAGGTTCTCTAGGTGGCTGCGAATTTTCCGGGTGAGCTTGTTGCCCTCTTCTCCTTGCACTTCTTATACTCTGTCTACTTACCCTCCCCCTGCGATTTGTTAGAATTTAGGTCCCCTTGATTTTTCCCCTCTTCGGTCTAAATTTGAAGTTGTTGCAAATGTCGGAGTGACTATCTCCGCTCAGATTATTGTTGGTCCTTACTCAGTTGTTATCTTCAAGGTATGTTTCATTAGCTTTTATTTCCATCTTTTCCAGGTGTTCGCCTTTCGCGCCCAAGATCCTTGGTTTTTTATGTCCGAGAGTTAGTCTTCAAGAACACCGCATGGTTTTACAAAAAGTGCATAACCGTGTTAAGCGGAAGTTTTGTTCATAACTGATATATCAACACTTTTGATTGTCGACGTTTTGAAAAGTTTGCACCTTCAAAGTGCATGCCAAAAGTGCTTTTCTCAAGATGTTATTAAGTCTTACCATTCTATTTGCTTGAGTTGTTAGACAATTGATGGCCATCACTAATCAATTCAAAAAATATGTCAGATGAATTAGTACACATCCAAATTATTGTTGTCATTTTTAAGTTTTAACATTATAAGCGTACACATACACCCATAATAATTGAGCTTGAATTTTTAAGGTGAATTGCAAAAAAAAAACTTCATAAATTATTTCCCTATTTTCCAAAGCCAAATCGTCTACAGCTCAATTATCAATCGCCTTTCAAAAAAAAAATCATAAGCGGAAGTTTTGTTCATAACTATGTCATGCAAAAAGTGTGCAAATATACCCCAACGAAATAAAAAAGTTTTGTTTCAGCCAAAAAAATCTGAAAACCTATAAACGGACTACTTTTGCTTGTGAACAGTACAACATAAAAATTTGTGCCTTTTTTTGGCAATTCACATGACTTCCGCTTATGAATAGTAAATAGCATAGACACTTGTGCTTTTCTTTGAGCTACTGAATGATAAAAAACCCTTCTCACCTTATTTTTTATTTATTATTTATTTTCTTTTTTTGGTCTACCTCTGTTGTGCGCTCTTCGTCTGCATCTTTCTTCTCCCGTGAACCCATCCAGCTTCAGGTTCTCTAGGTGGCTGCGAATTTTCCGGGTGAGCTTGTTGCCCTCTTCTCCTTGCACTTCTTATACTCTGTCTACTTACCCTCCCCCTGCGATTTGTTAGAATTTAGGTCCCCTTGATTTTTCCCCTCTTCGGTCTAAATTTGAAGTTGTTGCAAATGTCGGAGTGACTATCTCCGCTCAGATTATTGTTGGTCCTTACTCAGTTGTTATCTTCAAGGTATGTTTCATTAGCTTTTATTTCCATCTTTTCCAGGTGTTCGCCTTTCGCGCCCAAGATCCTTGGTTTTTTATGTCCGAGAGTTAGTCTTCAAGAACACCGCATGGTTTTACAAAAAGTGCATAACCGTGTTAAGCGGAAGTTTTGTTCATAACTGAGATATCAACACTTTTGATTGTCGACGTTTTGAAAAGTTTGCACCTTCAAAGTGCATGCCAAAAGTGCTTTTCTCAAGATGTTATTAAGTCTTACCATTCTATTTGCTTGAGCTGTTAGACGATTGATGGCCATCACTAATCAATTCAAAAAATGTGTCAGATGAATTAGTACACATCCAAATTATTGTTGTCATTTTTAACATTATAAGCGTACACATACACCAATAATAATTGAGCTTGAATTTTTTAGGTGAATAGCCAAAAAAACCTTCATAAATTATTTCCCTATTTTCCAAAGCCAAATCGTTTACAGCTCAATTATCAATCGCCTTTCAAAAAAAAATTCATAAGCGGAAGTTTTGTTCATAACTGTGTCATGCAAAAAGTGTTCAAATATACCCCAACGAAATAAAAAATGTTTTGTTTCAGCCAAAAAAATCTGAAAACCTATAAACGGACTACTTTTGCTTGTGAACAGTACAACATAAAAATTTGTTCCTTTTTTTGGCAATTCACATGACTTCCGCTTATGAATAGTAAATAGCATAGACACTTGTGCTTTTTTTTGAGCTACTGAATGATAAAAAACCCTTCTCACCTTATTTTTTTACTTATTATTTATTTTCTTTTTTTGGTCTACCTCTGTTGTGCGCTCTTCGTCTGCTTCTTTCTTCTCCCGTGAACCCATCCAGCTTCAGGTTATCTAGGTGGCTGCGATTTTTCCGGGTGAGCTTGTTGCCCTCTTCTCCTTGCACTTCTTATACTCTGTCTACTTACCCTCCCCCTGCGATTTGTTAGAATTTAGGTTCCCTTGATTTTTCCCCTCTTCGATCTAATTTGAAGTTGTTGCAATTGTCGGAGTGACTATCTCCGCTCAGATTGTTGTTGGTCCTTACTCAGTTGTTATCTTCAAGGTATGTTTCATTAGCTTTTATTTCCATCTTTTCCAGGTGTTCGCCTTTCGCGCCCAAGATCCTTGTTTTTTTATGTCCGAGAGTTAGTCTTCAAGAACACCGCATGGTTTTACAAAAAGTGCATAACCGTGTTAAGCGGAAGTTTTGTTCATAACTGAGATATCAACACTTTTGATTGCCGACGTTTTGAAAAGTTTGCACCTTCAAAGTGCATGCCAAAAGTGCTTTTCTCAAGATGTTATTAAGTCTTACCATTCTATTTGCTTGAGCTGTTAGACGATTGATGGCCATCACTAATCAATTCAAAAAATGTGTCAGATGAATTAGTACACATCCAAATTATTGTTGTCATTTTTAACATTATAAGCGTACACATACACCAATAATAATTGAGCTTGAATTTTTTAGGTGAATAGCCAAAAAAACCTTCATAAATTATTTCCCTATTTTCCAAAGCCAAATCGTTTACAGCTCAATTATCAATCGCCTTTCAAAAAAAAATTCATAAGCGGAAGTTTTGTTCATAACTGTGTCATGCAAAAAGTGTTCAAATATACCCCAACGAAATAAAAAATGTTTTGTTTCAGCCAAAAAAATCTGAAAACCTATAAACGGACTACTTTTGCTTGTGAACAGTACAACATAAAAATTTGTTCCTTTTTTTGGCAATTCACATGACTTCCGCTTATGAATAGTAAATAGCATAGACACTTGTGCTTTTTTTTGAGCTACTGAATGATAAAAAACGTTTCTCACCTTATTTTTTTACTTATTATTTATTTTCTTTTTTTGGTCTACCTCTGTTGTGCGCTCTTCGTCTGCTTCTTTCTTCTCCCGTGAACCCATCCAGCTTCAGGTTATCTAGGTGGCTGCGATTTTTCCGGGTGAGCTTGTTGCCCTCTTCTCCTTGCACTTCTTATACTCTGTCTACTTACCCTCCCCCTGCGATTTGTTAGAATTTAGGTCCCCTTGATTTTTCCCCTCTTCGGTCAAATTTGAAGTTGTTGCAATTGTCGGAGTGACTATCTCCGCTCAGATTGTTGTTGGTCCTTACTCAGTAGTTATCTTCAAGGTATGTTTCATTAGCTTTTATTTCCATCTTTTCCAGGTGTTCGCCTTTCGCGCCCAAGATCCTTGTTTTTTTATGTCCGAGAGTTAGTCTTCAAGAACACCGCATGGTTTTACAAAAAGTGCATAACCGTGTTAAGCGGAAGTTTTGTTCATAACTGAGATATCAACACTTTTGATTGTCAACGTTTTGAAAAGTTTGCACCTTCAAAGTGCATGCCAAAAGTGCTTTTCTCAAGATGTTATTAAGTCTTACCATTCTATTTGCTTGAGTTGTTAGACAATTGATGGCCATCACTAATCAATTCAAAAAATATGTCAGATGAATTAGTACACATCCAAATTATTGTTGTCATTTTTAAGTTTTAACATTATAAGCGTACACATACACCCATAATAATTGAGCTTGAATTTTTAAGGTGAATTGCAAAAAAAAAACTTCATAAATTATTTCCCTATTTTCCAAAGCCAAATCGTCTACAGCTCAATTATCAATCGCCTTTCAAAAAAAAAATCATAAGCGGAAGTTTTGTTCATAACTATGTCATGCAAAAAGTGTGCAAATATACCCCAACGAAATAAAAAAGTTTTGTTTCAGCCAAAAAAATCTGAAAACCTATAAACGGACTACTTTTGCTTGTGAACAGTACAACATAAAAATTTGTGCCTTTTTTTGGCAATTCACATGACTTCCGCTTATGAATAGTAAATAGCATAGACACTTGTGCTTTTCTTTGAGCTACTGAATGATAAAAAACCCTTCTCACCTTATTTTTTATTTATTATTTATTTTCTTTTTTTGGTCTACCTCTGTTGTGCGCTCTTCGTCTGCATCTTTCTTCTCCCGTGAACCCATCCAGCTTCAGGTTCTCTAGGTGGCTGCGAATTTTCCGGGTGAGCTTGTTGCCCTCTTCTCCTTGCACTTCTTATACTCTGTCTACTTACCCTCCCCCTGCGATTTGTTAGAATTTAGGTCCCCTTGATTTTTCCCCTCTTCGGTCTAAATTTGAAGTTGTTGCAAATGTCGGAGTGACTATCTCCGCTCAGATTATTGTTGGTCCTTACTCAGTTGTTATCTTCAAGGTATGTTTCATTAGCTTTTATTTCCATCTTTTCCAGGTGTTCGCCTTTCGCGCCCAAGATCCTTGGTTTTTTATGTCCGAGAGTTAGTCTTCAAGAACACCGCATGGTTTTACAAAAAGTGCATAACCGTGTTAAGCGGAAGTTTTGTTCATAACTGAGATATCAACACTTTTGATTGTCGACGTTTTGAAAAGTTTGCACCTTCAAAGTGCATGCCAAAAGTGCTTTTCTCAAGATGTTATTAAGTCTTACCATTCTATTTGCTTGAGCTGTTAGACGATTGATGGCCATCACTAATCAATTCAAAAAATGTGTCAGATGAATTAGTACACATCCAAATTATTGTTGTCATTTTTAACATTATAAGCGTACACATACACCAATAATAATTGAGCTTGAATTTTTTAGGTGAATAGCCAAAAAAACCTTCATAAATTATTTCCCTATTTTCCAAAGCCAAATCGTTTACAGCTCAATTATCAATCGCCTTTCAAAAAAAAATTCATAAGCGGAAGTTTTGTTCATAACTGTGTCATGCAAAAAGTGTTCAAATATACCCCAACGAAATAAAAAATGTTTTGTTTCAGCCAAAAAAATCTGAAAACCTATAAACGGACTACTTTTGCTTGTGAACAGTACAACATAAAAATTTGTTCCTTTTTTTGGCAATTCACATGACTTCCGCTTATGAATAGTAAATAGCATAGACACTTGTGCTTTTTTTTGAGCTACTGAATGATAAAAAACCCTTCTCACCTTATTTTTTTACTTATTATTTATTTTCTTTTTTTGGTCTACCTCTGTTGTGCGCTCTTCGTCTGCTTCTTTCTTCTCCCGTGAACCCATCCAGCTTCAGGTTATCTAGGTGGCTGCGATTTTTCCGGGTGAGCTTGTTGCCCTCTTCTCCTTGCACTTCTTATACTCTGTCTACTTACCCTCCCCCTGCGATTTGTTAGAATTTAGGTTCCCTTGATTTTTCCCCTCTTCGATCTAATTTGAAGTTGTTGCAATTGTCGGAGTGACTATCTCCGCTCAGATTGTTGTTGGTCCTTACTCAGTTGTTATCTTCAAGGTATGTTTCATTAGCTTTTATTTCCATCTTTTCCAGGTGTTCGCCTTTCGCGCCCAAGATCCTTGTTTTTTTATGTCCGAGAGTTAGTCTTCAAGAACACCGCATGGTTTTACAAAAAGTGCATAACCGTGTTAAGCGGAAGTTTTGTTCATAACTGAGATATCAACACTTTTGATTGCCGACGTTTTGAAAAGTTTGCACCTTCAAAGTGCATGCCAAAAGTGCTTTTCTCAAGATGTTATTAAGTCTTACCATTCTATTTGCTTGAGCTGTTAGACGATTGATGGCCATCACTAATCAATTCAAAAAATGTGTCAGATGAATTAGTACACATCCAAATTATTGTTGTCATTTTTAACATTATAAGCGTACACATACACCAATAATAATTGAGCTTGAATTTTTTAGGTGAATAGCCAAAAAAACCTTCATAAATTATTTCCCTATTTTCCAAAGCCAAATCGTTTACAGCTCAATTATCAATCGCCTTTCAAAAAAAAATTCATAAGCGGAAGTTTTGTTCATAACTGTGTCATGCAAAAAGTGTTCAAATATACCCCAACGAAATAAAAAATGTTTTGTTTCAGCCAAAAAAATCTGAAAACCTATAAACGGACTACTTTTGCTTGTGAACAGTACAACATAAAAATTTGTTCCTTTTTTTGGCAATTCACATGACTTCCGCTTATGAATAGTAAATAGCATAGACACTTGTGCTTTTTTTTGAGCTACTGAATGATAAAAAACGTTTCTCACCTTATTTTTTTACTTATTATTTATTTTCTTTTTTTGGTCTACCTCTGTTGTGCGCTCTTCGTCTGCTTCTTTCTTCTCCCGTGAACCCATCCAGCTTCAGGTTATCTAGGTGGCTGCGATTTTTCCGGGTGAGCTTGTTGCCCTCTTCTCCTTGCACTTCTTATACTCTGTCTACTTACCCTCCCCCTGCGATTTGTTAGAATTTAGGTCCCCTTGATTTTTCCCCTCTTCGGTCAAATTTGAAGTTGTTGCAATTGTCGGAGTGACTATCTCCGCTCAGATTGTTGTTGGTCCTTACTCAGTAGTTATCTTCAAGGTATGTTTCATTAGCTTTTATTTCCATCTTTTCCAGGTGTTCGCCTTTCGCGCCCAAGATCCTTGTTTTTTTATGTCCGAGAGTTAGTCTTCAAGAACACCGCATGGTTTTACAAAAAGTGCATAACCGTGTTAAGCGGAAGTTTTGTTCATAACTGAGATATCAACACTTTTGATTGCCGACGTTTTGAAAAGTTTGCACCTTCAAAGTGCATGCCAAAAGTGCTTTTCTCAAGATGTTATTAAGTCTTACCATTCTATTTGCTTGAGCTGTTAGACGATTGATGGCCATCACTAATCAATTCAAAAAATGTGTCAGATGAATTAGTACACATCCAAATTGTTGTTGTCATTTTTAACATTATAATCGTACACATAAACCCATAATAATTGAGCTTGAATTTTTTAGGTGAATTGCCAAAAAAAACTTCATAAATTATTTCCCTATTTTCCATAGCCAAATCGTCTACAGCTCAATTATCAATCGCCTTTCAAAAAAAAATTCATAAGCAAGAGATTTGTTCATAACTGTGTCATGCAAAAAGTGTGCAAATATACCCCAACGAAATAAAAAAGTTTTGTTTCAGCCAAAAAAATCTGAAAACCTATAAACGGAATACTTTTGCTTGTGAACAATACAACATAAAAATTTGTGCCTTTTTTTGGCAATTCACATGACTTCCGCTTATGAATAGTAAATAGCATAGACACGTGTGCTTTTTTTTGAGCTACTGAATGATAAAAAAACCCTTCTCACCTTATTTTTTTATTTATTATTTATTTTCTTTTTTTGGTCTATCTCTGTTGTGCGCTCTTCGTCTGCTTCTTTCTTCTCCCGTGAACCCATCCAGCTTCAGGTTCTCTAGGTGGCTGCGATTTTTCCGGGTGAGCTTGTTGCCCTCTTCTCCTTGCACTTCTTATATACTCTGTCTACTTACCCTCCCCCTGCGATTTGTTAGAATTTAGGTCCCCTTGATTTTTCCCCTCTTCGGTCTAATTTGAAGTTGTTGCAATTGTCGGAGTGACTATCTCCGCTCAGATTGTTGTTGGTCCTTACTCAGTAGTTATCTTCAAGGTATGTTTCATTAGCTTTTATTTCCATCTTTTCCAGGTGTTCGCCTTTCGCTCCCAAGATCCTTGTTTTTTTATGTCCGAGAGTTAGTCTTCAAGAACACCGCATGGTTTTACAAAAAGTGCATAACCGTGTTAAGCGGAAGTTTTGTTCATAATTGAGATATCAACACTTTTGATTGCCGACGTTTTGAAAAGTTTGCACCTTCAAAGTGCATGCCAAAAGTGCTTTTCTCAAGATGTTATTAAGTCTTACCATTCTATTTGCTTGAGCTGTTAGACGATTGATGGCCATCACTAATCAATTCAAAAAATATGTCAGATGAATTAGTACACATCCAAATTATTGTTGTCATTTTTAACATTATAAGCGTACACATACACCCATAATAATTGAGCTTGAATTTTTTAGGTGAATTGCCAAAAAAAACTTCATAAATTATTTCCCTATTTTCCAAAGCCAAATCCTCTACAGCTCAATTATCAATTGCCTTTCAAAAAAAAATTCATAAGCGGAAGTTTTGTTCATAACCGTGTCAAGTAGAGAGTGTGCAAATATACCCAACGAAATAAAAAAGTTTTGTTTCAGCCAAAAAAATTTGAAAACCTATAAACGGACTACTTTTGCTTGTGAACAATACAACATAAAAATTTGTGCCTTTTTTTGGCAATTCACATGACTTCCGCTTATGAACAATAAATAGCACAGACACATGTGCTTTTGTTTTGAGCTACTAAATGATAAAAAACCCTTCTCACCTTATTTTTTTATTTATTATTTATTTTCTTTTTTTGGTCTACCTCTGTTGTGCGCTCTTCGTCTGCTTCTTTCTTCTCTCGTGAACCCATCCAGCTTCAGGTTCTCTAGGTGGCTGCGATTTTTCCGGGTGAGCTTGTTGCCCTCTTCTCCTTGCACTTCTTATACTCTGTCTACTTACCCTCCCCCTGCGATTTGTTAGAATTTAGGTCCCCTTGATTTTTCCCCTCTTCGGTCTAAATTTGAAGTTGTTGCAATTGTCGGAGTGACTATCTCCGCTCAGATTATTGTTGGTCCTTACTCAGTTGTTATCTTCAAGGTATGTTTCATTAGCTTTTATTTCCATCTTTCCAGGTGTTCGCCTTTCGCGCCCAAGATCCTTGTTTTTTTATGTCCGAGATTTAGTCTTCAAGAACACCGCATGGTTTTACAAAAAGTGCATAACCGTGTTAAGCGAAAGTTTTGTTCATAACTGATATATCAACACTTTTGATTGTCGACGTTTTGAAAAGTTTGCACCTTCAAAGTGCATGCCAAAAGTGCTTTTCTCAAGATGTTATTAAGTCTTACCATTCTATTTGCTTGAGTTGTTAGACAATTGATGGCCATCACTAATCAATTCAAAAAATATGTCAGATGAATTAGTACACATCCAAATTATTGTTGTCATTTTTAAGTTTTAACATTATAAGCGTACACATACACCCATAATAATTGAGCTTGAATTTTTAAGGTGAATTGCAAAAAAAAACTTCATAAATTATTTCCCTATTTTCCAAAGCCAAATCGTCTACAGCTCAATTATCAATCGCCTTTCAAAAAAAAATTCATAAGCGGAAGTTTTGTTCATAACTGTGTCATGCAAAAAGTGTGCAAATATACCCCAACGAAATAAAAAAGTTTTGTTTCAGCCAAAAAAATCTGAAAACCTATAAACGGACTACTTTGGCTTGTGAACAGTACAACATAAAAATTTGTGCCTTTTTTTGGCAATTCACATGACTTCCGCTTATGAATAGTAAATAGCATAGACACTTGTGCTTTTTTTTGAGCTACTGAATGATAAAAAAAACCCTTCTCACCTTATTTTTTTATTTATTATTTATTTTCTTTTTTTGGTCTACCTCTGTTGTGCGCTCTTCGTGTGCTTCTTTCTTCTCCCGTGAACCCATCCAGCTTCAGGTTATCTAGGTGGCTGCGATTTTTCCGGGTGAGCTTGTTGCCCTCTTCTCCTTGCACTTCTTATACTCTGTCTACTTACCCTCCCCCTGCGATTTGTTAGAATTTAGGTCCCCTTGATTTTTCCCCTCTTCGGTCTAATTTGAAGTTGTTGCAATTGTCGGAGTGACTATCTCCGCTCAGATTGTTGTTGGTCCTTACTCAGTAGTTATCTTCAAGGTATGTTTCATTAGATTTTATTTCCATCTTTTCCAGGTGTTCGCCTTTCGCGCCCAAGATCCTTATTTTTTTATGTCCGAGAGTTAGTCTTCAAGAACACCGCATGGTTTTACAAAAAGTGCATAACCGTGTTAAGCGGAAGTTTTGTTCATAACTGAGATATCAACACTTTTGATTGCCGACGTTTTGAAAAGTTTGCACCTTCAAAGTGCATGCCAAAAGTGCTTTTCTCAAGATGTTATTAAGTCTTACCATTCTATTTGCTTGAGCTGTTAGACGATTGATGGCCATCACTAATCAATTCAAAAAATGTGTCAGATGAATTAGTACACATCCAAATTATTGTTGTCATTTTTAACATTATAATCGTACACATAAACCCATAATAATTGAGCTTGAATTTTTTAGGTGAATTGCCAAAAAAAACTTCATAAATTATTTCCCTATTTTCCAAAGCCAAATCGTCTACAGCTCAATTATCAATCGCCTTTCAAAAAAAAATTCATAAGCAGGAGATTTGTTCATAACTGTGTCATGCAAAAAGTGTGCAAATATACCCCAACGAAATAAAAAAGTTTTGTTTCAGCCAAAAAAATCTGAAAACCTATAAACGGACTACTTTTGCTTGTGAACAATACAACATAAAAATTTGTGCCTTTTTTGTGCAATTCACATGACTTCCGCTTATGAATAGTAAATAGCATAGACACTTGTGCTTTTTTTTGAGCTACTGAATGATAAAAAAAAACTTCTCACCTTATTTTTTTATTTATTATTTATTTTCTTTTTTTGGTCTATCTCTGTTGTGCGCTCTTCGTCTGCTTCTTTCTTCTCCCGTGAACCCATACAGCTTCAGGTTCTCTAGGTGGCTGCGATTTTTCCGGGTGAGCTTGTTGCCCTCTTCTCCTTGCACTTCTTATACTCTGTCTACTTACCCTCCCCCTGCGATTTGTTAGAATTTAGGTCCCCTTGATTTTTCCCCTCTTCGGTCTAATTTGAAGTTGTTGCAATTGTCGGAGTGACTATCTCCGCTCAGATTGTTGTTGGTCCTTACTCAGTAGTTATCTTCAAGGTATGTTTCATTAGCTTTTATTTCCATCTTTTCCAGGTGTTCGCCTTTCGCTCCCAAGATCCTTGTTTTTTTATGTCCGAGAGTTAGTCTTCAAGAACACCGCATGGTTTTACAAAAAGTGCATAACCGTGTTAAGCGGAAGTTTTGTTCATAATTGAGATATCAACACTTTTGATTGCCGACGTTTTGAAAAGTTTGCACCTTCAAAGTGCATGCCAAAAGTGCTTTTCTAAAGATGTTATTAAGTCTTACCATTCTATTTGCTTGAGCTGTTAGACGATTGATGGCCATCACTAATCAATTCAAAAAATATGTCAGATGAATTAGTACACATCCAAATTATTGTTGTCATTTTTAACATTATAAGCGTACACATACACCCATAATAATTGAGCTTGAATTTTTTAGGTGAATTGCCAAAAAAAACTTCATAAATTATTTCCCTATTTTCCAAAGCCAAATCCTCTACAGCTCAATTATCAATCGCCTTTCAAAAAAAAATTCATAAGCGGAAGTTTTGTTCATAACTGTGTCATGCAAAAAGTGTGCAAATATACCCCAACGAAATAAAAAAGTTTTGTTTCAGCCAAAAAAATCTGAAAACCTATAAACGGACTACTTTTGCTTGTGAACAGTACAACATAAAAATTTGTTCCTTTTTTTGGCAATTCACATGACTTCCGCTTATGAATAGTAAATAGCATAGACACTTGTGCTTTTTTTTGAGCTACTGAATGATAAAAAAACCCTTCTCACCTTATTTTTTTATTTATTATTTATTTTCTTTTTTTGGTCTACCTCTGTTGTGCGCTCTTCGTGTGCTTCTTTCTTCTCCCGTGAACCCATCCAGCTTCAGGTTATCTAGGTGGCTGCGATTTTTCCGGGTGAGCTTGTTGCCCTCTTCTCCTTGCACTTCTTATACTCTGTCTACTTACCCTCCCCCTGCGATTTGTTAGAATTTAGGTCCCCTTGATTTTTCCCCTCTTCGGTCTAATTTGATGTTGTTGCAATTGTCGGAGTGACTATCTCCGCTCAGATTGTTGTTGGTCCTTACTCAGTAGTTATCTTCAAGGTATGTTTCATTAGATTTTATTTCCATCTTTTCCAGGTGTTCGCCTTTCGCGCCCAAGATCCTTATTTTTTTATGTCCGAGAGTTAGTCTTCAAGAACACCGCATGGTTTTACAAAAAGTGCATAACCGTGTTAAGCGGAAGTTTTGTTCATAACTGAGATATCAACACTTTTGATTGCCGACGTTTTGAAAAGTTTGCACCTTCAAAGTGCATGCCAAAAGTGCTTTTCTCAAGATGTTATTAAGTCTTACCATTCTATTTGCTTGAGCTGTTAGACGATTGATGGCCATCACTAATCAATTCAAAAAATGTGTCAGATGAATTAGTACACATCCAAATTATTGTTGTCATTTTTAACATTATAATCGTACACATAAACCCATAATAATTGAGCTTGAATTTTTTAGGTGAATTGCCAAAAAAACCTTCATAAATTATTTCCCTATTTTCCAAAGCCAAATCGTCTACAGCTCAATTATCAATCGCCTTTCAAAAAAAAATTCATAAGCAGGAGATTTGTTCATAACTGTGTCATGCAAAAAGTGTGCAAATATACCCCAACGAAATAAAAAAGTTTTGTTTCAGCCAAAAAAATCTGAAAACCTATAAACGGACTACTTTGGCTTGTGAACAGTACAACATAAAAATTTGTGCCTTTTTTTGGCAATTCACATGACTTCCGCTTATGAATAGTAAATAGCATAGACACTTGTGCTTTTTTTTGAGCTACTAAATGATAAAAAACCCTTCTCACCTTATTTTTTTATTTATTATTTATTTTCTTTTTTCGGTCTACCTCCGCTGTGCGCTCTTCGTCTGCTTCTTTCTTCTCCCGTGAACCCATCCAGCTTCAGGTTCTCTAGGTGGCTGCGATTTTTCCGGGTGAGCTTGTTGCCCTCTTCTCCTTGCACTTCTTATACTCTGTCTACTTACCCTCCCCCTGCGATTTGTTAGAATTTAGGTCCCCTTGATTTTTCCCCTCTTCGATCTAATTTGAAGTTGTTGCAATTGTCGGAGTGACTATCTCCGCTCAGATTGTTGTTGGTCCTTACTCAGTTGTTATCTTCAAGGTATGTTTCATTAGCTTTTATTTCCATCTTTTCCAGGTGTTCGCCTTTCGCGCCCAAGATCCTTGTTTTTTTATGTCCGAGAGTTAGTCTTCAAGAACACCGCATGGTTTTACAAAAAGTGCATAACCGTGTTAAGCGGAAGTTTTGTTCATAACTGAGATATCAACACTTTTGATTGCCGACGTTTTGAAAAGTTTGCACCTTCAAAGTGCATGCCAAAAGTGCTTTTCTCAAGATGTTATTAAGTCTTACCATTCTATTTGCTTGAGCTGTTAGACGATTGATGGCCATCACTAATGAATTCAAAAAATGTGTCAGATGAATTAGTACACATCCAAATTATTGTTGTCATTTTTAACATTATAAGCGTACACATACACCAATAATAATTGAGCTTGAATTTTTTAGGTGAATTGCCAAAAAAACCTTCATAAATTATTTCCCTATTTTCCAAAGCCAAATCGTTTACAGCTCAATTATCAATCGCCTTTCAAAAAAAAATTCATAAGCGGAAGTTTTGTTCATAACTGTGTCATGCAAAAAGTGTTCAAATATACCCCAACGAAATAAAAAATGTTTTGTTTCAGCCAAAAAAATCTGAAAACCTATAAACGGACTACTTTTGCTTGTGAACAGTACAACATAAAAATTTGTTCCTTTTTTTGGCAATTCACATGACTTCCGCTTATGAATAGTAAATAGCATAGACACTTGTGCTTTTTTTTGAGCTACTGAATGATAAAAAACCCTTCTCACCTTATTTTTTTACTTATTATTTATTTTCTTTTTTTGGTCTACCTCTGTTGTGCGCTCTTCGTCTGCTTCTTTCTTCTCCCGTGAACCCATCCAGCTTCAGGTTATCTAGGTGGCTGCGATTTTTCCGGGTGAGCTTGTTGCCCTCTTCTCCTTGCACTTCTTATACTCTGTCTACTTACCCTCCCCCTGCGATTTGTTAGAATTTAGGTCCCCTTGATTTTTCCCCTCTTCGGTCAAATTTGAAGTTGTTGCAATTGTCGGAGTGACTATCTCCGCTCAGATTGTTGTTGGTCCTTACTCAGTAGTTATCTTCAAGGTATGTTTCATTAGCTTTTATTTCCATCTTTTCCAGGTGTTCGCCTTTCGCGCCCAAGATCCTTGTTTTTTTATGTCCGAGAGTTAGTCTTCAAGAACACCGCATGGTTTTATAAAAAGTGCATAACCGTGTTAAGCGGAAGTTTTGTTCATAACTGAGATATCAACACTTTTGATTGCCGACGTTTTGAAAAGTTTGCACCTTCAAAGTGCATGCCAAAAGTGCTTTTCTCAAGATGTTATTAAGTCTTACCATTCTATTTGCTTGAGCTGTTAGACGATTGATGGCCATCACTAATCAATTCAAAAAATGTGTCAGATGAATTAGTACACATCCAAATTATTGTTGTCATTTTTAACATTATAATCGTACACATAAACCCATAATAATTGAGCTTGAATTTTTTAGGTGAATTGCCAAAAAAACCTTCATAAATTATTTCCCTATTTTCCAAAGCCAAATCGTCTACAGCTCAATTATCAATCGCCTTTCAAAAAAAAATTCATAAGCAGGAGATTTGTTCATAACTGTGTCATGCAAAAAGTGTGCAAATATACCCCAACGAAATAAAAAAGTTTTGTTTCAGCCAAAAAAATCTGAAAACCTATAAACGGACTACTTTTGCTTGTGAACAATACAACATAAAAATTTGTGCCTTTTTTGTGCAATTCACATGACTTCCGCTTATGAATAGTAAATAGCATAGACACTTGTGCTTTTTTTTGAGCTACTGAATGATAAAAAAAAACTTCTCACCTTATTTTTTTATTTATTATTTATTTTCTTTTTTTGGTCTATCTCTGTTGTGCGCTCTTCGTCTGCTTCTTTCTTCTCCCGTGAACCCATACAGCTTCAGGTTCTCTAGGTGGCTGCGATTTTTCCGGGTGAGCTTGTTGCCCTCTTCTCCTTGCACTTCTTATACTCTGTCTACTTACCCTCCCCCTGCGATTTGTTAGAATTTAGGTCCCCTTGATTTTTCCCCTCTTCGGTCTAATTTGAAGTTGTTGCAATTGTCGGAGTGACTATCTCCGCTCAGATTGTTGTTGGTCCTTACTCAGTAGTTATCTTCAAGGTATGTTTCATTAGCTTTTATTTCCATCTTTTCCAGGTGTTCGCCTTTCGCTCCCAAGATCCTTGTTTTTTTATGTCCGAGAGTTAGTCTTCAAGAACACCGCATGGTTTTACAAAAAGTGCATAACCGTGTTAAGCGGAAGTTTTGTTCATAATTGAGATATCAACACTTTTGATTGCCGACGTTTTGAAAAGTTTGCACCTTCAAAGTGCATCCCAAAAGTGCTTTTCTAAAGATGTTATTAAGTCTTACCATTCTATTTGCTTGAGCTGTTAGACGATTGATGGCCATCACTAATCAATTCAAAAAATATGTCAGATGAATTAGTACACATCCAAATTATTGTTGTCATTTTTAACATTATAAGCGTACACATACACCCATAATAATTGAGCTTGAATTTTTTAGGTGAATTGCCAAAAAAAACTTCATAAATTATTTCCCTATTTTCCAAAGCCAAATCCTCTACAGCTCAATTATCAATCGCCTTTCAAAAAAAAATTCATAAGCGGAAGTTTTGTTCATAACTGTGTCATGCAAAAAGTGTGCAAATATACCCCAACGAAATAAAAAAGTTTTGTTTCAGCCAAAAAAATCTGAAAACCTATAAACGGACTACTTTGGCTTGTGAACAGTACAACATAAAAATTTGTGCCTTTTTTTGGCAATTCACATGACTTCCGCTTATGAATAGTAAATAGCATAGACACTTGTGCTTTTTTTTGAGCTACTGAATGATAAAAAACCCTTCTCACCTTAGTTTTTTTATTTATTATTTATTTTCTTTTTTTGGTCTACCTCTGTTGTGCGCTCTTCGTGTGCTTCTTTCTTCTCCCGTGAACCCATCCAGCTTCAGGTTATCTAGGTGGCTGCGATTTTTCCGGGTGAGCTTGTTGCCCTCTTCTCCTTGCACTTCTTATACTCTGTCTACTTACCCTCCCCCTGCGATTTGTTAGAATTTAGGTCCCCTTGATTTTTCCCCTCTTCGGTCTAATTTGAAGTTGTTGCAATTGTCGGAGTGACTATCTCCGCTCAGATTATTGTTGGTCCTTACTCAGTTGTTATCTTCAAGGTATGTTTCATTAGCTTTTATTTCCATCTTTCCAGGTGTTCGCCTTTCGCGCCCAAGATCCTTGTTTTTTTATGTCCGAGAGTTAGTCTTCAAGAACACCGCATGGTTTTACAAAAAGTGCATAACCGTGTTAAGCGAAAGTTTTGTTCATAACTGATATATCAACACTTTTGATTGTCGACGTTTTGAAAAGTTTGCACCTTCAAAGTGCATGCCAAAAGTGCTTTTCTCAAGATGTTATTAAGTCTTACCATTCTATTTGCTTGAGTTGTTAGACAATTGATGGCCATCACTAATCAATTCAAAAAATATGTCAGATGAATTAGTACACATCCAAATTATTGTTGTCATTTTTAAGTTTTAACATTATAAGCGTACACATACACCCATAATAATTGAGCTTGAATTTTTAAGGTGAATTGCAAAAAAAAACTTCATAAATTATTTCCCTATTTTCCAAAGCCAAATCGTCTACAGCTCAATTATCAATCGCCTTTCAAAAAAAAATTCATAAGCGGAAGTTTTGTTCATAACTGTGTCATGCAAAAAGTGTGCAAATATACCCCAACGAAATAAAAAAGTTTTGTTTCAGCCAAAAAAATCTGAAAACCTATAAACGGACTACTTTGGCTTGTGAACAGTACAACATAAAAATTTGTGCCTTTTTTTGGCAATTCACATGACTTCCGCTTATGAATAGTAAATAGCATAGACACTTGTGCTTTTTTTTGAGCTATTGAATGATAAAAAACCCTTCTCACCTTATTTTTTTATTTATTATTTATTTTCTTTTTTTGTTCTACCTCTGTTGTGCGCTCTTCGTCTGCTTCTTTCTTCTCCCGTGAACCCATCCAGCTTCAGGTTCTCTAGGTGGCTGCGATTTTTCTGGGGTGAGATTGTTGCCCTCTTCTCCTTGCACTTCTTATACTCTGTCTACTTACCCTCCCCCTGCGATTTGTTAGAATTTAGGTCCCCTTGATTTTTCCCCTCTTCGGTCTAATTTGAAGTTGTTGCAATTGTCGGAGTGACTATCTCCGCTCAGATTGTTGTTGGTCCTTACTCAGTAGTTATTTTCAAGGTATGTTTCATTAGCTTTTATTTCCATCTTTTCCAGGTGTTCGCCTTTCGCGCCCAAGATCCTTGTTTTTTTATGTCCGAGAGTTAGTCTTCAAGAACACCGCATGGTTTTACAAAAAGTGCATAACCGTGTTAAGCGGAAGTTTTGTTCATAACTGAGATATCAACACTTTTGATTGCCGACGTTTTGAAAAGTTTGCACCTTCAAAGTGCATGCCAAAAGTGCTTTTCTCAAGATGTTATTAAGTCTTACCATTCTATTTGCTTGAGCTGTTCGACGATTGATGGCCATCACTAATCAATTCAAAAAATATGTCAGATGAATTAGTACACATCCAAATTATTGTTGTCATTTTTAATATTATAAGCGTACACATACACCCATAATAATTGAGCTTGAATTTTTTAGGTGAATTGCCAAAAAAAACTTCATAAATTATTTCCCTATTTTCCAAAGCCAAATCGTCTACAGCTCAATTATCAATCGCCTTTCAAAAAAAAATTCATAAGCGGAAGTTTTGTTCATAACCGTGTCAAGTAGAGAGTGTGCAAATATACCCAACGAAATAAAAATGTTTTGTTTCAGCCAAAAAAAATTGAAAACCTATAAACGGACTACTTTTGCTTGTGAACAATACAACATAAAAATGTGTGCCTTTTTTTGGCAATTCACATGACTTCCGCTTATGAACAATAAATAGCATAGACACATGTGCTTTTTTTTTGAGCTACTAAATGATAAAAAACCCTTCTCACCTTATTTTTTTATTTATTATTTATTTTCTTTTTTGGTCTACCTTTGCTGTGCGCTCTTCATCTGCTTCTTTTTTCTCCCGTGAACCCTCAATGAAGTCAAAAAAAGATGCATTGAAAATATCTTACTCATTTCTGTCTACGTTTTTACTAGTTGAAAATAAAACCAAAATATAAGACCATGTCTATAATAATTAGTACTTGGTAATGAGGTCGAGTCCATATTGCTCCCGATATTGAGTCCATAGAGCAATCATTTCGCTAAAGAACGACTCTCATCCAACAACATTGTTATCATGGTGGTTTCTTTGCTGTTGTGATTGAGGTGGCATCGTTGAGTTTGGTTTCAACCACACCTTACATGTAAAAATCACAATTTAAACTGAATTAATATAATCAAATCAACCAATTTTACAAAACGAAAAAAATCAAAATACACACTGGCACATAATAATCATGGACGCCTCTTTTAATCACAAGTGTTCAATAGTATAGATCAAACGAAAGAGATGAATTTGCATTTTGTATTTTAATAAGCATTTTCACATGATTCATATTCTATATGCGTTTCAAAATTAACTCGGTTGCTCCCTTAAATAACTAAGGAAAATTCATTTTGGTACCCCTCAATTTTTGCCTTTTTCTTTTGGTGTCCCAAAAAATTATTCGGATTTTTCGTCTGGTAACCTCACACTATTGTCAATTTCGCATAATATCCACGAATTTACATATTTGTGCGAGGTAACCCTTAGCTTTAAAACTATTTTGTATCATACCCATCCGTCATTAACTTAATAAAAGAAAAAGGGAAAAGATAAAAGTACGACACAGACGAGAGAGAAAGCTTGCTTAAGACCAAAAAAAGGGAGGAGGAGAATTGTCACGCCGCTTCTTGTTAGTGATCGGAGACGACGTCGGCTGCTAGCACCGGAAGGAGAATAGGGTAGTCGTTGTCAATGCTTCTGGAGGACTAGTGGGCGACGAGGCTGGACGCGGGAGCGAACTACGAGATTCGACGAGGTGTGGACGACAAGGATGGATGTGCGAAAAGTGTTGGTCGTCGACGAGGTGGCAGCAGCGACGACATGGGTCTGCAATTTCAGGTAAAAAATTGGGATTTTTTTGTTTGGATTTTCAATCTTATTAGGGATTGGAATTAAGGAATTTAGGAAACTTGCTGTTGAATTTGAAAATTTTAGGGGTATGAAAACTTGTTAAGAAAATTAGTGGTTGAGAAATTGAACTGCATTAGGGGTTAATGAACTGATTGTCGATGAATAGGATGTTAAACCCTTCCTAAATTTGATGAAGACAAATTTTGAATTGATTTTAAGGATTTTCATTTAGGGGTTTAATTGAATTAATTTTAGACAAATAGGTTGATGTTTAACTGTATCAGAATAAGAAAGAATGCTAGTTAAACACAATTTAGGGATGATGTTGAACTCTACCTGATTTTAATGATTTGCATTTTCATTGTTCTTTGTGGATGGTGAGGAAGGACATGGTATGTTCTTATGTGGAAATCTTATTATTTATAGAGACTATATTTGCTAAGTTATGGCTGATGTTCAATCTGATAGGGTTCTTTATCTTTCATGTTTCAAAATTATATATTCCTACAAAGATCATGACTGATATTTCATTGATTGAGGTTGTCATTTAGAGCCTATTAGCTCAAATGGTAGAGCGGTGTGTTTACACATAAAGATGTGGGTTCAAATCCCACATAGGCTATCTATATATTTCGTTGTTCTTATTTGTAGATTTTCGTGTCATAACTTATCGAAGTTTTGTTTTAGCATTAGTTTATGTTGACTCATCAAGATACTTTAGTTCATGTCCTTTTGTTTCTGCTGGCTAATTACCCTCTTATATGATCAATGACAGTAAAAGGGCATCTTGTAACTAGGGTTGTCAATGGGTTGGGTTATGGGTGGGTGTAGCACTTCCACCACCCGACCCGCAAGTTAAAACACCTCACCCGTCACCCGTGAAATGTTTTACCCATCACCCAAACCACCCATCACCCGTTAGTTATATGGGTGACTCGTTCACCCGTATAGCCATTTTATAATCGTTGTATTTTATGTCTATAAATAAATTGTCATACATAAACTAAAACAAATATCCATAATCAATACATAAACAAAAACAAATTCCATAAGCAATAAATATTAAAATGGAGTCAAAGATGGATTACAAACAAGCTTATTTATCAAAGGCCCGAAATGAGTTATAAGGGTGACTTCAAAGGCCCAGACACATTGGAAATTATGGGCCGAAACAGGTTATATGGGTGGTTTGGGTGAAACGGGTGATGGGTCGGGTTATTGGGTGGGTGATTGGGTGATAAAATCCCACCCTTACCCGACCCATAACCCGTTTCACCTATCACCCGAACCGCCCGTCACCCGCTTTGATTGGGTTTTCACCTGTTTATTTCGGGTGGGTTAAACGGGTGAGTCGGTCACCCGTGGATAATTGACAGCCCTACTTGTAACTACTGAGTTTCACTAACTCAGTTTATATTTGTTAGTTTGACATGATGTGCAATGCCACATTGCCACATGCTTTTAATCTTAATAAGCCCATGTGGGATTCGAACCCATATCATTGTGGGTAAGCACAATATGGTGGATGATTCAAATCGTGGAATGCACATGATCCACATATGGTGCATTGTTCAACGATGGAACTTTAGACGCATACATCAAAGCAATATATAGATTAACATTAAGGTCAATGCTAGAACATTAGATGTTCAACAAATCCTCATAGAAAGATGTATTAAAAAAAAAGAATTTTAAACATAAATCAGATCAACTTACTGCATATCTAGAAGGCGTGACTTGCCAACCCTTGAATATATCACCAATAAGTAGTAGCTTGGAGAGATAGTTGTCGCAGATCTAAACATGTAAATTAGATATTCATCCTCTCTGAACTTGAGCTGATCAATTAAGAATAGCATGTGCAATAGGAATATAAAGTCATGAACCACAAGATGACTACAGATCGGACACTTAAATTATCTCTTTCATGGTGATTAGTTACATTAGTACATTTATTTGCTCCCAAATAGCAACAGAAATGCCTAGTTAAATACATTCATTTAGATACCAACCACAAGTTCAAATCTCAATTTGCATAAAAATTACATGATGACATCCATAACATCAAGAGGACTTGAATCTACATGCTAAATGATTTCAATATGCTCTTGCAAATAGTAATTCAAGTAAAGTGATTGAACCTGCATTCATTCAATTCCACACTACATATGTTTGATTCGCATGGCAGATCCAAAATAAGTATGATTTCCCCTGAATATGAGAGCAACTTTGTGATTTTTTTAGCCAAAATTCACAAAATATATACAGTAAATATCATATAAACCAATTGAATATGGAAATCAATTGCTACTCCACAGATGTATTAACAAATCAATAGGAATTACATATAAAATTCTTCACATCGAAGGAGACAACATGACTTACTATTTAGGATTCATAGTTGAAAGGAAATAGATCGGTAGCAAGATCGAGATCAAATTCGATCTTCGAGAAGATTGCAAAACCATATGCCCAATTTTGAGAAATAGAATTGGTAGCAAGATCGAGATCTGATTTTTGACGAGAGAGGAATAAGTTTAATGAGGATACCATGAAATTTTTTGCAGCTTGCTTGCTCGTACAATCCACCCGTCGTCGATTCCTCCAACAACAACAGCGGCGTCAACATCATCGTCGATTTCTTAAGCGAGACTGGAGTAAAAACGAAAAGGGGCTTGTATACGACTCTTTTAGGGGGTGTTTGTTTACTGGGTATGGGGAATGAGGTATCGGGTTCTGGAATGGAAACCCAATAATGTTTGGTATACTGATTTTTGATTTTCAAACCCATACCTCAAACCAAATAGGCATCGGGTTCTCATACCACTCACTTACCTAAGGTATGAACTCTCTTTCCCAATTTGACTAATTTGTTCTTACACTGCCGCTATTTTAACTTTCTTGCTTGGCTTCCCGTCTTCCATATATTTTAATCGATCAGATTGAATCAGCCCAACAATTTCTTTGCAAATTCTATAATATAAATTCTCTACACTACAAATCAAAATCAGCTTTTATTATAAAACTTTTCTCGTCTAAACAAATTCAACCCAATTTGAATTCTCTACCCTTCAAATAAAAATCAAGCCCGACCACCGCAGATGAATCCAATCGTCGGCGATATATGGCGAATTCAACTTTCGACAATCTTGGAATTAATATATTATGTTTATAGATAATATATATGATAATTGATTGTATAAATAGGAAACCCTAATTTTATTCCCAAAAGTTATATAAATAGTGAACCCTAATTTTAACCCAAAATTATACTAAACACTTGATATTAAGTATGGATTTCCAACCTCATACCATCCCAATCTGATACCTTGTCTCATTCCCAAACCAAAATTTATACCAAACGCCCCCTTAGGGATTTAACGCTTTGATTAACGTTTAACTAACGGATGGGTACAAGACGGAAATCTACAGAATTTGAGGGTTATCATGCGAATATGTCCGTAGTTATGGGTATATCGCGAATTTGACCATACTAAAAGGTCACCAGACGAAAAATCCGAAAATTATTTTTCTTGGTATCCCTAAGGTTTAGGCTTTTCATGTGGACGCCTCTTTTCAGTTCATGTTAGTCAAATTCAAGCTCACAATTATGTTCTCCACCCTTAAATTAGTAGACTTTTATTATCACAACACCCAAATTCATAACTGAATCATCCCAATTTAAATTTGTAAATAATTTTTTAAACAATCCCTTAAAATAGAGGATTGTTTTAAAATTCATATTGATATGATTTGGTTATGAATTTGGGTATTTTAAGAGTTGAATCCAACTAATTTAAGGATGCAAATACAATAATGAGCTTAAATTTAACTAATTTAAACCGAAAAGGGGTGTCACCCAGAAAAGATAAAATTTCAAAAGTATCAAAATTAATAAAAAAAAATAGGACACCAAAAAAAGTAAAAACCAAGCAGTATCAACAGAAATTTCCCAATAACTAAGGGCCCGTTTGGTATCCACATCAAGATATCAAATATGGGTATGGATATAACTGATACACATATCTGATGTTTGGTATATCTTAATATTGATATCAAATTGATATTTGTTGTTTGGTATATGAAGATATCGATATCAACTAATATAAAGTGATATTAGGATGATATTAGAGTGTTATTTTAAATACCCCAAAGAAATTGATATATTAGAGAAATCACTCATATCTATACCCATATTCGATATCTAGATATCACTCATGTCCATACCTTGATATCCATATCGATATCGATATTTCATATCTCATATCTCATATCTTATATATCAATACCAAACGAGCCCTAAACTCGTTGCAAACTCTTGTATTGGCCCAATTTCAAAGCGGGCCGAATAAAACTAGAGTCCAGATGGGCCCAAAGCTGAACAACTCGCCACATCCACAAAAAACGCCCAAAAAAGGCAATCACTTTTCGAGTTTCAACTTTCAACGCATAGTGGGGTGGTGTTTCTTGATTGGGGGTGAAAAAGGAAAAAGGAAATGGGCGACTCTGACAAAAGCCATCCAATGACCAATGATGGGAAGCGAATAGAGAGATGTGCCAGTCGCTAATCTGTCACAATTCTCTTCGTTCTCCGAATCTGTAACAAAAATCCTCCGTATTCCCCGAAGGAAGATTAGGAATCAAGAATCCTAATCAAACCCTAATAGATCCTATCCCATATTCGATACAGAAATTAGCATTCCTGTTCGTTTTTGCAGTAAATTAATCAATTCATCGCTATCTGCCGAGTTCATCGAGCAGGTTTTTGGAATTTTGATACGATTTAGGAAATTTATTGGGAAACAGGAAGGGAAATACATTGATATTTCTGGAGAATTTTGATCTTCGATCTGTGGCGTGTGATTCTCGTCCGATTGAGCTGCGCATGATCGAAAAGTGGGGAGAGAAAGGGATAATAGATATCGGGTGTAGGAGAGTCGAAATTGGAGATTGATTTCTTCAAAGAGTAGGGTGAAGTCACAACATGTCTGCAATTGTGTGCGGGAAGAGATCATTTTTCGAAGAGTTGCCGTCGTCCCCCTCTGTTTCCAAGAGAGTTCGCTTCTCATCCTCTCCAGTTCGCACTTCTCCATCGCGATCGAGTCCCAGTTCCGTTGTATTGTCGTGTTCATTGCTTGATCAACTCATTGCCCTCTTTCCTGATATGGATGAAAAGGTTTGGCGGATTCTACGTTGAAATACCTAATTTATTATTGCTTTTTTGAAATTGTCCTTGTGGAAGCATGCATGATTTGGCGTTTGCAAAGTACTCACATATTGACATCTTAATAGATTTTAATTTGCAGTGAAGAATTTTTCCCTATGTTTAAAGGCTGCAAGAGATCATGGGATCTCTGCTGCTGCTTCTGTATGTAGAAGTGTAGAACTAGTATGATGCATGATAGTTTATAGTTAATGGGACCATTATTCTCACTTTAGGTAATTAAATCCGGAAATTTGGGCTTGTTTGAATTGATATTTTAGTTTATAAGACTTTGTCTTTTGCACTGATCTGATGATACCGCATGATGTGAGAGCTTTTGTTTTGTTGTTATTTTGTATTGATTTCCTAATTCTAAAATTATTTCTAAGAGCATTGATATTCTTAAGATGAAGTGATGGTCCGGAATTGATTGCACCTTACATATTCAGTCTGCTTGGACAATGCTCAAATGTTGTTCACCCTTATGCAAGAGGGGCTGTGAAATCAGTCTTGATAATCGAACTCTGATAGATTTTGGTTGTTGTCATAACTTTGACGGGCTTGAAACATCTACAAAAACAGAAACTCTTGTTCGTACTTGTGTTTTCTTGCTTGCATCATGCTGAACTTATCTTCTTTGGCAGCAGATTATGATGTAAAGTCAAGAATCAACCAGGAGGACATAAGACATTTATAACTTTGACATTCTCTTTTTTTAGAGATGAAAGCAAGATGAATTGATGATGTGGTCCATTATTTATAGAATATATCAATGCGAAATTATACATGAATTTTAGACTAGAGGAGCCTTTTAGGGAATTGATAGAGTTAGGAATTTGCAATCTTTTTCTATGAAACAAGCCACAGACTGAACTATAATAAAAATGAATGCATTGGATTAAGTGACTGGACAGTATTCTAGAATGAAGAAAACAAAATACAAAGGGTTATGGGACTTGTCTGAAATGAAAAACCTTCTCCAACAAGACACAAGCTTTTTCCCGAAGCTATTAATTGTCGGAGATAATTCACACTCTAGATGACCCCCCAATTTACTCTTGTTAAATCACTCACAAGTTCCACAACCCTAGTATGCTCATACCAGTTATCTAGTAGTCCTTATTCTGCATTGTCTTGCACTTCATGATAACTACTCCATTTCTTCTTATCTTCCCTGTCTGTTAAAAGTTTATATATTTCTGAATGATACGTCTATTTATTAGGGAAGGTTTGATTATGTCCGGTTTTTTACTTATGATATCTAAGGTTAACTACCATGAAAAAACAGGGAATGTCTTATTATGATGATTCTTGGGTGAAAATACAAGCATTACTCTATAAAGATGCTCAACTCTGTTAATTTAATGTTCAGTTTTATAGAATGTGGAATGTGTTTTAATTAATTTTCCTGTTTTAGCCCTTTAGGATTTTTAAGATAGTAAATTGATTTAGTGTGATACAAGTCTTATCTGGTGACTAATGTTTGAAGTGTGAGATTATTGTCTCACTAGTGCTCATAGTGAAGTTAAGAGTTATTTAGCTACGGTGTAGTTGAACCTTGAACCTGGGACTATATGAATATATCAAAGGTTCAAGATGTGAACAATGCTTAAGTATGCTTAATCTCATTTCTTGAATGATCATGGTGAGCATAGGAACTAGAGAGTCTCTAGGGAAATTGCTTTTATGTTGTCTAATATGGGAGCTTACCTAGGATAATGGTTCTTTATCATATAATCACTGTGGAGTCAGCACTTTCATGCTGTGAGATGCATGCAAATTAATGCCAATACATTCTTCCTTCTCTATATGTGCAGTTCATTTGTTCATACTTTAAAAGTAAAAATTTAAACCTGATAAATGTGTGGTAATGGTGATTTGGAATTGAAAGTAAAATGTTGTCAAAATCATTACATCTTATTTGCATTATATGTACCACTGGAGGGGGTTAAGTGTGGGTTTGATGATGAAGTAAGGTAATTGTGACAAGGGGGGATAGACAGAATTGGCATCTTATAATATCAGCTAACTGAAATAGCATTGATCAAGTGGTTTATCCTGTCTTTGTAGATACTTAAACATACAAAATGACTGAACTGTATGTTTTAGAATTGAAAAGTAGATTATTCAATCTAGTGGAGTACAGATAAGTTGGCAAAGGATCCACCTCATATGATGTGGACGTAGTGAAACCCGATTTAATTCGATATGCCTTAAATCAGAGGCACTTGTAACTTAAAATTGACAAAATTCCTAATCCAAAAACTCTAACGTCGTCCTACCTGAGTACCTGATACTTTTCAAACACCAACAGATTGACCTAAACTCAAAATCCACTTAACCCCAAATAAAATGTACTCTTAAAACTGCCTTATCAGAATCTATTTGACCCGAACCCAAAACACAACATGCTTGAAACCTATCCCTACCCAAAATTTACCTTAAAACATATAGGCTTGAATATTCATGTACAATGGATGTGAATTTGCACAAGAGAACCCTGATTCTTTAAATAACTTCAATTTGAATAAACTAGAATGTAATTACCAGAATTTGGAATAGACTTGGAATAAGCATATATCGTAATCAACCCGCCCAGCCCCAGCCAGAATGCTCGCTCTTTCCAAAAGACGTGAACCTAACTTGCCCAAATGCCACCATTGGTGGCATCAGGATGCCACCATTGGTGGCATCAGTTTTATTTTTTAGATGCCAAAAAGACATCAGGATAGGATAAACTTCTTGAAAAAACTGTGTAATGACCGGGAAAATGAGTAAGTAATTATTTTGTAATGGTTGTGGGTCAGTGAAAATTGCTAGGTAAGAGTGTTTTTCATGGAAATTGTACATTTTAAGTATTTAATTTTTTTATGGTATAGGTTGTCAATTTATTTCTTTTATTAAACAGAAATCTAGTGTGCTTTATTTAGTTGACCTTTGATGAATAGAGAGATTATGGTCCCTATATGCCTACTTTACATGAAACCTTGACCTTAAAGGGGGTAGAACTGGGTCGCTGAGGGAAATTGTGTATGTCATAGTTGGCCCCACAGCGTGATAAATATTCGTATTTATTGTTTCTATTAAAACATTCACATTGTTGCAACCAGTTAATGTAACTTCCTCTACTAGCTTACTTCATTTCCGTGCTTTCTGCAGTTAATTGAGCAAAATTTTCGCTACAAAACACACGCTTTCTTCTACCGTTTCATTGCAGGGTCTAGGCCTCTGTAATTCTGAATGATTCCTTACTGAATTGCCTTGGCCCTTTGTTTAGCTCTAGTTGTAATTAATATGCCGCAGAAATAGATTATAACTCTTGAAGTAACGAAAAATCCTACTTGGTGGTATTGTAACTAGTCTGTAGAATTTATTTGTTGAATAAAGTATGATGTATGATTTTGGCAAGAAGGTATCTTTTTAGAAACTCAACTCTGATTTTTAAAATCATTTTCTAAGGGAAATTCTTACTAGGCCTCACTTGTGTTTTGTACTGGCGTTTCACGCTGGGGTTTCTTTGATTCTTAATTGCTGTTTGTTGCTTCGGTTTCTTTGCCTTGGCTTTTCGCTTTTGAGATCTTGCATGGGTTATATAGAAATTTTTTGTATTGCTCAACAAGTTTTGCTGTATGATATCAAGCACTACGTAATGGTGTATGATTTTCGTTGTGATCCATTGCGGTAATTTTTTTTCCCTTCTATAACAAACCATTTTATCTTGCTTTATGGAACGTTTTGAACATTCCCATCGGGAAGTTGATTTTATTTGTAGTACATTTAATGTTCAAGATATAATATATCTGCAATTGATATATTTCGTCCTGATGCACTGAACATTTAGCACTATCATGAGACTTTTATCACGGGAATGTTTTTTATGCTTTTATGATGCGTTTCTTAAAGTCAAAACTAACCATGATTATGACATCTTGTAAGGTCCTTGAGAGAGCACTTGAAGAATCTGGTGATGATTTGGATCTGGCAATCAAAAGCCTGAATGAGCTTCGTCTGGGAATTGCTGGGAATAAATTGGAGGATGTAGCTACTCGTTCTGATATCCCACATCAAGCAAATGTTCATCCTGAAGGTACATATGTTGAAACTTAGGCAAGATGTGCTATTTTTATTTGATATGTTTAAAATGTCTTGCCTTTATGCTTTGATTGTTATCATATACTGATTATTTTTTACAAGTAATAATCTTTGAGGGGGTCTGGAGAGCAAACAACTACAAGCAACTCACTGCCATAATATCACTGGGCGATAATGGATCTTTGGATCCTCCCTGCAATATATGGCAATTTGCCTTAATGGTGATGAATTGAAAATTTTCTGTTAATTATGGATCTCCCCTGAGTGATGGTGTGTCTTCCTTGCCGATGCTATTATCTTTACTGAGTGATGATAAATCTTCCATTGGTATACTATATACTGATTGTTAAAATTTGCTGTTTTTTTTTTTTTGCAAACATTTTCCTTCTGCAAGATATATCTAGTTGCGGTATGTTTCCTCCATTTTCATCACTTGCCTTCTCATTTTTAATGATAGCTTATTTTTCGATAATTTTTTCCGAACCTTGGAAGTCATGTGATGGAATTTGATGCAAAAGGAACTAAATTTTGTATTCTGAGCCCAAGCGCAAGCTGGATCCTTGTTTTTGGTTCTTTTGCGCCTATCTTAATATCCTGAACAAAGCAAATGATAATATAATAGTAAGTTTTGAATGAAGGAAGGTTTCTAGGTAGGGTATTAAGATCTTCTGCCAGCTACCAAAAGCTATAATGGGCTTGCCAGTGGAAAAAAGGAAATACATAAGACTGGGATATTGGGTTTAGCTGATTGTTGAAATGATGTCATTGGTTGGGCTAGTACTCTGTGCTGGACTGCTGGTAATTATGTCTGGCTCATGAGTTCATTCTGCAACCTGCTTTGGTCGTTGTCTTTGGTCCCATTAATTCTGGTTATTGCAGGTATCCAGTATGATACTTTGGTTCTCAAATTGTAGGTATCTTTTTGGTTAGTTGCCTTATGCTTGAAACCTTACATTATATTTTAGTTGAAGATAGTAATATTAGTAACATGAGTTACCCTTGACTGTCAATCCTTCTGGAACTGTGATAGCGGTAAAGACCATCGTTATGATTTTTAAAGTAAAAGATTCCTCGAATGATTGTCCTTGGAAGTGTGTATTTTTTGTTGAACTTATGTTTTTCCAACTTCAGTGTTACTAACCAAATACATAACGTTGACTAAACAATCTTCTACCGGATATATATTTGTACCATATGGTCTCACTGCTTGTATCACCATAGAAAAGCACATTACAAATCTTCCTCCAGCCAGATTTACTATAGTTCATTAAATATTTTGTCAATATTGCAAATAGAGATCAAGTTCATTTGTATGGCTGTTTGAATCTTTTCTGAAATTGAGAATAAAGTTTCCAGCTACTGGTTTTTTGTTGTCATCTAGTGACTGGTGGCAAACAAGAATCATTTGCTGAGGATCCATCAGTTACAAGTAACAACTGGCCTGCAGATGGTGCCGAGTGGGTGGAGCTCTTCGTCAGAGAAATGGTAAGTGCTACAAACTTGGATGATGCCAGGGCACGTGCCGCTAGAGCCCTGGAAGCCCTTGAGAAATCCATATGCTCTCGTGCTGGTGCTGAGGCTGCTAAGAATTTCCAGCAGGTAATTATTCAGTAGAGGTCCTGAAAAAGAAAAGAGCTGGAAATATAATTGGTATCTATGGTTTGTATTGTGTATGTTGAGCTCAAAGTTCATGGATTCTTTTAGGAGAATGTAATGCTCAAGGAACAAGTTCAATTGCTGCTCCAAGAAAACGTTATTCTGAAGCGAGCCGTTTCCATTCAGCATGAGAGGCAGAAGGAGTTTGACGATAAGGCACAAGAACTCCAGCATCTTAAACAGCTAGTTGCTCAGTACCAGGAGCAAGTCCGAACTCTGGAGGTTAGACCCTTAAAAGATTCAAGTTCTAATCTTTTGCAACTACATAAATATTTTGAATTGTCATTTGGCATCATTCTAATCAGAAGATGAAAACGCCTTTTGGAAAAAGGGTTTGTTTGGCTACAAATGGATTCTCAGTCATAATATATTAAATTGAAAAGGTAATGTTCGGTGGTAAAAGGTGATCTGAAAGCTTTGCGGGTACAACACCTCCGTTGTCCAAAGCCTAGGTGTTTCCCTCTATATATTGAGTGTATATGTTGTCTGAAATTGTATTCGCTGAACATGTTTTGATCGGTGGTGATGTGATTCTGCCACCAACAGGTAAACAACTATGCATTGGCTATGCACCTGAAGCAGGCTCAGCAGGGCAACTCGTTCCCTGGAGGCTTCAATCCTGATGTCTTCTAAGGAGGATTCCGTCGGGGAAAGACCAATTCTAATGTGGAAACGAAAATCGAAAGCCTGTGTTTAGGTTATGTAATTTTAGCTGTAGTTAACCCTCCATTTCTTCCCGTAGCTGTCAAGAACTTACAACTTCAATGTTGCTGTTTAGGAAACAAGTTCTCTCTCTTTCATAGTGTTGTGGACTCCTGGATGAGATCACTAAACTACACCCTCCTATTATGCTGCCTGTTCCCATAGTGTTTTTATATTGGATAATGCTTTTATTATGGCCCCTTATAAAACCATACCTTGATATATGATGAGATTGTATGTGTTCGGTAAAAATGCTTATAATGCTAATAATGTGAACGATACTTATACAAGAGTTTTTTTTTTTTTTTACTTGCTGCAAGGAATGCTGATACAATAATAGTTGATAGCTAATGAATCAATTGAGGATGTGTGATCTACCTTGCAGCATACATTCATTAAAATACAAAGCAATGGAGAATACGCATCCGTAAGTAGTTCTTTTTGCCCTTATTTTAGGTTTATCATCATTGGCAAACTATTAATGTAAGACAAATAATGATCAACCATTGTGGCACCTTTCATGACGTTAATTTTAATGTTGTTGGTCCCGGTAAATCTTTCTTAAAAACAATGAAAATGGTGAATGCAATTTTTCCGCAATATCTAATACTGGTCAAATCTCTGTCTCTATGTCTTGTCTGCATTATAGAGTAATTTTTTATAAAGCAGAAGTTGCTATTAGACAATTTACCATAAAATCATGCATCGCCACCTAATTCAACTATATAAACGACATTTGACTTTTACTCTAGGGATGGGATCCCCATCACTAACCGATAGCTAATGATAAAATCATTTTCAATAATGTTTTTTTGAACGAAGGTCACAATTTCTCTTCATTGGAGTATTGTTGTATACTTGTATGATTTTTGGACATGGGTAAAGAGTCCAAATTTAGAAATAAATAAATCATGATTTTGTATTCAATTTTTTTAGTTTTTTTTAAAAAGATTTTATACTTTTCAATCTTAGCGTTTTAGTTTTCAGATATGTATTCTTATTCTATGTCCTTAGGACATAGAATAGAAAAGCAATTATTGTATTGAGCGAAGTTGAAACATTAAAGGAGACTAGATGTTTTTGGAAAAAAAGGGTTACATAATAAAGATTTAAATGACACTAGAGTGTTGACCCGTCCGTTGGACGGAACAAAGTTTATATCACATGTTTTTATTTTCTTAAATTTTTGAACTTTTGATAGCATAACATGTGATTAAAAATATTAATTAATTTTATTATAAAATATTATAATTGATTGTACATAAATAAAAAACAAAATATCAAAAAATATACATATATAAATTATTTAATTATTTAATTAGTACATACAATTTTAAGATACATGAATTTTTTTTATGTACTAATTTGACAGTCCAAGCTTTAATTTCAGTTTATATACTTAAACTATTGCCAATATTAGATTTTTTTAATCTATATTTTTAGATTTAGATTAATGTGGTTCTCATTCATATAAATTTATGAATAATCGATATATGTATTATATGTTTCATTTACTTTCTAAAAGATAAGTATTGTTCATTATGTTATTTTATTTTCAAATAAGGAAATTTGAAACCCTTAAATAATGAATAGACAATTGTAAGTATTTGTTTAATTTTCTTCAAAAAAAACTTTTATATATTTGTTGCAATTTAATATTGGTAGAAATTATTATAAGAAAATGGAACATTTATTGGACATAGAGGAACAACTTTTATAGTTGTTCAAATTTTAGTCTTAGAATTGCATTGATTTGTTTTTGTAAATAATATATATCTATAATATACACATGATATAATTTTAGATCTCATACAAATAAGTAAGTCATATTAGTTTATATTTTTTTAACATGTACGGAAATTATTTTATTTTATTGAATCAAATAAAAAACTTAAAGTTATATATGATCTATAACTATATACTAGTTGTCCCCATCGTGCCATGCACGACTATGACTCGATATTTTTAGATATACTATAAAAATATATTAATAAACAAAAATATAATATAAATTTAATGTAAGTAATTTGTTGATCGTAATATGTATAAAAATTATTTTGTTTTTAAAATCAAATAAAACAAATTAAATTTAGATTAGTAAGTTAAATAATGAGAATAATATATACAATGCTCATAAAATGTTGTGGTAAATTTTTAAATAATGAGAATAATATATACATTGCTCATAAATTGTTATGGTAAATTTTCAAATTGTGAGTTGCAATAAAAGTAAAGTATTTTGAATTTTTGACCAAACTTCTCATAAGGAAATATTTTGATTAAAAAAGTATAGATTGTTCAAAATATATAGGCCTATAATTATCTATTTATATAAAATATTTTTTTATAAGGAAAACATTTTTATCATTATAGTTAAATATGACATGTAAGTGACGGGGTGAAAATAATACGATATGGCATATGACGTGTCAAAAATTACATGACATGGCTTAATGAAAAGACGACATGTGGCAAAATCCGATGTGGCGTATTCTAGAAGCGACATGTGGACAAAGCAGATGTGGCGCAATGTGGTGGCTCCAAACCTGATTGCTTTTATATATATAGTAGATTAAAGCTAAACCTTTTCGGGTCACCGGAACTATTCTGGCTCCACCTTATAATTACAAAATTAATTTTTATTCCTAATATTTTAATTTTTTTTATTAAATTCTTCTTTAACTATTTAAATCTATCTTTAACATCAAACAAATGTCTATTTAGTATAACAATACCTTTTGAAAACTTCCTTATACAAGTATTTAAAGTTAAAGATAAAATATTTTAAAATAAATATAAATCTATTAGCATATATCTTTTGACGAATTTATTTATAGATATATAGTGATTTTTTTATAAAAAATTAATGATAAATATTTATAATTGTTAAAATTAATAAAAATAGATAATAAAATATTTAATAGATATATTGTAATTTTTGATAAATCGTAAATTTACGTAAATAAAAAATAATAAAATGTGAAGAATATAATATTGATTAAAAAATCATACATTCTACGAGTAATAAATTACTTATATTAAAGAATATAATGTATGATTTTAGTTTTATTTTTAATAAAACTAATTTATAGTAAATAATAAATGTTTTATATGTAAAAAATAAGGAATAATTGAACAAATCTTCTACAAAAATAGATAACAAAGATCAATGATAATATATTTTACATTTATCAAAATTTACTTTTAAAACTTTTATCACAATACGATTTTTTAAATATTTTTTTGTATAAATATATAGAAAGAATATCATAGGTAATTTTTATAAAATATTAATAAAAAATCTACCCTAATCTATGTATATATATATATATATATATATATAAAAGACGCAAGGAATAAGGCCACCACGTTGCTCCACCTATGATTTTCCTATGTGCCGTTTTCACGTTAAGCCACCTAGGATTTCGCCACATAGGATTTTTTATTTTTTTAATTTATATATGTTGATATTATTTTAAAATAATATAGAAATAGATAAATTAATTTAGGAAAGATTCTATCTAAAATAAAGATGTTATCTACGGTATTATATATTAGGAATTAGGATAGATCTAAAAGATTTTATCTAAAACTAAAATTAATTATAGAACACTAGATATTATATATTAAGATATATATATATATATTAATTTAGTTTTTCCAATCAAATTTCTATCTATTTATATGAAAAAAAAATCGAATTTTATTTAAAATTAAAGAAAATTGTTTTATCTTTTTTTATCTATTTATGTAAAAGATTTATATTAAATAAAATTTTGATTAAAAAAAGAACTTTCAATCTAGAGAATTACTTTCCTAAATTGACTTTTAATAATAAAAAATATGTTATCTTTTCCTTCATTTTCTTAGAATTATTTATGTAAATATAAATGATTTTGTTATCATTAAGAAATTCATTCTTTATTTATATTTTTAATCGTTTGTTGTTAAGTATATTTTTAATTTTTATTCAAATTTTTTTAAAGAATTTAATTTGAATATTTGATAAAAACAATTACAAGAATTTTGATTATTTTTACCTTTTTATATTTTTTGTAAAATATTTTTACAATTAAACAATTCTGCTTCAAATAATTTTTATTTATATTTTTGCATAAATAAATTATCATTAAGCCATCCAAATCATAGTGGGCTCACCTTAATAATTTTAGCTCCGTTTCACATGACACTAATTGTAAAATTTTTTATATTTTTTTAATAAATAATTTTTTTATATGAAATTAAAATCCTATTCATTAAATATATTAAGTATTAAATTCATGTAGTCGTGCATGGCACAACGAGTATAACTAGTACATTATAAAGTAGAAACTATTTCGATTGAAAAATTTGTGCCACGTGGCACTAATTGAATAAAATAATGTCAAGTTTTTTAAATAATAAATATCTATACGATACCTATATAATAAAGTTGTACCTTTTCGAGTCGCCACATTAAATATATTCCCACATTATATTTAAAAAAATTATTTTTATTTATATTAACTTAGCTTGTCCAACTAAACTCCATGCTATCTATTTATGTGAAAGTAAAAAAATTTGAATGTTAATTAAAAATAAAGAAATTGGTGCATTAAAGCATCATGGAATCCAGTCCTAGCTGAAGCTGCGACACTCCAATTCGGGTTAGCTTTGGCACTTTCACTTGGTGCATCTCATCTTGTTGTTGAATCCGACGCTTTATCTTGGGTATACAATCTGCTAATTTGAATCATACTTATGTTGGTGCAATACTTAGTAAAATTAAGCACTTATCATCTAGTTTTACTACTTTTATTTGTAAGCATGTACGTAGGTCGGGAAATGTTGTCCCTCATTCGTTGGCTCGATTTATTCCTGTAACTGGCAACGAACAAATATTTGTAAATTCCATTCCGTAAGATATTGTATCCTTAGCGGAAGTTGATCTATAATAATATTAGCAACATTTCTTTCAAAAATATGTATTTAAATCCATTTAATCGTGCATGACACAACGAGTAATACTAATTAACTTTTTAATTATGAGGTGGGAAGAAGTGATATTAAAAAGATGAGTGATGTGGTTCAACGTGGGGTTGACATGTGTCATTTCATATAAGGTATTTTTAAAAAATATACGTATCTTATGTGTGAAAAAACTATTATTTTCAAAAATAATACTTGAAAATTGATGTAGGAAAGGATATTTTAAAACTAATATCCATTAACATTTGGGATTTTCTATCAAATATTTTAAAAATATGGATAAGAATTTATATTTATAAATAAAAATTAATGGTTAAATTGCCAAAGATTATTTTAAAAAAAGTGGTGGTGTGGTCCAATCTAAAAGTGACATGTATCGTTTAACATTTTTTTTTAACCTCCACTTTAGGTTATAGTTATATATTATAGATTTTTATATTCCAATTACCTATTGTAAATTATTATTTTAAGATAAGGGTTATGTGGCGTAACGTGGTTGTAAAAATTGTTACCACTTTAAGTAATAGATAATAGATAGATAGATATTTAGATATTGATGATATTAATTTTTCTTAATTTTTTTATTTATCTATAACTATTTATGGAATGATATATATGATTCGGAATTGTCCAATAGTTGTACACACATTGATATATATATATACGTGTGGTACGCAACTCCGATTCCTCAAACTGTTGTTAGTTGGTGGCCTCTAGTGACTAGTATTTTGGTAGCCTTCGTTGTTTCATTTTAGCAAGTGAAGAAGACAAGGTGATTTCATATCGTGTTTCTGTGAATCAAGACGATCTAGTTTGTGTGAATCAAATAGAGCAGTTACAATTGAGGTTCTCTTCTCTAATGGGACAACAAGGTATACTATTTTTCCATATACTTATATATGTTTTAAATCAGTTTTATTTATGAGATTTGTTTGGTTGAATGGAAAAATCCATAATTTACAAAATCTTATGAAGTACCTTCTAATGTATGTGTTTGGTTGATAAAAATTGACTAAAATACATAAAAAGTTAGATTCGATTTCCAATAAAATTGATTAAAAATTATAGAAAGTTAGATTTCTAATATTTCCAATTCCTCCATTAAATCGTAGTAAATTAAAGATAACTTTAAATTTAAATCGTAGTAATAAATGACATGATCATTTTAAGGGTTTGTTAGGGAGGCGGTCATCCTGGATATTTTTAAGTTTTAACCATACATTAAGTTAATTTAAATATTTAAATAAAGACGTTTTAGGCGGCGTATTTCTCAATTATCGTTTGCAGAGGAAAGGGGAAAACGTGAAAATGTAAATTCGTGCTTCTCTCTGCTATACCTCTTTCTTCGTCACCTCCAAACAACGCAACAAGCCATCTCTTTCCTCTTTCCTCTTTCCTGTCTCTCCTTGATCTTTCTGCGCATTCCATTCTTTCCCATTTCTCTATCCTCACGAAACCCTCTTTTCCCCCTGTTTCTCTCTTCCCCTTCTTTGCCGGCGGATCAGACCTCCATCTCCCACCTCCTCTGATTCCCATCGCCGCCGGCCCCTGCTGATCCGTTCCGTCCGTATCGGTATCCAATTTCAAGGTTTTTCCCATCTCCCCCCAAACGTTTTTCTCGCTGTAAAAAGGTGTGAATTCGTCTTTGATTCGCGAGTTATAGCCTTCTAGGCTTCCGATTGACTTGTGTGTGTGTCATCTTCTGTGAATCGGACACTTTTGCTCGGTGATTAAGCTTCGTGAAGTGTTTGGATTACAAATTTAGGGAAAGATATTGCAAAGGTTAGCGTGGAATTGTTCGATTAGGTTTGGCTGATCATGGAGATTAATCTGAAGCTTTATGTATATGACCGCAACGTTTCCGCTGAATTAATTTATTAGAGTAGTATGCATTATAAGGGTTAATTTTTGGTTATGGAAAGAGACCTTTCGAAATTGATGCTTGAATAAAGATCTCGACTTGATTTTTAAGCGTTTGGAATTTTGATGAGGTCTGATTATCACCGGGCCCCTTTTATACAGGATTAAACTTAATCGATCTAATTAAGGGGAACTTCTCTAGCTCTTATTTTGGTTCTAGGACTTAATTTGATTTTCTTATCATGAGCAGGGAGAGAAGAGAAAGAGCAAATTATTGTGGGTAGAGTTGTGAAAGAAGAAATTGGAGCAGGCAGAAGCTCAACATGTCTGCAATAGTGTGTGGGAAGAGATCATTCTTTGAAGAACATCCATCCTCTGTTACAAAGAGAGCTCGCTGCACCTCGTCTCCAGTGTGCCTCTCTCCATCTAGATCTGCATCCGAGTCATTTGTTCATCCGTCTCCTTCATCATTGTTTCTTGACCATCTTATTGGTCTCTTTCCTGACATGGACGAGAAGGTTTGTGTATTTACCAACTTATTTTGTGAATTTTGAACTTATTTCTGTCAATATAAGTAATTCATTATTTATGAGATTGCAATATTTAAGAAAGGAGTCTTTGCAGTTTAGCCTTGCCTTTTTGATAAGTTATTATAAATTGCACTGTCTTGTCATGGAGGTTCTTTTTTAATTAATCTAACATTAAGAGACTTTTGTTCTTTTGGGTTAGTTGCTAAGTTATGACTTATGAGTCCTAACTAACCTAAAAGAACATACTCAGTCGTAACATTTGCCTTGTAAGTTTGTTTACTAATGCTAAGTAGTTTAATTTAGCATTTCCTTTCAAGCTATCAACCACTAAAACAGGAAAAAAAGTATACTTTAACTTGAAATGATTTGAGTTGCCTTCTCAGGCTTTCTACATATATGTCAAAGCAGAATGAAATTGTAGAACAAGTTAAACTATTGGAAGGAATATTTTGTTCTAGCTGCGTTGATTGTGTTTCTGAAAACTAATCTCTCTGATGCATTGACAATAAACATGTTTCCGTCTTCCTAGCCCAAATTAGGAGTGTGTGTTGCTCTCTGAGCTCTTGATCATCTTGTTTCCATGGTGTATAAATGTGATTGTATATTTGGGATGACTACTGACTATGATCCCTTTTATGTTTCAGCTCCTTGAGAGAGCATTAGAGGAATGCGGCGATCTGGAGTTGGCAATCAAGCGCTTGAATGAGCTTCGTCTAGGCTGTGCTACAATTCCTACAAATAATGTGGTGAATGATGTGGGTCAATCTGATAATGCAACTCAAGCAACTGAAGAGAAGGAAGGTATATACTAGGATTGTCTGCTAAACCAGTTATTCAGATTTCAGGGAAGGTCTCACAGTTAGGAAAAGGAAGAGGAATAGGATAGTTTATTTATAACATGAATACTAACTGTCTCAAACAATATTACTAATAATAGGTGGCCTAACAAGCCAATGGAATTTAATTTGGTGTACTTCAGATATAAGGCCTAACAAGCCAATGGGACGCATCCTCATGCTCATTGGCTTTAGTCCCTATATCAATTTTGGTGCATTCTAACTAAATTCAGTTATTATTGTCTGAATTTCAGTATTTCTTGGGTCTATCGGGCGTACCACCCCCTTTCCCTTGGGCAGCGGTACCCCCATCTCGACCCCCCAGATTCCACTGTAGTGGAGCCTCACTGGGTTGATGATGATATTTTTGAATCGATCTAGTCCCTTATTTCTTTTCTCATATTTTCTTTTTCTGTCCCATTTTTGTTTCTTCATTTTAAAATCACATCATTCTGCTCCTGGATAGCATATTTCTAAATTTCCAGTAATGAAATTAATGTTTGGGACCTTCATTGGATTTCAATTCCATGGTTGAATTCTGTTGCATTGAAAAATATGAATATCAATGAACATGAAGTTGGCTCTCGAACATTCATATGCATTATAATAAAAAGCTTTTAGTAGAGTGCCAGTCCTTTAACATCAAAAAGCCTTGGACCACCTTTTGTTGTATAATGCTTTATTTTGTATGGTTAAGAGAATGCTAATAGATTTGTTCTTGTTTAGTGGCTAATGGTCCGGATGGTGCATCTTCCAAAGATCAAGTAGCTCCAACAAACTTGCCTCAGGATGGTGCACAATGGGTGGAGCTTTTTGTCAAAGAAATGAGCAGTGCTACAAACCTGGACGATGCTAGGATCCGTGCTGCAAGAGCTCTGGAAGCTTTTGAAAAATCTATATCTGCTCGTACAAGTGCAGAGGTTGCGCAGAACTTCCACCAGGTAATACTTTATTTCCTTGAAACATATTTTGGTTGCTACTATGATACTATCATTACTTTACTGTTTTAGGTTTTCTTGATTTGCCTGTTCCACTATTTATTTGGCATGGGAACTCTTTGGATTTGTCACAATGGGAATGGATTGTGAGGGCCAAACAGATTTTTCTTAGAATTCATTTTATGACTTGTCAATTTGCAATTACCTTAGGAAAATACAATGCTGAAGGAACAAGTTCAAGTGCTGATTCATGAAAATTCCATTCTCAAGCGAGCTGTGTCAATCCAGCATGAGCGTCAGAAGGATTCTGATCATAAAGTACAAGAAATTGAACATCTTAAGCAGCTTGTTTCTCAGTATCAGGAACAGCTTAGGACACTGGAGGTGAGTAAAATGCACTCTTTCCTGATCATACTGCTATTTTAAACATCAACTCGTTTCTGAATTGGTTCTGTCTACTTGTGGTACAGGTCAACAATTATGCACTATCTATGCATCTGAAGCAAGCTCAACAAAACAATTCTATGCCGGGAAGGTTTCATCCCGACATTTTCTAGATTTACCGTTCTAATTGCTTAGCTATAATGTATGTTTTGATAGTTTCTTAATAGAGAAATTATCTGTCTGTTGTTGGACCCCCTATATAGCACACGTCTATTTGAACTCTAGTGTAGTTTAAAGAGAGACTGCGTAATGGTTGTCTCAAATGTTCCAAGTATGAATGTGTTACTTGATTGTATAACTTGGTGTCATTGCATTTGCTTTCCTTATGATCCACTTTTCTTGCATTTCATTTTTATCATCATTCGAGTCCTTGAATGTTTTGAAGTTAAAAAAAACATTTAATTGTTTTGAAATTGGTGATGTGCTCAATTTTAACAATGGTGGGACTTCAAATGTTCCACTCCCTTAGAATTTTAGTATGTAATCCTGTCATGGAACCAAATGCTGATTCTGTAACATACAAACTATGTTTACTATTTGAATGACGTCATCCTAAAATGTTGATGCTAATTTGCAAAGAAACAGAAATCTTCCCAGCCACTTGATTTGAGAATGTACAGCCAAATCAAAGGTGGTGGTCATTCTCATCATGTGATTTGGCAACAAACACACATTCTAACAATCGCCAAAGGTATAGTTTGGTATATTTGGAAGACGTGAAGCTCCATTTTCTACACTGTATCAGCTGAGATCACTTCACTTAATTAATTACTCTCTCAGTCCCTATGTATGTTTGGATGATGGGATTTGATGAGAGGGGAATTGTAAGAATTATTTTTCTATTGTTTGGTTGCAATTTTATATGAGAATTGATGGAATTTCATAAGAAAATTTGGAGTGAAATGATGGGAAATTGAATCCCACTAAATTGGTGAAATTTGATGAGAAAATAGAGATACATGTTTTAAATAAGAAAAATAAAAATAAAATCTTGCCCACATTTTCTGATAAAAAAACAACTCTATCCAAACAAAGAAATTATTAAAATCTCATACATTCTCACATTTTGTTTTCTTATCCTTTCTTTTCACATATTTTACCACCTTTTCTTTTCTCATCAATTCTCAATTGTCCAAAAATGAAAAAATCTCTTCAATTAAGATACTTAAAATCATGCACAGATGCAACAGATAAAAAGTATTTACAGTTGGTCTAATATTTTAAAATGACAAAATATTTAATGGGGATCCAAGTTCATTGTTCTCAACCAATAGGAGAGCACCATTTATTTACATAGCACCAATAGGAACAAGCATTTATTTCACACGGATGGGGGAGAATAACAGGGGGAAAGTTGCCATAAAAGGCAACCTCATTTACATTTCATCTTCTTATTCTCCTATTCAACAAAGAGCATTTATTTTCTTCTTCTTTTTATTCTCTTTACTGCTTGGCCACCATGGCTTCAATGTTTTTTAACCTTAATGAAGGCCCACCTCCAGAAAGTGAAGCCCCACTTCAACAGACAAAATTTCTTTTTGATCTAAATGAACCAACAAGGGACATGGAAGAAGAGGCAGAGCTTCACACATCAGAGAAAGGGAAACATGCACCAACATCTTCACATCGTCAGCCATCGAAGTCCAAGCTTAGTAGTGAGAAACGACTCCATACTTTAATGAAGCTTCTACACATACCAAATGGGGGACATCTTAGAAGGAGTGAAATGCAAGGAGTTGCAACAAAATTCAATGTTTCAACAAGGACCACATCCAAAATATGGAATATAGCAAAGCAACAAACTAATGCAATGCAAAGGCCTAATGTGAGTACAAAGTATCAAAATAGTGGTAGAAAGAGGGTTGAAATTGATCCAACAACAATTGCAACAATCAACATGGGGGATAGATTATGCATAAGAGATTTAGCAAGCAAGCTTGTCATTTCAAAGAGTACAACCCATAGACTAATAAAAAGACGTACCATAAGGCCACATACAAATGCACCCAAGCCTTAAATGAATCAAACAAGAGATCAAGGTTGGATTGGATATTAAGTCTACTACAAGGAGGAGCACCAAAAACAAAGAGAAAATACTATCCCATGTTTGATTTTGTTCACATAGATGAGAAGTGGTTTCAATTGGGTAAGAAATCCCTAGGAGTTTATCTTGCACAAAATGAGGGGCAAATATAGAACAACAAATTCATGCAAATTCGTACTCAAGGTCATGTTCACTGCTGTAGTAGCGAGACCTAGGTTTAATTTAGAGGGATAATGCACTTTTGATAGAAAAATTGGTTTTTTTCATTCACTTACCGAGAAGCAGCAAAGAGGAAATAAAAACAAAACAAAACAAGGGGACAATAGTTACAAAGCTCATTATATCAATCAACTAAACAGTAACAAGAAGCATCCTCTCATCAATCAGATTGTCCCATCAATCAAGGCTAAATGGCCACAAGATGAAGGATTATGCAAAGGCACACATATCTAAACAACATGCAAAATGGCAAAAGGTATATCAACATGATGGATTCACTTTTATTTTAACTCAACAACCACCAAATAGTCTTAATTTGAATATATTAGACTTAGAATTTTTTAGAAGCATTCAATTTTTGATGCATAAAAATGCCTAAGAATGTTGATGCTATGTTGGATGTTGTGCATGAACCTTTTTATGAGCTAGACCCCAAAACCCTAGGTAATGTTTGGATGTCCTTGCAATATGTAATGAATGAAATATTGGAAGCCAAAGGAAGCAATGACTTTGACTTGCTACATTTGAACAAAAAAAAATATTACAAGATCAAGGGATAATGTTCACTGCTGTAGTAGCGAGACCTAGGTTTAATTTAGAGGGATAATGCACTTTTGATAGAAAAATTGGTTTTTTCATTCACTTACCGAGAAGCAGCAAAGAGGAAATAAAAACAAAACAAAACAAGGGGACAATAGTTACAAAGCTCATTATATCAATCAACTAAACAGTAACAAGAAGCATCCTCTCATCAATCAGATTGTCCCATCAATCAAGGCTAAATGGCCACAAGATGAAGGATTATGCAAAGGCACACATATCTAAACAACATGCAAAATGGCAAAAGGTATATCAACATGATGGATTCACTTTTATTTTAACTCAACAACCACCAAATAGTCTTAATTTGAATATATTAGACTTAGAATTTTTTAGAAGCATTCAATTTTTGATGCATAAAAATGCCTAAGAATGTTGATGCTATGTTGGATGTTGTGTATGAACCTTTTTATGAGCTAGACCCCAAAACCCTAGGTAATGTTTGGATGTCCTTGCAATATGTAATGAATGAAATATTGGAAGCCAAAGGAAGCAATGACTTTGACTTGCTACATTTGAACAAAAAAAATATTACAAGATCAAGGGAATCTACCAACACAAGTAGAGACATCAATGTGGGCTGTAATAGAAGCATGAGAATTGCTTCATGGGTGCTAGACAAGGACCACAACCAGAACAAGCAAGAGACAATGCAAATCAACACACTAAAGGGACTCATGCAACCAATGGAGATCATGAAAGTCGGGGAGATTCAATAGAAAACAATCACTACATTTAGAGACATTAGGTGACATTTATATGAACTTTTATGTAAGTACAATACTTTTGTGTAACTGGACATATGGAATAGATCCACACTTTTAGGACCTTAATGTAAAAGGAACAATAGATCAAGGAACAACAAATCAAGCAAATTACCATGTCAAGATTTGAAATGCAAAAAGAAAAAAAAAAGAAAAACAAATCTTAGATGTCCCCAATTCCATTATTGACACAAATCTATCCAAATTGTCTTAACATGCAAAAGGCCTCATTCAACCATAATAACGATTGATTTCCTATTGCATGATAAGACAATGGATATTCAAGACTTGCATCTCAGTATGTACAAACTTCATCGTTGATAAAAGAAACTCTCAAACGTCCCCAAGTCCATCATTGAAATAACTTCACCAACTAAACCTTGACATATAAAGGCCTGTTCAACCATTTTCATGACTGTTTTCCTATTGCATGTATAGGCCAATGAGTATGAAGGAATTGCATCTCAGAAGCAATTACTTCATCATTGAAAAAACGCATTTGAATCAAATAAGTACAAAAATGCATTTGAATCAAACAAGAATCTGTAAGATCCGACAATGGGGTGTTCATCATAAGTTGTTACCCTCTCTATCAAAGATCTCATGGCCATACCAATGACTTACACACGTACACACACACACACACACACTAGAAAACAAGATCATCAATACATGAAGACAAGCAACAACAGATCTTACAAAGTCTTGTACAAAACATGCAAGCAACAAACACGCAAGTACGCAACAATAGATAATGCAACGAACATGCAAGCATCATGCAAGCAACAAAGTCAACTTCAAGGAATGTATCAACAAGAGAATTCATCAAATCTGTTGGCCTTACCTAGCTAATCACAACATGCAGCAAATATGCAAGCAATGGACTCAAGCAACAAATCAATCAAAAAATCAAGCATCAACAATGGAGGCTTAAGATCAAGAAACAACAAATCATCCATCAACAATGGAGGCTCAAGATCAAGCAAAAATAGATCATGCATCAACAATGGAGGCTCGAGGTTAATCAACAACAGATCATACATCAACTATGGAAGCTCAAGATTAAGAAACAACTCAAACAAGAGATTGTGGAGGCTCAAGATCAAGCAATAACAAATCAAGCAACAACAGAGCAAGCAACAAAAGATCAAGCAACAATAGATCAAGCAACAATAGATCAAGCAACAGATGAAGTAACAACAAATCAAGCAACAACAATGGAGAGAAGGGGACTTAGCTAAGCATCTAGGTCAGAAGGCTACAACACCGTCTAGGGACTCCGAATCATCATCAACACCAAGCTTAGAATCAACTTTAGGGGACTGTAGAGGATGCCCTTCCTCAAGGGTCTCATAATCTCGATTAACAAAGATGCTCTCGACGGTGGATTTAGAAATTTGGGGACTATACGAGTGTTGTCTTCGTAGTCATCGCCCCACTCACAACTCGAAAAATCTGAGCAAGCATTGGAACTAGATTCACGAGACTCGAAGGGACCAGGAATATATGCCTCCATTCTTCGGATAATCGGATCGCAACTCATCTCTGAGAAGTTAACTCTAAATGAAGCAAGTGAGGCCTAAAGATCTCAGATGAATAAGGACTTTTGTGTTTTAGGGTTTCAAATTGGACAAAGCTTTGGGGATAGAGAGACAGAGATAGATTTTTAAGAGATCAAGAAACAAGGAAGAAGTAATGGGTAGATCCAAGCAAGAACGAGATCAAGCCCCAATAATGGAGAAGAGCATTTCAGATATTGAGAGGAGACGAAGAGGGATTTTGAAGATTTAGAGAGATTTCTAGAGAAATCGAGAGAGGTGAGAGCTTAGAGATGTCAAGCGGTAGATCCAAGCAAGAAGCAAGCAAGAACAAACTCAAGCCCCAACTATTGAGAAGATCGTTTCAGAGATTGAGAGGAGTCAAAGAGGGAGTTTGAACAATCAGAGAGAATTCTAGAGAAATCAAGAGAGGTGACAACTCACAGATGTCAAGCAACACATATTTGGGGTCTTCCCATCTCGAAGCCACAACCGAGTATATATGGGTGGATTGCAAGCAAGTCACAAATCAAGCCCAATAACAACGGAGTACAAGATTAAGCCCAAAAACAAGCTCACAAGCAAGATCCAAGGTCCACATAATGAAGGTCTAGAAATTTTGAGATGAGGAACATAGAGGTCCAAAATAATAAGGGTCCATTTTATTTAACTCAAGTTTGGTAGATTTTGGGTTGATAAAGGAAAAATGGAGTTTAATGGAGATTTATTTAGGTAATGAATTGTTGAGGTTTAAGGGATTTAATGAAGATAAAGAGGTGAAAAGAGAGTAATGGGGAAGAAAGAGTTGATTATTGGGGGTAAAATGTGTGATTGAATGATGGTATTATTGTAAGAAATGTATGAATATAAAAGGTAAGTTGAAAAGATGGACAAATTTATTGGGATATCCGAAAAGGAATACAAGACGATCTTTCGGGACAGAGGGAGTATAAGTTATATGACTACTATATTCATGTTTTGGAAGATTGTTCCTCTTTCAAAAAAATCAAATAAAAATAAGTAAATTACATGACTCTACTAGTACTAGTATTAGAAACCCAAGCAAAATAATATACACCACAATTCCGTGTTTCACGAGACAAGATGGAAATAAAAGAAAGTAAAAAGTTTTATAAACAAATTTGTGCTTGAAGAGTTTCATATAATGGATTTGGTGTTTCAACAAGATGGAAATAAAAGAAAGTAAAAAGTTTTCCCGTTCTCTCTTAGTCACATCATACATGGATCTCATAAACCCTTCATATCTTCATCCATGGATCCCATAAACCTCTACTTAGATCGTCCATAATGGGGTAAAAATGGGGTTCATGATGTCAGCCCAATTATAAAATATTTGCGCATTTGCATGTACCGAGAGAAATTGGTACAAGGCATGGAGCGGAAGGAAAAGTTATGGAGCGCTGCATGGGGCGTAGGCGTGCTTGTCAGTGAGCAAAACACATTGTTTTACTTGATCCAAGGTTGTACGAGTCGGACTACGCGTGACACTCATGAATCAGGTTAATTTAGTTTGGGTATTTAAACATAATTTGTTTTTACCATAATTCATAATGTTTATCTACCCATAGATACTAATATTGCATATATTTGATTAAATGTAATATTAATCGCAAATTTTTGTTGGAGTTGTATGATGAAAACAAGTCAGTCTTGAAGACTTTGGTTTCCCACATCGGAGATATGAGCTCTTTTACTTTTTGTTCTGTATAAATAGTGAGCTTTCTTTCTGTTTTCTGAGTAAGAGAGATAAATACACTTTTTGTTTTTGGTCAATGTTTTGTAACAAACTCCACGATGAGAGTAGAGCATAGTAGCTTGCTTCTCAAGATTGTGAGGTCTCCATTCTTCATGAATATTGATCAATAAAGTTTTCTTTCAATCTTTTTTCGTGAGATTTCTATCTTCTTAATATGGTATCAGAGTGGGATCATATCCTTGCTTGATTTCCCTAATTCACCTTTCTAGGGTTTATCTGGAAATGGACTGTCTCAAGATCCGATTGCTCAACTGCTTAATCTTCTTGATGCACTAAAGAGTAAAGATGGAGGACCTTCTTCCTCAGTGAATTTTGATGGTATGGTTTCTCTTATATCACATTGCTTGAATTCTCATCAATTTATTAAATTTTCAAGCAATGATTGGATAATTGATTCGGGAGCTAGTGACATTTGATAAGAATATTTTTGAATAATTTGAAATGCTTGCAAAATGATTGTATAAATGTGCTTTTAGTTGATAGTTTCAAGTGTGATTTTTTATCCGTCCAGAAATCGTGTTAGCAATTGTCTTGTGAGGTAATTTTCTCAGAAACTTAGTGTACTGTGAAGGGCCTTTCAGTAAAGAGACCTCTAGTTCTTGGTAAGGCACAAAATGGCTTATACTTGCTGTCTCAGTCAAAGTCAGGACATTCTGCTTCAGTTGCTGAACAAAAAAGATGCTTTAGTGTGATTAGGAACGAACAAATGCTATGTCATTATAGATTTGGCTATTTACCTAGTTATAAACTGGAAAAAAGGTTTCCTTCTATTATAAATAAAGATGTTGCCATAAAAGATTCTTGTGATGTGTGTCATAAAGCAAGGCAACAAGATTACCTTTTCCTTCTTCATCTAGACATACTACTCAATTGATTGAGCTAGTCCATGTGGTGGATGTTTGGGGGTCTTACCATGTTTCTACACATGGAGGTTTCAAGTACTTTTTGACCATTTTAGATGATTTCAACAAGGCAACTTGGACCCATTTAATGTCATCAAAATCTCCATCTTTTGATTTTTTGAAATCTTTTATTGCTTTAGTAGAAAGGCAGTTTGAAAAGAAGGTAAAATAGTGAGATTAGACAATGCTTTTGAATTGGGACCAAGTATTGAAGGGAATATTTTACTTTGCTTCAAAGGGTATTGTTCATCAAACTTCATGTTCACACTCCTAAAAAAACAATGTTGTAGAACGAAAGCATAAGCACCTTTTGGAGACTTATAGAGCCTTGTTATTCCATTCAAAATTACCCACCATATTTTGGGGAGATCGCTTGTTGACTGCTACATACCTGATCAATAGAATATCTTCTTAGTTGCTTAATGGAAAATCACCATATGAGTTATTACATGGATGTCTACCTGATTACTCACACTTGGGAGTGTTTGGTTGTCTTTGCTACATGACTATTATTGGTCCTCAAAGGGACAAATTACAACATATATCAATTCCTTGCATCTTTGTTGGCTATCCAAGTGGTAAAAAGGCATTCAAGGTGTTTGAGTTGGAGAACAAGCAATTCTTTATTACAAGGGATGTTGTTTTTTATGAACACATCATACCTTTTTCTTCAGGAGAGAATTTTACACTGCAAAAGTCTGATGCTATTCCTCGTTCTATTATAGATTCAGAGTCATTTTCTCCTCCTTTTCAGAATTTTTCTCCAAAAGATTCTAATCATACAGCCATTCCTATAGTTGATGAAGTTAATGAAGTTGCTCAAAATCCAATGCAATAGTTTATTAGGAGGTCTACTCAGGTTTCTCACCATCCTTCTTATTTGAAATATTATCAATGTCATCAGGCTACTTCTGGGCATATGTTTTGTTCTCTAATTGATGGATTGGCACCAACTCATCATTTGTGCTTCGATGCTTTGTCTTATACTGAGAAGAGTTTATTTTCTTCCATAAAATACGAATAACCTTTTTCTTATTCTGAAGCTGTACAGTCTCCAGAATGCAAGGCAACTATGGAGATTGAATTTTCAGCTTTAGAAGCAAATGATACCTGGTAGGTTGTAAATCTACAAGCAGAAAAGAAACCTATATCTAGCAAGTGGGTTTATAAAGTGAAGTATAAGACTGATGGCTCACTTGAGAAATTTAAGGCTAGACTAGTTATAAAGGGCAACACACAAAAAGTTGGTCTTGACTATACAGAAACCTTTTCTCCAATCGTGAAGGTGACTACCATTCATTGTTTAATTTTTGTAGCAGCTAAAAAACAGTGGCCAATGTTTCAGCTCGACGTTAACAACGCTTTTTTGCATGGAGACCTTAAAGAGGATGTATATATGAAGTTTCCTATGGGGTATTCTCCTCCCCCTTCTTCGTCAAGTGGTACTCTTGTTTGTAAGTTGAGGAAGAGCTTATATGACCTTAAACAAGGCTCTCGACAATGGTATTCAAAACTCTCTTCTTCTCTTTGTTCTCAGGGTTATCATTACTCGAAGAATAATTACTCTCTTTTTATTAAAACCAACAGTTCTTCTATTACAGTGGTTGTTGTATACGTTGATGATGTGTTAGTCACCGAGAATGATACTAATGAGGTTGATAAGCTCAAAAGTTTTCTTCACAACAGGTTCAAAATTAAAAATTTAGGCAAAGTGAGTTATTTCTTGGGCATAGAAGTCATTGATAATACTGATGTTGTTGTAATATCTCATAAAAAGTTTGCAACAGAGTTATTACAAAAAGATGGAATTCAGGATTTCAAGTCTGTTTCAAGTCCTCTTGAGCTAAGTTTTCTTACAAACACTCAACTAAATCTAAGTTTGAGGATCCTTGTTGTTGCCATATCAAGGTGAGTTATTTCACTTATTTGAGGATCCTTAGTTATATCGGAGTTTAGTTGGGAAACTCAATTTTCTTATAAACACTTGACCGAATCTAAGTTTTTTTGTCCAATTCTTAAGTTAGTTCATGAAAACACCGAGAGTGCCACATTCCCATGCCTTGATGCATACTATGAAATATTTGAAGTCATCATCTGATTTGGGTTTAGTTTTCTCTAAATCCTCTTATTTTGCTTTAAAAGCATATTGTGTTTTAGATTGGGGAGCTTGTCCCTCTACATGACGTTTAGTAAGTGGTTTCTATGTTGTTTTGGGGGCTAGTCCTATATGTTGGAAGTCCAAGAAACAATACACTGTTTCTCTAACCTCAACTGAAGTGGAATATCGAAGTATGAGGCGTGTTGTTTTTGAATTAAGTTGGCTCAACAAATTGCTTCATGACTTACAAGTCCCTTCCATTATTCCTATTCCTCTTCATTGTGATAATCAAACCGTGATTTATATTACCAAGAATCCGGTGTATCACAAGCGCACCAAACACATAGAGCTCGATTGTCACTTTGTGAAGGAAAAATTAAATGATGTGCAAACCTAATATAAGGCCCAGTTTCAAATACCACACTTTCAATACTTCAACTCCGTGTCTACCAACTTGTCAAACCAAAATTATATAACTCAACTCTACTGTATAAATATATAGAGGCCGTTAAAAAATTAGGCCTTGTGAAATTGGACTTCTTGCACACTCTTATCTACGGACTTAAACAGAGCATAATCGCTTACTTCTCAAGATTGTGTGATCTCCATTCTTCATGAATACTAAAAGAGTTTTATTTCAATCTTTCTTCGCGGCTCTTTAATAATTTTTGGATTTTAAGTGTTTTTTTAGGACATTCTACTCGAATAGATTGATCGGGTCGGATACCCGTCAATGAAATGAACCAAAACATATATTTCCAGGAAATGGCAAACCAAACTCTTTTTTGATCTTTGGCTGTTACCAACAGAGAGATGGAAGAAGAGAAAGCGGCGGCGTACTACGACGAGCTATCACGAAAAGGTAGTGGCGCCGCCCGGTTTAAGCAAGGTCTCGGCTTTTCCTCTTCCTCATCCGGTGCCGCTAGCTCGGCTGCCGATCCTCCGCCGAGAGGCTCCGCTCTAGCATCGTCGTTCCTCAGCCAATTCGTCAAGGCTTCGAATCCGAGCTCTGAAAACGCGGAAAATGAGAGGGAGAAGCAAAAATCGCAGATCGAGAGCATCCAGAACAAACTCAGGAAGAAAGGTTCGAGTTCAATTGAGCCCCAATTCAAGGACAGAGAAAGAGGCAAGGATTATAGGAAAGAGAGGGATAGGGAGAGAGACAGGAGGAAGGATAGTGAAGAGAGAGAGCGTGTTAGGGATAGGGAGAGAAGGAGGAGCAGGAGAAGTAAGTCAAGGAGCCATTCGAGTGAAGACAGAGAGCGTTGTCGGGATAGGGAGAGAAGGAGGAGCAGGAGAAGCAGGTCTAGGAGCTTCTCAGACGAAGAAAGAAAACGAGGGAGGGGGAGAAGGAGGAGGAAAACCAGAAGCAGAAGCAGGAGTTTGTCACCAAATTACGAGAGGACAGAGAAAGGGAACCGTGATAGAGAGAGAAGACTGAGACCGGCGAAGGATAACAATGCCGCCATTGATTATGCAAAGTTGATAAAAGGTTATGATGAGATGGTATGTTACTCCTGCGTATTTTGTTTCAATTTAGTATAACTTATGTTTTGCTGGAATGATACCTTGATTGTTTAATTGCATTGCATGCCGTCTGCTTTCTATGAGAATAGTGAGATAATAGAAATTGATTTATTGATAATGGCGATGGATAGTTTAGCTTTGTCTAAATTACACAATAAAGCAGGAGTTTGTGTAAGAGTTGATAGAAGTTGCAATTTGCTACATTCACACTTTTAATTGTACATTATATCTATTAATTGGCCATCCTGATGGTTCTTATAGAGCCAAAGTTGACTCAATTATGCTTTCATTGCTTAAATGAGCATAGAGATTGATTCTTTCTCACCCTATTTAATGTCTATGGCTATGTATAAGGGCATTAGGTTTATTGCTTCCTGTGCTCCAAAAAAATAAGGATTGGAATGTTTCCATTAACCCTGTCGTGCACTCTTGCTTTGTCTCCACTATTGTTTGGCTTGTCATATCTCTTGAATTGTAAACCATTTATAGTTAGTTTTTCCCAAAGTTTTGCTAATATGGTAGTTCTGGAATTCCACCAGTTTGTTATGCCATTATAATATCCTTTTGGCTCACTCATCAGTTACGTTTAGGATTGTAACTGATTTGGTTTCCTCCTCTTTACAGACGCCTTCTGAGAGAATTAAAGCTAAGATGAAGATGCAACTTTCCGAAACGGGTATGAGCATTCATACTTTTAATCGTGAAGTTAGGATAAATACATGTAGTAGTTTGTGAACTGGTGCTTGTAGACTCAGGCTGAATTGGTCACTTTCTTGTCATTACTCATGATCATTGGGTCTGTTAAATCGGCAAATAAATAGATTTGAAGCACTATCTTGCCTAAATTTATGTGGTACTTTTGGAATTCTAGCTGTCTGCTTTGTCTACCTTATTATTCATTCGATTCAAGGTTGGGTGTGCTATATCTTTTTCCCTTTGTTTACATCGGATGAATGAATGGCATTTTGATTATCATTCTGAAAATCAGTTACCACGATGTCCGAAACTTGAAGCCATTAATGTGTTCATGTAGAAAAGTTTGCAGCATGAACAATTTGACAGCTGCAGTTAGAATGACCACCATTTTGATGTCATCTAAGTTTTTATATGAATCCAAAATTGATGTTACAGACAGGTGATATGTTGTGAATTGAGAAGAAATGTGCATCCTGTATGCGGTTCAAGTGATATTTAAAAAAAAAAACATTACAAGTTTGAGTGTGCTACTTTGCTTGGCAACACAACAACAACAACAACATCAACCCAGTGTTAACCCGCCTCAGGTGGGATCTGGGGGGCCATGATGTACACACCTTTGCCCCAATATAAAATCAAGAGGGTGTATGAAGAAAGGCCAAGTATTATCATTGCCCGGAAGACCCAAGGAAACCTAAAATTCAACTATGTGGCAATGATAACTTTGCTTTGGTATTTTATAATTTTTGAAGAAGACCCAAGAAAATTTGTTTTTAATCAAACGGCTACCCCCTCAAATTGTCAGCTCATTTTGTATTAAATCTGTGTTAAAATCAAAACACGACTTCGGTTGCAGCTGCAAAGGACACAAAGATAGGTACTGGTTCGGGATGGGAGAGATTTGACTTTAACAAGGATGCCCCTCTTGATAATGAGGATGAAGAAATTGAAGGTATAACTATGTATTGATATTTGAATAACTTTTTTCATGTATTCTTTCTCTATCATTCCATGCATTCTGCTTTGAAAAATAGAACTCGTAAAAATGGGAATGTCAAGATTATTGCATGACTGTTTGACATGCATTTATCAATAACATGCTGGGAAGGATCATAAACTGCACTATAGTTGATACATGGTTTTCCCATGGATTGTAAAGGCAAGGTTCGATTGTAAAAAAAGTATGTGCTTTTTTGAGTAAACGTGGTAGGTTTTGCAATATTCTTGTAGGTGCAAATGACGATGCAAAGGTAGTCAAGCATCTTGGTCAAACATTCCGGTTCTCTAGTGTGCAGGTATTCCTCCTATGTCCTTTACGGAATAATTTTTTTGTTCCTCTTTCTATTTATTCATTTTCATGAACGTTGATCAGTTAGTAGGCGATGAGAAAATGGGCCTGATTACATCAATCTGTGTTATTTCCTTCTATGTTTTTTTAAAGGCAAGAAGGGAGGAAGAAATCAAGGTTGCTCACGATGAGGCTATGTTTGGTGCACCTGTGCGTTCACCATCTGTTGCATCAGAAAGTGTAGAAGAAAGCGAAAATGAAAAGAAGCAGATTGAGAGCAATGACCCAGCTGCCACAAGTCTCTTTAGTGACAAGGTGAACTATGTACCATTGTTTCCAAGGCTTTCTGTTTTACAATTTCCGGAAAATCATATGATTGAATGGGCATTTAATTGAACATCAAACAGTTGATTGCCAAGAAGCAAGGCTCGTGGCGTGATCGTGCACCTAGAAACATTTAATGGATTTTACAATGGTATAACTGTGGCCCTTGGAAGGAAAGCTAACGATCTTGAACTTAGAATCAGGAGTTGCAGAGGTTTCTTATTTATTCACCTCCCTGACAAAGTACTCAAGGTAAAATAGTGGTTGGAAATCTTGAAAAGGTAGAAGACTTTCTTTCACATTCATGTGTTGTGCTTAGATAGGGAGTACATTAGAACTTTTTTTTTTGTGTGTTTGTTTGTAAAGATTAGATGGTTTTCCTTAATTATTCTTTCTACCTGGAGTTTAGGGATGACTGGCGGAGACAGAAAATTGTGGATAGAAGTTGTAGAAAAAACTGTTACCTAGTGAAATGGAAGCAGGTTTTATTTTTAAGCATCTGCGATGAATCAAAGTTGATTGTGCAGTTTAACACTAAAAGTACTCCACATGAGGTGGTCTTGGGGGTATGGATGATGTTGGTAAGTCCTGGTTCAATCCTTGCCTACGCTTCTTTACTTGGGTAAAAATCAAGTATCTCCTTTCTTCTATTAGGATGAGCTGGTTCGTGGTCCTTGTTGCCTGGGTCACGAGCTCGGATTTGAAAAGTACTTGCAGAATACCGGTTTTCCAACTTTCTAGCTTAATCTACGGAACCTGTTTCAAAACAAATCCACTCATCTATGCACATTCGCACTAATCACTAATGGCTTATGATTATGGCATAACATAAGTTTAGGTAGCGTGAGCTATAGAATCTGATTCTATATTAAGGTGTTACAACTTGGAGCTCCGCGCTCAGAATGTAAATAACTGACGAAACCTAAGATGGTGGAGACATGTGTCTTGTGCCTACTGCGACAGTTGGCTGTGCACCTCGACCAAAGTCGCGTTTCCTCAACTGAAGTGTCCAACAATGTCGAAACGGCCTCTGCGTTAGTGACTCCCCACAAGCATCTCTCCACCACGAGCATCAAACGCGACTCCGATGTTATACCTTCTAATTACTTTGACCACTAAGCACTTGTGCGCTCCCAAAAGCCACGTATCAAGCATATCTGGCATATAGAGCATGAAGTTTATTGTTCTTTGATTGGCATCCATCACTGATAAATCCTCGTCTTATCTGGCATCCATCACTGATACAGTCATAAGAGAACTTAACAAGTACCGGTTCCACATCAAGTTTATTGGAGACGGACCGATCACTCAGTCTAAATTAAGAAAGGTGTCAAATGCACTTCTTCTCTTATTGTCATGCACTTTACTAATCTTGAGTGTTGATGTATTTCATCATTGATACAGTCACAAGAGAACTTGGCAAGTACCATTTCAACATCAAGTTTATTGGAGACAGACCACCAATCACTCACTCTAAATTAAGAAAGGTGTTGAATGCACTTTTTTCCATTTTGAAGTATGTGTCGTACTACGCCACCATTACTTGGAAAACGACCTTAGAGCAACACTCAAGTCAAGCTAAGGAAGTTCTGAGGCCTTGTCACCAAGCTCATATTCCATGAAGTCCAAGAACCAAGTCGGTCGTGCGCCATCAGCAAGTTGCGTCTCAGGTTGTACCGCTTACATGCACGATCGTGCACTTAGTCTCAGTTAATGACCAAGGTTGTGCACCTGGTCATGAGTCTAGCCTTAGTTATCTTTGAAGGTCATGCACCTCTATTCTTGCGTGAGCCGTTTTAAGAGTTATCTTTTTTTTTATATGTTTTACCTAGTTTATTTAGATAAGATAACTTTCTTTTATTTTAAGGTTATTTATCATTATTTTGGTATTATTATATTGTAAGGATATTTTCCCTATTTAAGAGAATGAAACCATAAAGAAAGGGCAAAACAATTTTTTACATAAATATCAAAGAACAATTTTGTGTCTCCGCTATAGGTGAGAAACTTTCAACTAAATGTCGTGAGAAGTAGCGACAAATTTAGATTTGTGAGATTCAAGTCTAGGATTATTCTACCTTGATTGCAATTCAATTCGTGAGATTCGGTTTGAGTTTCTTTCAACTCTATTCAAGATTCTATTCACAAGATTCGAGCATAAGATGATTGGACAACCCTTTTACTCCAACTAAGAATGATCGGGGGACCCTTTGACGAGAGATTCGTCATTAATTAGAGTTTTCGGGATTTCAAGGTCTTGAGTAGTCCTATCTTTAATTTTATTGTTGATGCGTCCTGACCCTTGGAAAAGGTTGGATGGGTGAGAGTGTGTCAGCTCTTGTGTTGGATGGCAAGTCACACTTCAAATCCTAGACCATCGTGGAATCCTAGGGTGCAAAATGCCTTAGTTGTCTTGCACAAAGGGTTTGAAGCGAGGTTCAACACAAGAGGGTGTCGAACAAGGGCTTGAGTCCCAAGACTAGACTCAAGGTGTCGACAGCTCAAGACTAGACTCAAGGCGTCGATGGCTCAGGGCTAGCGTACCGAAAGTGTGGATTTCTAGGTTACCCATCTTTCTTGTTGGTTTTTTTGTGGCAGGCTTGATCGAGTTACTTGACACATATCCAAAATGGATGGACTTGAGTTTTGGTTTCGTTCAGAGTCATTCAGGGCCAGGTTGCAAATGTGCTTCGCGAATTCTGAAGATCCTTTATTCTTGTGGAGGGAACATCGGCAGTCCTTTTCGCACATACCGTGATGGTTTGACCTATTGCCGGGCGCTATATAGTAGTGCTTTACTCAACTCGAACCTAAACTCATTTCTAGTCTATCTTTTTGGTTGGTTGTACTCATGGTTTCTCGTGTTGCTCTTCTTTAGCTCTCTTGTGCCTCACCTAGCTGGTTCAGCTGCTCTCGATACACCAATCTGATCTACCGAATTTTTATCTTATTCAAAAAAAAGAAAACTTAAAGATAGACTAGTTGGACTTCTACTCTCAAGCCCATATCACACAATATAACTTAAAAGTAATTTATAGAGCTAGTCTAGAATACAAGATAACTTGAAAGTATTTACAATGACAAGGATTCAATTGAGATATATAAAAAGTAATCCCGGACACTTTTCTAAAACCCTAGTTGGACTTCTACTCTGAAGCCCATACCACACAATATAAATCAATCACGGATTTGACGCCTCCTCCCTTATCACAAACCAACCAGAGTCCAATTTGGGGTTTTGGTTTCTGGTATTCGCCCCAACAATCCAGTACCAATCATAGCTTAAAGCCCAATTTCTTCTTACCGTTCTATGATCGTTGACGAGACGGCCGGCCCAGATCTGGTTCACCGGTGGCCGGAAATTTCTGTCTTACCGCCGGAATCTGCTTTGACTTTCTGTGAGGCCTCCGTCTTTCAGGATCCAAGGTTAATTTCTCACGATAAATTTGGTTGTTTCTCTTAAGATGTGAACAAGCTCTAGTTTTGTGCGTTGCTCTTTAAATTCGATCTAAAGGTTCGATTTTTTCTCCGTAGGGTTTAGTTTAAAGTTCCATCTTTCATTTTTTTTTAGAGTTTTGGCTTGATTTAGTGGAGATATGCTGCAATGTTTCCGTGAATTTGTTCCTCCTCGGTTTTATTGGTGTAGTGATCTGCTTCTGTACTGCCTTAACTTCACCATCTGGTTTGGCGTATCAGTGTTTTGCTGTGTAACTGATAAATCGATAGGGCGGGAAAATTTACTCATGAAGTGCTCTAGTTGTAAGCCCTAAATTTTAAATCTTGTCCCGATGATGGGTTGAAATTTGTTTGTAGCCCAGAAGGTCTTGTATTTGTGCCCCCGTCTGGGTCTCTTTGAAATTTTGAGTACTTTCTCTTGGGCCGGGGATTTTGGAGTACTTTTTCTTTCTAATAAGAGTTGGGTTTCCTTGGGTCTCTTACTGTTCAGTGTTCATGTGGTTGTGTTGAAAGAGGCCTATTTTGTATTTTTTTGGCTAAATGGCTTCGCTCGAATTCTAACAAGTCAGATCCTCGTACATGTACTGGATTACTAGTTACCTTGTCAATGAAATTTTCAACTATGAAGATATATCCTGTCCTGCTCAGCTTGCCTTAATATTTGATGAAAACGAAATATTGCTTATGTGCTTAACCTACTCGATAGACATTCAATATGATTTTTGCAATATGTATTCCGTATTTAGTTTTATCAGATTCTAATGAAAAAGAATGGCTTTGTTTTGCCCGTGATTCATGCTGTAGAATATGATGCCTTATTTTCTCTTGCCTTCTAAATCGTCATTGCTTCTGTGTGCAGCATGACTACCAAACAAGAATACCAAGATATAGATCCGGTGAGTGATCCACTAATGAATTTGAAATCTGAGCCAATGTCATCAGAGATAGCTGATCAGCTGCCCGCTATAACAGAAATGGTTACTTTTCATAATGATGGCTCAGAGCTCGTCGTGACAGAGTTTCCTGCTTCACAGCCAGTCGATGGAGAAGCTGAACCAATGAGCGCGGATATGTATGAACAACAACCTAACGGTTCTGAGCTTGTTGTTTTACAGTCATTTGATCACGAGCCACAGTGTCCCATGTACAACGACGAAACTCTTCATCAGAATACCGAGTTGGTCAATGTTGATCACACGAATAATGAGATTGTTGATATGCAGCCTGTTGATATGGTTGATTCTGAGACCCGACCTGGTAAAGGTCCGAAAAAGAAGTCCGAAGTCTGGAAGCAGTTCAAGGTTGAGATCGTTGATCGTGGACCTCCTGAGGTTAAGAAGGCCGTCTGCTTGGTATGCAATCAAGCGTTTTCATACAAGAAAGGTCAAAAGGTTAGTGGCACGAGCCACCTCAGACGGCATATTGCAAAGGGAAGTTGCCCTCTAAGGCTTAATCAACAGGAGAGCAAGCAGTTAACTCTGGATCCGCTAAACGATGCTGAAACTAAACCTGGCTTGATGGAAATCAAGGGTACTAGGAAACGTAGACGCAAGATCTCAAAGGCAACAAGCCTCGTATTTGACCCGGACCAATGCCGACTTGAGATTGCTAGAATGATCATTATGCACGAATACCCTCTTCACATGGTTGATCACCCTGGCCTAGTTTCATTTGTTCGACATCTCCAACCGAGTTTTGATATCGCAAACTTCAATACTGTGGAAGGCGATTGTGTCTCCATGTACTCGAAGGAAAAGCAAAACCTTCAAGAGGTGATTGATGGTATCCCGGGACGTATAAGCCTTGCACTGGACGTGCGCAAGTCCGTTGAAACAACCGGATATGTATTCTTGCACGGCCAATTCATTGATCATGAATGGAAGTTGCAAAGGCGTCTGCTTAACGTTGTGGTGGAACCCTTCCCCGAGTCAGACACCGCTCTTAGTCACGCAGTGTCGACTTGCCTTTCGTCCTGGAACTTGGATCATAAACTCTGTTCAGTCACGTTGAACCAGCCGGTAAGTGATGCAGCGACTGCAAACTTGAGCGAGTTACTTTGTTTCAAGAATCAGCCGGTAACCTGCCTTGCTTGTACTCTAAGGGACATGGCTCGGGATTTACTAGCTGCAGGGGAAGGCGCCATAGCAAAGATCAGGGCGAGTGTGAAGTATGTTAAAATGTGTGATGTTCGCGAGGAAAAATTCTTCGATTTGAAGCGACAACTTCGAGTATCAAACGACAGGATGCTCGTACTCGATAAGGTGACGAGATGGGACAGTACGTATCACATGCTAGTCGCCGCCATCAAGTTAAAGGACGTCTTCTTGAGTTTAGACGTGTGTTATCCGGAGTACAAGGACGTGCCCACGAGGGAGGACTGGAAGCAGGCTGAGAATCTGTGCTCGTACCTCGAGCTTCTGTTCGAGACAGCCAGCTCCTTTGTATCGAGAATCCCACCTTCCATGGATGTGTTCTTCCAGAAGGTATGGAAGATCAAGCTGAAGCTAGCGCAGGACAGGAACGCCTCGGCTTCTTTGCAAGACAGGTTCGATATGTACTGGAACGAGTCTCGGGTATTGCTGGCCATTGCGGTGGCCATGGATCCCCGGTACAAAACGAAACTAGTCGAGTACAGCTTCAAGAAACACTTTGGGGAAGTCGACGCCCTCGGATCTATCCAGGAAGTGGACAAGGCCATCCACGAGATGTTCGGGGAGTATGCGAAAGATCATGGGATTGAGGAACTTAATCATAAGGGCGGATACGAGATGTCAGATTTTGATTTGTATGTGATGGAGATGACGAGGAAGCAGGCGAAGTCAGAGCTGGATCGGTATCTAAGCGAGTCGCTGTTCCCGAGGGTGGACGGACACTTTGACGTGTTGGGCTGGTGGAAGATGAATGAGGTCAAGTACCCTGCATTGTCCAAGATGGTGCGGGACGTTCTTTCTGTCCCGCTCTCGAGCGTGGGGCCGGATTGCGTTTTCGATGCTTGTGCTAGGGAGATGGACGAGGAGCGGAGCTCGCTGAAGCTGGAGACGATGGAGGCACTAGCGTGTGCTAAAGACTGGTTGCAGTATGGATAAGTAGCGGGGTTTGGAAACAGTTTGCTTGATAATAGTACGTAGTGGCTAGAGAATGTGCTTTGTTTACTTCGTACGTACGTTGGATGGTTAGATTGTGCGATAGGAATATAAGTAGGGGCATTGGCGGAGCCAGAAAAAATTGGAAGGAGGGGCAAGTCAGATGTTCGGACGGATAAATAAGAATATATATTATTATTATATTTATAATATTTAAATAATAAAATTTTAAAATAAATGTGAATATATAAAATAATAGAATTAATTAATTATAAATTTATATATAGTAAGTAAAAATATAACTTTAAGTATGTCTTATTTCTATTCCAATAGGAAAAAAACATAATTAAGTAATCAAAAATTAACATAACAACTAAATTATTTGTTAACTATCTAATAAAGAATTTAGTTACAGCTAAAAATAATATTCTTATTTTTACTTTGCTAACATAACAGCTAAATTATAATGATGAACTATATTGATCATATTTTAAAATTAGTCACCAAGCTGGATAGAAATCCTACTTTAATATGTTTGTCTCACTATCACTTTCTTAAAAAAAAATAATTGACACGTACAAGTTAAAGAAAATCAGAATAGGGTTCAAATCCGTAAGATTCGAACACGGAACATTGAGGCACAAGATTAAGCCCGTTGCCACTGCTCTAAAGAGTTTTATGTATTAATTTTTCTTAAATGTAAATATATTACTACTTATCCGGACCGAGAGAGGAAGGGCGACCGCCCCCCATCGCCCCCCCCTGGCTCCGTCCCTGTAGGGGTGAAAAATTCTGATCCGATCCGAAATAATCGATCGAACAATCCGATTCGAGAACCGACCGCTATCCGAAAAAAATTACAAAATGAAATCTGAAACCGAACCGATCTAACCGATTCTAACCCGAACCCGAAAGCAACCCGTTTAAAAGGCAACCCGAAACTGATTATATCCGAAAAGAACAACCCGATACATACCCGAATCCGAGCAACCCGAACCCGATTGTACCCGAAAACCGAAACAATCCGAACCCGATTAATTACACCCGAAACAACCCGAACCCAATTATACCTGAGACCTGAAATAAGATCTTATTTATGATTAATGTATAAGATCATGTAAATATAAGAGATCAGATAATTATTTGGATATTTGATTGAAATCATTTTAATATCTTATTTGTTATTAATATATAAGATGATATGAATATAACTATATAAGGGATTGTATAATCATTTAGTTATAAAATAGTCTTAGTTCTCGTACCTTGTACGAAATTTTATAAAATTATTGTATTATGTATTTGTACTTGTTAAATTTTGATCAAACTAATAATATAAGCAAGAATATTTTAGAAAAACTATACATATCTTATCTAAAAAAACTATCATTTCTAAAATTAATCATTAAAAATTGATAAAGGATAGGATTTTTTTAAGATTATATATATATATTATCTAACAAATAATCCTATCCAAAAATAAAAATAATATTTTTTAATATTAATAAATAATTAAAAATAATTTGATTAAATTTCAACTAATCGGATTGATTTAAAAAAGATGAATGATATGTTTTAATACGGAATCGTTTTATATATTATTTTAACCTTCACTTTAGTGTATAGTAATGATGAAATCATTATAATGACTTTAGAACTACTTACCAAAGTCTCATATAGTCATAGATACCAATATTATTATTCATCACAAAAGATAAATTTCTTCAATAAAATGTAAAGATTTTATTTATTTATGTATATGATCTTGAAAATGTACGTGAGTGCGCGACTATAAAATTATTATTTATGAACTGAGATCATTTTGAAATATTGGAGTATAACATCATATATTATTCATTAGTTGTAACATGTAATTAGTTGATTGCAATATCATAAGAATTTTTATGAATACAAAATCTTACATATGTTTTATCATATTATCTTTACTTGTGATTTGTGAATATTCTATCTTATGAATTTGTAAATTGTGATCATCTATTTATTTGATTGACTTTTCATCGGTCAAATATTAATTGATTTATTCTACAAATGATAAATGCCTATTTTATCTCTAAAAACTCAATATCAAATTCAAATTCAAATAGTAATTATAAATACAACGATTCTTAATATTATCATGACCCAATCATTAAATTCATATAACTTTTATCACTCAAATAAAGTTATTTTGAACTCTTAATATCGATTTCAACCGAAATTGTTAAGACGTAATTCAAACAAAATTTGATTTAACTGAACACCGATTTAACCGAACTGATTCAACCGAAATTCGATTCAATCGAAAATTGCAAACCGACTCAACCCGAAACCGACTAAACCGAAACCCGGATTTTCTTGACCGATTTGACCCGATAACCGCGATGCAACCAACAGTTTACACATCCGACCCGATCCGAAATACCCGATTACCGATCATATCCGTTACTGATCGAAACCCGAATGATCCGAAATCCGAAAAATCCAACTGAAATCCGACCGATTTACCGAATTGCCACCCCTAAATATAAGTAGCTTTAGAATTTTACTCAAGTGAAGTGCTCTATAATTCTCTTTTTCTCGATGAAATATGAACCAAAATAGATGGCTATAATTGTTCATTTGCAGAATTAGATCACAGTTGGGCCGGATTTTCTCAGAGAGCACACACAATTAGACCGGATAAAACGTTGTCCAAGAAACCGATCGAGCAAACCTTTGTTGGTAATAATGTTTAAAAAGATATTATCATTTAATTTTCATTTGACACTGCTAAAAAACGACGCTATAGCTACGAGCTCATAGCCTCGAAAATATTTGAGGCTATTTCCACCGAATGTAGTAGTTAGCTTGTGTTCGTGGCTAAATAACCTTAAATATTTTTTGAGGCTATAATTCAGAGCTAAATAACCTCGAAAAGTAAAGTTGAAGCCAAACTTGATACTCAATAGACCCGAACACAAACCATGGTGAATTTTAAGGCTAATATTCGAGGTCGTTTGCTCTTAAAATGTATTCAAGGCCAGATACGTGGCTATAATCGTAGGTATTTAGCCTCAAAATTGGTTTTGAGGCTAAAAGCGAGGTTAAATAGAAAAGACTCAATTTCGAGGTCATATTCGAGGCTAACTTGGAGGGTAAATTGCACCAACCTTATTTAATGTTTGAACACTTATTTACCAACCTTATTCATTGTGGTCAAGGTTTATTTTCTGCCACAATAAATATTGCTAAAGTTGGAAACCGAGGAAGGAGGAGGATGAAACTGTTATTTCTGGGTTAGCATATGTGGTTAGGGTAAGAAGGGGGCACATCATGCAAAGCTCAATCCTGGAACACATTGGGCCCGGTTAGATAGCAAGAGAATGGTGTATAGCTCTGAGGAGGAGTCAGACAGAGAGAACGAATCGGCCTTGACGTCAGAATACATGGATGCAGATGATTTTGATGATATTCTTTGTACGAATGAAGATGTTGTGAAAAGTTCTAAGATTATGCCAGTAAGGATAGAGTACTCTGCCTTGGGTGACATAGCTGCACAGGGATACTCCTGGAGGTCCCATAAATTCTCTTCAGTTTCACAGGAATGCCCAGTTGCTACTTTCTGCTGGATATGATAAAAAGCTGAGGCTGTTCCAAATTGATGGCAAGAAAAACTCTTTGTAGCCCTTGAAGATTGTCCTATTCGAAAAGCATGCTTTTTACCTGATGGTTCACAAGTTATTGTATCTGGAAGGAGGAAGTTCTTTTATAGTGTTGACATAGTGAAGACAAAGATTGATAGATTTGGGCCACTAACTGGAAGAGAAGAGAGAAGCTTGGAGGTTTTTGAGGTTTCCCGGGATTCTAGTACAATGGCGTAACTTGGTAATGAGGGTTACATTCTGCTGGTCATTGGCCTTCACAAGTGACGGGCAGCAGCTGTTGAGTTCTGGTGGTGACGGGCATGTCTGCCGCTGGGATTTGAGGGCGCTTCATCGGTTGGGAATCTTTTTGCATCCGGCTCAGCCAGCGGGATTGTTAATGTATACAACTGTGAAGAGTTGATAGGAGGAGGGAAGAGGAAACCGCTCAAGACTGTTGACAGCCTGACCACCCAAGTATTTTCTATGAAATTCAATCATGATTCTCAGGTACTTGCAATCTTGTCAACCATGAAGAAGAACAGCTTAAAGCTGGTACACATTCCATCATTCACGGTCCTTTCTGGATGGCCTCCCAAGAAGTTAGGCTATCCCCATTGTGTGGATTTTAGTCCTAGTGGTGGTCTTATGGCAGTCGGCAATGCTGAGAAGCAAGTGTTGCTGTACAAGTTGCATCACTACCCTCATGCATAGAGCTCACTAAGCTGCTGCAGATCTACAGCGATAAACTATATATTTTATGGAGCGATTTTTGGTTTCGATCATAGAAGCTTAACTCTTCTTTGGAATACATTACAGGTACCTTCTCTCCCTTTTGCCGGTCCCTTCAGCTATACATGATGTCTTGCAAGTTGCAACATAATGTTCTGTTCAATTTTGTTCTAGTACTTGTTGTTGTAGTTTTTCTGTTTGCGGTCAAGTAATTTTGTTTCAAATGAAGAGAATGAAAGAGAGAATTACAGTTTAATTGTAACACAGCCACCCATATGTTTGTTTTCCCTCCTTTTTAACGGTGGCATTGTTCATATACGTGTGCATGTGAATTAAACGATCGAAATAAGATCTTACTGATACAAGCTATGATAGCCTGTACCGATAAGTAATCAACAGTGAAGTAACTAGTGAATGGCCGGCGGCCCAGGGGGAAGAACAGACGAGAAGGGAGGATTAGGGCATATAAGATCATCTGAAAGAGGGTTCTAAATAAGATCATAGATACATACATATGCTTGCCGCCCAGGCGTGAGCGTTTATACATTCTTAACATGTTTATACCATAAATACCAAGCATTGGCTGATATCCTGATATGGAACAAGTCTAAAATACTGTAATTATTGGTGCGGGGCAAACACTCTAAATGCATAGAGAGAGCACCTCCAACAAAACAAAACAAAAATGGTTGATCCATAGAAATCTATCCCGAACGAATGAGACTCCGTTCGTGCAAAGCCAGAAATTGATTGATTAACCAGTGTGACGGGGGATCAAACAAATCAGAATAGCCTTTTAACAACGCCATTGACCTGTTTCGTGGGCTCTTACCTCCAATGAAGAATACCGATCCTTCTTTTCCCGGAAAAGGGTCGCAACTACAACGGACGCGACCAGAGTTCTGATGGTAAACAATACAGTTTCCTTCTCGAGCTGAAACCGAAAAGGAACAATTTTTGGCGAGGAAGAACACTCTTTCCCCCAAATCCTCAACTTTCCTCCACTTGCCACGAGTTATCATTCCATCACAGTGATCCTTAACCAGTAGCCTATAGATCCAAAAACTATCGGTATCCAATGTCGCAACCATATATAAATATCCGTCGGATACCACTAACCACATCCTAGTAGTACAGAGGTCATCAATTTGAGCCAGTCGTGATTTGTTATGGTCGACCACACGTAAATTACCTATAAGATCGATCGTATAAATCCACCCATTAAAATTAAAATTAACAAAGTCGGCGAATTCAAAGGAAAAATTGTTGCCCCAATCAATAATTTTACGAGCCTGGCCACTCAAGTCAAGCACAAAGAATGCCTTTTTGCTAAAAACAGAGCTTTTAGTATTATACCAGCCAACCAATTGGAGGGATCCACGACAAGAATTCGGGATGACAGTGAGCTTGTTTACACCTTGGATTCCATTGCAACTTGCACAGATTAAGTTGCTCGAGTATGATCTGGCTACTTGAGTTAGGATCCAGTCATCCGACGGCCACAAATCGAGCAAATTCCCACCGGCAATCTCTGCGTACGTGAGTGCGTGGCGGAGGACGAGCTTTCCGGCCACGGATTCTTGCACGGACACCATCCAAGCTTTCTGAGGATCGCGGCGATGCCGGAGGAGGTAAACGGCGCTGGCGTTAATTGACCGATCCCGATCTCCAATTGAAGGGTGGGGGAGTGTGAGAGGGAAGAAGGGGGAGAGTTTATTCGGAAGAGAGGAGGCGGAGATTCGCCATGATCGGCACACCCACCGGAAATGGAGGAGATCGGCACGGTTTTGGAGGCAGCCATGGATCTTTGCTAGTAGCTCCGGGAGAAGATCCGCCCATCGAACACACGTGGAATTCATTGGAACAAGGGTGCTTTTTAGTTATACAATTAGGAAATTTGGAAACCCTAGACTGAGAGGGATGGTTTTGTAGAGTACATCATTTGAGGCTTTTTAGGTTAATGATCGAACAACGTCGTTTGAGTTTTACACATGGTGGGACTCCTTTGGTTGAACGGATTGAACATCCTTGAGCAGTTAGCATCATATACGAAAAGAATCTAACAGAGATAAGCTGTAGTTTGAAAATCTCGAAAATATGCCCAACATTTTTTACCTTTTGGGTGAGAAAAAACTTTTCCAAATACTATACCAAACCCTTAAGGGCCTCTTTGTTTGCCAAGGGTATATAGAATCGGTATGAAATTGATTTGTATACCTGATTTTTTCATTTCCTCATACCTAATCTTTTTTGTGGATTTGAGCCATTCCCTAACTTCACCTTCTTCCTCCTTTTGCATCACCATGGAGAATCCATGAATAACCAGCAAATAAACTTTCGTTTCTACCATGGACACCCCATATCTTGGAAAAAGTAACTTGCATTTTTTCGTTTTCTGTTAATGGTGTGGATCTGTAAGCAAGTAACTTCATCTTTTCTCCCTCCTACGTGCCTGTTATTTTTTCCCTTCCCGTACAAAGGTAGAAATACAGACAATGTGGATTGGTAGACAGGGTTTGACAAGCAATGCACTATGTAGTAGTTGCTCATGTCTTTTCCAAGATTGGTAGTAGGGGCCTCAATCGGGCGGGTTAGGTCAATTCAAATTTCGGGTAAGTTCGGATGATCAAATTCGGATATTTTGAAAATTGGGTTGGATCATTTCGGATCGGGTGCTCAATTAATCAGGCAAAGTCGGGTTTCAGGTCAATTTCGGTCGGGTCATTCGGTTTTCGGTCCAACTTGATTTCGGATAAGTTCGACTTCGTGTTTAGTTCGGTTTCGGGTTTAGTCGGATTTCGGGTGAGTCGGGTTTTAGATTTTTCGGATTTTGGGTGAATCGGATTTCGACTTTGGCCGAATTTCGGGTTAGTATGATTTCGAGTAAGCTGGATTTTGATTCATACCATATTTCGAATGATTATTTTTTTGTAGTTTAACTAGGGTCTAAATATTTAATGTAACATTTAATTTAAACATAATTATAATAAATATTCACTATTATTAATATTTTAAAACATAATGTAATTTTCGGATGGTAACTTCACATTTTCGGATTACTTCGGGTCGGGTACCATCGGATATCGGGTTGCATAAGGCTAGTCCATTCGGGTATAATCGGTTTTGGGTTAGTCTCGAGTTCGGGTCAAATCAGTTCGGGTCAAACATGTCTCGGATATAAATTTTTTTATTATTTTCTCGGGTCGGGTCAAATTTTAACGGCCCTAATTGGTAGATAAGGTTTGGCAAGACGACGTCATTTGTGTCGGCTATAGTTGCAATTGGTGTTGGTGTTGTGGCGTTGTGCGATCTAGATAACAAAATAATCCATATCCAGTCAAGGTGAGTTTAATATGTGTTTTCCATGCCAAGTAGTTTGTGGGATGGAGTTTGATTATGTTAGCCATGTGATCGAACAACCATGAAAGATTTGATCGGCTCAAACAGATTTGGAATTGTAACAGTGTACTCGACCATGATGGTGTTGTGAGGATCATACTGGAGGGTATGATACCATACAACAAAAGATCAATATATATATTTTCTAAACTTGAAGCATTTTTGGACAGATTCGTCATTAAGAATTTATATTACAATCACCCTATTTTCAATAATGATTTTTTTAGTTAATTATATATTATGTAGTTGAATCACCTTATGGAATTTCTAATTTTATCCTCTCATCTTATTTAATAATTTTTTTTAATTAATTTACTATGAGTTTGGATAAATTTTTATCTCTACCCATTATCATTATTTTTATCTTTGTTCATGTTCATTATATTATAATATATAATAATAATTTTTTATTAATATTTTTAATTATGTATGTGTATTAATTATATATTACGAGATATTGTACATATTTATCATATACAATATATCACGTTATTTTGATCTCTATCTTTCTTATATTGCATTATTTTTTTATTTTTAGCATTCTATCTATATTAAATTGATTTTATAATATTAATTATATGTTACAAGACCTTGCACATAGCAAGTTTTTAATATTAACTATATGTTTGATTTTATAATAATTACTACTGTATTACGTTAATTATATGCAACTATGCAGGGCAAAATTGATTTGTTTTATTTGCCTATATCAAGTGCTTATTATATCTAGGGGGTCCAAACCATCTTCTTCTCCGGTCGATCATACAGGTTTGAATTCCTACAAATTTTCTTTTCATGTTTTATTGCCCTATTACAATTGAAATTGATATGAATTTATACTATTGATATGGGCACTTTTTAATATATGTATGATTTTGTTTTTGAGGAATTAGTACGAAACAAGTTTGTATAATTAATTTTTTAATTAGAATGAACCATATTTTTAATAATGTATTTTTAAATTAATTTCAAATTTTTGTATTAACTTTTTGTTTATAAGTATGTCAACATTTTTAATTAATATTGATGATATTTTTCATATTAATTTCATATTTTTCATTATTAAAGTTCTATGCATAAGAATGATTTTAAATTTCCATTCAATATGTTGGTTTTTATATATTAATTTTTTATTTATAATTATGACAGTTAAATGCAATATTTTCATTATAATTTAATGTCAGTCACCATATTTTTAGTTATAAAATTGTTAATATCAATATTGTATCCATAAATATGCCCAATTTTTTAATCCATATGGGGAGTATGGCTAGACCTGTCAATCGGGTCGGGTCGGGCGGGTTCGGGTTCGGTTATTTCGGGTTCGGGTTGAATCGGTTTCGGTTTCGTTATGGGTCACGGGTCAATCGGGTCGGGTTGTAACGGGTTTTCGGTCGGTTCGGGTTGACCAACATGTCAAAAAATCCTTTTTGTTTATGATTATTAAAATCAATTTATAATTAAATAATAATATTTAATTATAATATATTATTTTTCTTTATTTTAATAATAAATTATATTATAAATTTTAAAATAAATTTAAAAAAATCTATAAATATACTAAATCGGTCAACCCAACGGGTTTTCGGTTTCAACCCAACGGGTTTCAGGTTCTATCGGGTTCGGTTGATTTCGGGTTTCGGGTTCAAATTTTCGGGTCTTGACCCTAAAATTATCGGGCGGTTCGGTTCGTGTTAGCGGGTTCGGTCAACTTTTGACAACTCTAAGTATGGCCATGTTTATAATGGTAGAATTTATATTAAATTTTAGATTTTTTTATATTATTTTTTCTTTCACAAGTATGACAATGTTTTAATTTTTTTATCCATAAGCAGGTAGATTTTTTTATACTATTTTTCTATTAACAAGTATGACAATTTTTTAATTAATGTTGGTATAGATATTTTGTGTTTTACAATATATTAATTTTCTATTCATAGGTATCTTGATTTTTATATTATGATCCCTTAATAAATAAATAAATAAATATTAATCCCTTAATGTTAAACCGGTTGACCACGTCGGTTTAGTCGGGTTTAAGTTCAGTCATTTCAAGTTTAGTTGAGTACGGGTGCGTGGCGTTAAAATTTATGAGTTGATTAGGTCAGTTCATTTCCGTTTTTGTACATGTTCGGATCAAACCAACGAGTTAAGAACGTCACCGTTCTTATGATTATTACATAAATATTAAAAATAACATTTTTATGAATAAGATAATATTTGTATACATTTTAATACTACGATATGTTATTATAATTAACTTAATTATTTATAATATTTTTTATTATATAAGTTATAATACCTACATATCATATTTAAATAACATATTACAATTTTTATTTAAAAAAGCCTCGGGCAAGGCCCGGGTCATCAACTAGTGTATTTGTAAAATGAACGATGTATTTTATTAACGGAGAGAACGTAGCATTTAAATACAAAGAGAGATAGAGAACTCTAACAAACCCTAATCATATCTTTAACTAACCCTTATATAATGAATCACCAACCGCATAAATACTTCCATTGAACGGTTGCAACTAGGGGTGTTCATAACTGGATATCCGATCCAATCCGGCCAATCAGATCGAATATCCGTAAAAAAATTCACTAAAATCATATCCGTATCCGATCCGGATATACCCGAAAATCCGATCCGAATATACCCGAATATCCGATCCATATATCTCGGATCCGATCTGATATTCAAATATTCATATTTGTATTTTTTATATTTAAATTTTAAATAACTCATTTAGCGGGTAAATTTTACTCAAAAATCACGATTCGAATAATCACCCGCATAAAAGTAAGAGAAAGAATAATTTAAAAAAGGTGTTAAATATAGATTTAGGATGTATTTATCTTTAATTTACTAGGTGGGTGACCCGTGCTACGCACGGATTTTGATTATATTTTGGGCTATTATGTAGTTATAATTTAACTATTTTCATATTATATTTTGGTTAAATAACTCATTTTTTATATTTTTTCAATATATTTAATTGTATTAAATGAACTATTGTAAAATGATTATATTTTTTGTTTATTAAATTAATGCGGACATGATAATTTTTGTGAGTACAAAAATTGATATAAAGTTTTTTTCATATTTCAACAATGAAACACCACTTTAATATCAAGTCTCATCCTTTGTCTATAATGTTATTTAAAATACTATGTTATAATATTATACATTATATGTTAGACATTATTAATTCCCATTTGAATAAAATGACATATGACCAAGTATAATTGTTGATCAATGATTTTGTTGGGTGATAAGATATCATCTTAACAAATTTTGTTTTAATAATATCATCAATAGAACACTTCTCTCATAATTTTCTTGAGATAATAGTTTTGCATTTGAATAGAATTATTCAATTGTATATCAAGAAGATAACTCGAGTAACACATCCATATATCTAATATATAAAGTCATGTACACCTATTGTTATTTTTACATAATCTAGAGTTGGAATTCGAAGAGGTTTTTAATTTATGTGGGGGTGAATTAATATTGTAATTAACCCACTTTAAATGTGATGAAATTATTGTTTGTAACATATTTGATATTATATCACTTTAATTTGCTAAAGTTACTTGTTAGTAACAACCATTGAATATTCACTGTATATTTTGACCAAATTAATTTTTATGCACGATTACACTTGACCAATAGAAATAGATAGTAAATAAAATTTTGATTATCGATCTACTACTTAAGGAAAAAAGAAAAGAAAAAAATTACGTTTATGATGGTGGTGGCCTTTTTTTTCACTTGGTGCTTCAAATGGTGCTACTATTCTTAGTTCCTAAAAAAAGAGTTAATTTTAACATTGGTTTCACAAACAATAGAGCATAAGTGGATATGTTTTGATGTATATCAAGATACTTTTACAACTATAAAAATAAAATTTTAGTTATATTATTTGGGCTAAAATTATTTGTTAGTAACAACTAACAACCGTTGAATATTTCCTATATATTTGGACCAAATTAATTTCTATACGCCGTTAGACTTGACCAATATAAATAGATAGATATTTAAAATAAAATATACAATCCTACATATTTATGCATTCATAATAATCCTAAAAATACAAATTGAATCAATTCTAAATATATCAAAAAAAATCGTTATTATTTTTAAACATAAAATTACAACTTTTATTTTATTTTCTAAGGTTAGGCTATGAGAATATGCACATAATGTTGCCGTTTATTTCACGCTCTCAAAATTATTACAGTTTTTGTTATATCTTTGATTTTAAGTATTTCTTATTATAGGCAATATGTATGAATTTGAATTAAATCTCCAAAGTACTGAAAATGTAATACAATAATGGTTTGCTAAATATCTTAATAGAATTTTAATAAGTAATTAATTATTTCTATTTGTTAAATGATAGTTGTATTTGATGTAAGGAAAATGATAAGTATAATTTGCAGAAATTATTTGCTCCATATGAAGAAAAACTCCACTCAATGACTAAAATCAACTTCTTTACATCGTTTGAATGAATTTATATGAACCTATTGTATAACCTATTAGCATTTGATATTGTAATGCGTTTGGAAAAGGAAGTACTTATATATCGAGATAGCCATCGTAACAATATGAAGCAAGTTGAGTAAAATTATTGATTCGGGCACCTGCAAGTGGATGACATTCTTATTAATATATATATATATATATATAATCATCGTATAATTTTATTCGTGGAAGATAAGACATGAGTCACCTTATAAAATAACATGATGTCAATATTAATTATTAAAAAAAACATTCACTATATATATTATACGCGCCATGTACATTTAGATATTGTCATTAGAATATGGAAATTGATGAAACTTCTTATTGTAAAAATGAATCATTGCATAATTTCACAATAGTGGATAAATTAAAACATGAAAACTCTCTAGTAGAATTACCGAAGCCAATGTTATAAAACAAAATAAAGTTCACAAATTATAATACCTATAACTATTACCCACATACCTTTAGATATTGTTATTTGCCTTAAGTGATCGATGCATGTGTTTGAGACTCTGTACTACAGTACTTGAGTGCATTGGGCAATGGATCTCCTCCATTCATTCGAATCGATTTATGTTTAATTTTTTTTGATGTATTAAGGAGACAATTGAAGTATATAGAAGCACGTAAATAGAAGAGGATCACATCCTTCGCTTTTATACAATTTATAGCTTTGAGTATTCTAGAATTGGTAATTTGAAAACACTATTATTCTTAAGGTTGGCAATCAGTTACTTTTCAATTAATGTAATTAAATTGTGTTTTATTGTACTTAAATTATATATAGTATTGATTATATATGAGAGGTTATCATCCATTTAGCATTGTAGTTAAATGCATGTTGTCAAAATTTGTGTTTTTTTGACTTTTGGTATTCCTTCATTTTAAAATTCAAAGTCATTTTTAGTATTTATTTTTATATCTTAACTTTAATATTGTCCTTTGAGATTGTTTTTTTTAATGCTCTTAGCCATGTAAGGAACTATTTTTTTTTTAAAATTTTTTTGGGAACATTTATATATGCCAAAGTACTATTTTTTTACATCGTTGAGTATTATGATATGAAATGTCTTAAGTTTTAAATTAATTTTTAAATATATCGGTATTGTTTTTCAAATTTACATTGTTTATGGGATTAAATTTATTTTTTATTTTTCTTTTATGAACTTTATTGTGAGGTTGAGCATAAATAACCAATTTTTTTTAATTGTTATATTATTTTATAGATTTTAACTAATAACCTTTCCATATTCCTACTTAAATGTTCTACTTAATTGCAACTTAATTGTGGTGTTGAATATTTGTTTTTTTTTTCTTATAAATTTAAATGAGGGAATGAGTCATAAATGACCAAGTTTTTCAATTTTATATGTTACTAGGGTGATTACCCGTGCTACGCACGGGTCAATATTTATTTTTTAAAACAATTACAAATTTTTGTTACCATAATTTTTAAATGATAAATTTTATATTAGTTTTGAAGGAATTTCTATAAATATAATTCGTAATATTATAAATCTATATTATTTTATCATTTCAATAGACACTAATAATATAGGATAATAGTATATTTTCTAATATAAATAAAGCAAAATAAGATTAATACAAATCTTATTAAATTTATTTTACTACTAATAAATATGTCAATGAAAATTTTATTCTTCATACATTATTATTAATTTTAATCAGTTATATCGTTTTTTCAATTGAATTAATATGGATTTTACAACTATTATATAAATTAAAAATATACTATAAATAAACTTCATCACATATTAGTTACATATTTATCTAAGAAAATAATTTTTTTAACATTAAATGTTATGTTAGTTAATATTATATGTTACTATTTGATTGTGTAGATAAGAAGTGTGAGATTTTTTATTTAAGCCCTTAAATTTATTTTATAAATTTTCTCGTATTGATTTTCTTAAAATAAAAAATTGTCAAAGTGAGATGGATGAGCATTTTTTATGGTAAATATATAGATATTAATTTTTTTTCCCAAGCTATGCTATATTATAGTATGTTGGGATTTTGTTATGATATAAACACACATTGTATCATGATATAAATTTTTTTTATTTTACTTTGAAATTGAGATTTTATGGTCAAAATAAGATTTTTTTTTTAAAATTCGATCATGATACCTACACTCTATATAATTAACTATTGAGAATGATCGATAAAGCTATGTTATACTATCAAATAGATACCAGATTCACTTCTTAGAGTAATCAGTTTGTTTTTATATCACTAATTTTTCTACGGTATGCACCTAAATGACCTAATGCATCGTACACAACTATTTATAATTTGAACTTATATGCGTATGTAAGAAGTTAGAATGTAGGATAATTGTACTTGAAAATTTTGGGAATTCACTTAGATTATTTTGTTTTAGCAAATTAACTACCTTATTTTTAGATAGAATATATATTATTTGTTCATAGGATACACACCAATTCAAAATTGAGCATCGAGTCTTAAAACTTTATTCTTCTTGCGTTGTATATTGAACATTGGTAATTTATAATATTTGGGATCTAAATGATGAAGTTTTTATAATATTTGCCGAATTCATTACTTTTAGGCGGCATTTGAGGGACGGTTTCAATTCCATTGAATTATAGGTATTATGATCAATATTAATGCTTATGGAAAAAGTACGATGAGAATGAGAAGGGTCATATAAATAATAAATACATATTTTGATTTGATAGGTTAAAATTTAGAATTAAGATCAGGCCAACATCAACTATATATGAAGATGATTATGGAAAATAAAAACTTTCACGTAGCTATGTACATAATTAGTTTTCAAAATGATTGTAAATAATTTAATCTTGAAATTTATTAATTGAAGAATGGTTACAATAGATGAATGGGCTGACATTAAATGGGAATATGTTTTCCCATAATAAATAAATATATTAATAATAATAAATGGGTTGGATTAAAGACACCATCGGTTATCATTCTCCCATTTCAAGAGTTGTCCAAGGGATAAATTTGTTATTTATCTTTTTGACAATTTGTTTTTAGTCTTTCATTTTAATTGAATGTTGGGTCATAAATGAGTCAAAATTTTCTATTTTATAAGTTATATAGATATAGATATAGATATAGATAGATAGATATAAATATTTAATTTATAGGTTTATAATAATAGAATTAGTATTAATATTTAGGCAATTGAATGAGGTATTAAATGAACCAAAGAAATGACTCCCACGCTCCCTTTTTCTCAACCCTTTAGACCCTTTGAACAGTGTTTTTCAACCCTAAATCGATCTTGCAATCGAAAACCTAGCCCTCGAATCCATGGCATAATCGGCGCAATTCTTTGTCTAATCCTTCTCCCAGCATCAGTCCTTGACAGTATAAGCCTCCTTAAGGTGGCGAAAAAACAAAGTCCAAAGCAAACCACGAAGAAGAGGCGACGACCCTTCCCTCTGAATCGCCGTGCTCGTGGCCAAGCGAGCTACTTGCCTAGACAAAGTGTTATCATTCCTAACATATCTAGGAAAAGGAGAAGATGGGTTGATCTGGGCGGATCCGTCTTCAACTGAGGCGTTGTGCAAATTCTAGGGTTTTTGCGAAGAAAACTCGATATGGGGCTGGGATACGAGAAAATGGTAAGTGATGATACCCAAAACAGTAGAAGCAAAAAGTGGGCCCAGAAGGGCCCCCATAAGCAAACTAGGGACCCACATCCATGCCCGGTTATTTGAAAACAAAACTCCCAACAGATGCGAGGTTTCTCGAACATCCCGGAACGAGGTCTCAACCTCGTTACCGACTCTACTAATACGTCCGCCCACTCGAACCAATCACAAGCGACCTCACTCCCGAACCAATCACCAGCAACCCCACTCCCAAGCCAATCACAGGTGACCTCACTCATGGACCAATCAAAAACTCTTATTTCGAGTATCCCACATCAAACATTGGCCTAAACTCAGCCCCCCAATTCTCTATAAATAGAGAAGAACCTCGTAAGAAGAAGGGGTCGAAAAACCACTTGAACTCAAGAACCCTCTTGTTTGTTAAAGATCGACGTGATAGGAATACCGTCAAAAGACCTCGCTACAGATAAGAGAAGTCCACAAAAAGACTCCAAGTCATACAAAGACCTCGCCCACACTAAAGACCTCGCTACAAAATCTCACAAAGCTCTCTACACCACGTACCCAAAACTACCTCGCCCTAGAGTCAACCTCGCAACATTTAGGTTTGATCTCGGAACCTCGTAGGAGGTCTAGGTGTAATTCTCAAAGTTGTTCATCAGCCTCGTAGCGTAGCTGTTATTTCGGGTTTCATCACTGGCGCCGTCTGTGGGAACCTCTTCATCCTAAGCAGCTTCCCATTTTAGTGCAAACCTTGATTCCTAAAACCCCCTCAAAATGGCTTGTCCAAACAATTTCTTCCCCCAACATCCCGACAATATGGCCGAGACCCCTCCATGAGCGACGACAGGTCCGTCGGGATACCCTTTTGTGGTCCCGCCAGGCTGGACATACAACATCCCACAAAACCCATACTCGTTCCAGGGGTACGAACAGGGTGGCGCCCCTTTCAACCAGTATCCCTATCCGGGGTACGGGCAGTACCAACAGGGCCAAGCTCCCCCATACGTCCCGATTCCTCCCCAGGGGCAACCTCACTCCGAGTACGTGCCCGCATATGTCCCGGGCTACATGCCAGGGCAGGAGGCGCCCACGAACGGATCTACCACGGAGAGGCCCTCCCGAGATCCGATGCAGATCTCGCGATCCCGTTCGCGACGTATAGAAAGGCGCGACATGGAGCTGTCCGAGACGACGGCAAGCGCGCCACGCCCTCTGGCGAGGTCAAAGTCGAAGTCTGCTCGCCCATCCGTCGAGAGTGGGTACAGGAATCCCTTCATACCCGAGATCCAAGAGGCACACATGCCCAAAGGCTTCCATTGGCCACAAATGGGACTTTACGACGGCACGGCTAACCCCGAGGACCACATAAAACACTACGCCGTCCAGATGAACGTCAACTCTTACAATGACGCCATTTTCTGTCGGATCTTTCCGACCACTCTGGACAAGGCGGCAATGACGTGCTTCACCAGCCTTAAGGTCGAGTCGATAGCCTCGTTTTCCCAGCTATGCGAGTCCTTCGTCGGGCACTTCAACGGCTCGAGAAAGCGCAAGAAGAACATGCGCGATCTCCGTGGCATCGAGCAGGGGGAAAACGAGACGCTGGGTACCTTTTTTACGAGGTTCACCACCGCGGTCGCTGAGATCGCGCAAATCGACAAGGCCTCGGTACGCGACATCCTCATGGGCAACCTTCGCCAGGGGGATTTCAAATGTCGCATTTTTCTCAAAAATCCGACCACATATGAGAGCCTGTGTGCTCGGATCACGGCGCAGGTCTACGCCGAGGACGCTGCCAGCCAGAGCTCGCGACCGAGGACCGACAAGGAAATCGTGACCGAGGCTAAGGGAAAGGCTAAAGCGGCTGCGCCGGCCGCGAGGGACGCGTACATGACGCAAACTCACGACCGGCGTGCCGATTACAAAAGCAACAACAACAACAAAAGCAACAACAATAACAGAGGCAACAACGACAATAGAAACAACAACTGCTACGACAATCGTGGCGGTGGTGGTTGGAGCTGCTTCGGCGGGAAGCCACGAGGTTACAGAGGCAAAGGTGGCCCCGCCTACAACCCAAACGAGAAAAAGCGCGCCAACCCCGCGTCGGGGGCTAACCTCGTGCAGCAGCAACCAACCCGGCCTCGACCAAGTAACACGGAGCACCAGGCTCCGGCGAGTCAGTCGCGCTCCGAGCAAGTCGCCGCGCCCGATGGCTACATCAATACCATCTCGGGCGGACCCTCGCTGGCGGGCTCGAGCCAGGCGGAAAGAAAACGATACGCGAGGGCAAGTCACCATGAGCCCTCGGTATATAGCGTGACACAAACCTCACGATCCCACGTGGGTATGGCCTTCATAAGAGAGGACGCCGAAGGGCTCCATATTCCCCACTCCGACCCCCTGGTGGTACACGCTCAGTTGGGCTCGAAAATAGTGAAGCGAATACTGGTGGACACGGGTTCCTCCTTGGACATCATGTATTTTGGCGCTTTTGAGCAGTTAGGGATCTTCGCGACATCCTTGAGGCCCTACGCTGGGAAGCTCACCTCTTTCTCGGGAAACGAGGTCGATGTCGCTGGTCTCATAGACTTGTGGATGACCCTCGATACTGGCCCAACAACGAGAACCGAGGTAATAGAGTTTACGGTGGTGCACCTGCCCTCGGCCTACAACGCAATCATCGGGAAAGTCTCCTTGATGAAATTCCAGGCGGTGGTCTCCATCTACCACCTAAAAATGAAGTTCCCCACCAGCATGGGTGTTGGAGAGGTGAAAGGCAACCAAGAAGAGGGCCGCGTCTGCTACATGACCTCGGCTAAGCAAAAATGCTCTGTGTTCATGGTAGAGACTTCGGGTGAAGCAGACCTCGAGGTCCGGGATTTCACAATACCCACTCCCGAGGCAGAAAGGAGGGTGATTACCCCCTTCGGGAACAAATCAGAAAAGATCTACCTCGGGGGTTGCCTTATTGGGAATGCAGCAGCGTCACTAGAAGCCCTACTTGATGGGTCCCGCGACGTGTTCGCCTGGACTGCAAAAGATCTCCGAGGTGTGCCTCGGACCCTGGCCCAACACTCCCTGAACATCGACGTCGCCATTCGTCCTGTGGTGCAGCGACGAAGAAAAATGAACGAAGAAAGGGCAACCGCCGCAAATGAAGAGGTGGCCAAGCTGCTGGCCGCAGATTTCATACGCGAAGTCCAATATCCGAAATGGCTGTCCAATGTCGTCTTGGTCAAAAAGGCCAGCGGCAAGTGGCGGATGTGTGTAGACTTCAAAGACCTCAACAAGGCATGCCCCAAAGACAGCTACCCCCTGCCCTCGATCGACGCACTTGTAGATTCAACCGCTGGGCATGAGGTCTTGAGTTTCCTCGACGCCTACTCGGGGTACAACCAGATCTCGATGAATCCCCGTGACGAGGAAGAGACATCCTTTATAACTCAGCGGGGGACATACTGTTATAAGGTCATGCCGTTTGGCCTCAAGAACACGGGAGCCAATTCCAACGCCTCGCCGATCGGGTTTTTAAAGATCACCTGGACAGGAACGTATCCGCCTACGTCGACGACATCGTGGTACGGAGCAAGGGCCCCGAGGAGCACCTGGCTGACCTCGCCGAGGTTTTCACCACCCTCGGACACCACCAGCTCAGCCTGAACCCCGAGAAGTGCGTTTTTGGCGTGTCCTCGGGGAAGTTTTTGGGATTCATGATCAGCGAGCGCGGGATCGACGTCAACCCCGCCAAAATAGAATCTATCCTCGCAATGAGGTCTCCTCGATCTCGTACCGAGGTACAAAGACTCAACGGCGCTGTAAACTACTTGGGGAGGTTTTGCTCCCGCCTGGCAGACAAGTCCCTCCCATTCTTCGCCGCCCTCAAAAAGAACGACAAGTTCGTCTGGGACGAAAGACTCGAGACAGCCTTCTCTGAGTTAAAAATCTTCCTCAACAAGCTCCCTACCTTGTCACCTCCACGCGCGGGTGAAGATTTGCAACTGTATGTGGCGGTGAGTCCCGAGACCGTCAGCGCGGTGCTCAGAAGAGAGGCCATGCACCCGATATACTTTGTGAGTCGCGTGCTCCAGCCAGCGGAGCAGAGATACTTGTGAAGATCATATGATAGAGAACTTATTTTTATGAGCCCTATTATTCCCTACCTACCTTTACATTATTCCTTCTTTTGATAACCAATTTTGGCCTGAAACCTTTTATTTTTAGCTCCACAAAAATTGTTCCCTAGCCGAGATAATCTTGACCCTATCCGGGAATTAGGACTTAGATTGGAGAGGTGAAGTTTTGTGTTTTGTTGAAAAGAAAAATGTTTCTATTCGCTTGAATTAAAGGGTATTTGGGAAGGGTAATTGGAAGTCTCTTGTTATTTTATGTGAGAAAGGTCTCTTGAAAAAAAAAAAAGATGCACAAAATAAAGCTTGAAGGGAAGAAAATGTATACGGTGGATCGTTAACGACCCGATTGTGGGTTCGTTAACGAGGCAGCGAGAAAAAAAAGGGCGAAAAAAGAAAAAAGGGTGGAATATTAGGATTAATTTTGTCTAGTTTTGGTATAGTTTTTGATAGGTTTTATTTGCTTATTAGGATTAATTTTGTCTAGTTTAGGTTTAGTTTTAAGTATTTTTAGTTAGTTTTGCATAAATCTATGAAAAGGGTGGAATCTATGCTATTTTGTGTATTTTGCAGGTTTTAGCTAGGAAAGGAGCTAAATTTGGAGCATCACAGTGAAGGACGAAAGAGTGCAAAGATTTAAGAAGTCGAAGCTCAAGAGATCGAGAGGAGGTGTTGAAGAAAACATAACCCCAGGCTCGTTAACGAGGTTGTGAAGGGTCGTTAACGAGGCCACGAAGAAGAAGATTTCGGAGTATTATTTTATTATTCACCGATCCTGAGCGGGAATTTATTTCCGTATCGATTGAGTATCTTTTTAGAATCTTTATGGGTTATTAGAATATGTATTTTAGGGTTTAATATCTTTCTAGATTTTATTTCTATCTTTTAGAGATGGTTTCTATCTTTTTAGGAAAGTTTTTATCTTTTAGCCTTTTTAGTTTTTGAGGATTTTCTAGTATAAATACTCTTCTATCTAGCATAGAAAGGGGGGGGGGCAAATTTTGGAGTAGAGTTTTAGAGCTAGTTTTGGAGGAGAAGGAAGGCCGAAGGAGAGGCTGCCGGATCGGAAGTCGGTGACGAGGTTCGGTGACGACGGTTTCCGAGGTTCGTTAATCGAGTTTGTGGTTCGGTGATTGTTTTGTTTTGGTTTTTCTCTGATTCTCTGTAAGAAGATATTTTTGTTATTAATTTAAGTTTGAGTTTTTGTTTCAATGTTTGTTTTTATGGAAGTTTTTAGTTTGTTTATCATGAGTAGTGAGTAGTCTATTTTTCTAGGGTCGGGGTTAAGCCCGGCATAGTTGAGCATGTTTGATGAAGTAAGATAGTGTTTTGAATGCCTTTTATCTTATTTGAAATTGTTTGTTGTGCTTAATACCGAAACAGGAGTTGAGGTAATTTGAGTTTTAACTTGATTGAAAGAGAAAGTTAGTAACTTGAAGGTTGATATTGTTTGAAAACGGAAGTTTCAAGCTTTAGATCCAAAACAAGCAATTGAGTGAATTAGTTTATGAAAATAGATTAATTTACTTGTCTAGTCAATGAAAGTTGATGACTCTATCTATTTAAAGGCATGATTTATCTTCTTACGAATTCTTATGCTTGGCTATGTTGTGGTGTCCCTCATCCTAGATATTTGTTTTTATTGAATTATTTCTAATAAATATTCGTTGTTGAATACTTGCTTCAGTACCGAGTTTTAGTTAGAATTTTATTAGCTTGTTAATTGGTGTTTTTGTGTTCGGTGGTTCGATAACGATCCTGACAAGGTCGTTAACGAGGCATCTCGTGAGTGATTGTGCTTGATTTTATTTTATTTTTATTAGATTGATAGACAAACAACCTTGCTTCTTGTGGAACGATCCTGACTCCACTGTACTCAGCGGGGTCTTGACTTACAAATTTATTTGTTAACCGAGAAACCTTATCAACAGTTCCGCGCTTCCCTTGGATGTGGGGAACCGCGTAATGGTGCAGAGAAAGCTCTCGCGAAGTGTCGATAGCGAGGTCATGTCCATAAGGACCGAGGACTGGAGGTCCCCGGTAACGAGGTACATACAAAGCGGCATCCTCCCAGAGGACCCCGCGCTGGCCAGAAAACTAAAGATGCAAGCTGCCCGCTACTGCGTCGTCGGCGACCAGCTTTACCGTCGAGGCTACGCTGAACCCAACCTGTTGTGCATACCGCCCGAGGCCACGGACCACGTCCTCTACGAGGCCCACGAGGGAGTTTGTGGGGGACACCCGGGGTGGAGATCTCTGGCACACAAAATCGTCCACTTGGGGTACTTCTGGCCCACTCTCCGACAAGACGCAAAAGCTTACGTCCAAAAATGCGTCGGATGCCAGAAACACAGGAACGTCCAGCACACCCCAACGGCTCCCCTCCGCAACATTCACGCGCCATGCCCATTCGCAATGTGGGGAATGGACATTTTAGGCCCTTTTCCTAAAGCTGCTGGCCAAGTGCAATACATCTTGGTCATCGTGGACTACTTCACGAAGTGGATCGAAGCACAAGCAATGGCAAAGATCACCGGGGCAAAGGTCTGTGAGTTCCTGTGGAAAAACCTCGTCTGCCGTTTCGGTGTCCCCATGACAATCATGACCGACCATGGCCCCCAATTCGACTGCGAAGAAACTCGGACTTTTTGCTCTGAGCTGGGCATCAACCTCAAATTTTCCTCCGTAGCTCATCCCCAGTCCAATGGCCAGGTAGAAAACGTTAATGCCCGCATCTTGACAGACCTCAAAAAGCGCCTGGGCATGGCACAGGGCCGCTGGGCCGAATTACTTCCACTCGTCCTCTAGACGTATCGCACGACCTCGCGCCGCGCAACGGGCGAGACCCCCTTCTCTCTTACCTACGGGGCGGAAGCCCTCGTTCCCGTAGAAACCCTAATTCCATCAGCAAGGGTGTACAACTTCGACGAAAAAGAAAACGAGGCCAACCTCAAAATCGAACTGCAGTTCCGAGACGAAATCCGCGAGGTAGCAGACCTGCGCTCTAGAGAATACAAGCGGCGTGTCGCCGTATACCACGACAAAAAGGTCAGGCCTCGCCTCTTGGCCACGGGAAACCTTGTGCTAAGACGCACCGAAGGGGGAAAATTGGACCCTAATTGGGAAGGACCCTACATCCTCGGAGAAGAAGTCGCGCCCGGGGCTTTCAAACTCAGGGACGACGAGGGGCGCACACTGAGCAAAACATGGAACGTCGCACGACTCAAAAAATATTACATGTAGAAACTCGAAACCCCGTTGTTCCTCACAGTTGGTAAATAAAGGATTGCAGGCTTTTCTAAAAACGCTCCCTCGTTGAAAAGATCCACCCCTTGCTTCCCGCTTGGGGTTGGAGAATCTCGCTGGAAAAATTCCACCCCTCGCTTCACGCTTGGGGTTGGAGAATCTCGTTTGGAAAAAAGTTCCACCCCTCGCTTCCCGCTTGGGGTTGGAGAATCTCGCTGGAAAAATTCCACCCCTCGCTTCACGCTTGGGGTTGGACAATCTCGTTTGGAAAAAAATTCCACCCCTCGCTTCCCGCTTGGGGTTGGAGAATCTCGCTGGAAAAATTCCACCACTCGCTTCACGCTTGGGGTTGGACAATCTCGTTTGGAAAAAAGTTCCACCCCTCGCTTCCCGCTTGGGGTTGGAGAATCTCGCTGGAAAAATTCCACCCCTCGCTTCACGCTTGGAGTTGGAGAATCTCGTTTGGAAAAAAGTTCCACCCCTCGCTTCCCGCTTGGGGTTGGAGAATTTCGTTCAAAAGAAATTCCACCCCTCGCTTCACGCTTGGGGTTGGAGAATCTCGTTTGAAAGAAATTCCACCCCTCGCTTCACACTTGGGGTTGGAGAATCTCGTTTGGAAGAAATTCCACCCCTCGCTTCACGCTTGGGGTTGGAGAATCTCGCTTGAAAGAAATTCCACCCCTCGCTTCACGCTTGGGGTTGGAGAATCTCGCTTAAAAGAAATTCCACCCCTCGCTTCACGCTTGGGGTTGGAGAATCGCGCTTAAAAAAAAAAATTTTCCCCCCCTCGCTTCGCGCTTAGGGTTGGAGGACCTCGTTTGAAAGAAATTCCACCCCTCGCCTCCCGCTTGGGATACTAACGAGGTTCGTGGACCCCCTAAGACGCCAGGATTCGCGGACGGCTATTTTTTAGGTCGGAACGAACTTCCAAAACAAACGACCTCGTCGCAGGACTACAACACCCGGTGTGGTTCGAGCCCCACAAAAGATGTGACGCTCGCACCATGGGGTTGGATGGATAAGGACTGGCATATGCAAGAAAGTCTAAAGCAAACAAGCATAGGAAAAGAAAGTGACGAAGCTGATAAAAGTAAAAACAGGTGTTTCGATTACAGACCCCGTAAGGTCACCCAAAGAAAAAAAAAAGAAGAAAGATGTTTTAATTACAAACCCCGTAGGGCCACCAGAGAAAAGTTCTTCATTTCTTCGAGGTTTCAGCCTCGGGATCGGTAAGATCGATGGTTTTGGGAGATTCGGCGGAGGCAGCCGAGGCTTCAGCAGGAGCAGGTCCAGCAGGAACAGGGGCAACGGAGGCAAGAGGCGCGGGCGCACCAGTCGCGGGCTGAGGTCCCGTGGAGGTTAACTCCGGGTTCCCTCCAATGGGCTCTACCTCGGGAGGCGCGGTGCTGGACACAGTCCCGTCCTCGTTGAGGAAGAACTCACATTCCCCCTCGGGATCCTTCGACCCTAGCTCCCCCATGGTTTCGTTGTAGTTGGGGTTGAAAAAGACGATCTGGGGGTCGAGGTGCCCATACTTGGCCACCGCCTGTTTTACGCCCATGCGGACCGCTTGGTGGAACATTGTCCTCACGCTCTCCACCAGCTCCGCCTTGTACTCCTCCGAATCCACGTACTTGGGACCCGCGGCCTTGACCTCCTTGTTAATCTCAACAATGCGCCCCTCGAGGCGCCTGATCTCCTCCTCGGCCCTCAGAAACTCCGCTTCCTTCGCCTTGAAGAACTCATGCTCGACGGAGAGCTTGCCTCGAAGTCCTTCAACCTCGCCCCGTAGAACCTCGGCCTCACCCCTCGCCCTCTTCTCCCCCTCCCTCGCCGCCTTTACCTCCTCCCTCGTTGCGGCCTCCGCGGCCTCTACCCGCTTCTTGGCCGCAGCCTCCGCGGCTTTGGACGACTCCGCGACCTCGGCCAGCTCCTTGGCCTGTCGCTCGCACACCTCGCTACGGGCCCGAAGCGCCGCCTCCATCTTGTCCATCCTCGAATGAAGTAGGACGATGCGACTTCGGTTGTAATTATCAAAAAAGGTGTGCTGCAAGTTCACAAAAGGATGAGAAAAGAAACAAGAAAGAGACAAGAATTAAACACACAAAGACAAAAAAAGAGAAGAAGAGCTTACCATGGCCGAGTACCGAGCGGCCTCATTGTCAAGCTCCGCCTCGGTGAGGTTGTTGGCCCACGCGACCTCCTCCTTCTAATCCCCCCGAGCCCAGTCCAACGGGGCCCCTCTGATGGGTCCAAGGCAGTGAAACCTGGCAGGATGGGGGCCTGTATCCCCGCGGCTTCGCCCCTCGAAGTTGAAGGTAGGAATGAGTTCCAGATCCCGCGAGCTTCGTTGGTGGTCGCCCGACCGGGGTTTCTTTTTCTTCTCGGGGGACGACCCCGCTTCCTTCATCTTCCACCCGGCCTTGTCGTCGGAAGCCCGGGGTGGATGGGTGGTCCCCTTCGTGGTGGCCCCTTTTGACGGAACCACATCGGGCGTTTTTTCCCCTTGGGGCGGCCCCGTGACGTCCCACTGCGACACCCTCGAGACGTTCCCCTTGGGCAGGGCTCCCCCTGCCACGGCCGTTGGCGGGACGGGTCCCGGCTGTGTTGTACCTGTCCTCGCCTGCGAGCTCGGCTCGTTGATTGAAATCCCCTTGGGGACCCGGGGAGCAGGGGCCTTAGAAGTAGACGTCATAGGCTGTTTCCCCTTCGACGTCGTGGTAAGAGCGTGCAAAAAATCCACTGGCAAGAAAGGAGTAAAAAGAAAACAGCAGGTTAAGACGAGGTCAGAAACGAATAAAACGAGGTGTATAACCCCGCAAACATACAAGTAAAAAGAAAACAGCAGGTTAAGACGAGGTCAGAAACGAATGAAACGAGGTGTATAACCCCGCAAACATACAAGGAAAAAGAAAACAATCAGGGAAATAGTGATAATAAAATACCCTCTCCGCCCTCGCGAGGAGGGAAGTTGAGGCTCAGCCCGGCCCACTCCAGCCGGTCCTGAGAAAGGTAGCGCTCGTATGGCGCCTGGTACGCTGTGGCGTACTTGGCCTTGAGCTCCTGGAACTCGGCGACCTTGTACGGGCACACGCATCTCTCGTAGTTACCCGGTGCCACATGAAAGTTAAGGTATCTCCCGCTGAGGTCTCGAACCAAAAACCATTTAGGTTTCCACGTACCGACATTCGACTGGGTCGTAATGATCTTAACGTTCGGTTTGCTGAGGTTGACCAGGGAACAACGAGGCTCTCTCCTCGCCAAGACTAACGCCGACAGATCGCTGAGGTTCGGCTCGTCCAGAAGCTCGCGACTTCGAATTGTGTAAGCACACAACAACCGCCAAGCGTTCGGGAACAACTGAGCAGGGCAGACACCCATGGCCCACAAGAAATCAACGATGTGCTGGGCCAAGGGAAGCCTAAAGCCCGCTTGGAGACTGACGAGGTTCACAACCGCACAACCCTCGTAGGACGCCAGGGGTCGCCCCTCCCCCTTTGGCAGTGCCAGCTCGACCCCCTCGGGCCAGGGGAAATCTTTAGCTATGTCCGCGAGGTCGTCCAGCGTCAAATCGGTGGCCACCCCCTCGGACAGATAAGCCTCGGGAGTGCTCGGACTCATAGGGATCCGTTCTCTGAGGATGTCGGGAATGCCGGACACAGCGTCGGTAATATAGGCCTCGGGGAAGCTCGACGGCACATACGCGGCCGAAGTTGAGGCAATCGCCGCGTCCAACCTCGCCTCGACCTCAGCGGCGGTCACATCAGGAGAAGAAGAGGAAGCCATTTCAACACCAGAATATATGCGTAGGTGGGGGAAGTGTGAATTGATCGAAACAGCAGAGTCACTGGATGAGGGCTCGCTGAAGACCAACGAAGGAGAACTTGGGTTCTGAGAATCACTAGGCTCTACACTTCCTACGGACTCGGAGACCTCCTGATAGAAACTCTCTTGAAAATTGAAGACAAAGTCGGGCGGTGGGCTCGCAGAGGCTCTCCTAGGCATGAAAAGACAACGTCCAGGCCGCGAAAAGCTAGCACCTGGAAAAGAAAAGGTCAGTAAGGCACTAAAGGCAAGGCAACCAAAGAGAAAAACACGAAGTCATGACCCCGTGAAAGAAGGAAAAACGAGGTCAAAACCCGAGATCGAAGAACGAGATCACGACCCCAGGAAAGAAGGAAGGACGAGGTCGAACCCAAGATCAGAGCACAAAGATCATAACCTCGAAAAGAAAAGAGCACGAGGTCATAACCTCGAAAAGGAAAAAGCACAAAGATCATAACCTCGAAAAGAAAAGACCACGAGGTCATAACCTCGAAAAGGAAAAAGCGCGAGATCGCAACCTCGGGGGACAAAGCAACGCGAGGTCATAAAAGGAGAGGCCACGTGGCATCCTACGGGCTACTCTGACAGGATAGGACGGCAAAGAAGAATTTGAAGCGCCAAAAGAAAGGAAAGAGAAAGAAGGCCAACCAACGGTGGAAGCCCAAACGTCCCGTCAAACAAACATCATGACGTTTGGGCTCCCGAGGGTTTTCGAAATTCGAAAAGTGGTGGGCGGAGGAACAGAAGCTCAACCGTCACCCCAAGCAAAAAAGAGAGGGAGAGAGAAGCAATAAACCCAAAAGCCCAGCGGTACCCTCACGACGACAACCGCCCCCCCCCCCCCACCGTCTCACCACCGCCTCACACCGCCTCACCACCGCAACACCGCCCCCCAGAACGTAACACAGAAAAAAGAGGGGAGAAATGCAGAACGAAAAGAAAGGAGAGGAAACACAAAAAATCAAGGGGAGACAAGGGCACTACGGAACAAAAACCACACCCAACGCCGCCGCGCAGACAACAAAGAAACGCCCAGAAATTACCAAACACCCACCCAGATGCAAAACGAAACGAAGATAGGACGAAGAAACACCTAGAAATCACAAACACCCACCCAGATGCAAAACGAAACGAAGAAGGAGCAAAGAAAAATAACAAAGGCCAAACGCCAAGAAACACACAACCCTGCCACCGCCGCTTCGCAACCGTGACACCGGCGCGAAGCGCCGGGCGACACACCGTCGCCCTTACAAAACACGAGGCAAAAGGCGAGCAAAGGAAGAATCGAAGGCAAAAAATACCAAAAGACAGGAGAAAGAAGGTCGAGAACTTACTTGTTTAAAGGTCGACGAACGGGAGGCGGTGGCGCAACTGGCGAACGGCAAGAAGCTCGTCGGAAACCGTCTGGATAAACCGCTCAGAAGAAACCGAAGAGATAAAGAGAGAGAAGGAGCGAAAATGTTGGAGAGAGAAGATGAGGGGGAGGCCTGTGAGATACGCCCTTATATAGAGCAGATTTGGGCCTCCCCCACTCTCGAAAGGCTTCTTAAAAACCTGTCTCACCTGGACGGCCCACTAAGCAAAGTATGGCGAAAAGGCCCAAGAGTCTTCATTCGCGCAAAACAAAAAGAGAACCTAAGTACAGAGCCTCACACCTCGCAAAGCACCCTCCCAACCTCGAGAACGTCATAAACCTCGCATCTCGCGGATCTAGGGAACTTATGCCCTGCGACCCTCGGGGCGAGGCCCCCAAGCCATGGGGTTGTGATGATACCCAAAACAGTAGAAGCAAAAAGTGGGCCCAGAAGGGCCCCCATAAGCAAACTAGGGACCCACATCCATGCCCGGTTATTTGAAAACAAAACTCCCAACAGATGCGAGGTTTCTCGAACATCCCGGAACGAGGTCTCAACCTCGTTACCGACTCTACTAATACGTCCGCCCACTCGAACCAATCACAAGCGACCTCACTCCCGAACCAATCACCAACAACCCCACTCCCAAGCCAATCACAGGTGACCTCACTCATGGACCAATCAAAAACCCTTATTTCGAGTATCCCACATCGAACATTGGCCTAAACTCAGCCCCCCAATTCTCTATAAATAGAGAAGAACCTCGTAAGAAGAAGGGGTCAAAAAACCACTTGAACTCAAGAACCCTCTTGTTTGTTAAAGATCGACGTGATAGGAATACCGTCAAAAGACCTCGCTACAGATAAGAGAAGTCCACAAAAAGACTCCAAGTCATACAAAGACCTCGCCCACACTAAAGACCTCGCTACAAAATCTCACAAAGCTCTCTACACCACGTACCCAAAACTACCTCGCCCTAGAGTCAACCTCGCAACATTTAGGTTTGATCTCGGAACCTCGTAGGAGGTCTAGGTGTAATTCTCAAAGTTGTTCATCAGCCTCGTAGCGTAGCTGTTATTTCGGGTTTCATCAGTAAGAGGAATCACAAAAGGGCTCAGGGAGGGGATTCTATGGAGCAAACGATAGGAGGAGTGCAATGGGGATTCGGGCAAATCTCCGTCCTACAAGAGCCGACATGGGGGATGGCACCCTCACAGGAACAGGTTGTTTCTTACCCTATTTAAACTACCGAATCCTGAATTCAGGCTAGTGTACTTTGATTGCTTGATGGGTTACTATAATTTGACCCTATGGGATTTCAGTCCCTTTGCATACTTGCCTTCCCACTTCTTGATTCTCCCTAAAGAAAAAACATTCATTAAAGCTCCTCTATCTGATGAATTCTGTATGAACAATCTGAATGATAAGAATCTCAACTATATTGATACCTATACTGATAAAGAACCATCTATTGAACAAGTCTCCTTTGGGAGAATACTTGTACAATCTGAAATCGAACCCACTATGCTTGAGAAAACCCCAAGTAGTGGTATTTCTGAATCACTTTTCTCTAAAGAAAAAGAGGTGAATGAGCTTGCTCGTTCCCAACATGATCCAATGCGCACCATGATCCTTGTGATCTTAAAGGGTGGCAAACCGAACAAGCCTGTTGAGGCAGGATCTTCGGGGTCCAAGAAAGAAAAAAGCATTAGGAAGTTCGATTCGCCGACTTCCTTTGACATGATGTCAAGTGTTAAAGAAAATATACTCCAAGTGAAAGAAACCGAGTTATTTAATTCTTTGATTGGGGATCAAATTGTAATGTCCAGGCTGAGGCAAAATGGTAGTATGTCCATAAATTATTGGAACCATTATGGAACTTTCTATGAATGATGTGACTTTATTTACACCTTGATATTCATTGTGCAGCTTTACTTGCCTGAGTTCAAGAAATGCTGTGCTTATTGGTGTGCTAATTGTTGTATATTCCATATGAGAAATTATAGGAATCAGGAAGTACAAGAAATCAAAACAGAATGGCAAAGGAAATCAAACTATTGGAGATTAGGCAATATAATTGGGAAAAGGAGGAATAGAGAGTCAAGCATGATAAAAAACAAAGGGCAGACAAAGTTTTTAGTCCTAGGAACTAAAACCAACTTTAAAACAAGAAAGAATAAAAAGAATAATACTGCTACTGGTAATAAGGAATATAGGGGGAAGACTAAACACAAAAGGGATAATAAGTGGAAGGAGAAGGATTATGCATGGTTTAAGGAAATGAGGAATTTCCTCAGAAGTGAATTTTATTACAAGTTCATGGTTTTGCTGTTTGACAGGCTAAAAACATATAGTTGGAAGAACTATGAAGAGAATTGGCCTCCGAGAAAGATTGGAACTCTGGTGAATTCACACAATAAGGTATGTCACAAGGAAACTCTTACCCACATATTTGAGGATATTAACATCTTGAATTACTGGCTGATATTGCATGTTTCTAGTTGTTCCCTTAAGCTAAAAGCTAGGAAGAGTTCCCACATTGATAAGGAAAATATAGATACTTAGAGAACTAAAATTGTTAGGACTCTCCACGATAAAACTAGTAAACAAACTAAAAGTAAGATAAATAATTGGACTAATAACTGCATGAGAAGTTGGAATAACTCCTCTGAAGGAATGAATCTGCCAAATAAACATATATGCATTATCTCCTTTGATTGGATCATACGAGTGTGGAGCCACATGTTTACTTTTAAATTGAGAAGTGCAAAAGGAAGGAAAAAAGAGCGATGGAAAAGGAATAAAAATATGTTCTTTGAATCTGAAACACCTGATAGAAAGAAAAGAAACAAGAGAGATGATAGCCTTAGTTATCAAGGGTTTGGTTAATCCTATTGTTATAACAGTAATAGGCCACCAAACCATGCTACTGATGATAGCCTTGAAGTTCAAATGCAGTCGAGATCAGAGGGGAATAAAAAATTATGTACCAAGGTGGAGGACTAGAAAAGTTGTATTTTTAGTATTTGCCAAAAAGTATGTAAATGTAGAAATCTTACATGTAAATTATGGACTGTGCTTAATTTCTTTTTGCTTTGGAGTACATATCACTATAGAAAGTAAACGTAGACGTTTGACTAGAAATGACAAGGCATTTCTTATGAAATTTTTTAGCGTGATTCAGAATTTGGGACTGGAAATCGATTGGGGCGTGTTGATATGCCTTAATCATTTTTATATTAGGTCTAAATGAAAATAAGCCTTTGGAATTGTAGGGGTATAGGACGTAAGTCGTTCTGGCCTGAAATTGACTCATATTGTAAAATCGAGGGTATACAAATTATGGCTACAGTTGAAACTAAAACTGACCAAATTCCATCTGATCAAGTTTGGAGACGAGCGGGATTTGATAACATAATTTGGTCCCCGGCCAATGGTAGAGCTGGTGGTATTTGTGTGCTTTGGAAAGAACATCAATTTACCAATGAAAGGATTGAGGTTCTTCTTCAAGAACCCCGATTCATTGCTTTACGATATACCAACCTTGCAACTAAATACACCCTAGCTATTTTCTTAGTCTATGCTCCTCCGCAAGAAAATGAAAAAGATAATTTTTGGCAACAACTAATTAATTCTATACAACAAACTAACCTACCCACTATTGTCATGGGAGACCTAAATGAAATACAAGAACCTGGTGAAAAGAAGGGTGGTGCTTATCCGGACCACAACAGATTTGCAAGACTTCATAGCTTTAAGGATTGTTGTAATCTCTTTGATATCCCGGTAATTGGCAGTAAATTCACCTGGAGGAAAAATAAGACGGAAATTGATAACATATATGAAAAACTAGATAGAACTTTGGTTTGCTCCCAAGTCCTCCAGTGGTTCCCCAACATAGCAACAAAAAATTATGCTTTCTCCTCTTCCGACCATAGCAAGATAGCTATTGAACTAAACAATGGAACAATATTTAAAGCCCAACCTTTCAAGTTTGAAAATATGTGGATGCAAAGGAAAGACTTTAGGAATGTTGTCAAGCAAGCATGGAGGGCCTCCTTTGACGGATCTAACATGTTTAAACTGGTAAAGAAAACACAACTACTGAAAGCCCAAGCTAAACAATGGAACAAGAAAACTTTTGGCAGCACTTTTGAACAACTAAAACAAATTGATAAAGAGCTATTGGAATTACAACAGTTAATCCTACTTTCACCTGACCAAACAATCATCAACAAACAATTAAGAATATTAAATAAGAAAGAAAAAATTGTAAATTTTCATAAAACATAGTGGAAGCAAAGAGCAAAAACGAAACACATCAAATTAGTAGACTCAAATGTAGGATATTTCCATAAGATTGCTAGCGGAAGACGAAATAGGAAAATTATTAAAGAAATCACGTCAGCAGAAGGAACACAAATCATAGGAGAGGAAAATATCAGAGAAGAGATTAGGACGGAATTCAAAAATAGATATAGGAAAGAACAGACTAATCGTGACAAGTTTGGAGAATATTCCTACTTAATTAATAAAGAAATAACGGATGAAGACAATATAAGTCTCATAAAACCAGTCTCAAATGAAGAAATACGACAGGCCTTAATGCAAATCAACTCTGATAAGTCCCCTGGACCAGATGGAATGTCGACAGGCTTCTACAAAAAATACTGGGATATTGTCGGACCAGATGTCATCAAAGCAGTTAAAAGCTTCTTCCATTCCGGAAAGATTCTGAAACAAATCAATCACACCTTCATTACCCTAATCCCCAAAAAAGAAAATCCTACTTCCACTAACCATTACCGACCGATTAGCCTATGTTCAACCATTTATAAAATTATCACGAAAATCATTACGGAAAGGCTCAAGACAATTATGCCTAGAATTATTCACCTGCTGCACGGAGCTTTTGTTGCTAAACGATCAATTCAAGATAATGTTCTGATTGCTCACGAAATATTCCACTCTTTTAAAAATAAAAAAGGCAAGGATGGTTGGATTGCCTTAAAATTAGATATGGAGAAAGCCTATGATAGATTAGATTGGGAATTTACATTCAAAATTCTTGACAAATTTGGATTTGACAGCAAATTTGTAGGGTGGATTAAACAATGTGTACAAACTGTATCGTTCTCGGTGCTAGTCAACAATAGTCCTACAGAACTATTTTTTCCAGAACGCGGCCTGAGACAAGGAGACCCGCTTTCTCCATTCCTATTTATTCTTGCGATTGAAGTACTAGCTAGGAAACTTCAAGAAACTAGCAATTTGGAGAAAAACACTATTGGTTTCCCACTCACCCGAGCCGGAACTAAGATCCCCTTTCTTGCCTTTGCAGATGACATCATAATTTTTACTAGAGCAAATCAAACAGCATGTCTTAGAACAAAAAGGATAATTGAGGATTATTGCGCAATCTCAGGACAAAGAGTTAATTACCATAAATCGGCCTTTCAAACGTCACGAAGTGTTGACAATCAACATAAGAATAGAATCCAACAAACATTAGGGATCACATCAATGATTAATCTAGAATCATATCTTGGTTGTCCAATCATCAATGGTCGGGTTAACCGACAAACCTTTGGCGACACAATAGGAAAAACAAAGGCACAATTGACTAAATGGAGAGCTAATGCCCTGTCTTTGGAAGGACGGGCAGTCCTTTTAAAATCTAATCTGGCTACAAAACCTAACTATCTAATGCAAAGCTTCATGCTTCCAAATTCTGTTCATAAAGAATTGAACCAAATACTTAGGAACTTTCTTTGGAACAAGGATATTCACCACAAACCACTCATTGGATGGGACAAGATTTGTAAACCTAAACCTTTTGGAGGTCTTGGAATTAGGAAAACTGAACACGCAAACAAGGCATTACAAATGAAACTCCTTTGGAAACTGCTAGCAGAACCACAAAATATTTGGGTTAAGCTAATGAATGAAAAATACCTAAAGGGTACTTCAAATTTATCATATAAAAAACAGAATAATACTTCATGGCAATGGACGCAACTAATGAACTTACGAGAAGACTTTAAAAAAGGCCTTATCTGGCAGGTAGGGGATGGGAGAACCATAAAATTTTGGACAGACAAATGGTTATTTCAGGAAACACTAGACAAATTTGCATTGAACGCTGACGCAATAAATGAATCAACTACGGTTGACGAATTCATAACCAGTGCTAAAACGTGGCGACTAGATATCCTTAGTTGTTTACTTCCGACAGACATAGTTAACCAAATCATGTTGATCCCAATCCCAGATAACTGGATTAGGGACCGATTGTACTGGGCTCCAAGCAAAAATGGGTGGTTTTCGACGGCTTCGGCTATTGAACTAATTACGGGTGTGAACTATCTAACACCCCATCCCAACAATTGGATATGGAAACTTGACACACAACCTAAGGTTAAGAATTTTCTATGGAAAATAGCATGCAATGGACTCCCAACCAAAGAAAGACTGTTACAAAAATGCATAACTACCCCTCCGGGGTGTTTAATGTGCAACTGCACCCATGAAAATGTTGGACACATCCTTGTAGAATGTCCATATACGAAAAAACTAGTACAGAAAATTAACACAAAACTAGAAAGTTGTATTAGAAACTATACTGTGACCAATAAATCAACAAGTACCATTCTGAATGACTTATTTCAGAGCTTAGGGAGCAATGAGTTTGCGAAATTGGCAGTATGTTGGTGGTGTATATGGCACCAAAGGAATAAACTGGTTTTTCAACAAACTCCCAATGACGTTATTCAGAATCTTGAACAATATACGAAAAACCAAATTGAACAATGGAAAAAAGCAAAGAGATGGGAAGAAGATGAAGAAAGAACACAACTTTGACCCCAAAACAGACAAAAAAGGAAGAAAAGAATAGAAAAATGGAAAAAACCCTCTGATAATATAGTCAAACTGAACTTTGACGGATCCAAACTTGATTCCAACCACGCTTCTTCGGGTTTTGTCATACGAGACCATGAAGCTAGAATTATCGGTCTAGGAACTAGAAAACAAGGACCAATCTCAATTGTGAAGGCAGAAGCTCTTGCACTCAAAGAAGGAATCAAAGAAGCTCATAGAAAAGGATTTACAAAAATTGAGATTGAAGGCGATAATCTCATAGTTATAAATGCTGTTAACAACACAGGTAAATGCCCTTGGGAGATTGAAATACTAATTTCGAATATTATGGTATCCCTTAAACAATTTAACTTTGTAACAGTTCGACATGTGGGCAGGGATTGCAATGCTGTGGCCGATAAAATCGCTAAGTTGGGCCACAACATCCCTACCAACCTCCTCTTGGATAACTCAGAACTTCAAGTTCTCATCCGCAAGGATGCTCTAGGACGCCCTCCTTAGAGGGTCTCCTAATCCTTACCTTATCAAAAAAAAAAAATTGCCCAAAATTTTTCTATTTTATAGTACTAGTAGTAAAGCCCGTGCTATGCACGGGTCAAAATTATTTATGTTATTTTATATTGTATAAATATTGATAACTTGAGATTTATAAAAAAAAAAGTGAACTTATTGGCAAAAAAAAATATTTTTTCATCACAGAAATGATTTGTTATATTGGTTTCACATTTTTAACTTTCGGAAAATATACCGTAAAACCTACATACAATTATGCAAAGTCAACACGTTAATTTCTTTATCAAGCACCACTTGGACCATTAAGTTTAAGAAGTTTTTTTTTTCTTTTATTTCTCATGTATTATAAATGAATGAAAGATTTAATTCTTCAAATCAAACGGAACATGATTGTCAAAATACTAACTCAAGAGGATAGAATTATGCAATTATAGTTATAATTATAATTTACCAAATAATTAGGCATTTGAAGTGATTTATTTTACCATAGAGAATTAATTAATCTTATTTTTATCTCAGTCAATTAGATATTTTTTTTTGTTTTTAATGACTTTACTAATGTTTTTATTTATGTACGTATAGAGTAAATGAATTTGTGCATGAAAATTTATTTTAAGTTTGATCACAAATTCAGTAATTGTTTAACATACTATATAAACAATATCAAACTTTATGAGTTTATGAGCAAACACTTGATGCATGTTTGGTGTCTTGATTAATGAACTACACAGATTAATCCTTTTTTTTTTTTGAAGAAGAATCATGAATGTTTATTTGAGAACATAAACTATTATGAGATTCATCTAACTTAAACAATATAATAAGATATCTATTTTGATCATTGGCTGACAAATTTATCTTGCACAATTATAATTACTTGTTTATTTATTTATTTTTACTCTTTCACTTTAATTAGATGTTTTATTCACTAATTATCGAATTTTTCTTATAGTAACCTATAGAATATAGATATTGATCGATCGATGTTATAATTAAATTCTAAAATAAATGTATAATAACATAATTAAGTATGCTAAAACGGAATATTAGAGATAGGTAATTGAATTTTATTAGACTTTTTAATTGAGTGTATGACAAAAACAAAATATATATTGTACACCATATTTGTGAAGTAATATATAAATCAATATGTATGAGATTAAATATGTAAATGTAAATATCATAAAGTTAAATATACCTCATTGAATTTTGTTGAACTTGATCAATCTCAATCATGTATAGGCACATGTAGAAAATGATGTAAATAGTGTATATATGAACTTAAAACAAACTGAAATCAAATCATAAAATTGTACCTTTCTAATATCACTCGAACATTTTGATACTTATCTCAAATGCGTTATTTTTTTTGGTAGAATCTCAAATGTGTTAATTTTGTTTTTAGAATATACTCCTTGGCAAGATGATCACCTCTCGCACAGGTTTAAGATAAAAAATTAGTACGTAAAATAAAATATAAAAAAATTCTACCAAAATAAAATAAAATATAAAAAGTACCTAAGATTGGAATCGCGGGAGTGAAAAAATGGACAACTTGTAACTAAATTTATAGAGATGACGATGATTTATAGAGATTATAGAGATGATGTCACTTAATTACTTTCCTATTAGAGGAATTGATTATTGGAAGTTTAAATAGCAGACATTACACTAATATTAATGTTTGTAACTGAAAAACATAGTACTTAATTACCTTTAATGTTTAAATTATGAATAAACGGTTATAAATCTATATCTATATCTTCAAAATTAGGAAGAGTAAAAGACACTAATATTTGTACCTGAAGTTGTATAGGTAGTGTATTCAACTGAAATTATTCAGTATATCACAATCACAATTTACTCTATGAGAATATAACGTAACTACATTTAATTAGCACGTGTCCTATAACATTGTAACAGGATCTTATAAATGGCATGCTAGATTAAAATTTGAACGGCTATATCCTCATATTGTATTGATTTGCGTCGGAAAGTGAAAGGGAGATAAAATTGACATGTCTAAAAGGATGTTAAATTTTAAAAATAGCGGTTTATTGAGGTTAAGAATTGTTTTACTTTACCTTGTAATAGTCAATAATAAAAAATTATTAGTAATGAAATGTACCAATTGATTTAATAATATTATTGGAATTTTCTATAATATAATGTGAACTCAATATATATACTCGTTTCATGGTGTTGTAACCGCTAAGTCTAAGTGTTTGATCTACTAATAGAATTAATTAGGATGTTTTATTTTTTATTTTTTAATTGACATTTAATGTTTAATTAAAGTAGTTTATGACATTGTATGAAAATCATATAGTATGTATAAAATGTATCAGCATTAATTGTCAAGTTTATTTTAGTTTATAGATTTATAGATATATATAGATAGATTTGTGGGGTTAAATATGTTTTTAAAAAATAATTAAAAAACAAGCAAAAAAGGGTAGTTTTTGGGAGTCGAAGCACATAAAACTATTTGGACTATTAAATTTTTTATTATTTCACGAAATATATGTATAGTATTATACCTCCAGATAGCTGAGAGGTTCGACGATCTGATCCGTATCCGATCCGGTGATCAGGCTAATTTTATTGGATCGGATTTGGTTAATATTCCGGCGGATTTAGATTTATGTGGATCGGATCGATCGGATCTGATATTTTTAAACACATCTACTTGCAACAAACAAAATCAAATAACTATTAATAATATTTTAGATAAATAAAGATAGTACTCCGTATTAGCATAGAACGCTTGCAACAAACAAAATCAAATATTTTACCATAATCTACTTAATGAAACTTCAAATCTGTTTAGTGAAACACGAACATGTATCATGGAATCACCAACCGCATAAATATAAAATACTTCCATTGAATTTCGCAAGTCTTGGACTCAATAGTGCCTGTCAGTCTGTTACCAGCATCAACGAACGGGTTTGCAGTTATATTGCTGCCAGTGACGACGGACTCAGGAATTACTACAAGCAATTGTGGTCGCCAATCAATAAGAACATCACATAACACAGTTCAATGCATGAGCTAGAACGTATTGTTCACTAAACAATCCAATTTCGAGGCTGCAACCTGCAATTGGTACTTTTACTTGCATGCAGGGGCATCGAACTTGGGAACTACAATGAAGGCTATGGAGGAAGGGGAGATGTAGATGGGCAACTTTGCATCCACAGAGACGGGTTCGAGTCTTGGGATGTCTCCTCCATCAGAAAGCTCAAGGGGTTTTCCATTAAGGACCATGGTTCGGCTTTGCAGGTCACCGTCTTTCGGGCTCAAGTGGTACTCTTCCCTTTCAAGCTCAACTTTGCTACCTGTCCAGGAAGACGCTTTCTTGAGAATGTGCATCACTGGATTTTTCTTACCTTCTGTGTGCGCGGCTTTGCTTGCTGAGTTGTGAATGTCGAGTATGAAGCTTGTTTGGTTGCTTAGGTTGATGAATAGCAGAGTAATGCCATCCTTCTTGTATTAGTTGACAAGAAATCAATGTCAAATGGGTTTTGAATGCACAGAAAAAATCTCAATGATTAACTCATCCAAGTATTAATTGAAACAAAACCCTTCACCAGTTCACTAAAATATAGAAAAAGTAAGCAAAATCTGTCAAAGAGGATACATGCTATTGTAGACAGAATAAGGTGTAAGATTTACGGTAATGTGACTTGGCAAATGGCCAGTTTTGAATGTTCTTAACAATGATTAAGCCATTGGCTGAAAGAATACCTTCACTAGCTCAGCCATTCTTAATTTAAATTCTAATTGGATTATGAAACAACAACAACAACAACAACAACATTGACCCAGTGAGGTTTCGCTACAGCGGAATCTGGGGGGTCAAGATGGGAGTACCCCTGCCCAAGGGAAGGGGGTACGCCCAATGTTCTAAAAAATTTTAGGCGGACCCTGGGCGAATAGGGACTGCCTAACGCCTAGACGGCCAGAACGGTTGCCTATGCGGGTTGGGACCTTCCAGCGCCTAGACGGGGCCTAGAAGGGATTTTTAGAACAGTGGGTACACCCGATAGACCCAAGAAAAACTGAAATTAAGCTATGTGATAATAATAACTGAATTTAATTAGAATGCACCAAAATCGATATAGGGACTAACTCCATCTCAAAGGCAGTGTATAAAAGCCAATGAGCATGAGGATGCACCCCAATAATGAAAAGAAGCTTAATTACCCGTCCTTTGGAACAGTGAGCATAAGAACGCAAAAGAGGTGAAGCATCACTGGCAACAGCAAGGACCTCCTTCCCCATCAGTTGATCCCACAAAAGCGCGCTATAAATGATAAAAAAAAAGAGTCGTTAATAATGAAAATTGCATTCAACCGATATTCTAAGTAGCAAGAAAGATTGTTTCTGTGATTGAATGCCTGTAGAAGTCTGGGTTCGGGGCAAATGTTTCTTTGTCAAGGAGTCCGTAATTCCCACCAATCAATGTTTGCCTGCAATATACTTTGGTGTTATAAGTAGCTGACATCCCCAGCTGATCCAAGTACCTGATCCATCCAATAGCAAAAAGGGAGAGAAAAAAAACACAAGTAAGAAAGATTTGTAAGTAACATAGCCTAAATTGATCAGGTGGCTAGCTTTTACCAAAAGCTGTTGATGAATGTGTCAGAAACATGATGGCCACCATTGTTGTAAGCGCCGCCTGCTTCTCCAACCCAAGCTGTAGCCCATGGACCATACTGTTCGATGACACCACGAAGACCATTGAAAACGTCTGATATATTGTCCAACAAGTGAGGATTCTGTATGTTCCTCACAAGATTTGGATCATTCCCTGCCCAAGCAAACTACTACTTGAGAAAACAAGATTCAAGGATTTTTGCATCTTCCAGTTTTCTTTAGCCTTTATGGGTAATGAGCATTTTCAATATGCTTACAAGGATGGGCAACTGTTGGAAGTTACAAGATGGATACTGGAAGGTACAAATTGTTCCTTCTTTTCTAAGAAGATTGATGATTGAAATTCTAAAGGAAAAACTAACGGATGAATTTCCAACTTTTTTATTTTTATTTTTTTCAACAAATTTCCATCATAGAATTATAGAGCTCAGAGAATCAATACTATAAGAATACCTTGTTGTAGTAAGTAGTACCAATGGAATTCCCATCAGGACAATCAAACAATAACAAGGATACCTACCCACCTGCACCCAGATTGTATATATGATGTGTCAGTCCGTCGACTATGCCATGTCCAGTAACCTGAAGCATTTTCGCAAACCAATTTCTATCATAGAATCCTCCCGGTGCTAGAATTGTGGGTTTTGATTCGGCCTTGTCATATAGTTGGTTGATGATGCTTCTAAGTTTGATCAAATCATTGCCGTATTGTACAGGATCAACACTTGCACCAACACCGGTTCCACACAATTCATTGCCTGGGAAAGTAAAAAATTGACATGGACTGTGTCACTGTGTAAACTAATAAATAAAAAGGTGGAGGACAGAAATAAGGTTGTTAAGACTAGAGAGTTTTTTGTCATTACCAAATTCCCATGAATCAACTTCATATCCCTTTGAGATAGTGTAGTTGATGAGATCAATAGTGTTACTAGGATCCCAAGCTCCAACCCAAGCTTTATCGTTTGTTTTTTGCCTCCCATAGAGAGCGTTTATTCCAAACGTAAGAATGACTCTACATGGCCATCACATGCGCTAAGTAATTACAAATTGTAGATATACATAGAACAAGTACACCAAGGCTTGGAAAACAGCTACATGAGATGAGAAAAAGTGGAAATTCACCTATTTTTGGTGAAGAATTGGTTGACTGTGTCCCATCGTTGCATATGTAGACAACCCTTTGAGAATCCGAATAGTCCATCTGCCTTCTTGAAGAATGGATGGCAGGGTGATTTTAAACTTGGCACATCATAAAGAATCTGATCTTGCAAAGAACCTCCAATCCTTATTCTCAAACCTTGAAAAGCTGCAGTGCAACCGTTGTCCAAGGAATATGCAACTGATTAGCTTACATTATGAAATTGGAAAACAACATATAGCCCTTCCTTGATTTCCAAGGGCCACACTAGATATTCAGCCATGATATGATACAACATTACCGACCTTGGATTGCTGTTTCAAGAAGAGGATGTGACATGTTCTGCAGAGATGAATTCAAAACAAACAATAAATAAGCTGGAATTTACCTTCTATTAATTGTTTAGGCTTCAGAAATGGAAGAAATCTTCTAGTTATATTCTATATGGTGCCCTGAAGTGGAAGTTGACGCCTTTCTAGGCGTTCATTAAATGTCAAAATGGTCTTCTACAAATAAACCTAGCAGAGATCTCAAGGGAACATATGCATTCAAAATATAAAATTGCATCATCCAGTTGAATGTCCAAATCCTACAGAATATGAAGTAGGTCAATAGACTCTTACCAGATTTATTATAGAAGAATACCCCCATGGACATTGGTTGTAGTCGCATTTTTCATGAGGCCACCAATCAATAGTAGCACAAATAAAATTTCCATTTGTCTCAGCTATTGCTTGGCTTTCAATAACAGTCACAGTGGCAGTTGTGATTTCTTGAGCCAAAATTGATGGATGGAATACCAGCAACAATGCTAAGAAAATCTGGTACCCCATGGCCCTGAATCAGATTAAGTCAGTTAAAAATGAAACATGGACATATATAACAGAGCTACAGAAGCAAAAGTAGCATGGACATAAATTTCAAGCTGCAAGAATTACAAACTTAAGGGGTTCAAGATTTTGAAACATAAACTAGTATGAGGCGTGGATTGGTAATATATACACTAATGCCTAAACAGAGTTCATGACAAATGGGTGACAAGCTGCAAGAATAGTAGTGAAAGTTACTTTTCTGCAATACATTGTGAGCTTACAAATTCATAAAACAACTCATTATATTAAAAGAAGGCCAGTGCACCACCTACGACAATTCAAACCGGCAAAAATCATAAGCATTTATTAAAACAACAAAATGCAATACAAAAAAAATATTAAAAAAGCAATAAAACAGGCCATTTCAGACGACTCACTTGTTTCAAACACTTGGTGTGCATCCAGCAGTTCACTCTCAGAGCACCGAAGTTTGCCGGGAAAAAAACAGAACCCCAGATCAAACACTCTATATCGTCTTTTTCATTGGTTTGAGAGCTTTTTGAAGCAGATCACTGGCATCAAAGTAAAAAGATGAGCAGAGAAATGAGATTGAAATTTGCACAGATCTAGCATTTCTAGTGTTTTGGGAAGTGGGTAATTTGATTCGGTAGCTGAACCTCGAGGAGTGTAAAGATGACAGATATGAATATGCTTGCCTTTTGTTAAACATATTATTTTTAACTCAGTTTTTCAGATTGGAAAAAGTTCTCTCTTTGTTGAGTCCGCTCATCTTTCTTTTAAATTGAAGCACAATTTAATCATTTGGGTTGAGCAAAAAGTTATACTTCCACGAAATCTTGGGTTTTTAATTGACGGAGCCTGAGACCATCCCCAACCTTGAATCCGAAAATGGATTCTTAATTTCCCATATCAATTTTCTCACTCCTCCACCTCATTTTAAAATCAACTTCTACTTTATTCATACAACCTTCAATCCCATTCCATTCTTTAAAATCTACTAATTTTACTTTACTTTTATTTTTATTTATTCAAGTATACTATTTATTTTTAGTATTATTCTATAATATAGTATAATATTAAATATAAATATTAAATTTGTTAATTTGTCTAATTTATATCAATTTATATAAGTAATTATAAAGTTTATAATTAATATAAACAACAAACAATATATTTTATTTCACTTAAAATTGAAACATGTGAATACATTAAAATAGAGGTATGAAATATTACAAAAAAAAAAAACACCAAACAAACAAACAAACAAAAACACAATAGAAAAGACAGAAACAAACAAACAATCACGTTATGTTTGTACATTTTCATTTTCCAAGTGAAGAGTAGTTTCATATGTGTGCTTGTTTATATTTTTATGTTATCGAAAGTGAAGAATAGCTTCATGATTAGGTTTTTCTATAATGCATCTCATATTCTCATCAGTGCTTTAAACCCTTTAAACCCTTCAAATGTGTTAATTTATATTCATAATAACATAAAATATATTTGTTTCACTACTAATATGTATAAAACTAATATCTTATGTCATCATATATATTATATTATTTTGTATAATACATAAATTTAATTACATAAAAAATTTCAAAGATTATTTTTTAATGATTTTTTAACTTGTATTTTTCATATATATTATTTTTTTGTAATCAAAACATATACAAAATGGGTGTCTATGGGTAGATAAAAACAAAAAACAAATATTAAAATTACTTCTTTGAAAAGATAATGTATTTATATTGTCGAAATAATGCTTAAAGTAATTAAATATGTACCAAAAGTGAGAAAAATTCTGGCCATTCGATTAAATCCAGTGGTTGTAGTGGCGCCACGCGTGCATGCACATGTCAAAGGATATGTCTACCTCTGTGTATAAAACACAGCGTTTTGTTATTTGGGTTTTAAAGTCTGAAGTTTCGGACTTCAATTTGAAGAATAGAAAGCGGATTCTTATGCCATTTTTACTGTATGGAAGATTTTTATTAGTTTTTTAATTTAAAATCTCACCGTTGCTTGTGGTCTGACTATGTACTAAATAAAGATACAGGACAAAGCAAGTAGCAACCACTATGTGCACATTAACATGTGCTAAAAGCTACATTTAATTATTTTGTAAATAAACATAGCCAGGCCTTTTTATCTTGCATTTGTTTTGTATAAAAGAGGTCGAAATGTCCATATTGTCTTGGATTTTTAAGAAGAATGTATTGTCATAAATATTTAATAAATAAATTATTATTTGAGTAAGTGAAATTAATAATGGAAAGAGGCAATGAAACAACTAGTAGTGATAAATCCGGTGCTTTGTGAGTTTAGTTGTATGATAATGATTCCAGAATTCTTCGTGTTGGTCTGATTCTTAAAAAGGGTTGCCTTGGGCTTGATCTTTGTTCCCTTCATAATAATATGGCACATGTAACAAACGGGTCTCTATGTATATGTACATTCAAAAGGAAGAGTAAGTATGGGCTGGAATTTGGATCTGGTGGTTACTGCAAACCACTTACGTGAATGCGTTACTGAATAAGCTAAATCCACATACCTGCAATCTGATACGTTCCCTTGATAGGCGGGCGAAATAAGAGTGGCAAACAGAAGCTCTTGCAACTCCCCACACTTGTACACTTGGGAAAAAAGGATGATAACTTTAAAATGTCAAGTCTGGCAACAATTCGAATCACTTTAGTGACACTTTGTAACAATCTAAATCCAGTTGGAATAAGAACATTATACCCTCATTTTTGTTTGGTTACTCCACTCACCGGGTTAGAATTTGTTTAAGAAAACCCAGAAAGTGATATAAAAAGGGGAAACTGAGAATGAATCTTGGCAAACCATAGATATTCCTCTCAATATGAAAGAATCCCTTCCAATGTAGCTTTCTTTTAACAACTATTCTGAGGATCCCTTTCTTCATATGTATGTTGCCCAAAGGCAATCTCCTCAACCACACTAGAGCAGAGATCTTCTCAGCCTCTCTTACATTCTTGCCGTAACTATTGATTGCACCGCCCAATTCAATCGAGCTACAACCTAATTCTTTCCGGAAACCACATGTTTTCACCAAGTGTCTCTTATTTCCACATTCGAAAGCTTGCTTTTAAATACTTTCTGTGCTACAACTTCTCCGAGTTGATGGTTCCCATGCAACTTACAACAGCTAAGCAAAGCCTCCCATGCATAAGTAGGGGTAATATTATTCACAGGCAGCCCTGCAACTAATTCGTATGCTTCGTGCAACAATCCCGATCTACTTAGCATATCAGCCATACAAGCGAAATGCTCAGGCCTAGGAGCAATGTTCCAATCTTGTTGCATTGATCTGAAATACCTTTTACCGTCCTCAAGAAGACCCGAATGTGCACAGGTAGTCAGCACAGCCAAGAAGGTGGCATGGTTGGGCTTACATCCGGCTTCAACCATGGAAGCGAAAAGTTCCAGAGCCATCTCTGCAGATCCATGGTATGCTTGGGCTAAGATCATGGTGTTCCAAGCCACAGTGTCTCGTTCCTCCATGTTCTCAAATACAACGGTGGCATCACGTATTAGTCCACACTTTGAGTACATAGACATCAGTGAGCTTTCGACCATTCTTTTAGGCACATAGCCACTCTTGATAACGGACGTGTGAAGAGCTCTGCCCCAGCTGTGCAGAGCAAGAGCACCACACATTGAGATCACAGTGGTATACGTAGCTTCGTCAGGCCTAAATCCATGCTTTAGCATTTGGTTATACAGTGTCAATGCATCTTCAGTTTGGTAGCCAGAAATCAGGGTATTCCATGATACTGTATCCTTGTGAAGCATGTCATTTTGAAAGAAATGCTGGGCATCAACCATATTTCCACTTCGAACGAGCCCGTGCAAAAGTGAATTTGACGCAACAACATTCCTGGTTGGCATTCTCTTGTAGAATTCGATAGCCTCCTCAAGCCTTCCATTCTGAACATACCCCGAAACCATGCAGTTCCACACAACAACGTCTCGTGCAGGCATTTCATGAAATAGCCTGCAAGCCTCTTCCACCATACCATTTTGCATATAGCCTCGGACAACCGTAGTCCAGACTTTCACATCCTTCTCAAAAGGCATGTCATCAAACATCCTCCTAGCTGTCTCCATAAACCCAGCTCTCGAAAAGCACGTAATCATGCTAGTCCACGACACGACATCTTGACATGGCATACTCAAAAACAGTTCATGAGCCTCCTTAATCATCCCCTTATCAACATAACCACTCAGCATTCTGTTATAGAGACCAATGCTTCTCTCAGGGGCCTGATCAAATAGTTCTCTAGCCTCTTCTATCCTCCCCTTTTTTATATACCCATTTAGCATGACATCCCAGCAAACAGCGTTCTTCATCCCCTCAGGAATGCGATCAAACAACTTTCTTGCCTCTTTCAACTTGCCACATCCGATGTACCCACTGATAATTGCGGTCCAGGAAACGACATTCTTTTTGGGAATAGCATCGAACACCTGACGGGCATCTGAAATCATGCGGGATCTAGCAAACCCAGAAACCATGCAGTTATAAGTCACGACATTTCTGTGAGTCATTTCGTCGAACAGTTTCCGGGCGAAATTGACGTCCCCGCGATTAAAGCATGATGTAATGTTTGTGTTGATGAAGTAGGCATCTTGGTGAGCAGACGATGAAAATGTCAGTGTAGTGTTACGGCTTAATGTGAGGCATATCAAACGACGAGCTCTGGCGAAGGACATTGCTGTTGAAGGGTCGGCTCGTGGCCTTGCAGGAAGTGATATTTAAGTCCGGGACAAGGGATTAGAACACGATTGCTGGGCAGGGTTGGAATGGTATGGCCGGAGTCCGGAGACACGGTTGGCGATGGTTGGCTTCGTAGGGAGCAAAATGAAAAAATTTGTACCCTCAAATTTTTGTTTAATACCGTCAAAATTTTAGCTTTTTCAAATATTATTCTCAAGAAACTTATTGTAAATAGTACCTTGAAATTTTTTTAATTAGGTAAGGATTAGGCAGCATCATTTTAGGGGCGTCTTAGCGCATCTTGACGAATGAGAACTAACGGTTTTGGGTGATTCTTATTAACATTAACAGGAATGTTGTGGTTCAACTTACTAATTTTGCCAGCCACGTAATTGGATCCCCTGTTAAAATGAAGAAACCAAACATTCTGGAAGTCAAGCAGGGACCAAAATGTCTGTCATAATTATTTCAATTTTTCAAGGACAGTTTTTATATCCTCGGGGTGCATTCATGACTTGTAGATTTTTCACCCTCAAGTTCTAATTTCATGATATTTCTTTTTTTTTTCGATGCTCGTATTCCATCTCTTAAGGCCAAAGCCTATGCCTTAAGGGTCGGGACTTTCCCGTATGTCCGTGAGATTATGTCTAATACATTTTCATGATGGTCTCTTAAAATACTTCCTCATGTTGCTAGTCCGTCTTGTAGTCTGGACCGATCAAAATTACATTTTATGAAATCATGTTGGGGCTACTTCCACACTTTTGCTTTCTTGGTTAGTTTTGTTGGTAGCCTATTCTTTCCTATGTTTGCACCTTCGTCTTCATTCCCAGTCTTAGATTTCTCCCATTGCTTTATTTGTGCTCAGATGTACTAGGGTAGGTTTTATGTAAAATTGTAATCTATTTGTTGAAAAGTTAAACTTATTTCTGTGATGCCAGATGATCCATCAAATAATTGCCAATTCAATGAAATCTTTATTTTTCAGGCTAGGGAAGAGGTCTGTTAGTATGGTTGCGGGTTCTTTGTTTTGTGCATCATAATTTCGTAATGTCTACTCTATACTTGGTTTAATTTGCTTGGCTTTAAGAGGGTATGCGGGCAGGCTATGAGTAAGAGTTTTTGTCCTCATTAGAGCAGTTGTACATAATGCATCCTCCCGGAGTAGGAACATATTTTCCTCTTAGTCTTACTTTCGTGGGTAGTATGTTATTTCCTATTTTCCACAAAAAAAAATTGACTTTGGGTAGCATGTCTAGTTTCCATATCCACTTAATTTTGCTCGGATTTGGGCCTCTACATGTTTGATTAGTTCCAAAGTAGAGTATGTTGAAAACCAACCATTTTTACTAGGGGTCCAATAGAGTCTATCTTGGATCTCATTAACTGGGATAACCATGTCTTTTATCAGATCCACAACATCCTAGAGTAGAACTTTTTCTAGTTCTTGACTATTCCACCGTGTGTCAGAAATAATGAATTCCGATACTTTACTTGTGACATTCAGAAAAGATGGGTGCAATACGGTATTTTTCAATGGTTGTCCATTTACCCAATTGCATGTCTTCCCAGAATTTAATTGTTTGTCCACTTCCTACTCGCCATATTAATCCTTTTTCAAATTCTATACACATATTTATTAATCTTCCATTGTCAAGAGGTGTTTGATTTAAATTTAAGGGAGAGACATTCTTTGGTTGGTCGAAGAGAAGGCGACCTTTGATTGGCTAAGGGGGCGGTCATTTCAACTTGACACTTCCAATTTGGGACGTGGTGACACGCTGGTTCGCTGTTGAATGTGCTCTATGTTTGGCCTTGCAACCTCTCTTGTCTAGGATCACGCTACTGGATGTTTACCCTTTTAGTTGAATGTGCGCGGTGTTTGGCCTTGCAACCTCTCTTGTTTGGAATCGCGCTACTAGATGTTTTCCCTCTTAGTTAAATGTGAGCGGTGGTGGCCTTGCCACCTCTCTTATCTGGAATCGCGCTATCCTTTAGGGTTTTTTTCATATGGGCGTAGGAAAACCCCTGGGACATATCCTCAAGATCTTTACTTGTGGGGCCTTCCCCAAACTTCTATTTCTCGGCTTGGTTTCGACTTATTTTGTCCATTTGTGCGTCGTTAAATCCACGCACCATTAGTCTCCATTCCAACATTTTGTTCTTCAATAAAGATAGAGTTTAACTAGTGCAAGATCAGACCACAATTCGAACAAGGATCAAAACATCACATATTAGTAATGGGCTTGTTTCCCACATTTGATGTCATCATGGTTCCATTGCTTTTTCTCCTTGCATCAAGAGCATACACAAAAGGGAATTAAGGGAAAATCCAAGAAATCACAATAACACACAAACTCGTTAAGGTCTGTAAACTTCTCACTCAACTCCCTCCTCTTCTTTACATTCATAGCTTTTTAATTAGGGGGTGGAACTCTATTCTCGCTTTGACTTTCGGACTCATGAATACTAGCACATAAGTGTAGAGCTGGAAATCAAGCTTAAAATAACAAACACATTACTCTAAGAAGATTGCTCACCTAAGCAAGACAAAATGATGTACCGGAGATTTGAGGTAGCCAAGGTAATGTTGCAAATGAGATGATGGTGGGAAAGCCATCCATCTAAATTAGAACTCACACTTGGCATAACACAAATCAAGGCATGCTCAAAGGCAAGTGTTTGTTAACACTCCCGCATCTCTCCTTGCAGAGTGTACTATCCGATGATAGGCATTATGATGCATATAGAAATGTTATCCTTCATCTTTGCAAGATAAGCTTAGTGAGTATAGAGTGCAAGTGCACTAGGACGCTTATCTAAAAAGCCTTCCTGGGTTTGGAATTGTTTAGGCGTGTATTGTTGGTTTTGATATACCTAACAACTTACTAATAGAGAGGGTAAACAACTTTTGGACATCTAGTAAAGCGGTTAATCCTCCAAGGGTAGTACGCAGAGGTCTCCAGTTCGACTCTCATAGACAATGTCTTTCACAAAAAAAAAAAGGGTAAACAAGGGTGAAAACACTTAAGGTATAGGTACAAGGTCGGTGATTCGAGGATATGCGCCCGAATGTCAAATAACTTAGTCCACAAATAGAATTTTCTAATTCGTGCCATGTTTAAGGCCAATCAATAAGAACAGTCGAGGCCTTTTAGTCAAGTTTTGTTTTTGAACTTTCAACTATTTTTTAAAATATGTTTGATTTTTTTTTTAAGAAAATCAATCAGTGCAAAATGTTTTTTTTTCTTTGCAATAAATGGCCCCGAAATTGCTATAAAATGAAAATAAAATGCAACAAAAAACTTAAGATAAAAACTATATATACCGTAAACCAACAGATCGATATGTACTTGATTCAAATCATTCCAAAACGTACTGCATTTTAACAAGGGTGGCGAGGTTGCTTGAAAGTTTGAAGAGCAAAGGTTGAATTATCAAGAAACTAAAAGAAGCCGGCAAGTGGCAAATTCAGCTCATTCACGCCAAAGGTTGTCTTCCTACACATTATGATTCTATAGGTAGCCTATAATGCAGCAATGCCTAGTTGTACTTAAGAAATCTGATTTCATAAGACATGAAACTTGGAACGCAGATGAAAAAATCGTGACGAATCAACAACTTAGGTGAATATGTCAACAATTTGCTAATGAGAAAGAATATGATGAACAACAAGCTCCTTGAAGTCCATCGATCTTTTCATGAAAAAAATGGATATCGATGTTGATATGCTTTGAGCTATTGTTGATGACAGGATTTTTGGACATAAAGTAGCACTAAAATTGTCAGACAACAAGGTTGGTGTAGTAACCAGGCGCAATCGAAGATCAACTAGGAGCTGAGATATCCCAGACAATTCGACAATTGTGGTAGCAATTGCACAATACTAAACTTTAGTAGTAGAGCGAGCTGCAAACTTTTGTTTGCAAGATGTCTGTTGGAACGAGTGTGTTAGAAATACAGACACTGTTCCTCTGGGAACAGTGAACTGGGCAGCGGAAATATGCAAGACGTAACACGATTACTTATAGTGGAAACCTTCAACAACCAACTAGTTGATTGAAGGAAAAACCACTCCCTCCGTAGAGGAGTTGTAATGCTTTTCTTAGTTTTATTGATTTCACACGAACTACAAGCAAGTAGAGTTATCAAAGATAGTCTTATCATACTCTCTAGAACCTAGACCTATCTAACTCAACTTCTCAGCCCTAGAACGATTCAACAATAAAATTAAACCACAACACAACTTACAATGATCAGCTTTAGACTCGACGATGACTTCGCAAGTAATCGGTGACTCTAACCTAATCACTTCACCTTTATTTATAGAGCAACAAACTAATCCAATCATATCTTACTTACTTTCGTAATTCAGATATGATTAGTTATTATTTTATTCACTATAAACCTGATTCACATTGATTCTATCTTATCTAATCCTAGAAAGACTCGAACCAATTATCCACTAAATCTTGGAGTTGTTATTCGGCAATATCCACTCCAAGATCTTCTTCAAGTAACAACTTCATCCAGCTGTCAAATCTTCCGAGATCTGATTCTCTCGCAACTGATTTACGCGCTTACTATATAAGGAAAGATGAAGTATCTTCGCACTGCTGTTCCCTCACACTGTTCCCTCACATCAGTGCTTCATTGGCTGTTCCCTTACGTTCTGTATTAACCTGTAATCTACATTACAACTTACACAGACATAAAGATCATTAGTCCTTATAGAGTTTGTCATTATCAAAACTAAAGAGGACTTGACACTGGTCTCATGGTAACAGACATTGTTCCCATGATACCAGTATCCAACAATTTCCCCCTTTTTGATGATGACAAACCTATACAGAAATTGCACAAATAAACAACTGCATTCGACATCTATTTTGTTGTTCCCCCTTAGTGAGTTACTATCATTTTCAGATCTTTTAAGTGACCGATGTTCCCCCTTAGCATAAGGATTGTTCCCAAGGGAACAATATTCTGTACCTTTAAACTTAAGTTCATCTCTGCAATTTTCCATACTTCCCCCTTTTGACATCATCAAACAAGTCAGTGAAGCAGGGAGAAAACAAAGCACAAAAGAACTAATCATCAAAATATCTTCATTAATAATAAGCAAAGGCAGAGAGTACATCAAAAGATCTTAAACACCAGGCACGAAGAGAAACAACAGAAACACATAGCAAAAGTCCTTAAAACAGTGAAAAAGATAATTTTTGTGGAAGGGAAACAAGATAGGGATATAAGAAGAGGATCCATCTATGAGCGATTAGAGAGGTGCTGCAGAATTTGATCCATCTTCTCATTAATCTCCTCGAGAACTTCTAAAGTCTGTGCAACAATGGAAGACTCAGTCTCTTTCCCCTTTGGCTTTTTTCCTTTCGGAGCTTGTTTCTTGGAGGACTCAGCCTTGACATGTCCCTTGAATTGCATCTTGGCAATGTTCCCCTTGTTCAGAAAGAAACCGAATTGTTCCTCTAGATCAGCAGAGTACGCCCCAAACCTCTGAAGGATTTTCTTGACCAGACTGGGGTAAGGTAAAGCATGAGCCCCTTGGCCAGCACTCTTTTGCATGTAAAATAAGGCAAGACGAGGAAGATCAATCTGCTCTCGAGCCAGGAATTTATCCAGAATGATCATATCCTGGATGGTGAGAGAGCAGCGCTTCTTCTGTCGTGGCAGTAAGACCTTGATCTAGAATTGATGAGCCACACAACCAACAAAGGTAAGGTCACTTGTAGAGTAACCACCAGTAGGGACTATTCCAAAAAGACGCTTAAGGATTTGGTTTTTTCCACTAGGCCAGGTGCAAGGAGAGGAAGAGAGCTGAACCCAATAGATGGTATACCCCAGAAGTTAGCAACTTGAAGACTCGAGAAAGAGAGATGCTCATTGTTTACCATAGTAGTGCCGACTGGAATAGCTGTTGTTCCCAAGGAGAAGTTGGCATAGAACTCTTGAAGAAGAGCCGGATTAACTGTAAGAAGTTCAACCCTTAGAGACATCCAGCCTAGAAAGCAGATTAGTTCCCAAAGCTCACCCAGATCATTGGCGAGCAAGATCTCCTTGTTGACGATGAGGGGGGAAACAATGCAACGATTTTCTGCCTCAACGGGAGTGGAAGATCCCTCGTCAGTGGTTTTGCGAGACTCTGGATCAGCATTCAGGACTTTCTTGGAGTTCGATCGAAGACTGAGCCTCTTGGTTGCTGGTGTGGTAGCCGGAGTCTTGAGCCATTTGCCCTTAGGACGAGGCTCGGAATCTTGTTCCATATCACCACTGGCATGAAGATCAACATCAGACTCAGCGGTTTTGGACTCAGAGGAGTCAAGGTTAACCGTAACATCATCATCCTCTATCGGAGTTGGAGTTCGCTTGCGTTTCTGCGTCGAGGCGTCGGGGAGAGGGTCAGACTCGCGGGAGAGGGTTTTTTCAAGGATTGAGTTTGAGGGGTTTTCTTGAGAAGTTTGCTTTGTGGAAGGCGAAGGGTTTTTTGGAGAGGGAATCTTTTGGATTTCGGCCGTAGAGTTTTCTTGTTGGGCATCATCCAGATTCAGGGGGTGGATGGGAGAGCGAGATGGTTCAGAGACGATGGTCAGAGGGTTGCCGGTGAGAGCGGCGTCGTGTTCCGTGACCTGAGATACGGTGGGGTGGGATGAATTTGGAAGGGACTGGGAGGGGTTAGCGGCTAATTGGGATTGAATTTGCAGCAATTGGGCTGGGGTGAGTTTGGTGACGTCAAGATTGACGGTCTTTGAGGAAGATGAAGCCATTGATGCGTTTCTGAGAAGATTTTGGGAGGGACGATTATGAGAAACAGAGAAGACAGTAGCGTGTTAGGGTTTGGTGGGAAAGAAACAATGATGGGTGGAGGGTTTAAGTAGGGGGGATAAGAGCGGATCTTTGGAGAAGATTTGCCCAATTAAAGATCAAAAAGGCCAAGAATTTAAATTACTTACCCTCGAAGAGTCTTTCCTGCAATAATGACTCTGCGTTTTTACTGTTCCCATCAATCAACGCATTTAACCCAACACGCATATTCCAAGCTTCGTAGATGCATTGTACCCATGTGAACGATCGAAATTCTTGAAGCATATTCTTTCACGCTCATAGAGGAAAAAAATGGGTAACTTGAATATTTAATGGATAGGGAAGTAATATTCAAGAATTTTGTGGAGCATGGAAAAGAAAATAAAATCCAGATAATTGCAACCCGTTTTTAAGGGAACAAAGAATGAAATGGATCATGGGAAATGTTTACCTGGACTTGCAAGGCTGTGGGACGGTCTTACGACTGGCTATCATTTCAGCTTGTATAGTTGGGATAGAATACGATCAAGCTTCAGTCGTTTTAGGCTCAAAAGAAAACCATTTTACGGACATGCATGATGTTTTAGCGCAACTCAACAAATTAAGTGAACATGTAGAAGCAAATGATGACATGCCTTTGTAGTGATTAACAGAAAATAAGATCAGAAAAGATGCTAATGAAATCAATGTTTCCTATGATTCAGTAACTATTCCTAGTCAATCATTGAGAGAATAATGGGCCGAGACTTGCTTAGTTTAAGGTGATCATACCTAGAAGCAACTTGAGATGCTCATAGGGTTTTCTGTTCAATGCCTTGGTAAAGATGTCAGCCACTTGATCTTCGGTCCTACAATGATCCATTCTCACCAAGCCTTTTTCAACATTATCCCTCAAAAAGTGATGTCTAATATCAATGTGTTTAGTGCATGAGTGATGAACTGGATTTTTTGAAATATTGATAGCACTAGTATTGTCACACATGATGGGAATTTGGGAAAGAGACATACCATAGTCATCCAATTGCTGTTTGAGCCACAATACCTGAGCACAACAAGAGGCTGCAACCACATACTCGGCTTCGGCAGTTGATAAGGCTACGGAATTTTGTTTCTTGGATGACCATGAAACCAAGCAAGGTCCAAGAAATTGAGCAGTACCAGATGTGCTCTTTTGATCCACAAGATGACCAACAAAATTGGCATCTGTATACCCAAGCAAATTAAAGGTACCGTTCCGTGGGTACCAGTGACAGAGATTGTCGTTGCCTTTAAGATACCGAAATATCCTTTTTACCTCCTTCAGATGTGTTTCCTTTGGGTTAGCCTGAAATCTAACACAAAGACAAACACTAAACATGATATCTGGCCGGTTGGCCGTTAGGTAAAGTAAGGGTCCAATCATGCCTCGATAAATCTTTTGGTCAACACTAACTCCATCTAAATCAGCATCAAGTCTTGTATTAGGAGAAATTGGAGTGTCGATAGGTTTAGCAGAATCCATACCATATTTTGACAACAATTCCTTTATGTATTTTTGTTGATGTACCTTGGTACCTTCACTGGTTTGAGCAACTTGGAGACCGAGAAAGAAAGAGAGCTCTCCGATCATGCTCATTTCAAATTCACTACTCATCAAGTTTTTGAAATTCTCTACCAAGGAGGGATTAGTTGAACCAAAGATAATATCATCTACATAAACTTGAACAACCAGAATCTCACCTGACTGTTCCTTAAGGAACAGTGTACGATCGATCACTCCGCGCTTGTAGCCATTTGTCAATAGGAATTGGGCGAAGCGATCATACCATGCGCAAGGAGCTTGTTTAAGACCATACAAGGCTTTGTTTAGGATATAGACGTGATCTGGGAAATTTTCATCTTCGAATCCTGGAGGTTGTTGAACATAAACTTCCTCTTGAAGATATCCATTGAGAAACGCCGTCTTCACATCCATTTGAAACAATTTGAATCCCGTATGTGCTGCAAAAGCAATAAGGAGTCGTATGGCCTCTATCCTAGCTACAGGAGCATAGGTCTCATCATAATCAATTACTTCATGTTGGTTGTATCCCTTTGCTACTAGGCGAGCCTTATTCCTGGTAAAAGCTTCTGTATCATCTAATTTGTTCCGAAACACCCACCTTGTTCCAATGGATGATTTGTGCTTTGGCTTTGGAACAAGTCTCCAGACTTTGTTTCTTTCAAACTGATTCAATTCATCTTGCATTGCAATGATCCAATCTGGGTGTTTGAGAGCTTCTTGAATGTTTTTTGGTTTTGCAAAAGAGATGAAAGCATTGAAAGCACAAAAGTTTCTAATAGAGGATCGAGTTTGTACCCCTTTGTCATATGGTGTGAGGACATTGTCCACTGGATGATCTTTCTTTTGATGATAATTCCTTGTCGCTACTTGAGTGGCATCAACGCTTGTGCTTGAGGAATTTCCAGTCTCAACGGGAACAGTCTCTGTGTCTTCAGGAGTAGAGCTTGTGCCTGGATCATGTGGTTCTTCATCATGGGTAGACTCATCCTCATTTTGGGAATTGTTTTCATTGCCATCTTGAGTTTGATCTCCACCATTTGCAGATTGTGGGGAGTCTTCTTTCTCTTGGTCATCATCGTCATCGGAGGTTCCCTCATTCTGTGAAGTGTTAGAACTGTTCCCTCCGGTATGACGCTAATCAAAAACCACATGGATACTCTCTTCGAACTTCCTGGTTCTCTTATTAAAGACCCTATAGGCTTTGTTGCTTGCTGCATATCCTACAAAAACTCCTGCATCACTTCTGGGATCAAATTTTCCCAGATCATCCTTTCCATTATTGTGTATGTAGCATCTGCAGCCAAAGACTCTCAAATGTGAAATGTTAGGAGTTCTTTGTTTGAGCAATTCATATGAAGTTTTTGAGAGTAAAGGTCTAAGCATTGCGCGATTTAGAATATAGCAAGCTGAGTTGATTGCCTCAGCCCAGAAGGACTCAGATAATCCACTCGCCAGTAGCATGGTTCTTGCCATATCCTCTAGGGTCCTATTTTTCCTTTCCACTACATCGTTCTGTTGTGGTGTTCGTGGGGCCGAGAAATTGTGGGAGACACCATTTTCTCGACAGAAAGTAAGGAACAAGGAGTTGTCAAACTCTGTTCCATGATCGGACCTTATTGCGCTCAGTTTTACACCTAAACTTACCTCCATCTGCTTCACCAGATCCTGAAACTTAGAGAAAGTCTCATCTTTTGAGTTTAGAAAAATGACCCATGTATATCTAGAGAAATCGTCAACAATTACAAACATATATTTGTTTCCTCCAGGGCTTTGTACCCTCATTGGTCCACATAGATCCATATGCAACATCTCAAGAGGACGGGATGTGCTTACTTCATTTTTGGACTTGAAGGATGTTCGGCTCATTTTCCCTTTTACACATGCATCACATACACCATCCTTTTCTGATTAAACTTTGGGAAGACCTCTAACTAACCCTAAGTTGTGAAGCTTGTGTATAGTCCGCAGACTTGCATGGCCAAGTCTTTTGTGCCATAGGTCAGATTCATCTGCAATGGAAGCAAGACATAAAGTTTCTTCGGACTTGAACTTATTGTCCACTAGATAGACATTGTTGACTCGCGTCCCTTTGAGAACTGTCTTGTTGGTGTTGCTGTTCCTTACAGTACATGACTCCGAAGTGAAAGTCACCACGAGATTTCCTTGATCACATATCTGTGCAACACTAAGAAGATTAAATCCAAGATTATTCACAAGACTTACCTGTTTGACCTTGATGTAGTCATTGATTTCAGTGTTTCCAATTCCAATAACTGTTCCCTGTCTCTTATCACCGAAGGATATGTTTCCTCCAGCGTTCTTGTGAAGTGAGGTGAGGATCTTTTCATTTTCTGTCATGTGGCACGAGCAAGCACTGTCTATGTACCACTAATTGTTCCCCCTCACTTCATCCTGCAAAACAGAGAAAATCAAGGTTTAACGACCCAGACAAGGATTGCCTTTTTGGGTTGGTTAGGATAAAACCTCTGATGCTCTTGAGGACTCGCAATGAAGTACTCAGCAATGTTGACATTATTACTTCTACTCTATTTGGTATGAGTTTTCTTAGAGCTAGTAGAAGCATAAGTTTTATTGTGAGCAGGAGGATATGAACTGTGTTGTTGTTGATTACTGTTCCCTTGCCAACAGTGACGATTGTTCCTTCTACGGTTTTGACCGTTGTCACCATCCTGGTTGTTAGACCTGTTTTTCTGGAATTTTTGATAGGTTTTTGCCTTAGTACACTGAGTGTGGTCATGACCTCCTTTACCACATTGTCTACAGAATTGATAATACATTCCAAGGTAGTACTTAGGGTGAGGTTTTTGAAGCCTCCTTTCCTTGACATGGTCAACATTTAGATCCTTCGGTTCATTACCTAAAGATTGCTTTATAAAGATTTTGTGAGCAGTTTGACCGGTGTACCAATCCTTTTTCCCAGTATTACCACTTTCTAAAGTTTTTAACCTTAGTTCTAGATGAGTGTTTTTATCCCTAAGACTCTGAATTTCTCTATCTCTGTTTTCAAGCATTTGAGAAACAGTGATGTTTGGGTTAGGTTCTTCTACATCATCTCCTGAAACATAACCTGTTCCATGTCTAGAGGGACAAAACTTAGTTTCATTCTTTTATTTTTCTTTGATCAACTCATCTCTCTCTATTTCTATTTCCAGAATGTCAAATCTCAGTGAATTATTGACTTCTCTAAGAGAGTCATTTTCTTCTTTTAGACCAGTACAGGTTTCACAGGGAACAATATCATTTTCAACCGACACAGTCATTTTTCCTTTCAGATTATAGCATTCTTCCTCAGCAGTATTTAAGTCATCTTGCAAGCTTAAATTTTCTTCATACATTCTCTTAAGAAGTTTGACAAGATCAGTTTTACTGCTAGCATCAAGAGAATTTAAGAATTGTTCATGGTTTACCTCTTGGTCGACAGTCTTGGCTTGAATGGCCATAGCACAGATATTTGAGGTTGTCCAAGACTCGGGTTCTTCGTCAGAGTCATTGTCCCATGCAGCTATGTGGGCTTTCTTCTTGTCTTCTCCAGCATCGTTACCTTTGGGACAGTATTTTGCATAATGACCTTTGTCTTGACATTTGTAGCACATGACATCCTTGATATCCTTTCTTGTTCCACTTTTACCTTTGTCACGGCTTCCTCTTGCCTTTCCTTTGTTGTAGAGGTTCCTCATGGCTCTAGTGATGAGAGCAGTTTCATCATCCTTATCTTCTACTCCTGCGTCTCTCTCAGATTTGACGTAGTTGTATGCCTTCTCGATCTTCAGAGAAATTCCTTTGTTTGAAGCATTACCAGGTTCGGCATTGACATGATATTTCTCATAGTCTTTGATTTTCCCAAACACCTCATGCATAGTTGAGACCTTTGTTAAGGGAATTTCCTTGAGCAAACCCCTGGTATAGGCATACTTGGGGTGAAGACCATTGATGACCCTAAGAATTCTCTCTTCGTGGTCAATGATTTTTTCATCAACTCCTAGAGCATTCAACCTGCTAACCAGTGTCTCAAACCTTGATTGATAGGCTGAGACAGTTTCATCTTCTTTCATTTCGAAGTTGAAGAAGTCTCGTTTGGCGTCATGAAGATGACTCTTGTGAAGATCCTCACTTCCTACATGCATCTGCTCGATTGCAGCCCACATGCTCTTGGCATCCTTGACATTGACAACCTTCCGCATATCTTCACTTCCAAGGGCATTCATCAGATACATTCTTGCTTTGTAATTCTTCTCCATCCCTTGGTATTCAGTGGGTCCCCAATCCTTCTTGTTGTCTTTCTTAGCAACGGGAACCTCATAGTCGCCATCTTCAATGGTACACCATGTGTGATAATCATTGCTTCGAATCCAGTAAGCAAACAGAATCTTCCAATGTTGGTATTTTCCAGCCTTCAGCAAAGGTGGCTTGTTGTTGTTGATACAAACATCATAGTGACTGTTAGAGCTCATCTTGTTGTCCTGCAATGAACACACTATCTAGAGCAAACCTACTCTAATACCAATTGTTGGAACGAGTGTGTTAGAAATACAAACACTGTTCTTCTGGGAACAGTGAACTGGGCAGGGGAAAATATGCAAGACGTAACACAATTACTTATAGTGGAAACCTTCAACAACCAACTAGTTGATTGAAGGAAAAACCACTCCCTCCGTAGAGGAGTTGTAATGCTTTTCTTAGTTTTATTGATTTCACACGAACTACAAGCAAGTAGAGTTATCAAAGATAGTCTTATCGTATTCTGTAGAACCTAGACCTATCTAACTCAACTTCTCAGCCCTAGAACGATTCAACAATAAAATTAAACCACAACACAACTTACAGTGATCAGCTTCAGACTCGATGATGACTTCGCAAATAATCGGTGACTCTAACCTAATCACTTCACCTTTATTTATAGAGAAACAAACTAATTCAATCATATCTTACTTACTTTCGTAATTCAGATATGATTAGTTATTATTTTATTCACTATAAACTTGATTCACATTGATTCTATCTTATCTAATCCTAGAAAGACTCGAACCAATTATCCACTAAATCTTGGAGTTGTTATTCGGCAATATCCACTCCAAGATCTTCTTCAAGTAACAACTTCATCCAGCTGTCAAATCTTCCGAGATCTGATTCTCTCGCAACTGATTTACGCGCTTACTATATAAGGAAAGATGAAGTATCTTCGCACTGTTGTTCCTTCACACTGTTCCCTCACATCAGTGCTTCATTGGCTGTTCCCTTACGTTCTGTATTAACCTGTAATCTACATTACAACTTACACAGACATAAAGATCATTAGTCCTTATAGAGTTCGTCATTATCAAAACTAAAGAGGAGTACTTGACAATGGTCTCATGGTAACAGACATTGCTCCCATGATACCAGTATCCAACAATGTCCATCTCCTAGAGAGTTACCAAAATAAATGGCATAATCGAACTGTGAGCGGTTGTCAAATGCCCATTCGATATCAGAGTAAGCCAAAAGCATCGGAGTAGGGGTCAGCCTATGAGAGATGGTTCCCTTGAGATACCAAAGAATGTGCAACACCCCCAACGAGTCTTGGTGGGCCAATGCATATGTTGACATACTCTATTGCTCGACTACATAAGACAACTCAAGATGAGTGATCGTGACATACTGTAAAGCACCAACAATACTCAAATAGTGAGTCGGATCAAGCATAGGATCACACTCAAAAAGTAAGCGAGATTGAGGCTTAGTTTGACTGGCTATGGGCTTGGCATCTTCCATATCATAGTTTGAGCAAATACGTCACGATACTTTTGTTGACAAAGATGAATTTGACCATTCAATTGATCGAGTAACCTCGATGCCTAGAAAGTAATGAAGAGATCCCATTCACTTATTAAGAGACCGAATAACGGTAGAAACTGCCTCAAAAGAGTTTCATGTAACATTCAACTCATCCACATAGACAAGAATATATATAATAACTCGATTGTGAAGCATGCAAAATATAGAGTAGTGTGATAGACAAGCCTATAATCCCATATGTACGTACCAAGTAAGATTTTAACTTACGAAAACATGCACATGGAGCTTGCTTGAGACCATGTAAAACCTTATGAAGCCGACACAAATAATCGGGATGAGCATGATCAACAAATCAAGATGGTTGCTCCATAAACACGAATTTAGCTAAATCGCCATTAAGGAAGGCATTGTTGGTGTCCAATTGTCTAATTGGCCAATGCTTGGTGAGAACAATAGAGAGGACCAAACGAATAGTAGCGGGACGAACAACATGAATGTGTCAAAATAGTCTACTCCTTCCATTCCTCTTGGTGATAACCCTTCGCAACAAGTCTCGCTTTATAGCGATCACCATGGGCATATTCGCGCCGCACCCCGACTTCATACCTAGCGTGCTAGCACCGACATCAATGCCGATGCCTCGCGCTTGCACGCCCGGTCTCCCGCAAAGTATGCCCTAGGCGTGCTCCGTCTTCTGCGCTTGCATACTGTTTGAGCCAAAATTTACCAAAGGTAGAACCTTGGCTTAGATCGGGCCTTGATCGAATGAACTAAGAAGAATATAGACGAAGGTGTGTGTTTTATTGATGTAGAAATCAGAAGAAATAGTGTCAATCAAGCGTCCTCTTCCCCTAAGGGTTACATTGTCTTATATAGCCCTCTAGAGCATATTCTATCTCAATCAAAGATATAATCTTATCTCTAACTAACAAATCTCGGCTTATTTCTATCTTATAATGAATACAATCTGGAGGGAAATCTATCTTACAACAAACATATCTCGAATCCTCTCTCCTCCAACCGACTTAGTTGATCCCGAAGATCTTCCGTAGCTCTGTATGCGTTGGAGATTCTCTGTCTATGGCTCAACGCTTCGTCACCTAAAATCTGGGTCTAACAATACACCTAAATGCAATTTCAAAATTTAAATTCAAATTTCGAAAATTGCATTTGAGCTTGATAGGACGTTTTGGAGATCGCCTCGAAAGACAGGATCTGCTTCTGCCGTTTCTCTTTAATGACCAGAGAGGCTATTTGTTGTTCTCATCATTGTCTAACCCACCCTTT